>CM057458.1:892940357-894285000 GCA_016271365.2 Neoceratodus forsteri
TATGGTGTCAGAACCATCCATTATAGAACCCGACCCAAAATGGCCACCAGGACACAATGAGTTAAATTAAACTAAATAAATACCTGGATGTTCTTTCCACTCTTAATTCCCACCTTATATACACAAACAAATTTTAAAAAAATCAAGAACTTTTCAGAGTTTCCATTTCTGGTGTTTCTTGAGAACCATGAAAAATCTCACTTGTATCCTTACCAGTTTGCCAGAAAACTCTCTGCTGCTTTCCATGCTATAGATAAAATCCAGGCTCTGGACTCAATTTTCAAAGAACCCAGAGAGTGATGCAAGTTGTATCACTCTAGGGGCTACAGTGAACTCCAGGTGCATCAGAGAGCCTGCACCCAGTTTTATAAAAGGGAGGTCCCTGCACCAAAACTCAGGAGTTGCCACCTCCTCATGCTTGCACTAGATATTTGACGCACCTGCTGGAATTGCAACCGGGATCTGCCATCCCCGCCCGACACAACAAAGGGGCTGTAAGGGTTGGGGGCAGTGAATCTGCATGACAGGAGGGGGCCAGGGGTAGAAGGGGCACGGAGGGTGCCCTGGGGGGATCGGGGAGACAGCAGGCAGGACAGGGAGTGATGTGGCACCCAGTGGGGGTGCTCTTTACAGACACATATACCTGATTAGATGGGACCACTTCATGGGGTGTTACCAGGGACAGACAGTGGCATGGCCCCAGGTGGGCACAGCATCTGCTCCATAGGTGCAGAAAGGATGAATCCTGTAGGCAGAAAGCTGGAGCTGCAGGTTGAGGGCTATCACTGGGGGGGGACCAGTCTCTGGGCACATCCTCAGTCCCTTGCACCAACCCTCCCACAATGTGGCAGGCTGCCTCCTGCTTTCAGGGTTCTGTCTTTGTGCACCTATGGTGCAGATGCCAGGGCTGTGCCCACCTGGGGCCATGTCATTGTCCATCCCTGGCAACCCCCCAAGAAGTGGTCCCATCCAATCAGCTGTATGGGTCTGCAAAGGGTACCCCCACTGTGTGCCACATCACCCCCCTGTCATGCTTGCTGCCTCTCATATGCCCCCAGGGCACCCCATGCCCCTTCTGCCCCTGCCCCCCCTACTTTCAGATCCTCCCCAAATCAACACAGTGTGTGGCACTGTCATAAGTTCCTTAGATCACCTCCTGGTTGATCTAAGTTGAGCCCCTTGCTGCATCCATGGCAGGGCTTCTAAAATAGAAAAAAAGGATGTTGCAGCCCCACCGTGGTGCAAGTCCCCTTGAAACCTGGTGCACTGAAATGTCTGTTGCAAGGGTGGTGCAAGGCATCCCGATTTTGACACAGTCTGCATCTGGAAATTGGGATTGCTGCAAAGTGTGAAGCAAGGTACCACTTGTGACATACACCTTTTGGTGCATGCACCTTGAATCAACCATAACCATTTGAAAATCAGGCCCTCTGTCTCCACTTGTGGCCTGTGGGTATGTCAATGGAATTCTGAATTCATTTATTCATTGTTACCACTCTGTGTGTGTGTGGCAGGTGAGCATTCTACTGGTGGAATATTGCTGAATTATGAATTCTTGTATTCTATAGGAAACAAACACATCATATATCGAATGGGTAGAAAGACAGATGACTGATAGGTGGGAACTATCTGGGGGAATTATTTTACATTTCTAGCAATACTTTATTATATTTATTGTGTCTTTCTGAACTTTTCGAGTGTTTGCTTTTTTAAAAACTGCCTATTGGCTCGCTTTATAAGCACAATAAAAACTTCAGGCTGTTGGTTGTACTGATTTTACCTTACTTCTAGAGGCTGAAGACACTCAACCTGCAACCTCATGCCTTACCCCCCCCCCCAAGGCATGTGGTAATATAAGTACAACTAACACCCCGTCATGGGTTCTGAGTGGTCAGGGTGCCAGCGAGAGGGTGTAAACACCAAGGGTGCCCGGCACTCATGAGTACAATGCAGAGCTGGCGATACGGGGGCTGAGGAATCCATTAACAGCCGGCAGAGGGCCATGTGTGGCTCACAGCTGCAGTGCAGTCAGCTCTACTGCCGGCAGCCATCAGTGTGGAGTGCAGCAGCACTATGGCACTGGGTGTGTGGGACGGTGGCTATGCCATGTGGTCATGTGAATGGCGCCCTAGTCCCATGCGCCTTGTGTCTATGGGGGCCTTGTCTCTGGTGCATTGCTCTGAGTGGTGCTCCTTGGAGTTGCTGTGCCACCTGTCATCCCGTAGGCATTCGGGGGGTGGGTCTGTGGGTGTGTGGTATGTGGCACTGCCCGACTGCGCTGTGTTGGATGGACTTCCCATTCGTCTGCGTCTTTGTGTACCTGCAGACAACCTCCTGCTGGTGCTCTACTTACCGGCCCTGCTGCCGGTGCCCTGACCAACCGGAACCATCATGGGCTCCAAGTGGTCAGGGTGCCGCCAAGTAGAGCGCAGGCGAGAGGGTGTAAACAGCAAGAGCGCCCCTGCAATCAGAGCACCAGTGTAACAGGGTGCCCAGTGCTCAGGAGTACAATGCAGAGCCGGCAATATGGGGGCTGAGGAATTGACTAACAGCTGGCACAGGGTTTGCAGGTATGTGAACAGCACAGTATGCAGCACAGTATGACAGCTGACATTAGGGATGGGAGATATGTTACCACCTCCAACTCCAAGATATGTAGGGGCCTGCACTGTCATTCTATGTTCCGGGCAGTCAGGGCGCTGGCTGCAGGACTACATGCCCTGCTGCCCCCCGCCAGTGCCCTACGTATGGGTGTCGCCACTCCCTGTTGGCTGTCGTGGTGTCTCTGCCCACCACCATGGTCAGCTGCACATCCCGGGGGGGGGGCATCTCGTATGATGGCCCATCGCCCGTGTGTGGCTCCTAGCCACAGTGTGGTCAGTTCTACTGCCAGTGACCATCAGTGTGGAGCACAGCAGCACTGTGCATGTGGGACGGTGGCTATGCCATGTGGTCATGTGCATTGCGCCCTGGTCCCATGCGCCTTGTGTCCATGCGGGCCTTGTCTCTGGAGCATTGCACTGAGTGGTGCTCCTCAGAGTTGCTGCGCCACCTGTCACTCCGTAGGCATTCGGGGGGGGGTCTGTGGGTGTGCGGTGTGTGGCATTGCCCGGCTGTGCTGAGTTGGATGGCTCTCCTGGTCCCCTGCAGCTTTGTGGTCTGGTGCTGTGCCGGCCAACAACCTCCCACAGTAACTCTACTTGTCTACGCCCAGCTGCCAGTGCCTGACCAGCCAGAACCCCCGTCATGCCCTATTGCTTACTTTGTAAAAATTACAGAAGGCAAAAAGGCTGAAGCAGCAAGGAAATGAGCCACAGGCTATTGTAATAGCACTACAGCCCTAGTCATTTGGGTCACTGGCTTGGGCAATTTGTACTGTGTCAGACAGTAACAGTCCAACTTCTGGCAACCATGTGAGTGTGTAGGGGTAGGGAGAGGTATGGAGAGGGAGGAGAACTACTGTACACCAGGGATAGCATGGACCGGGGACTGCATTGATAACTGGGGGATGTGATTTGCATTGTTAAGTGAGGGGAATTGCTTTGGTAGCAGTGGGGGATGCATCAGGACACAGAGAGAACCTGCATCATTCGTTACCAAAGGGGCTTGGATCAGGTACCAGTAGTCAAGGTATTGCATTGGTAAGGTGAGGGGGAACTACACTGGGTAATCCAGGGACTATATTGTATAATGGGGGGAGTGGCACTAAACTCATAAAGACATACAGTTTGATGACAGTTAAGAATGCTTGACCCACCACCTCTGCCCATTTGTCCATGCCTACATGGTCACTGCAGACCCTACTTGATTTCCTGCTCCTTCCCTGCCTTGCATCCCAACAATGACTCTCTTAAGCCTATCACCTGCATGGTGAAGCCCACCATTGTTTTCAGCCTTGCCACCTCACTGGAAGACTGTTCTAGGCATCCAGCAATCTTCACATCACTCCTATATTTTCCCCCATCCAGCTTCAATGCATGCCACCTTGTTCTCGTGGATCTTTTCATCTGTCCTTTGAAAAATGCTCCCCTCTTGTACCTTGTTCAACTTCGTGAGGTATTTAGAGATCTCCATCATGTCTCTCCCTCTGTCCTCTCCTCTAGGGTGACATTCTGAGGTATTTCAGTCACTTCTCATAGGGCTTCTGATGCAGCCTCTGTACCATTTTAGCTGCCCTCCTCTGGACAGCTTCCAACCTATGTCCTTCCTGAGATGTGGTCTTCAGAATGGAGACAGTACTCCAGGTGGGGTTTCATAAATGACCTATACAATGTAACACCACCTCCCTCTTTCTCCTGGTAATACCCCTCCCTATGCACCGCAGCATTCTACTGGCCCTTCCTGTTGCCTTGTCACACTTTCAAACCACGTTGCAGTCATTAGATATGATTACTCCCCTTACACAGCATTATGGAGCTGTATATTACTTAAAAAGAAAAAAAAAGAGAAGTTGGCAAAATTCCAACCTGGCGCTGTAATGATCCGGCACAATACTGCAGATGCCCTGACGTGGTGGAACCGATTACTCTCAGGTCCCTTTCTTGTTTGGTGACCATCTATACCTCTTCTCACATTCTGTACTCTGCCTTTGGGTTTCTGTGCCCTAGATGCATGATTCTGCACATTTTTGTATTGAAGCCCAGCTGTTATACCCCTGACCACTCCTTGAGTTTTCTCAGGTTTCTGCACATTCTTTAAATCCTCAACCCCACAGACACAAACTGTCTAATGCAGATTTTGATGTCATCCACAAACAGGCATACCTTCCCTTCCAGCTCATCTGCAATGTAACTTATAAAGACATTAAAGAGGACGGGTCCCAGTACTGAACAGTGAAGCACCCCACTGGTCACCCTCCCCTTCCACGTAGAGAACTCTGTGTACCAACACCTTCTATTGCATATCCATTAACAAACTTTCTTACACAGTTTACCACCATAGGACCTGCCCCTAAGCTGCCCAGTTTCTTTATAAGTCTTCTATGTGGAACGGTGTTAAATGCCTTACTAAAATTTAAGTATGCAACATCCACTTCCCCACCCTGATCTATTTCCCTGGTCACCCAGTCAAAGAAAGCTATCAGATTTGTCTGACATGACCGCCCTTCTGTGAATACATGCTGCCTTAGGACTTGTAACCTGCTGGATTCAAGATACTCCATAATCTTTTCCTTTAGCAGTGACTCCATTAAATTCTCCACCACTGATGTCAGACTGACCAGCCAATAGCTGCCTCCCTGATACCACTTTTAACACGCAGAACTACATTTGCCACCCTCCAATCCTCCTGAATCACTCCTGTTTCCAGGGAGTTGTTGAATAGGGCTGCCAGAGGTGCAGCCAAAACCTCCCTGACCTCCCTCAATATCATTGGGTGTACACAGTCTGGACCATAGCTTTATCCACTTTCAGGTCTGAGTCCTTTCAGGACTCTCTCCTCTGTAAATGGACTTGTGTTTACCTCCCTCTCCCATGCTCCTGCTGCTTTTATGTAGCCCATCACTTTCTGCTTTGAAGACTGAGCAAAAGTATTTCTTCAGGATATCTGCTTTCTCCTGATCTTTCTCTACACAATCCCCCCTGCCTGTCTTAACCTCATAATTCCTCCTCTAGTCGTCCTCTTTTCACTTATGCACCTAAAAAATGTCTTGTACCCTTACGTTATTCCTTGGGCTAGTCTTTTCACAATTTGCACCTTTGCGCTCCTCACTGCTTTCCATGTTTCCCTTTGCTTCTCCCCCATTCCCTTCCCTAGTCATCTCCTGATTGCTACTCCTTTACCTTTTTAGCCACTTCCTTTAACTTTTCAGCCTTTACCTTTTTAGCCATTTCCTTTGAGAACCATACTTTTGCACATTTCCTTTGTGCAGAAGTTTGTGGTCTTCACTATGCTTTCCTTTAACATGGCCAACTGTTCCTCCACACCCATCCTTGTCATCTCACTCCAACTAGGTCATCTCTGAGGCAGTCATCCATTTTTTTAAACTGCCCTCCTAAAGTCTAGTGCCCTTGTCCTTGTGTAGTTTGCTTCCAATGCCGTCTTTATGCTGAACCACACTGTATGGTAATCACTGGTCCTCAAGTGGCCTCCCACATTGGCATCTGCAATACTGTTCCCGTCAGTGAGCACCAGGTCCAGTAATGCCCCATAATTGACTAGTGGCCTGAGAAACACCCCTGCAGGGAGTTTAGGATGTCACAGCATCTCACCGAGGCTGTGACTGGGAGGCTCCAATCTATATCTGGCAGACTGAAGTCCAGAACCAGCAGCACCTCCCCTTTTTCTGCCATTGTGCTAATGCCTTATCCAGTTTCTCCTCCTGTGTTGGAAGTCTATAGACCATGCCAGTGTGAATAGTGGCTTTGGTTCCTGTCTCTAGGGTGGCCCAATGTAACTCCAACCTCTCCATACCCCCTGGATTCCCTCTGTCTCTGTCACTTTGATACTATCCCTTACATACAGCACCACTCCTCTTCCCTTCCATCCCACTCTACCCTTCCTGAACTGAGTATAGCCTGATATGGTCATATCTCATTTGTGGTTTCCTGTGCACCATGAGTAACTGCCACAGTAACCATGTCTGCCACCACCATGATGGCCTCTAGGTCTAGAATTTTATTTCCTAGACTTCTGGTGTTTGCACACATGGCCTTCCACACTTTGTTCCCACTTTGCCTGCTACCTCACTCATTTTCCTTTTGCCCTGTCTCCTTTCTCCTTCTCTTTTTACATCTATTTACATCTCCTCTACCCATTCCCCTTGTTTGCTTCCTCACTGCCTTTTTTCTTCATTTTGCACCTTGGGGGATTCTTCCCCCCTCAGGTTCTCCCTTCTTCCTGCTTCAGTCCTTGGCAGGAGGCAGTTAATGCCTCCCTTTTTCCTTCTGTCACCCCTTTCAACTAGTTTAAATGTTCATCAAAGCAAAATTTAAACCATCTACTGAGGACTGCGGTTCCCTCCCAGACAGATGTAGGCCATAACCTTTGTATAGGCCCTCGGTCTTCCAGATTCATCCTCAGTCCTCAGTGTAGCCAAACTCCTCCTCCTCCTCCTCTCTACACCATTCCTTCACCCACCAGTTGAAGCTCCTGGTGCAGAGAACCTTAGTCTCTCCCAGTTGTGGAAAGGAAGCACCTCAGCGAAAGTCACCGAGCATGCCACTAGCCCAAGACCCCTCCTTAGTTCCTTAAAATCTCCCTGCATAATTCCAGCAGTGTCTCTAGCCAGGTCATTACTCCCCAGGTGGACAATGACATCCAACTCTCCTCCTGCTCTACTGCCCTAGCAATCCCTAGGATCCACTTTCCATCCATCTGAGCTGTGGCACCAGGTAGGAACCTCACTTCCCTCATTCCCCTATAGTTGTTCCCAAATCTGCCCCCTAATGACAGAGTCCCACACCTGAAGCTGTTTTGTTTCCTTTTCTGCTGGTGTCCTCTGCCTCACACCCTAGGGCCTCCCCTATGGAGAACACACACACATCCTCCCTGGCCACTACTATGGGTGCCTCCTCCTGCCAGTCCTGTACTACCAGAGTGGTAAATGAGTTTTGTAGTGGCACAGACAGAGGAATGTGCCCCTGACCTCCACCCCACCCTCCCAGAGCCCACCAAAGTCCAGCTGACCCATCTCCTTCTTCTAGGCAACATCTGGGGCAATGGTGGTAGACTTGGTGGCCCCTGGATGAGGGAAGAGGTCCCCTGAACCCTAACCAACTCAGCCCAGAGTCTAGTGACCTCCCCCCTCAGCCCAGAGAGGTGCATGCAGATGGGGCAGCACCTCACTTTCCAGGTCTCTTTGAAAATTGCAGCTCGACAATCACTACACTGCACCACTCCCACAATTCCTATTTCTTCTCCCACTACTTTTACTGGAATTTACTTTGTATCTTTACTCTAGATATGCTGGCTCTATTTTTCCCCTTTTTTCTTTTACTTAACCCTTTGTAGCATGACCCTAGATAGGGTGTTTCCAGTTTTTCCATTTTTGCTTTTATTTTCCCCTTTGTACCCTTACACTAGATAGGGTGTTACCTATTTTCCCACACATCAGGTACCTACTGTTTGTAAGGGCTGTATATCTTCCTGCTGTTACCCCCCTACTGTCCTCTGTTACTCTCTTTTACATGCAGAAGCAAGCTAACAGGTATTTTATCTTCCCTTAATGGACCCGCAAAGCCCCCTGCATGCCTGCAGTACCCTAAAGATGCCTGCTGATGCCTAAGGTGCTGATCCTGCTTCACTCTTGCTCTGTTCCATAGATGTTCTGGAACACGAGCATGATGGACATGTTGGGTGGATAGAATTTAAGCCATTTCTGGCTTCCTGCACCATGTCTGATTGATCACCTTGTCTCAGTACCATATCCTCAATTCTCCAATCCCAGAATCAGTTTGCTGTTGTGCCAATGAAAACAGCAGACACCAAGTTAGCTTGCTGCTTTAAAAAAAAGTTTTCCCCCCTTGCAGATTGGTGTTTACTTCCAACAAAAAGTATGCATAGTTTCAAAAAAGGGAGCTCTTTAAAGTCTCTTCTGGCTTCCTGCACCATACCCAACTGGTTACCTGGGCTCCATGCCTTTTCTCTCTCTCTCTCTCTCTCTCTCTCACCTCCTCAACTCTCCAACCTAGGACCTGGTTGGCTGTCTGTCCTGCTATGCAAAGAAGCACAAGACTACTTTGCTGCTTTAAAAAAGAATTTCCCCCTTGTAGATTGTTGCTTGCTTCCAACAAAAAGTGTGCCTAATTAAAAAAAAGTGGAGCCCTTTTAAAGCCCCTTTCTGACTTCCTGCACCATGCTCAGTTGGTCACTTGGGCTTTGTGACAATTGGCCACCTGGGCTTTGTGGAATTGTCTCGGTCCCACCAGTCTGACTCTGAATCTGGCTTTCTATCCTGTTTACTAAAAACCAGAAGCACAAGGATAGTTTGCTGCTTTACAAAAGGGTTCCTCCCTTACAGATAGGTGATTGCTTCTGACAAAAAGCTCACCTAGTTTAAAAATGAGAGCCCCTTATTGCTTTCTGCACCATGCCTGACTGGTCACCTCGGCTCTGTGATCTTATCTCAGTCCCAGCTCCTCAACTCTCTGACTCCGGGTCTAGTTTGCTGTCCTATTAATAAAAGAAGCAGAAGTCTTAGACTGCTGCTTTAAAAAAAAAGAGAGTCCCCCCAACTTGCATCCAACAAAAAACTCCAGAGAAAGTAATCACATGGGTTAGGTTGGAGGACTGTGGACAACATGCTTGGATGGGGGCTGAATAGATACCACAGATTATATGGCATTGACTGGCAGAGAGCAATTAGACAACAGAGAGTACTTGGAACCAAATGGGGACAGGGTGAGGAACCAGTGGACTTGAGGAAATGCTTGGAGCCTGATAGGAAGGAGGGTTGTCTTTAGATGCCAGGGAGTCTTGGAACATCACAGACAATGAGTGAGGGTACCAATGCACAAAGGGGTGCCTGGATTAAGGATGAGTTGGGGTGACTCGGAGCCACAGATGCAAGGCTGCAATGCAGCAATAGGTCATATTTCTGGTTATACTACACATCAGTGCACTTGTAACCCCTTGTAAGGATTTCACCATCCCTTACGGCACCTACTAACATCTGAATTGCTGATTTGCATTATGAAGAGTCCCACTGCAGTGGGTGAACACTTCTTTGTACTGCACATTGGGGTGGTGAGGAAATAAAACAGTCTTGAATGACCATTTTGTTTCCCTCCCTGATTGCAACTGAGAATTGGGCCCCATATTTATTCCCAAGCCAAACGCTTGTCATCTTAGAATCAGAGAATAAAGACTTCAGATACAGAACAGCAGCAGTAAGAAATCTGAAGGGGGGAGACTATGTTGTTTTTGTGCCAGTTTTAGAGAAGGCAGCATAGTCTTGTGTTTACAAAAGGTATATGCACGGTAATCTTCTCGGAGGTGCTGCCTGTCTATGGCATGGGTGAGGCTGGGGTGCTCCACCCCATGGAATTCAATCAGTGGTTGGAAAACTGGTGCAGAGCTCAGGGATTTGGCTTCACTGGGGAATAGGGGTCCACCTGGAGGGATGCAGGCCTATACTGGCGTGATGGTCTGCATCTGTCCAGGAGGGGAACCAGGATCCTAGGTGATAAGTTTAAATGCTTCATTGGTAAGCATTTAAACTAGCCAAGGGGGAAGGCACTGGAAAGGAGCAGGGAAATCCTAGCCTCCCCAAAAGATCAGGGTAGTAAGTGGGTAAACACCAAGATAGAGATGTTGATAGGGAGAAGGGCAGGGGTAAATGGAGAAAATGACAAACACAATAAGGATAGGAATGGGGCAAAAAAAGGGTAAGGCCATCAAGAAATGGAGGGTAATGAGTACCAATGCTCATAGTCTGGGCAACAAGCTCCCTGCACTGATGGCCTTGATGGAAGTGGGATGCCTGGATATCGTAGCAGTCACAGTAACATGGTACACAGAGAAACATGACTGGGATGTTAACATACCAGGGTACACAACCTACAGGAGAGACAGGGAGAGGAGATGAGGGGGAGTAGTAGCTCTTTATGTAAGGGAAGGGATAAAAGCAACTGAACAAGAGAGTAAACAGGGAGGAGAGGAGGTCACCTTAGAAACTAAAAATGGCACCACAATCCTCATGGGGGTTGTATACAGACCCTCATGTCAGGGGGAGGGAATGGACAAGGATATGATAGAAGGCATCCTTAGGATGGCAGAGAAAGGGGAGATACTGTAGATGGGGGACCTGAATATGCCAGATGTTAACTGAAGTACCTTGACTGCAGCCACACCCAAAAGCAGGGCCATTCTCTATGCCCTTCAGGTGGCATGCCTCACACAGCTAGTTTTGGAACCCACTCGTGGGGGAGCAATCTTAGACCTCATACTCTCAAATGGGAATGGTGAGCGGATCTCAGATCTAGAAGTGGGTAGCCATCTGGGAACAAGTGACCACCAAACAGTGTGGTTCACGATAAACTCAGCTACAGAGTCAAGCCATACAAAAGAAAAAATTACTCACCTTAGTAATTGTGTTTCTTCTAATGGAGTCTTGCTGTATTCTGACAATTGCAGTTAGCTCCAGCCTTTGAACTGCCCCGGAGAGTATAGGGTTAAATTTCTATGCAGGGCACAGAACGTTGAGCTCGAGCTCGGTTGAAGACTCTGTCTGCAGTACTTTGAATCCAAACTGTCAGATTGTTATGAGCTAAAAACTAATTGACCTATCAGAATGTGGAAATTGTAAAAAATTTCTGCTAGCCATCTGGCAACTAACGGTCTAGGTTCCCAAAGGAAGACTCAAGTCAGGAAACCCAAAAACCAAACAAAAACCAGGCAATAAATCATAACAAATTCTTAATAACCAAACTAAAGCACCCAACAGGAAGTGTGCTGAAGACACCCCTGGGGTGCAACACTGCACCTGCCCACCCACTTTCCAAAAACAGGTTCTGAGAGGGCGGGGAGGGAGGTCAGAATACAGCAAGACTCCATTAGAACAAACACAGTTACTAAGGTGAGTATTTTTTTCTTCAAACAACATGAAGTCTTGCTGTATTCTGACAATTGCAGACTACCAAGCAGTACCTCCATGGAGGAGGGACAGAACCTACTTTGGGAATAGGCTCTGAAGCACTGCTGTGCCAAATCTAGCATCACTCTGAGCCTGGATATCCAGGGAGTAATGCTTGGTGAAGGTATGAACTGTTTTCCAGGTGGCTGCTTGGCAAATTTCTAACAAGGGAATATCCCTGGCTGCAGCCAGAGATGCAGCTGTACCTCTAGTGGAATGAGCCCTCAGGCCTGAGGGAGGAATTTTTCCCAGTTTCTCATAACAGAATTGGATACAGGACACAATCCACCCGGCAATAGTTCTCTTGGTGGCAGGTTTGCCCTTACCTACTTCCCCATAAGTAAGGAACAACTGGAGGGAGTCAAACCTGTGACCCTTTGTATGTTCTATTTAGTAACTAAGGGCTCTTTTAACATCTAAACTGTGTAACCTTCGCTCTCCTGAGGAAGCATGATCAGTGAAGAACACAGGAAGAGACATGAATTGGTTCAAGTGGAAATCAGAAACCACTTTGGTTAGGAACCTCCTATTGGTTCCTAGGACTACCTTGTCCCTATGGAATGAGATGAAGTCTGGTTCAACTGACAGAGCTGGCAATTCACTGATATGTCTGGCAGAGGTTATAGCAACCAAAAACACAGTTTTCCAAGTCAAGTACTTGAGCTCTGCTGAGGACATAGGCTCAAAAGGGGGTTGCATAAGCTGAACAATGCAGACATTCAAATCCCAGGCAGGAGCAGGATCCCTAAAAGGAGGATTGGTATGAAGCAATCCTTTGAAAAATTTACAGAATACAGGATGAGATGGCAGAGAGGAAGGCTTTCCCACTGACAGAAAAGAAGAAACAGCTGACAAATGTACCTTGAGAGTAGCTAGTCTGAGGCCTAGACCATTAAGATGAACCATATAATCCAGAACTGTAGACAATTCAGCAGTGTCTGGGGATATATGCTTCTTGGAATACCAAATGCTGAATCTTTTCCATTTGGAGTTGTAGGTTTTTCTGGTGGCAGGCTTTTGATAGGCTTTGAGAATGTCCAGAACCCCTTGGGATAGATGCAAATCTGCATATTCTAACTCTTCAAGAGCCATGCCTTGAGATCGAGGGACCGAAGATTGAGGTACCAAATCCTCCCCTGAGATGAGGTTAACAGATTGTACTTCCTGGGGAGAGACAGGGGAAGATGGACTGCTAGGGACAGCAGCAGGGGATACCATGGCTGCTTAGCCCAGTCTGGAGCAATCAGAATTAGTTTGTAGGATTGTGACCTCATTTTGACCAGAACTTTGAACAACAGAGGCAAAGGGGGGAAGGCATAGAGGAATTTCCTTTCCCAGTTCAGAACCAGAGCATCCAGAGGGACTGAGACCAGTACTGGAGGTCTGCAACAAAACAGAGGAAGTTAATGATTGTCCAGGGCTGCAAAGAGATCTATCTCTGGAGTGCCCCACCTGGAAAAAATCACTTCTAGCACCAGGGGATCCAGAGACCATTTGTGATGGCCCTGGGATATTCTGCTCAGTGCATCTGCTATCACATTGTCCTTTCCCGGAAGGTTGACTGCAACTATGGATGTCTGCAGAGAGTAAACCAGAGACCATAGTTTCATGGCTTCCATGCACAAGGCCATGGACCGAGTGCCTCACTGCTTGTTGATGTACCACATGGTGGTGGTGTTGTCTGTCCTGACATGTACCACCATGTTCTGCACTGACTGAGAGAAGGCTTGCAGAGCCAGGAACACTGCCCTGAGCTCCAAAAGATTGATATGCAGGAGGGACTCTTGATGGGACCACTGTCCCTGGGCTGTGAGAGCCCCGAGATGGGCTCCCCACCCCAACAGAGAAGCATCTGTGGTAAGGACCACAGAGTGGGGCTGATTGATGAAAGGAACCCCTTGCCTGAGATTGTCCTGATCCTGCCACCATTGGAGTGCCTGGATCAGAGTCTGAGTCACTGGAACCAGCTTGGTAAGAGGATCCTTCTTTTGGGACCAGAAGGACCTTAGATGGAACTGAATGTCCCTCATTTGAAACCTGGCTCCTTGGACCACTGCTGTAGAAGCTGCCATGTGACCCAGAAGCTGAAGGAAATGCCTTGCTGGTCGAGAGACCAGAAGGCGGAAAGAGGAGGCCAGCTCTGAAATGGCTGTAACCCTCTACATGGGAAGAAAAGCTCTTGCCTTGACTGTATCCAACTCTGCTCCTATAAAAGTGAGAAGCTGTACAGGTTTGAGAACTGACTTGGAAAGGCTGAGAAGAAACCCCAAGGAAGTGAGCACTTGCTGGGTCACTTGGAGGTCTGACTTGACTTGGTCTGGGGACTGTCCCACAATGAGCCAGTCATCCAGATATGGGAACACTGCAATCTTCTTCCTTCTTAAAAAGGCCACCACTACTGCCAGGCAGTTTGTGAATACCCTTGGAGCTGATGTTAGGCCAAAGGGCATTGCTCTGAACTGATAATGGCCTGAAGACAATTCGAACCTGAGGTACTTTCTGTGGGAGCACCTGCTGGGAATGTGAAAATAGGCATCCTTGAGGTCCAGGGAGGCTAGCCAGTCCCCTGGCCTTACAGAGGGAAGAATTATTCCCAGAGTCACCATTTTGAACTTTGGTTTTAACAGATGCTTGTTCAGATATCTTAAATCCAGGATGGGTCGCCACTCCCCTGTCTTTTTTGGGGTAAGGAAGTACCTGGAGTACAGACCTTTGCCCTGTGTAGGTAAGGCACCCTCTCTATGGCCCTTAGAGCCAACAGAGATGAAACCTCTGCTTGCAAGGCAAGGGATTTGGAGGTGCTTACAGGTGGAAAAGATCTGGACCTCAGCTTTGGAAATCTTTTGAAGCTGAGGACCAGTCCCTGGCTTACCACTTCCAGGACCCATTTGTCTGAAGTAACAGACTTCTAGTCCTGGATGAAGTAAGCCAGCCTGCCTCCTACTGATATGGGGGATTCGATCCGTGCTGACACCTCAGGGTGTCTGCTTGGCAGGAGCCTTAGGCTGAGGGGTGGATGCAGCCCTGCACATCCCCCTTCTGCCTCTCCCTCTAAAGAACCCCCTCTGGGAAAAGGGAGAAGAGGCCTGCGCTTGGTAGAAAGGCCTGTGAAAAGGCCTGCCCCTGCCCCTGGTTTGCTGCCTTTGAGGAGTTGCCTGCCTTTCCTTGGTCTGTGCACTCCTGTAAGTGGTGCTGTATTCGTCCATTTTCTTCATGTAATTCTCTGTCTGCTCCCCAAACAAAGAATTACCCACCACAGGGAAATCCATGGCCTTAGCCTGGGTGTCCTGTGAAAGGTTAGTACATCTCAGCCAAGCCATTCTCTGAAGAGCCACAGATGTAGCCATGACTCTTGATGACACATCATTGGAGTCCACAGCAGCATGAAACTGAACCTTGGATGCCTTGATCCCATCAGCAGCCACCCCCTCCAGCTCCTTGTCCAGCTGGGGGGAAGCCTGCTTAGCCAGTGCCAGTACAGTGTCCCATCTGGACTTCTGGTACCTGGCTGTATAGGCCATATAATTAGCCTGCCTGAGTCCCAAAGTGGATGCCATGTACTGTTTCTTTGCCATGGCATCCAAATTCCTGGATTCTTTATCTGGGGGGGTGAGAAGCCAAGGGAATGCCTGCCCTGTCACAGGCTGCAGCCTGCAGTACCCCAACATGGCTGCATTGCTGGTAAAGAAACTCCATATCCGAGCCTGACAGAGTATACCTCTTTTCCATCCTTCTGTCCACAGGAGGTATAGAGTTAGGAGACTTTAGAATGTTTAGAGTCTGCTTCCTAAAAGACTTATGAAGGGGAATAGACAGTCTCTTAGATTCTGGGATATCCATCATTTCAACGAGGTCAGGCTCTTCCTGGTCCTGCACAGCCTCCTCCATAGGAAGCTGGATGGTTTCTGCCACTTTCTTGTAAAACAGAAAGTGGGGAGGGGACTCAGAGAGCCTAGGAGGGGAAACACCAGAAGGTCTGTCTAGGGAGATGTCCGGTTCTATAGGCACATCCAGACTTTCTAAGCACTCAGCATCATAATCCTAATATTGTTCACAGTCCCCCTCCTCAAAATCCGATTCATAAAAATCTTCAGGGGCATAATCCTGAACCAGAGGAACCGATTAAACCGAACCCCTACCAACTGGGACCGGATTGGTCGGAACCGGACGAAGTGATTCCACAATCCGAATCGCTCAGGCAATTTCTTCCGCGGTTGGAACATGGAGTTCTGGATCCAAACCAGCAGATTTTTCTTTTCTTTTCCTTTTTGTAGGAACTGACCCCTCAGGATCAGCTCTCCTCTTGCCCGAAGAAGTATCGCCCTGGTCAGAGGGCACTCTTCTGGTTCGGTGGTAACCAAACCGGCTGGCCTTCCGGGTTAGCCGATTGTCTTCTCTCCCAAGTCAACCTAATCTCTTATCCAGGGTAGACTTGGGAAAATTCTCATATTTAGCAGTCTGAATCGAGGTGGTCAAACCCCAGACAGTAAACACAGGTGGTGTGGGGATCGGCCTTAGCAAAGACCTCTCCACACTCACTGCAGTGTTGAAACCCAGTGGGCCCGGTTTTTTTCTTGGGTTTCTCAGACAAGGCCAACCTAACCAAACTTACCCTTTTTCCGGCAACTGCCAGGCAAGACTCTCTTATCGGTTTCTAACCGTGTTACAGGTGTTTGAATAAACCGCTAAAACCACGTTTTTTTTAAAAACGATAAGAACCGGTAACCACACACTAAAATAACTAAATCAAAAGACCTAAAGGATCGGTTCAGCCGAACCAATCAGGACTTTTGCAATTTCCACAATCCAAAAACACTATCTAAGTACTTACTGTACCGCAGACAGAGTGAACCGAATCGCGGTAAAATAATTTGGAAAACCGAGACTTTAACAGACACTTTAACTGAGTCTTTGAACCGAGCAACAGGAGAAATCTCCGGAGCGACTGTTCAGTGAAGCAGAGTAAAGAATCTGACGGTTTGGATTCAAAGTACTGCAGATAGAGTTTTCAACCGAGCTCAAGCTCAACGTTCTATGCCCTGCATAGAAATTTGACCCTATACTCTCTGGGGCAGTTCAAAGACAGGAGCTAACTGCAATTGTCAGAATACAGCAAGACTTCATGTTGTTTGAAGTGAGGGTTCTGGACTTCAGGAGAGCTGACTTTGGCAAGATGGGAGAGTGCCTTAGAAAAGCACTAGCAAATAGGCTAGAAGGAGGGGTGAAGCAACAATGGGGAAACATCAAAACTGCCATCACAGAGGCAACAAGCCTTTGTGTGAAGCAAATAAACAAATCAAAATGAAACAAAAAGTAACTACCTGTATGGTTCTCAAAAGAGGTGGTGGTGAACGTTAGGGGGAGAAAAAGATAGCATTTAGGAAGTATAAGGAAACACAGAAGGAGCAGGACAGAGAGCTGTACAAGTTAAGGCAGAAGGAAGCAGGGAGGGTAGTCAGAATAGCAAAGGCCCAAACTGAGGAAAAGATAGCCAACTCGGTTAAGAAGGAGGATAAAACCTTTTATAGGTACATCAGGGAGCGTAGAAAGACAAAGAAAGGGACAATGAAGCTGAATAGAATGGACAGTGGGTGGGCAGAGAGGGACAGTGAAAAAGCAGGGATACTGAACAAATACGTCTGCTTAGTATTCACAAAAGAGGAGGAGGTGGAGGTGCCTAACCAATTAACAGAAGCATTCTGGATGGGGGGTCGATCCCAGTCCTTTCACAGAAGAAAGGGTTCTGAAAGAACTCCTAAAACTGAAGGTGGACAAAGCAATGGGGCCTGATGGAATTCACCCCAGAATTCTAAAAGAATTAAGGAGAGAACTAGTGACACCACTGACTACCATTTTCAACAAATCATGGGAGGATGGTGTGGCACCTGAGGACTGGAGGAAGGCGGATGTGATACCCCTTCACAGAAGTGGGAGCAAGACAGAAGCAGGAAACTATAGACCTGTCAGTTTGAACTCTGTGGTAGGGAAAGTGATGGAATCACTTCTGAAGGAAATAATTGTTGAGTACCTAGAGACCAATGGGGCACAGGACACAAGGCAGCATGGGTTCACAGCAGGAAGTCATGTCAGACAAATCTAATTGATTTCTTTGACTGGGTGACCAAAGTAGTAGACCAGGGAGGGGCTGTGGACATAGCCTACCTAGATTTTAGCAAGGCATTTGGCACAGTCCCACACAAAAGATTAATAGTCAAATTAACCAGCCTGGGAGTGGGTCCCAGGGTGGTAGCCTGGGTAAAACATTGGCTGGACAACAGGACACAGAAGGTAATTGTAAATGTAGTCCACTCTGAAGAAAGAGAGGTTACTAGTGGGGTACCGCAGGGTTCAGCACTGGGTCCAGTCCTTTTTAATGTCTTTATAAGTGACATTGCAGAGGGACTGAAAGGAAAAGTATGACTCTTTGCAGATGACACAAAGATCTGCAATAGGGTTGATACACAAGGAGGCATGGAAAGGATGAGAAGGGACTTGGCAAAGTTGGAGGAATGGTCAGAAATATGGCAGCTTGGATTCAATGCAAAGAAGTGCAAAATAATACAGCTGGGAAACAAAGCCCAGGGGAAGATTACACAATGGGGGTGGGGTTAGTCACAACAACAAAAATGGAAAGGGATCTGGGAGTAATCATATCAATGACCTTAAGGTAAGCAAGCAATGTGAGAAGGCAGTTGGGAGGGCTGGGGGAATACTGGGATGTATAGGGAGAGGGATCACCAGTAGAAAACAGGAAGTTGTTATCCCTCTGTACAGACTGTTGGTGAGACCCCATATGGAGTACTGCTTCCAGTTCTGGAGACCCCATCTCTGCAAGGACATAGACAGGATGGAGGCAGTCCAGAGGAGGGCAACTAAAATGGTGCAGGGTCTGCAAGAGAAGCCATACGAGGAGAAACTAAAGGAGCTTAATATGTATACCCTTAAGGAAAGGAGGGAGAGGGAGGACATGATAGAAACTTTTAAGTATCTCAGTGGAATCAACAAAGTCCAAGAGGGCAGCATATTTCAGAAAAAGAACTGTGCAAGAACAAGGGGACACAATTTGAAGATGGGGGGGACAGCTCAGGGGCAATGTGAGGAAGTATTTTTTCACAGAAAGGGTGGTGAACACATGGAACAGCCTTACTGAGGAGGTTGTGGGTCTAAAACTGTGGGAGAATTCAAGAACGCATGGGACATACATAAGGCAATTTTTAATGGGGGTAGGAAGAAATAGGCTGTTGGTTAAATAGGATCTGCAGCTTATCCTGTAGGTAGGGAAATGGGCAGACTAGGTGGGCCAAGTGGTCCTTATCTGCTGTCAAAGTCTATGTTTCTATGTTAAGCAGGAAGAATGCTGCACACAGAAAGATATACTTCCACCACCTTTATTGGAGACAAATCCAAAGTTAAGAGTATAAAGCATAGAAATTCATAATACAGTGCAACCCTGTTATAATAGGTGCCTCTGTGCACCCATCTTCTGCACATTATAACCACTGTCCATTGTATCCAGAGGAGGCACATCCTACGTGTCATGTGTGGCTATGCGTGAGCAAGGGTTCAAAGTCTTTCGGATGAGACGTTAAACCGAGGTCCCATCTGCCTGGATTGGTGGTAGTTCAGGTGGATGTTAAAGATCCCATGGCACTTATCGAAAAGAGCAGGGGGAATTTCCCCGGTGTCCTGGCCAAATTTCCCTCATTCACTAAAAATACCACCAACAGCTTAATCTGGTTCAAGGTCAGTTGGCACTCATCTGTATCCCCTTCCCCTGGGTCGTGCCTGAAAATAGGCAGGATTTGTCTTGTGCACTTATCCGGTCAACAAAAACTAAATAAATAAAGTGAACAAGATGGGTGTGGTATAGGAGAATGGGGTGAACGTTAGGGCCGAAGGCCACAAAGCACACCTTGATGCCTGTCACTGGCTACAGGGTGGGCATGGGGTGGAATGGCATGAGCATTACAGCCAATGACCGCAAGTCACACCCCCATCTGTCAGTCTCTACAGGATGGGGGGGTGTTATGGTTGGAAACCCTAATGCCCTGGGCGTTTGTTGGTATTTTCACTCCAAATTTTCAACATGGTCTTTCTGGGATCCCACCTCATGAACAGTGGCACTATCATTTTGTTACTCAATCCCAAAAGGTGATTTTGTGCAGCGACTGCGCCATTCGGCACTACAGGTGCGAAAACACATTTCAGGCAAGATGTGAAAAATGACAGCTATACTGTTCATGAGGTGGTGTAAAAAACTGGCAATTTTGAATATTTGGAGTGAAAATATAAACATTTGCCAAAGTTACATGCTTGCATAATGAAATTTCAATGACCGCATGTAACTCAGGCATTTTTGGATATTTCTGTACCAAATTTTCAACATGGCCTTTCTGGGACTCCATCTCATAAACATTGACATTGTGATTTCATTAATCCATCCTGAAAGTTGATTTCACACAGCGACTGTGCCATTCTGCAACACAGGTGTGAAAACATGTTTCAGTCAGGATGTGAAAAATGACAGCTATACTGTTCATAAGGGGTGTGAAATAACGGCAATGTTGAAAATCTGGAGTGAAAATATTAAAAATTGGTGAAGTTATGAGCGTGCATAGAAATTGTACAACACCCGCTCGTAATGCAGTCATTTTTTGGAATTTTTTCACCAGATTTGTAACGTGGGCTTTTTGGGATCCCACTTCATGAACAGTGGCACTATTGTTTCATTAATTGGTCCCAAATGGTGATTCCGCACAGCAACTGCAAAATCACCTTTCAGGACCGAGTAATGAAATGACAGTGACAGTGTTCATGAGGTGGGGTCCCAAGAACCCCATGTTAAAAATGTTGGGCCAAATTTCCTAAAAATGGCTAAGATACTGTATCAACATAAGTTAAAACTCCCATTGACTACCATTATACAGTGCTTACATTTGATTCTTCAGTTTGCTGGCTGGCTTTGAAGAGTGCAGACGTGTCCTGGTCCAGAGAAGATTACAGCGCCGACCTCTGGAGGTAAGTATGGTGTAAGGGGGTGCAGGGAGGTGGGTACTCAGTGGGAAGGTGGGGATGGGGAACTGGGGAGATGACAAGAGACTGTTTTCTTTTTTGCAAGTTAAAACAAAAATACGTTGAGGGACAGTTTTCTTTATTTACAGGTAAAAAAAATAAATAAATACTTTTGGGCACACTGGGGTGGGCTCCCAGTGTGCCACATGAGTTTGGGGGAAGGGATATATGCTGTCAACAGAGGGCTTGGGTGCCCCCATGCAAAGAAAGTGGACTTGGGGAGCATACAACACCGGGAGTGGGCATCCCAGTGACGTAAAGATAAATATTAAAAAAAAAAAATTATCTGGGCACACTGGGGTGGGTTCCTAGTGTGCCAAAATGTGGGGGAGGATACATGCTGACTCAGGAATTGGACACCCCAATGATGGCAAAAAGTCTTTGGCAGAATAAACCAGTTTGAATCAGGATTCTGCATAGAAGAAAAGATGTTGGGTACAGTTTTTTTTTTCCACAGGTTTATTTTTTTTAAATAGCACATGTCGGCACACTGATGTGGGCTCACAGTGTGCCACATTAATGGGGGGGATACATGCCGACATGGGGATTGGGCACTCCGATGTCAGCTTTAACAGAAAGCCACACTGCGACTAATGTTGAGGGGGAGGCACAGAGAACCGAGAGAAAGCCGCACCGCAGCTAACGTTTAAGCTTTTGGGGTGGGGGTCAGATGGAGCAAAGATGGGCAGTTGGGCCATAACTGTGGCCATAAGCATTAGTGTGCACTCTAATGCGCAAGGCTGGAGTTCGGGCTACAGAGAGAAATGACTTTGCAGGACTTTGTTGTAAATGGGACTTTTGTCCTAACAAATGTTGTTTCCTGTTAAAAAATAAATGTTACCAAATCAAATAAAACTGAAGGGCTCCCATTGGAGCGGTTCATTTCTTTTAGGTCCAGGACATGCCACGTCAGCAAAGCTGAACTGCCGTCATGGGCAGAGTGCTTAGTCATTGATGTGCACTGCCAAACCCATTGCAGTTTCAGCTGTAATTGGCATGGCAGTGACACACCTCTCATATTCCATTATTGTCCCACGATGTTTGGTGCACAAACGCATCAAATGAAATAAATGACACAAAGTTCTGCCTAGTACATATGTTCCTGTACTCTATGTATTCATTTAGTCATTTAATGATCAGCAAACATGATTTTTTAAGGATGTTTACTGAAGAAAATAATAGTAACTCTAATGGCTGAATGTTGGAATTACAGTATAGTAAGAACAAAGGCAATTTAAGTGTTTTACTGAAATCTAAAATTTTTATTTCATGCTATTAATTAATGTTTATACAGCTTGTAAGAAATTAAACCTCTCTAGCTACTCCATTTTAATTCTACAGTTGTCTACTCTCCTCACCAGCTGTGCATTCCCCCCCCCAAAATGCACTTCAAATGTAAATAAAAGCTTCATAGAGTCTGTTATAAGCAAAGTTTATGTCCATTATAACCAGAGGAAAATGTGTTGGATCTGATATATTTGATAGGGGAACTCATTTATATCCACTATAACCAACTGTCCAGTATAACAACGTCTGTTATAAATGGAGTGCACTGTATACATATAGCGGTGTGGGTAGACTTTGAACCTGGTAAAACAGTGATCAACCAACACATCACTTTGCTCTGAAGCTGAAGCTCTCTTCTGTGCAAAGTGCTGGGTGTTTGGGTACTGTTTCCCCTGTTTAAAGTTTACCTGCATCATTACTGATATAAATGTTGATACTGTATGCACTTATCGGTGGATTTTTCGCCAATAAGGGAGGTGCATATATATTAATTTTAGTTTGTAAAACATTGAAATTGATTTACTAAATTAATTTATATTATGAAAGCATTTTTCACCAAAACGTCTTTTGAAATTTGCAGGTAATACCAAATTTCTCAAGTATTTTTAATATGCCTCTATGTCTTTAAATAATGTCTGGATAGAACGAAAGAATAAATGGTTATATCTTCTGAGTTGGTGGAGGAAAGAACTGGATGGAATAAGGGTCTTCTTTATTTTCTATTTCTGTATTTTCATACAGTATAGTATGTTGAAATCAAAGGGCAATGTTGTGGATATGATCCCAGGTAGGATGATTTACCCACAACAGCCCATCTAAGAAGCAATAACTTGCTTTGAATAGGCTTCAGCTTCTACAGTACTTGCATGTAAATTTGTGAGAAATAAAACACAAAGGTGTCAAGTGAGGTGTCAAACGTCACACAGTGAGTCACTGACTCAAATGGTATTTAAAATAGCATCTGCCACTTCAATTGCAATGTGCTGTAAAGGATCTGTCTCCAACTGGACTTCATACTGACCTGATGAGAAGCATTGCTGCAGAGGTATAAACGATGATTAGAATTAGAATTCAGTGGAGTGATCACAACTTTTGTTTGTGTACATTAACTTTTTTCTGTTTAGAATGTAACAAACTAAATGAATATTTTAAGAAAGAATGCATGTTTGTTTTCAAGAATGGAACAGACTAGAGGAATAGTTTAAGAAAGAATACATTTTTTCCTGAAGTCTACACATTTAGTCTTGATAAATAGCTATGCAGTGAGTGGTTTTAATTCTGTACACTAAAATACTTTCCAGGTAAAACTGTGTTTTAAAAAGTGCAAGAAGAATTTAACAACCATCAACAGAAATATGGCACCTAAAATTGAATTAAATACGGAGTATGAAGACATGACATTAATGCGGACTTTGAGCGAAACACAAAGAAATACCACATTAGAATACTGGTAAGGTACAAGAAAATGAATTTTAGGACATAACGGGTGGCAACGGTACACAGCATATCTAATACTGGTTAAATGGAAACATACAATAGTAAGACTTTTTAAGTTTTGAACAGATAGTCACACACCTGGTCTTAGTGCTTTAGAAGCTGTAGTATTTGAAAGTCCAATGACTAACAGCATGTTAACGGTGGTTGTGGCAGCGGTGGTGGGGTGCTTTTAGAGAACCTAAAACAATGAACATGCTCTTGATTAGGAAAAAAAGTTATCTTGGGATGGCCCTATCATTTAGCAAACTCACCAGCTGGCTTATGGTACTCATTTCCACACCACTGCCAAGCTGTAATGGTTCTGCACACCATTAGGCTGTCATGTAAGTGCCATTAACTTTAATTCTTTTTTGTTGTTGTTGTTATAAATCAATGTGTTTTTCAGTAACTTAGATAAGAATGTATTCTGACCTAAATGACTACATACTGTAGAACACCACTGTAAAGGATTCATTGGCTCTTTGGTCTGTTGACAATATCTTTATTTTCAGTAAAATTTTCTATCAATAGTAGACAGATACATCCATGAGATGGATCAAGACAAACCATCCCAGAGCAAACTCGTGCTCAATAGTAGTAAAATTAAAGTTTTGCCTTTTAGATACAGGCTAATGAAAAAAGTAATTTACAGATTCTGGGCAAGGACAGTATTTTCCTAGAACAAGTTATATGGAGTATTTAGAATATCTGGTGTTTTCTAGGATCTGTTTAACCTATGTAGAACATATTGCTAATTTATGTAAAACAGCTGATTAGAAGCTTGGGGTTATACATAGCTTAACCATGTCCAATACCAGAGGCTCACCTAGCCATAGTAAGAGATACCCTTCTACTTTTCCTTTAATACATATTTCTTTCTACCTTTTTGGCTGGGAAAGGCACACTGAGCCAAAGCTTGTTTCCAGGTGTATTCTGGTAGCAAAATGAGGTTATGTAAGTTGCTCAGGGTCACATAGTTTGCAAGTGGAGGGTGTGAGAATGAAACCCAGGTCTGCTGGCTATACTAAGCTGGTTTACAGCTTATTGCTATAACCTCTAGGCTATACTGCCAGACCATATGGTCCCCTATTTTTCACAGTGCTATTACATCCAGTCTTGTAAAGGCAAAACACAGCACCTCTCAATCTGTTTTAGCTGAGCAGGAAAAAAGGTCTACCTTCAGAAAATGCATGTGCTCCAAACAGGAAGAGGAGAGCGAGGAGTACTCTACATGAAGAAATCAAAAGAGGTGAGCAGATCAGTCAGGGCAGCCAAGGCAGCAAGAGAGCTTAGGCTGGCACAGAGGTTAGGAGAAGCGGAGAAGTATTTCTTCAGATACATAAAAGAGAAAAGAAGCTGTAAAGATGAGATTGCTAAGATCTAGGTAGACATGGGGGTTGGGCAGAGAAGGGGGTGGAGCAGGCAGAAGCACTCAATGATTACTTCTGTTCTGTGTTTACCAGGGAGAAGCTGAGGCCAATGCTGCAGGGGAAAGGAGCAGTAGGTACAGGTGGGGCAGAGCTTAAAGACAGGATAATCCCAGAGAGCAGGGTGTGAGACGGTCCTGGAGCCCTGAGGGTGGATAAGGCACCAGATCCAGACAGCATCCACCCAGGGTGCTGAGGGAGATGGCAGAGGTCCTGGCAGGACTGCTGGCAGACTTGTTCAGCACCTCCCTGAGGACTGGTTGCATGCCCCAAGACTGAAGGATGGGACATGTGGTGCCATCCATAAAAGTGGGCCCTAGGATGAGCCAGGGAACTATGGGCCAGTCATCCTCACCTCCATCATGGGGAAGCTCATGGAGTCTATCCTCAAGGAGAGGCTGGTAGCCTTTCTGAAGGAGAATGGTCTCCAAGATAGCAGGCAGCATGGGTTTGTCTCTGATAGATCCTGGAAGACAAACATGGTTAACTTCTATGACTGAGTAACAAGGGCAATTGACAGGGGCCAGGCAGTGGATGTCTTGTACTTGGACTTCAGCAAGGCCTTTGATTTGGTGCCACTTGGGAGGTTGGTTAGCAAACTGGGTCATCCAGGGGTAGGGGAGATGATGGTAGAGTGGGTCAAAAACTGGCTGTGGGTTAGGCAGCAGAGGGTGGTTGTTGTTGTAAGGGGGGAACGTTCATCTCCAAGGGCTGAAACAAGAAGGGTGTCATAGGGCTCAGTGCTAGGTCCAGTGTTGTTTGGCATCTTTGTTGCCAACATCGTAGATTGGGTTAGCAATAAGATTAGCCTATTTGCAGATGACACAAAGAATGGGGCAGTGGTGGACAACACAGGGGGGTGGTTAGGACTGCTGGAGGACCTGGATAAACTCAAACACTGGACGAATACATGGCAGCTGAGTTTCATCACATACAAGTGCAAAGTAATGCACTTGGGAACCAGAAACCAAAAGTTTTGCTACAGGCTGGCGGGGGAGTACAATTATCCACGACAGAGGGAAGGATCTTGGGGTGCTAATCACGGGGTAAATTAACCCTTCAGCATAGTGCAGGAAGGCAACAGCTAAGACTAATAAGATGTTGGGGTGTATTGCCAGGGGAATCATCTCACAGAGGAGGAAGGTTATCTTACCACTGTACAGGTCACTCGTCAGGCCAAACATGGAGTCCTGCATGCAGTTCTGGCATCCCTACTTAAAGAAAGATGTCAAGCTGCTGGGGAGGGTCCAGCACAGAGCAACCAGGATGATCACTGGAATGCAGGACAAATCCTACAAAGACAGACTGAGGGAGCTCAACATGTATCATCTGGAGGAGAGGAGGGATAGAGGGGATATGATCTAAATCTTCAAATAAGTGAGGGGCATAAACAGGGTTAATACAGAGGGATTTTTAAATTAAAGGGAGGGAGAGAAACTAGAGAGCACAGTCTGAAATTGAAGGGGGAAGGTTCAAGGGGAAATGAGAAGACACTGCTTCACGGAAAGGGTGATGGATGGGTGGAACGTACTGCTGGAGGAGGTGGCATCGTTAAAGTCAGCGGGCAGTTTTAAGAGGGGGTGAGACAGGGTCAGGGGAGGGTTAATACTATAAAGGGGGTGAGGGGCAGCTGCAGTGTAAAAAAAAAAAGAAAACACTGATAGCTGCATACTTGAACAGACTCGAGAGACCTTAGGGTCTGTATCTGCTAGCATTTTTCATATGTTCATAACTCACCTCTGTAAACTATACACTACCTTGGCTTGAGTACCCCCCAAACACACACAATATTGCAGACATTTTATTCAAGACTGCTTTATAAATAAGCTGATATGATGCAAAAATCCCTAGTCTTTAACAAATATTCTTTGCAAACAAAAATTAAATAAAAATTGCATTATTGCACCAGTTAAGGTTCAGATTGAAGCAACAAAAGTAGGGAAATGTGGGATCAAGTGTTACAACCATAACACACCACCCCCACTATTCAAGCAGCACAAGGAAAAAACATTACAATTTTGGCTGTCCTGAGTCTTGGCGAAACAGGGCTGGGGCCTTCCTTGCATTTATCAGGCCTAACGCTCCCCCATCCCATCAGCAAATAAGCCCAGATGTGCAAACTATATGTAAGGGAACGGGTTAGAGCTAATAACCCCAAGGAAGACCTCAGCCCTGATATGCCAAGACTTAGAACAGCCAAAACCGTAATGTTTTTTCTCTTTTTCTGCTTGGAGGGTGGGGTTGCGGTGTTAAAACTTGAATTTCTAACACCACATATCCCTACGTTTGTCATTTTAATCAGAATCCTAACTGGTGCATTAATGCAGCTTTCTGCAAAGAATTTCCTTACTTTCTGAGACAGTATAATTGTAACCTTATTTACACAGGTTCCTAACACATCCACCCACCTAGGAAAAGGAAGGGCCCTCTAGGCCCTGCACTTTCATGGCTCAAGAAAACCAGTTTATATGCTTAGCTGTAATTATTTTTTGTGAGATTCACTTCAAATGAAAATTGATTAAGTATCCCTCTTAACTTCCAGCCCTTGATTGTATATGGGCAAAAATGTGCTTTTCTTTTTTTTCCCCATAAGTCAGTAAACTATTGTCGGTTTGCTCTGACATTTGTATTAGGTGTACTGGAAGTCTAGATACACCACTGGTGCATTTTTAATGATGATCAGACTTTCATTGTGGATTTGGCACTATGGCCAAGACTGGAGGTAATTTGGGGGAGTGATGTGTACTTCATGAATGTTTAGTGGGGATTATATGTTAGTGTTGCAGTACTCAGCAACACCTTTTTTGGATATATACATTGCCCCTTAACTCCAATTACTGACTGACTTAAGGCTTTTGTAGATGCAGTGTTATCCTATGGTAATTTTCATTTTTTTTATTTTTATGATCTTTTTAAATGACCCATAACTTTTTTTTTGGTGGGGGGGTATGTGCTAGTGTTGTAGCCCCCATTAAGACTTTCCTTTTGATAAATAAATTGTCCCCTAACTGAAAATATTGATTGAGGTCTGACTTGTTAAAGGTGAAATGTGGGGAACAAATGAAGTCCAGATTTTTTTCTCTTATGTAGGAATCTTTTTTTGTGAGACGACACAATCTCATGAAAAAGATTCCTTCATCTGAAAGAAGAATTGACTCAAAAGATTCTTTCATACAAAAAGAATGTGAAAAAAATAAGTCCAATTCTCTTTTTCATATGAAGGAATCTTTTTTCTTAAGAGTGTATCGTTCTCATGAAAAGAAAAAAGTTTCCTTCATATGAAGAAAGAATTGAGTCCAAATTATTTTTCATATGAAGGAATCTTTACATGAGACTGTATTGTTCTCCCACAAAAAATTCCTTCATTTGAAAAAAGAAAGTGACAAAAAAGAGAAAAGTCAAAATTCTTGTCATGTATGAAGGCAAGTAAGCAATAAGAGACAATGGGGTGTGCATGTGAATAGATTTTACCACACACCCAGAGGCATAGTGAAACATGAGACCACAGGTCAAGTGCCTTCAGCCCCTGGAAGTGTGGTAAATTCTGTTCCATGCACACACACACACCCTGAGTGTTTTATTGCGCTTATAAAATGGGCTCCTTTTTTTAAACTTTTTACAGTTGGGAGAAGCATGTTTATACATAGAAACAACATATTTACTTGTGTGCATTTATGATAAAATAGTCCTTCCGCCCACTGCAAATTATGTCATTGATGATGTCATTGTATTACTTCTGGACAAAGTTTGTCCTTTGCTGGCATCAAGATTTAGGATATGGAATGTTTATCAAGGAATTTTTACCATGGAATACATGGATTCAAAATTCAGCTCAGTTCCACTGGCAGAATGTTCCTCTCCTAACATATTGTACACACACACACAACAAAGGCCTCTTCTACAGCCAGAGACTCAATAATCTCACTGTCAGGGCAAGCAAAAGAGATTTCCCTGATGAGCAGGTAAAGATAGAAGGGGGATTTTTCATTGTCAGCAAATAAACAGTTATAATGAAAACTATAAATAATACTTAATGTTTCTAATTTGTTTATGTGTGTAAGGAAAGTGTGATAATCAGGGAAGCAACATTTAATTAATTTGTTTTATTTTTAGGGCCCAGTTGAATAGTTTTTCTTTTTACAGTGTAGAGGTATCAGCCATGATTGTGATAAAAGATCAATTCTGGTTGAAGTGGGACTGATGGAAGATAGTTTTGGTTGTAGGACTGATTTGCTCATTGTGTAATGTGGTTTAGGACCAGGATGACTATGCATGCAAAAGATTTCATGGATGGTCACATAATATGTTTTGACCAATGAGACTTCTTTATTTTTGACAACCATTTTATAATCTTGTTTCATATGGCCCTATTCTTATTTCATATGACCATATGAAAAAGAAAACTGTCTCATGAAAAAAGAATTCTAAGGTGTTAAAAACACATTCTTGGGTCATTTTTTCAAAAAGTAACTGCAGAATCCACCTAACGGGATCCTGATTAGCAAGATACTTGTGTTGGTGTAATTCCATTATACGATTTTTATGGGTTTTCAAATTTTTTTTTTAATGGAAAAAAAACGGTGGTCATATGAAAAAAGAAACAGCAGAGTCAGGTACTGACTGTCTGAAAAAGAGTGCACTGAGCATGCTAAGAACCCAAAATTTAAAATCTTTATAAATCTGGAAAGGATTAATATATTTTTACCAAACCAATGGAAAGCACCACTCTGGGTCAAGCCCTTTTTACCCTTAAAATTACAGACTGAAATTCCAAACAGCACTAGACAATGACAAAAAAACCCTGATTTTTTCACTTTTTTCTCTATCTAGATCTAAGAATCTGCACATCCAACCAGACTGAAACTTGGCAAGTGAAGAGGCCTTGCCCCCAAGGATGTGCATGCAAAATGTCACGCAAATTTGTTGAATGGTGGCAAAGCTATTAAAGTGCAAAACTAGGGGTTTAACATTAAACAGCCTACTTAACCCCAATGCTACTACACCACTCAGGTTTTCTACAAACAATTACTTGAAAAACTAAGTGTCTTGATGACTTCGTCCAGAAAGCATTTTCTGTCTTAGCTCCTAAACTGTGGAATATTGTTTGGATTTTTTATTGCTGGCTATACAATATGGCATTTTGTTTACCTGGAAAATCTCAGATGAGGTGCAGCATCTTCTTTCTAGTGAGGTCCTGCTGCTAACCATTTCCATGCATGAGTGAACTGGGGCACTAGGAGGGTGTTGACTTGTTCAAGGTCAGACAGTTAATACCTGACTCTGCTGAGGTTTGAACGTTTGATCTTCCAGTTCCCAAGCTGGTGCTCTAAACACTACCCCACACTGCCTCATGTTATGTTACCTTTCACATACTATTTCTTGCCATGTACCCTCTCCACTCGACCCCCTTTACTCTGCTTGTACACTACATCCTTGCTGTACATGCTCACCTTGTTTCTCCTTCTTTCGTGTTCTCCTCAGCAACTGTTCTCTCTACTCAATTCAGCTAACAGCAAACACCCTGCTTGCCTGAACCCAAAGCTCCTCTGTCTAGCTGAAGCTGTCGTTACAGCTCCTGTTTCCTCCCTACTTTACCCATTTTTCTCAACTGTTCAGTTTCTTGGTGCCTGTAAACAATCTTTTGTCCATGGACTCCACCACCCCTGATAATCCTCAGCCTAGCTCTCCCTCACTACTGCAGTTGCTAAGCTTCAAGATAATCTGGTTACATCACAGGTCCCCACTTCTACTGACCTCAGGAATGTTTACTCATCTGGCCAAGGTGACAAAGTTGCTTAATCATTCCCACTGTACTTGACAAACCTGTAGGTGCTGGACTGTCTGACCACTTGATTGGCTCTATTTCTTCATGTTTAGTTGTTTTCAATCACTCCTTGTTGGGGAATCCCTCTCCCTCTCAATTGTCCCAGGTGTCCTACATGGCTCTATCCATGGCCCGATTGTATTCTCCAACTATCTGAAAGACCTCCCTAAAGCCAGTACACATGTATATAGATGATACAGTGATCTTCCTCAGTGGTTCTTTAGTCCCTAAGCCCAAAGCAGATTTTCAACGCAACTTTAACAGCATCCAGCACTGTTTCTTCACATAGCAACTCACCCTGAATGCTAATAAAAATGGTCTTCATGACATTTGGTGGGGTGCATCAGCTGTCCAGGATTCCCAAATCCCCAGACTAAATATTTCTGAGTGGCTCCTAACTCAAGGACTGCCCTCCTTCAGATACTCTGGTGTCTGGCTAGACCAGAAACTTTAACATCTACAGAATTACTGATGCCATTCACGAATAACACTTTCTCAAATTAGGTGCACTGTATAGGAACGTGTTGTGTAGTACCCTCCCTGCTCATTGTGAGATTGTGCTCAAAATGTTATTTTTAACATTTGTCTGAGGATGGGGTTTACAGTACAGCCCTAAAGACCACCCTTATCTGACTGAACCCACTCTACCACTCCTTCTGTTGCTTTGCTCTCAGCTATACTCTACACCCATCATTGCTTCCTTTACTCTTAAGCTTGCTCTCCCCTCCCATGAAGGTAGATGTCTCTACCACTCCTCTACCAACATATCTATGGTCTGTCCCCCCGCCCTCCTCTGCTACTCTCCCCCATCCTACTGCTTCAGAAACTCTGACTACTCTTGTTTTTAAGTTTCTTTGTTCAGAACTACTGCTCAATTTTCCTACAGACTTCTTATTGGGAATAATCTTCCTCTGTCTATTCACACCTCCTCCCCTTCACCATTAAGGTCCTTCTCTGTGACTTCATGGTCCACTCCTGTCCTAGTTTCTAGTGGCCCCCCCCCCCACCGTTTGTTAGTTTATTGGAAGTTATTGTGGTTGTTTTAAACACAGTCAAGGATTTTCAGCAGACATGATACTGGCACAGCATCCAATTGGTGCAACATCCAATTTGTGATGCTGCCTGCATTATACCAATTAAATCAAAAACCTGTAGATGCTATTTTTAAATGTTTGGATGGCTCTGCAGCATTTCTGCAGTTTATGACATGCAAATGACACATATGTAATTTTTACAGCACAATTTGGGTCAATTCAAGCTGCAAGTTAGACTACCATTTAAGTGGCTTGACTTGCATCAGAATCGATTCATAATGCACAGCCCCTGAAGTCCTTGTGAAAATCCAGCCTTGCCTTTTTATAGTTACACTGTAGCCACCACTTGCTGATTACTTTCAGTACGCATCACAAAAAACTATGTTAATGCACAAATAGAGTGTGTTATTAAAACAACAAAAGTAAAGATATATTAGTTTTTTTTTAACCTTAGCCATGCCCACCCCATCCACCAGCCCCATAACCTCACCGAATGGAATTCTAAAGTGCAACCAAGGTTTCATACATGTTTTAACATCATAAATAAATAAATGTAGTATGGTGAATACAGAGAAACCTAGAAAACTGACAGTAGCTGGAGGTCTTAGGGTCTAACCAGTCTTCTATGCTGTCCACTTAGATAATATGGTTTCATGGGCACCAATGGTCTATGCCAATCCAACCACCCACCACCCATCCATCCAATGCATGTTACCAGTCCCTTGTGATTGTCCCATTCCCATTTAAATCCTCTTACTGTATGTGCATTGCCGTCCTCAGTTTCACTTTTTCACCACCCACTCTGTAAAAAAGTACTTTCTGGTGTCCTTCTAAAACCTCCCCCACAATTACCCACTAATATTGTTGCCACTAATAATTAACTGTTCACTAGTAAACATAGTGGTTATTCCCTCCATGTATTTAAATGTTTTGTTCATATCCCCATTCTTACTCACAATGAGGCTCTCCAATCTCTAATCATGTGACCTACCTTGTTGCCCATGTATCATCTTAGTTACCCTCTTCTGCATGGATTCCAGTTTGTCTATGTCTTCCTTTAGGTGGAGATTTCAAAAATAGCAATTACGTAAGAACTTACTGTAACAGTAGATCTTCGAGAGAGGTTCCTGCAGTAGGTCTTCACAAGTAAGACTGTGCCCCCTGGCATCAGGACCACACAGTAAACTTCTAGCTAGCAATCATCAGTGGGGGACCGCCACCAACGTCAGGTGATGGGACATCAACGCTACTATAAATAGGGTGGTCCCCCGCCCACCCTCCAGTTCTCCCACTGGAGATCTCGAAAGAGAAAGCAGGAGAGAAGAGAGAAAACTCCTGATACCCTGAGCTCTGGATAAGACAAAGTCCAAGGAAGGGAATAAAGAGAAAAAAACACAGGAGCTGGGGGAAGGAGAGTGGGAAATCTAGACCTACTGCAGGAACCTTTCTCGAGGATCTGCTGTTATGGTAAGTTCTTACATAACTGCTATATCTCACTTTGAGAGGGTTCCTGCAGTAGGTCTTCACAAGTGGGACTGAATACCAAGCAATCAACTAAGTAGAAGGAGTCAGAGACTAGGTTCCGGGAGGAGGAAAAACTTCTGCCAACGACAGTCTGCTCAGGATAAAAGTCCTTGCAGGACTACTAGACCAAAGCCAGCCCTGCATCTAGAAGCAATGTCCAGGCTGTAATGTTTCATGAAGGTGTGGACAGAGGACCAAGTGGTCGTTGTGCAGATGTCCGTAGTGGACACGATCCTGTAAAAGGCAGTAGAAGTGGCCACTCCCCTAGTCAAGTGGCCTTTGACTGTCCCCAGAAGGGGCTTTTGATACTTCTGGTAAATGTAATGAATACAATTAGCTAGTCACCTAGACAAAGTCTGTTTGGTAATCGCCTTGCCCTGGCACTTGGGAGCAAAGGTGATGAAAAGTCGATCCAACTTGCAAACCTCCTGAGTCCTTGAGATGTAATATTTCAAATTCCTGTGCACATCAAGGGTGTGCAGGAGATACTCCCCTCTGTTGTAGTACTCTGGTTAAATACTGGCAGTTTGACATTCTGATTTAGGGTAAATTCCGAAACAACTTTCGGGAGAAAGGAAGGATTGGTCTGCAGAGCCACTCGATCTCTGTGGAAAATTAAATAAGGCTCTTTACAAACTAGAGCCTGAAGTTCCAAAACTCTTCGGGCTGAAGTGATCATAACTAAAAAGAGCGTCTTCCATGAGAGGAAACACATATCACTACTGCTGCCAGCTTAAAAGGGGCAAAGTAAGCTTTTCTAAAATAAAGTTAAGATCCGGGGACAAGATTCCAGACTGGAGGTTTGAGGTGAAGAATCTCCTTCAGAAAGGTTCTGGAAACTTCTAGCTGAGCTAGGTTTTTTCCCACTGGAAGGTGGTAGGATAAGACCGCAAAGAGATGGACCTTCAGAGAAGAATAACTGAGGCCCAACTCTGACAGGTGCAAGAGGTACTTGAGGACCTGGGAAGCTGAGCATAAAAATGGGTCCATGCCTTTAGTTGTGGCCCAGATCAAAAATCTTTTCCACTTCATAGCATATGTGGATCTGGTGGAGAGCTTTCTGGCCTCCACTAGGACCTGAGTGATTCTGGAGGAGACACCATAGCGGGAAACCACCAAGTCCAAAGGTACCACACATGAAAGTGGAGAGATTTGAGGCTCAGATGTACCAGGGTGCTCTGCTCCTAGGACAGAAGGTCATGTGAGAGAAGAAGAGGTCCTGGGGGTTCTGTCACTAGCTGTTGCAGCAAGGGGAACAATATCTGTTGAGGCCACACGGGGGAAATGAGGATCATATGCACCCATTCCACCTGTAGCTTCAGCAGAACCTTCTGCAGAATAGGAAAGGGAGGGCAAGCATACCGAAATCTCCCTGTCCAAGATAGAGACAGCGCATCTCACCAAAAAAACACCATGACCAGGAACAAGCGAGCAAAAGCTGGGTAGTTTTGCATTGAAAGGGGCAGCAAAGAGGTCTATTTCTGGTTGACCCCACTGAAGGAAGAGATCTTCCACTGCCTTCTGCTTTAGTTCCCATTCATGAGCCTGAGTGACCAAGTGACTGAAACTGTCTGCCAGAATGCTGTGAACACCTGGAACGTGAACTGCTGTCAAGGATATGCCATGCTGAGCAGCCCAGTACCACACTCTCATCACCTCCCCGAAAAGGGGCTATGAATGAGTGCCTTCCTGTTTGTTGATGTACCAGACTGTCGCCATATTGTCAGTCTGGATGAGAAGTGTTCCTGAAACTAAAAGGGATTGGAAGGCTTGCAGGGCATAAAGCACTGCTCTTGTCTCCGGGATGCTGATGTGTAGATTCTCCTCTATGGAAGACCATGTCCCTTGTGTTCAATGGACTCCCAGATGGGTCCCCCATCCATGGTTGGAGGCATCTGTCGTAAGAGTGATGGAGGGGGATGGGGGGAGGAAGGGGACCCCCACTGAGAGACTGCATAGGTCCTACCACCGGAGGAGATCCCTCTTGAGACTGTTGGAGACTAGAACCTTCTGGTCCATGTCATCCAAGCGTTGATCCCACTGGATCCTGAGGGACCATCGGGTCACCCTCATGTGCAGTCTGGCCAGAGGAACTGTGGGTATGGTGGCAGCCATCAGCTCCAAATGTTGGAGGACGGAGCACACTGGAGTCCAACGAGAGAAGGCCACCAGGGCTGCTTGTAGGATAAGGGTCTCTGCCCTGTCCATGGGGAGGAAGGCCCTGCCCTGGACCATGTCCAGCACCGCTCCTATGAATTGGAGGTGCTGGGAGGGTGAAAGCTGTGACTTGGGATAATTACGGTAATGCCAAGTTTGGAGAAAAGGTTCAGGGTGAAGGAAAGGGAATCCTTCAGACTGTCCTGGGATGGAGCCGAAATCAGTTAATCATCCAGGTACGGGAACACATAAACTCCCTGGTTGCACAAAGTCATTGCTACCACCACCAAGCACTTGGTGAAGACCCAAGGTGCTGAGGAAAGGCCTTGAACTGAAAATGCTTCTCCTGGAAGGAGAATCTCATGAAACGGCAGTGGGCTGGCAGAATTAGGATACTTGCATACTGTGTGACCCTGAGCAAGTCACTTAACCTCCTTGTGCTCCAAGGTCGCTCCTGTAAAAAAGCTTCCAGCTTAGTGTGCTATACCTGGTTAAACAACTAAATAAAAAAAAAATGTAGGTAAGCATTCTGCATATCCAGGGAACACAGCCAGTTGTTTAGTTGGAGCAGGAGCAAGAGTCCCTGGAGGGTCAACATGTGCAACCGTTTGTATTCTATGAAGAGGTTCAGAATGCTGAGATCTAGGATGGACCTGAGGTCTCCTGTCTTTTTGGGCACTAGGAAGAAGTGGGAGTAAAATCCCCTTCCTATTTGCTCTCTTGGAACCCGCTCTATAGCTGATTTTTGCAGTACAGCTCGGATTTCCTGTAGGGCACAACTTTGTTGTCCTGACGGGTAATGAGATCTGCCCAGTGTGGTCTGTCCAGAAATTTGATCAAGTGACCTCTTTCAACCAGTTGTAGGACCCACGCATCTGCAGTTACAGCCCTCCACCCTTCCAGGTGGAGGCCGAATCTTCCCCCCACTGGTTCCTCCACAGGAAGGGGAAGTAATGGTGGAGGGGAAACCCGTAAGTCAGGATGAGGAGGGGTGCCTTGCCCCCACTTGTTGCCTTTGAAAACTTTGCCTGGGGGTTTGGATGCCGGAACCGGTAGCCCGACACCTGTTTTGACATCTGCACTGGTTCTGTTTGTTCTATTTTCAGTGGGGGCAATGAAAATTTTGCTTGGGTTTTTGACCCGAGCAATACACAGAGCGGACTTCCTTCAAGGATTTGCCACTTTCTTGCAGTTCGGTGATTATATCTTTGCCATCGCCCCCGAACAGAACTGGACCCCTGAATGGAGCATCCAGAAGGGTGCTCTGTACATCCTGTGCCAAACCTGCAAGATGGAGCCAGGCAAGGCGTCTTAGGCAGATGCCCTTAGCCATGCAACGTGCCACTAAATCGACTAAGTCATAGGTGGCTCATAGAGTATGGCAGCAGGAAGACTTGTTCATTCTGATTTTGTCCAAAAGTTTATTCCTGAGCTGTTCATCAGGGACTTTTTGGATGTCCTTTTCCAGGTCGGACAGAGACGACTTTTGGAAAACCACCATGTGGGCTACGTAGTTGAGCGAACGTATGGCACAGGTAGAAGTGGTATATACCTTTCAGCCATATTGGTCCATCTGCTTCGACTCCTTATCAGGAGGAGAGGCACTAAGATGTTTAAGCTGGTCCGACATTTTGTGAGCAGCATTGATGATGATAGAGTCAGCCTTAGGTTGTGCTGTTAGGTGGGAAGCCCCTTCGGGGGGGGATGGTAAGTCTTGTTGGCTTATTTCAAAACCACAGGAATAGATGATGGTTGTTGCCAAATCGGAGAAGTCAGATCTTCATGTGGCACCATCCAAGGTGGAATGGGAATGGGGTCTGCATTAATGAGGTCCAGATGTTCGGCCAATCTTCTGCGCTTAGGGTCCATTTCCTGAGAAGCCCAAATGCAGGTCTGTTGAATGGACCAGAGGAGATCTGCGAAAGATGGGTCCTCCGGTGGTGACTTTGGAGACTCCTTTGGTTGAGGCCTGATGGGGGAATGGGGTTCTGACAGGTCCCCCAAATCCAAGTGTCCATCAGAATCAGAAGATTCTGGTCTGCTTGGCAAAGGAGTGACATCCAGAACTGCATCCGTGGTACTGGCCCCTAGTGGGATCCCCGATGGCCAACCACCAGTGTCCCTGTTGGATGCTCTGCTGGAAGGGACAGGGCTCTCCGATGGCACCCTATAGGATGGTGTAGCCCTGATGACCAGCTGTAGCTATCCCAACTCTTAAAAAAGTTGGGATTTGATGTCTTTCCACCAAGCCAGTATATGTTCCTGAGGCTCCGGCTGTAGTGGTGGAGTAGGAGGAGGCAGTGGAGGGCATCCTGGGTACCCCATGGAATATTAGGGGTAGCCAGGTGGGTGGAACCATGAGGGGTATTGGTGGTAACCCTGATAAGAATAAGCCTGACCCAGCATCAGAGGTAGGTAACCCAGTGTCAGGCCCCCGGCGTCGGGTAATGGGGAAACTGTGGCAGCATACAGCCGAGGTAGTATCCCGTGGTGCCTGAGGGAGGAGGTGCGAGAGGCCAGGAGGGTGGCAGTGCTGAGGGACCACTTGAGTCGGGGTCTGTCGGCAGGCCTGGGGTTGGAGGTGGAACCCCAGAAGGACTAGGAAGATTCTGGTCCATATTTGTCAGAAGGGGATCCGGTGAAAGACCTGGTGATAGGGGCCTGAAGGTGCCCGAGGGAGGGACTGAGACTGGATTAAGGTCCAGGAGGACCCACGTCGACTGGTCTCCTAGAGAGGCAGAAGTCTCGGGAAGGAGGCAATGGGGAATGGCTCCGCTCCTGGTGTTTCTCCTTCATCTTTTTTCCTTTCTCCGGGGCAGGTGAAGACAATTGTTCCCACAGCTCCTGGATCTCTTTCCATAGATGCCAGATGTAGTTTTAACAAAAGGGCATCAGGGATCCTCTGGCTATGGGTGTGCATGACCTGGTTAAAGACCTGGCAGATTGAGCACTCTGTGACCTTGTGCTTGGAGCCCAGGCAGAGAAAGCAGCAGGAGTGGTTGTCCCCATGCGGAATCTGTGCGCGGCACTTGGAGCATTTTTTTCTTGGGCCGACCTGAATGCTGTAGGAAGTGAAAAAGTGAATGATAACTACTCAAAAAGATGGTGGGCAACTGAAGCTGTTTCACAGCGAGATCCGACAAGTCAGGTCAACAGCGGGAAACAACTGAAGGGCGGGCGGGGGACCATCCCTATTTATGGTCACAATGACTTCCCATCATCTGCCATCGGGGGTGGTCCCCCGTTGATGATTGCTAGCTACAAGTTTGTCATGCGATCCTGACACCAGGTGGCGCAGTCCTACTTGTCAAGACCTACTGCAGGAACCCTCTCGAATTAAGAGAGTACATACTACTCCAGGTACAGCCACATTAAGGATCTATGCAAGGACAAAAGATCACTTTTTGCCTGCTGCTAAATCCACTCCCAGGCTAACCCAGCATCCTATTTGCCATTACTATAGCTTTGTTGCATTGTGCAGTGGATTTGATGTTATCTGAAATTACTACTCCCAGATCCCTTGTTTCCTACACATTTGCAGTTGTTACTCCTAACAGCCCACATGCACGACCTTATATCTTTTGGCATTACAGCTGAACAGCCAGACCACTGTTTCAGCCTATCCAAATCTGTACTCAGTTCACAAATACCCTCTTCACTATCCACACTGCAACAGAGCTTGGTTTCCTGATAAACTCCCCTATGTCACTGATAAAGATGTTAAAGAGTATCATTGCAAGGTGGGCAAAAGCAAGCTCTGAGAATGGCCACAATACAAAAAATAGGTGATTCTGTTAATAGGGACAGTCACTTACTTGGGACAAAATGCCTGCCACCAGGACATCCCAATTACAAAGATTTAATTGTACTTCCTAGTCACTGCTATTCCGTGCATCCCCCCATAGCCAGTTCTATACTCATTGTATTAGTCTGTTCCCCGTCGGCCTCTAGTTTTTTCCAGTCACTTGTGCATAACTGAATCAAGCATTTTCATAAAGTTCAGGTACAATATGTCAGCTGCCTGTCCTTTATTAACAGCCATTTTCACTCAGTTGAGGAAATCAACCAGGTTTGTTTGCAAGATCTATCCGCTACAAACCTATATTGCCATCTAGCTTGTAGCCCATTAGCCACAGAAACTTTAGACACCTCTTCTCAATGGTAGATTCCAGTAGTTTGTCCACTATTGAGGTCAGATTAACAGGTCCATAGTTTCCTAGCTCATCCTTTCCTTCAGTTTTGTGCAGGGGCACAATACCTGCCACCTTCCAGTCCACAGTTATGTCCTGACTCCAGGGAGCAGTAGTAGAGATCTGCCAGAGACACACCCTGCACTTGTGTCATCTCTGTTAATATCTTGGGAGCATGGTCCATCTGGCCCCTTAGACTTATTAACCTTTAGTGTCCTGAGCCCCTTAAGTACTCTTTCTGCAGCTTTTGGTTCCATATTTATTTCTGCTCCTCCTTCTGGTCTATGAGTTATTCTACCCTTAGGGAGTGGACCCTCCTTCTTCATTGTCAAACAGAAGCACTCATTCAGAATTTCCACCATACTCTTATTGTCTTCCACCTGCCCTTTGACGAGCAGAAGGCAAACACTCTTAAAGACTACTTCTCATAATTCACTGTGAAGGACTGCGAGCCTCTGCCACAAAGCAGCATAAAGACTGCTGCAAGGGGGGTCCAAGAAATGGGGCAGGTGATACTTACAAGCACAAGGGTTTAGAAAATGCTTGTAATCCAGGGCCAGATGGGATGCACCCAAGGGTTCTCAGGGAATTGGCATCAGAAGTGACTGAACCACTGGCAGGGCTACTCAATAACTCAGTACAATCAGGCCTGGTTCCATGAGACTGGAGGATAGCATATGTACTAAGGTTCATACTAAGGCTGCAGAAAGAGTAAGAGGGCGTTAGCCCATAACACTCTTATACTAAGCCAGAGGGTAACATGATAAAACAAATCCGGTACCAATTAGTCGATCAAGCCTCTATTTAAAAGTTTTCTTATTTTCACTAATAATAACATTAATAGGTAGATTATTCAAGGGATCCACAGTTCTTAATGTAAAAAAGTATTGTCGACTTTTATGTCTAAATGGATTCCTTATTAATTGTAAAGGGTGACTTCTGACATTGTGTGAATGATCTTTAAACTGTAAATCTAATTCAGTCATAAGAACAGGATCCTGAATTATGTCGAAAAGAAGAAGCAAATCTCCTCTAAGATGATGAGTAGATAAAGACATTAGATTTAGGGTCTGTAAACGATCAGTATATGATTCATTTTTTAAACCAGATATTTTCTTTGTAAATCATCTTTGAACATTCTCCAGCGAGTTACTAATACATTTTTCATATGGAGACCACAGTTGAGCAGCATACTCCAAATGTGGCCTAACATAAGATCTGTACAGGGGGACAAGAACCTCAGATTTACGTAATCTAATATTACGTAAAATAGACCAAACTACCCATTGGACTTATAAATAATGTCATGAATGTGCTTATTATAAGACATATCATTAGAGATACTAATTCTCAGATCTTTTTCATCAGAGGAACTGGCAAGGTTAGTTCTATATAGGTGGTACATATAATTTAAGTTGTTAGGACCCAGATGCATTACTTTACACTTATCTAGGTTCAACTTCATACCCCACTTATCTACCCAAGATGTAATAATATCCAAATCATTTTGAATAATGATAGATTGTGTGTATCTAGACAAGGACCACCAATTTTAACATCGTCAGCATATTTGATAGAGATAGACTGGCATTCATCAGTCACATCGGCAATAAAAGCCTGAAAAAGACAAGGGCCCAACACAGAGCCTTGTGGGACCCCGCTAGACACATAACCTACTTCAGAACTAAATCCATCAATAACAACACACTGTGTCCTATCCTGTAACCAGTTACTGATTCAATTAATAATATAACAATTAATTTTGATATTGAATAATTTAGAAATAAGAGCCATATGTGGCATAATGTCAAATGCTTTGCTGAAATCGATATAAATAACATCACATGGGATATTGTGATCCAGAAGTACACTAATGTTTTCATAAATGGATAACAAATTGGTAAGGCAACTTCTGCCCTTCTTAAATCCATGTTGTTCTGAGTCATGAACATCCAAAGTTGGTGTAATAATATCTTTAATAAGACTCTCCAAAACTTTACATACTGTAGAGGTCAAGCTAATAGGACGATAATTCTCCCAATTGTTTTTTAGTCCCTTTTTATGAATTGGTATAATATTAGCTTTCTTCCAATCATCTGGAACATAATTTTCTAATAAAAACTTTTCAAATATGATTTTTAATGGTAATGTAATATATTTAACTAACAAGAACAATAAATGCCCAGCTAAATTATCAGGACCAGAGCAATATTTACCTTTTAATAAGACTAGTTTGTCATATATTTGTTTTTCTTGAAATGTAATAAGAGAATCATTACTATTATTGAGGTTAACAGGAAGGTTAGAGGTATCTGTAAATATTTTACAAAATTCTGTATTGAATATGTCTGCCATCATTTTTGGATCGTACACTATATCATTATGTTTTATGATGGGACCAACTTGACAAACAGGCTTTTTTAAAGAATTCATATATGAGGAAAAATCTTTATTATTGTTTTTATTAGCAGAGTTAGCAAGCTTATATTCCCATCTTGATTTTGCCATCTTAATAGTGAATTTACATTTGATCTATGCATGACTATAAGCCTCCCAAGTAGTGCTAGATTTGTTCTTTAGGTAACTATTGTATTTTTCCTTTTTTGATTTTATTAACTTTTTTATGGATGGGTTAAATCATTTTGGTGACCGTTTATGGTTCTGAACTTTAGGTTTGAAAGGAATATATGTATCTCTTATGTTAGAAATAATTGATTTAAATACAGACCAAAAATTTTCAGAACTTGAACTGGAAAGAATGAACTTCCAATCAGTCTCGCTCATGACATTTCCAATAGACTCTAAATCCGCTTTATTATAAAAGTAAATATTAGTTCTATTATTCACAGAGGGATACATTTTGTCAATAGAAAATAAAATAGTGTTATGGTCACTTCCAGCAATTGGGTCCAGAATACTTAGGTCGATAATAGGTACAGAGTCACTACTGTTGACAAGATCTAGAATATTATCTATCTTAGTGGGTTTAGTAACATGTTATATAAGATTCAGTTCGAGACAAGTGGAAAGAAACTTAATACCCTTGCTACTTGTGGCAATGGAATTTTGCCAGTCAATGTTGCCAAGATTAAAATCGCCAATGATAATAACCTGTCCGGTCTCACTTGCCTGCTCAATTTCTGTCAAGATTGCTTCTAATACATTAACTGGGGAATTGGGAGGATGGTAGCAGCTACCAATAATGATGAAATCATTTTGTGTTAGATACAGTTTAACCCAAATAGTCTCAGTAAATGTATCATGAGTTTTTATACGATTAGATATGTCAACTGTATTCAAGTTATTTTTGAAAAATAAAGCTACACCACCCCCCCTTCTGTTTGGTCTATTTAATCTACATGACTCATAGTCTATTAAACAACCTTCCCATAGGGCATTGTCATCACCCCAAGTTTCACAAATGGAGACGATATCGACATTATGATGTAAAATTTTTAATTGAAGTTTGTCCATTTTTTTAGTTAAACCTCTAGCATTAAAACTTAAAAATTGTATCTGTTTATTTATTAAGGAAATGCCACAATTGATATCATGGGATAATGGCTGCTCCCCCGGTCCCCCCCCAATATCTAGTTTAAATAGTTATTAATCAGTGACAAAAACTGATTACTCAAAACAGCATTTCCCCTTCGACTTAAATGTAAACTATCCCTACTGAACAATTCACTTCTGCCATCAAAGATTTCCCAATGGGTGATACAATTGATTTCTTGTTGAAGGCACCACTGGTGAAGCCAATTGTTAATGAACTTAATTTTATGGTTGAGATAAGTAGAGTAACGAGGAACAGGGAGTATTTCAGACATGCATATGTGACAACCAATGTCCACCAGTTTATTGGTTTACCCCACAAAGGCGGACTTAATATCTTGAATAGAATTATGGAGAATATTATTTGCACCATGTGCATAACAACTATAGGATCACTGGTACAAGTGTTCATGATATTATCTAACATACTAGAAATATCAGCGATCTTAGCGCCACTGAAACTTGTACAAGTTCTATTAACTTTATCTGGATTACAAATGGATCCGTCCAAATGTTTAATCATAGAATCACCAATAACCAGAGTCTCTCTTGAGGGGGGTTAGAAGGGGGGACACTGCAGTTGTGACTATGAGTATCAGGATTACAAAGAATGGTATCCATCGAGAAATCAATCAAAGGTTGACCATAAACAGATGAAATTGGCTGTGAAGGGATAACATTACTTGTTAAAGATGAATCATGTGGGTCATTATCTCCAATTAAACTGGGTGGTATGTTGTTTACATTAGGTAGCTGACATTGCAAAGGACGAAGACAATCAAATCTATTTGATAAGGGGATAGCATGATGTTCAGCTTTTCTACCTTTTTTAATTCGTCTAGTATTTTGAACTTTATACCATGCAGTATCATTATTTTCCTCATGGACATCATCCTCCCTAGCTCTATTTTTTGTTCAAGCTTCACTTATGGTAGACAGTGGTGTAGGGGGTAGCAGGGTAGGTAATAGATTACCATCCAGTTGTTAGCTATTAACTACATCAGTTAATGGTACGGAATTAAAAGAACACTGATTATCATTAATAATGTGTGATTGACTAGCCAGATTTAAAGTGTTCAAGGTTTTAAATCTCTCAGTCATATTTAATTGACTGATTTCTAACTGTTTAAATCATGAGGAAAATAAATGTATTTCTTGTTTCAGTTCTATATTCTCCAAACATTTACTACACTGAAAGGGATCTTTAGAAATGTTCCCAGTGATAAAAGTAAACATTCTACACAATATACATTGCAACCCTAATTGACCTGGATTAGTTATAGGTGTAGAGTTGTTTAAATCAGTAAATACTGGTGAAGTCATGTTGTTTTACACTTTATTACAATACAAGATATAATATACAATTATACTATCAGTAAACCAATCCAAATTACCAATAAGTTAGTTACAATTGAGTTCCTACCTGATGCTATCTGGACTGTGTTTATCTGATTGAACAATGTTTAGGGCCCTGTTATCCCTCTATACCCTCTGGATACTCTAGTCTCCGTGTGCGTCTCCTTGCGCGGAGCCACGCACTCATCCTGCTTGTGCTCACCCTGCTCGCAGAGATGCGAGCAGATATAGCCCGAGACCCAGAAGTGAATCACCGGGTCACGACTCCCTTCATGCTCAAACTACAATTCTTCAATAAAATATAGCCTAACAAGTATAGTTCACACTGTTTATAAGACAGACAACCTCCCCAGCTTGCAATAGAGGTAAAAAATGCTTCTGGACAAGAGCTGTAGTCCAAAGTGTTCCCTCTAAAAACTACACACCAGGCTGAACTTCCTGGTATAGTTAGGTATAGAGGCAGTTCAATAGAATTTGTTTTAAAAAATGTAGGTTTTCACAGATTAGAGCTCCACAACACATGCTGCTCCACAAGGGGGGTGAGATGAACCAGGATATTACAGGCCCAATCTTACTTCCATTGGAGGTAAACTGATGAAGACATCAGTAAAAGAGGACATAGTGGACTACCTTGGGAGAAAATGGCTGTAGGACAGTAAGCAGCATGGGTTTGTGGCAGGTAGGTCTTGTCAGAATAATCAGATAGTATTTTTTTAGCTCCATAACAAAGGTGATATATAAGGGACAAGCAGTAGATTTACTCTACTGTACTTTGAACTTCAGCAAGACACTGGACTTGGTGTCGCACAGAAGACTGCTGAAGAAATTAGAGTATCTGGGAGCAGCAAATGACGTAGATAAGTGGGAGGCAGTTAGCAGTAAGAAGTGACACAGTAGGGGCTGGTGGTAAAGGGGGGTAACATTGGGGGAAAGGGCGGTCACAAGTGGGTACCACAGAGGTAACTTCTGGAACTAGTGCTTTTCAAATTGTTCATCAGAAACATAGGAGAATGAACAGAGGGCAAGATTTCTCTTTTTGCAGATGACACTAAGCTCTGTGGCAGGTACACTGTGAGGAGGGATAAGGGACCTGCAAAGATTATATAGCTGGTCAATGGTTTGGCAGTTGAAATTCAACACCAAAAAGTGTAATGTGATGCACACAGGGAACATGAACCCCAGGACAGAATACTGCATGGTAGGGGTTAAGCTGGGCAGTACTTTAGAGGATGGGGCCAAGCAGTCATCTTAAGTGACCCCTTAAAACAAACTAGCCAATGTGAAAAGACCTACAGCAAGGCAACCAGACTGTTGGAGTGTACTGGAAGGGGGTTCAACAGAAGGAGGAAAGAGGAAATACTACCTCTCTATAGGTCAGAAGAGGCCCTATTTGGAATGCTGTTCTCAGTTCTGGACTCCCCATCTGAGAAAAGACAGATACAGGCTGGGGACAGTGCAGTGCAGAGTAATCAAAAGGATTCTGGACTAACAGGGCAGATCATATATAACTGGTTCATGTTGTCGGCATGCTGGAACAGTGGCAAGGTGTATGCTTGAGGCACTGGCATCCCAGGTTTGGTGACAAACCTGGAAGTCAGAAGGCTGGCCGGGGGGGGAGAAGGACTGAACATCCCAGAGACAGCTCTCCTTCTCTGAGGGGAGGGGAAGAGTGTCTGGCACATTGCGGATCTCTGGTAGAGGTTGGGGGTACCGACGCTGCCACAGCCACACATTCTGGGACGGGGTGGACTTTGGCATCATTGCACATCCCTGCTCTCAGTGATTCAGCCTACTAAAAAATGATGGATCCATTCATGACAACCCCACCTCTTTTCCTGCTGGAGACTGATGCCCACTGGGGCCTGCCTTTGGTCCTACCATGGGGGTAAGCCAGGACAAAGAGACCAAAGTTCCTGGGAGGGCACCGCCTGGTGGTCCCATCCAGGGGAAGCCTGGGCATGGGGAGCAGAGAGCAGGGCACTGAACCCTCTGTTAGGAGGGGAAGGAGACCAAAAAAAAAGAACTGGCTCAGGTCACAGAACATGTACTCATTGGAGGTAAAAAGGTAAAGAAGGGACATGACAAAAACCTTCAAGTTCTTAAAGGAATGAATTCGGTAAACCACAAGGGACTATTCAGCTGGAATGGCAGTTCAGAACAAGGAAACATAGGTGGAAATTGGTGAAGGGGCAATTCAGGAGGGATATGAGAAAGTTTTACTTTATAGTGAGAGTGGTTGAGCTGTAATGTGGTGGATACAAAAAGCATTAATGGGTTCAAGCACAGCTGGGACAGAGTAAAGGGCTTAATAGTTTTTCAGGGGCTAGCAATAAGGCAGGGAGCAAGGGAGGAGGTGAGGGTGAAGGCCCCATCTAGACAAAAGGTTAAAGGGGAGGAGAGAGGAGGGTAAAACTGGGCATACTGGATAGACCAGTCATCTTTTTTTGCAGACACTGTCAATGTTTCTTTCTGTCTTAGTTTGACTATGCATGTCTTAGGTTTATTAGTATAGGGCTGTAAAGGTGTGGAACCTCTTACCCTCAAATTTTCTTGCGTTGTACAGTATGTAAATCCACTCTGAATTTGGCCTGGTGGTTCTATTTGATGAGTTAAAATTCTTCTGTCATAGTTACAAAAAAAAAATCAGGCATGGAAAAATTACTCATGGGTTTTCCAGGCTTAGAAATGTACAAGTAGGCATAAGACTCGGAGTGTGCATTGTGCTGGCACAACTGCATGCCCAGGGGCATAGTGAGGCATGGCACCACAGGCAGATTTGCCTTCTGCCCATGAAAGCGCAGTTTTGTCAGCACAATGCACATCCTCGGAGTGTCTTACTGTACATGTAAAATGAGTGTCTTTTTAATGTCATTAATAATTAAGAGAAAACACAAACATACGAAGAAGCCAACAGGAGAAGGCCATTTGGTCTATCAAGTCTGCTCATGTTGAGCTAATGGCCCTGCCCTTCCCACGCATGATTCTAACCTCCCTAGGCCTATCCCAGCCTCTCTTAAAGCTGCCCACGATCTTCAATAAGATGACCTCTTCTGGCAGCGCACTCCAAATGTCCACCACAATCTCTGTAAAGAAGTGCTTCCCGACCTTCCTCCTAAACCTCCCACCCTCCAGCTTAAGACCTGTGCCCCCTTGTGTTATGGTTGTCACTCAGCTTAAAGAGACTCTCCTTATCAACCTTATTTATCCCTTTCCAGTACTTAAAGGTCCCAATCATGTCCTCTCTCTCTCTCTCTCTCTCTCTCCTGTCTTCCAGAGAGTACATGTTCAGTGCCCTCAACCTCTCCTCATATGCCTTACCCTGTGGACCTGCTGTCATCTCTGAAGCCTCCTCTGGACCTTCTCCAGTGGGTTAATGTCCTTTATGAGGTGTGAGCACCAGTACTGAACTCCATACTCTAGATGTGGCCTTACCAGTGACCTGTACAAGGGTAGCATAACCTCCTCTCTCCTACTACTGATCCCCCTAGATATGCATCCCAGCATCTTGTTTGCCTTTGCTGCTGCTTTCTTGCACTATGTGGAGTGTTTCAGGTCACCAGTGATCATCACTCCCAGGTCCTTCTCCTCCTCTGATGCAGATACTCGGACCCCAACAATGTAGTACTCTGTCCTGGGATTATTAGCTCCAATATGCATAACTCTGCATTTCTTGGCATTGAAGTCAAGCTGCCAGATCTTGGACCACCTCCCCAACTTTTCCAGATCTTCCTGTAGGTCCTGTATCCTTTCAGCTGTGTCCACTCTCCCGCAGATCTTGGCATCATCTGCAAATAGGCACATTTTGCCCTTAATGCCATCCCCAATGTCATCGATGAAGACACTGAACAACACTGGCCCCAGCACCAAGCCCTACAGGACCCCAATGGTTTCCGCTGTGGTACTAGATAACTCTCCCCCCACAACCACCCTCTGGGTTCTGTCCCTCAGCCAGTTTTCCACACATCTGACCATCTTTTCCACAATCCCAAGATCCAACAACTTCCTGATCAACCTTTTGTGGGGTACAGAGTCAAAGGCCTTGCTGAAATCAAGATAGAGGATGTCTACTGCTTGGCTCCTGTCTACTCTCTTAGTGGCACAGTCACAGAAGTCAATCAGATTCGTTTGACATGATCTCTCCCCTCCCCCATGAACCCATGCTACCTTGCATCCTGGGGACCATGCTCCTCTAGATATTCCACCAACCTTTCCTTTGGTATGGTCTCCATAAGCTTGCCCACAATGGAAGTCAGACTGACTGGTCAGTAATTCTCTGGGTCATCCTTGGGACTGCTTTTGTGGAGGAGCACTATATGTGTTGTTCTCCAGTCCTGCGGTACCACACCTGACTCTAGTGAACTATTAAATAGTTCTGCCAGTGGCTGTGCCAGCTCCTCAGCCAGTTGCTTTAGTACCCTGGATGTACTCTTTCTGGGCCTGGTGAATTGTCCACCTTCAATGCCAGCAGCCCCTCCCTCACTCTATTCTCCTCTACCACTACATCTGTGTTTCCCTCCCCCATTCCTCTTTTCCCTCCTGAAGGCACTGGTCCGTCCTTCTCCCTAGTGAAGATGGAATTGAAGTATTCATTTAGTATCTCTGCTTTTCCCCCATTATCCTCCACCCACTCCATCCCTTTCTTAAGCCTAACAATCCTTTCCTTCTTGTCCTCTCACTTGTATAGCGAAAGAAAGTCTTCTCCCCCTTAATTCCTTCAGATATCTGCAGCTCCTTCTGTGACTTTACTCATCGGACTTCCTTACTTGCCTCACTAGCCAACCTTAGGTAATTTTCCCTATCCACCTCTCTCTTGGTCTTTCTGAATTTTCTATAGGCCAATCTCTTTTCCCTTACTGCCTGGGCAACTCTAGAACTGAACCAGCTGGGCACTTTGGCTCTTGTGTTCTTCCCCCTGAGCTTAACGCAGACTCAACATGGTTAAATATGTAAACATTAAAATGCTTAGATACATTTTTAATGTCTTGATTAATTTAGAACTATGTTTCCAGTTGCTTACTGTATATTTTATGTATGGTCCCCAAGCTCAATGTACACTGCCACTGTCTGTATCTGTGATTTACTATATCCCTGCCATACATGGTATCTTGTACTGTAATTTGCTCCAACCGTGTCCATCCATGACCACTTTGTAAATCAGCTTGCTCATTGATGTTTTTCCTGGTAAAATAAAGATTGAATTGAATTTTTGTTAAAGTAGTTATTTCACTTACTGGAAATGAATGTTTCTTTTTTTTTGTTTTTTGCCTTAGGACATTTCTCCTACGTTGGCCACCATAGTTGTATTTTTTTTTTGTTTGAGAGCTCTGTAGGTTCAGTTCAGTTTTAAAGTTATGCATACAAACAGGTCTTGCATACAACTAGACACAAAACAATAAAATACACAGATTAATATAGAGTATAATAATACATCATTTACACAGGAGAATATATAAAAAGATCAGAGGAGACCATTGATAATTTCAGGATTTGTTGAGCTTTTACCGAAAAGGTGCCAAGTGCAAATATTAAAGCCTCATGCTTGGTAAAGAGAATTTTTAGAGCTATTTCCTTCAGACCTAACCCTTGCATCCTGTCTGTAAAGGGAGACAACAATTTGTCCCTGTAATTTTTTTAGAAGGGGACATTCCAACAAAATATGAATAATCGTAAGTCTGACATTGTGATTACATTTTGGCAAGGTTGAATGTAGTAGGGAACCCCAATAATTACAATCTCCATCTAGTAATAGCCTTCCTATACAATGTAGATTCACAAAATTTTAGGTAACAACTTCACCTTAAATTTCACTTTACCAGTGCTACAAAGAGGATGCAAGTCTAAGGAGAGGGTTTTACCAAAATCATTTTGAATTGCAGTCTACAGTTCTCATAAGTGCCTGATTCAGACAAATACCATGTTCTGATTTCTCATAAGGTTTCATTGTAACAATTTTTTTTCAAGACCCAGTTTAACAAGAATATTGTTTAATTTGGAAACCCAATGACTATCAGAGTTATATTCAAGCAAATATTTCCAACATTTGTGGAGCAAACATGTATCAGACAATTATACTGTACTATACCACTAAACTATAGCTTTTTCAAGTATTCTTGTTCTCATGTCAAAAGAACCGGTCTCAGCTCCAGTCACAGCACTTGAGGTAATATTTGGGCATCCAAAGACAATTCTATAAAAAGTATTTTGGATGACATGAAGATCATTTATGAGTTTCCTTTCACAGAACCCCCACACGCCACTGCCATAAAATATCTGTGAGGTAACTTTAGCTTTAAAAAACCTTTTTGAGGCAAAAAATGAGCTGCTGGCATTATGTATTTGCAAAAACTGTTAATTGCCAAGAAAGAATTTATAGCAAGCTCATTAACCTTTTTAGGGTGTGTAGACCAAGTAAGATTCCTATCAAACCATACACCCAAATAAACAAAAAAGTGAACACTTCTTAAAAAGTGCATCACCCACCCTACAAAAACAATAATTCTCTTTTTCTTTGTTTATGCAAAGCTGCAGTTTATCTAAGGTTGACATTACCATGGACATAGCTCTTTTAAGACCCAGAGGCTTCTGAGAGAGAGAACCACTGCATCATCCACACACAATAATATCTAGATGGGAAAATTATCTACATAGGGCATGAAAGTATCCTCTTTAAATCCATCATGAGATTATCGATATATAAATTAAAAATATAGGTGCAAGAAGACATACCTGCTTAACACTAGGATTAACATAAAAGTCTTCAACCATTTTACCATCTTTACTTATAAGGACACAGGCTTGAGTACTAAGACGCAGCATTTGAAGACTGTCTAGAAGAGTTTTGTTTATATTTAACTGTTCCAGGATTTTCCATAAAAGAGATCTTCTCACAGAATCAAAACTGCTTTGATATCAATAAAGGTAGCATAGAATCGTATTTTTAAATTTGTATGTATTTTTCTATAAGGTAATACAGTGTGAAACTTAAGTCTGCCATACTCATGTTCTTCCTTAAGCCCACTTGATTACTATAAATAACTTGATCTTCTACCCACCAGTGTACATGGTCCAGTATGAGCTAAGAGAAAATCTTTAACGCAACAGGAAGCAACATTACAGGTCAATAACTTTCAACACACATTTGTGAACCCTTTTTATGAATAGGAACTATAAGACCCAAGTTTCCATAAATCATGAACTGATCTAGACTTAACTAACAGGTGAAAAAGAGGGATCATCAATTCTGTCTACCAAACTGTATCAGCATGGAAGATTTCAGCAGGCAGTCCATCGGCTCCAGGAGCCTTGTTTTTCCTTTGAGATTGTACAGCTTTAGTTACTTCAGCAGGAGTAAAACACATCCAAGAGGAATGGGTCTTAGAAGAACTGGAGAAGCTAAAGGTGGAAAAAGCCATGGGTCCAGATGGCAGACATTCCAGGGTCCTAAAGGAACTTAGGACTGAACTGGCAGCCCTGTTCAGTGAGTTGTTAGACACTGGAGTGGTCCCAGAGGACTGGAGAAGGGCAAATGTTGTCCCTCTTCACAAGAGCAGTAGTAAAGAAGAAGCGGGGAACTACAGGCCTGTTAGTCTAACCTCTGTAGTTAGAAAGATAAGGAAGGCACTCCTTAAGGAAAGAAGAGTGGAATACCTGGAAGCCAATGGGCTGGTGGATCCCAAGCAACATAGATTCTCTGCAGGATGATCTTGTCAAACTAATCTGATAGATTTCTTTGACTGAGTGACAAAGGCAGTAGACCAAGGGGGGGTCAAAAATGAATACCTCAATTTCAACAAAGCACCTGATATGGTCCCACATAGGAGACTGGTCAACAAGCTAGATAGCCTGGGGTTGGGATACAATATGGTTAACTGGATTGGAAACTGGTTATGGGACAGAAAACAGAGGGTAGTGGTGAATGGAACCCAATCAGATGAAAGGGAGGTGCCCACTGGGGTACCTTGGGGTCAGTCCTCTTCAATGTCTTCATCAGTGACATTGCAGATGGGCTGGAGGAAAAGGTTTGCCTGTTTGCAGATGACGCCAAGATCTGCAACAGGGTGGATACTCCAGAGGGGGTGGAAAGGATGAGGAAAGACCTGGAACTGCTGGAGAGATGGTCAAGGGCATGGCAGCTAAAATTTAATGCAAAGAAGTGCAAAATCATGCATGTGGGGAGCAGAAATCTGGGGTGAGTTACAGGTTAGGGGGAGCTGCTGATAGTAACTAAGGAGGAGAGGGACTCGGGGGGTTCATAACTACAGATGACTTGAAGGACGCTAGGCAGATGGCAAAGGCGGTGCCAAAGGCCAGTGGGAAGTTGGGGTGTACTGGAAGAGGAATCAGAAGCTAAAGGAGGGCAGTAATAGTTCCACTGTACAAGAGGAAGGCAACCAAAATGGTGAAGGGATTACATCACAAGCTTTATGAGGAGAGAATGAAGGACCTCAGTTTGTACACTGGAACAAAGGAGGGAGAGAGGTGACATAACAGAAACATTCAAGTACCTAAAGGGCATTAACAAGGTGGAAGGGGACAACAAATTCCAGAATAATAGTAGTGCATGGACAAGAAGACACAACATGAGACTGAGGGGTGACCGCATAAGGGGAAATGTCATGAAGTTCTTTTTTACAGAAAGGGTGGTGTGTGCATGGAATAGCCTGCCCCAAGAGGTGGGTCAGACTTCAAACAAGCATGGGAGAGAAACAAAGAAATAGAGATAGGAAAAAGAAGCTAAAGCCAATGACCAGATAGGGTCACTGGACGCTTCATTAGGCAGTTTAAATAGGCAAACTGGATGGGCCTAGCAGTCCTTATCTGCTGATGACATCTATGTATCTATGGTTAATGGGTTCATTTAAACTTGCAATATGGCCAGTTTTATGATATGATAACTATGATTCTCCCAAGTTTTCTCTGTAGAAAATATTTTTTTAAATAATGGACCCACTCAGTCAGATTAATTAAAGCTTCAACATTGTTCCTGAAATTTCTAGATCCTGAGGCAACTACATTCCAAAAAGGTTTACTGTTTTTGTTTCGGATGGATTACTGCATCATGGAAAACAATGTGGAATCATAAGCTTGTTTTTTTTCTTTTTCCTTTCTAAAATCTGTTATTATTTTTTTCTTAAATTACAAAGAGCTAAGCTGTCCTCAAAATCTATTGAGATTTCTAATCTACTACCTTGGGAATTCAGAGCATTTTTTAGCGTGAGACACTCTTTATTAAACCAAGCAGCTCTCTTTTTAGAATTGTCAAAATGAAAACTATTAAATGCCCTATGTTTTTTAAAGTTTAAACAACCCATAATTTCGACTCTAAGTTTATACATAGCAAAGGCAGGAAAGGAAAAAGAGTTAGATTCTGTGACCACTGATTAATGGATACAGTCTGCACTGAGATTCAACAAAGTTTCTGCATTCAAATTTTTTTTAACTTGATTATGCAGAAAGGGGTCCATTTTATTGCCTTCCTAGTAACAATTTCCATATTTTGATCTGCATCTGATCTAGCCACAAAGTTTTCCCTATTTCCTTAACTTTAAGGGAAAGAATAGCTTTCAAGGGAAGGTGATCACTATCTCAGATAGATATCTCAAAACTTATCAGATGGAAGGAAAACATTTCAGTAATAAAGTAATCAATGATACTACCTCCATGATTAGAAGGAAATGTAAGACTACCCTCCCTATTGCTAGAAAATCAATCATTTAAAATCCAAAGATTTCTGGACTTTAATGTTTCAAGCAGTAATTTTCCATAAGAATTAATTTTTGCATATTTGATGCTCTGAGTTGTAGCCATACTTAGGAAGTTTAGGAGCCTGAAGGATTTAGTCAACTTTAGTCCATACTACTCAAAAATAACTTGATATCCTTCCTTCACTAGTGAATTTGTCTAGTTTATTTTTAATTCAGTTTTATTTTTACTAATGATAATCTCAACAGGTAATGGGTTTTAGGGATTTACAATCCTTTGTATGAAAGAATATTTTTGTTTTAGCATATTGAATCTTTGCACCACCAATTGTAATAAGTGATGTGTTTTTGTGCATTTGTTTACATTTAAAGTTCATCTCATTTTAACTCAGCTTTATAAAATCCAAACCAAGGTACATTCAACAATTGTACAATGAAAACATTGGTTCTTTGTTTGACAGCAAATTGTATGTATTCTGCTAGAAACTGCCCCCTCCAAAAAAAAAAAAAAAACATGATATGAACCATCAAACATGAGTAGTTGGGCCTGGACAGCAAAGACATGTAGTGAACATTTACAGCATCATTGTAAACAGAGAGCAAACCTATGTGGAGAGTTTGAACACACCATCGCTTGTAATGCACAACAGGGATAGGGGGCACTAACATCCCATAGTCGATTTCTTCCCCTACTTAGAGACATCTCGTGTTTTAAATATGGATCATTCATTATTTGAGACATCATGAGTAAATCACCACTGATTCTACACAGCTCAAGCAGCACCAATTTCAGTATTGAAAATCTATTATCGTATGGCTAATCCTTTAGCTTGGAAATTATTTTCATGGCTTTTCTTTGCATTTTTTCCAAGTGTTTAATATCCTTTCTTTGATATGGACACCAGAAGTGAGAGGCATAGCCATGGTGTGGGTTGAAGTAAGCCCTCAATAGTGCAAATATCACTTCTTTACTTCTTGATTTACATTTCTCTTTACGGAACAAAATACCTTATTAGCTTTTTTCCTATAGCTGAATTTATTTGTTTTCTGTGTTCAAAATCATTTGATATTATCACCACTAGATTATTTTAAGATGATGTAATTTATAAAAATATTTCCAGTTTGTGCCACTATTTAATCCGACTACTGCCTTAAAAACAAAATATATTAAGAGATAGTTTCCCAAGGTGGTAATTAGTAAACATTAGTGCTCTAGATAGGTATAGTATCTCTAACTCTCTCAAAGTAATTATACTGTGTCTCTTATTCACACTTCTGTGTCTCATTCTCTCTCTCAGAATAACTCTCACAGTGGAAAAGTAAGCTATATAGTAATTTAAACTGCATAAAACACATCGTAAAATTTACATGTGATATGAATTACTTATTGTATCTATAACATGCTGTTTTTCTATGTGAACAACATCCTTTTATTTACTGTGGATACTGTCACATTTATGGAGGGGTGTTACAGTAGGTGCACATTTCAGGAAGGAGCAGTGCAGGCTTTCTGGGGCATGGTAACTTTTTTTTAGTAGTGGTATGGGGCATACATTTAATTAATTTTTTTTTAATTCATTTCAGTTTGGGATTAACACCTTCAAGCCAATGGCTTATTTACAAAGGTTCCAAGTCAATACATATAATTGGACAGACAAGACAGCAAGAGACAGTACATATGTAAGCAGAATAGTAAAGTACTTGAGATAACTCGATTTCAGATTACAAGGGTTCCATAAACAATTGTGCTTCATTTTCAGGTTACACTTTAGTTACCAGTAGTCTAGAAATTTTCAACAAAATTTCACCATTAGTTTAAATGTATAGAGATATGCCACAGAAGTTTAGATCCTGGGGGTAGGCTGTCCAGAAACTGGGTGCACAGGTTGGCAGCGGTATTGCTGGAACACGTGCCAGGGAGGATAGGGTAGTTAGGGAGATGTTTAAATGATGTTGGGCTTGTGTGGCAGCCTGAGAGGGCTTTGTCCTTGGTGGTGATAGCAAGGGTCGTTAGGGAGAGGTAAGAGAGGGGAGAAAGATAGGAGGGATACAGAAATGGAGGAAAATGAGAAGGGGAGAGTGTGAGGATGGTTGGCAGTCTAAGGTGAGCGGGGGAATCATGTGGGTGTGGGGTGGATCAGGGGAGGGCAGGTGAGTGGGTAGTACGAAGAGGAGGAAGGGGTTTGGGGTAGAGGAAAGGGGTAGGTCACTAATAGTGTAGGACATGGGGGAGTTGGGGACATTAATCAGCATATCCAATGCTTGATAAGGAATGTTCTGAGAGCTCTAGTTAGCAGGTATTTTGGTAGATGTTGCTAGGACACTCGCAGATGCAGTCAAGAGCTAGGGGTGCTTGGAGACCAGTTTTGAAGTTGCTGATCTGTCTATATTCAGTGAGTTCTGATGGGAGAGCATTTACCCACATGGGCTCTCTGTAGGAGGGAGATCTCTGAGCTATTGAGGTCCACTGAAAAAACTGAGGTGTTGGTCGTGGAGCCAGGTCATATGGGGCGGATTTGCTAATGGTGTTGCCCTCGGGTCTTTGGCTTGAGGGGACCCAGTTAGCTACCTCAGACCAGGTGCGGAACCTGGGTGTTATATTTGATGATCGCCTAACCCTTAAACAACAGGTGTCGGCTGTTGTCAAAACCTCTTTATACCATCTGAGGAATATTGTCTGGGTGAAGCATCTGGTTCCCGCTGATGAACTTTCAATGTTGGTCCATACCTTCATTACCTCTCGCCTGGACTACTGCAATGCCCTGTACCTAGGGCTACCGGGCGTGGATATCTACTGCTTGCAGTTAGTGCAGAATGCGGCGACCAGGCTTTTGACTGGTACATCTAGGACCAGTCATATAATGCCTGTCCTCTGTGGACTGCACTGGCTGCCAATACAGTGGCGGATTACTTCAAGGTGGGTTTGATGACCTATAAGGCCCTACACCATCAGGGACCTAGCTACCTGCAAGATCTTCTCCATCCCTACTGTCCCTCTTATCCGCTCCGATCCACCGATGAGGGATTGCTGGAGATTCTCAGGGTTCGTTTAAAGACATCTGGCACCAGATCATTTAGTTTTGTGACCCCAACCCTGTGGAATTCTCTATCTCATCGGGTGTGACACTGCCTGACCATTCAAAGTTTAAAGTTAGCCTTAAAAACACATTTATTTAGTCTGGTGTATCCCGGTTTTTAAGTATATTTTATTAATTGATTTTAGGATGTTGTTTTAATTTTATGTATTTGATTTATTTATTGTTAAAGCACTTTGGTTTTGGAAAGGCGCTTTTTGAAAATAAAGCTTTGATTGATTGATTGACTTGAAAGGTACCACAAGCCCACTCTTCGAAGAACTGCGCGTACTGAAAGCTGGTTGGATTGGCTTGAAAAGGCAAGAGGTGGATTCAAGAGCAGACCCAACTAAAGCTTTCTTTGCCAGAAAGCAGGCCTGGTATTGAGCCCTGAGTTGAAGGGGTAGCCATCCAGTTGCTTCATAGAGATCACAAGTATGTGTCCAGCCAGCAGGCTTTATTTAGTAGGGTTTTAACCCTCTTGAGGGCTATGTCAGTGCTGGTGTAGTAGATTATAAGGCCGTAGTCTACTGTGATTAGTATAGTGCTGCCTGTGACCAGCTTCAGGGCCTCAGACGGCATGTAGCGGTGGTGTCAATAGAGAAAAACAGGTTACTTACCAGTAACAGTAGTTCTAGGAGTGGTATATGTTGCTCATCCACACTTGTAGGCAGGTACCTTGCAGCTTTAAGATGTGCCAGAAGTCTTCAAGCTGGCTCTTCCCACCCACCCAGGTGGTATAACCCTCAGCTCTGCCCCATGACACCAGATCTTAGCCCACTGGAAGCCAGGTTTGTGCATCAAAGCTGGGAAGGTCAGGTGGGTCAGTGTGGATTAACAACATATACCACTCCTAGAACTACTGTTACAGGTGAGTAACCGGTTTTTCTAGGATCGTGGATATGTTGTTCTATCCACACTTGCTGGCAGACTCCTAGCAGTTCTCCAAGAGGAGGGAGGCGAGATGCACACCCCATACTTAGGGAAGAGGGACTGGAGAACTGAGGTTCCAAAACCAGCATCCCGGTGTGACTCAAGGTCGATGTAGTAATGGGACATTAAGGTGTATGCTGACTTCCAGGTAGCAGCCCTGCAGATTTCCTGGATAGGGATGTCCCTAGAAGCAGCCACTGCAGTATGGCAGGTGGAATGAGCCCTTCACCCAATAGGAAGCTCCCTACCTGCCAACCTATAGCAAAGGTCAATGCAAGATGTAATCCATCTAGCTATTGTCCACTTGGCTGCAGGTCTGCCAGGTGCAGCTTCAGCATAGATGACAAACAGCTGGTGAACCTCTCCCCGAACTTCTGCCATTCACTCTTTGTAATAGGTGAGCGTTCATCTCAGGTCCAAAGTATGGAGCCTGTACTCGGCCTCCGAGTTGTGATTGGGATAGAACACCAGCAGAGTAATCGCCTGGTTAAGGTGAAGCTCCGACACCACCTTTGGAAGGAATTTTGGGTGGGGGCACAGGACAACCTTGTCACTGTGAAAGACCAGGTAAGGAAACTCTATGGAGAGCGCCTGTAACTCCCCAGTCCTTCTAGCTGATGTGATAGCCACCAAGAAGATGGTCTTCCACAACAAGTGTGACATCTCACACTTGTGCATAGGTTCAAATGGCTTGCTTATGAGTGTTGTCAAAACCAGCAGTAAATCCCATGGAGGTGGAGGTTCATGCACCGGAGGGAATATGTGATCTAGGCCTTGGAAAAAGCACCAGACCACCTTCTCCTGCACCACCAACTGCTGACCGGCCTGCACCCGGTAAGCAGAGATGGCTGCCAGGTGCACCTTTAGGGTCGTCGACTGCAGCCCCTGCTGGAAAAGGGACCAAAGGTAGTCCAAAATGCTAGCCACTGTGCAGGACGATGGGTCCAATCCTTTGCCCTGACACCAGATGGAGAATCTCTTTCATTTAAAGGCATAGCATTTTCTGGTCGATTCCTTACAGGATGCCTCAACAAAGTTGACGACCTCATCGGAGAGACCCAGGGTCTGGAATTCTAGCCACTCAGCAACCAGGCCGTCAGGTACAGGGATTGAAGGTCCGGATGGAATACCTTCCCCTGACTGACTGAGAGCCGGTCCGGGTGTGCTGGAAGCCGCCTCGAGAGCCTGGAGCTGAGGCTGAGGAAAGCTGGATACCAGAACTGGCGAGGCCAGTCTGGGGCTACCAGGATCACCTGTGCCTTGTCCCTCCTGACCTTGATGAGCACTTCATGAATCAAGGGGTGTGGAGGGAAGGTGTAGAAGAGGCCTGGGGTCCAAGACCTCAAGAAGGCATCCCCCTGCAGTGAACCCTGCTGAGGGGGGCCGGGCATGGAACAGCCTCAGCTTCGTGTTCTCCCTAGAGGCAAACAGGTCTACCTGGGGGGTTTCCCAGAGGGAGAACAGATTGTGAACTATCTCTTGAAGAAGAGAACACTCATAAGATGCCCTGCCCATCTGGCTGAGGGCATCGGCCAGCCGATTCAAGGCTCCTGCCACATGAATGGCAAGGAGATCTACCTCCAGGCTGAGCCCAAGCGACCAAATGTGGAGAGCTTCCTTGCACAGAGGTAAGGAGTGCATCCCGCCCTGTCTGTTGAGATAGTACATGGTCGTGGGGTTGTCCGTCTGGACTTGGACCACTTGATCCCAAACAAATGGAGCGAATGCGGTCAGAGCTAGGTGGACCGCTTGGAGCTCCAGCAGGTTGATGTGACATCGAGACTCCTGAGGGGACCAGAGCCCATGAGCTCTGTGTTCCCCCAGATGGGCACCCCAACCCATCAGAGAGGCATCAGTTGTCAGAGTGACTGTCGGCTCGGGGCAGACAAATGGGATCCCTTCCTGCAGGTGGGATGGGACGAGCCACAACTGGAGACCATCCCACATTTCCTGGGTCACAGAGACAAGCTGGTCGAGATGACCTGAGCCCTGAGACCACTGGCTGGCCAGTTCCCACTGATGGGAACGCATGTGCCAGCAGGCCCATTGGACCATGTTGGTGCAGGCTGCCGTGTAGCCCAGAAGACAGAGAAAGTCCCGGGCAGGACGCAATTGCCCAACCAGAAATGATCGGGCTAGGGAGGAGAGAGCCTCTGCCCTGTCTGCTGGGAGCTGAGCTCTGGCTCAGCAGGAGTCTAGCTCTGCCCTGATTAACTGAATCACCTGCGCAGGTATGAGTTATGACTTGGCCTTGTTGATGCCAAGTTCTGCACAAGTCTGGAGGGGCAGATCCCTGGACCCCTCCACCTCCAACCTGGAGGGACCTGCTATCAGCCAGTCATCCTGGTAAGGGTACACCCAGACCCCTCGGTGCCTCAGGTACGCCGCCACCACTGCCATGCATTTGGTGAAGACCCTGGGGGCTGAAGATATGCCAAAGGGCATGACCTGGAATTCGAAGTGGAACCCTTCTGCTCTGAAGTGGAGGAACCATCAATGGGACAGATGGATAGGGGCATGAAAGAACACGTCCTGAATATCTAGGAGCAGAACCACTTTCCTTGCTCCAAGGATGGTATGATTGGAGCCAGAGTTACCATCTGGAAAGTGCGGGACCTGAGGAACCCATTCAGGTCATGCAGTTCTAGAATGGGGCACCAGCCCCCCATCTGATTTGGCACCAGTAAGTACCTGGAGACAAACCCTGGGTCTGAAGGCGAGTCTGCTACTGGGCACACCACCTCCTTTAGGAGGAGCTGGGCCAGGTCAGCTCTGACAGCCACCTGAGAAGCTGTGGACACCTGATCCCCCGTGGGGTCCGGGCTCGGTATGGAGGAGCCTGCTCGAGTTCCAGCGGCAGGTCTCGACTGACCACTTCCGAAACCCACCAGTCCGTAGTGATAACGAACCAAGTGGAAATAAAGTGGCTGAGCCGGCCCCCCACAGGAGGACCCAGGGGAGGCATGATGGAGTTGAATGAGGCACCCCCCCAACCCGTTACTGGGCAGGCTTCGAAGAGGGTCCGGCAGGGGGACCACCGGGAACTCCCCTCCCCGGCTTCCTGAAGGAGCAGGCCACTGACTTGGTCTGAGTATGCCAAGTCTGAGCCTGCTTGCTCTGCTGCTGGTGTTGCTGCTGGGCTGGTATGGCCACAATGGTGGAGGAGTGAAAGGGCTTGCGGTTAGCGTGCTTGGAGCCCTTGTCCTTTTGGGTAGATATAGTCAAATCCAAGGTGGCACTGGACTTCTCTATGCACTGGCGGTGACCCTCCATGCCTGGCCCAAAAAGGTCAGTACCCAAAAAGGGGGCATCTGCCAACTTGTACTGCATATCTGCTGTGAAGGTATAGATGCAGTGCCAAGCCCTGAGGTGCATGGCCACTGCGGCCACTACCGAGCGGGCACAAGAACTGCCAGTATCCAGAGCCATCTGGAGCTGCTGTTTGGCCACCACCTTCCCCTGATCCCATACCTGCCTGACCATGGTCTGGAGGTCAGCTGGGAGATGAGGGATTACCTCATCCAGGGAGCCCAACAGGATGTGCGAGAAATGTGCTAAGATAACGGCCAAGCTGGCCTGACAAAGGCCTAGAGAGAAGGCTGCATAGACCTTCTTCCCGGAGTGGTTCAACTGCTTGGACTCCCTGTCTGGGGGTCTATCCATGTCTCCCTTGTTGCCTGAGCACCGAATAATTGAGTCGGCCACCAACCCCACCACAGAGAGGTGCTCTGTAAAGCCCAACAGGGACTCCATGTGCACTGCATACTTGTGGGCCATGTGAGTAAAAGGTGCAAGACAGGAAGTGGGATGCTGCCACTGCTACAAAGACTGTGCCTACAATGGCCTCAGCCACTGGTAAGGCCTCTGCAGGAGAATCCCCCTTATCCAGAATCTCTGGAAGGGGGTACTTAGCCTGTTTCTGCACAGGCTCCAGCTCCATCCCCGTAGACTTGGAGATGAGCTGACAAATGCCCATCAGCGAGGAAGGACTCTCATTGACAGAACCCCCCCCCAAGGATTCCGTGTCCACCGGACAGGAGACCATGGAGGAGTCCTTGGACTTCGAGGATTCCTCATATAGTAGGTGCCCCCCCCGAGTCGCTCTCCAACCTCCTTGGGCAGTCAGAAGTCAGAGTGATTGATGGCCTATGGGGCAAGCCTTGAGCCGACCGGGAATCCCTGGTTGGTGTTCCAGACTTGGGCTGATTGGGCGGCGGCACCACCCAAATTAGTGGAGTGGCTGGCTGTGGCTGAGCCGGCAGGGCCATAACCAGCACCTCAGTGATAGTGGCCATCAGTTGCTCTGGCTAGAGCCATTTTATGGCTGGAGTTGAAACCGGGGTCAGTTTGTATCTGGACAGGACCAACTGCTGCCACATGAGATCTTCGTAGCATTGACGCAACTTGTGCTGAAGCCTCTCCTCACCCGATGAGGATGAAGATGATGATGAGCAGTGGCGCTGCTTACCATGACGTCGGGACCGAGACTGACGATGGCGGAACTTTCCTGGCGTCGAAGCTGAGGAGCAGGACCGCGACCTCAACCATTGGCAATGCCGGTGGGGAAGCTCGACCGGAGGCGGGGAAACCCTCAGTTCTGGGTCCGGCTCCTTGGATACTGGGTCCCGCCCAACATTCTGGGCTGACCCTTCTGAAGACACCGGGAACACTGGTGTTCAGAAAAGAGGATAGTCATCCGGATTGGGTGACAACCCACCGATCGGCTCAAGAAAAATCTCTGCCACGTCGACAGGTGTCTCGGCCAACTGGTTCGATGAGGACACCAGGAAACCAGCAGCCTTGGCCGCAACTTTGACTGAAGTTGAAACAGGGTTCTGCTGTGAGCGGGACTGCTCCCGGTCCCACGAACTTCGATGAGTTGACTTGTTTTCTTTGACTCCTTCTTCTTGGAGCGTGACATATGGGACCCCAAAGGGTTCTCTCCCTTAATCGAGACAGACTGACATAACTCTTTGAAGGAGGTGCAGAGGAATAAAGGCCGAAGCCGAAGAGGAACTCGCCACGGCCTGAGCCGCCTCCTCCTCGAGGGCCTTGAGCTGTTCCAACTGTTCGATGGACTCCGCAGCCGTGGAGACCACCCAATGGGCCTCCTTTGATTTGACTGTCAGGAAACACTTCTCCGGTCGCCCCAATCAAAGTTGAGCAGCACGGTCTTCTAGCACATTCGGGGTGAATAACTGACAAAATTCACAAGCCTGCAGATCGTGGTCTAACCCCAGGCAATAAACGCACGCGGCGTATGGATCCGTGTGAGACATCTTCAGCCCACAGGGGCACCGGCAGAACCCAAGGGCCGATATTTCCTCCATCGTGGATGTGATCGGAAAATGAGCAAATTTTACTCTAGAGAGCTTGAGGATCAGTTTTGGAAGTGAATCCAAAGATTCCAAAGCCAGTACCAACTACACGCGGAAGCGCTAAGGAGGAAACCTGAACCTTCCAGCGGAAAGGAAGATCTGGCATCATGGGACGGAGCCGAGGGTTATACCACCAGTGTGGGTGGGAGGAGCCAATTTGAAGACTTCCGGCACATCTTAAAGCAGCAAGGTACCTGCCAACAAATGAGGATAGAACAACATATCCATGATCCTAGAACTCCCAGTTTAGCATTAGCAATTTTGACAACATGATCAACGTGTGTAGTGAATGAGAGGACATTATCTTGGTGTATCCCGAGGTATTTAAAGGTGTCAACCTGCTCCAGTATATCCCCTTTAGTGCTCCGTACCTGTAGCTGACCAAACTTCTTTTAGTTCTGAGGAACCGTGACTAGGATGCTCTTAAGTTTTTTAAAGTTGAGCAGCAGTTTATTATTAGAGAACCATGTCTCTACTCTGCAGATTTTCTTCTAGTTCACCAGTGATGAAGGGTAGATTTTTTCCAGTAACCAAGATGACCTCATCATCTGCATACAGTACGATGTGCGCTGTGCAGACCGAGGGCAGGGGGTTGATGAAGAGGCTGAAAAGGAGCGGTCCCAATATTGAGCCTTGTGGGACTCCAAGACTCACCTCTTTAGGCTCAGAGAGGGTGCCTTTGACTTTAAAGCATTGAGTCCTGCCCATGAGGTAGCTCTTAAACCAAGTTACTGTGTCTATTGACAAGCCTATAGAGAGGAAGCATTCCAGAAGAACATGATGGTTGACGGTATCAAAGGCTTTTGTGAGGTCAATAAAAATAGACTCCACTGCCAAACCAACATCAAATTCGTTGTAAATTTTGTTGGTGTAGTCAATCAGGGCAGTGATAGTGGAGTGGTCTTTAAGGAATTCGTGTTGCTGGGTGCATAGAAGGCTGTATTTCTGTAGGTAGTTCATTAGCTGGTCGGATACAATGCATTCGAGGGCTTTAGACTGGGGAGGGAGAATGGAGATGGGCCTGTAGTTAGGTTTGTGGCATCACCAGCTTTGAAGACAGGGATGACAAGTGCCTTTTTCCACTTGTCTGGGAAAACTCCTGACCTTAGTGAGGCACTGAAAACTTTGGCAAGTGGGTCCGCCAGCTCATTAACTGCAAGTGCCACCAGCTTCATATCTACGAGGTCACTCCCCATCCTTGTCTTCCTGAGTACACGTTTGACATATTTGATGGTGTTGATTCTTGTAAGCTGCTTGAAGTGGAAAGGATAGTTGCGTGGGGCAAAGGGGTGACCAGGTCCAGATTTGGAGCAGGAGGTGTCAGGTATTCACTAGGAAGTACTGAGCTTAGATCAGTGAAAGCCAGGTTGAAAGTGTTAGCTATGTCAACAGGTTCTTGGTGTATTCCAGTAGCAGTGACTATTAGACCTGGTTGAGCCTTGGAGGGTTACCCTGTGAGTGATTTGACTGCATCCCAAAACTCCCTTCCACGACCCCAGCTTCTTTTTAGTAGGATGTAGTAGTAGGTTGCCTTGGCCTGACGGATGAGTTTAGTGCATTTGTTTCTGGCAGTCTTATACACAAGGAGAGGAACCACTTTCAATGTTGCTTTGGTCTTATGCCAGAGATTATCCCTTTCCCATATGAGCATTAGTAGGGAGCCTATGAGCCATGGATTAGTTACCCCTTTGTTTTGTTTTTTTGGTTTTATAGGGGCCAAAAACATCACAGGCCTTATTAAACATTGTGATGAAGAAATCAAGTGCTTGGTTGCCATCCTTGGCTCTGTTGAGTGGTGAAGCAGTCAAGGAGTTTCAAGTATTTCCTAAAGTAGTCCAGCAGGCCGGGTCTCAGTGAGCAGTTTCGTGAGACCAGGGGAGGCCTACTGGTGGGCTTATTTGACGATGTGCACATTACCGGACAGTGATCAATGAGGGTGTCTGGAAGGACGGTGACCTCAGTAATGTGCTCTAGGCAGCTAGCAAGAAGCCAGTCAGTTAGTGTGCTTGTGCCTGTTTTGTAATTAACTCTCGCAGCATGTGAGACCAGTTGTGTGAGGTAGAGACCGGATAACTGATCTCAAACTGCAAGGGTGTCATGGGACAGCCAGTTGATGCTGAAATCACCAACAATAATATGCTCCCAGTTGTGTTTTAAAGCAAAGCAAAGCAAATCTTTATTTATATAGCACCTTTTAACATCAAGGCGAGGTACACAATATGAACTACAATATTAAAAACAGACAGCATCTAAATTTAAAATCAGTCAGAGAAAGCCAAGGAAAATAAATATGTTTTTAACATAGACTTAAAACTACTGACGGTCAGGCAGTCTCTTAACCGACGAGGTAGAGAATTCCACAGGGTTGGTGTTGCAAATGAAAAAGCATGAGTTCCAGATGTTTTTAAACAAACCCTGGGAATCTCAAGCAATCCGTCGGCGGATTGGAGACGACGATTGGGGGAATAGGGAGTCAGGAGATCTTTCAGGTAGTCAGGTCCCTGTTCATGTGGGGCGTTAAAGGTAAGCAAGTCTACCTTGCAGGTGATACACCACCGAACTGGCAGCCAGTGCAGTTCGCGCAGCACAGGTGTAATATGGCTGGTCCTAGAAGTACCAGTCATCAGCCTGGCTGCAACATTCTGCACTAGCTGCAAGCGGCGAATATCAACCCCAGATAGCCCTAGGTAGAGGGCATTGCAGTAGTCAAGATGGGTAGTAATGAAGGCATGGACCAGTATTTGAAGGTCACCTGGTGGAAACAGGTGTTTCACCCAGGTGATATTCCTCAGATGATAAAAATGAGGATTTAACCACAGCTGACACCTAAGATTGCAGGGTCAGGCAATCATCAAAAATAACGCCCAGGTTATGCACCCGGTCTGAGGTAGTGAGTTGGATACCATCAAGCCATAGGCCTGACAAGTGCCCAGCCCCCATACCCTCCCCTGGATGACCTGGGTCCACAACCAACACCTTAGTCTTATCCGGATTCAGTCTCAGCCAACTCGAACTCATCCAGTCTTTAATCTCGGAGAGGCAACTGTTTAGCATAGAGATCGCATCAACCTGTCCAGCACAAAGGACATATATAGCTGAGTATCATCTGCACAGCAGTGAAAACTCAAGCCGTATCACCTGATGATATCTCCCAATGGCAGCATATACACTGCAAACAATAAGGGTGCCAATATGGAGCCCTGCGGCACCCCGCAGGACAGGGGTAGAGCATCACAGGAGCAAATTCAAGTGACCACCCTCTGAGACCCGCCTACAAGGAACGACTGAAACCATTCGATGACTGTACCTGAAAGTCCACAAAGGAGTCGCAGGGTCTCCAACAGTACCCCATGGTCCACAGTGTCAAAGGCTGCTGAAAGATCAAGAAGAACCAAGAAAGTATGAGCCTTTTGATCTCTTGTCATTAGGAGATCATTTAATACCTGAACAAGGGCAGTCTCCATGCTGTGCCTCTTCCTGAAACCAGACTGAAGAGCTTAGATGACATTGTGAGTTACAAGGTGATTGTCCAGTTGCAATGCAACCACCTTCTCAATAACCTTCCCCACAAAGGGAAGGTTAGAGATAGGCCGGTAGTTAGCTGGATTAATGGGATACAAGGAGGGTTTTTTAAGGAGTGGTCAAATGGACGCCTCGTTTAGGGGGTCTGGAAAGACCCCCCTCTCCAGGGATTTACATACAGTTTTATACACCCCACTAAAAGGGGTGTAGGGCCCAGATCCAAACTACAACAGGTTGGGCTCAAAGTCTGGACACTCTTCACAATGTCCATGACTTCCGGTAGGCTGAAGCCCGTCTAGACAGACAGGGTGCTCACCACTTCCCATCAACCTCCGCAACCCCTCATGGAGAGTGCAGGGCCGATAACGGACCTGATGCTGGCAATCTTATCTGCGAAGAACCGAGCAAGCTCATCACACCAATTCTGTGAAAAAGCTCTTCCGGACTGGAGACAGATTGGATTACACAATCTGTCAACAGTTCAAAAAAGTTGAGCCAGTCGGTTCAGCGCAGCAGAATTCTCCCTGGACAGGAACTCTGCCTTCTTCTGGGTGATTTCTGATTGATAGCCCTTATAATATTACATCAATCTAAGCCTGTCAGCTTCCAGACTGGACTTCCGCCATGCTCTCTCCAGCCTTCGACCAACCCGTCATAACTTCTTCAAGGACCCACCATACCAAGGGGACCTTGGGCAAAGAGTGAGTGGTTGAACATGCACAGGAGCAATCAAGTCCATGGCATATCCCATTGCCTTATTATAGGCTAGTACGAGGTCCCTTGGACTTGTGCTTTCACCCAGCAATCACGATAGGTCCAGAACCTCCGACAGGCCATCTGGGGTAACTCCCCTTAAAGGGCGGTACCGGACCATCTCCGAAGGGGTAGGTACATTTGGGGGGGCCCCGAAACTGAATCCTATGTTGTGATGGTAAGATCAACAGACTGGTTCCACCCCCAAGTCAGTGATCTCCATCCCCACGAGGAACAACAGATCCAATGAGTGACCTCCTACATCAGTAGAGGAGGCAACTACCTGTGTGTGGCCCAGCATTGTCATGAGCTGGAAGAGATTATGACCAAACTGTGAGAGTTCATCATCGACCCAGGCATTGAAGTCCCCCCAGAATTATCCATCTGGGAGACTCCAAAACTATGTTGATGACAAAGTCCGCAATCTCCTACAGGAATAAGCCCCCATCACCTGGTGGACGGTAAATGAGGAGTATCCTGCAACCTACACCCTCACCCATGATGCACTCAAAGGATCTGGTGGTCCCCACTGGAACATCCACAAGGCCAAGTTTGGTCTTAAAATTGATGGCTACACCCCCACCCCTACGATCCAACCTCGGGCGGTGAATCACCGAGAACCAAGCTGGAACTGCAGAAGCCAATACTGGGCCTGCATTTTCATCCAGCCAGGTCTCAGTGATGCATGCCAGATCCACCGTTTCAACAAGATCAGTTATAATGGCTGTCTTGTTTTTGATGGATCTGGCATTACATAACACCGCCTGGGTTGGATGAGATGCTGGGGAAGACCTCGACTCCTGTCCAGCATCAATTGCTGGGCCCTTGGGTATGGGAACAAGACAGGGATCATCCCTGTCCTGGCACCATTTCATCCCAGGGCGTCACCTGGTCCCCACCACCCCAATTCATCCCCCCTTTCCATTCCCCGACCAGGCCCAGTTCTCCCCCCCTTCCTGCGCCTCCTAGCAATCCCAAAGGATTGACAGTGTTTGTAAATCTCCGCTAATAGATAGGGGTAGTCAAAAGGGCACAATTCCCTGAGCCTGGTGGAGGAATACTGCCTGACCGTCTTTTGGCCTCTCCAACACATTGTTAAAACAATAACTAACACAACTAATCACAAAGCTCACAATAACACCCAACACAAATCCCTCCAATTAAGTAAAACCTCTCAACCACTAAATAATTAACAATAACTCCAACCCAGAAACAACCTTAACCAAAAGAGGCATGAGAATTTAATAATACAAACAAACCAAACTAAATTTCCACCCCACTAATTCAATAAATTAAAACACAATAAAACAATACAATCTAAACCCCCTTCCCAAAGCACACTAATATTACAGTCCAAAATAGTCAGCAGAAATATCAGTTTTAGATTGATAGGCCATTGCTTGACCACATATTTCAATTTTTAAATAAAGACTCCAATAGATGTCCATATGACTAGGGGGGAGCTCTCACCACCATCCCCTAATTGTCCATTTAATGCAGCACCCTCACTGCCACATATTCCTGATTTAATATAAAAGAAGGCTAAGTCACAGTCTAAGGAGGCCCTCTCACTGCTTCTTTGGATCAAAATATGACTTTATGCGGTGCTGAATTGTTTAACCTGTAAATCCCAAGCCACAGTTGTCATTCAAACTCGAAAATTCCAGTAGCTGATTTCATGAGTTCTCCATCATATGCCACACATTTCCCAAGAAAATTGGATCCAGGGCCACAATTAGTCACAAACGCTAGTCAGCACCCCCTGAAGGCAGAGCCTCAGCCTGGCTTCCCTCCCTCTACTTTGAGCTGCCGCTGACCACCCGAAATACTCAGCTTGACCCCCAGCGGCTCCAGGGAAAATCAGTCAGTGCCCCTCCTCCAGATGGCATTCTTTGACCCCCTAGGGAAGACAACACAGGCCAGGAACCTACCTCATGGTGGGCTGAACAACTAACCAGAGTTACTCATGGCAGATCGCTCCGGGTCTTCAGCTCAACCTTCCAATATTCTCGGCAGGTCAGTCAAACTGCTGACTCGACTCTTTACACAGTTTGCCCTGACGGGCTTCAAACCAACACTGCATCCAACACTACTCCACAAAAAATGGGGGCGGGGTAAAGCCCTTCTGAAGTCTTCACAAAGACAACATACTCATTACAGATGATTTTCAATAAATTTTTATTTTACTCCCCCTACGTTTCGCTCCATTTCTGAAGCTTGTTCACAGGGTATTTTTTGTAATTTTGTTCAGCTTAAATCTATAATTAAAACATAAATACAGACATAATTAGTCAACAGAATCACTTTATACATGCTTCATATATGTTTAAATACATTTTGTTCAACTACAACAGAATCACCCAGCCTACCTTAAATATCTACTTGTATTCCTTGTTAAATTATTCAATCTTCATACACTTGCCTGTAAACATAAAAATATATATTGAGCATTCTGCTCGTCATGGTGCACTACCATTTTACTATCCCCAAATATACGGGGTATGTCTCCTTTATAACAACAGCAATACCAGTATACCTAAGTCTGCAGTTTTATCTTTGTTTCTTTCAGGGCTTCAAAACAGTCTCCCTAATGGGAATATCTAGCTGGTTCCTCTTGAGCTTCCCCAGAAGAATGTTCACAGAGTGACGTAATGATGTCACTACAACGTGTCCGTGCATGCGCACATGCAGAATCAGTATGGCGCATGCCCACGAACTTTGCCAAAGTTCGAAATGGCAAAACACTTATCTGGGGAAGCTCCTGTATTACACTATTCTCAAACAGGCAGTTTTTACTAAATTACAAGAGAACCACATTAGTGGTCAGTCACTTATTACATAGAACATTACTTGTTCTGTCACAGCACATCAGGAAATATTCAAAGTTAATATCTCAGATACTCCTAAGATAGGAAAGAGTTCAGAGGAAGGAGGCAGAAAGAAGATGGGTGGGGGGAGGGGGGTTTGTACAGAAAGAGGCAAAATCTAGTAGGCACACAAGCAAGAATTATATAGTGTAACCAATCATTGCATTCCTATTAACATAGATGAAAATTCTATGCAAACATTAAAGAACTGATTATCTAACCTAGGAAAGTACACCATGATGTTAACACACTTGCCAATTTATTTCAGTGTCAATTCCTATATTGTTTTCTAAAGTATGTAGTTTAAAAATCCACCTAATTTCAGATTGTAGCAATTTATCTGCTATAGTTACCACCTCTAAGAGGTGGTGATACCTTTTGCAGACCACAAAAGTGAAGAGAAGCACCAGTATAGACCCGGCTGTTAAAATGTATGGCCACTGGAGAGTTTATGTTTGTATTTCTAATGTCTCTTTTGTGCTCCAATATTCTAGTTTTCAGTGCCCTACTAGTCTAACCCACATATAATAAATCACAAGGGCTTTGAATAACATATATAATGCCTTCTGAAACACAAGTGATATGTTGTAATAATGAATGTTGTTCCCCTGTATGTGGGTTTGTAAACACTTGTTTCTTCGATGTATTGTGCCATACTGCACATCTACCACACTGGTGGATTCCTAGGCTCAGGAGTCCCAATAAAAATTGTTCTCTTGGAACTTATGTCCAAAAAGGACAGGAAGGAATTACTTAAACAGACTTCTAAAACTTATTCAGAACCAACTCTAGTTATGTCCATTAAATATAATCAGAAAATGACCAACATTAGGAAGATTATACGTAAGCACTGGTATTTAGTACAGTATAACAATAGACATATTAAGGAACTACAAAATCCACCCATTGTAGCGGCTAAAAAAGTGAGGAACATTAAAGACAGGGTAGTGAAATCCCAGTTTAAACACCCATCAGTTCCAGGAGAACAACTTTTATTGGGACCCCTGAGCCCAGGAATGCACCCATGTGGTAGGTGTGCAGTATGTCACAATACATCGAAGAAAATGGAAATTACGTACCTACTGTAATTCTTGATCTTCTTGGACGAAGTCTCCACCACTCATTCACACTGATGGGATCTATGCTGGAGGTGCTAGGACCCAACGGGAGCAAATTTTTGCAAGAGGGCCGGCGCCAGAGATGGAGCTGCGAGGAGCAGTGCAGCAATGACTATCTAGGCATCGACCCTCCAACCGCCTCAGTACCTTTTTTCCTGAGGAGGTGCAGCATAACTAACCTAGAAGGATAGGCTAACAAAAACCGGACATAAGATAGTCCAGATGACCTGTATAAGAAGGGTCAACAAAGAAGTCTTTACAGCATGAAGATTGAGGGAGTGAAGACCAACAACAGAGGTGAGCTCAGGGGATGGTGGGTGGGAGTGTGAATGAATGGTGGAGACTTCATCCAAGAAGATCAAGAATTAAGGTAGGTATCTGGACATAAAGTCTCCACCACTCATTCACACTGATGGGAGAGTACCGAGCTAATAATGCCCCAAGAGGGCGGCAGGAGAAACCAAGAGCTCACAAATTTAGGACAGAAGTCTGTTGAGGACAGTCCTGCCAAACGAAAAATGTCGTCTGGCATGGACATCCAGGGCATAGTGCTTGACGAAAGTATGCACTGAGCTCCAGGTAGCTGCATTGCAAATGTCTGCAATGGGCACATTGCAGATTTCCACCAGGGATGCCATGACTGCTCTAGTAGAGTGAGCGTACACTCTACCCTCCAGCTTAACTTGAGCCATGGAATAACAGTGGCGGAGGCATGCCACCAGCCATGCTGAAATGCATCAGATAGCAACAGGTCGACCCAGCCAGATCTTGCTGAAGGAAACAAACAGCTGTAGAGCTTTGTGAATTTATTTTGTTCTATCCAAACAGAAACGCAGAGCTCCTTTGACATCCAAAGAATGAAGGGTATGCTCTTCTTCATTTTGGAAGTTAGCAAAGTAAGTAGCTAGGACCAAAGGTTGGTTCAGATGGAATTCTGAAACAACCTTAGGGAGAAACTTAGGATGGTTCCTAAGAACTACTTTGTCCTTATGAAATACAGTATATGGAGGGTCTGTGACCAAGGTATGTATTTCAGAAACCCTGCGGGCCGAGTTAATGGCCACCAGGAAGGCCGTTTTCCAAGTGAGAAATTTCAGCTCACAGGCAGCTAGAGGCTCGAAAGGCTTTCGAGTAAGCATGTCTAGCACAATATTAATGGCCCAGGCTGTGACTGGACTAGGAGGTCTGGTATGCAAAATACCCTTAAGAAACCTCTTAACTACAGGTAACTGAGCCAGTGACAAGGAAAGTACTGGCTCATGATGAGCTGAAATGGCACAAAGGTGAACTTTGACTGTAGAGTATTGTAGACCTGAATTTGAGAGGTTTAAAAGGTACTCTAGAACTTTATTTGGTGGGCAGAATAAAGGATTCAAAGAGGATTTTGCACACCAGAGAGAAAAACGCTTCCATTTGGCTGTATAAGTTCTTCTGGTGGCTGGCTTGCGCACAGCCAAAAGAATATCTGAAATTCTCTGAGAGACATTGAACCTGTTCACCTCTGTCTCTCCAGGAGCCAAGCGTGAAGGTGAAGCGACCTCAGATTGGGATGGACAACAGGCCCCTGGGTCAGAAGGTTCATCTGAAGGGGAAGCGACCTGGGAGGGGTTTCCGACATACTGCTGAATAATGGAAACCATACCTGTTGAGGCTAGAAGGGAGCAATGAGGATCATTTTGTCCCCCCGGGACTCGAATTTGAGAAGTGCCCTCTGAATTAGTGGAAGAGGAGGAAAGGTGAATAAAAAGTGTTTTGTCCACTGTAGCCTGAACGCATCCCGACAGAAAATGCCAGGCCCTGGATTTCTGGAGCAGAAGAGAGGCAGTTCTGTGTTGAGTGGGGATGCAAAAAGGTCCAGGTCTGGAGTTCCCCACTCTGCAAATAGTGACTGAACTACAGTTGAGTCGAGAGACCACGTGTGAGGATCTGTCTCTGTTCTGCTGAGACAGTCTGCCAGTCCGTTCTGCACTTCCAGCAGGTAGACCACCTGAATTAGAGCCTTGTGCTCTAGGCACCATTCCCACACTCTTATCACTTACCTGCATAAAGGGTAAGAGTGTGTACCGCCCTGCTTGTTGATGTAATACATCACTACTTTATTGTCCATTTGAAGGAGAATGTTCTTGTGACAGAGAATGTCCTTCAAAGCCCCGACTGCATAAAGGATGGTTCTCATTTCTAGGACATTTATGTGAAGCTGGGACTCGTACTGAGTCCACGTACCTTGGGTGTGGAGATTCTGACAGTGAGCTCCCCATCCCATCAGGGATGCATCCGTGGTAATGGAAATTTGATGATCCAGGGGAGCAAAGGGATATCCTTTAAGAAGGTTGTCCTCTTATGACCACCAGGTGACTGACCTCTTCAGAGGTACTGTCACCCTGATGAGAAAGGACTGTGGGTGTGTGGTTGGGGACCACTGAATACTGAGCATCCATTGAGAGGTTCTCATGTGGAGACGTGCTAGGGGTACAGTGAATACCGAGGATGCCATGAGACCCAGCATCCATTGCATCAAGATAGCTCAAACTGAGCTGTTCTCTCTGATGTATCGGGCCATCTGTAGGATATCACTCCTTCCATCCTCTGGAAGAAAAGCTTTTACACAGGAGGTGTCCAGAAGAGTTCCTATAAAAAGGAGCATCTGGGAGGGCTGCAACTTGATTTCTTGAGATTTAGCAGGATTCCCATGGACGTGAGAAAGTCTGAGGCCATGGATATGGCATCAAGAGTTCATTCCCTGGAAGGACTTGCTAGAAGCCAGTCGTCCAGATGTGGGAACACTTGTATTCCGATGTTTCTGAGATGTGATGCGAAAATTGCAGAACACTTTGTAAAAACTCGTGGCGCTGAGGATAGCCCAAAGGGCAGGACTCTGAACTGATAATGTTGGCCCAGAGCAACAAACCTTAGGTATTTGTGGTGCTTTGGGTGTACAGGAATATGTTGGTAAGCACCCTGCATGTCCAGGGAAGCTAGCCATCCATGTTGATGAAGCAAGGGTAGCTGGCAATATACATACCTAGAGTTGAGGCAGCAAAGACTCTCTTACCTAAGGTGTCTATCTTACGAGATTCTTTGTTTATAGGCTGGGCTGTAGATGTCTGAGGAAGAACAGCCTTATCATTCTCTGCCAAGACTACAATAGGGTCCGCAAAGGCCAGGGAGGCCAAAATGGGTCGATCCTTGGAGCAGCATATTTCCTGTCTATGGACTTAGTCACAGAAGGAATGAGAGCGGGATTATTCCATACCATCTGAGAGACCACAACAAGAAAGCTGAGAATAGAGGAATTTAATGGATGGCTAAGAACCTGGTGTTGTGCTAAAGGGTATGGGCTGTTGGGGGGGTGGGCAAGGACCTGGGAGGACAGTAGCCTCTATGCCAAGGACAGACTACACTTGAGTGAGGAGGGAAAGAAAGTGTTGAAACAGACAATGGAGGAGTACATAGAGGAAGTTGGGAATTTAAACTAGGAGTGGGGGGTGGCAGTTGGGGAAGAGATATGCAGAGACCACAGGCTGGGGAAACCATATGAGCTTACCCCCCATAACAGTGACAAAGGACAAATGGCAAGTACTTTTGGTGATGCTAGGAAACGAGGGCAGGATGGGGGGGGGGTGGAAGGTGGTTACCCTAATGCTCGGAGCCTTGGGAGGAAACTGCAGAGTTACAGGTTCTCATGGCAGAGGGAGAGGTGGACATTGCAGCCATCACGGAAACATGGGCCACCCAATACAATGACTGGGACCTGTCTGTACCAGGGTACAGGTTATTTCGAGGGACAGGGTGATTGGGAAAGGAGGGGTGGCACTATATGAAGGAAGGACTGAAGTGTGTAAGGGAGGAAGGGAGGGAGGAGGGTAGTACGGAGTCACTTTGGATACAATCCAGGATTCCAAGAATAGGATTCTTAGAATGGGAGTGGTGTACAGGCCACCATCTCAGACGGAGGAGTTAGACAGGGAACTTGGGGACAGATCAGGAGGACCTGCGAGAAGGGTAGTGGTGATTGTGGGGACTCAACATGCCAGGAGTGGACTGGAGCACCCCAACAACCAGGAACAGAAGGGAGCAGGTACTGCTGGATGCCTTCCAGGACAGCTTCCTGCTGCAAATGGTCAGTGAACCAACCAGGTTAGGGAATACCCTTGACCTTGTACTGGCAAATGGGGACTTTGTGAGAGAACTTACAGTGGAGGAACCGCTGTCAGGGAGTGACCACCACTCAGTATGGCTCACATTGGATATGGGCAAGGAAGGAGTGGAATCTGGCACAATAGTGCTGGACTTCAGGAGGGCCAACTTTGGGAGGATGGGGGAAGTGGTAAAGGGTACCTGGCCAGAATTCAATCTAGTATGGACACTAACCAGAGGTGGGAGCTCATAAAGCTGGGGATAGTGGAGGCAACCAAAACCTGCTGCAAAGCCCAGAGCAAGAAGGCTAGGCTAAGAAACCGATCTGGTTGAGCAAGGAGGTCATGGAAAGGTAAGGAGGAAAGAGCTGCCTTTAGGAAGTACAAAAACAGGGAGGGCGGAGGACAGGAGGAGTACTTGACAGAATCAAGGAGGTGACAAGGGCAGTAAGGGGAGCCAAAGCATCTACGGACTCAGGCTGGCACAAGGCATTAAAAGGGGAGAAGGACTTCTTTAAGTACATCAGGAGAAAAGGAGCTGTAAGGACCACATAGTAAGGATTAGGAAGGAGGGGGGTTGGGTGGAAGCAGGGTGCGATAAGGCAGAAGCACTAAATGAGTACTTCTGCTCAGTATTTACTAAAGAGAAGAGGGGGGTGACACCCAAGGTGGGAGAAATGGCAGAAGCAGGGTGGGAAGTGGTGACAGATGGGAAAATCATGGGGAGCAGAGTTCGAGAGGGTTTGAAGGCACTGAGGGTGGACAAGGCGCCAGGCCCAGATGGCATCCACTCCAGGGTACTGAAGGAGCTGGCAGAGGTCCTTGCAGGACCTTTGGCAGACCTATTTAATGCCTCACTACATTCAGGGTGTGTACCTCAGGACTGGAGGATGGCTCATGTGGTGCCTCTCCATAAGAGTGGCCCCAAGGATGAACCGTGAAACTACAGACCAGTGAGCCTCACATCCATCGTGGGTAAGCTAATGGAGACTATGCTGAAGGAGAGGCTGGTGGTCCTCCTAGAGGCCAAAGGACTACAGGACAGCAGACAGCATGGCTTCATACATGGCAGATCCTGCCAAACCAACCTGGTCGAGTTCTATGACTGGGTAACTAGGCAACTGGACAGGGGCCATGCAGTGGATGTCCTGTATCTGGACTTCAGTAAGGCATTCGACTCAGTGCCACATGGAAGGCTGGGAAGGAAGTTAGAGGCACAGGGGCGGGTGCAAAGCTGGTCAGATGGGTAGGACACTGGCTGCAGGGAAGGCAACAGAGGGTGGTGGTGGGTGGGGAGCTCTCACACCCAAGGGCAGTGACGAGCGGTGTTCCACAGGGCTCGGTGTTGGGACCAGTGTTGTTTGGGATATTCATTACAGACATATCATGGGACATCAAGAGCAAGATCAGTCTGTTTGCTGATGATACCAAGGTAGGCGCGGTGGTGGATGACCTAGGGGGATGGCAGGGGTTGCAGGATGATCTGGCAAAGCTTGAAACCTGGTCAGACACCTGGCAACTGGGCTTTAATGCCAAAAAGTGCAAGGTGCTGCATTTTGGGATGAAGAACCCAAGGAGGAGTTACCAGCTAGGGGGAGTGCAGCTAGCCCAGACAGAGGAGGAGAAGGATCTGGGTGTGCTCATTACAGGGTCAATGAACAACTCAGCACAATGTAGGAAGGCAGCTGCAAAGGCCAACAAAATGCTGGGTTGTATTGCAAGGGGTATATCCTCGAGGAGGGAGGAGGTGATTCTGCCACTGTATAGGTCATTAGTTAGACCACACCTGGAGTACTGCGTGCAGTACTGGCGTCCGTATCTGAAAAGGGACATTAAGTTACTGGAGGGGGTGCAGCGCAGAGCGACAAAGATGATCAAGGGGCTGGGGGACTTATCATACGAGAGGAGGTTGAAGGAGTTGAACATGTACTCACTGGAGGAGAGGAGAGACAGGGGTGACATGATTGAAAAGTTTAAATACATGAAAGGAATAAACAAGACGGGTACAGAGGGGCTGTTCAAAGTAAGGAAGGGGAGGGCCACCAGGGGCCATGATATGAGACTGGAGCAAGGAAGGTTCAGGAGGGAGATGAGGAGACACTTTTTTACAGAGAGGATGGTAGCTGGGTGGAATGCATTACCTGCTGAAGTGGTATGCAGTAGAACAGCTGACTGCTTCAAACGAGGATGGGACAGGACAAGGGGGAGGGTTAATGAAGGGGAAGGGTGGAAGGAAGGGGTAGCTGCAGAATAAGGGATGCTAGCTGCACATTCGAGCAGACTTGGTAGACCTCTAGGCCTTTATCTGCTGGCAAATTTCGTATGTTCGTATGTACCAGGGGAGTTAAATTCATAGGGATCTCTGGGACATGTAGGTATTGGAGTCTCAAAAGCTTCCCAGGATCGATATCTGTAGTCTGGAGAGAAAGAGTAGAATTACAATTTTTCAGCAGAGTCTTAAATGACAGATCTTCAACCACAGGCTCTGTGGCAGGATTGATCCCTGCTCCTTCAACATCATCACCCAGTCGAAGATCTGGGTCAGGCTCGATATCATCTCCTGACAGCCCCAGAGGGACTGTATGGACAGGGAAGGAGTGAAAATCAGTAGGAAATGAAGAAGAGAAAGGATTCGGAGTCAAGAACCCTTGAAGGCTGGACAGCACCACACCAAGCCTCGGCGCCGAAGAAGAACACGGCACCAATGTCAAGGGAGATGACACCATCGGAAACAACCCAGCACATGGCGCCGACAGAGACCACGGTGCAACAGGTGCATCAGCACCGAGGACGGCACTGACAACCCCAGTGGTGCCGAGGACAGCACCGACAACCTCAGCGGCATCGAGGATGGTGCTGACAGGCATGCCGAGGATGGCACCAAGAGACTCATCAATGCCGAGAGCATCCCCAACAGTGCCGAAAGCAATCCAGGGACCAGAAGATGTTGATTTAAAGAAAAAGAAGGAAAAAGACCAGGCCCCCTGTGCTGCAGTCATGTGAGGGGGGAAAACACCTGAGCGCGGAGTCAACGGCACTGAAGAGGGTGCCGCATGACTAGGAAGGTCCAACCGCCCTACCCGTTCCCTTGAAAAGCCTGAGGGCCTTGGAGAGACCGTGCCCAGCAACTGGACCCACCTTCCAGCCCATTGCTCCATAAGAGCGGTCCACTGATGAAACTGCTCATTGGAAGCCCTTTCAAGAGGTGGGGAAGGGCTCCGATGTCGAAGAGGTCAGTCACTGGAGGCAGAAACCGGTGACTCCAGAGGAGGAGATCGGCACCTGACCCCAATGACTGACCATCGATGTGCAGACATACCAGAAGGTGACCTTGAGTGATGCCTTCTCTTTTTTGACCTGTGGGCCGAAGAGCTCGAGGCTGAATGGTGCCAAGAGTGCAACCGTTTTCTTTCATGCTTCTGGGAGGACCGCCCATCTCCACAAGCATCAGATCATCTGTTGTCAGACCCTCCCTCCAGAGAGGGCAGCAGACCGGACCCAGCCCGGCTGACTGAACAACTTTCATGTGAAGTCTCCCTACCGTCACCTGACCTGCTCATGGTCGACTCCATAAATGGAGGACTGAAGACTTCTTTTTCTTAATAAGCAAAGTTTAAAAGTAAGCGGTACTTATTTCGAGATAAATTACAAAATAATAAACTGAAAACTATGCTGCTAGTTTGAAGTTTGACTTCCAGTGGGCGAGCAACGTTGTCACTGAAGCGCACTTGACGGCGGGAAAAAAGGAACTGAAGCAGTTGGAGGGTCGATGCCAAGATAGTCAATGCTGCATGAGCCAAGGCTCGCAGTGCCACTCCTCATGGCTCCATCTCTGGCGCCGGCTCTCTTGCAAAATGTTTGCTCCCACTGTGTCCTAGCACCTCAGGCATAGATCCCATCAGTGTGAATGAGTGGTGGAGACTTTATGACCAGGAAGATCGAGTGTTTACAAACCCACATACAGGGGTACAACATTCAATATTACAACATATCACTTGTGTTTCAGAAGGCATTATATATGTTATTCAATGCCCTTGTGATTTATTATATGTGGGACAGACTGGTAGGGCACTGAAAACTAGAATATTAGAGCACAAAGGAGATATTAGAAATAGAGACATAAACTCTCCAGTGGCCATACATTTTAACAGCAGGGGTCATACTGGTGCTATCCTTTGCTTTTGGGGTCTGGAAAAGATATCAGCACCTCTTAGAGGTGGTAACTATAGAGATAAATTGCTACAATTTGAAATGAGGTGGATGTTTAAACTACATACTTTAGAAAACAATACAGGAATGAACACTGAAACAAATTGGTAGGTGTGTTATCATCATGGTGTAATTTCCTAGGTTAGATAATCAGTTCTTTAATGTTTGTATAGAATTTTCATCTATGTTAATAGGTATGCAATGATTGGTTACACTATATAATTCTTGCTTGTGTGCCTACTAGCTTTTGCCTCTTTCTGTTCAAACCTCCCCTTCCCCCATCTTCTTTCTGCCTCCTTCCTCTGAACTTTTTCTTATCTTAGTGTCTTAGATATTAATTTTTAATATTTCCTGATGCATTGTGGCAGAACAATTAATGTTCTATGTAATAAGTGACTAACCACTAATGTGGTTCTCTTGTAATTTAGTAAAAACTGCCTGTTCGAGAATGGTGTATTACGTGAGCTTCCCCAGATAAGTGTTTTGCCATTTTGAGCTTTGGCAAAGTCCGTGGGCATGTGCCATACTGAGTCTATGTGTGCGCATGCACAGACACGTTGTAGTGACGTCATTACATCACTCTCCGAACACTCTTCTGGGGAAGCTCGAGAGAAACCAGTGTCCAGCATTTTCTGCCATTACAACAGAACACTGAGTTAAAGGGCATACAAAACAGTATTTGCAGTGCTTGATTTAAAGGTAACAACAGCAGTTTGGCACATCTTGGGATAAATAAATTGAGAGAATGATGTAATGGTTTAAATTAAGCAACCACAAATTCTCTAAATCATTCTGTTTTATAGAAAAGGATATTCTCATCAGAGACACTGTTTGAAGTTCTGTGAGAAACATAGATAAAACCACAGCTTTAGGTATGCTGGCTTTGCTGTTGTTATAAAGGAGAAATACACCAGGTGTTTGGAGATAGTAAAAAGATTTGTAGTGCTTTGATTTGGAAGGAAATAACAGTAGTATGGTACTCTTTTGGATGAATATTTAAGAGGATGGTTTAACTGTTTAAACCAAGTAACTAAAAAAACAAAAAAAAACAAAAAAAGTATGTTTTACAGAGAAGGATATTCCCATTAGGGAGACTGTTTTGAAGCCCTGAAAGAAACAGAGATAAAACTGCAGACTTAGGTATGCTGGTATTGCTGTTGTTATAAAGAAGATGTACCCCATATATTTGGGGATAGTAAAATGGTATTGCACCATGACGAGCAGAATGTTCAATATATATTTTTATGTTTACAGGAAAGTGTATGAAGACTGAACAATTTAACAAGGAATACAAGTAGAAATTGTAGGTAGGCTGGGTGATTCTGTTGTAGTTGAATAAAATGCTATGAAGCATGTATAAGGTGATTCAGTTGACTAATTATGTCTGTATTTATGTTTTAATTATAGATTTAAGCTGAGCAAAATAAAAAAAAACGTGAACAAGCTTCAGAAATGGAGTGAAACATAGGGGGAGTAAAATAAAAATGAATTGAAAATCATCTGTAATGAGTATGTTGTCTATGTGAAGACTTCAAAAGGGCTTTACCCCCCACCCACATTTTTTGTGTTGTAGTCTGCAGCAGTCCATAAGGGGGTTAGCCAACTGATTAATGGAATAGAAGACATTCAAGAGAACATACTGATTCATTTCCCATGAAGCTTGGAGTTGGAACTTCCAACACTACTCCCAATAATAATTCAAATAAGGAATTCAGCATCAAATGTTAGTCCAACTTGTTTTATTTTAAAAAAGGACATAAAAGCAGTCTCCGCGAATAATGCGCCTGGCTGACTGGCGAAACAATGCCGTCACTATTCAGTCAGGCAGAGAAGCCTTCAGAAACACAAATTCACTCCAGTGTGGGGAAGGCTTTGTTTTCAATAAAATCAAACTGCTGCATGCCCAGAAACAGCACGCTATCAGTCCAAATATCTGAAGGAGTTGCTAATAAAACTGAGAATGCTTTGGGAACACTTGTTCACTTAGTGTCCTTCCAAATCCAAAAACAGATGAACAAACAAGAATGACAAAACAAACTTGCACTAAAACTCAATGAAGTTAGACTTAAAAAATTTAAATAAAACACGAAATAAACACAGAATAAGTCTCAGCATAACGGAGCTCAAAACTCAGGCAGCTCACACACTGCCGCCATATTGGTGTCCGACACCAGCTTTAGCTGATCCAAGTTACTTAGAACATGCTAAATGCCCATTTTGTGGGTGCCAGGGGGTATGTACACTGTGGATAATAATAACACTTTGTGTTGCTGGCCCAGGGTGAATGTTTAATGAAACTAACTTGAGGTGCCCCATACTCATGTGTTTCTTGTCACATTTCGGCCCTGGGTTTGGGTGGACATCTCCAGAGATAAGTAGCAATATTAGTAGCAGCTTTCTGAGCATACAAGCCAAGTTTGCCCAGCTTAGCCTTACTGTTTTTACACTGTGAGGCTTTTGAGTGTTGGGTGCGGTCATGTTGGTACGGCTGCATGATAGGCAGTTAAAAAGATTCTGAGAGGAACAAGGGGTTTGTAGACATTGGACGGGATTTTGTGATTGTGTGTCAGGTGTGATTCAGTTTGGGTGGAGAGTGTATCTAGGACAGGAGACAGGGGTAGTGTGGGGCCCGGATATTTTTAGGCCCATCTCCCAGCACAACACAGGAGATGAGGAGGGCTAATTGCACCAGTCTTTGTGGGGTCATCATTTTAGGTGCTCCTAAGTAGCTATGAGTCAAAGTAATTAGATCAATGGTTGCATCACTAGTAATGTGCTATAATTGTTTTTAAAGTGCACTAGTGTGCTTGAGTCAGAGAAAAAACAGCAGTAAGAAACTTAGAGACAGATCCTCCAGTGTGGTACAAGGTGGTTGTGTTGGAGAAAAAAGAAACAACAGAAAGAAAACAGAGAGAGATCCTCCGGATCTGTCCTCCAATGGTGACAGGGTAGTCGGGGAGAGGGGCTTATGTGTATTTAATAAGACGTGGGGGAAGGGGTGGGCAGGAGGGCTGAAAAATCAGCACTAGTCAATTTCAAGAAAATTAGTCAACTTCAGAAATTAGGCAGCAATTCAGGAATTAGGAATTAATTAACAGTACTTCGCCACTGCTAGTTGCAGAGTGCTGTGCTTCCCCTAGTCCATTCAGACTGCACTGAGTGCAGACTGCTCTGAGGTGCACCAAATGGAGAATCAGAGCTGAGGAGGTGGCAAAAATTTGAATCAGGGGAAAGAAAGACTCAGGCATACCTTCCTGGTCAGGGAATGCAGCGGGCGGCACAGCCTTCAGGTTTGGGACACCAGCGTAGTTCGAACCACGAGTCCCGGTTCGCACTGGAGGAGAGCAAGCCCGTTCAGGCAGGAGTCCCCTTCCTGGTCAGGGAATGCGGCGGACGGCAGAGCCTTCAGGTTTGGGGCACTAACGTAGTCCGAACCGTGATTCTCGGTTCAAATTGGAAGAGAGCAAGCCCTTTTGGGCAGGAGTCCCCTTCCTGGTCAGGGAATGCGGTGGGTGGTTAAGCCTTCAGGTTCGGGGCACCAGCATAGTCCAAACCATGATTCTCAGTCTGAATTGGAGGAGAGCAAGCCTGTTCAGGCAGGAGTCCCCTTCCTGGTTAGGGAATGCGGCAGGCGGCACAGCCTTCAGGTTCGAGGCATCAGCGTAGTTCGAACTGTGATTCTCGGTTTGAATTGGAGGAGAGCAAGCCCGTTCAGACAGGAGTCCCCTAACAATGAAAAACAAGAGGGAGATACATTGAGAGGAACAGGGGGTCTACCTAAATATTACCAACAGTTTCTTAATGGTAAGATACTAATAGTGTGGCAATGTTTACTTAATGCAGTTTAAATACCTTGTTGTGTATTATTATGACTTATATACTGAAAGCTTTAACCAGGAAAGATTTATTGAGATGAAAAATGCTTGTTTCCAGAGGCATGCTGGGGAGAGGATACAGGGGAGATTGATGGGAACAATTAGTTCTCCACCATTTCTCCCCAGTTAGAGTCAATTTTGTTAATCATTTGCCAGTTGAAAACCTACCGTTTGATCATTTAACAAAAAAAACAAAATAAAATAAAATGGCACGTTTGAAAATGCCATGCTTTGGCATATAAAATTTATGCTAATTATTATGCAACTTATTTACAAGCTAGGTTAGATGCTGGTATTATCTTGCACTTTATGTATTGTGAAAATGTTTATGTGTTCCTAATACAGGTTAGGTGTCTAGAAGAAACACCACAGAAAAGATATGCCTTCTAATCTTTATGTAATCTGATAAACATGTTCAGTTAATTATCTTAATAATGTAAACTAACCTTTTCAAATGCAAGTATAAGACTGAATTTTACAGCCCATGATATTTTATATAACTTTCTTAAACTGTACCCATGAAATGTGCACTCCAGTACAGCTGTGCAGTGTTAAAACACACTTACAGCTGCTTATTGATTCTTTTAGAACATCTAGCGACCATCGAACAGTATGGTTCACAATAAACACAGCAATAGAGTCAAGCCATACAAAGACAAAAGTACTGGACTTTAGGAGGGCTGACTTTGCCAAAATGGGTGAGTGCCTAAGGAATGCACTAGCAAATGGGCAGGAAGGAGGGGTGGAAGAACAATGGGGAATAATAAAAACTGCCATCACAGAGGTAACGAGCCTTTGTGTGAAGCAAATAAACAAAACAAGATGATGTAAGAAACCACTATGGTTCTCAAAGGAAGTGGCAGTGAAGGTTCAAGAGAAAAGAAAGCATTCAGGAAGTACAAGGAATCGCAGAAGGAGCAGGACAGAGAACTGTATCAGTTAAAGCAAAAGGAGGCTGGGAAGGCAGTCAGAACAGCAAAGGCCCAAACCGAGCAAAAAGATAGCCAACTCAGTTAGGAAGGGGGATAAAACCTTTTATAGGTACATCAGGGAGCAAAGGAAGACCAAAGGAGGGACAGTGAGGCTTAATAAAGGGAAGGGAGGATGGGCAGAGGGAGACTGTGAAAAGGCAGAGATACTAAACAAATATTTTTGCTCAGTATTTACAAATGAAGAGGGGGAGGTACATAAAACAAACAGTAGTAACACTCTGGATACAGAAGTTGATACCAGCCCATTTATAGAAGAAAGGGTTCTGAAAGAACTCTTAAAACTGAAGGTGGACAAAGCAATGGGGCCTGATGGGATTCATCCCAGAATTCTAAAAGAGCTAAGGGTAGAACTAGTGACACCACTGACTACCCTTTTTAACAAATCATGGGAGGATGGGGTGGTACCCGAGGACTGGAGGAGGGCAGATGTGATTCCCTTCACAAAGTGGGAGCAAGGCAGAAGAGGAAACTACAGACCTGTTAGTTTAACCTCAGTGATAGGGAAAATGATGGAATCACTCTGAAGGAAAGAATTGTTGAGTATCTAGAGGCCAGAGGGCACAGGACCCTAGGCAGCATGGATTCACAGCGGGAAGGTCATGCCAGACAAATCTGATTGATTTCTTTGACTGGGTGACCAAAGTAGTAGATCAGGAGGGCTGTGGACATGGCCTACCTAGACTTTAGCAAGGCATTTGACACAGTCCCACACAAAAGATTAATATACAAGTTAGCCAGCCTGGGAGTGGGTCCCAAGATGACAGCCTGGGTAAAAAATTGGCTGGAGAATAGGACACAGAGAGTAATAGTAAATGGAGTCCACTCAGAAGAAAGGAGGGTTATTAGTGGGGTACCGCAGGGTTCAGTATTAGGACCGATCCTCTTCAATGTCTTTATAAGCGACATTGTGGAAGGACTGGAAGGAAAAGTATGTCTCTTTGCAGATGACACTAAGATCTGCAACAGAGTTGATGCACAGGGTGGGTGGAAAGGATGAGAAGGGACTTGGCAAGGTTAGAGGAATGGTCAAATGTATGGCAGCTTAGATTCAATGCTAAGAAGTGCAAGGTTATGCACCTGGGAAACAAAAACCCAGGGGAAGAGTACACAATGGGGGTGAGATACTAACAACAACAAAAATGGAAAGGGACCTGGGGTAGTCATATCAGATGACCTAAAGGTGGGCAAGCAATGTGAGAGGGCAGCAAGGAGGGCTGGGGGTTACTGGGATGCATAGGAGAGGCATCACCAGTAGAAAACAGGAAGTTATTATCCCTCTGTACAGACAGCTGGTGAGACCCCATCTGGAGTACTGTGCAGTTCTGGAGACCCAATCTCCGCAAAGACATAGACAGGATGGAAGCTGTCCAGAGGAGGGCAACTAAAATGGTGCAGGGTCTGCACCGGAAGACATATGAAGAGAGACTTAAGGAGCTTAATATGTATAGCCTTGAGGATAGGAGGGAGAGGGGGGACATGATAGAAACTTTCAAGTACCTCAAGGGAATCAACAAAGTCCAAGAGGGTAGCATCTTTCAAAAAAAGAGGTGTGCAAGAACAAGAGGGCACAATTTGAAGATGGGGGGGTGGCTCAGAGGTAATTTGAGGAAGTATTTTTCACAGAGAGGGTTGTGGATGCATGGAGCGGCCCTTCCGGAGGAGGTTGTGGAGTCAAAATCAGTGGTGGAATTCAAGCATGCATAGGACAGTCATAAGGCAATTCTGGGGGGTGGGGTAAGAAGAAGTAGACTGCTGGTTAACTAGGATCTGCAGCTTATCCAGTAGGTAGGGAAATGGGCAGACTGGTTGGGCCAAGCGGTCCTTATCTGCTGTCAAATTCTATGTTATCTAAGAGAATCAGCAACTATACTTGCCATCAGATAAGGCAACATTATTGCTTGTTCTGTATGACTCTATTAAGCATAAAGCATCCAACTGGATGGGATATCCTAAATATGTTCTTGACAGTTTATTTGGGCCAGGGAGACTTTGTCCAAGTCTATGTAAGGCAGGTGGTCCTGACAGACTGTTTGATATACCTATGGCATTGTCTTCCTGTGGAGACACTGGAAATATAGACAGTATGGGTTTCCAAAGTAAAACTGGACAAATGTCTACACTGAAATAGTGGATACACCAAAAAGAAATAGTAATTTACGTAAGACACCACCAAGCCCTATGCTAGAACTGGGGTAAATAGAGTGCAATTCGGGACACACATCAAATTCTTAAACACAATGAAAACAAGCATCTCCTTGAAAGGAGCCACATGTTATAGAATAATGTGATACATTTTGGCAGTTTGAGGGTTGGAACTTAGCTGAGTGATCAGAATAGAATGGACTGGCCCTGAAGTTATGATTCAGGGCATTCACAATACTAAGCTTATCACTTAGCCCAGGGTTTCTGGATCTGAGAAAGTCCAAGGAACACAAGGGCAGAATAGATGGACCCTTGGCCTCCTTCTGTCATCTTTTTTTCTCTGTTTCTCAACCAGAGATCCATGGCCCCCTCAGGGTCCACAAGCATCCACTCAGGGGTCCTCAGCAAGTAAGGCACAAAAGAAAACACTACTTACCATAGTAATCTTGTATCTTCTAAGGGAAACTTACTGTATTCTGACAAATGCAGTATGGTCTCACCATAGGACTGCTCCAGAGCTGAAATGGTTAACAGAACCTATGCTAATAGTGGAATGTTAGGCTCAAGCTCCATTTTCAAATCACTGTCCCTGGTTGCACTTCCTGCAACCATCAGATTCTTACGAAGCATGCAGAAGCTAAATACTAACTATCCAAACTAAGTTTACTACTCCTAAATACCCCTATTAGGGGAACAGAAACTCCAAACAATAGGAGGCATCTCTAAGACTCAAGTCAACAGATGCCCAAAAAACTAAAAGCTACCCATAGGTTTCCAATATCAGTGATACAGCAGCGAGCAGGTCCTAGCAGGGGAGGAAGGGTAGGAGCTCAGAATACAGTAAGATTCCCTTAGAAGAAACACGATTACTATGGTAAGTAATGTTTTCTTCACACCCCAGGAAATCTTACTGTATTCTGACAAATGCAGACTACCCAAGCAGTGCCTTTGGAGGCAGGCAGAGGACCTATTTAGGAAACAGGCTCTGCAGAACTGCTGTGCCAAACCTGACATCACTCCTGGTCTGGGTGTCCAAGCAGTAGTGCTTGGTAAATGTGTGAACTGTTTTCCAGGTAGCTGCCTTACAGATTTCCAGAAGAGGAATGTCTCTGGAAGCTGCTATAGATGCAGCAGTCCCTCTAGTAGAATGGACCCTAAGCCCTTGTGGGAGCTGCTTACCCACTTTGTCATAACAGAATTGGATACATGATACAATCCATCGCGCTATAGATCTTTTTTTGGCAGGTTTACCCTTACCAACCTCTCCATAGATCAGAAAGAGCTGGGTTCTATCCCCCTGTGACCTTTCATGTGCTCTAGGTAGTAACTAATAGCTCTCTTGACATCCAAGCTACGTAGTCTACACTCACTTGAGGAGGAATGATCAGTAAAAAAATACTGGCAGGGTGATGGACTGATTAATGTGAAAGTCCAATACCACCTTAGGGAAAAATGTATTATTTGTCCTGAGTACCACCTTGTCCCTATGGAAGGCCACATAATTGGGATCTATGGACAAAGCCTGAATCTCACTAATCCTTCTGGCAGAAGTAATGGCTACTAAAATCACAGCCTTCCAAGTCACATACTTAAGGTCAGCTGATGACATGGGCTCAAAAGGACGTTGCATAAGCTGTACTATGCAAATGTTTAAGTCCCACAAAGGGGCAGGGACTCTATGAGGAGGGTGCAAATGCAGTAGCCCCTTAAAAAACTTTTGGAACTTTGCATTAGAGGCCAAAGAGAATGGTTTACCTGCTGACAGGTAAGCAGATACTGTAGCCAGATGCACCTTCAAAGAAGAGGTCCAGAGGCCTAGGGAATGAAGATGGGTGAGATAGTCAAGAACTACTGATAAGCCAGCCTGGGTATGGTCTAAGCTTTTGTCCCTGCGCCAGAAAGGAAAATCTTTTCCACTAGAAGTATAGATTTTTCTGGTAGCAGGTTTTCTGGATACCCTAAGGACCTCCATTACCCCTTCTGAGAGATTCAAATTTGCATACTCTAGGTCCACAAGAAACAGGCTGAGGGATCAAAGGTTGGGGTACAGGATCCTGCTGTGGGAGGAGGTCAGAAAATTGTGCCTCCTGGGTAGGCTGATTAGCTTGGCTACCTAGAGGGACAGAACTAGAGAATACCATGGCTGTCTGGCACAAACTGGGGCAATGAGGATCATTGTGGCTAGCTGGGACCTGAGCTTGTTCAGGACCCTCAGCAAAAGGGAAGGGAGGAAAGGCACATAGGAACTTCCCTGCCCAATCCAGAATCAATGCGTCCAGTAGTACTGTGCCCTTCAGTGGGGGTCTGCAACAATACAGAGGGAGCTGGTAGTTGTCTGGGGAAGAAAAGTGATCTACCTCTGGAGTGCCCCACCTTCTGAACACCAACTGCAGTACTTGCTTGCTTAAGGACCATTTGTGACGGTTCTGATTTTTTCTGCTCAGTGCATCTGCCAGCACATTGTCCCTCCCTGGAAGGTGGATTGCTGACAGCAAAATATTCAGGGAATAGGCCAGGGTCAATATTTTCATAGCTTCTGTGCACTGGGCTGTGGACCTTGTACCTCCCTGTTTGTTAATGTAATACATAGTAGTCATGTTGTCTGTCCTGAGCTGGACCACCTTTCCTTGTAGCATGCTGGCGAATGCCTGAAGTGCTAGGAACACGGCCCTGAGCTCCAACAGGTTGATGTGCAGCAATGACGCCTGTTTGAGCCAAGTACCGTGGACAGTATGCTCCCCTAGGTGTGCTCCCCACCCTAGTAGGGAAGCATCTGTAGTGAGCACCAGAGATGGTTGCTTTTGGAGGAATAGGACCCCTTGTCTGAAGTTTTCCAGATCCTGCCACCACTGGAGTGCCTGCATGAATGTTTGAGTGACTGGGACCAGCTTTGATAACCTGTCTCTTTTCTGATGCCAGCAATGCTTGAGGTGATACTGAATATCTCTCATCTGAAATCTTACTCCTGACACTGTGGCAGTTGAGGCTGCCATGTGGCCGGCTGAGATAGTAAATGGTCATGGTGTTGTCCGTCTGGACCTGAACCACCTGACCCCATACAAACAGAGCGAAAGCTGTGAGGGCTAGTCGAACCGCTCGAAGCTCCAGCAGGTTGATGTGGCATAGAGACTCCTGACGGGACCAGAGGCCATGGGCCCGGAGTTCCCTCAGATGGGCACCCCAACCCATCAAAGAGGCGTTGGTCGTAAGAATGACCGTCGGCTCGGGGTGGACAAATGGGATACCCTCCTGCAGATGAGCCCGGACGAGCCACCACTGCAGGCCGTCCCACATCTTCTGGGTGATGGTTACTGGCTGGTCCAAAGGACCGGAGTGCTGTGACCACTGGCGGGCCAGCCCCCACTGCAGGGGACGCACATGCCAGCGGGCCCAACGGACCACGCTGATGCAAGCTGCCATGAGACACAGAAGGCACAGGAAGTCCCGGGCAGGTCGCAATTGCCCAACCAGAAATGATTGGGCAAAGGAGGAAAGGACCTCGGCCCTGTCCCAAAGAGAGTCGAGCTCTGCCCCGATGAACTGAATCACCTGCGATGGTATGAGTTCTGATTTGGCCTCCTTGATCAGGAGACCAATTTGAGAGCAGACCTGGAGGGCCAGATCTCTGGACAGCTCCACCTCCAACCTGAAGGGGGCTGCTATCAGCCAATCATCCAGGTAAGGGTACACCCGGAACCCTCAGTGCTGTAGAAATGCTGCCACCACTGCCATGCATTTGGTGAAGACCTTGAGAGCTGGAGAAAGACCAAAGGGCATGGCCCGTAACTCGTAGAGGGATCCCTCTGATCTGAAGTGGAGAAATCGCCGATGTGACGGACGGATTGGGACGTGAAAGAATGCGTCCTGGAGATCCAGAGAGCAAAACCACATGCCCAGTTCCAAGGATGGTATGATCTAAGCCAGAGTGACCATCCTGAAGGTGCACAGCCTTAGGAACTTGTTCAGGTCGTGCAGGTTGAGAATGGGGCACCATCCCCCGTCCGTTTTGGGACAAGGAAGTACCTGGACACAAACCCAGGGCATGGAGGTGTATCCGCCACCTTGCTGATCACCTCTTTTTTGAGGAGCAGAGCTATGTCTGCTCAATGAGTTGACAGAGAGACTGCGGAACCGGTAGCCTCCCGAGGGGCAACGGCTCAATAGGAAGGGGTCCACTCGAATTCCAGAGGCAGACCCCTGCCGACCACTTCCAGCACCCAATGGTCTGTGGTGATAGTGGACCAGGCGGAAAGGAAGTGGCTGAGCCATCCCCCCAAGGGGGTACCCAGGGGAGGAGAGACAAAGTTGGGGGCGGCACCCCTCAACCTGTCACTGGGCAGGCTTGGAGGAAGGGCCGGCTGAGGAACCACCTGGACCTTTCCCTTCAGGCTTCCTGCTGGAGGAAGCAGCAGGCTTAGCCTTCGGATGCCAAGCGTGAGTCTGCTGGGCCGGACGTGCCACAGGGGCGAAAGGGCTTACGCTGTTGCTGGCGGCCTTTGTCCTTCTGGGCAGACGTGACCGAGTCCAAGGTGGCGTTGGACTTCTCGATCCTCTGGAGATGACCCTCCAGCCCAGACCTGAACAAGTCAATGCCCAAGAAGAGGACGTCTGCCAGCTTGTGCTGGGTATCCGACATGAAGGTGGAGATCCGCAGCCAAGCTCTGCAGTGCATGGCTACTGCGGACGCTACTGACTGGGCACAAGAGTCTCCAATGTCCAAGGCAGTTTGGAGCTGTTGCTTGGCCACTGCCCTTCCCTGATCCCATACTTGCTTGACCATCATTTGAAGGTGAGCCGGGAGATAAGGAAGCACCTCATCCAGGGAGCCCATGAGGGCGTGTGAAAAGTGTGCCATCAGTAAAGCCGAGCTAGCCTGTTGAAGGCTTAGGGAGGAGGCAGTGTAAACTTTGTACCCGGAGTAATCCAGCTTTTTGGACTCCTTGTCCAGGGGCTTCTCTACGTCCCCAGCATTTCTGGAGCACCTGAAGACGCTATCGGTTACCAACCCTTCACCTGAGGGCTTCTCCGAAAATCTAGAGAGACAACCGGTGGAGACTGTGTACTTACGGGCTATCCTGGCTGAAGGCGCAGGACAGGATGCAGACTGCTGCCACAACTCCAGGGCTGGACCAACAATGGCCTCGGCCACAGGGAAGGCCTCCTTGGGGGAATCCCCTCAGTCCAAAATCTCCATGAGGCGATATCTGTCCCATTTCTGCACGGGTTCGAGCTGCATCCCAGTAGACTCTGAGATGAGCCAAAGCATACCCAGGAATGAGGACTGGCTCTCATCCACCGACAGACCCCCGGAGGATTCCAGGTTGAGGGGCCTGGAATACAGGGAGGAGTTGTCGGACTCCGAGGAGTCCGCGAACAGCTGCTGAGCACCCGAGGCACCCTCCACTCGCTGAGATCGATCAGGGGTGAGGGTGACCGACAACCTGTGGGGCAAGCCCTGACCTGACCAAGAATCCTTGGTCGGGGCCCCAGTCTTCGGTTGCAGTGGTGGTGGTTCCACTACAATGGGTGCAGCAGCAGGTTTTGGCTGAGCAATCGGTGCCGGAGTCGGCTCCTCGACCAAGGAGCAGATGGTGAGAGGTTACTTCAGCCATTTACTTAATGGCCGGGGAAGGCGAAGGAGTTGGCTTGTTGCCGGCCAATAAGAGTTGCTGCCACATCATGTCATTATAGCACCGATGCAACATGTGCCGGAGTCTATCCTCTGAAGAGGACGATGAGTACGAGTGGTGATGCCGCTTTCCGTGATGCCGGGACTGAGACTGCTGATGTCGGCGGGACCTACCTGACATGGAGGAGGACCAAGACCATCGGGGTCACCGATGGTGGGTTGAAGAGAGGGTGGGGGAAATCTGCTTATTACCCGGTTCAGGGTCCTTGACTGGGGACTTCAGCTCGGGAGGCCGAGGCAAGTCCTCGGTAACCACCGGGGGTACCAGTGAAAGAGGGTTATCGGCTTCTCCAGTCGACAACCCGTCCAACGGGTCGAGTAAAATCTTGACCGCATTGACAGGTGTCTTAGCTGGCTGACCTGACAGGGACACAGAAAAGCCAGCGGCCTTAGCCGCAACCTCAACCAAAGTCGAATGCAGATGCTCCAGGGAGCGAGATCTCTCCCACTCCCATGAACGCCGACGGTGAGACTTACCTTTCAGTTCCTTTTTTTCGACCTACTAAAGTGAGTCCCTGAGGGCCTTTCTCCTTTAGTGGAGAGGGACTGACAAAGCTCCTTAAAGGAGGCAGTATAGGAGGAGCCCAAGGAGAGCAGGATAAATGCTGACGCCGAGGAAGAAGAAGACGTGACCTGGGCCGCCTCCTCCTCGAGGGCGATTAATTGTTCCAGCTGCTCCATGGAGCCCACAGCCACGGACACTGCCCAATGGACCTCCTTCAACTTCACCGGCAGGAACCATTTTTCAGGGTGCCCCAGTTGAAGTTGGGCAGTGCGGCCTTCCAGAACCAAAGCCGAAAAAGACTTGAAAAGATCGCAGGCCTGTGGGTCATGGGTAAGCCCCAGGCAATAAACGCATGTGGCATGTGGGTCAGTCAGAGACATCTTCTGCCCGCAAGAACACTGATGGAAGCTGGGAGTAGATTTTGAATCCATTGCAGCTGAGAAGGAAGGAAGAAGACTTAAGTCCTGTAAATTTTAATAGGATTTTCGGTAGAACCGAAGATTTAGGATCCAGGCCTAAAGTCGCAAGAGCGCTAAGGAGGGGAAACTGAGTTTCCAAGCAGTAAGGAAGAACTGGAGTCATGGGGTGGAGCTGAGGGTTTTACCACCCAAATGGGTGGGAGGAGCCAGCTTGAAGACTTTCTGGCCCATTTTAAAGTGGCAAGGAACCTGCCAGACAATGTGGATTGAACAACATATCGACATCCCTAGAAAACTCTTTTAGGAGCCTGAACATCCATTATATCTCTACAGTCCTGTTACTCCTCCTCCTCATCAGTTGATTCCTGTGTGGGGTGGTCCAGGGACTGAGCCACCTGTTTAACAAATTTAAAATGAGAGGTAAAGTCCTCAGTTCCATTGTCAGGGGAGTCAGGACAATGAGGATCAGGTAAAATATCCAGATCAATGGGTTCACCATAGTCCTCATCCTCATCATCATCATCACAATCCTCAGCAAAAGTGTCCAACTCAAGTTCCAAGGAATCGGAAACCAGAGTGGAACTGGAGGTATCCAAACATGGCCGCTTCGGAAACTGAACCAGGGTTACCGGTTGAAGTGACTGAATTATTCTAATAGCATTTGCTATTTCCTCAGCGGTTGGAACTGGGGTACTCGGTTGCGGTTCAACTGCTGAACGTTTTTCTTTTCTTTTTCTCTTTCCTGCGGCTGCCGGGTTAGTGGCAGGGTCAGCAGGTCTCTTTTTTGCCAAAGAACCATCACCCACGTCAGAGGGCTGATCCTCTAGTTCTTTTTGGCCTGAAATGTTTGTCTGCAGCTGGTTCAGCAACTTTCTCAGACATCTTCTCCTGCAGTCGTTTTAAGTACCGCTCAAGCGTCGACTGAGGGAAGTTTTTACAAATCTCGCAATCCCCTTTGAGGTGGTCAAACTCCAAGCAAACACACAAACAAGATGAGGATCTGCTTTTGCGAATGGTTCCCCACACTCTGTACAATATTGGAAACCTATACGCTTCTTGGTCTGTGACATTGATCGGTTGTAAAAAAATGCACTAAACTGAGAATTACCCCGGTAAATTTAAACTATGAAAAACTGCCTAACCGGACGGTAACCAGTAAATTTAACTTAAATAAAGACACAAAACAATATTGGTTCCTTCTCGGTTGGAAGAACCAAGGAGGAACTGAAAAGACTTACCAAAACTACACTAATCTAACTAATTCTACCTGTGAACCAAGGACAGTGCTTCAAAAATTGAAATAAAGTAAACAGACTTTAAAATAAACTGAGAAAATTATCTCTTCAGTTAGAGCGAAGGAGAGCTCTCTGGAGACGTCTTACTGAGGCAAGCGGAGTAAAGAATCTGACAGCTGCAGGAAGTGCAACCAGGGACAGAGATTTGAAAACCGAGCTTGAGCCTAACATTCCACTGTTAGCATAGGTTCTATTAACAATTTTGGCTCTGGGGCAGTCCTATGGTAAGACCATACTACATTTGTCAGAATACAGTGAGGTTTCCTGGGGTTTGTAATCATGTAAAGAAATATACATTAACTTGTGTTAACTTCAACACATCTATTTTATCCAAGTAAGGTGACAGAGCATCCTACTCCTTCTCTCTCTCCATCCTCAATCATGTTTTCCTGTTAGGACTGTTGATACAATCACACTGCATGAGTCACCCACTCCTCCATTTGACTGTGTAAGTCTTTCTGGTAGTGGGCTATGGGCAGCTAAAAGAATCTCAGAGACCCTCTGAGAGACCTTAAACCTGCTCACATCTATCTCCTTGAGAGCCAAGCATGGAGATGAAGGAAGCAGAGAGTGGGGTGGACCACATATCCATGAATCGGAAGGCCCATCCATAGAGGTAGAGGCTGCGGAGGGGCCACTGACAACTTGTTGATCAAAGGAAACCAAATCTGTCATGGCCAAAACTGGGCAATCAAAATCATGTCACCCCCCCATGGTCCTACTACCTGAGTAGTACCCTCTGAACTAGCAGTAGAGGAGGAAATGCATAAAGAAAGTAATTTGTCCACAACAGCCTGACTGCATCCTGACAAAAAAATGCCAGGTTCTGGATTTTTGGAGCAGAATTGAGGGAGTTTTGCATTGAGTGAGGACACAAACCGGTCCAGGTCTGGAGCTCCCCACTCACTTGTCAAAGAGAGACTGTATGATGTCTGGTGCTAATGATCTGCTTCTATCTGAGTTGGTCTACCAGATTGTTCTGAGCCCCTGGCAGATTAATTACTTGAATCAGAGCATTCTGCTACAGACACCACTGCCATACCCTTATAACTTCCCTGAAAAGCAGGTAGAAGTGTGCTCCCACTTCTTTGTTGATGTAATACATCACTGACTTGTCCGTCTGCAGAAGGATTACCTTGTGATGGACAGGATCCACCAAAGCTCAAAGAGAGTAAGGGACCACTTTCATCTCCAGGAGATTGATATGGAAATGAGATTTCATTTAAGTCCAAACTCCCTGGGTGTGATGGCCCTGATAGTGAGCTTCCCACTCCAGGAGAGAGATGCATCTGTGGTAGGAGTTATCTGAGATTCTGGTGGAGTGAAGGGGAAACCTTGAAGAAGGTTGTCCTCCTGTGTCCACCATGCAAGCGTTCAATGGAGAGGTTCCATCAATTTGATGGGGGTTAAGACTGAGGGTGCGTGTTGACAGAGACCACTCTGTGCTGAGCATGCACTAAGTGGTCCTCATATGCAGTCGCACTAGAGGCACTGTGATGACTGAAGAGGCCATGAGGCCTAACATCTGCTGCATGGAGTGAGCTTGCAAAGAGTTGTTCTCCATGATGAACTGTGCCATTTGAAGGATGGCATTCTTTTTGTCTTCTGGGACAAAGGCCCTCACCTTCGTAGCATCCAAGAGGGCTCCTACGAAGAGTAGTTGCTGCAAGGGTTGAAGCTGCGATTTCTCGAGGTTTAGTAGGACCCCTATGGTGGTCAGAAACTGAGTCACTGTACTCACGGCTTCTTCTGTGCCCTGCTTGGATAGATTTTCCAGGAGCCAGTTGTCCAGGGAGGGAAGACCTGTAGCCCGAGCTTTTAAAGATGTGCTGTGAGAACCGCAAAGCATTTTGTAAAGACTCGAGGTGCTGAGGATAGCCAAAATAGCAGGACTCTGAATTGATAGTGTTAGCCCAAGGCCACAAAGTGCAGGAATTTGTGGTGGCTTCGGTGTACTGGAATGTGCTGGTAGATGTCTTGCATGTCCAGCGATGCCAATTAGTCATGTGGCTTGAAAAGCAGTAAAAGGGTTCCTAGGGAAACCATCTTGAACTGCTCACGTTACAAAAACTTGTTCAGCTTTCAGCGATCAAGGATGGGATACAAACACCCTGCTTTCTTTGGAAATAGAAAGTGATGGGAGTAGAAGCCAAAATGTCATTCTGCTGGCAGCACTACTTTCACAGCCCTTTTCTCAGAAGGCCCATTTTCTCCAAAATGATAAGGTCTGAGTGTGCAGCCAGTAAAGAGTGCTGCCTTTTGGGTGGACAGTCTGAAGGGATTTCTGAAAAATTCAGAAGGTACCCCTCCCGAATGATCCTTAAACCCCACTTGTCTGTGATGATGGACTTCCACTGACTGTAAAAATGAGTCAGACGCCCCTCCCACCGGGGAGGAGGAGACCACCTCAGGCAGGTGAGGCAGAATCAGGGCCAGAGAGTCAGATGGTGGCACTGGGCACTTACAGGACCTGTGCCTTTTGCTGTGTTCTCTATTGCAGCTGGGGAGAATCGTGCTTGGCTGGGGTTCCCCTGCCTTTTCCCCGACAGGATTGCTTGTTACAAAAGAAATGACAGATTGTTCCTCTCTGAGGATGAGAAAGGACCGGTCTCACAGATTTGACGACTGTCCTAGTCTTCTGAGAGGCCTACACAGACTGCTGCACCTGTTGTCTGAACAAGTAAGTGCCATGAAAGGGGACATTCATAACCTGCTCATGAGCGTCAGAGGAAAAATCCTGAAGTCCACAGCCAGGATTGTCTTCTTATGCAGATTCCAGCAGTGGCAGCACGAGAAGCAGTGTCATATGCATCCATGGCTGCCTTTAACTGGTGACTGTTGGACTCTATACCATGAGTGACAGTCTGAAGAATATTCTGCTTAATATTGAACTCTGGTAAGGTCTCTTTTAGGGACTTAAGAGAAGTTCAGAGGGCATATTCATTCAAGAAGAAGTGACCCTGATAACTAGCTATCTGCATGTTCTAGGTGGCCGCTGCAAAAGCACTCTTTCCCATAGTGTCAGTCTTATGAGATTCCTTTTTTATGGGGTGGGCTGTAACCTCTTGAGGAAGGACAGCCTTATTTTTTGTGAGGACAACAATTTTATCTACAATAGGCTTGGAGGCCAAAATTGGTCTGCCTTTGAGGAATATATTTACAGTCTAGTGTCTTACAGAAAGAAGGAATGGAAGCAGGCCTAGCCCACGCAGCCTCCGAAAGGGTCTCAACGGCTGAAGGGATAGGAGATGTGAGGTTAACTGGAATGCTAGGAACATGTAGCCACTTGAGACACAGCCGCTCACCTGGATCAAGGACAGAAGTCTTGAGAGCAAGAGTAGTCTGCATGTTTCTCAGCAAAGTCTGAAAAGAAAGCTCCTGCTGAGGAACAGAAGAAGGCACTGGAGATTGGTTTTCCAGGCTGTAAAAGGTGTCATCAGCACCCTCAGAAACAGTGAGGTCAGGCTTTTTGGGAACTGAGAGAGACATCAACTATTTTACCCCGCATAACTTACTGGAGAGCTAGGAATATCAAAGACACTGTAGTACACAGTGTTCAACCTAAAGAAAAAAGCAATGTTCCACCCCACCCCACCAAACCCAGGCTGCAAACTTTGCAATAGGTGCAAATATTGCAATGTGTTGTCAAACACAAAAGTCTTTCTAGGACAAAGAGATGGCAGAGAGTACAAAATATTAAGTTTGATAACTTGTGACACTTGCAATGTAATACATCTTGCCATTTGCAAATGAGTTTTTTTTTTTCACGTTGGGAGAGCTAAGAGAAAACTAAGAGAATGGATAGGGGGATATATGCATGCAATTGCCAATGGAAGTGACAAATATGCATTAGCAGCACACATTTTGGAGTCAGGGAGTACTAAACTACACAACCCTATGTTTATTGGCATAGACTGTGTAATGTTAGGACCAGAGGAGGGGACACAGAAACATTATTAGCTAGAAGGGAGGAATATTGGATTTATCAGCCGGGAGCTTTGGAGTTGCCTGGACTTAATCATCAAGTAGAACTGACCAAACTACTGTAAATACAGAGTATGTGGAGCCTCCCTTCTTTACAGCTATAATGTGTTACAATATGTTACAGAGGTAATTTATGGATGAAAGAGATTTAAATAACTGAATAAACAGAATCCCCCAAAAAAAAACACTCCTGTGTTTTCACTCATATGACAATATTTTTTATATAGCCTGAAATGCTATTGCCCTTGCTTTTGTATTTGAAGCTGATTTAAATTGTTTTGAACATTGACTTGAATATTTATTTGATTGAAAATTGATGCAATATTGTTTTTTCATTACTTGTGAAATGTAAGACACTCTGACAAGTTCATGATCGTGGGTTTTTAAATGATACTATCTAGTATAATATGATGCTGGATGGATAGGTATTTCTTGTCCCTGAGAAAGCTTTGAAAAATTTCTGATGGGTTAGAAACTGAATTGAAATAAAGCCCATTCTAAATCCCATTGAAATTAAATGATTGTTATAAATTTTGGGCTTCAGTGGATGAAAGATGGTTTCCTTCCTGTTTTGTTCTTTAAATCATTTAATTTAATTGAACTATCAGGGTGCACTGTGACTGCATTGATGGATTGCTTAAATTAATTGTTTGGAGTGATATTCTCGTGTTTTAAATTAGTAGTTTTTTCACGTGTGTGTGTGTGTGTGTGTGTGTGTGTGTGTGTAAAAGTTTGCAGTACAGAGAGTACTGTAGCTTGACAAAGCACTCGGGAGCTGAGTAAGAAAATACAGGTTACTCACCTGTAACAGGAGTTCTAGGAATGGTATATGTTGTTCATCCACACTCATTGGCAGGTATCCTTGCCGCTTTAAATCTTGCCGGAAGGTCTTCAAGCTTGCTCCTCCCACCCACCCGGGTGGTATAACTCTCCGCTCCGCCCCATGACGCCAGATCTGGCCCGCTGGAAGCTCAGGTTGTGCGTCTAAGCCGGGAGGTTTGAGAATGGTGATGAACAACATATACCATTCCTAGAACTCCTGTTACAGGTGAGTAACCTGTATTTCTAGGACATGGATATGTTGTTCATCCACACTCATTGGCAGACTCCTAGCAGTTCTCCGGAGGAGGGAGGCAAGACGCACACCCCAATACTTACTTGGGAAAGAGAGACTGAGAACCGAGGCCCAAAAACCAGCATCCTGGCGTGACTCAAGGTCGATGTGGTAATGGGTAATGAAGGTGTTTGCTGACTTCAGGTAGCAGCCCTGCAGATTTCCTGGATAGGGGCGTCCTGGAAGTAGCCACCGTTGCAGCAGTATGGCGGGTAGAATGAGCTCCTATCCTCTGGGAGGCTCCATGCCGCCAACTTATAACAGAGATCTATGCAGGAGTTACCCACCTGCTTATCGTCCCGCTTGGCTGCAGGTCTGCCAGATCTCGGCTTCAGCGTGAGTGACAAACAGCTGGCGAACCTCTCCCCGAATTTCAGCCGTGCGCTCCTTATAATAAGCGAGCGCCCTTCTAGGGTCCAGAGTATGGAGCCTATATTCAGCCTCCGAGGTGTGATTTGGGTAGAACACCGGCAGAGTCAACACCTGGTTAAGGTGAAACTCCGACACCACCTTCGGAAGGAATTTCGGGTGGGGGCGCAGGACAACCTTGTCCCTGTGGAAGACCAGGTAAGGAGACTCGATGGAAGCGCCTGGAGCTCTCCCATCCTTCTGGCTGACGTGATAGCCACCAAGAAGGCGGTCTTCCACGACAGGTGAGAGAGGCACACCTGTGCATAGGTTCAATGGCTTGCCCATGAGCTTTGGCTAGTACCAGCAGTAGATCCCACGGAGGTGGGGGGTTCCGCGACTGAGGGGAAATGTGATCAAGGCCTTTGAAAAGCGCCAGACCACCTTCTCCTGCGTCGACTGCTTCCTGCCCGCGCTCGTAAGCAGAGATGGCTGCCAGGTGCACCCTTAGGGTCGCCGACCTAAGCCCTTGACTAGAAAGGGACCATAAATAGTCCAAGATGCTTGCCAGGAACAGGAGGAAGGGTCCAAGCCCTTGCCTGACACCAAATGGAAAACCTTTTCCATTTGAAGGCATAGCATTTTCTGGTCGACTCCTACGGGACGCCCCAACTACATTGAGGACCTCGTCCGGAAAGACCCAAGGCCTGGAACTCTGGCCAGCTCAGGAACCAGGGCCGTCAGGTGCAGGGGATTGAAGGTCGGATGGAACACCTTCCTGATTGACTGAGAGCAGGTCCGGGCGAGCTGGAAGCTGCTCTGCGGAGTCCTGGAGCTGAGACTGAGGAGATCTGGGTACCAGAACTGGCGAGGCCAGTCTGGGGCTATCAGAATCACCTGCGCCTTGTCCCTCCTCGCCTTGAGAAGCACCTTGTGGATCAAGGGAAATGGGGGAAAGGCGAAAGAGGCCCGGGTCCACTGCCTCGAGAAGGCATCCCCTGCAGCGAGCCCTGCTGAGGGGGCGGGCATGGAACAGACTCAGCCTGCTGCTCTCCTGGAGGCAAACAGGTCCACCTGAGGTGTGCCCCAATGGGAGAACAGATGCTGTACTACTCCGCAGGAGAGACCACTCGTGGGATGCAGCCCTATCCGGCTCAGGGCATCGGCCAGGGTGTTGGAGGCTCCTGCCACGTGAATGGCTAGGAGATCCGCCCAGGCTGCGCGCAGAGACGAAAGCGGTCGGAATGCGAGAGCCTTGCATAGAAGCATGGAGCGGATCCCGCCCCTGGCGTGTTTAGATAGTAAATGGTCGTGGTATTGTCCGCCTGGACTGACCACGTGACCTCGGAGGAACGGAGCAAAGGCGGTGAGAGCTAGGCGGACCGCTCGGAGCTCCAGCAGGTTGATGTGGCATCGGGACTCCCGCGGGGACCAGAGGCCATGAGCCCGGTGTTCCCCCAGATGGGCACCCCAACCCATCAGAGAGGCATCGGTCGATAGAGAGACCGTCGGCTCGGGGCGGACGAACGGGATGCCCTCCTGCAAATGATCCGGAACGGTCCACCACTGGAGAGCGTTCCACATCCCCTGTGTCACCGACACAAGCTGGTCCAAAGGATCGCAGCGTTGTGACCACTGGCTGGCCAGTCCCCACTGAAGGGGACGCATGTTCCAGTGGGCCCAACGGACCACGCTGGTGCAGGCCGCCATGAGACCCAGGAGGCGCAGGAAGTCCCGGGCAGGGCGCAATTGCCCAACCAGAAATGATCGGGCAAAGGAGGAAAGAACCTCGGCCCTGTCCGCCGGGAGCCGCGCTCTGGCTCGAAGAGAGTCGAGCTGCGCCCCGATGAATAGAATCACCTGCTTCGGCTCGAGTTCCGACTTGGCCTCGTTGATAAGGAGGCCCAGTTGAGAGCAGACCTGGAGGGCCAGATCTCTGGACCACTTCGCCTCCTTCCTGGAGGGAGCTGCTATCAGCCAGTCGTCCAGGTAAGGGTACACCCGGACCCCTCGGCGCCGCAGGAATGCTGTCACCACTGCCATGCATTTGGTGAAGACCCTGGGAGCTGGAGACAAGCCGAAGGGCATGGCTTGGAACTCGAAGAGGAATCCTTCCGCTGGGAAGCGAAGGAATCTCTGGTGAGACGGACGGATAGGGACGTGAAAAAACGCGTCCTGCAAGTCCAGAGAGCAGAACCACACGCCGCGTTCCAAGGATGGTATTATCTGAGCCAGAGTGACCATCCTGAAGGTTCGAGACCTTAGGAACTTGTTTAGGTCGTGTAGGTCGAGAATGGGGCGCCAGCCCCCCGTCCGCTTCAGAACCAGGAAGTACCTGGACACAAACCCTGGGTCTGAAGGAGGGTCCACCACCTCTCTTATCACCTCCTTCTGGAGGAGGAGAGCGATGTCGGCTCGATGAGCCGCCAGTGAGGCTGGGGATCCCGAAGCCCCCCGAGGGGCGACGGCTCTGAAGGGTGGTGCCTGCTCGAATTCCAGAGGCAGGCCTCTTCCCACCACCTCCAAGACCCACCTGTCCATGGAAACAGCGGACCAGGCGGAACGGAAGTGCCGGAGCCGTCCCCCCACGGGGGACCCCAGGGTAAGGTGAACGGAATGGGGGCGACACCCCTCAGCCCGTCACTGGGCAGGCTTGGAGGAGGGACCGGCCGAGGGACCTCCTGGGCCTTTTCCTCCCTGCCTCCTGTTAGAGGAAGCCGGCGGCTTGGGTTTGGGATGCCAAGGCAGAGCCTGCTGGCCCTGACGTTGCTGGGCCGGGCGCTCCGGGGGCACAGAAGGACGAAAGGGCTTAGGCTGTGGTTTGCGGCCTTTGTCCTTCTGAGCGGAAGAGACCGAGTCCAAGGTAGCATTGGACTTCTCGATCCTCTGCAGGTGACCTTCCACCCCAGGGCCGAAGAGGTCAGTCCCCAAAAAGGGAACATCCGCCAACTTGTGCTGGGTATCCGAAGTAAAGGTGGATATCCTCAGCCAAGCCCGCCGACCGATAGCCACTGCGGCGCCACCGATCTGGCACATGAGTCCCCTATATCCAAAGCAGTCTGGAGCTGCTGTTTGGCCACTGCTCTGTCTGGTCCCGCACCTGCTTAACCGTAGTCTGCAGATCGGGCGGAAGATGAGGGATGACCTCATCCAGGGAGCCCAACAGGGCATGAGAAAATGTGCCATGAGGACAGCCGACTGGCCTGACGAGGCCGAGAGGACGCAGCGAGACTTTCCTCGACATAGTCCAATTCTTGGACTCCTTGTCAGGAGGTTTGTCCACATCCCTGGCGTTACGGCGCGCCGGAAACGCTGTCGGTAACCAACCCTCAGCAGAGGGTGTTCAAAAACCGGACAAGGAACTGGGACCGATACTTCCTGGCCATCCTGGCCGGCGCAGGGCAGGAAGCAGGCGCTGCCAAAGCTCCAGTGCCGACCCACTATGGCCTCGGCCACCGGAAAGGCCTCGTCGGAGAATCCCTCGTCCAGAATCTCGGAGGGATACCTGGCCTGTTTGGAACGGGTTCGAGCTCCATCCCGTAGACTCCGGATGAGCCGAAGCAGTCCTAGGAAGGACGACGGGCTATCGTCCATTGACTGACCTCCTGAAGACTCCAAGTCCAGTCGCTGGAGAAAAAGGAGGAATCATCTTCGGACTCGAAGAGTCCTCGAAGAGCTGCCTCTGGCTGAGCCACCCTTCACCTGCCGAGGTCGGTCGGGAGTGAGGGTAACTGACAGCCGATGGTAGACCCTCAGCCGACCGAGAATCCTTGGTCGGAGCCCCAATTGGTGGCTGTGGAGGCGGAGGTTCCACCGAATCGTGGAGCAGCTGGTTTTGGCCGAACAACCGCCTGGGTATAGCTCTCGGATAAGTCGAGGGGTTGTGTCGGCCGCCTCGTGACAGCTTACTTAATGGCCGGGAAGGCGACGGGCCGGCTTACCTCGCCAGAAGGAGCTGTTGCAACATAAGGTCCTAGTACCGCTGGCAATTTACGCGAAGCCTCCTCCGAGGAGGAGGACGAGGATGAGCGGCGACGCCGCTTACCGCGGTGCCGAGACCGAGACCGCCTATGACGGTGGGATCGGCTGGACTGCGAAGAGGTCCGAGACCGAGAGTCCCGGAATTTCCGAGGTCGGTGCGGGGAGGTGTCAGCCGGAACCGGCACTCCCTTCGGCTCGGATGGTCCATCCGAGGGCTCCGGAACCGGAGGCACAGGCGAGCCCACGGGATCCTCAACTCCTCCCGGGGAACCGGGAGAGGGGAATTCGACTGCTAAAGGCGACAGCTCATCAATGGGTCGAGAAAATCTCGACTTCATCGGTGGGAGTCTCGGTCAACTGACCTGACGGGGACACCGTGAGGCCAGTGGCCGAGCCGAGGTCGATCGAGCCGACGGTCGACGCTCCGGGAGAGGGACCTTTCCCGCTCCCAAGAGCGCCGACGGAGGGACTTACCTCGTCCTCTTTTGGACCGAGAATAAGGTCCGCAGGCGTAGGCCCCTTCTCCTTTAGTGGAGAGGACAGACAAAGCTCCTTAAAGAAGCCGTGTAAGAGCGAGCCCGGAGAGAGGGGATAAATGCCGCGCCGAGGAAGATACGCCCGCTACGGCCTCCTCTTCGAGGGCGACCATCCGCCGAGCTGATCCGCCGAGCTCCCGCCCGCGGACACCGCCAACCGGGCCTCCTGGACTTCACCGAGGGAAACGCTCGGGACGCCCAGTTGCAATCGGGCAGCACGGTCTCGGGGACGAAGGCCGAGAAAGATGAGCACAGGTCGCAAGCCTCGCGGGTCGTGCTCAAGGCCTAAGCAGTAGACACACGGAGTGTGGATCCGTCCAGACATCTTCTGCCCGCATGGGCATCTCCAAACCGAGTCGATTTGTCCATCGCAGCCGCGAGGGATAGAGGACTGAAGTCTTTTTCGCAAAATTTATTTTTAAATCCGCAAACGGAGAAATAGGAACCAGTCTCAAACGCAGAGCGTTAAGGAGGGAACCTGAGCTTCCAAGCGGTAAGGAAGATCTGGCGTCATGGGGCGGAGCCGAGAGTTATACCACCCGGGTGGGTGGGAGGAGCAAGCTTGAAGACCTTCCGGCAAGATTTAAAGCGGCAAGGATACCTGCCAATGAGTGTGGATGAACAACATATCCATGTCCCTAGAACATTGCATTTTGTGGGTAGCCTCCTAGGGCTACACTGACTTGTATTCACTTCTATGTATAATTATTTCATTTTATTTTTGATATACTTATATGCAAAATGAGCATGTCTGCCCATTTTCTTTTTTTTTAACTTTCTTGTTTTGTCCGCCTCTCTGCGTCAGAGCTCCGCATCATCGGGAGACACCTGGTACTGCCCCGCATCTCTGCCTTACCTGATATCCCCGGAGTTCCCCCATGGAGCCGTGGTTATGTCCTCCAGGCAGGTATGGGAAGGGGCCCTTACACCCCAATTTCTCAGGTTTCGTCGGGTCCCCTCAGGTGGTCAGGCAAAAGCTATCAGGGCCAGTACTGGTGCTCTGTCTTCTCATCACTCCGGCATCGTTTCCTCTGTTACTTCTGTGTGGTGTTATGCCCTGACATCAAAGTGCTGGGTGCCAACATCTACCACGCAGCTCCCCCCGCCCACCCCGCTACCATCAGGACTTGCTATACTTCGGGCCTCCGCCCGGGTTCAGGCAAGCTTCAGGCCCAAGTCCCTCCCTCCCCCAGAGAAGGTGAGCAGACCCTGGGATGCTCAAGTCTTCCACCAGCTGGCCCTCAAACACTCCAAGTCTGCTCCCCAAAACCCAGGTCGCTGGTGTCGCAAACAGAAATCCAACCACTGCACCGGCAGGCCTGCTTATGTCAGCCCATTTTCATATGCAACAAATGTACACAAATACATGAGAAAACATCTTAAATACAAACTATACATACAATCAAAAATATATAGAAAACACACACAATAAATAACATCATATTATATCACAAAACAAATCACATTCATCCTTATCAAAAAGCCACTTCCACAAAGATTTTTAAAGGTGAATAAAGAAGTGCAGTTGGAGATACAGAAGGGAAGTGAAATAAAATGATGAGGGGCAGTAAATAAAATAGACCTCTGACCAATAGAGTTCCTATATAATGGAACTGTAAAAGTTAATTTACTCTGGGACTGAGTTCATATTTATTTGATGCCCCAGAAAAGAGAGCAGTAATGGAAGAGGGCAACAAACCCAGGACACATTTGAATAAAAAAAAAAGAGCTGACTTGAAACGGATCCTTTCTTGAAAGGAACTACAGATTGAGATCTTAAACTTATCACAGGAATGTGTGCAAGGAGCAGCCCCTATCAGAAATCTAAGGATGCAATTATATGTTACTTTTAATCGATCCAAAATATTGTTAGTGGTAACAGTATAAATGGTAATACCATAATCTAACAGGCTAAAAAGAAATCCATGGGTCAATAATTTCCTAGACTCTTTAACCCGGCTGGCCTGTGGCACTGAGGGCTGAGGCGCTGGATGCCCTACCGCATGCTGTGCCGATGACCCAGGTTTGGGAATGACCTCGGATCATTGGGGAGCCAGCATGGGGGTGAGGGATGGAGGGATTGAGCACACGCGGGTGGCTTTCCCTCCTGGGGTTGATACTCACACTATCCATAGTTCAGCTCCCACGGGTGGTAATCCAGTGGGAAGCGTGCGATCTGCGGTGTGGTGGCGTGGGCCAGGGTGGGTGGAAGAGGGCTGGAGCTGGTACCCGGGCGTGTGCCTCCACGCACATACACATACGTGTCTGCCGGGATCCCGGGTACAGGAGAAAAAGGGGAAAAAATCAATAAAGTACTAATAACATTTTTTTTTTTTAAAGGGCGTACTGTGTACAGCGCCCCCAATCTTCGGTGTAGGGATTTAAGTAAATAATCAACATGATGTTCAAAAGTCAAATGTGAGTCCAGATAAATACCTAGGTATTTAAATGAATCAACCCTTTCAATAGTAACACCCTTAGAATCTACAACCGATAACATAGGGGAGGGTTCCACCCTGGGCCCAGTGAAAATCATCAACTTAGTGTTCTTTGAGTTCAGCACCCTATGCCTGGAAACAAGCCATTTCTGAAAAATCCTCCTGGACATTTTTTATTGCCAAAGAGTTATTATCAGCAATGCAGTATAAAACCGCATCATTCGCATAGAGAGACACAGAATTAATACGGCTAGTAGGTGCCAAATTCATGAAAAGAGAAAAGATCATTGGGCCCAGGATGGAACCTTGAGGAACCCCACAATGATTATCATGTGGACTAGAGGGAATACTGCCAATCAAGGTACAATGACTCCCATTCTATAAATAACTAGAAAACCAACTATTAACATAAAATTCAGTCAAAACAGATGGAAGTAAATCTTATTCAACTAGATTGAAAGCCCTGGTCCATTAAAAAGATTTAAGCACTGAATTGCAGTGTTTTAGAAACTTTCATTTGCTTGTATTGAGTGCTGACTCCTTTTCTTTTTCACAATTCTTTGTACAAAGAGCCCACTGCCTTCAGGAACAGTGTCCCGAATCCCATACAGCACATGACTTGACTTCAAAAAGGCACCTCCACTCGACTGAGTCGAACACCTCAAAGTTGATCGTGAGCACAGCGGTGGGGGTGTGCAGTGAGTTAAGCTAGGTATCGATGGTTAAGAATGAAATAAAAATGGTCTGAGCCTATTTGATTTTTCACAAAACTCACTTGGGAGACATGTATAGTGTGAGAAAGGACAGGGCTGAGTCTATACTCAGTACTATACTCGGTCTAAAAGACAGAAGACTATCGAACCTATTATGTCTGACTCCCCTTAAACAAGGGGTTTTATTGCCCTTATCCTGTGAGTAGATAAGTGTCAAGTTTACTTTTAAATACAGTTATGCTATGTGAATTTATAACCTCTGGTGGGAGTGAATTACATGTATTAATAATTCTTTTACTGAAGAAATATCTTCTCTCGTTTTTATATGGGTATGTCACTTTGATTTGCTTGTCGGGGCTCCTGAGGTTAAATTTCCGAACTGAATAACTAATGCCCAGGTACTTCATTAGATCATTATCCCTTGAGATTTTGAACATTTGTAACAGTTCGCCACTTAAGCGTCTCACTTCCAGTGGATACAATTTCAGTTTCTGTGATCTAGTCTCATATGCGTCACTACTTATCCCTCTACTCAATTTAGTTGTTCTCTGCTGGACTCTCTCAAGGGCATTCACATCCTTCCTCAAGAAGGGACTCCACAGAGGACTACAATAGTCCAAATGTGGTCTGACCAGTGCCTTGCACAGTGGCATAATACAAGATCTCTGCCTTATTACAAATGATCTTCGAATAGTACTAATGATTCTATTTGTTTTATTAACTAATTCCTTACAATGTCCAGTAAAAGACAAGTCATTGCTTATTAAGATTCCCAGGTCCCTTTCTTGGGTAACTGTTTTTAAAGTCATGTTGTTTAGGGAGTATTTTGTTTGTTCATTCCTACCTCCTGGGTGTAAAACTACACACTTATCGGTGTTGAATTGCATTTCACTTTGACCTGCCCAAAGCTGGAGTTGTGTCAGATGATGCTGGAGTGTACCTACCATATGAACATCCCCCCACTTCTGCACATAGTTTAGAGTCATCTGAAAATTTTACACATTTATTTATAAGTGTTTTGTTCATGTCAAATATAAAGACATTGAACAATGCAGATCCCAGAACTGACCCTAGGCACCCCGCTACCAATGGGGCCTTGTTCTGACAGATGTCCTAAATCTTTGGTTCCTATTTTGAAGCCAGTTTTTAACCCAGTTAATGATATATGTATTAATGCCTAGTGCTGTCATTTTGTCGATCAACTGCGGGTGTGGAACCCTATCGAAAGCTTTCTGGTAATCCAGGAATACTATGTCCATTGGTTTATTGTCGAGCAAATTGCTTACGTAGTTGTAAAATGTGAGCATATCAGTTAAATATGATCTGTTTTTTTTTTAAAGCCATGTTGTGTTTTGTCCACTATGTTTTTAGCTTCTAACTCCTTTTCCAGCCTATCCCTTAATAGGGACTCAAACATTTTGCCTAATACAGAGGTCAAGCTTATGGGCCTATAGTTCCCTATTTCAGCTTTATCCCCCTTTTTCTAGACTGGGATGACCTCCACCTCCCTCCAGCCATTCGGTACTTCACCAGGGGTTAGAGACAGCCAAAAGAGTTTATAGAGTGGTTCAACTAGCCAGTCCCTAATTTCTTTTAGTCTTCCTGCCAACACTTTAGCCAGAACCTTAGTATCATCATTGAGAAGCAAGATGGGGCAGTAGTTCCTAGCTAAAGCCATGTCCTTGCCCTTGGAGAGTACCATGATCATTGTCTTGCACAGGGACAGTGGTAGACATCCCCTAGATAGAGTGACTTGGAAGTTCAACAGGAGCAAAGGAATAAAGTCCTCTACCAACAGCTAATACAAATCAATGGGTAGACAATCCAACTCTGTGATTTAATTTTGTTCATGGTTTGGATGGTAGCCCAGACCTCACCCTCAGAGATAGGGCATGCCAATGCCTCACCGTGTGTCTGGAGTAGTGTTGGTAGATGAAGCCTTTGCAAGAATTCCTGAATCCAGTCCTTGGAGGGTGAAGCTTGGAAGAAGTATAATTTTACATGAAGTTCCTCATTACCTTATTCAAATATGAGGCCTTAGTATGCAGTTTGCTTGACGGATCCCTAAGCTCTGGTATGTGCTTTCTGGCCTACATTTTTTGTAGTAGGTACAAGAGGACCTTACTGGAGCACTCACACCCCTCCCAAAACCTGTGGTGTGAGCAGAGTAATGTGAGTTCTGCATCGTAGGAATATAAAGAACAATTACGTACTTACCATAACAGTTGATCTTCAAAAGAATCTCTCATCAGGCCATACCTTTGAAACTATACCCACATCAGCACCTAGACCATGAAGAAACTTTTGCAAGTCAGGGGCTGCCTACAACAACATGATGCATCAGCTTGTACATAAACATGGAAGACTCTATTTCTCTCTTCAGTTCCCTGCCAGAGACTATGCTCTTTGTTGGGAACCAGGAGATAATGCCAGCACCCAGCATACCAGGCAACAGAGGGCACTGGAAATGGCAGCTCCGGAATCAAACAAGGTAGGAAATCCAGTGTCATGCCCCTAAGGGGAAATAAGGATGGGACAGCATGGCCTGATGAAAGAGATTCTCTTGAATATATATTGTATCAGTAAGTACATAACTGTTTTATCTTCTTCCAGGATCTATCTTTCATCAGGCCACACTTTTGGAACGAATCCCAAACAATGCCAAAAACTGACAGTCTGGGCTGGTGGTAAATATATGTTAATGAGAGCAGGCTCTGCAATATAGCCAGGCCAAATCCTACTTGTCTACGAGACACAATGTCCAGACCGTAATATTTAGTGAAGGTGCGGACAATGCTCCATGTGGTAGCAGCACAAATCTCAGCAACAGAAGCATTTCAAAAACAAGCAAAAGAAGTGGCCATGTGTCTTCTAGAATGACCACAAACCACGCCAGGAAGTTCCTTATCATATTTCCAATAACAATGCAATACAGCATGTCAGCCATTTGAACAGGCACTGTTTAGACACATGGATGTCCTCTTCCCAGGGGTGAATGAAACAAAAAACTGAGAGGACTTTTTGCAGTCTTTGGTGCAGTTCACATAATATATGAAAATTCTATGCACATCCAAAGCATGGAGTGATGCTTCTCCTGGACTGGCATGCCCTGGTTGTATACTGAGAGGTGGGTGGTTTGACTGAAAGTAAATTTTACATATCACATTTGGTAAGAACATAGAATTCATAGGTAAAGACACACTCTCTTTATGGAAAATCAAACAGGGAGGCTCACACATGAAGGCATGTAGATCTGAAATCCTTCAAGCAAATGTGATTCCAACTAAAAAAAAAAATGGTTTCCATGAAAGGAAGTATGAAGCCACAGCTCATGGCTGGCTCAAAAGAAGTCAAAGTAAGCATCTCTAAAACAAAATTCAGGTCACAAGCTAGGGCTAGATTTCTAATGGGAGGTTTCATGTGTAACATACCTCTCAGAAAAGTATGGAACATCTCTAGGCAACCGTACATCCATCCACAGGGGCAGGAAAAGCGGAACTAGCAGCCAAATACACCTTGTGTGAGGAATGCTGAAGACAGTAATCTGATCAGGACAGCAAGTATTACAGCACTGCATTGACCAGAGAGGTAAATGCATCCTGTTTCTTGGAAGCAACCCACAATGTAAACCGCTTCCACTTCAAAAAACGGGTATGTCTGATGGAGGGTTTTCTGGCAGCCACCAGAACATCAGTCACTTTAGGTGATACTCCAAACTGTGGCATGGTTACGTCTTCAGGAGCCATGCATGCAGATGTAGGTACTTCAGGTCTGGACAGACCAGGGACCCCTTGTCCTGACACAAAAGGCACCTGCACAGTGCCAGAGGTACTGGGGGTTCCACTACCAGCTGTTTTTGCAGTGGATACCATATCTGCCAAGGCCATAATGGTAGGGTTGCCACCTTCGGATGAGGTGAAAATGGGACAATAAACCACAGCCCAACCCCTGCCCCTAGTCCCACCCATTTTTATAACTAATAATTTCAAATTCTCAGGTTTCATATCTTTCAAATGGCTATATCTGGCCTCTGTCTACAGTGCCCAGTTTCACTTTTTTGTCAAGCACCCTTTGGATTCCACCCATTATGGTTATAACAATTTGTACTGTACAGATGGGGGTGCTTGTTTGCAATTTATTTATCTAATGGGGTTTTGCTGCTACCCATTTCCTGCATGGACTGGAGTATGAAGAGATTAGCAGATTTGCCCAAGGTCACACTGAATATTTTGCTCTAGCAGGGTTTGAACCTGCAATTTCTTGGTCGCCAAGTCAGTGCTTGAACCACTATATCACAGCCATGTTACAGTGCACAAACTTTGAGACCACAAAGATCCTAGCATTAGGTACCTTGGATTATTGTACCAAAAGCTTGAATGCTATGTACAGATTCTGTTATGTTGGCCCAATAACCTGCTGTCACACTTCTCGAGTACAGTGTATATAGACAGCAGTTTATCAAAGACCATTACTGCTACACATATTCTAACAATATTTCACTACATATGAGGTTTACTCAATTGTTCCTCAAATGTAATGACTAACTGTAACCACCAACAGGATCTGAAATCAGGAATTTAAAGCAGCTTCTGTATACAATAGAAGCTCTCTTTGCCATTTGAATGGAAGACCATCTCCTTCCCAAAGAACAATCCTGGCATTTCACTTTACTGCTGTACATACAATAAAAAAGGTCTTATTTAGCAATTTTGATAACATGCTCTAAAAACTCAGGAGGTATCTGTATATTTATGGTAGCCTTGCCGTATACTCAACTACCCTATTGTTGGGACCCTATTAAAAATTATCTGGAGGGCAGTTCATTAGTGGTTTTTACCATTCAACTGCTTTTATGCTTTGAATAAATATATATTTTAAGGATACCTCTGGATTGTCTTAAAAATACAATAGATTGAGTATACTGTAGTTCTTGGGCATCCGAAACTGTGTAGGGATGTCCTTCATTTTATATACATGGCCATCCCCTGCTGCACACATTAAAAGCTCCACTATCTTCTATTGTATATCTGACCCCTTGAGTTCCACTGCTGCTGTTGCTATGGGTATGTATAGGTCATCATTCATGGGGCAGGGGGATGTCCTACTTTAGATTATTAAAATACCTTTAGGTAATAAAACAAGCAATAAACTCTCTTCTCAGACTCGGAAGGCCACAATGTCTTGGGGGGAGGGTGTGGATCTGGCATCAGTCACAGCAAATGTTGCTGTTTTCTCAGGCTCAGCTGTGTGATACAGAAAGGAGATCTGAGCTGGCAGCCAGAGCTATGAAGAGTTAGGTAAATGCAGCTCCAGTCCAGCACTTTTCCTGCTGTTTATCTGCTTCTGCAAAAGTGGGACATTTGATATCCCACTGATAACTGATACGGGTTACGGGATGGGAGTGCAGAAAATGGGACTGTGCTACATGAAACAGGACAGGTGGTAACCATAGATAATGGAGCCAAGAGGATGAGGGTTCCCCATCCATCTTCAGTTTGAGTAGTACTCCCTGTATTAGAGGAAAGGTGTACAAAAACCTCCCTTTCCAAGAGAGGGACAACATGTCTCGTCAGAAAACTCTAAGCCCTGGAGTAAGCAAGCAAAAACATGGCAGTTTTGTGTTGTGTGGGGATGCAAAAAGGATCAACTCTGGTTGACCCCATCTTTTTTTTAAGTAACTTTATTGATTTTTACATTACAAATATGGACCATAGAATTAGAACATATAAAGTCACAGGTCATAATAAACCTTCACCACCTCCACCCACCCCTTAGACCCCCCCCACACTGGATTTTGCCCCAAAATAGATGTTTGGCTAGATAAGAGCGCGAGAAACTAGAGAGACAAATGCGAAAGGGAGATCACGAGAGAACAAAGATGTGCTCAGTACAGGTATAAATCGTAGAGCTTGCCCCACTTTTTGGTGAAGAGAGGTAGTTTATGATGAGTACTGACAATCAGGCATTCCGTCCTGAGGCAAAAGGAAAGCTCATGTAGCCACACTGGCTGGACCAAACCTCTCTTTCGTACCAGGTTTGGTCCAGCCAGTGTTTAAGGACCAACTTCTTCACTGCTGGAGAAATGAGGGCCATATGGTATCTCCGCTTTCTGAAGACAATCTGGGGGTAGAATCCTATGATACAGATCTCTGGGGAGAAAAGGCCCTCCAAACCCAGAAGGGGGTCAGCACGAGAGTCAGTCAAGGCCCATAGCAGGAAGAACTAATCACAGGACCGGAGGATATGCAAAATTGTGCCCCCCTTTTTTTTTTTTTTTTTTTTATTAACAAAGCTTTATTATTTTCCAGCACCAAGTAGATACACAGGACAACTCACCATCATTAACATTAGGTGCCATTACAAGGAAACAGTATAATCCCTCCCTCCACCCCTCCCAAGAACTGCATACCATTATTAACCACCTAACTGCAGTGTTGGAGGAAACTCATATCACTTATGTTTCCAGGTTGTCAAAATAGCCTCCAAACTGCCTCACAATAAAGTAAAGGCTTTAACTCTGTCTTGCATAGTTGCAATATGTCTTTCTAGTTGTAATGTCAGCATAATCTCCCTATACCATTCCAGCACTGACGGCACTTTCTCATCAATCCAATGTCTCGCTATTACTATTTTAGCAGATGCAGACACAAGTGCCATATGTGCTCTTCTACACTTGGGGGTACCAGTTGGAAAGTAATGAATCATACAAATTTCAGGGGTGAAGAGCTCATTCAGGCCAAGGATAGAGTCCAAGGTACTATTGATAGAAATCCAGAATGCCTTTATATAGGGACATAGCCACATCATGTGATATAAAGAGCCCGATTCTTTCTTACATCTATTACACAATGGTGTAGCTACCGTCCCATATCTAAAGAGTTTAACTGGTGTCAGATATAAATCATGCATGATATTATAACAAACTAACCTTAACCTATCTTGCTTGACCAATTTATACATTGATGTCCATAGTGTCTTCCATAAAGTGTCATCCTCTGGGATATCTAACTCTCTTATCCAATAGGAGCAGGAACCAGATGGCAATCTGTGATCCCACTCCTGCAAAATTTTATACAATTTAGAGACAGCATGCGATTGGGAAGCTATCTGTAAAAGTGCAGTTATCTCTCTCTCACCTGACTCTTTTAGGGGGATCAGTGAGGAGAATGACGTAATAGCCTTACAAACTTGGATATACTTGAAGGCATTGGTATTTAATGCACCAATCGACCGTTGTAATTGAGCAAAGGAGGTCAATTTCCCATTCTTCCACACTTCCGAGACCTTACATTGGTTCAGCCGAGGCCACAGGGACGGGGATATCGGTGACCCCCCAATCTTGAAGTGCGGATTACTGATAACTGCCTGGTCAGAGGATTGGTACCACTTTATTCCGAGATACCATTGGACCTGGTGAGAAACTTTCATTGACCATCCCAGGGGGTTAGTACTGAGGGGCTTGGGGATATGTGCGGGGGAGGCATATAGAAGGGCCCACAATGAACACTTAACCTGTGATACTAGATATCTTTCAATGGATAACCACAGAGGGGAATATGCATTATTCCCAATGTCATTATGCCAGAAGGCTAACTTATTTATATGTTGGGCTATATAATATAAGAAGAAAGAGGGGCCGCAAGGCCAGCTTTCTTCAGCTTGGCAGCTAACTTTAAGTAAGACTCCACGATTACCTTTTTGTTCCACAAAAAGGAATTAAGCTTACCTTGTAGCCTAGAAACCACTTTTTGGCAAATACATCCCTAACATCCCTAAAGGGTATAATATCCTTGGTAATAGATTCATTTTGATGACATTTAATCTACCCCAAAGAGACAGAGGTAACAATCGCCATCTCTCCAAATCCCTAGATACTGTTGTAATTAGATTGTCAATGTCATTAACGCCTTATGGCCCCAAATTCCCTAAAGATCTTAATACCTAAATAATCTAAAGACTTCGTTTCCCAAGCTAAGCCTAGGGGAGACAGCTCTGCCTTATTTACTTTATGATTCAAGGGCATTATCTTAGTTTTTGTTTGATTCAATCTATAATAGGATAGTTTAGAATATTCCTCGATCTCTCCTAGGACAGCCGGTATTGAAGAACCAGGGCTCTCTAAATGTAATAAAATATCATCAGCATATACCGAATAGGCATATCTTGTTGCACCTATTTGAATGCCAGTAATATTCTCATTTCCTGCTATTCTTAAAAGCAGAGGCTCTAGATATAAATTGAACAACAGTGGTGAAAGGGGACATCCCCTGCCTAGTACCCCGAGTTAATTTAAAAGGGAAAGATAATAAGCCATTACATTTAACTCTGGCAGAGGGACACGAATATAGAATTTCTATCCATTTTATGAATTCCTTTGGAAAGCCAAAAGCTACTAGAGTGGCAAACAAAAATTCCCATGAGACTCTATCGAACGCCTTTTCGGCATCCAATGAGACAAGTACCATAGGCACCTTTGAATCTCTGGCAGTTGCAACCATGTGTATCACCTTTCTCACATGATCTTGAGATGACCTACCAGTCATAAATCTGACTTGCTCACATCCTATCAGATTTCCTATAATTTTTGTAAGTCTATTTAAAAACTTTGCCAGTATTTTGATATCTGTATTTAGCAATGATATGGGACGAGAACTGCCAAGATTCTACGGATCCTTCCCGGGTTTTAAGATTAAAGATATCACAGCCTCCTGAAACGTAGTGTCTGATAAACCGTTATCAAACCAGTAGGAGAAGAGATCCATAAGCACAGGTGAGACAGCGGATTGGCAAGCTTTATAAAAATTATTTGACAGGCCATCTGGTCCAGGTGATTTGTTGAGAGGTAATTGCTGGATAGCCTCTTGGATCTCTCCTATTGTGACAGGAGCGCTTAACAAGGCTGCCTCTGTACAAGTAACCTTAGGCAAAGTCACTAAACTAAGATAAGAATTTATGTCCGCTATGTCAGGCCGTGCAGATGGATCAACTGCATATAATTTTTGGTAATAAAACCCAAACATTTCGGCTATCTTTTGAGGGTCTGTGCAGATTTGGCCATCTTCTCCAGAGAGGATTCCTGCAATATATTGCAAGGAATCTATTTGATAATCCAATCGCTAGCAATTTGCTTGCCTTTCTCCCATGTCTAAATACTTCAATTTGGTTCTATGCAAGGATAGCTCAGCTTTCTGAGATATCAGCTCATCATACTGGGCCTGTAATTGGTATAATCTCGTCCAACTCTCTGCTGGGGATGTACTGAGTTAAGCTAAGTTCTAGGTTTCTGATTGATGTTAAAGGGTATCTGCCTGAGTCCTCTGATTTTTTTACTCTTTTGGAGGCCATTTTAATAACTCGCCCAGCAAAGAACATTTTAAAGCTGCCCATATTAAGTCATACTTGTCTACAGAGCCCAGGTTAAAATTGAGGAAAAAGGAGATGTGTTCCCTAATGTAATTTAGAGAGACTGGATCTTTCAGCAACTGATTGTTAAGATGCCACAGCGGGGGAGCGCTTACCTCCTGAGCCCAACCAAAATTCCATATCAACCGGGGCATGATCAGATAATACTCTGGCTAAAATTCCAACTTTTGTAACTTCAGGAATTGCAGAGACACTTACGAGTAAATAATCAATCCGTGAGTGCGTTTTATGTGCAGCCGAAAAAAAAGTATACTGCCTTTCTGAGGGGTTAAATACCCTCCATTCATCTATTAAGGCAGCACTGCACATAAATTCCTTCATTGCTCTCTGCGCTGGGGATAAACCTCTTCGTATACGATTAGATCTATCCAAGTCTGTCTGTAACACCAAATTCCAATCTCCACCCCAATATAGTAAGTTTGGGAGGATTCGTCACTATTTTATTTAACAAATCCACAAAGAAAGAGGGAGAATCGCTGTTTGGACCGTATATGGAGCCTAGGAGGACCAATCGAGTCTCCAGGATTCCACGTAACAGTATAAATCTACCCTCTGGGTCCCAAATTTCCTGAGCTAATTTAAATGGAACACTCTTGGCCAGAAGAATCACTACACCTCCTTTACTAGTGGATGTTCTCGCGCCATATACCTGACCAACCCATGATCTCTGAAATAGGAGAATGTCTTCCTGCTTCAAATGTGTTTCTTGCAAAAAAACAATTTGTGCTTGTAGTTGTTGTAAGTGCTTCCGAATGATCTGTCTTTTGACCCTATCCTTGGCCCCTTTAACATTCCAGCTCACGAAACAAACATTATTGCTTGACATCCATGACAATAGTCTATCCATAGCATAATTAACAGTATTCTTAATAAGGGTACCCTGATGGGTCCCAACACCTTACCATCAGCAATGTCACAATAGAACAGTTGAAAAACTAAAATGCACCTTAATGAAATTTTATCATTTAAATCTCGACAGTATGCAGTTCTTTCCCCCACCTCCCTCAATATTTCACTTTCCATTCCTCCAGAATTATATAACTTATACATTAAACTAACTCCCCCAGTGCTTAATCACTGTATACCCCAACTTACTGTGCCACGTGATTTCTACCAATAAGCAAGCCTAAACCTACTAACATTAATCCCCGTAGCCCCCCTCCCTCCCAATTGTCTCACTGTTAACAGCTATTCCAAAGAAAGAAGAAAATCCCCTATATTAACCTTATATGTAGATGCTGTATCAAATCCTTACATTCTATTACTCATGCATCCTTATCATTTCAAACCATCTTAAAATCTGAAAGTAAAATGTCATACTTTGTATTACTACACACTAAGGATTTAGTTTCTAAATGGGATACACATGTTATGGCATTCTATAAGCCTGTGACCCATTTGTGTCTAACCCCTCGTTGCTCACACTATTTAACCATTATAAGCACACATTAGAGCAACATTAACGCTGAGGCAGTCAATTGTCAGAAAATCCACATTACTAGGGACGCTAATATCCATCTCCCCATGTTGCATACAGCACTCCACGACATTCATCCAAGAGTCACTCTTTCTTTTTGTCAGATAGCGTTCATTGGAAACCTGTACCGGTGTATGATCTTCGGGCCTTCACGCCTACTGAGCCACCACATAACCCCGCCATTGCTCAGTACTTGCGGTAGTCCGAGTATACTATTCTGTGCGAGGATGACTTGCCAGTGCCTGATTATTCCGGTAATTTCCACCGCGATCAAATTCCTTCTACCTCTTTGCTCGAGGTACAATGGAGGATTTAGGAGCAAACCGTCAAATCACCCTGAATTCACCGATAACACAACCTTCCCTTACAACCTTGCCAAGTCTTTTATGCCAATAATCTTCATCCTTCTAAATTTGCAGCCTCATTAGAAATACGTTGGACAAAACAGCACGGCGGTATACCCCAACAGTACCTTTATTTAAACAGCTCCGGAAAAAGCTCCTTCAGGCTACTCAGGGCTTGCACTGGAGAATCATATGAGATCCACTTGTCTTCGTTTCTGACCATCAATATAGCCGGGTATTTAACCCTGAACTGCTTCATGGCCACAATCAACTTGGACACTATGGGGTGAAGCTCTTGCCGTCGTAATAGCACAGAGTAGGGCAAATCCTGTACAATTCTTATTTTCTTTCCCTCCCAGGTCACCTCCCGGAGCTCTTTCACTTTGCTAAGTATATGCTGCTTATCAGTGTAGTTAAGCAGCTTGAAAATCAACGGCCTCGGGGACTGACCAGCAGCAGGTGGGGGGCGCAAGGCTTGATGAGCCCTCTCAATCAAGTAATCTCCTCTGTTTGGTGAGGACCCCACTATTTTCAGACAAAATCGTTGCATAAATGAAACCACCGCACCCCCTTCCTCTCTCTCCGGTATACCAATTACCACCAGGTTATTCTGTCTACTACATCCTTCCAAATCTTCAGTTTTCTCCTCCAGTTTTTTAAGCCTGCGTTTCACATTGACGAGATCTAACTCAACCTTGTCTTGTTTTTTTTCAACCGCTATAATTCTGACTTCGGAATCACCCATTCTTCTCGATAATGAGTCCACGGAGTTCTTAATTGTTTGAAGGTCATCCGATATAATGGATATTGCTGTTTGCAGGGCTGCATTATCTCCAAGAATCTCTCTTGGGAAAGCGCAGTGGTTACAGTATTCGTTTTCAGTTGCATCTGTGCCTGCTGCCTGGGCCGTTTTTCGGCCTTTTCTTTCTCAGGTGTAGATGGCGGGGAGCGTCCCGGTAGCATTTTCTTAACATATGCCTCCATTTAAAACTCGATCCCGCACTGCTGGTCACCTTTGCGCTGCAGTTAGAGTTCTTTAGGGGAATGATTTTTATCTTAGAAAGCTATTTTTGGTGAAAATCGCAAAATGACGAACGGAGCTCCGAGGATCTGCTGCTTCAACCTAGGCTGCCATCATGTGACCTGTCAAAATTGTGCCCTCCTCCTTACCACATCTAGTGAGAGAGGAGGAATTGATCCATCCCATCCTAACCAACTTGACGGGGGTATAGTGCATATTGTTTAAAATATGGAATTGGGTGAGCCTCAGCTGGTCTTGAGTGGTGTATCTATAGAGATCCTTCCAGATGTGTTCCCAGTTGAAGTTAAAATTTGGCAACAGGGTTTCCCAAATCCTAAAGTCTACAGGCAGAGTGTGGAAGAGCTTATCAAGGAGGAGAGAGTAAATCTGGGCAGTACCATTGGGCTTGAGCGAGAGATCTTGAAACAGCGCAAGTAGTCCATCTAGTCCGGAAGACACTGAAGTGAGACCAAAGTGTTGTAACAGAAGATGTCTTAACTGAAAAATCTTGAACATTTGTGATGGGGCCAGTTGAAGTTTCAACAAAATCTCTGGGGAAGAGAGGAGAGGAGAGAACCTTGAGAATAAAAATCTGACACTTTAGTTTCTGACAGCTGAGGAAGCCACATGGCTGAAATTGTACGACCACCAATTTCAATATTAATATTGGCTAGGAGGGGCTGGGAAATATCTTTGGAGGGCTGAAATTTAAGGGATGTACATAGTTGTGAGAAGACTTTAATGGATACTCCAACCACAGAGGTTTATAGGGGCATCAGAAGGGATTTCCAAGAGGAGAAGAAAATGGTGGGTCTGGAAAGATTAAAGCTATGAATCGGATTGGACTCTATTTGTATCCAGGTAGGTATATAGCCCCCCTCTGGATGTACTTGATGTGTAGAAAACCATTTACCACATTTGTAAAGGTGACTAGACCAGTAGTAAAGCATGAAGTTGGGCAGTCGGAGGCTGCCCAACCCTTTCGGGAGACTCAGTTTGAGATAAGAACATCTAGGAGACTTGTCTAACCAAATAAATTTAGTGATGAGTGCAAGAATGCATTTAAAAATAAAATGGAAAGCGAGAGGTTTAACATATTTAAGGCACAGAACAAGCTAGGTAGCATATTAATTTTTATTATGTTAATCCTGCCCCACAAAGATATTGGGAGTGCTTTTCACCTAGTGAGATCCTGTTGGAGGATACTGACCAGGTCATCAAGGTTTAGCCTTTTCATGAGAGAGGCTTCAGTGGAGATGAAAATACCCAGATATTTAATGAATATTGGAGTCCAATTCGTACCAAAGTGGACAAAATCTGACCTATAAGTATAACAGTTAAGAGTGAAGATTTCTGTTTTACTGCAGTTAAGCTTGTTGGGTGACCCCACCTTGTGAAGAGGTCTTCCACTTAGAAGTCAGCAGTCCCATTTGTGCACTTTGGATTGTGACCTGCTTAACTTGTCTATTAAGATGTTTTGGATACCTGGAAGATAAACGGCCGATAGTTTTAGGTTGTGCTCCACAGCCCAGTAATGTACTCTCATTGCTTCTCTGCACAGTGGACAGGAACGAGTCTCCCGTCATTTGTTGTGCATCACACTGATGTTGTCCATCTGTATTAACAGAGGACCCGGAGTCAGATACTCCTGAAATGCCTGGAGACTGTGTAAAACAGCTCTCATCTACAGGGCATTTATATGCAATCTTGTCTCCACCTGGGTCCAAGTACCTTGTGTTTGGTAGAGTCCCAGGTGCACTCCCCACCCAGATCCTGAGGCATCTGAGCTGAGAGTCTGTGTTGGGGTTGGAATCAGGAACGGAACACCCTTTAGTAAGTTGTTGCGATCCATCCACCTTGTCAGTGCTTTCACAAGGGAGATGTGACTAGCACCTGTTTGTCTAGGTCATCGTCAACTGATCCCACTGGACTCTTAAAAGTCCACTGTGGAATCCACATATGTAAGCAGGCCAGTGGCACAGTGAGAATGGCTACTGCCAGACATCCTAGAAGGCATAGCAAAGTCCTGGCTGGGACATACTAATTGTGGTATACCATTTGTGCTTGAGCAATGAGACATTCTGCCCTGTTCAGAGGCAGGAATGCATAGTCCTGAGCTGCGTCCAATACTGCCCTTACAGGTAGCATGTCAATTCAGCGAGTCAAACACAGTGACACCAATTTGAGTGATGCAATTATATTGAGTACAATTATAGCACCTGGGAATATGGGCGACCACTGTTAGGGTGACTACAACCTTGGGGTTGGATATTTTAGTAAGGGGGTGCGGGGACAAAGACCCCCAAAAAGGGGGGTATGGGGGGCAAAGTCCCCCATGACAAATACATTTAACAATGTTCGCTCAAATGGTGAGCTCCCATATTTCAGGATGCTGTGATTGCAGTCATTATAATAGCATCGCTCAAATTGGCATTGCTACTGTATTTTTGCATCGCTGAATTGACAATGAGCCCCCCCTTACATACTGCAGTCCTTGACAGGGGGTCAGTACTAACTTTGGCAGACTGACTGTCAACCCTAGGTCAAACTATTTCCTGGTTTGAGCCAGGATGCACAGTAGTTTATCCCTGGAGTGGGGCTCTAAGAGCCAATGATCTATGTAGGGAAAAACATACAGGCCTTCCCAGCAGAGGGCTGCTGCTACCACTGCCAAGCATTTGGTAAAGACCCATGGCATAGCAGACAAGCCAAAAGGCAATACTCTGAACTGGTAATGCTCCCCTTCCAGCATATATCTCAGATATGTTCTGTGATGCTTCCAGATTTTTATATGAAAGTAAGCATCCTTCATATCTAGGGAGCATATCCAGTCCCCTGTTTGCAACTGGGGAATCAGAGTTTGCAGAGAGACCATACGAATCATCTTGTACTCCATGTAGATGTTGAGGGCTCTCAGGTCTAGTACAGGCTGCAGATCCCATCCACATTTGTTATCTGGAGTAGAATCCTCTGTTGTCCTGCACCTCTTCTCTTAATAGGGACATGTGTCCCACGGGTATAAGTTGAGATAGGTAGCTGGTGATCTGGACGGGTATCCAGAAGCTCCAGAACATGACCTTTCATAATAATTTCTAGCTCCCATTCATCTGTGGTGATCTCCCTCCACTGACTCAGATGAAGGGAGATACGACCTCTTACAATGCCGGGGCATTGGTGTTGGGGGGTGTACTGCTGTGAGTCAGGCTGAACTGGTGGGGCATTACCTTCAGGTGCTTCTGAATGGGCACCTGAAGGGGGCTGGCAAGGCTCCAGCATGTTTACCTCTTCCTTGTTGTCCGCAGGCCTGTCAGCCACCTCTGGCAATGGGTTGACGAAACTGACCCCTGCCCATACCTCTGCCTGGTTTGTGGTACAGCGATTTATCTGACCTTAATGTGACCCTGAATTACTGAACACCTCTTAAGGCCTCTTCAACATCATATCTTAACAGCTTGCTGCTTGAAGAAGGGGCATTTAAAACTAACTGCTGAACATCATTTGCAAAACCTGCTACTCTGAGCCACGAATAGTGCTTCAGGCAAATGCCCGATGCAGCTGCCCTGGCAAATGCATCTGAAACATTGTAGGCAGAGCAAATTAAATATTTACCCACCTCAACCCCTGCAGTCAGATTTTTAATTAAGTCATTTTTGGCATTACCCTCAGGTAAGGCCTATGCTGCAGCCTTGGCACTTCTATATCGGGTATTTTGGTATTTAATCATGTAGGCTTGGTAGTTTGCAACATGCAGGCCTAATGAGGCAGCAGCATAAGTGTGTTTTCCTAGTGAAAGGAGAAAGTCCAGAGGGGGTATTGCTAAGATCAAATGGGATAAGGGGGTGTGTGAGGAGGAGGACCATGTAAAAGCATCTATCCTAAATTGATACTTCTGCTCAGTATTTACTAAAGAGAAGGCAGGACAGGGCCCACAGCTCAGCACCATGGGCACAGGGGGGAGGAAGGTGTGCAGTAATTCCTTCACAAAAGAAAGGGTCCTACAAGAGTTCGATAAGCTCAGGGTAGACAAGGCAATGGGACCTGATGGCATACATCCCAGGGTACTGAAGGAGCTAAGGGTGGAACTAGCTGAGCCAGTATCAGAACTGTTTAGTGAGTCTCTGAGCACAGGAGAGGTTTCAGAAAATTGGAGAAGGGCTCATGTGATCCCACTCCACAAGAGTGGTAGCAGGGAGGAGGCAGGGAACTACAGACCAGTCAGTCTTACCTCAGCAGTGGGCAAGATTATGGAGGCACTCCTTAGGAAAAGGATAGTGCAACACCTGGAATCCACAGGAGCACAGGATCCCAGACAGCATGGGTTTACAACAGGAAGATCTTGTCAAACTAATCTCATAGATTTCTTTGACTGGGTAACCAGAGTGGTAGACCAAGGGAGAGCAGTTGATGTCGCCTACCTTGACTTCAGCAAAGCTTTCGATACTGTTCCACGTAGAAAATTGATTAATAAGCTGGGTAGGCTCGGGGTGGGTCAGAAGTTGGTCAACTGTGTGGCAAACTGGTTGACGGGCAGAAAACAGAGAGTGGTGGTAAATGGTATACAGTCAGAAGAGATGCAAGTCACAAGTGGGGTACCTCAGGGATCAGTCCTGGGGCCAGTCCTCTTCAATATCTTCATCAGAGACATTGCAGATGGACTGGAGGTTAAGGTTTGTCTGTGTGCAGATGCCACCAAGATCTGCAACAGAGTAGATGATTCAGATGGGATGGGCAGAATGAGAAGAGATCTTGATAAACTGGCAAAATGGTCGGAAAAGTGGCAACTGGGGTTTAACACAAAGAAGTGCAAGATCATGCACATAGGAAAGAGAAATCCTGAAGCCACCTATAGGTTAGGAGGTGAGTTGCTGGTAGTCACAAGGGAAGAAAGAGACTTGGGCATCATCATCACAGATGGCCTGAAATCATCCAAGCAGACCACTAAAGCAGTAGGTAAGGCTAAGGGGATGTTGGGGTTTATTAGTATGGGTATCACAAGTCGTAAGTGGGAGGTAATCTTTACAAGACACTGGTTAGGCCCCATCTAGAGTACTGCGTACAGTACTGGAGGCCACACATTCACAAGGACATTAACCAAATTGAGGCAGTCCAGAGAAGGGCAACCAAAATGGTGCAGGGACTGCATCAGAAAATATATGAGGACAGATTAACAGAGCTCAATATGTATACCCTAGAGCAAGGGAGGCCGATTAAGGGGTAATGTGAGGAAGTTCTTTTTCACAAAAAGATGGTGGATGCATGGAATGGCCTACCTCAGAAGTGATGGATATGAATACAGTGCAGGGCTTCAAACAGGCATGGGACAGGCATGAGGGGACAATACAGCTGAGTATGACTGGCTAGACTATTGACAGAGCAAAGGCTGATGGCACATTCAAAAGGTAGAAAAAGAAATGGGCAGACTGGACGGGCCTTGTGGTCCTTATCTGCCATCAACTTCTATGTTTCTATGACATCCAACCTCCTGGACTCCTTGTCAGGAGGGAGGGGGCTCATGTGTAGGTTCACGAGTAGTCATGATCACCACATAATCATTTTCTGGCTGATTTGCATAGTAAGGCTTATTAGATGGTTGCAGGGTATATCTTAGCCTACCTAGGTACAGCTGATATGACATTTGATCTATACCAGACTGCATATGTGGCATCCTCCAGAGCTGGGTATAATGGAGGAATGACAATAACTGGAGTTTGTGGTAACTCTAAGAACTCCATAAAATTTTTCTTTGTAGAGTCTTCTTCCTCCAAAATAAAGCCCATGGTAGCCTACATTTTCTGCACTGTGGACTGAAAAGAGGGATCCTCTGGGGGTGATCTCAGAGTGCTCACCACAGAATCCTCACTACAGGAAGATAAGGTGGAGCTGGTGCAATGTAGATACTGGTCTTCAGCATATCCTCCCTCCTCATAATCCTCCTCCATTATGAGGTTTGGATGCTACTCAAGCACATTGTCATCATCTTCAATGACGGGAACAGAAGACTGCACTGACAACACTGGCTATGGTTAAGGTCTCCTTTGTAGTGCACTGTATAGGTGTAGGTTTGAGGCTTCAGCAGGGTCTAGGAAGTAATAATTCCCATCGATGGCAGAACAGGCTGCTCAGGTAAGCCTGGTAGTAAGCATCATAACACTTCTGAAAATAACATCAGCACTGCTTGTGCATCAACAATGCCTGTACTAGGTGTCATAACTGTTAAGAGTTGATGGCAGATGAAGACCCAATGATGATGGTGACGTATCGTCCATAATAGGCCCAGCAGTGCTTAAGCCAAGTCCCAACCCTGGTGTTTGGTCAATGGTCGGGAGAGGGGCTACTGTCACTACTGCCAAAGAGGATGATGTTGAGGTAGAAGGGTTACTTGATGACCACAGCGATTACCTAGATCTCATCGGGAAGGCCTCTTCTTTGTCCCTGTGCTAATGTTTGTGACTTCCCAATGACGACTTTGGCTGACGGGGGAGTGGTGACAGATTTTTCCTGCATTTGCTTCTCCATTGCTGCCAAAGCTTTCTTAAAAAACTTTTCCAGCGCTCCTTTCCTACGTTACCTGGTAGCGAAGTTGAAGCACCTACAAATCGCACTAGCTTTAATGTTGTGAGAGAAGCCTAAGAGGCATACACACACACAGATATCTCGTATGTGTCGTCCTTGTATATCTTTTCTCTGCAATCACAATACCGGAATAACTTCAATGGTTCTTTCAGCGGCATACAGAAGTGCCAAAAATCACTGAGTATTTAATGTCTGAAAAATGAAAAAATGATGGCCAGCAGTCGACATTTATATGGCTGATCTGACAAGTATGACTGAGAGTGGGAAAAAAACCTGAGGAGAGATGGGGCTGCCCACATTTATGTAGATGCTGGCGCATGGTGTCGACATAGGAAGCCCCTGGCTTACAAAAGTTTCCATATGGTTTTAGCACTAACGTAGGTATAGTTCCAAAGGTGTTGCCTGATGAAAGAGATATCCTCAAAGAAGATCAAGTAGGACTGATCCCGTAGCTGAATTGTCTTGTGTGGATTATAGGCGGGGTCTTCCTTCAGTGCTGCTTCAGTGGCCTGAAGCTGCCTTCCAATGCTTTATTCTCTGCCTCCTAACTCTTCTTTCTGTGGGCCACACAGCTGATAACCCTCCCCTGTAGAAAGGCTTTCAAGGCCTCCCAAAGGGTGGAGTGTGACACTGACCCACTACTGTTATGAGACACAAATTCCTGCAGTTTGGCTCTGAGCCAGGGAATGAATTTGGAATCCTTTAACAGTAGATGGTCCAGCACCATGTGGCTAATTTTGGAGGAGTGGTCCCCAAAGGATACTGGGGGAAGGGCATGTTCAGAGACCACCATGGGGTTCCTGAATGGTGGTGTCCACCACAGCTTGAGTGATCTGTGGGGAGGAGCGCCAGAGGTCCAACATTCTGAATGATTGGTGCACCTGAGAGAAGATGTAGTACTGGACATCTGGGCTGACCAATCTCCAAATATCTGACAGCAAGCTCTTCATTACACTGAGAAGGCAGCCTGGGATTGTCGATGAGGCTTCCCATGGGTGCCAAAGCCATCAAGTGCAAGGTCCAGAATGAGGTTAAAGTCCACTTCCCATAAATACAGGGTTGTGAAGGCTCTGCAATTGGTCAGTGTCTGATGAATTTGTTGAAAGAAAGATCTTATGGAGAATCCTCATTGGGGCATAGGAGTTGATTAGGATGAGAGGACCCTGTGGGGTTGAAAATTTTCCAATCACCCACTGCCCATCCCCCAACACTCTGGGTATCTGTTGCTTGCCATTTTAGTGCCTTGTGCCACAGGATGGAGACTCCTCTACTGGGGGCAATTGCTGTGCTATGTAGTTCCTCCCCACCCACTCCCGCTTCATTTTCTCCACATCTGTAGACAACAATTTGTTTCCTGTAAGAATGCCACCTTGGCCACCAGTTACTTGAGGTGTGCTAGAATCATTTTTTGTTTCATGAAGCAGCTAAGACCTCAAATATTACAAGATATAAATGTGGTATCAGCCATCTGAAATGGGCATCCAGAAGGTGGGTGCATACCACAGTATCAGGAGGACAAGAGCACTATTTGTAATGCAAATTGTAAGTTCTGGACCCCAGTGAGTAGAGCGAGTAGACATTGGGGTTCAATGGTGTGGAAAAAGGAACTGAGGAGGTTGGAGACTGGCAGAATTGCATACCAGTGGGCACACACAGGAAGGTCTGAGCAAGGGGGTATATCAACACTGTTGGATTTTGCGCAGGTCTCAAATGAAATACTGAAACTGGAGCTTAAATTTCCCACAACCAATTCAACTATGAAGTACAAGTTTAGAAACATGTTTGCAAAACATGTTTGACCTAGTTTCAATGAACTGATAAGTGTTTTACTTGAAATGGTGGATGACCTCTGATAGCTGTCATCCATACTGGATTATGAAAAACTACAAAACAGTTATTTTCCAGCACAGGTATAAAAGGTACATAGCCAACACAGCAGGTCAGCATTAACCCTTACATAATCCTTCAACACTGTCAGCCCCCAAAAGTTCTGTCTCCCATTTAGTCCTAGCACTTCTGACCCCAAGACCAAAAAGTGGGACTCTACGAAAGACTGATTCTAGGAAGATCTAAGTAAGCTATATTGACTGCTTGTCCCTTGTCAGCCACCCAATCAAAGAAGTCAGTAAGATTCATCTGGAAAGACCTCCCCCTTGTGAGCCCATGCTACCTGGAGTCCCGCAGCCCATTCATTATAAGAAGTCTACCAGGTCATTCCCTCAGTATGGATTCCATTACATTTCTCCACTATAGTTGTCAGGCTGACTGGTCTAAAGTAACTGCCTCACCATTCATTCCACTTTTAGGCAGCGTCCTATATCTGCTATCCTCCAGTCCCTAAGGACCATCCTGTGGCCAGTGAGCAGTTGGATATATCTGCAATGGGAGCCACTATTATTTCAACAGCATCCTTGGGCATTCTAGGGTGTAATCCATCAAGTCCGTAGATTTATTTATTTACTTCTAACTTTTTCCATTTTCCACTACCCTTTTCCGTCTTATACTGCCCATGCAGCTAGTGCTCAGCCTCTCTTTACTTCTCTTCTTACCCTACATTCTGGAAGTTTTCCCTTTCTTTTTTATACCCTGGTACATAATGAACTAAAGTGTTCATTCAGTATCTCTGCACTACCTTTGTCTCCCTACTTCGAGTATTCCTCCCACTTAAGTCTCACAATGCCCCCTTTGAAATGTATCTGAAGAACATTTTTCTTGCTTTACCCCCTTTTGCTAGCCAGAGATCTGTCTCCACCATGACTTCCCTGACATATTTTTGAACACCCTCCTCCTCCTTGGCTTTTACTGCATCCTTCACTTCCTTTTTTTTTCCTGGTCATTGCCCCCCCCCAATGTAGCTTTGCCCCAGGCAATCCTGGTCCGATCCCCTTCCCCCCCAGGACTTACCTCAGCTGATGAGCCGCTTGAGCGCACACCTCAGGGTGGTGCCACCAAGATGGCTCACCCCAACGGACACTCATCCAGATTACCGATGGGTCCAACTTCTGTGCAGGGCTCCCTGGTTTTCCCACAAGAGTGGGGCTGTGGGGTCCACGAGGCATCATCAGTGGGCTGGCAGATTTTATTTATTTTTTTATTTTAAACCTAGTGGGAGCCATGGCATACAATAACATAAGTGTGCTATGTGCGACATCCCGTATGGCTCCTGAAGCACTCGGTGTCAGTCATCACTCCTGCCAGCCTCCACCCGGGGTTGACCACACACTGATTGCTAGCCCTTCCTCCTCTCTGGAGGAGGAGAGCAATCCCTATGATGCTCAATCCTCCTCCCCACAGGCCGGCCCTCTGACTTCTCTGGTCCATGTCTGAACCCAGGGCGTCACAGTCGGAAGCGCTACCACTGTGCTGATGGGCCGGCCCCTCTGTCCTTTACTTCTGCTGTGAATCACATTGAGCCTCATGACCTTTTGCTCTTTGATGCCCTTCCAATAAAGCTTGCTGCTGCCTAGGTAGAATACCGACATGGATGTCAACTAAGGTCAGGAAATGTATACGCAGAAAGAGAAGGGCTTATGCGAGTGCAAAGGCCAGCGGTAGGCTGGCTTGTTAGGATAGCTACAAAAAGGCCCTGAAAAAAACCAAAAAATCTATAAGGTAAGTTAAAAGATCCCATGAATTGCAGTTAGCAAGTAAAGGAAAGGATAACTACAAATCCTTTTATACATACATTAATAATAAAAGGGGGGAGCCAGAACAATCACCCCACTACAAACCCAGGATGGGAAACTCATTACAGGTAACAGCCAAATGGCTAAATGTTATAATGACTACTTTACATCAGTGTATAACAGTAAAACTGTGGGGACCAAAATTCATTTACCAAGCACTGAGGTTAAGTAGATTGGTTTTGAATGAAACAGACATTAGGAAAAGGCTACTCAGGCTAGATCAAAATAAAGCTCAGGCTAGATCAAAATAAAGCTCAGGGCCTGGATGGTTTGCATTCCAGTGTCATTAGAGAACTAGCGGTAGAAATGGTGGAGCCACTGACAGTACTGTTTCAGAATTCCCTGGATCAGGGTGAGGTGTTGGAGGTGGGCGGGTGTGGTGCCCATCCATAAAAAGGGTTCAAACCAGGATGTGAGCAATTATAGGCCTGTCAGCCTAACAGCAGTGCTGGGACAGGTCCTAAAGGGGGTTATAAAAGATCATATTACAGACTTTTTGCATCTGGCAGGGGGCATTGACTACACGCAGCATGGTTCCACTAAAGGCCGTTTCTACCAGACAAATCTGATGGAGTTTTATGGCAGAGTAAGTAAAGTACTAGATAGTGGGGATGCGGTAGATGTCATACTTTTGGATTTCTCTAAGGCATTTGACAAGGTCCCACAAAGGGAGCTTGTTGATGCTCTTATAGAACACAAAATACAGGGAAATCTATCCCATTGGATAGCATCACGGTTCACCAACAGAAAACAGAGGGTTTGCATTAGGGGAAATAATTCAGAGTGGTCAGATGTGATAAGTGGAGTACCCCAGGGATCAGTACTGGACCCTTGTCTAGTTAATATCTTTTCATCTTCAATGACTAGCAAGGTAAAATCTGGGAATTGAAATTCGCTGATGATACTCGGTTAGGGAGAGCAGTAAATAATGCAGAAGAAGCAGACTTATTGCAGGCAGCCTCACAGGAGATGGAGGAATGGGCACGGAATCATAAGCTATAATTTAATGCAGAGAAATGTACAGTAATGCACCTAGCCAGTGAGCAGAGGATGAGATAAACAGAGTGCACAGGAGTCTGCACTATTTCCTACATTCTGTCTGACTGTGGCTTGTTCTTTTAACTTTGCAGCATTTTAAACTTAAATTAGAACTGTACATGCCTCTGGAGAGAGGTTTGTGTTTGGGCTCAGGTTACACTAGAAACAAGTGAGACATTCTGTCTCAAAAGGTGCTTTAGCTGCCTGCCCAAAGGCAGTGTGGGAAGGTGGAGGACCTAGCCATATCCCAGTTACAGCACCTTCATTGCTAGTTGGCTTTTTTGCAGAAGTGCAGAAACAGCATATTAAGACCACCAAATGAGGTGGCAACTGTGTTGAATTTAAAACAAACTGTTTTGAACTTTAAAACATTTCATTGCTTTATTTTTTCTCTGATTCAAATTGTTGTTGCTGGTATACCTTCTTCTGCATTATTACAAGGTGTGCCTACAGGTGTGTGCTAACAGATTACTGCTGTAATCTTCTGATTCAAATTGTCTTTTGCAAGGTATATCTTCTGTTACTGCTTTATTTTTCTCTCTAGCAAAGTGTTTCTTACAGCGTATATCTTCTCTGAAATTACTGTATTACAGGTGGAGCTTACATTTTTGTGACTTTTTTATCATTGGGCTAAGAAAAATTATTGTTTGACACTGTGTTTTATTTTATTCTTGTTTGTTGAAAAGGTTTGTTGTCTCAGAGGTGTTTCAGTCTCCTTCTCACATTGAAGGAGCTAATTGCTTTTCCTCCCACAGCTCTTCCAAAGGATTAGGTGTGTATGTGGGGGGTGGAGCTGGCAAACTGTCAGTAATTTCCAACAGAAAGAAGGGTTAAAAAGTCAGGTTAGTTGATATCTTGGAGGTAGAAGACTTGGTTTGCTGGCCAAGGCACCTAGCTTCACCTGAGCTCTTTCCTTCTAAGACTACTTGAAAGGCAGAGTAGAAACTTACCAGAGCAAGGAGAAGGATTAAGACTTAGTTTGGCTAAGCAGATTTACTGTGTGGTGGTGTTTTATTTTTACTCACAGGGATTGCTACTGTTTGTTGCTAACATTTCATTGCTTTATTTTTCTCTGATTCAAATTGTTGTTGCTGGTATACCTTCTTCTGCATTATTACAAGGTGTGCCTACAGGTGTGTGCTAACAGATTACTGCTGTAATCTTCTGATTCAAATTGTCTTTGCAAGGTATATCTGTTACTGCTTTATTTTTCTCTGGAGCAAAGTGTTTCTTACAGGGTATATCTTGTCTGAAATTATTACAGGTGGTGCTTTACAGGTTTTACAGTTTTATCTAACATTAGGATAAGCTTTCAGGTTACTGCATTTGTTGTTGACTGATTGTTTCTGCTCTTACCTCCTTGTTCTTTTGTCCGTGGTTCTTCTTTTTAGGCAGGGTTGCCAGTATTTACTGAAGAGAAGGTAGGGCAGGGCCCACAGCTCAGCATCATGGACACAGGGGAGGGAGGTGAGCACTACTCCCTTCACAAAAGAAAGGGTCCTACAAGAGCTTGCTAAGCTCAGGGTGGATAAGGCAATGGGACCTGATGGCATACATCCCAGGGTACTTAAGGAGCTAAAGGAGGAACTAGCAGAGCCATTAGCAGAATTGTTTAGTGAGTCTCTGAGCACAGGAGAGGTCCCAGAAGACTGGAGAAGGGCTCATGTGATCCCACCCACAAGAGTGGTAGCAGGAGGAGGCGGGAACTACAGACCGGTCAGTCTTACCTCAGTAGTGGGCAAGATTATGGAAGCACTCCTTAAGGAAAGGATAGTGCAACACCTGGAATCCATAGGGGCACAGGATCCAAGACAGCATGGGTTTACAAAAGGAAGGTCCTGTCAAACTAATCTCATAGATTTCTTTGACTGGGTAACCAGAGTGGTGGACCAAGGGGAGCAGTTGATGTCGCCTACCTTGACTTCAGCAAAGCTTTTGACACTGTTCCACATAGAAGATTGATAAATAAGCTAGTAGGCTCGGGTGGGTCAGAAGTTGGTCAACTGGGTGGCAAACTGGTTGACTGGCAGAAAACAGAGAGTGGTGGTAAATGGTATACAGTCAGAAGAGATGCAAGTCACAAGTGGGGTACCTCAGGGATCAGTCCTGGGGCCAGTCCTATTCAACATCTTCATTAGTGACCTAGCAGATGGACTAGAGGGTAAGGCTTGTCTGTTTGCAGATGACACCAAGATCTGCAACAGAGTAGATGATCCAGATGGGGTGGGCAGAATGAGAAGAGATCTGGATAAACTAGCAGAATGGTCAGAAGAGTGGCAACTGGGATTTAATGCAAAGAAGTGCAAAATCATGCACATAGGGAAGAGAAACCCTGAAGCCACTTATAGGCTGGGAGGAGTTGCTAGCAGTCACAAAGGAAGAAAGAGACTTGGGCATCATCATCACTGATGACCTAAAATCATCAAGCAGACCTCTAAAGCAGTAGGTAGCTAGGGGTGTTAGGGTGTATTAGTAGGGGTATCACAAGTCGTAGAGGGAGGTAATAATCCTCTGTACAAGACATTGGTTAGGCCCCATCTGGAGTACTGCGTGCAGTATTGGAGGCCACACCTTCACAAGGACATTAACCAAATTGAGGCAGTCCAGAGAAGGGCAACCAAAATGGTGCAGGGACTGCATCAGAAGACATATGAGGACAGATTAACGGAGCTCAATATGTATACCCTTGAGCAAAGGAGGGAGAGTGATATGATCGAGACATTTAAACACCTTAAGGGCATAAACAAGGTGAAAGAGTCTAACATGTTTAAATATAAGAAAATAGCAGGACAAGAGGACACAGCATGAGATTAGAGGAGGCCGATTAAGGGGAATGTGAGGAAATTCTTTTCCCAGAAAGGGTGGTAGATGCATGGAATGGCTTACCACAAGAAGTGGTGGCTATGAATACAGTGCAGGGCTTCAAACAGGCATGGGACATGCATAAGGGAGCAATACAAATGACTATGAATAGATAGGCCACTGACAGAGCAAAGGCCGATGGCACATTTATAAGGTAGAAAAAGAAATGGGCAGACTGGATGGGCCTTGTGGTCCTTATCTGCCGTCAACTTCTATGTTTCTATGTTTCCATAAAACATTCTGTGTTGGGGTGAGAGGTTGGCAGGAAGTGACACACTAATTCCTGTTGCCCCCACTCCTTATAAGGCACAGCTCCAGCGAGCAGAGCGAGCATTCGTATTCGCGCTGAGATGCGAGCAGAGACACACGCATCTCAGCGCGTGTCTGCTGTGTCAGCTGGGTCGGCAGGGAGGTAGGTCAGACAAATTACAACTGTGTATATATCTTTCACAACAATAGCAAATAATATAGATGCTAGGACAGGCCTGAGGTAGACCACGAGTATATTAAGTGAAAGTGTGTGGCCAAACATAACAAAATATGGAGACCCACGAAAATCTGTGTGGTAGTTGTCAAATGTACGCCATTGGGCCACAAATTGAGAATGTTGTATGCGATAGATGCCTGTTGCTCAGGATATTACAGGACGAATTAAACATTCTGCACACTAAAAGCCCTTTTGACCCAGAATTACACTCATTAGAGTCATACACTTATGAAATGGCATATCTTTACTAACTCTGTAGTGGCACTAATACAGTACTAGAACCAACAAATTCAGTAACCACTTCAATATTAGCACCTGTACCCAACCCAGAGGATGAAACGTGGTCACAGGTCCCCAAAGGTAAAACAAAGTGCTGGGGTGGCCAAGTGTTCAATAGTGCCCCAGTGGTGCAGACACATAACAAGTTTGAGGTCCTAACACCAGACGATGATACTCTGGACCCAGACTCATTAGGTACCCTCACTTCTTATGATCACCAGCAAAAAAAATATCTCTACCTCTGTACCTGCACTCATTCAGATGGAGGTGAAATCCAAAAACAAAAGCCCAGTCCCCCTATAATCGACTACACCTAACCTTGGATCAATAACTAGCAAGGTGAATTCTCCCAGGTAGGTATTTGTATTAGGGGACTCCATTATTAAGCATATTGACAGGACGGTGTGTAATCCAGATAAAAGTAAACGTACCTGATCCAGCTTCAGGGGAGCAGGTATATCCAATATAACCTTGATGGCTCCAAACATACTGAAACATTCTGGTGCAAACCCCCTGGTAATAATACACACTGGTACAAATGATACTAATAGATGCCACCTAAACCAAATGAAGTTAAATACCATCTGCCTTAACAACATCCTGACCGAAATGGGTTGTGAAATATGTTTTTCGGAGGTTTTGCCAGTACCAAGAACTACTGAGTATGTTACTAACAGAATTAAATCCTACAATGAGTGGCTGAGGAAATGGTGTTTGTCACAGGAAATAAAATGCCTTACACATTGGGAAAATTTTGTAGACAACTCTTCTCTCTTCCGTTAGGATGGGCTCCACTTGAGCAGGAGAGGGAGTTCCATCTTAGGCAGGAGAATTCTCTCACACATTAGCAGCTGTTTAAACTGACATAAAGGGGGGAGTTTGGGGTGACACCCAAGACTCTAGCAAATAAGCCTCCAACATCTAAGGTTTGCAAAATATTATTTCTTAATGCAAGGTCCTTAAACTTGTTAAAAATCTCCGACCTTGAAACCAAAATTCACTTACTGGATATTGACATCATTTCAGTAACAGAGACATGGTGGGACCCAGATTCAACTTGGATGAAAGACATACCAGGCTTTAAATTATACCAAAAAGATAGATTGCACAAAAAAGGAGGTGGTGTATGTCCTTATATTAAAGACACAATTCATTCACATGAATACCCACATACTTCACCAATGGAAAGTATATTGGCAGCCATTCAGTTTCAGGGACACCCACAATTAATGTTGGGTACATGTTATCACCCACCATCCTCTGATTCAAAATATATAAACACATTAATACAGGACATCAGCCACATGACGAATAAAGGTGATATCCTGATCCTGAGAGACTTTAACATGCCATCCATAAACTGATTTACTAATAACGGCACAACAGCTGTCGAAAAACTTTTATTTCAACAATGAATGAATTAGGGCTTGAGCAAATTGTTCAAGAACCCACTAGAGGGTGCAGTGTATTAGCCCTTGTGATTACCAATATTGAGGGCAAATTCTTAAATCTTTCAATATCAGACCCACTAGGGAATAGTGACCACCATACCATTGTATTCGATCTACAGTATGAATCTAGCATAATAGTTAATAATGCTCAGGTGTATAACTACCACAAAGCTAACTTAGAGGCAATACACAACAGCCTAAAAAAATACCCCATGGGAAACAATTTTATCACCTTTAACCCTGGAAGACTCTTGGGTAATTGTTAAAATAGGATAATAGACCTAGGAAAAGCTTATATTCCAGCCCAGATAAAATATAACAATAAAGCTAAAATTCCTTTGTGGTTAAATAATGATATTCGAAGGAAAATCAAACAGAATAAAAAACTATTTACTAGTTTAAAAAAATGCACAACAGCCACAAAAGAACTCATACTGGGATAATACAGAAAGTACAGTTACGTAAGAACTTACCGTAACAGTAGATCTTCGAGAGAGGCTCTTGCAGTAGGTAATTACATATAGGACTGACGCCGGCAGACGGCAGGACCCCATGGAAAAATTTCTAGCTAGCAGTCCCCACGTCAGGTGACCGGCATCAGGAGATGTTGGTATAAAGGGGCGGTCCCTGATGCCTGCCTTCCAGTTCTTTCCTGCCACGGGCCAGAGAGGCCAGACAAGAGAGGAGTGGATATTTCCCTCACAGGAAAAGGAGCTGAAAAAGCCTAAGGGGATGGAGGGCAGGAAGGTATTACCTACTGCAAGAACCTCTCTCGAAAATCTACTGTGACGGTAAGTTCTTACGTAACTGTACTATCTTACTTCGAGAGGGCTCTTGCAGTAGGTAATTATGTATAGGACTGAATTCCAAGCAGTCTGGAACAAAGAGCGGCACCGGGAGAAGGAAACTACTCCAAAAGGCAGTTCTATCTGTGCAAGCCTCAATATAAGAGGCCTTGCAGAACAGCCAGCCCAAAGCCTGCTCTACGGTGAGAGGCAACATCCAAACTGTAGTGTTTAGTAAAGGTATGGACGGACGTCCAGGTAGCAGCAGCATAGATGTCTGCAGCAGACACATTCTTGAAACAAGCCATTGAGGCAGCTACTCCTCTGGTGGAGTGGCCTCTTACTTGACCCAGGAGGGTCTTGTATTTGTCGTAACAGAAAGTGATGCAAAGAGCCAATCATTTAGATAGGCATTGCTTGGAAACAGCATTGCCTTCCCTTTTTACGAGCAAAAGAGACAAACAATTGATCAGTCTTTCTGAGATCCTTCATCCTGTTGGTGTAGTATCTCAGAATCCGGTGATCATCCATAGTATGGAGTAAATACTCCCCTTGATTAGAGTACTGTGTAAAAAAGGCAGGTAACTCTATGGACTGATTTAGAGTAGACTCTGCTACTACTTTAGGGAGAAACTTAGGATTTGTGCGAAGAGCAACATGTTCCTTGTGAAAAATCAAGTATGTGATTTTGCACATTAGGGCCTGGAGAGCAGAAGTAATGGCCACCAGGAAGAGAGTCTTCCACAAAAGGAACTTCAAATCCACAGAAGCTGCAGGTTCGAAAGTGGGGGAGAGTAAGTTTCTCGAGAACAAAGTTCAAGTCCCAAGGGGGAGCAGGAGTACGGATGGGGGGCTTCAGATGGAGGACCCCTCTGAGAAAGGTCTTAGAGACCTCCACTTGAATGAAAGCCTTGTCTGTGAAGGGAACATGATAGGCCGAGATGGCCACCATGTGTGTCTTCAGAGAAGAATGACTGAGACCCAGGTCAAACAGATGACGTAGATACTCCAACAGAAGCCCCCGCTGAACAGGAGAAGGGTTCCACATTCTTGGAAGCAGCCCAGATAATGAATCTTTTCCACTTCATGGCATAAGTGGATCTGGTGGAGGGTTTTCTGGCCTCCACCAAAATCTCCGCCACTTTGGGAGACACTCCAAAATGGGATTGGACTAAGTCTGCAGGAGCCATGCATGCAGTTGAAGGAATTTGAGGCCTGGATGGACCAGGGTCCCCTGATCCTGGGTCAGTAAATCTCGAGAGAGAGGAAGCAGAGGATCCTCTGAGTATTGTCGTAGAAGAGAGAACCAAACCTGCCTGGGCCAGAAAGGAGCGATCAGAATCATTTGTGCTCCATCTGAAGCTAGTTTCTGCAAGACTCGTGGGATAAGTGGAATTTATTTTATTTATTTATTTATTTATTTACGAGTTTTACCAGGTTGGCATACTGAGCAACATGCTCGATTCCAGATGCAACCTGGGGGCCGAGACCCAATTAGCAAACACTGTCGATTTACAAGAAAAGTATTTTTCATACATAGTCAATTTAGGACAACTAGCATCAATTTCCACAGTTAATGAAGATGGTTACAGACAGAGGTAATACATGTATAGTGTAGAGAAAATTGGAGGGTGGTCAACTTGGGAGCAGTTAATTTCACAATAGGTGTAGGGTTGAATTAATTGAAACAGAAATTGGGGGAAGGCATAGACGAATCTGTCCTTCCAGTCTAGAGACAGAGCGTTGCTCCAGAAAGCGCCTTGCTCTGGAACGAGCAAGCAGAAGACGGGAAGTTTTACATTTAGAGGGGATGCGAACAGGTCGACCTGTGGTGTTCCCCAAAATTGGAAGATATTGTCTAGGACCCCTTGGTCCAGTTCCCACTTGTGAGTCAGAGCAGAAGAGCGAGGAGCCCTGGGTCCGATGAGGGCCTAGATGGGCTCCCCAACCTTCGCCCGATGCATCTGTGGTTAGAGTCTGTGAGGGGGGGAGGATGAAAGAAAGGAACTCCCCGAAACAGGTTCTCTCGAACCATCCACCATTGCAAGTCTCGAAGCATCGTCGAGGAGACCAGAACTGGGTGATCCAGGTCATCCTCTAGCTGATCCCATTGGGAGCATACAGTCCACTGAGAAATTCTCATGTGGAGTCGAGCGCAAGGAACTGTCGGGATAGCAGCTGCCATGAGCCCGAGAAGCCGAAGGACCGACCTCGCAGAGACCATCCTGTGGTCGGACAGCAGACTTATTTGGGTCTGGAGGGTGGACGCCCTGTCTTGAGGCAGGAAGGCCTTGCCCGTGGTCATATTGAGAATCGCCCCAATAAACTGTAGTCTCTGTGATGGGACCAGATGAGACTTGGAAAGGTTGATGGTGATACCCAGGCAGGCAGAAACCTGCGGGGTAAGGGAGAAACAATGCAGGAGTTCCTCCCTGGAGGAGGCCACCAGGAGCCAATAGTCCAGGTACGGGAAAACCTGCACTCCCCTGGTACGCAGGTGGGCCACCACCACTGCCAGGCATTTGGTAAATACTTGGGGGGCCAAGGATAGACCAAACGGGAGCGCCTTGAACTGGTAGTGGTCCCCCTGGAACGCAAACCGAAGGTATTTGCGATGAGATGGGCAAATGGGACTATGCACATAAGCATCCTGCATATCCAGAGCACACAGCCATTGACCCAGCCAGAGAAGGGGCAGGAGGCTCTGCAAAGAGAGCATCCTGAACCTTTTGTATTCTACGAAAAGAGTCAGGGAACTGAGATCCAAAATTGGTCTGAGATCTCCTGTCTTCTTTGGGACCAAGAAAAATTGGGAATAGTAACCCATCCCTTGCAGATGAAGGGGGATGGGTTCTGTTCCTTGTTTCAGCAGGAGGGCCGAAATTTTCTCCTGGACCAAGAGAAGATGTTCCCTTGAATACGACGACTTCAGAGGGGGGTGGTGAGGTGGTTTCTGAAGAAACTCTATCGAGTGTCCTTCTGCTATGAGCTAGAGCACCCAAGAATCTGTGGTTATCCTCTCCCATCCCGGAAGGTGGAGGGAAAACCTCTCTCCTACCGGTTCCTCCGGGGAGTCCGGAGGCAGTGGGAGAGGGAAGGAGTCAGGTGGTGTGGGGCAGCGCTGCAGCTGAAGCACCCGCAGCTTTTTCAGGTGGAGGGGGCTTTGCAGCTGTGGGGGCCTGTCGTTTTGTGGCCCGCCTTCCCTGGGGTTTCGCCTTTGGCCGATTCCGTCTGCAAAAGGGACGACGCTGCTGCTGATGAGGACGGTACATGGAATCAACTGACTTCAGTGCCATCCCCTTCTCTTGCAAATCAGTGATTATGTCCTTGACATCACCCCCGAAAAGCACCGACCCCCAGAAGGGTGCTCCCTGGATAGCAGATTGCACCTCCGGGACCAACCCTGACACATGGAGCCAAGCATGACGCCGTAGGCCTACAGCGAAAGCTGAGCTCCGCCCAACAGTGTCCACTGCATCGTATGTCGCACAAAGCATGTGTCAACTGGCTGAATGAGCAGAGTGAACAAGATTAGCCAACTCCTGCTTGACTTGAGAGTCAGACAGGGAGTCCAATTTGGCCTCCACCTGAGTCAGAATGGCCTTCTGGTAGTCCCCCATATGGCCGACATAGTTCAGGGCCCTGATCCCCAGCGTGGAGGACGCGTAAATATTTCTCCCATACTGGTCCAGAAGGTGTGATTCCTTATCAGGTGGTGATGAGCTAAGGTGTTTGGGGTTTGCTGACCGGCCGTGAGCGGCACTAATTACAACCGAGTCAGCACGAGGGTGAGAATCCAGGAAATCAACACCCTCTGGAGCCTGATATAGCCTGTTCGACTTCCTGGGAAGTGGGGCTAAAGCTTCAGGCTGTTTCCATATAGTGGTAACGAGGTCGGCGTGAGGCTCTATCCGGGGTGGCACTAAGGTAGGAGCTGTCATGGGCAGATCCAGATGTTCAGCGAGTTTCAGATGCAGAGGATCTGGTTCCAGGGACTGCTACTGATGAACCTCCTGGATTTTCCTAAGCAACTCCGTAAAAGAAGGATCCTCCGGAGGAGTCCTTTGCCTGAGCTTCGACGGACAGTGTGGCTCATCGTCTCTCTCGGAGCAACCATCGGAAGAATCCGAGGAGTCCAAGGGTGAAGAGGAGGATGAAGAGGAAAAAGACTCCCTGTCCCGACCCAGGGGAGGAACGGACCCCTTGGGAAGTCCCAGAGGGAGCGTGTCCTGCCCTTCTCTGGATTAAGACGGAAGAACCCTGGAATCTGGAGGTGGTGAGGGAGTGCGCCACCGCGGACGTACGGGAACCTGGGATGGCACCATCGTCGGAAGGCGGCTCTCGACCTCTTTGGTGAGTTGAGCCTTGGCCTCAGCCTACCAGGAGGCCAGAATCTCCTGCAGGTCCATCGGCAGCTGCGAGGGCAGTGGAGGAGGAGGATGAGGCGGGGGATAAGGATACAGGTTATAACCATATGGAGCGTATCCAAAACCCGGCTGCGGGTAGCCCGGCGTCGGGTACTGTGGCGCCGGATACTGCGGTGCCAGGTACGTCAGCGTCGGATAAGATGGGGGGTACCCAGGAGCTGGGGGGACTGCCGGAGCAGACGGACCAGCCAGTGACCTCACGGGCGGGTCCACATTGGAGGGCCCGGAGGGTGGAGGGCCCGATGGGAGCGGGATGTCTCCCGGAGTTGGTAGCACCAGCGTCGGAGGCACCGACATCAGAGGAGCTGATGTCGGAGCTAGCGTCCAGGGAGCCGACGTCGGATCCGACGCAACCACCGGAGGACAATCTGATGGAGGAGGAAGGTCCCCAGCGTCGCCCGGGGATGGAGGGGAGAAATCTCCGGGGTCGGGCTGGGGAGACTCTGGGTCCCCAGATGGCAGCGAAGGCTGTGGGGAACTGGGTACAACGGACGTGGGAGGTCCGCTAACGGTTCCCGCCAGCGGACATCAGACGAGCCGGCGGTGTGGCTTGGTGAGCTCAGCAGGCGCGAAACAGCGGCGTCACGGCTTATGGGAGCCATCACTGGAGGCAGGCTGAGCAGAGGGATGGCCTGGTCTGGTGGAGTGGAGGCTGGGCGGCCGCCCCGAGGGGTCGGACGCCCACCGGCCCTCCTGGGCAGACGCCGGAGGAGCCGATGTCCGACTTACTGGAGTCACCCGCATTGGTAGGCCGCAAGCGTGTGGCTGAACCAGGGCAGAGGCTCCAACAGCCCGGAGGCACCCATAAGTCCCAAGCGCCAAGCCAGACGGAGGAGCTGACACCCCTCGGAAACCTCCGAGGTGGCCGTCGAGGGCAGTCCCCGGAGAGAGAGCATTTACCCTGTGTCAGCGACTCGAGGGGAGCCGCGGTAGAGGAGCCCTTGTCACGGTTCCTCTCCTTATCCTTCTACTTCTCCTTCCGATGGCCTTCAGGGGAAGTGGACGCCTGCCTCAATTTTTTGAGCTTCTTTTCCATAGAACTCATTTTCTTCTTCAGAATATGGGCTTCCAGGTATTGCTGCCGCCTTTTCCAGGTAGCCGCGTTGAAGCTGAGGTAGTGCTGGCACTTCTCGACCAGGTGATTGGGGCCTAGGCAGAACAGGCACAGGGAATGGCCGTCCCTGTGCGGTAGCTGGGCGCCACAGGAATTGCACTTATTTTTGTGCTCAGAGGGTGTAGGGGACGACATATACCGACGATGGTACCTGACGTTAGCCAAAAAAAACAAATGATTTCGGTAAAAAAACGACAAAGATAGGGCTGACGAAGCAAGAACTTTACTACGAGGTGCCACGAACTAGCGCGAAAGAACTGGAAGGCGGGTGTCGGGACTGCCCTTTATGCTGGCGTCGCCTGATGCCGTCACCTGACAAGGGGCTGTCCACCAGGGACTGCTAGCTAGAAATTTTTCCGTGGGGTCCTGCCGCCTGCTGGCATCAGTCCTATATGTAATTACCTACTGAAGAGCCCTCTCGAAGTAAGGTCTGCTGTTAAAGAACTAAAAAGGACTATCAGGAAGGCAAAATGCAACTTCGAGTTCTGCATAGCCCATTCCAAAGATAATCACAAATCCCTATTTTCTTATCTCAGTAGTAAAAAAGGCAGTAACAGACAAACTGGGCATTGACCAATGGCACAAACATCATTACATCTGATAGAGAGACAGCCGACACATTGAACACCTATTTTGCATCAGTATTCTCAAATCATACAGTCATAATTAATACAAATACTATCATATCAAGTTCTACTGAAAATAACCACACCATAACTATTTCTGAAGTAGTTTCATTGCTAAAAAATTTAAAACCAAATACTAGCTGTGGACCAGACTTAATTAATCCTAGATTTTTTGTTGAAACAGCTGAAAATATTGCCACACCACTTTCCATTATTTTTAATAAATCATTAGTGGAAAGATCCGTTCCATCTGATTGGATAACTGCTACAGTTGTGCCTATACTTAAAAAGGGTAACCGTTCCATAGTGAGTAATTACCACCCCATCAGCCTTACTTCCATCCCATGTAAAGTAATGGAAACAATTATTAACGGCATATTAGAGGCAGAAATGCAAACTCTAGGCATTATCGACCACTCACAACATGGGTTCAAGCAAGGCTTTTCTTGCACCACCAATTTAATAGCTTTTTACAATACTATCAACCAAGAACTAGACAATAAGATTTCCATGGATGTCATCCTCCTGGATTATAGCAAAGCATTTGATAAGGTTACTCACAATATTCTCCTACCTAAGCTATCAGACCTAGGTTTTCCTTATAACATAATAAAATGGATCAACTGGTGGTTAACCAACAGGACGCAGCATGTTAGGATCAATGGTGCCTATTCCAGTAATATGGCTGTGACCAGTGGTGTGCCGCATGGATCAGTTCTGGGCCCAGTACTATTCAATATTTTCATCTCAGACATGCAGATTAGCTCCAGGAACATACTTTCGAAATTTGCAGATGATACAAAGTTAGGTGGTAGGGTGGATTCCAACTACAATATGGACTTATTAGTAAAGAACCTCTCAGTATTAGAGCATTGGGCACAGAATATCAAAATGACGTTCAATACAGACAAATGTTCTGTTCTCCACTTAGGTTACAATAATCCCAAACAAACTTATACACTATATAATAGTATCATTAAATCTTCAATATGTGAAAGAGACTTGTGCATCCTGATAGATGACAAATTATCATCCTCCAGTCACTGTAATCATGTAGCTAAAACCGCTAATTCACTACTTAGGCACATTAACCGTACGTTTATATCTAAAACAGAGGAATATATTATCCCATTGTTTAAAGCATACATCAGACCATATACAGATTATGGGTCACCAGTGTGGAGTCCATACATGGTCAGGGACAGTCAAGTGATTGAAAGAGTTCAGAGAAGGGCAACAAAAATGGTGCCCCCATTTAGCATCACTACCATATCCAGAGAGGCTTCAAAAAACAGGCCTATATTCACTGGAGTTTAGGCGCTCCAGAGGTTATCTTCTGTTCTTATATAAAATTCTCAAATCACCATCTCTGATGGAAAAATGTGGTATTGTTAAAACATAAAGAAAAATAGTACCTAGACTTCACAATCAACAACCAATGGTGTGTAAAGCAAAAACAAACAGGTTTTATTTCTTCTCGGTAAGAACACCAAGGCTCTGGAACCAGCTACCACAATAACTAGTAGACTATAATACCTTTGAATCCTTTAAAAAGGGTGTAAATCATTGGCTCTCCAAAAACTACAACAAAGTGTAATTTCCCTCACATGTGGGGGACAATCAAGATAGGCTTCATGGCTTCCTTTTGTCCTCACTTACCTAATAAACCTAGGTAAGAAAAATATTAAATCAATCTACACATTGAATAGAAAAACCCTGAGGGAAGTCACAGAAGAGAGAGACCTAGGTATCAGAATTACAAATGAGCTCAGCTTTAAATGACATTGTACGCGGGTGGTAAAAACAGCAAGCAACAAATTAAATGGTATTATTAGATATATGAGGAGTAGAGCTAGGAGGTGCTGGTCCCATTGTATACAGCGCTGGTGAGGCCCCACATGGAATACTGTGCCCAGTTCTGGTACCCAGGCTATAGGATGGAGGTCAGAGCAATTGAGAGGGAGCAGAGGAAGGCAACCCATTTGATTAAGGAGGTCAAAAACAAAGACTATGCTGAGAGACTAAGCGACCTAGGAATGTACTCACTGGAATTCCGTCGGTTAAGTGGAGATATGTGCCTGGTTTATAGGGTCCTATCTGACGCAGGGCAGTGGGCATAACTAGGCCTAGAAATACGGTAACAAAGTTATTGTACCAGAGCCCACCCATTACAAGTTGCAGGGGAATGGTATAGGTACAACAAAATGAGGCACTAGTTTTGTGTAACAGTAGCCAGAATATGGAATGGTTTCCCAGTTGAAGTGGTGGCTAGTGAAAATATGAAGGAGTTCAAAACCAAACTGGACAAATACTTAATATCATATAAGATTCAGAGGTACAGCTAGAGTTCATGCCAGCTACAGTACATGGACTTCGGTCTTCTATGCTCTGTATCAAACCTATGAAACCGATGAAATCTCTAAAACTCCTGTTTTAAATGCTTCCCATTTTTCTGCTACTACTTTTATTGGCCTCATTCTCTCTCAACAGCTTTTGCATCCTGTCAAAATCTGCCTTGTTAAAATCCCACAGCTCTACTGCACTCACCCCTTTCGTGGCCCTCATTTAGATCTTCAACCTCACTGTCTTGTGGTTGCTGGAGCCTAGCAGTTCGTAAACTACCACATTTTGGATAATCTCACTGTCAGTAAGTACCAGAACCAGCAAGGCCACTTCCCTTGTTGGGTTCTGGACCAGTTGTACTAGGAATGCTTCCTGGCATGCTTCCACAAGGAGCTGGGTCCTTGTACTTTCAGTGGCTGGGATCTTCCAGTCCACATCTAGCATGTTAAAGTCCCCTACTATTACAGTACTACTTTCCCCTTATTCGGCCCTCATTTATTATTCACTCACTGATCCGGGCCTGGTGGTCTGCAGAACATGCTAATCCCAACCTGTTTCCTATTTCATGTTGTTGTCAGTACCCACAGGGTTTCCCGCTTCCCCAAGTCTCAATGTTTGTCCATTTCTGTCATCCCTATTTCCTCTTTTATGTACATTACAACTCCCTACCCTTTCCCTTTTTTCTTCTCTCCTTCCTGAATAGTTAGTATCCTGGTATGGTCATGTTCCACTCATGTTTCAAGGTTGCCCACTTCTCGGTGACAGCCACCAGGTCAAGGTTCACTTCTGCAACTAGTGCCTCTAATTCAAGCGTTTTGTTGCCTAAACTCCATGAGTTGGTGTACAACATCCTCCAGTAAGTGGTTCTGTCCTCCTCTTATACTTTTTCCTTGAACTTTGTTGCCTCTATTCTGTTGTTGGTGGCAGTAGCCAGTAAGGCACCCCCCCCCGAGGTCATGACATTAGTCATGTTCCTTGCCACAGTGACTCCACCCAAACTCATTTAAACTAGCTATATGCGTTGCATAAAGAATGTTTTAAGACACAAACTAGATATACTGAAGGCAACCTCAGAGGGATTAGAACAGGACTCCTCTCCTAGACATCCAGAGGTACAACATCATATGAAGTCTCTCATTTTCTGATAAAACTTATAAAATCAGTAACTACTAATATACCCATGCTGCAAGTGCAATAACACACTCCAGGGTTTGTTCCGTATGTTATCCTCTACTAACCCACTTTATGGATGCCTGAAACCAATCGACTTTACTTCTTTGTGGCTCCAATCCACCCATCCTGTGGATTTACTAGAGTACAACCCATACACCCGTGTCATGTGTTACTGCCTACATAAAGGCAAAGCTAAGCAAGTTCAATACCACCAATCCGTAGTGTTTGGAAAAATAACACCACATTCCAGGAGGTAGCCCTTTACAAATCATCTTCTGAGGCAGAAACCTTTTCTTCCGTTGAGGATACCATAACCCTAGAGAATGAACAGTGACCTCTGTTGAGGCCTCAACTCCATGGATTATGTAAATTTACAGTAGCTTCCCCAATGCATACTATTGTGCTGATGACTTTGAAGGGACTAGACCTATACTTGAGCTGTTAGACAACACAGAGGATTGTGTATGAACACTCATACACAACAAGCCTATTTTTTGATTGAGTGGTTTCCGCGGTGACAACAGACCTTGAGACCTCAGCTTGAGAGGTCTTGTTACCATGGAAACAAAGAGATCAAAAAATAGCCTTGTTTTTGTATGAGTTGCTCATACACAATCTTTTATAGTGCACGGGCTCTCATGATTGAAAGCATCCCCAAAATAACTTTATACTGCCTTACTGCGGTGTGTTGTCTCCTGTGCTGGTAACTTCTGTGTCAACTCTCACCACTGTGGCCACTTCAACGCGCATGCGTGAGGACGTTTAATGTTGTTGTGCTGCACTAGTGACATACTCAGTGCAGCACAACAACATAGTGATGCACTTAGGGCAGCACAACAATGCAGTTCTAAGCATGGATTTCCATGCAGAACAGTGTTCTACCATACACTATAACATCTTTATCTGATGTGCAAACCAGACACAGCATGCTCTCTTATGGTACAGTAGATCTCTGGCACTCTTCTTTTTTTTTCTCGTATTTATCCTCTTCTCCCCTCAGCTCTGGTCTCCTCGGGAGCACCAAGGAGTCATCCCTCTGCAGTCTGCTCTACCTGGACAGTCCTCCGCCGCCCATGTAGCCTTGGTTTTACCCCCTGGGCAGGACGAGGTGGGCCCCTAACACCCCGAGCAGTCAGTAGCATCAGTCGGTCAGGTGTCAGGTGGGCAGCCGCAGATCGAGGGCAAGCTCCGGTGCTCCGTTTCTGCCGGAGCTGAAGGGTGTTTTTCCCTGATTCTTGGGGAGTGGTTGGCACCCTGACATCAAGGCATGAAACCGACGTCTGCCACTCCCCAACCCCTTCTTCTCTACATCATCAGTGCTTGCTGCATCTCCGGCCTCCGCCAGAGGGCAGTTGTGCACCGACTTGGGACCCCTGTCCCTCCCCGGGAGAGGAGAGCTGTCCTCTGGATGCTCAATCATCTCCCCCCCATCCCTGCTGACCCCCAGCAACCCAGGCTTATCAAACCCGTGTCGCCAGCGTGGCGCGAGGTGTGGCGTCCAGCGCCTCAACCCTCAGCGCCACCAGGCCGGCCCTCTGGCACTCTTCTAACAGCTAAGGAGTTTAATTTTTCCCTTTAATAGATGGATTTGGGAAACATTAAAAGGGAACTTTTAGTTCCATTGCCTAAAGGCTGAAGGATCTAGAGGTTCAGGTTAAGCAAATCTGCTAAAACACTGTTTGTCACTTTTTAGACTTTTTACATTTTATCTGGCTGATCCTGCAACCCCATATCCACCATGTCACATTGTATATGGTTTGCCAAGCAGCAAGATATTCCTTGATTGCACTTACCATTATGACGTGATGTTGTTGCCTTATAACTCCTGCTTGTATATATTACTGTGTGTCTTATTCTGTCTGTGCCCATCAGTACCTCCTTGTGAATGAGCTCGCTTAATGGAGTTTTCCTGCAATAAACTTGAAACTTGATGTCACAGAACTACATGTCCCAATGTCCCATTTAAGGAAAATTTGTGATTCATACAGAATTCCAAACATATTTTCACTTACAGAGGGAGGGGTCCTAAGAACAGGTTACTCACTGGTAACAGTAGTTCTAGGAGTGGTATATGTTGTTCATCCACACATCTTGGCATGTCCCCTTCCACTTTAAATCTTGCCCGGAAGTCTTCAAGCTGGCTCCTCCCACCCATCCAGGTGGTATATACCTCGGCTCCGCCCCAAGACACCAGATCTTAGCCCGCTGGAAGCAGGGTTGTGCGCCTGAAGTCGGGGAGGTCGGGTGGCTGTGTGTGGATGAACAACATATACCACTCCTAAAACTACTGTTACAGGTAAGGAACCTGTTCTTCTAGGAGTGTGGATATGTTGTTCATCCACACTTCTTGGCAGTCTCCAAGCAGTACTTCGGGAGGAGGGAGGCAAGGTGCACACACACCCTACTTAGGAAATAAAGATTCGAGAACAGAGGCCTCAAAACCAGCATCCCAGCGTGACTCAAGGTCGATGTGGTAGTGGGTAAGAAACAATTACTCATCAAAGTAATATTACTTCATCCAGGGTATTCTTTAGCATTACTGACAGATGCAGTATGCCAGCTGGGTTCAGCTGCCCCAGAGAGGAGGAGTAGTTAGTGCAAATGAGGAAGGCACTGGGCAATCAGGATACAGTTAGAGTAGAGTGCTGCCTGCTGTCAGCCTGAGGGACCTCAGAATGCATTTTGGAGCTGAAAAAGAGCAAAAACTGTGCCCGCTAGTGGCAAAAAACTGTTAGCAATAACCCACCATATATTCTAACCCACTATAAAGAAAAAATTATATATTTATTTTTTAATCACAGGAAAGAATGACTGTCACCAAATTTGGCTAAATCCCCTAACAGAGCCTTTAGACAAGGTTTCCAGGGGAAGTAGGGTGGAGTGTCAATAATGCTAAGGATACCCTGGAAGAAGTAATATTACTTCAGTGAGTAATTGTTTCTTCTCACCCAAGGAATTCTTTAGCATCTATTGACAGATGCAGACTTCGAAGAGTGTAGTTGGGAGGAGGGCACAGAAACCTATTTTAAGAAGAGGCCTCGAAGTACCATCCTGCCAAACTTGGAATCCTATCAGACTACACATCCAAGAAAAGATCTTATTGAATGTGAGACGTAAATTTCAAATAAGTGATCTGCACACTTCTAGTAAGGATATAGCCTTGAACACTGCCGAGTAGGCAGCTGTTCTCCAGGAAGTAGGCCCTAAGCATGGGAAGGGCTGAATGTCAGCCTTGCTGTACCAGACCCGAAATATGGGAAAACCGTCCCATGGGAAAATACTCTTGGTCACTGGTTTCTCCTTTTCTGTGAAATGCAGGAAAGGAAGGGATGATAATGACAGTACCTGAACTGCTAGGACCGCTGATACAGACCAGCAGGACGAATTCATGCCCCATCTGAGCAGCTTGAGACAGCATAGACAGGACTTGCCTGAGAGCAGTACAGGCAGGGAAAAAGAGCTGATGAAGGTGGAAATGGTAGACACTTGGGACAAGGATTTCCTATCCATCCAGAGGACTAAACTGTTCTTAAAGGCACTGACAGGATAAGGCCTAAAAGAAAAACCTGAAACTCTGAAAATCCATCTGACAGGAAAAGACAAGCAGAAAGGTTGCCTTTGATGTTACTCGCTTCAAGACAGAATTGTCACAGGTTCAAAGGGACACCCATGAACTTGAATATACAGAGGTTTGCGTTCCATGGGAAAAAAACTCCAGTCCCTAGAAGGGTCTGGAAGTGAAAACGGCCCCTTGTGGAATTCTTTGAAATGGTCTGAGAAATGACAGATTTCTCTTGCCTGACAGAAAAAGAATCCGAGTAACCATTAGGAGTACTCCCAAAAAAGAGGCCTACTGATCTACTGTGGATAAGAAAATAAAACCTTTATATATTTTTACAGAAAATAAGTCACAAAGACCAAACTAGTTCCGTGAACAAAACAGTAATGGCTGGATATGAACTAAATAATCCAGTCATGAGAGGAAAGAGAGTTGAAAAACTCTAGGCTCTTGTCCTTGTACCCAGGGGAAAAAACATTTCCACTAGGAAATAGGTTTTCATGGTACGAAAACTCCTTTTTTGTTTTTTTTTTTTTTTAGACGTTCCCGGCCTTATTTGGCTACAGGGACTCTAGGAGAGCTAGCCTCTCAAGAACCAGGCCTTGAGGAGAAAAGACTGGGAGCTGAGAAAACACTACCCCTGTGCAAGAAAGGAAGTAGCTTGTGGAAAAGAAAGCTGTTTAACTAAAACATTTTTTATCAGAAAGTACCAAGGTTGTCGAGAGCCACTAGGATCGTGGTTGACTGATTCCTTAACTAGAAAGGTACTTAGGAAACAAGAGATATATGGTAGAGAGAGAGAGAAAGAACACTTCTCCGACCAGTCTTGAGATAAGAAAGTCCGTTGGAAGGAGCCCCGAGCTGGGGCCTGCAAAAGGAAAAAGGAAAAAAAGTACAGTTACGTAAGAACTTACCTTAACAGTAGATCTTCGAGAACAGCTCTTGCAGCAGGTTACACCACTAGGACTGAAGCCAGCAGGCATCAGGACCCCACGGAAAAATTCTAGCTAGCTATCTTCCTGAGGACACCTGGCGTCGGTCCCGCCTCCGCCAGGCATAGTACATGGCATGGACTCCGCCAGATTCCCCAGTTCTCCGCTGAGACTTCCGCCGCAGGCTGACATCAAATGGGAGACCGAGGATCCACCGTCAGAAGACAAGCGGGAAAAACCCTGTTAACAAAGGCTAGCCATGCCTCCTCCAAGGGGAAGGTGGGCGGGAAGGTACCTGCTGCAGAGCTGTTCTCAAAGATCTACTGTTACGGTAAGTTCTTATGTAACTGTACTATCTTATGAGACACAAGCTCTTGCAGCAGAACACCTACGGACTGATTCCCAAGCAATGGCGCTTGCAAACACTCTGGGAGGAGGAGGAAATTAGAAAGAACGTTCCAGGTCCTGAATCTAGGACAGGAGACCCTGTAGCACCGCCAGGCCAAAGCCTGCTCTTCGCCGTGAAGCGATGTCCAGGCTATAATGCCTGATAAAGGTATGAACAGAGCTCCAAGTGCCTGCAGCACAAATGGCAGAGGTGGAGATGTTTCGAAGTGCTGCAAAGGAGGTTGCCACATCCCTAGTGGAATGGCCCCGGACTGCTCCTGGGAGGGGTTTTCGTTTGATATCATAACAGTATGAGATGCACTGGACAAGCCAGCGAGACAGGGACTGTTTGGATACTGGTTGGCCCATCATCCTTTCAGTAAAGGAAACGAAAAGTTGCTCCGAAGTACGAAGCTGCTTAGTTCTGCTCAGGTAGTACCTTAAGCTGCGGTGAACATCCAGGATGTGAAGCAGCGCCTCTCCTCTGTTAGAATAATTAGGGAAGTAGACCGGCAGGTCAATATCCTGATTGAGAGTGAGTGTGGAAACCACCTTAGGCAAGAATTTAGGATTCGTCCTCAGGGATACTCTGTTCTGGTGGAAAATTAAATAAGGCTCTTTGCACATGAGAGCCTGAAGCTCAGAAACTCTTCTAGCTGACGTAACAGCAACCAAAAACAACGTTTTCCAAGACAGAAAACGCAGCTCGCAATCCGCGGCAGGTTCAAAGGGGGAGCATGAGTTGCTCCAGGACAAAGAGCAAGTCCCATGGAGGCACTGAGTCCTTAATGGGCGGCCTAAGGTGTAACACCCCTCTCAAGAATTCTCGACAGGCATCTAATTGTGCCACTGTGCTCTGTCCCACCGGGAGGTGATAAGCTGAAATGGCACAGAGGTGCACTTTAATAGAGGAGTAGGCGAGACCCGAACGGAAAAGGGAGAGCAGGTACTCTAACACCGCTTTCACCGGACAACCTAAAGGGGAAAGGCCGCGTGCTTGCGACCATAGACAAAAACGGCGCCATTTCATGGCATACGTCGCCGGCTTTCTGGCTGCAGAAAGAACTTCCGCAACCTCTTGTGAGACCCCGCGATGCAAGATGGCTATGTCTCTAGGAACCATGCATGCAGGTTCAGTGAGCGTAAGTCCAGGTGGACCAGTGAACCCTTCTCCTGAGACAAGAGGTGGGAGCTGAATGGCAATGGGAGCGGAGGTTCCCGGGATAGCTGAATTAGCAAAGGGAACCAGATCTGCCTGGGCCAGAAAGGGGCCACCAGGATCATTGTTGCATGCTCCCTGCGCAGTTTGAGAAGAACTCTCTGGATCAACGGGAAGGGAGGGAAAGCGTAGAGGAATCTGTCCGCCCAGGAGAGGGACAACGCATCTCGCCAGAAAACACCAGGCCCTGGATCTAGCGAGCAAAAATTGGGCAGTTTTGCGTTGGATGGGGAAGCGAATAGGTCCAGTTCTGGAGTGCCCCATCGAAGAAACAGATCCTCTGCTACCTCCTGAAGAAGTTCCCACTCGTGGACTCTGGCCTGGGAGCGACTCAGGCCATCTGCAATTGTGTTGTCCACCCTGGGAACATGTACTGTGATCAGGTTCGCGCCGTGTCGGATTACCCAATCCCACACCCTCATGGCCTCCTGCAAAGGGGTAGAGTGTCGCCTCCTTGTTTGTGAGGTAATACATCACACCGTGTTGTCTGTCTGAAGCAGGAGAGTACTGTGGGGATCTCTGACTGAAATGCCTGCAGGGCATAAGGACCGCCCTCATCTCTAGGGGCGTTGATAGGGGTGGGCCTCCAGAGGGTCCACGTGCCCTGGGACTTCACCCTGTCCAGGTGTGCTCCCCACCCTAGACCTGAGGGCATCTGTGGTGAGGATTACCTCCGGGGACGGCGCTATAAACGGGACACCCATAGAGAGTGTCCCTGGGTCTAGCCACCACTGCCAGTCTCGAATCGCGGTATTCGTGATTCTGACCAGATGCTGCATGTGGTCTTGCCTTTGGTCCCATTGCACCTTGAGCATCCACTGAGTTACCCGCATGTGGAGCCTTGTGAAAGGGACAGTAGGAATGGCCGCAGCCATGTGTCTGAGCCAGCGAAGGACCGACCTGGCTGGGGTGGTCTTGTTCAGCCAGCTCCCTGATGAGGGATCTGATGCGCTCCGCTCTGTCGTTTGGAAGAAATGCTCTTCCTAGAGCAGTTATCAGTACTGCGCCTATGAACTGCAGTTTCTGTGACGGTACCAGGAGAGACTTCGTGGTTGATTAGGATACCAGAGATTGAAACAGGTCCTGGGTGCTCTGGATCACCCTTAACAACGCCTCTGGCGGCCATGAAAGCCAATCGTCCAGATGCGGGAACACATAATGGCCCTGTCTCCTTAGAGCGCAGCCACAACTGCCATGCATTTGGTAAAGACCCTGGGTGCCGATGACAGCCCGAATGGAAGGGCTCGGAACTGAAGATGATGGCCGAGAAACTCGAAGCGCAGGAACCTCTTGTGCGCTTGAGCTATAGGGATGTGCAGTTAAGCGTCCTGCATATCTAGAGATGCTAAAAAGGCGTCCTGCTTCAGCATGGGAATAAGACCCGGAAGAGTTACCATGTGGAATCTTTTGTAGGCGACCGACAAATTGAGGTCGCTGAGGTCCAGAATCGGACGGAGGTCCCCTGTCTTCTTTGGAACCAGGAAGAAGTGGGAATAGTATCCGTGTCCTCTCTGGTTCTCTGGGACGTACTCTATCGCTCCCTTTTGCAGGAGCGTGAGTACTTCTTGTCTGATCAATGACTTGTGCTGACCCGGGTACCGGGAGAGCAACGGAGGCCTCGAGGGTGGCTTTTCCATGAATTCTAAAAGTGGCCTCTTCCGACCAACTGTAGAACCCACCTGTCGGTGGTTATAGTCTGCCATCCTGGCAGGAGAATCATAATCACGACCCCGACCATGGCGTCCCATTGATCCTGAGGGCAGGGGCGGGAAGGAGTCAGGCTGTGGCGGCTGAGGTCCTGCTGGCTGGACTGGCTTAAGGTCGCTGGCTTGACCTGCGGGGTTGTTTTCCTGGGCTCTCGAGCAGAGCCCCTCTGTTGTGGAGCAGAGGCGGGACTGTTGTCTCTCGTCCGTCCATGAAATCGACACTGGTTCCCTCTGAAGGAACTAAGCTTGGGTCGTACATGGCCTGAACCGACCTCACCACCTTCCGGCCTCTTGGAGTTTGGTAATTATCTTCTCTGAGGGTTTACCAACAAAACTCTCCCTCGAATGGGGGTGTCCATGATGTTTTCTGGGCGTTCGGGGTAAACCGGAGACACGGAGCCAAGAGTGCCTCCGAAGGCGCCGCCTGAAGCTGCTGCTCAGGCTGAGGAGTCTCTGCAGTGCGTGCAGCGACTCGTGGCACCTGGGTTCCACATCTGAACCCGTGCAGGAGAGCTGCAACATCTCCTCCTTCTGCTCACCTTCCAGCAATTTCTCAGCCGCATCAGACCCTGCTCCCACAGGGCATTTTGGAACTGCACCATGTGGTCCAAATAATTCAGGGATCTGATGGCGCAGAGTAGCGCGATGCGCCTGCCATAGCATCCAGCTGCTTGGACTCTGGGTCCGATGGCAGGGTGCTCAGATGTTGCAGGTCTCTAGGACGTCAGTCATGAGAGGCTGTTATGACCAGAGAGTCGGCCTCAGGATGCTGAGTCAATACTGGTCTTCTCTTGGAGCCTTGTACAGCCAGTCAGCTTTCTTGGCATCGCTGGGAGCAGAATGTGGGCAGCTTCCACATGCCTTGGTAGACGTTCACAGTGTCTACCAAGTGCTTCCACAAACTAGGCTCGGCCTTCTGCCAAGAGATACTTCCATAGTCATAGCCTTTCGGGCTCTAACTCTTCGCATCCCATCCCATGTTCTCTTGGATGTGTCTCATGATATCGAGCAGAAGGGTCATCCGAGGAGCTTTGGCACCTCACGTGGGTCTGGAGAAGGGATGGAGAGGGGAGATGGGGATCTGGATGTTGAAAACTCTGATCCCATGTCCTCCGTCGAAGGCGAACGGCGGCGTCTTCTGGGTCTCTTGGGACTGGGTGACCTAGAAGAGGATCTGGACGGAGGTCTCCTTTTATCTACTCTCCCCCTTGGAGGGGTCCTGGGCTCCCAGGGAGGAGGTAACCAGCCTGCAGACCCAGACAGAGAAGGGGGTGCAGGAACCGGAGGAGCAACCAGTGTAGGAGGAGGAGGAGGAGGAGGAAGCAGAGGTGGAGTGGGGACCATGTTCTTTTTGATGGTATCCCACCAGTAAGTGAAAAGCTCCTTCACCTCTGAAAAAGAAAGGCCCGACGATGGCCCGGGCGCGGTGGACAGTCGTTGGGTCCCAGCGTTGGCTCCACAGGGGGCGAGGGTTGTGGCGAGGGTTCCTTGGGAGTCTCAACAGGTCCGGGGTCGCCCGTCTGGTCCTCGGGCTGAGTTAACTCCTCCTCAGTGATGGTCTCCTGACCGACGTCGGTCGGAGGCATCAGGGTCCTCTTCTCAATTGGAGCGGGCGCCGGTCCCCCTACCGGCATCCGGTGATGAGTTGGCCTGGCCGGCGACGGTCTTCTGACGGACGACGGCTCTGGGGACCTGTGGCAAGAGGCCGACGTCGGACGAACCGGGTTCGGGTCCAGCGGCCTCTTAAGTGAGATGAGCTCCTTGGTTTTCTGGTGGAGAGGAGGAGGCAAGGAAGCAGACCTGATGTCGGGTTCAGAATGGCTGGAACCTGACTTGTGATGGTGGTGATCCCCCGACTTAGCCAGGGCCTTGGAGGACGAGGAAGGCCTGGGAGTCTTGGCCTGAGAAGAGGATGAAGACTTTCTCACCTCAGCGGGGGGAGGCTGAGAGCTGGCCCGGGAAGGAGAGCGGTCAGACCTGGAGCCAGAGCTGCGCGAATCGGAGGCCTTAGACGGGGACCTGGAAGGGGCCTTCTCCCTATGCTTCTCAGCATGCTTGCGGGCCTTCAGCGAAGAATCCCCCTTGGAAGCCATGGTCTTGAGTTGCTCCTCTAGCAGGAATGCCTGTAGGGTCTTCTGGCGACGGATCCGGGTTCTGCTGTTGAAACCCTGGCAAAAGGTGCAGGACCGGGTGTCGTGGTCTGGGCCTAGGCACCAGACACAGGCCGAGTGCGGATCCTTGAATGGGATCTGCTTCCCACAGGTGCACTTCGAGGAGTGACCGGAGGTTGGAGAGGACATCAGAGAAAAAACTGAACTCAGAGAACGAATTTCCCGTAGGAAAACACTTTACCACGCGTCGTGCGCTAGAAACCGAACCAAAGGGTCGAGACATTCAAGTCGACGGCGGGAAAGAACTGGGGAATCTGGCGGGTCTGCCCCCTTATGTACTATGCCTGACGTCGGAGGCGGGACCGACGTCGGGGGCGGTCCCCGCTGAAGATAGCTAGCTAGAATTTTTCCGTGGGGTCCTGACACCTGCCAGCTTCAGTCCTAGTGGTGTAACCTGCTGCAAGAGCTGTGTCTCGAAGTAAGATCTTGTGGTTCGGTCTGGAGGTGAAAATTCAAATCTGGACCTGACATTACCCCCTGAAAGGTATGGCTAGGACTTGTGTGCTGAGGACTCACTAGTGGTGGCCCTGACTAATGCGGCTTAGAGGATCTGCCAAGGGGTCCACCTGTGGTGGCCTTGACTATGCCAAAGTGTTGTCCTTGCCCAACAGATGGATGAGTGACTAAGCCACCTCCAAAGAAGCCAGCTAGAGATCAAAACTCGTAGCTATTGAGGAGAGATTGGAAGCCTTGTGTCCCAAATGCACGGTGTGATACAGGGCAGGAATATCATCCGGTCCTCTCTGAACTGAAATAATAAAGCAGGCCTGATAGAAATGCTCTGAGATTCCAGGGACTGATGAAAGAAGGACTCTCTCAAAAACCGAGACCCAATGATGGAACCCCCGAAGAGAAGCGCCCACTGGAAAGAAGCCTCTGTACCAAAGATTTGAAGGGGAGAGGTGTGCAGTTCACTGTTTCCTTACACCAGTCCAGCTTGTAACAGGTTTCAGGCTTCACAAAAAATTCTGTTACCTGGAATCTGACCTAGAGGTCTAGCCCTTGGGACTCTAGTGACACAATTATGCACCATATACAAGGAACGAACTTCCCCTGACAAGAGATGAGCAATGTCCCTTAAGAGTTAGATGGATAGGGAACTTTTTTCTAGTAAGTATAAAAAAAAAAAAAAAACAAGACTGTAGGAAATAACATGTCAGACTTAGGGCTTGAAAACCAAAGTCAAGGAGAATTGGCTAAGGATGGCCAAGCCTCTGAGAAGGGAAACTAGGGATTCCCTGTCTTCAGGAGAGAAACCACCGACCTACCCAGATATCTGGAGAAATGCCTGAATTTTTACTCCATATCTGAGAACACACTGGAGGCATGGAAGAAAACTGGTAACTACCTGAGAGAAAAAAAACAAGCTAAGGAACTGAGAACACAGAATGTATCGAGGGACACACCTGCGTTTGCAAAAGAAAGACCTGAGTCAAGGAAGCATCCTGACCCCAGGTTGAGGAAGCTGATAACGATTTGCTGTTCCCTAATTTCCTTTAAAATTCAGGTAATAGCCCGGAAAAAAGGTCCAACTCCCAAGGAGAAGGGAACCCTTTCACAATTTTGAACCTCATGAGGATCTAGTGCACTAGTTCACACTGCTGACATGCTACTGGAGAAAAACAGAGAATGCAGCACTTGGAGGTAAACTTTAGTTATTTATTTACTTATCATGTACAAATATATATATATATATATATATATATATATATATATATATATATATATATATATTTATATGTCAGTATCTGCATACATCCATCTCTTTTAATTTATTTATTTATTTTTACACCAATCAAAGAAGGGGTAAAACAAACTTGAACTAAGAAGAAAAGTAACTGAAGAAAAAGGGATTTCCAGGAATGAAAACAGCATTCCTGCCTAAACCCCTGGAAAACTTCACATTTGGAAATTTCCTAAAGTGCTGGCGTAGGGAAAAAAGGGATAAAGGGAGAATAATTCCTCCCCAAAGTCCCCCTTATCCTGAGACTTCTGAGAAAGGAACGCTTATCTTTAACTGAGTACTAGGACAGTTAAACTCATCCATATGTGCCAGTTAGCTTTAGTTTGCTAAAAAGACAAACAAAAAATTGCACCAAAGCATAACCCAAAAGGCCGGAACTTTTCAGATAGGCAAGCCTGAGGGAAATGCCCTACACCAAGACTCCAGAAGCTGTAACATTATGGCTTAAGGCTATGAGAGCACAGCGCTATCATAAGCCACTTGGGTATTTCAGCAAACCTCCTTGTGAATAGTGCTCCAGAGCTGTCGCACTAAGGCAAGGATAGGAAACATCAAAAAACTCTTAATATATAATAGTGAATGCTACAAAGGTAGGAGGCATTATGTAAAATTAATTACACATGGTATATGATTATCTAGAGTCTATCTCTGGAGGGAAAGCAGACAGTGGCACAAGGCTGAGAAGCAGTCCGCTGTTTCCACTAACTCTCTTTAATCTGAAAGTGTACAGATAAAAACAGCAGAACACTTACCAAGCTGGTATTTCCTCTGAATGCTTCTGTCAACGCCGAAAAAGAAGGAGGGGTTTCCAGAACCTACCTGTAGGAGTCTTCAGAGAGTTGTCAACTTCTTTGGAGGAGAGCAACCACCAGATCTATGAAGTCGTCATCCTCCACCTCTTTATCAGTGTTGTCCTGGAGGGAAAAGTCCAGGGAGTCCACCAGTTGAATATAAGTGCCTCATTATACCATAACCTGAATCAACCTCAGGGTGACCGACTGGGATTAGTGGGCCACGAGAGGAGTTAATGAAGGAAAATCCTCTACTAAATTACTAATAGTAATAATAATAACAATAATATCCTTGGGCGTAAGGATTAACATGGAGAGGAATACTCGGACCCAAAGGAGCTGAGAACACGTCCAGAAATATAAAGTCTGGAATAACTGCCAAGCTCACAAAAATTCAGTTGCAGAGGGCATAATTTTGTCAACCCCTGATGACTCCCTAAGTCCTTCAGGAGGGAGGATCAGAGGAGATTAATCTCTATCTTTGTGCAGGGAAGAGGGCACCCTGCCTATTTTCAAATTAAAGGCTTGGACAGAGAAACAACTACTACTGAACCAGACTTGTAATAATAAAAGTCCCAAGGAGACTTGTCATTTCTTTTTTGTTAACCTGAGGTACCCTCCTCAGCGCTTTTAGAGGAGGGGGAGGTAGACTAAAAGCCCAGATAATAATAGTTAGGCCAAAGCTTAAACAAATCAAAATCACTTTAAGAGATTTTATTTTATTTTATTGTATTTTTTTTCACAAACAGGAAAAAACAGAACCACCTCCACACCTCTTGTCAACAAAGCCCACTGCACAGTAAACAAGAGAGTCTTACCCCAAAAGAGAGGAGATTACCCTTCAAATATGAATCATTTTGAATTTAAGTAGAGAAAAAAGGGTTCCAAGAATTCGCGCTGATGCATAGCGGAAGAAGTGCGCCACATAAGTGAAAAAAAACAAATCAATGATTTTAACGCAAAAGCATTAAAAAACACAGATAAACACTAAAAACTAATTAAATAAAAAAACCGCAATTTATCGTGCATGCAGGAAAATTTTACTTCAGAAAAACTGACGAAGTGGGAAAAACATGGAAAAATCCCGCAACTGCGCGAGATGCGGTAAAAATAGATAAAATGAAGAAAATACACAAAATACCTTAAAAGCAGCACTCCGAAAGAAAATGGCACAGGAAGATCTCTGAAGAGGAGAGCTCCGGGGCAATGTTGCCAATTCAGCGGAGAAAAAGTTCTGAGGTCCGTCAGGCTAACAGCAGGCAGCACTCTAACTGTATCCTGATTGGTCAATGCCTTCCTCATTTGCATTGACTCCTCCTCTCTGGGGCAGCTGAACCCAGCTGGCATACTGCATCTGTCAATAGATGCTAAAGTATTCCTGGGGTGAGAATGAAGGTGTTTGCCAACTTCCAGTTAGCAGCTCAGCAGATTTCCTGGATAGGGATGTTCCTGGAAGCAGCCACCGATGCAGCAGTATGGTGGGTAGAATGAGTTCTTATCCCTCTGGGAGTCTCTTTGCCCACCAACTCATAGCAAAGATCTATGCATGATGTAATCCATCTTGCTATGGTCTGTTTGGCTGCAGGTCTGCTAGAAGCGGCTTCAGCGTAGGTGACAAACAACTGGCAAACCTCTCCATGAAATTCCACCATCTTCTCCTTGTAGTAGGAGACAGCATGTCTCAGGTCCAAGGTATGGAGCCTGTATTCAGCGTCTGAGGTGTAATTAGAGTAGTAAACTGGAATAGTCAACACCTGGTTAAAGTGAAACTCTGACACCACCTTCGGAAGGAATTTTGGGTGGGGGCGCAGAACAACGTTGTCCCTACGAAAGACCAAATAAGGGGAGTCCACTGAAAGTGCCTGGAGTTCCCCTGTCCTTCTGGCCGACATGATAGCCACCAGGAAGGCTGTCTTCCACAAGTGTGAAAGCTCACACTTGTGCACGGGTTTGAATGGCTTGCCCATGAGCTTTGCCAAAACCAGCAACAGATCCCATGGAGGTGGAGGTTCATGCACTGGAAGGGATATGTGATCCAGGTCTTTGGAAAAGCACCCGACCACTGTCTCCTGTGCCAATGTCAGCTGACTGGCCCACGCCTGGTAAGCAGAAATGGCTGCCAGGTGCACCCTAAGGGTCAATGACTGTAGATCCCCTTTGGAGAGTGACCAAAGGTAGTCAAGAATGTTAGCCCCAGAACAGGATAAGGGGTCCAGACCCTTACCCCGACACCAAAAGGAAAAACATTTCCATTTGAAGGCATAACATTTCCTGGTTGATTCCTTTCTGGATGCCTCCACCACAGTGTAGACATCTTCGGAAAGACCCAGAGCCTGGAACTCTAGCTACTCAGGTACCAGGCTGTGAGGTGCAGGGATTGGTGGCCTGGATAGAATACTTTCCCCTGGTTCAGAGATATCAGGTCAAGGCATGTACAAAGCCACTCCAGGGGCCTGCAGCTGAGGCTGAGGAGATCTGGATACCAGAACTGGCATGGCCAGTCTAGGGCTACCATGATCACTTTCGCCTTATCCCTCTTCACCTTGAGTAACACCTTGTGGATCAAAGGAAATGGAGGGAAGGAGTAGAGGAGGCCTGGGGACCACAGCCTTGAGAAGGTAGCTCCCTGCAGCGAACCCTGCTGAGGGAGTGGGCATGAAACAGCCTCAGCTTGGTGTTCTCCTTGGAGGCAAACAGGTCCACCATCGGTTTGCCCCAACAGGAGAACAGACTGTAAGCTACCTCTGGATGGACAGAGCACTTGTGGTATGTCTGGCCTATGCGGCTGAGAGCATCCGCCAGCTGGTTCGAGGCTCCTGCCACAAGGATGGCTAAGGAGATCCACCTCCAACTGGCTTACAAGGGTCCAGATGTGGAGTGCCTCCTTGCACAGCAGACGGGAGTTTGTGCCACCCTGTTTGTTGAAATAGTACATGGTCATGGTACTGTCTGTCTGGACTTGAACCACTTGAACCTGGAGCTGAGGAGCAAAAGCTGACAGCACCAGTCTGACTGCTCTGAGCTCAGGTTGATGTGGCATCGGGACTTCTCGGGGGTCCAGAACCCATGGGCCCTGTTGTCCCCCATGTTGTCTCCCCAGCCCAAGAAAGAGGCATCAGTCGTAAGGATGACCGTTGGTTCGGGGGCGGACAAACAGGATTCCTTCCTGCAACTGGTCTGGGGTGGTCCACCATTGGAGAGTGTCCCACATCTTTTGGGTTACAGTGATCAGCTGGTTGAAGTAACCATATCGCTGGGTCCACTGGGCAGCCAGCTCCCACTGGAGGGGGCGCATATGCCACCAGGCCAAATGAAGCAGTGAAGTGCACCCCGCCATGTAACCCAGAAGGCGCAGAAAGTCCCGGGCAGGGCGCAAGTGCCCAACCAGAAATGATTGGGCAAAGGAGGAGAGAACCTCCGCCCTGTATGCCGGGAACCCAGCTCTGGCTTGACAAGAGTCGAGCTCTGCCCCGATGAAGCCCATCACCTGAGAGGACACGAGTTACGACTTGGCCTTGTTAATCAGGAGGCTGAGTTGGGAGCAGGTTTGGAGGGCCAGATCCCTAGACCTCTCCACCTCCTGAAGGGATGAACCTGCCAAGAGCCAGTCATCGAGATAAGGGTAGATTCTGACACCTCGACGTCAAAGATGGGCTGCCACCATTGCAATGCATTTGGTGAAGACCTGAGGGGCCGATGACAGGCCGAACGGCATGGCTCGCAACTCGTACAGGGTCCCTTCAACCCTGAAGCGGAGGAACCGCTGATGGGATGGACGGATTGGGATGTGAAAGAACACGTCCAGTAGATTTAGTGAACAGAACCACATGTTTCGCTCCAGGGATGGTATCATCTGGTTCAGATTGACCATCTGAAAGGTGTGAGACCTGAGATATTGATTCAGATTGTGGAGATCTAGGATGGGGCACCAACCCCCTGTCCACTTGGGCACCAGGAAGTACCTGGAAACAAAGTCTGGGTCTATCAGAGGATCCGACACTGGAGCTACTGCTTCCTTGCGGAGGAGCTGAGCCATGTCATCTCGAAGAGCCGACTGAGTGCATGCGGAGATCCATTCCTCCTGAGGGGTGCTGGCTAGGCTGGGAGGGTACTGCTCGAATTCCAGATGCAGTCCCTAACCAACCACTTCGAGAACCCACCTGTCCAAAGTGATAGCAGACCAGGCAGAAAGGAAGTGGCGGAGTTGATCCCCCACGGGAGGACCCAGAGCCAGTGTGATGGGTGTAGGGGTGGCCACCCCAACCCGTCACTGGGCAGGCTTAGAAGAGGAGGAGACTCCAGGACCTGAGCCTCAGCCTCCTTTACGGGGCTGCTGAGGACCCTGCTTGGGCCGGAGGCGCCAAGCTTGAGCCTGCTATTGCTGTTGATGCTGCTGTCCTCCTTGATGGGGAGGCTGCCGGACCACAGGGGAAGAGTGTTGAAGTGACTTCTTCTTTCTCTTCTGCTAGTTCCTGCCTGAAGAACCCTTGGCAGAAGTAGCATCCAAGGTGGCACTGGATTGCTCTATACGCTGAAGGTGACTGGCCACTCCTGGCCCAAATAAGTCAGTACCCATGAAGGGCACATCAGCAAGCTTAGCTGAGTATCCCCAGGAAGGAGGAATGCTCAGCCAAGCCCTGCGGCGAGTGGCCACTGCGGCTGCTAAACAGCGGGCACAAGAATCTCCTATGTCCATGGCCATCTGGAGCTGCTGTTTTGCAACAGCACGGCCCTGGTCACGGACTTGCTTGACCGTGACCTGCATGTCCACTGAGAGATGAGAGAGGACCTCGTCCAATGACCCAAGAAGGGCATGAGAGAAGTGTGCCATAATAACAGCCGTGCTGGCCTGACAAAGGCCCAGAGAAGAGGCCGCATAGACCTTACAAGCAGAGTGGTCCATATTTTTGGACTCCTTGTTCGGGGGTCGGTCAGTGTTGGCCGAACTACCAGTACGTCTCAACACAGAGGCGGTCACCAGGCTCTCAGCCGAATGGTGCTCTGTGAACCCCACAAGGGATCCCATGGGCACCGCGTACTTGTGGGCAGATGGTGCTGGCCAGGAAGCAGGACACTGTCAAAGTTCTAGGGTCGGGCCAACAATGGCCTCTGCCACTGGAAAGGCCTCCGTCGGGGTATCCCCTCTCTTGAGGATGTCAGTGAGAGGGTACTCCGCCTTTTTCTGGATGGACTCCAGAGGCATTCCAGTAGAGTCAGAGATGAGGCAGAAAATGCCCTGGAAGGAGGAAGGGCCTTCCTCCAACCCTGCCACAGACGACTCATCATCCCCGGGATGTGAGTGCAGTCTGAGTCCGAAGAATTGTGGTACAATGGTCTTCCACCTAAGTCACCCTCGGTGCACCCAGGGTGATCCAGGGTGACTGTTATTGACAGGCTTCCGGGAAGCCCGGTGTCCGGTCAGTCCTCTTTCGAGAGCGCCCCTCCCTTGGGCTGTTTAGGTGGTGGTTCCACCCAAATTGGTGGAGAAACCAGGACAGGCCAAACCCAAATGTGGGCCGGCCCCATTGGCAGAGGAACCAGTGGCTTCAGTTCCAGAGGGGTCGGCACTGGCCTAGGAGGCGGGAGCCAAGCTATGGCCAGGTTAGGTGGCAGAGTCGGCTTCTGCCCAGTCAGGATCAGCCACTGCCACGAGGTCTTCATAGCACAGACAGAGTTTATGCTGAAGTCTCTCCTCGTCCGAGGAGGATGAGGACCTGTGGTGTTGCCTCTTTTTAGAGCGCTTGTGGCTTTTTCTCGGTTGTTCGGCCGAGGGGGTTCTGGACCATGACCGAGATCGGGGAGGCCGACTCGGTCAGTCAGGAGACACCGGGGTCGGTGAAAACTGAGGGTCCAGAACCAGGTCCTTGATAGGGACCCCAGCAGGCTGGGTCTCCTCATCAGGGAATACAAGGACCAGAGTCCTTTCCAAGGAGTCGTCGGGCATAACCTGTGACAAGGGATCAAGGATAATTTCGACCTCGTCGGCCACTTCCTTGGTCCCCTGGCCAAGCAGAAGATCAGTGAAGCCGGCGGCCGAGGATTCGATCTTGAACCGAAGTCGCGACCGCATGTTCCTGGGACTCGGACCTCTCTCGGTCCCAAGAATGTCTTCGCTGAGACGAAGACATGGGGTCCTTATCTTTCTTCCGAGAGTGGGAGGAGTGCGAGCCCGAGGGCGCCTCACCCCAAGTGGGGAGAGAATGGCACAACTCCTTGAAGGAGTCCGTAAAGGTGGAGCCAAGGTTCAGTGGAACAAAGAAGCTTCGGTTGGCAAGCGCGAGCTGCTTCCTCCTTGAACACCTTCATCTGTTCCAACTGTTCATGGATCCTCAAGGTCAGGAAACCGCCTGCACCGCCTCCTTCGATTTCACGGTGGGTTCCTTTTCTCTGGTCTCCCAGCTTGCATGCTTCCAATCGTCCAAGACATTGGGATGGAAAGCCAAGCAATAACTGCAGGACGAGGTGTCATGGCCAACACCTAGGCAGTAAATGCATGTGAGGTACGCGACATCTTCTGGCCGCAGGGGCACCGGCGTAATCCGGGGAAATATTTTTCCTCCATGGTAGATACGACAAAAGTGCGATCGCTAACTCGAATGAGTTTAACTTTCGGTAAAAAATGATGGTTAGAATCCAGGGCTTACGATATACTGAGAGCACGAGGGAACCTGTATCTTCCAGCGGAAAGGAAGATCTGGTGTCATGGGGTGGAACAGAGGTATATACCACCCGGGTGGGTGGGAGGAGCCAGCTTTAAGACTTCTGGCAAGATTTAAACTTGAAGGTGACATGCCAAGAAGTGTGGAGGAACAACATATCCAGGCTCCTAGAAGAAATATTTTCTCCTTCTGAAAAATAGATAATGTCAGTAACCCTCCCATGCAAAATTTAAATAAGAAACCTAGACTTATTACCAGTGCTGATCCCACAGAAACTGCAATGCTCACTTTCAAAAAACTTACACAGCCACTGATGCCTTGAGAAGAACTAAAAAAAAATAAAATAAATTACCACTTGCACACAGTGCAGCTTACATTTCTCACTAGCTATGTATTTCACATCTCCATTATTTATTGCTGAGATCATCTGAATGAAACAGGACAACTGTTCATTGAAGATTCATCAGCTCCTATTGCCTCTTCCCTACCTAATGGTGTAATATTCTGCATGTGACATTAGTTATTCACATGGAAACACACTGTGACATCACAACAGAGCATTATAATTTCATGTAGAGAATAAGATATAGAGGCAGATAAACTCTAAGGAATAAAGATCTTTTGCCCAATTTTCAAAGGTTCATCCATGTTCCAGGGACAAAGTCCAGTACCACAACCCACAGGTGTGCAGAAAATATCTCCACACCAGCAGGCATCCTATTATCTGTCCGGGTGACAGGCAGCAGCTGTGGAGGAATGGTACATCTGGTGATAACAAGCATACTATTTAATCACAGCTGCCCATGAAAAACAGTCACAAGCTGCCGTAAATTGCGGAGCTGGTGGGGAATCAGGTCTGCATACAAAAATACCATTTATGCGTCAAAACCTGTGGATGCACAAATGAAACCTCCCTCGCAAAACTGTTTTGCCACCCGTCTGTGGTTTTTGGTGTCTTTGAAAATCTGGCCCCTTGATCTGTGGGAATTTCTTCAGTAACAAATAATGGAGGGAGGAAATCTATAGAAGATACATGTAATGCACAATGAACTCTAAATATATTTTTCTAAGTTTTCATAAATGTGTGAGCTGCTTTTTAAGGAATTTGCTATTGAAACAATAAAAGAAAAAAGGCAGTCTGACTACAGTACTGGTGAAATCAAACATTTCCCAAACTACGCATGTGGAACACAAAACAGGCGCTGGTGCCTGATTAATTTCAGATCAGTGCTTCTTGAACTGGAAGCGCAGGTCACACAGTTAGACTTGGTATCAGCATTGCTGAGTCTGTAGCACATCCACCTCTTGGTCAGAAGGTCATGGGTTCTAATTCCACACTAGCACTGGGCTCATATAATAAAACACCCTGGCAACTGGGAGATGCTGCAGTGTTGGGGTGTGCTGTCCTTTGTACGACATTAAACCAAGGTCCCTTCTGCCCACCTCTGATGCTGTCCTGGTGGGTGTCCAGTGGAAATAAAGGAACCTGAGGCACTTATTCCAAGAGTAGGGACATTTCTCCAGTGTCTTGGCCAACAGTCCCCTTCCCATAAACCTGTATATGCAACTACACAAGGCTGTCTGTGGGTGTTGATGTGTGAAATTACCTCATCACATTTCCAGTCAATTCACTACCAGTCTCTTACTGCTTGTCAAGTTTTTTGGGATACAATGTGTATGAAAAATGTTCTATACTGTAAATGCTAATTCTTATTCTTTGACAGCCTTGCTCATGATTCCTCAATGTGATCAAACCTTTTTCTTCACAGAAGATGCAGAGTGAAATTTAATTTGTGAGAGATCCAGATGGCGGTAAATGCAACAAGCCATATTTATCTGCAGCAGGAGGACATGCCACCTATATATATCTGAAATTCCTGCATGAGTCCAGGCTTCATCCTTAGACTCTGAGCACAGCAGAACATCTTAAAGATGAATGTTCTTATTTGTTTGAATATACTGCAACTGGTCTTTCTTTTTTTGTTCTTTTGAGTGGAAAAATGGACAAAAGTACTGTAACTGTAAGGTATGGTCAGAGTGTGCCTGCATCTGATGGGGATTATCAGGAGCAAAATTTTAAAATTTAAAGGCAGTGGACCACCTGATGTGCATCTGTGCCAACGATCCAGACCTAGGAATGAGCCCACAGAGCTTGGATCAGAGTGGTCCTGCACTGTGCAGTGCTGCCAAGTGTAGCATTAGCCAGCCCATGGAGGGAGTCACCCAGCATCTAGCACTGCAGTGCCCCTTCACGTTGGGACTGTGAGACTGCTCCTCCTTCATGGGTGACACATGTCCATTGCGTGCTGTGGCATGCAAAGCCATTAGTAGTTGTGCTGTTGCTAGGGAAGGTGGGATGGTCCTAGGATGTACAGTAAATAGACAAAATACCAAGAACACCAGCCTGCCTTTGTGACAGCATTGGGACTCTTGGAAGCAACCCCATATTGATTCCTATTGACCCAATGGTGGAGGGAGTGGCAATTGTGCTTGGAGCCAACCAGGGGCTGCCTGAAATAGGAGCAAGTGGTGGCTCATAGGCAGGGCCACTGGAAAATTGTGGAAAATTATACCCAAAAATGCGGGGACTTTCTTGCAAAAATTGCGGGGATTCACGATACATCCCCGCTGCCCCCAATAAATATGTTATTGTTTACTGCAGCTTGTATTGATCACATAAATTGTTAGATAAATACATTGCCACTTGTAAATGCTTTTAATATGAAGAAATGTGTGTTTTTGAAATGCACTGCAAATTAATCATTATGTAGCATATCTTCTAAAAATCAAGACATCTAAATCATGCAGTGCTAACTAGATTTTATTCAGTAATTTACAGATAGTTTGTACTGAATGCATCCTGAAACAACATATTTTGCCAGTTTATAGATGTTAAATAATGAAGTCTGTTTAAACTACTTGCTTTGGTGCAAGAAAAAAATAAACAGATAACTGGGGTGCCTAATAAAGGTCTAGTAAGAAAAATGTTTATTTTGTTAAAATAATAACTGTTCTTAATCAGCACTGTAAGTACATTTTAAAATCACATGATAAAAGTATCAAATCATACCAGTAGCATTTCATTACATCATACAATAGTTTTCAATACATTGTACTTTTGTTTTACTCGGTTTGCAGTGATTTTACTTGGACTGCAATTGTTTTATCTATTTGAAGGTAACTGTTTAACTATACTTAACCTGTTCAGCATGTTTTCAGAAATGTTTGCTTTTTGTAGGTTTTGTATGTGAGTATGCAGTTGTGGCAGATTGACATGTAAGGAATCACTGTCACCAACCCCTTAAAAAGCACATTCAAGTTTATAATTAGCAAGGCAATCCAAACTCTTGACACATTTGAATCAAAATCCTTTCAAACTAATAGTATTTATACAAGGGCAATCTACCCTACCATTCAAAAACAAGCATAGTGGTCAAGGCTTCATTTAGGTGAATGGGGCACTTTGCACTTCTTCTCACAACTTTTGTTTCAGTCTCTGTGTCAGCAAAAAGTACTCTGATAGTCTGCTGCTTTAACATATATTTGAAGTGTTCAAGTCTACATATGCCTGACTAGAGGATTTTGACACCAAAGCAGGGAAATGCATCACATGAAAGCAGAGTCACATTTGACCCCTTCTCACCTCACACTATACTGTTTTGGTCAAATTCAAGTCTGTGTACTAAATTGTTAGCATTTCTGAGTAGATTTCCTTGAGAATTAAAATATTTTTATACAATTTTAGTCAAAAATTCCATAAATATAAGAAACTGCAAGAAATTGTGGATTTTTTGTGGAGAAGGGTGAAAATTGCGGAAATTGTGGAAAAATTGTGCCTGCAATTTTCCAGTGGCCCTGCTCATAGGCTAAACAGCTGTCTGAAAAAATTTAACTGCTGCAGTTTTTCTTTCTTTCTTTTATTGCTTGATAAACTCAGATTTACTCTGCTTGTCATATATGGTATTTTTGTTTTTCTGTTAAGGAAATGTGAGTAACCAATATGTGCAAGGTATGTTTTTTAGTTTTGCATAAGCATTGAAATAAATTTAAAACATTTGTATGTGTGTGTGCATATATATATATATATATATATATATATATATATTTGCAAAACAAAATGTGTAGTAAGGGTTCAAGTTACAGTAATACCACAAAAGTAGGGAAATGCAGCATTGGGGTTTTCAACCCTAACTCCCCGCCTTCAAGCAGCAAAAGAAAAAAGCAGTAAAGTTTTGGGTCTCTGGAGTCTTGGCGAATCAGAGGAAGGGACTTCCTTGGGGTTGTCCACCCTAATGCTCATCCCCCCAGCCCATAGCTTCCTGCCCGAAGCACAAGCTCCAAGCCAATGCTTCACACTGATACACTTTTCAAAGGTAGAGAAGTATGTCTCATCACATGTTGCCAAAACAGTCTGTTGTAGCTTTCTTCTCACAGGACCCTGCTCGAAGAAAGGAGATCACATCTGACATCGATTGCTCGAGGAACGGATTGGGCATTAGGGTTGACAACCCCAAGAAAGAGCCTACTACTGATTCATCAAGACTCCAGAGACCCAAAACCCTAATGTTTTTCTTTTTGCTGCTTGGGTGGGGAGTTTTAATGACACATTTCCCTAATTTTGAGGCATTAACTTGAACCCAAACTGGTGCAATAATGTTGTTTTTTCCTTTCTTTGTGAGATAGTGGAATCATATCCTCATTCATGCAGGTCCTTACGGGAACTGTGTGAACACATGCAGACATGCAGAGCCCAAGGGAAGATTTAATCCAACTATGGAAGTGCAAGGCCCTGCAGCAACTGAGGTGAAGAGTTCACGGGGCTGTCTGGTGGGTTGTGAAAATGCAGGGCTCTCTGGGCCCTGTGATTCTATGTTACTGCAGATACAGATGCACAGGGCAAACAGTCCATCCCTCAGCCAATGTACAGGGCCCTCTGCCACCCCCAGGAGCAGAGGTGCAGGGCCCTATGCCCACAGAAGATCTGTCTTCACTATGTGGTACCCGGCTCGTGTGGGCAACCCTGCACCTTTTATTCCCTAGCTGGGGGAATGTAGCATAACAGTGCCATCCCCCACCTTTGCTTCATTCAGCTGGGTCACTGAGCTCATCCCTAAACTCACCTCACTCGCTTGAGATCACACAAAGCACTACTGACTGGGGTCAAGACTGGCACTACACACAAAGTTTCTTAATGATGATTTCTTTTTAACTCTGACTCCACATTTTCAAAATAGTGGTAATAAGACTCCCTTATAAACATGACATGACATTTATAGAATACTGACAGAAATACTATTTTGCACCAGAAGTGTGAAAAATGAAAATTATGTACCTACCGTAATTCTGATCTTCCTGTGTATCTTCACCATTCATCACCTTTGGGTATAGTGATCGGAGGTCATGACCCTGCAGGAGCTCTTTTTTCTTTTTTGGATGGGCAGAGTCGACATACCATCGGCACCTGCCCTCAAGGCTGACGCACTACGTGGTGCTCGCGGGTTGGCCATTATGTGTGGTTAACCCCGCCCTCCCGCCAGTTCTGAGTCACCATAGAATAAGGAAAGGTTGGGAGGGAGGGACAAGGGAGTCCAAGGAACAGATAAAGAAAAGAATATACAAACTAAAAGGAGAAATAAACGACTGAGAGGACAGAATAAAGCTGGAAAACTAAGGGAATTGGGAGGGACCCCAATCTCTGGAAGTAGAAAAGAAGGAAGGAGGGAGGGTTAGGGAATTTTAGAAGTAAGGGTGTGAGGGGGGGAGAGAGGGAACATACCCTGGAACCTTGACCTGTCTCCAGATTGTATAGGAACTGTGAAGGAGTAGCCAGAAGGCTAACTGCCACAATTCAAGGCACAGAATCACTGGCAATAACCCCAACATAAGCAGAATTGGCTATTCTGGAAGAAAAGACAGGATACAGAGAATACCCTCCCCCCCCAAAAAATATAATTTTTGGCATAAGAAAACTAATTTCTTAAATTAAATTGAGGCTGTGTCTAAAGGACAAGGAAATCAAGGGAATTTAAGGAAAGCTGACAGGTAGAAGGGGAAAGAGAGCAGAAAAGAGGGCAACTACCAACCCCCACCCCATGGGGTGGAGCCGTGGTGCTGAGGAAGGAGTGTCCCTCATCCTAGCCACTCTCCCCCCAGAGAAAAACATCCCCCAATGTGCCCAATGTCACCCCACTCCTGACCAACAGAAATGAGGGGGCTGAAACATTGGACACAGAGAGGGAGGGGGACCCAGAGACTGAGGCCCAAGGGGGATGGAGGGTGGGATTGTGATGAATGGTGAAGATACACAGAAAGATCAGAATTACGGTAGGTACATAATGTTCATATCTTGTCTGTGTCAATCTTCACCATTCATCACCTTTGGGTGAGTGCTGGGCCCCCCCAAAGGGGGCTTAACCCTAAAGGACTAAGTCCCTTAGCTCTCAGTGCGTGGCACACAAAGAGAGAGAGAGAACCTTCATGGGGCTGGAGAGTCCGGGAGTGGGGAAAGTGAGATGGGGACTCCTCGGAAGGAGAAGGAAGTTGCCCAGCCAGACGCCATCCCACCCTATGGGAGAAAAGATGGGTTCTCTGATAGGGGGAGGAAATCACCCTACACCAGGCCAAGGGTGACAACCGGGAAAGACACAGCCATGCCATCTGCCTAGTGCAGATCACTGTCCCTTCAACACTGGAAGCTACTTCATTGGTATCATAAGATGCCCTCGCTTGCTCGAGAAGATAAAACAGAGCCAAAGGCTTCAGATCAGCAACAGGCCTCTTGCAGCAGAGCTTCCATGAGATGCAAACTCTATGGTGGGAGACAAAGAACTGGCGGGAGAGCGGAATCGACCACACATAACGGCCAACCCGCGAGCGCATGTAGTGCGTCAGCCTCAAGGGTGGCGCAGATGATGCGTCGCTTCGCTCATCCAAAAAAAAAAGAGCTCCTCTGGGTCATGACCTCCACTCACTATACCAAAAGGTGATGAATGGTGAAGATTGACACAGATGAGATCACATCTTCTCCAAGGTTTTAAAAAGACAGCCATCATGTTTATTAGGTGGTGTGAAAAATGTCTACTGTATGTTGAAAGTTTGGAGTCAAAATATTGAACATTAGCAAAGTTATTAATGAACGCTGAAATACTGCAAAGTTCACTTATAATGTGGTCATTTTACCATATTTGTATACCAAATTTTTAACACAGAATTCTTATGACCCCACCTGATGAACCTAGTAGTAGGTGAACATTTTCAAAGCTCTGTTGAAATGTTATTCTGCACCACAGGTATGAAAACACATCTTGGGCAGGTTTCAAAAAACAATGGATGTCATGTTGATGAGTGTGGTTTGAAAAAATGACTATGTTTAAAACCTGGGGTCAAAGCAAGAGCAGTGATAACTTTCAAATCCCACCTGATAGGAGATTTCGCTACATGACTGCAAAATCACCTTTTGGGACACAATCTAAATATTTCCACAGCCCTTGGTCATGAGGAGGGGGTCTCAAAAAGGCCATGTTGAACATTTGGTGTAAAAATAATAAAAAATAACAAAGTTATGAATAAAAATTAAAACCCTATTGAAACACATTAAACCGGACTTACTGTACCTTATTTTCTCATATCGCAATTGCAAATTCCAGCAGCAAGAGGTACTAGAAGTTGAAGGCAATGTACTCTCAGACAGCTGAATAAATCAAGTAAAGGAAAGATACAGTTCAAATGAATTTATTGTGGCAAAGTGGCGGCTCACTGGCATGAAGCTCTGCAGGATAGTGGACACAGCTGAAGGGATACAGGACCTACAGGAAGATCTGGAAAAGCTGGGGAGGTGATCCAGGATCTGGCAGCTTGGTTTCAATGTGAAGAAACTCAAAGTTATGCATGTTGGAGCCAAGAATCCCAGGACAGAGTACTACCTGGATGGAGCCCGAGTATCTGCATCACAGGAGAAGGACCTGAGAATGATGATCACCAGTGACCTGAAGCACTACATGCAGTTCAAGAAAGTAGCAGCAAAGGCAATCAAGATGCTGGGATGCATGTCTAGGTGGATCAGTAGTAGGAGAGAGGATGTCATACTGCCCTTGTACAGGTCACTGGTAAGGCCACATCTAGAGTATGAAGTTCAGTACTGGTGCCCAAACCTCAAAAAGGACATTAACCTGCTGCAGAAGGTCCAGAGGAGGGCTACAAAGATGACTACGGGTCAGCAGGGTAAGGCATATGAGGAGAGGCTGAGGGCACTGAACATGTTCTCCCTAGAAGACAGGGGAGAGACAGGAATCATGATTGGGACCTTCAAGTACTTGAAAGGGATAAATAAGTTTTTCTTTTTGCTAATCATTTTTCCTTCTATCGCTGCTCCATCAGGACTCTCTCAGGTATCCTGGCTTGTTCCTGCCCGCCTGAAGCCCCCCAGCCCGAGTCTCTCCCACGGTACTCCCACTCTTGCACCCACCTTGCAGCTACAAACCCTTGGCTTTTACCCCCCAGGATGGGGCCACCACTCCTTCTTTGGTGCTCCTTTGAAGTCTAGATTCTGCTGTAGGCAAGGCTTGGAAGGAGGGAATTAGGAGACCAGGTGGGTGGGATCCAGAGGTGGGCATGGGGGCCAGGTGCTGTCGCCTACCCGAAGGTGCAGGTTTTTCCTTGTTCTAGCTCATTGCTCCCCTGAGGAACGGACGTGCAATGACATCCAGCGCAGGCAGATGCGCTCCCGCACCCACCTGCAGGACGTTCGCCGACAGCTCGCCCCATCTTGAAAGTGGTCCCAGGCTGCAGTACACCCAGCCACCGCTTGGCATCACTAGCACCAGGGAAACACACCCCACCAGGAGAGAACAGCTGTTGTTGGATGCTCAATCCTCTTCTCCCCGGTCCACCCTCGGCGATCCGAGCTCACTCCCGAACCTGGGTCACTGGCATGGTGCAAGGTATGGTGTCCAACGCCTCATCCCTCAGTGCCAACGGGTCGACCCAGAGATAAATAAGGTTGCTAAGGAAAGTCTCTTTAAACTGAGTGACAACCATAAAACTAGGGGGCACATTCTTAAGCTGGAGAGTAGGAGGTTTAGGAGGGAGGCCAGGAAGCACTTCTTCACAGAGAGGGTGGTGGACACTTGGAATGCACTGCCGGTAGATGTCTTCTCGTTGAAAACTGTGGGCAGCTTTAAGAAAGGCTGGGACAGGCATGGGGGGAAAGTAAGGTTCATGGGTATGGAGGATGGGAGGAGTGAGCAGGGAGGGCAAGGACATTAGCTCAAGCTGTGGACCATGAACTATGAGCAGACTTGATAGACCAAATGGCCTTCTTCTGCTGGCTTCTTCATATGTTCGTATGAATCCTCAGCCCCAGCGCTGCAAACCCAAGTGGTTCTTCATCAGGGGATGGGTCTTGCCCCCTGACGAAGACCAGCTTGGGGTTGAAGTGCTGGGGCTGAGGGTTCAAGCCATGGAGCCTCCACTTTGCCACAATAAACTAACCTGAACTGTATCTTTGCTTTATTTGATTTATTCAGCAGTCCAAGAGTACATTTCCTTCTACTTCTAGTTTTCACTGTGTGGGCTGGCCGCCCTGCTTTACACCCCCATTACTCCTGGGTACAACTTCTTTTCATGTTTCCAGCAGTAACACGTCTTCAATTGGAGAGTGATCTACTGTACATCATGGGACAAGTTCAGGTGAGTGAGGGTGTGTGGAGAGGGTGAAGGATGGTGGGTGCCGAGTGGGAGGTCAAGGTGGGGTGCGTGTGGGGGGTTAGATCAGCAATGGACTTTTTTTTTTTTTACAGGTTTAAAGCAAAATCAAGGGGAATGGTTTTATTTCAGGGGACTTTCTGAAACTGGGGACTTAGAACCCCAGCGTCAGGCTACTGTTCAGCAGCAGTGGGCGTGACATCCCGGTGCTGCCATGTATATAATGGGAAGGGAAGTGGCCGACCAGGGGGTTGAAGAGAAGCAGTAATGGGGTTGAGTGCCCCAGTTCACTTATTAAAGTTAAATTTAAAGATGGGAAGGGGGTGACCTGGAAGGAAGGGGGAGAAAAAAGCGGTACTGGGGGGTTGGCACTCCAGTCCACTACTTATGTAAATAATAGATAAATTATAAAAAAAGTTTAATAAAGATATTAAAGTACAAATTATAAAAAGGTTTAATAAAAATAATAAAAAAATAATGGACAGATAGGTAGGTAGATAGACAGATATAAAGAGAGACAGAGACAGAGAGCAGGGGATCAATAGCTCACTGCTATAACTGAACCCGGCAGTATGACTCCAGCTGTTGCTTCACATTTCAAGAAGGTCCCAATGTTCTCGTACTGAGAACGCGGATGAAGGGCTCCTCTCGCTAAGCTGGGCACCCAAGGTTTTCAGGTGCTCAGAGACATTATTTCCAGGACTATTTTCAATAAACACCAGAATCAAGGTAAATGGGTCCTTGTTTACCTAGGTTCAGATGTTTTCTGAAAATACATAACTTTTATGTATTGTCAATGTTTTTGAGTTAAAAAAAAATGGTGACCGCAACAATCTTTATTTTTTTGTCATGACAAGCAAATCATGAAAATAACACTTTTTACTGGTCAAACTTGATGGTTATTCAAAACAATCCTTATAACTTTGGAACTGTATAATATATTTTTCATGAAACCTGCAAAAGGCACTGTCTTGGTACAGGTTGCTTCTACCCTGAAAGTTTGATAAGAACATTCCACACCAACTAGACTGTGCATGAGAGAAAAAAAAAACACCAACTAGACTGTCCATGAGAGAAAAAAATGTGAAGTATAGGACTACCAAACACTGTTTTTTAAATATTAGTGGCGTTCCATATCTTGAAATCCTAACAAGATGCTGTCACAAAATGTTTAAAGTCTTGAGACTCTGCCAGCCTAGTATACTGAAAAAGCAGGGATGAACTCCACTCAGAAAAAAGTTTTTCTTGGGTTTAACTATTTTGTTCACACTCTGTAGGGTTATGTTTCATGGTCAAGCAACTTCTTCAGGCCCACAGTGTTGATTTCTATTAATAATAAACAAATCAATACATAAGCATACATCTCTTAGTATTTTGCTATTTTCAAAAAAGTTCATACATCCTGAGTGTTCGCCCAACAGTAAAGTAGAGAAGTACTAAATATCGAAAAGCACTAGAATAAGGTAAACATTAAAGAGTAAATGGCTACCGATTATAAATGTTTTTAAAAAGCAAATACAGGTCAATAATGCTAAACTAGATATTGTTTGATAGGTGCCATGTAAAAAGAAATCCTTAAAGGGAAAGGAACTGCTTAAGACTGCAAACTCAAGAAGAAAAAATTATTTTCCATAGTAATCTTGTTTCTTCCCAGTGATACTCAGGTATTTATAACTTTCTGCAGTAAGCCCTTTAGCTAGAACTACCTGGAGAGAACATAACACATGCAAATGATGGAATTATTTGCACGTGATAACTTTTCAAATGCTGCCCCTAACTTCCAATGTTCTAAAACGTCGAAGATTTCCTAGATGCCTGGGAAGGCAGGCCCCTGGGACTATGAATACTGGAAAGTATTAAGAATCAGTAATAATCAATCATAACATAATCCCCAGTCTGGAAAACAGGTTCAGGGTAACTGAAAGGGCCTCCAAAAGGGATTCCCTGGATGGGGCCGAAATCAGCCAGTCATCCAGGTAAGGAAAAACTGCTATGCCCTGTCATCTCAGGGCTGCACCCACCACCGCTAGGCACTTGGTAAAAACCCTGGGTGCCGAGGAAAGACCAAACCTTGAAGTGAAAGTGCTCCCCTTGGAACACAAATCACAGGAAGTGGCGGTAACCTGGAAAGATTGGGATGTGCAGGTAGGCATCCTGCATCTCAAGAGCACATGACCAGCGAGTCTCCTGCAATATCCTGTGTTTCTAGGGATGTGGATATGATCTATCCACACTGTCTGGCAGACTCCTAGAAGTTCTCCGGAGGAAGGAGGCAAGGCGCACAACCCCCTACTTGGGAAAGAAAGATTGGAGAACTGAGGCCCAAAAACCAGCATTCCGGTGTGACTCGAGGTTAATGTGGTAATGGGAAATGAAGGTGTTTGCTGACTTCCAGGTAGCAGCCCTGCAGGTTTCCTGGATAGGGACGTCCCTAGAAGCAGCCACCGATGCAGCGGTATGGCAGGTGGAATTAGTCCTAAGCCCTACAGGAGGCTCCCTACCTGCCAACCTATAGCAGAGACCAATGCAGGAAGTGATCCAACTGCCAATCGTCCACTTGGCTGCAAGTCTGCCAGGTGCGGCTTCAGCGTAGGTGACAAACAGCTGATGAACCTCTCCCCAGACTTCAGCTATACGTTCTTTATATTAGGTGACTGTTCATCTTAGGTCCAAAGTATGTAGCCTGTACTCGGCCTCTGAGGTGTAACTGGAGTAGTACACTGGCAGAATCAACACTGGGTTAAAGTGAAACTCCGACACCACCTTCAGAAGGAATATGGGGTGGGGGTGCAGGACAACCTTGTCCGTGTGGAAGACCAGGTAAGGAGACTCCATCGAAAGCACCTGTAGCTCCCCAATCCTTCTGGCTGACGTGATAGACACAAAGAAGGTGGTCTTCCACGACAGGTGGGAGATGTCACATTGGTTCGAATGGCTTGCCCATGAGCTTTGCCAACACCAACAGTAAATCCCACAGAGGTGGTGGTCCACGCACCGGAGGGGACACGTGATCTAGGCCCTTGAAAGAACGCCAGACCACCTTCTCCTGTGCCACCAACTGCTGACCAGCCCACGCCTAATAAGCAGAGATGGCTGCCAAGTGCAACTTAAGGGTCATTGACCAAAGTCCCCCCGGGAGAGGGACCAAAGGTAGTCCAAGATGCTAGCCACTGGACAGGTCGAAGGGTCCAACCCTTTGCCCTGACAAGTGGAGAATCTCTTCCATTTGAAGGCATAGCATTTTCTGGTCGATTCCTTACAGGATGCCTCAACAATCTTGAGGACCTCGTCAGAAAGACCCAAAGCCTAGAACTCTAGCCATTTAGGAACCAGGCTGTCAGGTGCAGGGATTGAAGGTCTGGATGGAGAACCTTCCCCTGATTGATGGAGAGCAGGTCTGGGAGTGCTGGAAGATGCCTCGGGAGCCTGTTGCTGAGGCTGAGGAGATCAGGGTACCAAAACTGGCGGGGCCAGTCCAGAGCCACAAGGATCACCTGTGCCTTGTCCCTCTTGACTTTGAGAGGCACCTTGTGAATCAAGGAAAGTGGAGGGAAAGCATAAAAGAGGCCTGGAGTCCAGGCATCCCCTGCAGCAAGCCCTGCTGAGGGGGTCAGGCACAAAACAGCCTCAGCTTTGTGTTCTCCCTGGAGGTGAAGAGGTCCACCTCAGGGGTGCCCCACTGGGAGAACAGATCATGTACTACCTCCAGATGCCTCGCCCGCTCAGCTGAGGGCATCCACCAGCTGATTCGAGGCCCCTGCCACATGAATGATGAGGAGATCTGCCTCTAGGCTGTGCACGAGGGTCCAAATGCAGAGAGAGCTTCCTTGCACAGAGGCAAGGAGTGTGTCCAGCCCTGTTTATTGAGGCAGTACATGGTCGTGGTATTGTCCGTCTAGACCTGGATCACTTGACCCAAATGAATGGAGCGAATGCAGTCAGGGCTAGCTGAACTGCTCAGAGCTCCAGCAGGTTGATGTGACATCAGGACTCCTGAGGAGACCAGAGCCTGTGGACTCTGTGCTCCCCTAGGTGAGCACCCCAGCCCGTCAGAGAGGCATCAGTCATCAGGATGACCATCGGCCCGGGCTGGACAAATGGGATCCCTTCCTGCATATGTGCTGGGACAAGCAACCACTGGAGGGTGTCCCACATCCTCTGGGTCACAGTGACCAGCTGGTTGAGGTGACTGTTGCGCTGAGCTCACTGGCTGGCCAGCTCCCATTGGAGAGAGCGCATGTGCCAGCAGGCCCATCGGACCACGCTGGTGCAGGCTGCTGCCATGTAACCCAGAAGGTGCAGAAAGTCCTGGGCAGTGTGTAACTGCCCAACCAGAAATGATCGGGCAAGTAGATGCCCAGTCCTTTTTTGGTTTTTTGATTTGTTCTCCTGTTAGGATCTGCATCAATGTTAGATAAAGAAAGCAGGGGAACTCCCCAGTTTTCTCTCCTCCTTAGTCCTTCACTGAATGTTTTGCTTCTGTTTTGTGCTCATAAGCTCCTTGTTTCGACCGTGATGGCTAAAACTTGCAAGATCCTTATTGTTACTGATGTGTGCATCCTCATGCTGTTTATTTCTGTTTGTATGTATGTAAATTGGAAAATCTGAATAAAAATTATTAACAAAAAAAAAAAAAAATGATCGGACAAAGGAGAGGACCTCCACCCTGTCCACCGGGAGCCGGGCTCTAGCTCGGCAAGAGTTGAGCTCATCCCAAAAAAATGGATCACTTGCGATGGCACGAATTCCTACTTGGCCTTGTTGACAATGAGGCCAAGTTCGAAGCAAGTCTGGAGGGCCAGGTCTCTGGACCACTCCACCTCCAGCCTGGAGGGACCTGCTAAGAGCCAGTCATCCAGGTAGGGGTACACCGGAACCCCTCGGCGCCTCACGTACGCTGTCACCACTGCAATGCATTTGGTGAAGATCCTGGGGGCTGAGGAGAGGCCAAAGGGCATGGCTCGGAACTCGTAAAGGATTCCCTCTGTCTGAAAATGGAGGAACCTTCAATGGGATGGACGGATTGGGATGTGAAAGAATGTGTCTTGAAGATCCAGGGAGCAAAACCACATGCCTTGCTCTAGAGATGGTATGGTCTGTGCCAGAGTTAACATCCTGAAGGTGCAAGACCTGAGAAATTTGTTCAGGTTATGCAGATCTAGAATGGGGCACCAGCCCCCTATCCATTTTGGCACCAGAAAATAACTGGAGACAAACCCTAGGTGTTCTAGAGAATCTGCAACTCTGACCATGAACTCCTTGCAGAGGAGCTGGCCTATGTCATTTCGAAGAGCCGACCCGGTGTCTCTGAAACCAAGTCCTCCTGTAGGGAGTGGGCTCGGCTTGGTGGGTACTGCTCGAATCCAGAGGCAGACCCTGGCCAGCCACTTCCAGGACCCACCTGTCTGTTGTGACAATGGACCAGGCAGAAAGGAAGTGGTGAAGCCGGCCCCCAATGGGAGGACCAAGGGGTGTGTGACGGGTATGAGGATGGTGACCCCCATCCCGTCACTGAGCAGGCTTGGAGGAGGAGGAACCAGCCTAGGAGCCACCCGGGTCACTTCCCTCTGGGCTTTCTGATGGATAAGGCCACTGACTTGGCCCGAGGTCACCAGGATTGAGCCTACTGGCCCTGCTGGTGCTGGGCTGGTTTTGCTGCAGGAGTGGAGGACCAAAAGGGCTTGAACTTCTGGTTCTTAGGGCCCCTTGTCCTTCTGGGTGGATGTCACAGAGTCCAGGGTGGCACTGGACTTTTCAAAGCGTTGGAAGTGACCCTCCACACTGGGTCCGAACAGGCCAGGGTCCAAAAAGGCAACATCTGCCAGCTTGTGCTGGGTATCTGCAGTGAAGACTGAGGTGTGCAACCAAGACCTATGGTGCATGGCTACTGTGGCCGCAACTGAGCGGCTGCATGAGTCACCAACATTCAGAGCTGTCTGGAGTTGCTGCTTCACCACTGCCCTCCCCTGGTCACAGACCTGCTTGACTGTAATCTGGCAATCCACCAGGAGGAGAAGAATCACCTCATCAAGCGAGCCCAACAGGGTGTGAGAGAAGTGTGCCATCAGCATGGCTGAACTAGCCTGGCGAAGGTTGAGCAAAGATGCAGCATAGACTTTTTTAGCTGAATGGGCTGGCTTCTTGGACTCCATGTCCAGCGGTCTATCGACATACCCTGTATTGCCCATGCACCGAAAGACAGAGTCGGCCACCAATCCCTTGGCTGAGGGATGCTCCGAAAATGCCAAAAAGAAGCCTGTTGGTACCGCATACTTGTGGGCCATCTGGGCCAAAGGGGAAGGGAAAGAGGTGAGATGCTGCCAAAGTTCCAGGGACGGGCTGACAATGGCCTTGGCCACCAGAAAAGCCTCCGTGGAAGAATCCCCTTTGTCCAGCATTTCTGTGAGGGGATACCGAACCCGTTTCTGGACAGGCTCGAGCTCCATCTGTGTGGACTCTGAGATGAGCTAAAGAATGCCCATGAACGAGGAAAGACTTTTGTCCATGGAGATGCCCCCCAATGACTCAGTGTCGATGGGACGTGAGTGCAGAGAGGAATCCTTGGACTCCAAGGAGTCCACAAAAAGTGGGTGGCCACCAGCATTGCCCTCAACCTGCCTAGGATGGTCAGGAGTGAGAGTGACCGACAATCGATGGGGAAGTCCCTTGAGCAGTCAAGCCACTTTGGTCAGAGCCCCGGTTGCTGGCTGTTTTGGTGGCGGCTGTACCATGATGGGCAGAGATGCCTGCTTTGTCCAAGCTGACATAGTCTGCACCGGCTCCACTGGGGAAGGGATGGTGATGACCAACCCATTTGGGGAAGCTGACGTTGGCTGTTTGGGCGACAGCCATTTAATGGCTGGGGTAGAAACCGGTGTCGGTTTCAGTCCAGTCAAGAGCAGTTGCTGCCACATTAAAGCTTCATAGCATCGACGCAATTTGTGCCGAAGCCTCTCCTCAGCCGAGGAGGATGAAGAAGTTAGCGATGATGCCCCTTTCCACAGTGCCAGGAGTGAGACTGCCGATGACGGCGAGACCTGCCCGACCCAGAAGAGGAAGAGTGAGACCTCGACTTCGACCATCGGTGGTGACAACAGGGAGCCTCCGAGGGAGCTGGGGAACCCCACGGCTCCTCCTGGCCAGGGTCTGGGACCAGTGGGTTTGACTCAGCAGGCTGGGCAGACTTGTCAGTGGTCACCAGAAGGATGGAGTCCTAAAAAAGAGAATTACTGTCCTCTTCAGATGACAACCGGTTGACTGGGTCAAGAAAAATCTCGGCCACATCGTTGACCGGCATCTCAGCCAACTGGTCCGACAGGGTCACCGTGAAACCAACGGTCAGGGCCTCAACTTCAACCAAAGTCAAAACTGGAGTCTCCTGCGAATGGGAATGTTCCCGGTCCTTGGAATGTTGACAATGAGTCTTCTCCTTGTCTTTTTTCGACTCCTTGCGAGAGTGTGAACTGTGCAATCCCGAAGGACCCTCTCCTTTAGTTGAGAGACAGTGACACGGTTCCTTGAAGGAAGCCAAGTAAGTGGAGCCCAACTGGAGTGGAACAAAGGCCGAAGCTGAAGAGGACTGAGTGGCAGCCTGGGCCGCCTCCTCCTCTAAGGCCTGGAGCTGAAGGCCTGGAGCTGTTCAAGCTACTTAGCAGACCCCGCAGTCGCAGAGACCACCAAACAGGCATCCTTGGACGTGACCAGCGGGTAACGCTTTTCTGGCCACCCCAGCTGAACTTGAGCAGCACAGTCGTCCAACACATTCGGGTGGAAGAACCTACAGAAATCAAAGGCCCGTGGATTGTGATCATGGCCTAAGCAGTACATGCACATGGCGTGAGGGTCGGTCAGCAACTTCTGCACGCAGGGGCACCGGTGAAACCCGGGAGTGGTCTTGTTTTCCATCATGGGAGCGATCAAAGAAGGTGTTGAAATTGGAATTTGTATGAGTTTTAAGGTAAGTTTAGGAAGTGAATCTGAAGATACTAATGTCTGGGCCTACTACAAGCAGGAGCAGTAAGGAGGGAACCTGAACCTTCCAAGCAGAAAGAAAGATCTGGCATCTAGGGGCAGAGCCAAGGGTTTTACCACCTGGGTGGGTGGGAGAAGCCAGCTTGAAGACATTCTGGCATGAATTAGAGGGTAAAGGCATCTGCCAGACAGTGTGGATAGAACATCATATACACATCCCTAGAAAGGGGCCTGTGGCCCAACTTCGGCTGGGTGTGGCACATGGAGTGTACCAACTTCAATGCCCTCCCGGAGGTCTAAAGCTCAGAAATAATATCCTGAATGTTGCCCCCAAACTGCTTGAGACTCCGAAAGGGGGCATCTATAATGCTGGATTGGACATCAAGGGCAAAGCCCAAGACTCTAAGCCAGGCATGTCTCCTCATGCTAATATTCGCAGTAGCCACCCAGCCTGAAGTATCCACATCATAAGCTGCACGGAGAACGTGGGTGCTGACGTCTTACCTGGTCTTCAGGGCCTAAAGAGTTTGCTGTTTGGAGGGGTTGTCTGGCATCGCTGTGACCGCCTCTCTAATCTGGTCCCACAGCAAGTTTTGGTACTGCACCATATGGGACAGGTAAAGAGCCTGCATGGCAAGGGTGGCCGAGGCAAAGGCACGCTTTCCCACCAGGTCCAGCTACCTCAACTCTCTGTTAGGAGGGAGGGCACTGAGGTGCTTCAGTCGTTTGGTGTGGTCATGGGCCATACACATTCAGTTTTGGGATGCTTACCAAAAAAGGACCTGCCAGCCACAGCATGGCAGAGCCTTCGAGCTTCTAAGACACTGTGGGGACAATATGGAGATGGAGCCACGTGGCCTTGGTAACATCCTCTTATGATTCAATGAACAGGGGGAATACCAAAGGAGGAGTGTCACTCTGATGAAGGTAGACTGCCAAGCAGCGACACTCTGGGTCTTGTTCCTTAGTATCCCACCCCATCATTCCCTGGATATGCCTCATGATATCCATAAAGGTGGGGTCATCTGGAGGCGGTCTGGGGACATTAGAGGGCTCCCTTTAATTTCAGAGGAAACCCCTATCACAGGCCCACTCTGGTGGGGCAGGATTCCCTGGGCTACAGCGAATCCCACTGTGACTGGACAGGAAACCTTTCCACTCTCCTACTAGGGCGCTCGCTGGATTTACAACTGCATGTCCGCCAGAGGATCCTGGGGCTCCTTTCTTGGTGTGAGGGGTGCTAATACAGACCTGGATCTGTGTTCCTGGAAGAGAACCCTCTTGGCCACTGTGCAGTGAACTAAAAAAGCCACAGGCGTGTATAGGCCTTCCGGGATGCACTATACACCATATATGTGTCTTTTCTCAGAAAAATGCAGAGACCGGTTCAAACTCTACAGACCCTTTTGAAAGACCTTTTGTATTCCCCCTCCTTTCATTCAAAGAGCCACTTCTTGGATTCTATCTCGGTGGTGTCTGGCACTTGTGCATTAGATAGGCATAGTATTGTTTGAACAAACCAACACACACAATAGACACTGGCAGAGTAATGTGAAATTTAAGCCAAAAGCTTTATTTATTAGTTACTAAGTACTGTAAATAACAAAAAAGAAATATTTTAGACATTGTTACAGGATATGAAAATAAAGTTGGATATTATACAAACAACATATACTGTTAAAACTAGTGATATAGGTATAGTTCTACTTTGAAAAGTCCTTAGTGGCTGGAATGAAAAGTGTTCTTAGAAGGTAGCTGATTCTCCCATCTGTTTGGTGGAACTTCAGACAGGGGTCTAAGTCTTAATCCTTGTTGCTGCCAGGAGAGTTTCTGAAAGAGTAATGCCTTTAGCAAAGGTCTACAGGCTTCCTTAATAAAGTTCAAAATTCCTGCTTCCGGTGTTCCTTGCTGTGATAGGCTGGCCTTGTCATGTGCTGTGAAAAGACCAACCAGCTCTCCATGTTCAAATTTAAAAGTTTAACTGTACAGTTTCTTATACTGGTGGGTTTTGGAAAAGACAGGTGCCCCCAAGACCTGTGACTAGAGTCAGCAGGTCTCACTCCCTGCTGGTTTTGCTAGTCCAAGGTTCTTTGTTCACCCTCTGTCCCCCAGCAAACCATTTAGACCTTAAGTGGCTGCCATTAAGTTGTAGTTGCTTCATTCCAGGTGCAGAAGTCCAAAGACAATCAAACTCCAGACTCCACGGCACCTTAATGCTACTTCTGGGCCCAGGGTCTTTTGTAAGGCAAATAGTTTCCAGTAACCCAGGCTTGACTTAATGGATCTGCCATTAACCTTTAATGACCCTCCTATTTAACATAATATTCTGTAGGCCCAAATCCCTTTTACAATTTCAGCAATATTGTGTAACCCCTCCCCTTCCTGATCTGTCAAGGGGTATACTTAAACATCGCAGGTGGTCCAGGCAAGAAGAAAGGAACACTCAAAAGCGCTAACATTAGAGACACTGCATACTACAGGACCATGGCAAACTGATGGTCTCCTGCCTGCTGCTGTGTTCACACTGCAAGTTGAACGCCTCTTTCACAGCAATGGATCCTCGCCCTGAACCGACCACCAGAACAGAACAGAAACCTCCCTCTTCCTCCACAGAGGTCCCACGGAGTCCCTTGCAGCCCCCAAGGATGGATTCTTTCCCATGGAATACAACTCGTGACAAATTAATCAGACTGCAAATAGGAAGGGAAGAAAGGATTTCATTTCATTAAACTCCCCCTCTACAATCAAATAAGGCACAAACCACTGTTTCTCCCCAACTGACTTTATTTTCACCTGCATGGCAAATGATTTCAGCGATATAGGGGTCACCATTCCTTCAAAGAAAACAATTAATCAGCTCCATGGGGCTACAACTTTGTACATATTGGCAGGACACATTATACAGCAGAACCACAGTTTCAGCAGACACCAGAAGGATTCTCGTTTCCTACCCTTCCTTTCTCGGGTGATCTACCCAAGACCATAGAACCCAGATCCCTGCAATCTTCTGGCATATAAAGATCTGGTAAGTCCAGCCTTCATTTTACTTTTCCTTACGGGTCCCTTTTACTCTGGCACTGGTCATCTCCCCTTTCTCTGGTTGGGAAACCGAGCTGCCCTCCCCACCTGGACCCCTGTGCACATGGTCTAAACCACAAGGGATTCCAGGATTTTTTCCTCACAACCCAGGCCCTGACCCACCTTCCGAACAGCTGGCTCTGATGATTGAGCTGAGGCCACTGTTACCCTGTTTTTTTGCCTCCACATCAGTCCTCCATAGCCCTGAATTCACTCCGGAGTTGTTCCGCTGTCATTACTTCCTACGGGGAGTCCCAGCCAGGCCCACATCCCTTTCAAATGGTTCCTGGGCTTGAATTAAGCACCAGCACGGGGACCACCCTCCAAGACCTATAAATTCTTTGGTCTGCGACCTGCCCAGACTTCATGGACCAGCGCCGAAGGACCTGTCCCTCCAAACAGGCCCCTTAAAATGGGTAAAAGGCTCCCCGACTCCCTTGACCCCCCAGGCCGCACCAAACTGGGTATGAGGGAAACCTCTGTCACTAGTTCCACTCCTGAGAGGGCCCTAAAACCTAATTCCTAAACTCTACCCGTACCAGGAGATAAATCTAAATTGCTAGTCACAACCATCATTTCTTTTTAAACAGTAACAGCAATCACTTTTCTATAATGATTATGCATTTCAAAAAAGATTTTTCTTAAGCTTTATGCTAACATTAATAATGAGGTAGCAGACATTCCCCTAGATACCTCCCATTAACATTTTAAAATAAGTTTTTGTGTACAAACCCTAGACCACTCACTAGCACATGCACACACATTCTTGCATCAATCTTTCTGAAAAATACTTTAGCATGATAATAAAACAGTAACTAAAACTTTTCAGTGTAAGAGCTTGATTAGTAAACTGAATCAAAGTCACCATATTCGCGCCGTACAGCAGGTGTCCTGGCGCAGTGCACAAGTTTTTTTTTAGTCCAAGGGGCCTAGGTTGCAGGCCTACCACATAGAGGGAAATAACATGCTGGGTCTGGCTTAGTGGTCACCTCTCCAAACGAGAGAGGAACATGCTGGATTTGGTGCTAACAAATGGTGATCAAGTACAGGATGTGGTAGTACAGGACACCCTCTAGCAGGAAGCAACCACCGCTCAGTGTGATTCCTCCTCAACACAGGGAGGGAATCAGTTACGACCAGGACAAGAGTGCTGGACTTCAGGAAGGCAGATTTTGCAAGAATGGGCAGCATCCTAAAGGGGTATTTAGCTAAAATTAACCCAGTGATGGATGCGGAACAGAAGTGGGCAATCATCTGGAAGGGGCTGAATGAGGCCAAAAACATGTGTGCCAATCTCAGAGTAAGCAGTCCAGGTAAAAAAAAACTAGCTGACTCAGCAAAGAAGTCGAGTGGAAGGTGAGGGAAAAAAGATTGGCCTTCATCAAGTTCAAAAAAAATCAGGGCATGAGGAGTATAGACAGTTGTTCACAAGGGCATCTAGGGAAGTGACCAGGTCGGTCAGGGCAGCAAAGGATCTGAAGTTGGCTCAGGGGATCAGAGAAGGGGAAAAGGAGTTCTTTAAATACAAAAGGAAGAACAGTAGTTATGGAGATGACGTTGTTAGAATCAAGAGGGATGGGGCATGGGGGATGGGCGGAAAAAAGGGAAGAACAGGCAGAGGCACTCAATGAGCACTTCTGCTCGGTTTTCACAAAAGAAAGGGATGGCCCAATACCACAGGGGAAAGAGCACAGAGTTCTGAAAGGCCTTAAAGCCTTGTGGGTGGACAAGGCACCAGGACCAGACAGTGTACACCCAAGGGTCCTGAAGGAACTGGTGGAGGTCCTGGCAGGCCCTCTGATGGACCTCTTCAACACCTCCTTGGAAACGGGGAAGGCACCCAGGGACTGGAGGATGGCTCATGTGATGCCCCTTCACAAGAGTGGACCCAAGGACCAACCAGGCAACTACAGACCGGTAAACTTGACTTCCATAGTGGGGAAGTTGATGGAGACCATGCTAAAGGAGAGGTTGATAACCTTTCTCAATAGTAATGGTCTACAGGATGAGAGACAGCATGGGTTTGTTATGGGAAGGTCTTGCCAAACTAACCTGATTGACTTCTTCAACTGGAACACTAGGGCAGTTGATGAACGTCACGCTGCTGATGTCCTGTACATGAACTGCAGCAAGGCTTTCGACTCATGCACCATGGGAGGTTAATAAGCAAGTTGAGGGACATGGGGGTGTGGGAGAAACTGGTGGGGTGGGTTGACAGCTGGTTGCAGGCAGACATAGAGGGTAGTTGTAAAGGGGGGAAGACATCCAAGCCAAGGCCAGTAACAAGTGGGGTGCTGCAGGGTTCAGTGCTGAGCCGTGTTTCATTCAATGTCTTCCTTGGAGACATTGCAGAGGGGGTCAAGAGTAAGATCAGCCTGTTAGCAGATGACACTAAGATCTGTGCAAAAGTGGACAATGAGAAAGGAAGGCAGGCAATCAGGGAGGATCTAGCTAAACTTGAACACTGGTCTAGGAGTGGCAGTTGGGGTTTAACATTAAGAAGTGCAAGATCATTCACCTCGGAGCAAGAAATCCCAGGGCCAACTACTGGCTTGAGGGGGGTGTGTGCAGGTAACAGCTTCAGAGGAGAAAAGGGACATCGGGATAATAGTCACAGGGAACACGAAGGTATCAGCACAGTGTAGGAGGGCAGCAGCAAGGGCAAATAGGATGCTGGGGTGCATTGCCAGAGGGATCACCTCTAGAAAGGAGGAGGTCATCCTGCCCTTGTATAGATCAGTGGTGAGGCCACACTTGGAGTACTGTGTGCAGTACTGGTGCCCACACCTCAAAAAGGACGTGAGATTACTGGAGGGGGTGTGTGTAGCGCAGGGCTACGAAAATGATCATGGGACTTGGGGAGTTGCCGTATGAGGAAAGATTGTGGGAGATCAACATGTATTCGCTGGAAGAGAGAAGGGAAAGAGGAGACGTGATAGAGACCTTTAAGTACTTCAAAGGCATAAACAAAGTCAGAGAGGGAGGATTGTTCCACTTAAGGATCACTAGGGGGCACAATCTGAAGCTGGAAAGGGGAAGGTTCAGGAGGGAGATGAGGAGGCACTACTTTACAGAGAGAGTGGTGGCAAGATGGAACGCACTGCCGGAGGAGTTAATCAAACTGAGGACGGGACAGCTTTAAGCAGAGTTGGGATAGCGTCAAGGACAAGATTAGTAAAGGCAAGAACACAACGGGAGAAAGACCAGGAAAGGGGAAGGAGGGAGGGTTTGGGTGGGGCTGGGGTACCTGTTGTAATATGAAACTAAGAGCTCCACAATCGGTCAGACTTGATAGACCTGTGGGCCTTTTTCTGTCGGCAATTTCATATGTTCGTATGAATCTCAATCCAAAATGTAGTACTCAGTCCGAGTCCCAGTTAAGTCCTGGACCATAGCAAAATGTTTGAAAACAGTTAGTCCTGACCTAGTCCCTGTGCAGCACATCGACCGTGCCTGCTGGAACAACTGTTGAGATGGGGCACTTCCTCCTCCTGGGCGGTTCTTCATCCTCTCCAACTGCTCTTTGAAAATCCAGTCCTTCCGCATCTCCTTTATAATATCCCAAACCTGTTCTGGCATGTAAGGATAGTTCCAGGTTTGGACAGACTACCCTCAGCCTCCTGCGAACACACCTTTTGGCCTGACTCCATTCGGGCAGGTCCCTCACGCTGGTTCTCCTGGCTTGGCCCATTGGTAGCCATATCCCCCTTTGTCGATATTTGAGGTTTAACAGGTCATTTGGCTTTCACCTGTCCATCCAGATCCGTGGGGTCTTGGCCTGGACAGGTAGCTTCGGAGTGGTATTACCAAAAGTGATAACTGAGTGTTGGTAGGGTTTAGGAATTGCCCTAATCACAATGTGGTCCTGGAACTCAATTGGCTGCCGACATACCTTTCCTAATCCAGCTCCCTTTGATCTTGTGGGTCACCAATCTTTCCACTAGTTGACACTGGAGCAGGTCCAGACTCGGGGCCACTCTCTACAGGTTTTATTCTGAATTTGGCTCCTGAGACAGGCTTGAATTTGCTGGATAATGCCTGTGAGCTACCGCTGGACAGGGGTTGTGGTGAGGGTTGCCCGGGTCCTGGATGATCCCCACCCAGTTGTCTGAGGTCCCTGCCCCTCCCTCTGCCAACTGGATATCCGGTAGCAGGTGGTGGAGAGCTGGGCAGATGGCTGTGCTTTCTGTCGCCTCTGTCCCTTTATGGTGCACCTGCACCCTCTTCTTTAACAGCCTCCAATTATCACATCCGGGGATTCACCTGGACACGTGTGCTTTCTCCCAGTGAAAACCTTTTAAACCCTCTGAATCCCCAATGACTGGTGACCACGGGATGAATAAGCTGCCAGTAGAACTGGGAGCATACATCCCTCTACATGGAATTGGCAGGCTGCCTATACAATAAGGACATATGGTTATCGCCTCTCCCATAAATCCATGCCTCACACAACGTTTATATCCTTTACATTTTCCCCCAGCTTTCCAGAGCCAGGAAGGAAGTGAGGCTGGAACTGTTTGGAGTCCACAGCTCTTTTGCTCCAAAATTATGCAGTCCAGTCCCCTTGCCTGCTCTGAATAATGTGCTCCCCCGCAATCTCTCTTGCCCTGTTCTTACTATCGTTATTCTCCTTTTCTCCCTCTGATACTGCTGATCTCACTCCCTCAGTTCTCTCGCTCTGATTCCCCAAGATGGGGCTTCCTCATGCAGCTGCTATAGCTCCCTTTTGCCCATCCTCCAATCAGAGCCATTCCTGAGGACCACGTGACCAGCGAGTCACGCACAGCATACCAGCAAGCCAGGCCTACCCCACAGAAATTTAAAGTGCGTAACAGGGCCCAACTAGGTTGGGAAATCTGGCACACCACAGATGGCAAGGCTTGGTGTCCGTTGGCGATTCCTGGGGTTCAGGGAACATCCCGGACGAGCTCCCAAAGTGTAACCCTTACCTTCCTGCCCCATCTAGGGGCATACTTAAACATCACAGGTGGTCCAGGCAGGAAGGAGCACTCAAAAGTGCTAACATTCGAGAAACTGCATACTACGGGACCATGGAAAACTGATGGTCACCTAATGCTGTTGTCTTCACACTGCCAGTACACCTCCTCTTTCACAGCAATGGATTCTCTCCCTGAACCGACCACCGGAACAGAGACCTCCCTCTTCTTCCACGGAGCCCCTTGCAGCCCCCGAGGATGAATTCTTTCCCCTGGAATATAACTAGCGACAAATTAATCAGACTGCAAATTGAAGGGGAAGAAAGTACAGTTACGTAAGAACTTACCGTAACAGTAGATCTTCGAGAGAGGCTCTTGCAGTAGGTAATTACATATAGGACTGACGCCGGCCGGGGGCAGGACCCCACGGAAAAATTTCTAGCTAGCAGTCCCTGGCGAGGGACCGCCCCCATGTCAGGTGACCGGCATCATGTGACATCGGTATAAAGGGGTGGTCCCAGACGCCCGCCTTCCAGTTCTTTCCCGCCACAGGTCCGGAAGGCCCAGACGAGAGAGAAGCAGATGTTTTCCTTCCTGGAAAAGGAGCTGAAAAAGCCTAGGGGGATGGAGGGCGGGAAGGTATTACCTACTGCAAGAGTCTCTCTCGAAGATCTACTGTTACGGTAAGTTCTTACGTAACTGTACTATCTTACTTCGAGAGGGCTCTTGCAGTAGGTAATTACATATAGGACTGAATCCCAAGCAGTCTGGAACAAATGAAAGGCACCGGGAGGAGGAACTACTCCAAGAAGAAGCAAAAAACCTTGCAAACCTCAAGACAGGAGGCCTTGCAAAACAGCTAACTCGAAGCCTGCTCTATGGCGAGAGGCAATGTCCAAACTGTAATGTTTAAGTAGCGTATGGACAGAAGTCCAGGTGGCGGCAACGCATATGTCTGCTCAGACACATTCTTGAAAACAAGCAGGAGGCCGCTTACTCCATGCATGAGTGACTTCTGACTTGACCCGAAGGGTCTTGTTGTACTTATCATAACAGAAAGTGATGCAATGAGCCAACCACTTCGACAGGCATTGCTTGGAAACAGCATTGCCTTCCCTTTTGCGAGCAAAAGAGAAGAACAACAGATCAGTTTTTCTGAGATCCTTTGTCCTATCGGTGTAGTATCTCAGAATCTGGTGAACATCCATGGTATGGAGTAAATATTCTCCTTGGTTGGAGTACCGCGTGAAAAAGGCAGGTAACTCTATAGACTGATTTAAGGTAGACTCCGCTACCACTTTAGGCAGAAACTTAGGGTTCGTGCGAAGGAGCCACTCGTTCTTTGTGAAAATCAAATGGGGGATTTACGCAAGGGCCTGGAGCTCGGAAATTCTTAGCGGAAGTAATGGCCACCAAGAAGAGCGTCTTTCACGAAAGAAACTTCAGATCTGCGGATGCAGCAGGTTCGAAGGGAGGAAGGGTAAGTTTCTCGAGAACAAAGTTCAAGTCCCAAGGGGGAGCAGGAGTTCGGACGGGGGGCCTCAGATGAAGGACCCCTCTAAGAAAAGTCTTAGACACTTCTAATTGGGCAAAGGCTTTATCAGTGAAAGGAACATGATACGCTGAAATAGCAGCCATGTGCACTTTCAAGGAGGAATGACTGAGACCCAGGTCGAAGAGATGATGTAGATATTCAAGCAGAACGGCCACTGAACAGGAGAAAGGCTCCACATTCCTAGAAGTGGCCCAAATAGAAAATCTCTTCCATTTCATGGCATAAGTGGACCTAGTGGAGGGTTTTCTAGCCTCCACCAGAATCTCAGCCACTTTTGGAGAGACACCAAAGCGAGATTGGGCTAGGTCTGCAGGAGCCATGCATGAAGTTGTAGGGACTTGAGGCCCGGATGGACCAGGGTCCCCTGATCCTGGGTCAGCAATCCTCAAGATAAAGGAAGAGGAAGAGGAGGAACCTCTGAGTATTGTTGTAGAAGAGAGAACCAGATTAGCCTGGGCCAGGAAGGAGCAATCAGAATCATTCTCGCACCTTCTGTTGTTAGTTTCTGCAATACACAAGGGACCAGAGGAACTGGGGGGAAAAGCATAGACGAATCTGTCCTTCCAGTTTAGAGACAGAGCGTCGCTCCAGAAAGCGCCTCGCTCTAAAGCAAGCGAGCAAAAGGTGGGAAGTTTTGCGTTTTGGGAAGAGGCGAACAGGTCTACCTGTGGAGTCCCCCAAAGCTGGAAGATGTCGTCTAGTACCTTTTGGTCCAACTCCCACTCATGTGGCAGGGCAGAGGAGCGGGCTGAGCTTGTCTGCCAGGGTACTGTCGACTCCTGGAACATGCATCGCAGTGAGGTGAAGGTTGTGAAGTGTTGCCCAGTCCCAAACCCTCATTGCTTCCCTGCATAGAGGGTAGGATCGAGTCCCTCCCTGCTTGTTGATGTACCACACCACGCACATGTTGTCGGTCTGGACAGCTAGGTGACCGGGAAGAATGTATTGGTGAAGGGCTTGGAGAGCATATAGTACTGCTCGAAGCTCGAGCACATTGATGTGGAGAGCTAGCTCCAATCTGGACCATAAACCCTGGGTTCAGTGAGGACCCAGATGGGCTCCCCAACCTTCGCCTGATGCGTCTGTGGTCAGAGTCTGGGAGGGGGGAGGATGACAGAAGGGGACCCCCCGAAATAAGTTCTCTTGAACCATCCACCATTGCAAGTCTCGTGCCATCGGCGAGGAGATCAGAACTAGATGATCTAAGTCGTCTACAAGTTGATCCCACTGTGAGGGAAGAGTCCACTGAGAGAGCCTCATGTGGAGCCGAGTGCGGGGAACTGTCGGGATGGCGGCCGCCATGAGCCCCAAGAGACGTAGAACCGACCTCGCCAGAACCTTCCTGCGTTCTGATAGCAGGAAAATTTGTGACTGAAGAGAGGCTGCCCTGTCCGGAGGCAGGAAGGCCTTGCTCACTGTCGAATCGAGGATGGCCCCGATAAACTGTAGTCTCTGGGAGGGATCCAGATGAGACTTGGAATGGTTGATGGTAAGTGAAAACCTACTGGGTGAGGGAGAGAAAATGCAGGAGCTCCTCCCTGGACAAGGCCGCCAGGAGCCAGTTGTCCAGGTAGGGGAACACCTGAACTCCCATAGTACGCAGGTAGGCCGCTACCACAGCCAGGCATTTGGTAAAAACTCAGGGTGCCGAGGAAAGACCAAACAGGAGTGCCCGGAACTGGTAATGGTCCCCCTGGAAAGCAAACCGGAGGTACTTGTGATGCGAGGGACGAATGGGGATGTGCAGATACACGTCCTGCATATCCAGCGCACAGAGCCATTGACCCAGCCGAAGAAGGGGCAGAAGGGTTTGTAGGGAGAGCATCCTGAACCTTTTGTATTCCACGTAACGGTTCAAAGAGCTGAGATCGAGAATGGGTCTGAGATCTCCGTCTTCTTTGGGACCAGGAAGAAATGAGAATAGTATCCCGTCCTTGAAGGTGAGGGAGCGGTTCTATAGGCCTGCCAGCGAGAAGGTAGATTTCTTCCCGGACCAAGGAAGATGGTCCTTGCATAGGGCGACTTCAGAGGGGTGGCGGGTGGTTTCTGTAGAAACTCTATGGAGTGCCCTCTGCTATAATCTGAAGCACCCATGAATCGTTGTTATCCTCTCCCAACCTGGAAGGTGGAGGGAGAATCTCCTTCCTACTGGGTCCTCTGGTGTGTCCGGAGGCGGTGGGAGAGGGGAGGAGTCAGGTGGTGTGGGGCAGCGCCGCAGCTGAGGCACCCGCTGCTTTTTTGGGTGGTGGGGGCCTGGCAGCTGCGGGGGCCCAATGTTTAGTAGCCCACCTTCCTTGGGGTTTCGCGTGTGGCCGACTGCGTCTGCGAAAAGGACGGCGCTGTGGGGGATGGGAACGGTACATGGAATCCATGGATTTCAGAGCTGTCCCCTTCTCCTGCAAGTCGGTGATGATGTCCTTGACATCACCACCGAAAAGCACTGAACCCCTGAAAGGTGCTTCCTGGATTGCTGACTGCACCTCCGGGACCAAACCTGACACATGGAGCCAGGCATGACGCCGAAGACTTACGCCGAACGCGGAGCTCTGCCCGGCAGTGTCCACTGCATCGTATGTCATCCGCAGGATGTGACGACTGGCCGAACGAGCAGAACGGACTAAGTCAGCTAACTCCTGCTTGACTTGGGAGTCAGGTAAGGAGTCAATCTTGGATTCTGCCTGGGTAAGGATGGCCTTCTGGTAATCCCCCATATGAGCAACATAATTCAGGGCCCAAATTCCCAGTGTGGAAGAGGCGTATATTTTTCTTCCATACTGGTCCAGGAGGCGAGATTCCTTATCCGGAAGAGACGAGCTTAGATGTTTGGGATGCGCTGACCGGCCGTGAGCGGCGCTAATCACGACCGAGTCTGCACGAGGGTGAGAATCCAAAAAGTCTACACCCTCTGGAGCCTGGTATAGCCTGTTAGACTTCCTGGGAAGCGGGGCTAAGGCCGATGGTTGTTTCCAAATAATGGAAATAAGGTGGGCGTGAGGCTCGATCCAGGGTGGCACTAAAGTAGGAGCTGTCAGGGGCAGGTCCAGATGTTTGGCGAGTTTGACCCACTGAGGATCTGGTTCCAATGAGTGCCACTGATGTACTTCCTGGATCTTTCTGAGCAACTCCGTGAAGGAAGGGTCCTCCGGAGACCTCGGAGGGGTCCTCGGCCGGGGCTTGGACGGAGAGCGAGGCTCGTCGTCTCTCTCAGAGCATCCGTCGGAGGAATCAGAGGAATCCAAGAGCGAAGAAGAAGAATCAGAAGCAGAATAAGACTCCCTAACACGTCTAGGGGAGAGCGGGTTCATAGGGATCCCGGACACGTGTCCTGCCTCCCGGGATCGAGGAAGGGCTCTGGAGTCCGGAGGCGGTGAGGAGTGTCCTGTCTCAGGCGTGCAGGCGGCACCGTCGCCGTGAGCATCTCTCTACTTCCTTGGTGAGCTGAGCCTTGGCCTCAGCCCACTAGGAAGCTAGAGTCTCCTGCAGATCCACCGCGGCCGAGGGGCGGTGGAGGTGGAGGAGGAGGGGATAAGAGTACAGATTGTATCCGTGGGTGAGTATCGAACAGCTCCTGCGGAAAACCGGTGCGGGTATTGAGGTTCGGGTACTGCAGTCGGCGGGACGGCGCCGGGTACTGCGGCACTGGATACTGCGGACCCGGGTATGACGGTGTCGGATAAGATGGCGGGTACCCGGGCACCGGAGAAGCTGCTGGAGCAGATGGCCCGGAAGGTGGCCCCACGGGCGGGTCAACATTGAGAGGCCCAGGGGGGCTGGGCCCGACAGAAGGGGAATATCCCCCGCTGGCACTGGTGGAACCGGCGTCAGATCCGTTTCCCTAGGAGGAGGGTCTGACGGGGGTGGAATATCCCCGCATCGCCGGGACGGAGGGAAAAGTCCTCGGGGTCAGGCTGGGGTGACTCAGGCTCCCGGATGGCAGCGAGGCTGTAGAGACCAAATGCTGACGGGGTTGGAGGAGTCCGTCGTAGGTTCCGTCGCCTGGCGCACGTTAGAGACCAGCGTGCGGCTTAGAACTGAATCCGGCCGGGCACCAGAGGAGCGGTGTCTGTCTTACGGGGTCCCTCGTCGGAGGCGGGCTGAGGGAGAAGCGGCCCGGTCCGAGGGGACGAGGTCGTCGCCACCCGAAGAGTTGGGCATCTTATCAACCTTCTCCAGGCGGACGTCGGAAGAGCTGGCGTCCAACTTGTAGGAGTCACCCGCACCAGTTGGCCGCAAGCCTGAAGGCGGAACTGGGGGCGGAGACCTCCTTGCCGGGCGCCCGCGAGGCCCGGCGAGCCCGGCGAGGCGGTCAGCGCCTCTCCAAAACCTTGGAGGCTGCCGTCGGATGGTCCCCGGAGAGATATTACCTGGGCGCGACTCCGGCGGAGTCGCGGGCGAGAAGGCCTCTCCTGGTGCCTTTATTTGTCCCGCTTTTTATGATGCCCTTCTGGAGAAGTCGACGTCTGCCTGAGCTTCTTCAATTCTTTTTCCATCGAAGACATCTTTTTCTTTAGAAGATGGGCTTCCAGGGACTGTTGGCGTTGTCTGCGGGTAGTCGCGTTGAAGTGCAGGCAATGCGCGCACTGGTCGACCGGGTGGTCGGGGCCTAGGCAAAATAGGCGGAGGGAATAGCCGTCCTTGTGTGGCAGTTGGGCGCCGCATTTAGTCGTGACTTGTTTTTGGAAGGTGACATGACACAGACGCTTGACCTGACGATGAGAAGAAAAACTCGGTAAAACCGACGAAAGAACAGGGTTGACTAAGCAAGAACTTTACCGCAAGGCGCTACACGAGCTAACGGCGGGAAAGAACTGGAAGGCGGGCGTCCGGGACCGCCCCTTTATACCGACGTCGCATGATGCCGTTCACCTGATGTGGGGGTGGTCCCTCGCCAGGGACTGCTAGCTAGACATTTTTCCGTGGGGTCCTGCCGCCGGCTGGCATCAGTCCTATATGTAATTACCTACTGCAAGAGCCCTCTCGAAGTAAGATCGAGGATTTCATTACATTAAACTCCCCTACTATAATCAAATAAGGCACAAACCACTGTTTCTCCCCAAATGGCTTTATTTTTACCTGCATGGCAAATGATTCCAGCGTTAGAGGGGTCACCATCCCTTAAAAGAAACCAATTAATCAGCTCCATGGGGCTACAACTTTGTACACATTGGCTGAACACATTATGCAGCAGAACCACAGCTTCAGCAGACACCAGAAGGATTCTCGTTTCCTACCCTTCCTTTCTTGGGTGATCCACCCAAGACCCTGGAACCCAGATCCCTGCAATCTCCTGGCATTTAAGGATCCGGTAAGCTCAGCCTTCCTTTTACTTTTTCTGACTGGTCCCTTTTACTCTGGCACTGGTTATCCCCCCTTTCTTTGGTGTGGGAAACTGAGCTGCCCTCCCCACCTGGACCCCACTGCACATGACATAAACCACAAGGGCATCCAGGATTTTTTCCTGACGACCTAGGCCCTGACCCACTTTCTGAACGGCTGGCTCTGATGATGAAGCTGAGGCCACTGTTACACTGTTTGCTTACCTCCACCTCAGTCCTCCGTAGCCCCCAATTCACTCTGGGGTTGTTCTGCTGTCACCACCTCCTATGGGTAGTCCCTGCCAGGCCCACATCCCTTACAAATGGTTCTTGGACTTGAATTAAGCACCAGCACAGGGACCACCCTCCAAGACCTACCAATTATTTCATCTGCGACCCTCCAGGACCTCACAGACTGGCACCCCAGGACCTGTCCCTCCTAATGGTATGCCGACCAAACAACAAAACATCTACAGTGAAGACCACTACAGCAACAGAAATCGACAGTTCGCTGTAATGGTCCCTGCTGGCACCAGCACTGCATCTCCCGGTGTTTTGTCCCCTCCCCAAGACAACTCCAACTTGGAGATGGTTATATAAATACTGGGGGGTGGGGTTCAGGGGGCACAGACCCCCCCCCGAAGAAAACACACCTGCATACTGTTGATGTTGGGGTGTCAGCAACTTTGGTGCTGCCGCAGCATGGGTAAACCCCTCCAAACAGGCCCCTTAAAATGGGTGAAAGGATCCCCACCTCCCTCATGAGGGGAATCTCTGTCACCGGTTCCCCTCCTGAGAAGGCCCTGCCAAAGCTCTCCCAGCAATGGCAACCTGGGAAAACACCAACGGGCTTCCTAAGGGCTCCTACATCCCTGCTAGGTTCACACAAGGCCTCCTATCACCCTAGCTCCCCATGACGCAGGAACTGGCTACCTGTATCCCAAACGGAGCTCTATACCATCACTCCTTATCAGTAATGGCGCAGAAAAACATCCTGACTGCTCTCTACTTGGGAGGTTTCCCCACTGGCCCTCCTGGACCACTGAGCTCCCTCATCTCCGCACTTATCCTGGTCCTGGTTCTACTCTCCAGCCTCCCTCCTCCAGCCCAGGCCTAATACCCGAGCTGGAAAAGGCCCTGATACTTCCTGTCAGCTCCCTTTTACACCCTATTTCTGCCCTCTGCTGCCACCTTGAGGCATCCAAAGCAATATCCCCCAGAGCACTAAACTCATTTCCTAGATTGGGAGGGGAGTAGGATGGGAAAAGGGATGCCTAAAACATGGGCATATAAGCCCCACTTTTGCAGGGGGCTTACAATTGTTAGAATAAAAAAAAAGTCACCTAGAAAGCTACAGGGTTGCCTACCCCAAAACACAGGGAACTGTACCACTCCAGGACACCATATTGTATCTTTATCCAGACTTCCTTGTAATCAGGCTTGTACAATGGGGCCTTTTGGTGAAACATAAATAAACTAGCATAACATGAGAACACAGCAATGGGACATGATGCAATTCACCACCACAACTCCCTCAAAAGAGGAAGACTGTGCACCGACACTGTCATCTGTGGCAGAATCCTTGTCTCCACTGCTGCCGGGCTGGCAGTCTACTGGACGAATAGTGGTACTTGCATCGGTATGGCTACTGGGGTAGCAGAAGAACTCAGTCCCAGGCGGGTCAGGGTGGGAGGGGCAGAGCCCCGAGAAGGCCCTGAAGGGTGCGGCTGATGTGATGTACCAGGGCTTGGGGCCTGCGACTGCATGAAGGCCCACAGCACAAAGATCAGGCTGTTGTAATCCATGGGCATCAGTTCCAGACCCCAGGCATGGGATAGTTGTAGAGCAGCTGGGGTCCTACAGGCGCAGGACAGGAGTAAGCCAGAGTCGGTCACCCCAGCGTTGGGTAGGGACAGACCAGCGCTTGACCCCTCTGGCATCTGGGGTAGATACCATGGCTGAGGTCCCACTGGAATGGGAAGTGGAACTGCCTTGAGTCCTGGCAGTGGCAGGCCAGGTGTAGGCCTTGCTGGTGTAGGCACCGGGAGTGCAAGCCCTGCAGGCATCTGTACAGGGAGGGCTGGCATCAGAGATGGGACCCGTGAAGGACCCACAGGCTGTGGGTGAACAGGAGCCGGCCCGGCAGGCATTGGTCTAGCTGACACTGGGATGTGATCTGCAAGCACTGGGTTAGGAAAGGCCGGCCAGGAACATCCAACTGGCGAAGGCTGGTGGAGACTGGTGTCTGAGAAGCGCCAATGCCCAGCTGCATCTGCCCCTATGAAGGAGGGTCAGAACCGATGGAGGTAGCGCAGTTCGAGACCGGTGTCAGGGGCATGGGTGACGGGGTGGCAGATTGAGAACTGGTGCCAGCACCACCCATGCGAGCTGCAGAAGCTCCAGCCAATCCATCTGCTGAAGAGCCTGTGGAAAACAAGGGCAGAAAAAGCAGGGTCTGGGGAAGGGGACGGGTGTATGCGGCCAAGAAAGAAGGGAGGAAGACCCTGATGTGATCAATTTAGATGCCTTATGCAGAGACGAGTGTGAGGAAGACCGGGGTCAGTCCTTGTCCCTGTGTTTGTGCTTCCCCGAAGATTTGTTTGGACTTGGATGAGGAGGAGTAGCCAGAGGACTGGGCCGGGTAAGACGACCTGCTGGAGAAGATGGCTTTAGAGGATCCTCTGACGGCATCCCCTGGTGTCTGGGTTAAACTTCTGGCAGACCTTGCAGGCCTGAACACTGTGGTCTGGGCCTAAGCAGAAGAGGCAAGCAGAGTGGCTGTCCTTGTCTGGGATTTGTTTGCCGCAGGCACACTTAGTGGAACAGTCAGAAGGGAAGGTTGTGAAGACATAAACGTGATGAAGAAACACCAAAAAATGTTGATGTTTAACTAAAAAAACTAAGAAAATAAGAAAGCATGGGGAAACATGAGAAAATGGCACTTCACTGTAGCTGCAGCTGAGTCTGCAGTCCGATATGAGCTGGTCAACAGTGGGAAAGAACTGAAGAGGTCAAGGGGGCCACCTGCCTTATATAGGACAGGCTGACGTCAGCCGCTGACATCAAAGGTGGGTGGTCCCCTCTGGTACATTGCAAGCTGGAAAGGTTTCCGTGTGGTCCTGGCGCCTGATGGCTAAGTCCTACTGGTGATGGCCTGCTGCAAGAGATACCCCTGAAATAAGATCTTCTATTCCATAAGGAAAAATTTAAGCTCTTTTTAACAAATGATGCCTGGTAGAAGCCATGGCAGATCTCGCAGGCCTGGATGTTGCGGTTGGTGCCGAGGCAGTGGACGTAGGCCTCATTAAAATCCTTAGTGCAGATCTTCTGTCCACAGCTGCAGGAAAAAAAGAGTTTGCTGGAACCTGGCATTCACAAAAAGAAAAAGGGGAATCACTTTAGGCAATAAAGTCATGAAAACTAGGGTGAGAAAAAAACAAAATTCAGAAAGTTTGAGAAAGATGGCAGTTGACTGAAGCGACGATGCTCTGTGGAGTCCAAAGTGCAATGGTCAATGGCGGGAAAAGAAATGACGGCATGGGGCCGCCCAAGTTAGACTGCTAGCAAAAATCTCTGTGGGATCCTAGCGCCTAGCGGCTATAGTTCCTAAGGTGTGATCTGCTGCAAGAGATATTCTCGAAGATCTGCCACAGCGCGGATAGTGTACCATATCCATGCCCCTAGAAGGGAGAATTTTTCAGAGAAGAAAGTACATAAGAACTAGGGGGCATGCAGTGAAGCTGGAGGGGAGAAGTTTAGGAGGAATGAGAGGAATGATTCCTTCTCTGGGAGGGTGGTGGATGCCTGGAACAATCTTACAGCTGGGTGTTGGGGACGAGAACAGTAATGCACTTCAAGCGTGCATGGAATAGGTATAAAGGAAAAATGGTATCAAAACGGGGTGGAAGAGGAGGTGGCCAGAGATCAGGCAAGGTCTGTCATGGCAGTATGGGCAGGGAAAAGAGGGGCAGATTAGGTGGGCCAAGCAGTCCTTATCTGCCAACAAATTCTTTATTTCTATTTTTCTAACCTAAACAGGAATCAGTTATACAATAAAAGGTGCTGTCAAGGCTTCAAAAACTACAGCAAGAATAGCAGCAACAACCCAGAATGAATAAGGTGCAAAAGCAGTTATACAAATAAATAAATGCAGCATCTATGAGCCATAACAGTAAAAAGGACTAGGAATGTAAGGGAAAGTAAGAAAAAAAAACATTAAATAATGAGGTCCTCAGGTGGAGGGGGCACAAAGAGGAAGCAATAACAGGTAGTAGGGGTGGAAATATAGCAGCTTGCTGGTGGGGGAAGAGACATAGACATGCACAGCGGGTGGGTGACCCTGACCATGAACCTCCCTGTTTAGAGCCTGATGTCAGTACCCACGATTCACTATATGAGTCGGCAGACCACTACACTTGCTACAGACAGTGTCAGTGACTGCAATTAGAAGCTGACAGAGCAGCTAATTTCTAGGTTGTTTGGGAGTGATGTTGGAACTGTGCCTACAGTGCATTTTGGGGCTGTTTGTAGTTCTTCACAATCATAAGATCTCTGTTACAGTGTAGATGCTAATGGCATGGCTAAAAAAGCTTGCATCAGTGGGCATACTTGTACCAGTAGCCCTGGTAGCTAACTATCCTCAAGTGAAGTGTAGCCAAGGCACATACCTGTTTGCCCACGGTGTTTACCCTGCATGACCACTAGTGACCTCCTTTGGCACGATGGCTTTTGTCATTCTCAGTCAGAAGAACAATGGCATCCGCTATTGGCTGAGTGAGAAACATGGGCTTAGCTTTAGACAACATGTACTTCTTGTCCATTTGCTTGGGGATAGCTGCCACAGCAGGCAGCCTCCTCCAAGCCACCTCATAGAGTGTCTCTAGGCTGGATGGATGGGAGGAACTACAGAGTGTGGGTTATTAGGCATTTTCAGAAACTCCAGTTGGAGTTGCCAAGCCTGGTTTATGGCTGCTGGCTTGAAATTCAGTGCAATATGCATATTTCAGAGTACAGCCTGAAAAAAAAGAGATCCTCCAGAGGTATGATGACAGGTACCAGTTACAGGCTCTCTGGAACACAATGCGATTTGTCGTCACCATTGAAGATGATGAGGTCAGGATCTCACTTGCCTCCTACTTCCTCCACACCCAGAAGGTAGTAAAGAGGAGGGTACCGAAAGGGTTACAGTGAAGGTTACGGTCTTGGCAACATAGGCAATATTGGCCCCACCCTGGGTGAGACCACAGAAATGGCACCACAGGCAGCAATGAGGACAGCCCTAGGAACGATCCAGAAGAGGACCATCCCAGCATCTAATGCTTGTTAGCAGTGCCAGTACTGGCAACAATGTAGATCCTGAAGGGCCAAATCCCAGTGTCGGACACAACACTGCCAACAATGTCTTTGATCCCACCAGCACTAAAGGATCCAGTGATGGCACCATAGCTCACCGTCCCCAGAAGCGACATCACAGGTGAGGCAGATATCGGTGGCACTGACAGCAGCCCCAGCTAAGAGGCTGCAGTCAGAGTCAGTTGTGCCCCTAAGTCAAGCAACACTGAAAACAGCGTTGGTTCAACCAACCCAAAAAGTCAGGAGCAGGCACCAAAAATGGCGCTTTTTCACTTGTATGCAGTACCCAACACTCCATAAGATTTGCCCAATCGCCAAATGGACCACCAAATTCCCCTCTATTGGACAGAGAGGGGCTCCCAGATGGAGACATTGACTTCGCAGGCCCAAGTGTCACCAGTGTCATTGGTGGCAAGAGTGGGGTAACTGGGTCCACAGAAATCGAATGTCTCACAGCAGAATGACCAGAGGACAACCTCGACCAATGCAGTTTCTTCCCCTTATGCTTTCTGTGGGAAGAGGCTGAGACCGAACAGTGCAAAGACTCTGACGTTGAGTGTGTGCGGGATCTGGACCTTTTTTTGTGACTTTGAGAGGACTGCCCATTGCAAGAGCACCTGCCAAGAGAGAGATGTGACTAGACACAGCCCCACTGCCAGAGCAACTTACCTTTTCAGGCTCTGTACCATCTTCCATGGTTGTCAACCACTAGCATGAGGTAGAGCTGAAATGAAACTGAAGAATTTTTATGTTATTCAAACTAAACTGACAAAAATTAATAAACTTTAAAATAAAATAATTTAAGACTGAAGAAGTGAATGCTGTTATTGTATAGATGGTAAAGTCTGGCCCTGAAAAGGACAGCAGTGATGCTAATGCTGCACACTCAACTGCGGGGAAAAAGGAATACAAGTGATTGGGGGCTGGCGATGCTTTATACCAGCAGGTGCATGCAGTGACATGCAAATGGGGCTTACTTGTGCCACCAGCTCTCTAAAATAGTTCTGACTCCTGCAGGGTCCTACTGCCTCCAGCTTAGATCCACTAGTGTCAATCTATAGAGAAGATTGATTCTTGAATGACTGGGACATTCATGGGTTTTGGTGGGCAACTAGACCTACGTGGGATAGGCGTAGCCAAGATATTCATCCGAGACAGACACGTGATCTGCCAAACATGATGCCATCTGCAAAGTGTCGTGTGATGCTTTCATCTGGTGCAGAGCAGTCTGCACACCCTTATTTGCAATGTCAAAGCAGACCTGCACTTTGTCCGTTGTAGGCAGTTCAGCTAGCAAAGAACGCCTCTGAGCCAAAAGGCGGGGCTATTATGCTGCTCTGGTCAGTGACAACACCATCATCCTCCCATTCAGCATGTCCTTCTGTCTAAATTCAGTGCTGGGGGGAGGTGTGGGTGAGTTTGGGGGACAGGCCTACTACCCCATAGGGTCAGGAGACACGTCACTCCCACCATGGGTTGACTGAGATCCCAAGGGGATCACACAGGAACCTATAGTACTATCTTGGCTGGATTCCTTTGGGAGCTGGAGGTGTGGAGAAAGGGTATTTCCTGACTGCCATAGTTGCCTCTGTCAGTGTCCTCTCTAGCTTATGAAAGGAAGCCTAGTGGTACAGCATTAGGGTTCGTGTCCACCAAATAGGGACATTCTAGTTCATCTTGCATCTTCCTCACACACTGCTGAAAACAATTCTTTAGTGGCAGAGAAGATGTACAGGGAAGATTCATTGACCTCCAAGATGTCAACAGTGAACAGGCTGGAACCTCGTGAGTGGACAGAGCTGAGGAGGGACCTGGGGCTGAGTCAGATTTACTATGGATTCTTTAAACCTGGTCTGTGTGTTCTCTATCCACTTCCAGAACTACTGCAAAGACAATGGACCAGGAAGTTGGGGGGTTCCCAAAACCCTGCCAAATAGTGATTAAAACACGAGGTGGGAGGGGGAATGGGATGTCGGTGGCCTATGGGTCCACCGTACCCATGCCCATTCAAGGACTGCCATGCCTCACTTCGGGTCCTCTCTTGACAGGAGGAGAAAGAAATGCTTCCCAGCCAAGTAGCACCAACACTGAAGCCCCTGGATCGATGATAACCATTCCATTCCAAGAGTGTCCTGCTGCAGGGACAAGTCTGAATCTGGAGTTCATGACCATATCAGCACCAGCAAAATCATGAACAGCGTTGAAAGCAAGACACATGCCTGTGCTGATGCCAAGAACCCTGTCAGCACTGCCCCAACACCAACATGGCAAGCAGTATCAGCTTTGAAGGCCAAGCCAGCAGCCACACTGACTGCTACCCCCAAATACTGCATGTGGCACCAACACCAAATTAGTCGCTAACAGCCAGAGTCTATGTCACTGTGACAAAAAGGGTGGCCCAGTTCCAATGTCTACTGAAACATGGTACGTGCTCCCTCAGCCACCCAGTAGGAGACCAGTGTTTGCCCGATGCCCCCACCTGGAATTCTCTCATGACCCCAGCTTGTGGAGGTGGAACAGCTGATGATTGTGTAGAGAGTCGGACCACCCAGGTTACGTAGCGCAAAAGCTACGGGAATCGCAGGCCGCTTTCCGCTGTAAACGTAAGCTTAGCGTAGCTTACGTAATAAGACATGCGTGTCAACTGACACAACCACCACAAATAAAATAAATTATGAAAAAGTGTAAAAACCAAACATAATAGCAGACTTAATCAATGTACTTAACCTTTCATCGGGGGGCTATGCCCCCCCCCCCCAGTTCGGGCTATCTCTGCAGGTAGGTATGCAACATGACATTTGCTCATTGTCAGTTACGCATTAAGTGCATCTCCGTCGCTGGTCCGACAAACTACACAATCACCGAAGAGATTAGTACCTCAACTGACTCCAAACAGCAGTGAGGGAACTGGGTTAACAGTCCAGGGACTTTTCTTGTGATGATGCCTGCCCACAAAGTCTGGAACAGTACACCAATATTTCAGAGCTCAAAGCTCTAACATTCAGCAGTCAAAGCTGACATACATGTTGCAGGCCTTCATGTCATGGCTGGGTCCCAGGTAGGAGAAACAAAGTATGCGACTGGTGTGGGTGATGTCCTTCATGTACCTACAATGCCAAAAAGGGCACTCCAAAGGTTTGGCTTTGGAGAATTACCCTTTTTACCCAACATACTTATACAAAATAAAGAAAATGAATGAAGAGGGTGGCAGCTCACAGGAGAGAGCTTAATGTCACAGTTCACCTAGGGGCTAATCACCTGGCACGGGATGGAGCATGGGTAGTGCAGGCTAAGTTTAGGGAACTGGGGAGGGGCCTTAAGCAGGTATGGTGACATTTGCCAAGGTACTACCTGGGTATGGCTGATAGGAGTATAGGACACTCTGTACCAGCAGCTTCAACAGTTGGTTGAAGGTATGGTGAAGGGAGGAGGGCTTCAGCTTCTCTGGGGACTGGTGGCTAACATGGAAGGATATGGGCTAGAACAGAGGTGATGACCTCCATCCTTTTGGAAAGGGGACCACACAAATGTTACCTGGATGAGCATTTAAACTAGTTGAGGGGAGAGGCTGTATTACCAAGGGAGGCATAAACTGCCCCCCCCCCACAATATGTTGAAGGAACAATGAGGGAAAATCAGATGGTAGAACGCAAGACAAAGGTGGTGTAGACAAGGTGGAAGACAAGGGGGTATGAACAAAGGAGGCAGAAAGAGTGGCATAGAGGAGATAAGAAACAGAGAGTAACAAGGGCAGAGGGAAGTTACAAGGAGCAGCACAGGCAGAAAGTGGGGAGGACAGGGGGCTGCAGACAGGAAGAAGGATTTAGAGAACCTTATGCGTCAATGCAAGGAATCTTGAAAACAAAATTCTGGACCTGGAGAACATCATGTTGTAGGCGGACCTGGATCTGGTAGCCATAAATGAGTCACTGTGCACTGAAAATCACAACTGGGAATTGACTATGCAAGGCTACTCTCAGTTCAGTAGAGCTAGGGCGAGGAGGAGGGGGTTGTTCTATATCTGAGAGAGGGTATCAGGGCTGTGGATGGGTCACCCTGGTGACTGGAGCTGGGGCACTATTCATACTGAGGTGACATGCAGACCTCCAGCACAAGGGGCACAGTTGGCACTAGGGGAAACCTTCAACACAATGGCAAAAAAGGATGAGGTGCTGCTAGTTGGGGAATTCAATTCTGCAGATGTGGACTGGAGCCTTCCAACTGCAGCTTCTGCTATAAGCAGGGCCATCCCTGACTCCCTGCAGGGGGAATTTCTCAGGCAAACCCACTGGGGGGGGGGGGGCAATACTAAACCTCTTGTTTACTAACAGAGACAGTACTGCAGATTCCTTTAACTCCCCGAGCTGTGCCTCAGCTGTTAAGAGTCAGCCTGCAAAAACATCTGCTCCAGTGACAAGATGCTGCATGAAAGGCGACTCCAGTCAGCCTGCTTGAACTAACTGCTGTGTTTGCCAGAAGACAAAGTTTGCGTGCACTGTCTGTTTGTGGTCATCTGTTTGTGTACACTAGAGACTTGTTTGCACTGTCTACCATCCGTTAATGTCCTCCAGAGACTTGTCTGCTTTAAAATCACTGTGCACACTGAAAATGGGAGCTGCAAGGGGCTGAGGTGTTTGAATTACCAGCAGGTGTTGGGGGCTCAGTAGTGAGCCAATCAGAAAGTAGGGCTGCCTTGGTGTAAGGGGTCTTGCTGCTCTTTAAATTCCTGAGCTACACCTCAGTGCAAGCACTGGGTGCGTGAGCAGTGGAGAGTTTTGTAAAAGTTTATAAGGATAACCAAAAGGGGTACAGACTTGCAAACCTAAGCGACCCGTCAACTGCCTATAAAGAGGGATAAATTCACTCAAATAAGGTAATCATACGTAGGATATTAAAATACTGCTCGCTGTTTGATGGGACCCGCGGTTTGCGAGTCTTCTCTGTGTTTTAAATGGGACCCGTGGATTGCAAGTCCTATTGTGTTTTATATTTTAGAGGGATTGCTAAATATTTTAAATAGCCATCTTATCAAATTTCACAATTAATCTGTTTATCCTAATGTTAGGTCTTGTAACAGTAGATTCTTACCTGAGGGAGGGAGGAAGGAAATAGAGGGGTGGAGAATGTGAATGCTCTAGCTTTACAAAATGGAAGCCAGTTAGAAAGTCAAGAATCGGAGATTGGGGTAAACTCCAATTGGGGTAAAAGGCGAAATAAATTTAGTGAAGTACATATATAAGCCCTGAACCTAACTGCATGGAAGAAACCCCCTTGATAAATACTGGCCAAAAAGAACTGAACCTGCTTATGTTTCTGGCTGGAGATACTGAAGTCAACCACGATCCAGCACATAATTCTCATACATGCTTTAAAGTACTGTATGACAATGCTAGGAGCCTGAAACATAAAGTGAATGTACTAAAAACCTGGGTATCCATTGAAAAACCTGTTGTGATTTTATTAACTGAAACCTGGTTAAGCAAAGGTGTTACTGACACAGAAATTGAGCTGGAGGGATTTTATGAACATAGAAGGGATAGAGAAGGCCAGCGGGGGGCGGGGGGGGGGTATGATATACACAAAATGGGAGTTAGGGCAAACTTCAATAGTATATTCAGGTAAAACAGATCAAACTGAATGTTTACCGGTTGAAGTTCAAAGGCTACATTTGGTGCTGGGTGTAGTACCATATATTCTCCACCCAGATCAAATACTGGCAAGTTGAACCCCTTTCAGAATGTCTATTAAATACTGTAAAACCATGGGTAAGGATCTGTTCCTTATGAGGGACGTTAATGCTGCATGGGGTCAACCTCGGGAGGAGAGTTTTAGAAAAAAGCCTTCAGCCCTTGGAAGTAGAACAGATAATAAATCCTACAAGAAAAAGTCAAAATATGAGTAAGGGAAACATACTAGACTTTGTTTCAGCTAAAATCAAACCTACTGAAATTAGAGTAGATCAGCCAATGCTCGGAGATAATTCTACAACAAGTAGTTTTGAATTGGTTAATAATGAAACTCATAGGGCTAAATCAGAAGTTAACTCAAAAAATATATTTTAAGAAATATACTAGGGAAAGATTAGAAGCTCAATTAGCAAAGGTTAACTGGAGTAGATTATTCTTAATTCCATGTCTGGACCTGGCCATTTAAGAGTTTACTTGTACATTTATGCAAATTTACGATTCATAAGCACCTTATACCAGAAAGAACAGGCTTCCTGGATTACAGAAGGATTGAAAAAGGAAATTCATATAAAGGACTGATTATGGAAGATAGCAAATAAATCCCTGCATCCCGAAGACTGGAATAGTTTAAAAAAAAGCATGGAATAAATTAAAACAAAACTTGAGGGATACGATGTGGAAATTCTATAAAAACAAAATTGCTGAAACAACAGGTCCATGACAATATTGGGAACTGATTAAGTTCTTTGAATCACCTACTAATAATATGCCAGTGATCCAAATGGCAAAAAGAGGTATAATACAGTTTCCAAAAGCACTGGCTCATCAGCTAAATAATTATTTTGTTACATTGCCAGATGTAGAAATTCCAGCAGTAACCCATGAGGAACCAAATATATATAGGGAGATAGGAAATAATCTGGAAAGTCTTAAATTCAGGTTTAGGGTGGTTACATGTAACCAAGTGAAAAAATATATCTGGAAACTAACGGTTAACAAGGCTTGTGGACCCAGTGGGTTAGAATGTAGATTTCTGAAGGATGCAATAGAAATTGTTTCCCCCATCCTAACTAAACTGGATGGAGCTCTCTCGGTGTTTAACAGCTGTCTGAGGGAGATCCAAGACTGGATGGATTCTAGTTGGCTAAAGTTGAACTCGGAGAAAACAGAGGTGCTGGTGGTGGATCCTGGTGGTAGGGTGGTGAGGCCGGATATCGGTGCTCCATCTGGAATTATTCTTGGTGGAGTATCTTTGCCGTCCTCAGAACAGGTGCGTAGCCTTGGAGTTATTCTTGACGATAGGCTGACTCTCAAAGCTCAGGTGTCAGCTGTTGTCAAGACTTCCTTTTATCATCTCAGGAACATTGCCAGGGTGAAGCATCTTGTTCCGTCTGACTCCTTGCCTACTTTGGTTCATGCTTTTGTATCTTCACGCTTAGACTATTGCAACACCCTGTACTTCGGGCTTTTTGGGGTTGAAATCCGTCACCTACAGCTGGTGCAGAACGCTGCAGCCCGGGTTCTGACTGGGACAAGTCGTTTCTGTCACATCACTCCCGTGCTGCGCGAACTGCACTGGCTGCCTGTGCGGTGGCGGATCACCTTTAAAGTCATTTTGCTGACTTTCAAAGCCTTCACGACCAGGGTCCAGCCTATCTGAAAGACCTCCTAGTGCCTTACTGCCCTGACCGATCCTCCGCTCGGCTGACATGGGGTTGTTAGAGATCCCAAAGTGAGTCTGAAATCTTCTGGCAGCAGAGCATTTTCATATGCTGCACCCACTCTTTGGAACTCTCTACCATGTCATCTGACAGTGCACCTCCGTGGAACTCCTTAAAAAGAGCTGAAACCTACTTATGGAACATGGCTTTTTAGATAATTAGTTATCTATTAATGCTTTGGTTTTATTATTATATATTTTATCTTGTGGTATGCCGATTTTATGTATATGTTTGTGTATGTTGTGTTTGAACTGTCAAATTGTTCAGCACCTTGATATGTTGAAAGGTGCTATATAAATTATTATTATTATTAAATTACTGTATTTAATTGGAGTCCAACTGAAAACAAGTTCCCAGAAAGTTGGAAACTTGCAAAAATAATACCAATCCATAAGAGAGGATCAAAAACTGATCCTACAAATTATCGCCCCAATGCTCTCTTGCCCATAGTTTCAAAGGTTCTGGAAGGTACAGTCCAGAAACAACTTGTGGATTACTTAGAACAATATTCCATCTTATCAAGTATTAATCAGGATTTAGAATGGGGAATTCCACAGACACCACACTCACCAACCTGGTGGATTTGATTTCAACACCTTCAAATGAGGACAGGGAGGTGGATTACTTATGGAACCTACATTATTTTTGACTGATGTCAATATACAGTTCCACAAATTATAGAGAAAACCCACAATTGTTCGCAGATGACATGCTACTTGTGGTTTATGGTAAGGATGAAAAAAGAAATGGAAAAAAACTCCAGGGTGATTTTTTAGCACTTTGAAGATGGGTCTAAAAATCCAGACTACTATTAAATGATAAACAATCTAAAACAATGACATTTGGCTGCAAATCAGTATACAAAAAGGTGTAATGAAATTTGCATCAAAACTTCCAAGGATGAGATTCTTGCTCAGGTACTTGAATACAAAGCCTGTTATTTCCACAAAAGGAAAACAGTAGAAAGAATCAATACAAGACTGGGTACCTCTAGGCACTCAAGGTATTGCTTGGAGTATAAAATGAGGGAAACTATAATAAACCAATTACTTGTCCCTTTAATTGATTATAAAGTCCATACTTATAGACAAACAAATAAAACATCTTTAAGTGAATAAATTATATAACAAAATGGCAAGATTTGTACTAAAATGTTTTTTATTTACACATCACTGTGGTATGTTTACTAAACTAGGATGGAAGGATCTTGACATTAAAAGAAGTAGAAAATGGGCTTGCCAAATATACAAAGCATTATATATAGGAAATCCAATATATTTAAAGGATAAATTACAATTAAAAGTCCATGAGTATGGGCTTAGAACCAGAAAAGTAAATAGATTTGTTACTCCTAAAGTGACAAATAGATCTGGTGAAATGACCTTTCCTTATTTGTTCTCTAAATTTTTGAATCTCCTGGATCCTTAATACAAGGAATTGCTTACAACTGCCAAACTTTTTAATCAACATTTAAGCTAAAAACCCTGGATGGGATACCAGTGTGTGCCATGTTCACATTTAGTTAAATAGTCAGCATAGGTTAAAAAAACAATATGGGTTAAATAGGTAAATGGGTGGCTATTTATATTCAAATTGATAGCATTCTTGGTTATAAAACATATAAATGCTAAAGGATTAGGTAACTTAAAATGATACAGATTGTAATTTTTTACATGGGGATATAAACATGGGTAGTGTTTAATATATATCTATGTTTGTATGTCCATTATGTGCAAATGTACTGTAACAGGATCACCTTGAACACAGGTCCTTTGGATCTAATAGTGTAATTTGTCATCTTTCTGTATAAAAATAAAGATTTTACTATTACTACAGAAGTCACAGTGGCTGTCACTGTACAGTGACTCAACATTAAGATGGGTACAGAGGCAAACCACGGAATGATGAGGGTTCTGGGCTTTAGGAGGGCCAATTTTAAAATGGGATACTGTCTCAGAAGCAGCCTAGCGGGGGGAATGCTGGGGAGGGGTAGAGGAGCAGTGGAGAACATTAAAGGACACACAGAAACATACAAAATGTCAGCAGAAAAATATCCATGGTCCATCCAGTCAGCACAGATTCCCTGGGAAGGAAGGCATAGTGAAGTCAATGAGCCTCTGCGTGAAGAAGTGAGCAAAAATAGGATGGAAAAAAGCCCACTGTGGTACTCATGGGAAGTGGCCATGAAGGTGAAGGAAAAAAGGGGGGCATTCAGTAATTACAAAGAAATGCAAAGGGATGAGAATAGGAAGTGTAACAGGTAAAGCAGAGGGAAGCAGGTAAGGCAGTATGGAGAGCAAAGGCACAATCAGAGGTATAGCCAAAAGTGGTAGCAAAAGGGAACAAGACTTTCTTAAGGTGCATAAGTGAGAAGAGGAAGGCAAGGGGAGGGATAGTGGGGATAAGAAGGATGGCAGAGGAAGATCAGGAAAAAGCAGACATCCTTTACAGGTACTTCTGCTCAGCCTTTACAATGGAGAGAAAGAGGGTTGGACCACCAAGAAGCAGCAGAAACACAGGGTGGGGCTGGATACTGCTCCATTTCTAGAAGAACAAGTCCTGAAAGGAGTTGCTAAACTAGAAGTGGACAAGGCCAGAGGACCAGATAGGATACACCCAAGGTTGCTGATGGAACTTAGGGTGGTGCTTGCTGCACCACTGACAGCCTTATTCAACAACTCAGTGGAAACAGGAATGTTCTAGAGGACTAGTGGAGAGCACTGTCCCACTTCATTAGAGTAGTGAGTCTCACATCAGTGGTAATGAAATTAATGGAAACCCTGTTAACGGAAAGGCTAATAGACTATCTTGAATCCAACGGGTTACAAGACCAAAGGCAGCATGGTTTCATGGGTGGAGGTCATGCCAGACAAATCCAACGGATTTGTTTGAATGGAAGACTGGGGAAATAGATAATAGAAGGGCAATGGACATGGCCTTCTTGGATTTCAGCAAGGCCTTTGACATTGTGCCACACAGGAGACTGATAAATTGGGCCATATGGGGTGGAATCCAAAGTGGTAAACTGGGTAAAAAGATTGGTTAAGAGATAGGCGGCAGAGGGCGGTGGTAAACGGCACTCACGCTGATGAGGGGAGAGTGACCAGCAGGGTCCTGCAGGACTCAGTACTGGGTCTGGCCCTCTTCAATGTCTCCATATGTGACACAGCAGAAGAACTGGAAGGAAAGGTATTCCATTTTGCGGATAACACCAAAATCTGTAAATGGGTGGATACTCAGGAGGGTGGAGAGAGTAGTAGGGACCTTAGAAATCTCAGTGTGGTCAAGAGTATGGCAGTGGGGGAGGCAGTGCCAAAAGTCCAAAACCATGCACCTAGGCAACAGAAATCCAGGAGCGGAGTATAAAATGGGAGGAAGTTACTGACAGTCACTGAGCAGGAAAGAGACCTTGGGGTTATCATATCTGATGACCTGAAAGTGACAGGGCAGTGTTACAAGGCAGTGGGCAGGACCAGTGGGATACTGGTGTGCATAGGGAAAGGAATCACCTGAAGTACTGTGTCCAGTCCTGGAGGCCACACCTCAGATGGGACATAGACAGGGTAGAGGCAGTCCAGAGGAAGACAACTAAAATGGTGCAGGGGTTAAATCAAAAGCCCTAAGAGGAGAGACGGAGGGATCTCAACATATAAACCCTAGAAGAGAGGAGAGGAGAGCGAAAGCAGACATGATGGAAACTTACAAGTATCTAACTGGGATGAACAAGGTGCAGGAAAGGAATCTCTTTCAAATGAGAAAGATAGGATCAGAGGGCACACAATGAAACTGGAGGAGGGCAGAAAGGATGACAGCAAATACTTCTTCTCTAAAAGAGTGGTAGACACTTGGAACAGACTTCCAGCAGAAGAGCTGGAGGTGAAAACAGTGACAGGCTTCAAGCAAGCATGGGACAGACATAGGGGAATATTAGTACAGTATCCAATACTTGTAACAGATTCAGATGTACTGGCTGTCCGCTTGTACTGGACAAAATTCACTTGCCAAAAGACATTTCCTATATGCCTACAGTAAAATCATATGCTTGAACAAACCTGTAGTTCAGTTTTTAGCGCCCGCCAGGGGGGTGATCGAGTTACTCAATGTGAGTGCAATTAAGGTGTCAGAGTTGGTGTTAATTGTTTGTAACTGATTTATGTTTGTGTCTCATTAGGGGGTATTTAAAGTTCCTCTGAAACACAAGTCTGAACACTGTTTTATGAGGGAGCTTCATCATGTCTGGGAAAAGGACTTGCATTTCTCAGTCTAGCACACAAGATTGGAGCTCTTCAGTGAAAATGACAAGCCGCCAAAACTGAGTCTTTGTGACCTGTGTGTACACTTTTAAATTACGAAGTCTACCATCAGTGATCTAATTAAGAACAAAGAACACCTGCTTTCTGAACGGCATTCCAACCAAAACCCCAACAGAAAGCATGCCACACAGGAGACTCATAAATTGGGTAGCCAGTGATGTGGGTGCCTGAATCAAGGCGTTGTCGGAAACGGTGACACGATGTGGGCGAAAGCCCGAAAGGCAAGAGGGGCAGGAAGGGAGACCGGATGTGGTGGGGTGGGTGACCCTAGTGACTGGATGTTGCTGTATGTATACATGCGTGGGAGGGGAGCGAGCACAGCCTGGGAGGGGGCTGAGGGGATGTAGAGGGCAGCACTGCGCCTTGGCGTCAGGGGTTGGCCTCTGCTTGCGGTGCATGGGGTTCCAGGTTTGAGTTTGGGTCCGGGCGCTACTGCGTTTTTGTTGTGCCCGGCCCAAAACGCTGACATTTTTTTTAGCTTTGCTCTCGACATGTACCCCCGAGCTGAGAACTTGTTAGGGAGTGGGGAAAAAGACCACGGGTGGGGGGCAGCCCCCCAAAGAAAAGCAAATGTATTGAGTCTCTGGCGCTGCTTCTCCATGTGCTGAGGTTGTCAGGGTGGCAAAATTGTTTTCACCACCCTGACTTCATGATAATAAGGGTCGCCGTTCAGCGATCGCCATTATCACACAGAACCTACACATTGGGCCATCTAGGGATGAAATCCAAAGCAGTAAACTGGGTAAAAAATAAATGGTTAAGGGATAGGTGGCAGAGGGTGGAGGTAAACGGCACTCACGCTGATGAGGGGAGAGTGACCAGCAGGGTCCTGCAGGGCTCAGTACTGAGTCTGGTCCTCTTCAATGTCTCCATGTGTGACATAGCAGAAGAACTGGAAGGGAAGGTATTCCATTTTGCAGATAACACCAAAATCTGTAAATGGGTGGATACTCAGGAGGGGGTGGAGAGAATGAGTAGGGACCTTAGAAAACTCGACGACTGGTCAAGGGCACGGCAGATGGGTTTCAATGCCAAACAGTCCAAAACCATGCACCTAGGGAAGAGAGACCCAGGAGCTGAGTATAAAATGGGGGAAGGTAGTGACAGTCACTGAGTAGGAAAGGGACCTTGGGGTTATATCTGATGACCTGAAAGTGGCAGGGCAGTGTTACAAGGCAGTGGGCAGGCCAGTGGGATGCTGGGGTACACAGGGAAAGGAATCACTAGCAGGAGGAGGGAGGTGGTATTACCACTGTATTGGTCACTGGTGAGACCCACAGGAGTATTGTGCCTAGTCCTGAAGGCCGCACCTCAGAAGGGACATAGACAGAGTAGAGGCAGTCCAGAGGAGGACAACTAAAATGGTGCAGGGGTTGAATCAAAAGCCCTAGGAGAAGACTGAGGGATCTCAACATATAAACCCTAGAAGAGAGGAGAGCAAAAGTGGACATGATGGAAATTTACAAGTATGTCACGGGGATGAACAAGGTGTAAGAAGGGAGTCTCTTTAAAATGAGTATGAGCACCAGGGTCAGAGGGTATACAATGTATTATGCGACCTTTAGATCAGTGAATGATTTCTGCTTTTAAAAGGCACTACGTTACCCTCATGAGGGGGTGACTGCTGGAGATATTGGATAGTGAGGAGGATCTTACAGCAGCCACCTGTGTCCAGTGGGCTAGCCTCCTGGACTTGGTCTGATTGATGCAGCAGGCTTGGCATCATGTTTCCAAGGAAAACATCCAGAGGTGTTTCAAGGGTGGTTTTACAAATGAGCTGGCAAATTGCAGCACTCCTGAGACTGATCTGTCAGAGAAGCATGAAATAGACCCTGCCTCCACTGGTCTGACACCTGATCTTCTGGACAAACTCTGCAACCTCGAAAATAGTGAGGTGAAGACTGAAGCGGTGGAAGACATCCAGGAAACAATCACAGGAAGAATCCCGGATGAAACACCTGAGGAGGAGCACGAGGAAGAAGATGGCCAGAAGGTTCACATCATACCTACTGACTTCCATAATGCACTTCTGACCCTTTGCCGAGCTGTTGAGCAGAAAGAAGACATTGTGCTGATGTAGGGCCTGCTAAATAAAACTGAAGCTGGCTGGAGAAGCTACACAACAGTACCAAAAAAGCAAATTGACTTCACAGCATTCCTGACTCTAAATCAATGGTAATCTGTACTTTTTTTCTGTTTTGTAGACTCTGTTTTTGCTCCGGAGATCCAGGTCATCCTTCCAGAGTACCCACTCGACTGCTACCTCTACTCTCAGCCTGAAACCCCCTCCATCAGTCTCCCTCTCGACCACATGGTCCATCCAGCCCCTGGATCATTCCACTGGAGAGGACCCACACTCCCATGGCAGTCTTTCTGAAATTAGAGGGATGGCCGTGAGATCGAGCCCCAACATGAGACTGTAGAGGAGGGTAGGTCCGGCGGCGTGATGTGGGCAGGTCCCCAGGGTCTCAGTCATCTCCGCTGGATCTCCAGGGTATTTCCATTGTGGTTCCCCTGGAGCACAGATGTGCAATGACGTCTGCGCAGGTGCGCTGCTGACATCCACTGCCACTCCACTCCTTGATTGCGCCGGCTCCTGTAGAACCCCCAATCTCCATCGTTGGCCACTAAGGAGCCGAGTGAAGCTCTCAACCGACCCCGGGAGAGGAGAGCTGTCCTCTGGACGCTCAATCCTCTATCTCCCCAGCTGACCCTGGCAGCCTGAGTCTGTTCCCAAACCCAGGTTGCCGGTGTGGCATGAGGTATGGTGTCCAGCACCTCAACCCTCGGCGCCACTGGGCCGGCGTGGTAACTGGTAGTTAAAAGCTCCGTTTTAATTAAATAAAGAAGTCTGAACTCCCAAACAAAACAATGAAACTCAATACCTCTTCTACAAAAGAGCTGTATTCACTATAAACATTTCAGTGTTCAGTATTTTATGTTCTGTGTTCCGTGTCTTTTTGCGTATATAATGTTTTCTCACAGTGTTCCTATTTACAGTCAGCGGTCAGTCAAATTCGGCCCTCAGAGATAATTCGGACACCACATGTACTAGACATTGTTTGATTTGCCAAACATGTCCGGTACAAGTGGATTATACTGTAAATAAGCAAGTGGGACAGAGGGCCACCAGAGACCAGGTAATCTCTGCAGCTCTGACAGACTAGGCAGGAACCATCTGGGTAGACTGGGTGGGCAGCAGTCCTTATTTGCCAACAAATTCTATGTTCCTATGACGAGAAACGTAGGCAAAGTGAAGTCCAACTCCCACAGTGCACACTTGACTGCAGGAAAAACAGAATCGAGGCAGTTAGGGCTTTGACTACAGTTACTGGGTCTTGTGCACGGTGTCACACGAGCACCACTGCTGACACCCATCATCCGTGCTGAACAGAAAGTTTACTCCCATGAGGTTCTAGCACATCCGCCCATAAGACTAAAGAGTGGAGCTCTATGGAGAACACTGATTCATAAAAGATAGGCCCATTCCACAAGGAGGATAGCTGCATTGGTAACGGTGGCAGCAATGAGGAAAGTACAGTTAGGTAAGAACTTACCGTAACAGTAGATCTTCGAGAGAGGTTCCTGCAGTAGGTCATAACACATAGGACTGCGCCTTCTGGCGTCAGGACCGCACAGCAAACTTTTGCTAGCAATGTCTTCTGGGGGATCGCCCACCCGTCACGTGACTGACATCAGCGTGACCCTATATAGTGGGCGGTCCCCATGCTCACCTTCCAGTTCTCCCGCCACAGATCCAAGGAGGATGAGACAGGAGAAAAGATGCGTATCCAGGAGCCCAGTCCAGAACGGTCACTAAGAAATGCAGAAAGCTGGGGGAAGGAGGGAGGGAAAGTGTGACCTACTGCAGGAACCTCTCTCGAAGATCTACTGTTACAGTAAGTTCTTACGTAACTGTACTATCTTACTTCGAGAGGGTTCCTGCAGCAGGTCATAACACATAGAACTGAATCTCAAGCAGTCACTCTCTGAGAGACCAACAGAATCCCATTTGATGTTCTGGAAGGGGCACTGGTAAGACAGCCTGTTTGGCTAGAAGTGCCTTCTATTCTTCTTGAAGGATAGGGACATGATCTGGAAGATAATGGATTACCCAGGGGTGGGGGAGCGGAGAGAAATTACAGAGTGTGTCCGTTTTGGATGATCTGAAGTACCCATTTGACTGAAGTGATCATTATCCAGGTCTCCAGATGAAGGGCAAAATGACCCTCTACAGCCTCCAAGGCCTGGTTGAGGAGGTGAGGGGAAAGTCCTGATAGGTCACTGGGTATTGGGTTGCCTGGCTCCTCCTGAGGGATGGGCATGGGAGCCACTGGTGGCAGAGGCGTTGCCCCTTGTGGCTTGGGCACGGAGTTGAAAGCCACCTCTGTTAGAGGCCTTATATTTTATGCATCTTTTGGAATAAGAGGAATATTGCGTATGATAGGTTGGCTGCGGAGTATGGTACATGCTCTGTACCATACGAAGGGTTCTGCTTGATGCCTGCAGGTCATCTAACAACATCTGAGTACCTGGTCTGAACAGACTGGACCCATTAAAGGGTGCATTAGCTACTTTATGTTGTATATCAGGAACAAAATCTGAAATGCGAAGCCAATCATGGCGACGCAGCGAGACTCCAGTAGCTGAGAGTCGGGCTGAGGTATCTATGACATCATATCCTGACCTGAGCAGGTGATGGGAGACAGAATTGCTAGTGGACACTGTTGCCAGTAACTTGTTCTTTTCCTGGGAAGGAGGAAGTTTACTGATAATGTCTATGGCCGAAGCCCCATGGATACATTGGTATTTAACCATATGTCTCATATAGTTCAGAATTCAAATATTCACGGTGCCTGAGGCAAAACCCTTTTTCCCCCAGGTAGTCAATTCTTTGGGATTCTTTATCAGGTGCTAAGGAAAGTACAGTTACGTAAGAACTTACCGTAACAGTAGATCTTAGTGAGAGGCTCTTGCAGTAGGTAATTACAGATAGGACTGAAGCTGGCAGGCGTCAGGACCCCACGGAAAAATTTCTAGCTAGCAGTCTCTGGCAGGGGACCGCCCCCACGTCAGGTGACCAACGTCAGGCGACGTCAGTATAAAGGAGCGATCCCCATGCCCTCCTTCCAGTTCTTTCCCACCAAAGGCCAAAAAGGCAAGACGAGAGAGAAGCGGATGTTTTCTTCCCTGGAAAAGGAGCTGAAAAAGCTTAGGGGGATGGAGGGCAGGAAGGTATTGCCTACTGCAAGAGCCCCCTCTCGAAGATCTACTGTTACGGTAAGTTCTTACGTAACTGTACTATCTTACTTTGAGAGGGCTCTTGCAGTAGGTAATTACAGATAGGACTGAGTCCCAAGCAGTCTGGAACAAGAAGAAGCAAACAGGAGGAGGAAATTACCCAAATGTAGACCCTCTGGCTGTGATGGTCTTAGGAAAGGAGACCTTGCAGAACAGCCAACCTGAAGCCAGCTCTACGACGAGAGGCATTGTCCAAACTGTAATGTTTCATAAAGGCATGGACAGAAGTCCACGTTGCGGCTGCACAGATGTCTGCCGCTGATACATTCTTGAAACAAGCAGCAGAGGCAGCGACCCCTCTGGTGGAGTGGCCTCTGACTTGACCCGGCAGGGTCTTGTTAGACTTATCTTAACAGAAAGTGATACAATGAGCCAACCATTTAGGTAGGCATTGTTTAGAAACAGCAGTGCCTTCTCTTTTGGGCACAAAAGAGACAGTTGATCAGTCTTTCTGAGATCCTTCGTCCTGGTGGTGTAGTATCTCAGAATTCGGTGAACATCCAAAGTATGCAAGAGGTACTCCCCTTACATGGACTGCTGCGTAAAGAAAGCAGGCAGCTCGATGGACTGATTCAGCGTAGATTCCGCCATCACCTTAGGGAGAAACTTAGGGTTGGTACGCAGAGCCAAACGTTCCTTGTGGAAATTCAAGTACGGGATTTTGCACATGAGGGCCTGGAGCTCGGAAATTCTTTGAGCAGAAGTAATGGCCACTAGGAAAAGAGTCTTCCATGAAAGGAACTTTAGGTCTGCTGAGGCTGCCGGCTCGAAAGGAGGCAGAGTAAGCTTCTCAAGGATAAAATTCAAATCCCAAGGAGGGGCAGGAACACGAATAGGGGCCTCAAGTGGAGAACCCCTCTCAGAAAAGTCTTAGAGACTTCCAACTGAGCAAAGGCTCTGTCTCCGAAAGGAACATGGTAAGCAGACATGGCCACCATGTGAACCTTCAGAGAGGAATGACTGAGACCCAGATCAAAGAGATGGCGCAAGTAATCCAGAAGCCGCCCAACAGAGCAAGAGAAAGGCTCGAAATCTTTGGAAGCGGCACAAATAAAGAACAGCTTCCATTTCATGGCATAGGTAGATCTAATGGAGGGCTTTCTGGCCTCCACCAGAATCTCAGCTACCAGCAGGGAAACCCCGAACCGGGCCTGAGCTATGTCTGCAGAAGCCACACATGCAACTGAAGGGACTGGAGGCCTGGATTGACCAGGGACCCCTGATCCTGGGTCAGCAAAAGTTGCGAAAGAGGAAGAGGAGGTTCCTCTGAATACTGTTGCAGAAGAGAGGACCAAACTTGCCTGGGCCAGAAAACAGCGATTAGGATCACGTGAGCTCCTTCTGAGCTGAGCTTCTGTAAGACCCTCGGAATCAAAGGGATCAGAGGGAAGGCATAGATGAATCTGCCCTTCCAGTCTAGAGACAGAGCATCTCTCCAAAAAGTGCCGCGCCCTGGAGCAAGTGAGCAGAAAGAGGGAAGTTTTGCGTTGTGAGGAGACGCAAACAGGTCTACCTGTGGTGCTCCCCAGTGTAGAAAGATATTGTCTGCCACCCCTGATTCAGCACCCATTCGTGAGCGTGAGCAGACGACCAACTGAGGTGGTCCGCCCACGTGTTCTCGACCCCCGGGACATGAACTGCTGTGAAGTGAAAAGTTGTGCTGCACTGCCCAATCCCAAACTCACATCGCCTCCCTGCAGAAAGGGTAGGAACGAGATCCTCCCTGTTTGTTGATGTACCAGACTACACACATGTTGTCCGTCTGGACAGCCAGATGTCCAGGGAGCAGATACAGATGCAGAGCCTGAAGAGCATACAGCATGGCCCGAAGCTTGAGCACACTGATGTGAAGTGTTTGTTCGAGCCTGGACCAGGAGCCCTGGGTCCTGTGAGACTCCATATTGGCTCCCCAACCCTCTCCCAAGGCATTTTTGTCAGCGTCTGGGAGGGGGGAGAAAGGCAGAAGGGAACCCCCCCCCCGGCAGAGGTTCTCCTGAACCATAGGGCTGGAGACAAGAACTTGTTGATCTAGGTCATCCACCAACTGATCCCACTGAGACTGAAGGGTCCACTGAGAGATCCTCATGTGGAGCCGAGCGTGAGGGACTGTCGGAATAGCAGCCGTTATGAGCCCGAGGAGGCAAAGGACTGACCTGGTGCTGACCCACCTGCAGCTGGACAACAGGCTGACCTGAGCCTGGAGTGTGGCCACCCTGTCCAGTGGCAGGAATGCCATGCGGGAGGTCATGTCCAGAATCGCCCCGATAAATTGGAGCCTCTGAGATGAGATCAGATGGGACTTGGCCTGGTTGATGGTAGTAGCCAGGCTGGTGAAAACCTGCAGGGTAAGGGAAAGGAAGCGCAGGAGCTCCTCCCTGGACGGGGCCATCAGGAGCCAGTCGTCCAAGTACGGGAAAACCTGAACCCCACTGGTAAGCAGGTAGGCTGCTACCATCAAAAGGCATTTGGTGAACACTCGGGGTGCTGAGGAAAGACCAAATGGAAGGGCCTTGAACTGGTAGAGGTCCCACTGGAACGAAAAACATAGGTGTTTGCGGTGGGAAGGGCGAATACGGATATACAGGTAAGCATCCTGCATGTCCAGAGCGCACATCCACTGTCCCATCTGAAGGAGGGGCAGAAGACTCTGCAGAGAGAGCATTCTGAACCTTTTGTACTCCACAAACAAGTTCAGGGAACTGAGGTCGAGAATCGGACTCACGTCTCCTGACTTCTTCGGGACCAGGAAGAAATGGGAGTAGTAACCCGTCCCCCGAAGATGGGATGGGACAGGCTGTATCACCTCCTTCAGAAGAAGAGAGGATATCTCTTCCCAGGCCAGAAGAAGGTGTTCTGGGGAGTAAGACAACCTTGGGGGGTTCGAGGTGGTTTCTGAAGAAACTCTATTGAGTGCCGTTCTGCAATCAGCTGGAGCACCCAAGTGTCTGAAGTGATCCTCTCTCAACCTGGTAGATGGAAGGAGAATCTCCCTCCTACAGGTTCCTCTGGGAGGCCCAGAGGCTGTGGGAGAGGAGAGGAGTCAGGAGGTGTGAGGCAGCATTGCGGCTGAAGCTCGCGCCGCCTTTTTGGGCAGGGGGCGCTTGGCAGCCAGAGGGGCCCAATGTTTGTTGGCCTGCTTTCCCTGAGGTTTCGCCTTGGGCCAACAACATCTGTGAAAGGGACGATGCTGAGCTTGAGGGGGCCTGTACAAGGAGTCAACAGACTTAAGTGTTTAACCCTTCTCCTGCAGATCGGTGATGATGTCCTTGACATCGCCACTGAACAGTACTGAACCCCTGAAGAGCACGTCCTGAATAGCAGACTGCACCTCTGGGACCAAACCTGACACCCAGAGCCAGGCATGACGCCATAACCCTACGGCGAAAGCCGAGCTCTGACCAGCAGCGTCCACAGCATCGTACGTGGCACAAAGCATGTGCTGACTGGCCGAACGTGCAGACTGGACTAAGTCAGCTACTTCCTGCTTCATCTTGAGACTCAGGAAGGGAGTCCAACTTAGTTTCCACCTTGCTAAGGATCGCCTAATGGTAATCCCTCATATGAGCAATGTAATTCAGGGCCCCGATTCCCAGAGTGGAAGAAGCACAGACCTTCTTCCCATACTGGTCCAGAAGGCGGAATTCCTTGTCGGGTGGTGATGAGCTCAAGTGCTTGGGGTTAGCCGTCTGACCGTGAGTGGCACTAATCACAACTGAATCAGCTCTGAGGTGTGAATTCAAAGATTCAACACCCTCTGCGGCCTGATATAGCCTATCCTACTTCCTAGGAAGGGGGGTTAATGCTGACGGTTGCTTCCAAATGGTGGACACAAGGTCGACATGAGGATCAGTCCAGGGTGTAACCACAGTAGGAGCGGTCTCGGGCAGATCCAGGTGCGCTGCGAGTTTCTTATGCTGTGGATCCAGCTCCAAGGATTGCCACTGATGAACAGCTTGGATTTTACGCAGCAACCCCATAAAAGAAGGATCATCTCGAGGGGACTTCGGAGAAGTCCTTGGCCTGGGTTTGTCTGGAGGGTGTGGCTCGTCCAAATCGGAACGACCGTCAGAGTCATCCGAGGTGTCTGAGGAGGAGGAGAAGGAAGAAAAAGAGGACTCCCCCTCCCAGCATGGGGAAGGAACGGACCCCATAGGAAGCCCTCGGGGGAAGTGTATCCTGCTCTGCCCTGGAACCGAGGGCTCACCTCTGTATCCAGAGGAGGGGAGGGAGGGACAGCCTCCCATCTAGGAGGTTCAGAAACGGGCCCAGCATCGAAAGGTGGCTCTCTACCTCCCTGGTGAGCTGAGCCTTGGCCTCAGCCCACCAGGAAGCCAGACTCTCCTTCAAATCCACCAGTGGCTGAGGAGGCGGTGGAGGAGAGGGGAGTACGGATACTAGGGGTATCCGTATGTTGCATATCTGTAACCTAAAGGCGGGAAGCCCAGCGTCGGGTACTGGGGCACCGTGTACTGCAGCATTGGGTAGGCCGGCATCGGGTACTGGGGTGCCGGATACTGCAGACCTGGCTAGGCCGGCGTCAGATATGATGGGGTCGGATACCCAGGTACCAGGGCTCTAAAAGGCAGAGGCCCTGGACATGGCCGTAGGCGGGTCCGGAATGGGAGGCCCGGCGTAGGGGCAATGTCCGGCAAGAGGATATTGCCGGGCATCGGGTAAGCCGGCGTCGGTGTCAGAGGGTCCGACGTCGGGTCATCCGGTCCCACGGGAGGAAGACCCGATGGTAGCATGCCAACATCCTCCGTGTTGCCCGGGGAAGAAGGGTTACCATCCCCAGGGTCCAGTAAAAGAGACGCTGGGGCCTTGGAATGCAATGAGTGTTGCGGAGAGCTCGGGCGACGGAAAGGCCCGAAGGGTCTGCCGTCGGCTCTAATGCCGAGTGGACACTGGAAGAGCTGACGTCCGGCTCACCGGCGGGATCCAGGCAGATGTCAGAGGAACTGATGTCAGAATAATCAGACCCTGCGCTAGACTAAGGCCGCGAAGGAGGGGCGGCCTTGACGGGTGCTTTGGAGGCTGCGCATTGCCCTGAAGGGTCAGGTGTCTTATTGGCCTTACCCAGGCGGGCGTCGGAGGAGCCAATGTCTGGCTTACCAGGGCCGCTCGAACCAGAAGGCCACACAGCAACTGCCTTACTGGGAACGGCTGCCTCCTTTGACCCAAAGGCTTCTGAGGGGCCCAAGCGCGAGCCCCACGGGAGGGTTGATGCCGCCTTGGAAGTCTCAAAGACAGCCGTCGCAGAACTGTCTCCCCTGGGAGAGCACTTGCAGCACTGGCGACCTGCCGAGGTCGCGGCAACCGTGGAAGAGGAGTCCCGGTCCCGGTGCTTCTTCTTGCGGTGGACCTCCGGAGAAGTAAAGGCCCGCCTGAGTTTTTTCAACTCCTTTTCCATGGAGGTCATCTTGAGTTTGAGAACATAGGCCTCCAGGGACTGCTGCCTCCGCTTTCGGGTGACCGTGTTAAACTGTTGGTAGAGCTGGTACTTCTCCATGGGGTGGTCATGACCTAGGCAAAAAAGGCACTGGGAGTGTCCATCCTTGTGTGGGAGCTGGGCGCCGCAGGAATCACACTTGTTTTAGTGCTCGGAGGGAGTCGGGGACGCATACACGGCAGCTGAGGTGAAGGCTGATTAAATTCTGAAGAAAAAGGTTGAAATAGGCAGTAAAATTACTAACAATTGACTGTGAAGCAGGGAACTTATCCGTGAGGTGCTGCACGAGCTAACAGTGGGAAAGGACTGGAAGGCGGGCATGGGGGACCGCCCCTTTATACTGATGTTGCCTGATGTCGGTCACCTGACGTGGGGGCAGTCCCCTGCCAGAGACTGATAGCTAGAAATTTTTCCGTGGGGTCCTGATGCTTGCCAGCTTCAGTCCCATCTGTAATTACCTACTGCAACAGCCCTCTCGAAGTAAGATCTCTTGTGTTTGGATTTTTTAGTACGATCATGAGCGGCAGTAATGACCTCTGAATCCACTTCTGGGATGGTGTACAGCAAGGGAGGATCTAGAAGAGCCTGATATAAATTATCTGTTTTTCTGGGAACAGCTGTAATAGCTGACAGCTGATACCAGGCAGCCAGCATGGCATCCTGGTAGGTTGGAATCAGTGGGAGCACCACTAAGGCTGATTCCTCTTGCAACTCAAGATATTCTGCCATATCCTTATGTTGTTTGTTATGTTCTGTGGTACAGAATCCCATGACCTTTTGTATTAGAACCATCATCTCACTAAAGGTCAGGCCATCAGGAGGAGAGGTGGCGACTGGCACAGGCAGGTCCTCATCCAGGGAAGAGATTTCTGAGTAGGGGGACTCCGGGTTTGGGAAATCCAGATCTTGGAACTCTTCATCATCAATATCACTGGGGAGATCCACTGGTAGTTCAGGTTCATCTGACAAATAGCCTTCTATACTAGGAGGAGGAGACCAGGGTGGCAGTGAATCCCTGTCTCCGTGAAATCTTTTAGGTGGAGGTGATTGAGACCGGAAAGGATCCTCTAGCTCTCCTGGATTGGAGGGCTGGGTATAACGCACGGTATGCAAGACCTGCTTCACTATCTTGGTAATGTCTCATTCTTGAGAAGAAGTGGGGGGTAAGCAGTGGGGGGTTGAGAGACAATGGGGGTGATGGAGGGTATGGGATGGGCAGTGTGAGCAGGTCTTGCCCCTGGGACGAATAAACCAGGGTCCTGGTCTCTGTCTGCTTGCCTCCTGTAAGATGCCACCTGTGAGGGCAGAGGGGCATTCTGTAAGGCAAAAGCCACTGGTTTGCCTTGTGTGACACAGGATCTCATTGATGAACCTGTGGAAGCATGCACATTAAATATGTCAGATGCCATCGATGAGACAGGAGACCCTGTCGGCTGAATTTAAGATGCTTGACAGCGTCGTCGATGAGAGGGTATAAACCCCCCACTGATGAAGCAGGCAGAGCCTGCACAGCATTTAAAGTGCTGAAAAGCGCCATCAACAAAAGGGTTTGAGCCCCGTCGAGGAAGAGGAAGATGATCCATTGATGAAGGAGCCACAGAACCAGTGGCCATTGATGGGTGATGCGGCCAGGAGTGAGAGGAGGGTTTTTCCCTCTCTTTACCCTGCTGAGAACGAGAACCAGAGCTGGGGGAGCCCTTGGTACGAGCCCCCTGGTTCTCCAACCGACACATTTTCTGCTCTTTAAGAAAGTGCTGAATTTTGAGCAACTGTCGTCGACCAGTTGCTCCATTAAACTCTTGACAGAAGTTGCAGGAATTCATGTCTTGTGTGGGTCCCAGACACCTTACACAAAATTTTTGATTGTCAAAGCAATAAATCTTCCTCCCACAGTGGCAGGAACAAAACAGAGCTTGTTTGCTTGAAGAATCTTTAGACATTAGTTCTTGGAGTCCAGTTCTCATCGACGACTGCTACAGAGAAGTTGAACTAGCTGCTGTGCGAGCTGAGGACGGCGGGAAAATGAACTGAGGATACCAGGGACTGCCCACCTTACACAGAAAGCAGGAAGGTGATGTCATGTGTGGGCGGTCCCTAGTACAAAACTGTTAGAAGAGCTGCTGTGACACAGGTCCCTCTGCTGGAAACTCCCAGAAGTAATTACCTACTGCAAGAGACCATTCCGTGGAAGATCTACTGTTACAGGTGAGTAACCTGTGTTTCTAGGGATGTTGATGTGGTGTACTTATCTACACTTACTGGCAGACTCCTAGCAGTTCTCCGGGAGGAGGGAGGTAAGGCGCATCCCCCTACTTAGGGAACAGAGATTGGAGAACTGAGGCCCCAAAAACAGCATCACAGCGTGACCTGAGGTCAATGTGGTAATGGGAAATGAAGGTGTGTGCTGACTTCCATGTATCAGCTCTGCAGATTTCCTGGATTGGGATGTCCCTAGAAGCAGCAGTATGGTGGGTGGAATGAGCCCTTAGCCCTCCGGGAAGCACCCTACCCACCAACCTATAGCAGAGATCAATGCAGGATGTTATCCACCTGCCAACTGTCTGCTTGGCTGAAGGTCTGCCTGGTGCAGCTTCAGCATAGGTGACAAACAGCTGGCAAACCTCTCCCTGAACTCCAGCCGTGTGCTTTGTGTAATAAGCAAGCGCTTGCCTCAGGTCCAGAGTATGGAGCCTGTATTTGGCTGTGTGATTCGGGAAGAACACTGGAAAATTCATCACCTGATTCAGGTGAAACTCTGACAAACTTTGGGAAGAACTTCGGGTTGGGGCACAGGACAACTTTGTACATGTGGAAGACCAGGTAAGGAGACTCCACCGAAAGCACCTGGAGCTCACTGATCCTTCTGGCTGACGTGATAGCCACCAAGAAGGTAGTCTTCCATGACAGGTGTGACATCTCACACCTGTGCATCAGTTTGAATGGCTTGCCCATGAGCTTTGTAAATACCAGCAACAAGTCCCACAGTGGTGGTGGTTCACGCATCTGAAGGGAAATGTGGTCCAAGTCTTTGAAAAGGCACCAGACCACCTTCTCCTGTGTCACTGACTGCTGACCACCCCGTGCCCAGAAAGCAGAATTGGCTGCCAGGTGCACCTTAAGGGTTGTCGACTGAAGTCCCCCTTTGGAGAGGGACCACAGGTAGTTCAAATGTTGGCCACCGGACAGGACAAAGGGTCCAGCCCCTTGCCCTGACACCAAATGGAGAATCTCTTCCATTTGAAGGCATAGCATTTTCTGGTCAACTCCTTTCTAGATGTCTCCACGACAGTGAGGACATCTTCGGAGAGACCCAAAGCCTGGAACTCTAGCCGCTCAGGAACCAGGCTGTCAGGTGCAGGGATTAAAGGTTGGGGTGGATTACCTTCCCCTGACTGATGGAGAGCAGGTCTGGGCATATTGGAAGACTCCTCGGGAACCTGTTGCTGAGGCTGAGGAGATCGGGGTACCAAAACTGGCAAGACCTGTCTGGAGCCACCAGAATCACCTGTTCCTTGTCCCTCCTGACCTTGAGCAACACCTTGTGGATCAAGGGAAGTGTAGGGAAGGCACAGAAGAGGCCTGGGGTCCAAGGCCTTGAGAAGACATCACCCTGCAGCGAGCTCTGCTGAGGGGGGTGGGCACAGAACAGCCTCAGCTTTGCGTTCTCCCTGGCGGCAAACAGGTCCATCTGAGTGGTGCCCCACTAGGAGAATAGACTGTGAACTACCTCTGGATGGACAGACCACTCGTGAGATGCCTTACCCACCTGGCTGAGGGCATCTGCCAGCTGATTGGAGGCTCCTGCCACATGTATGGCTAGGAGATCTGCCTCCAGGCTGCGCACAAGAGTCCATACGCAGAGAGCTTCCTTGCACAGAGGCAGGGGGTGCATCCTGCCCTGCTTGTTGAGGCAGTACATGGTCATGGTGTCGTCCATCTGGACTTGGACCACTTGACTCTGAACATATGGAGTGAATGCAGTCAGCGCCAGCCTAACTGCCCGGAGCTCCAGCAGGTTGATGTGCCATCGGGACTCCTCTTGGGTCCAGAGCCCATGGACTCTGTGTTCCCCTGGGCACCCCAGCCCGTGAGAGGGGCGTCGGTTGTCAGGATGACGAACTGCTGAGGCAGACAAATAGGATCCCTTCCTGCAGATGTTCTAGGACCAGTCGCCACTAAAGGGCATCCCACATCTTCTGGGTCACAGTGACCAGCTAGTCGAAGTGACCCTTGTGCTGAGATCACTGGCTGGCCAGTTCCCATAGCAGGGAGCACATATTCCAGTGAGCCCATCAGGTCACGCTGGTGTTGTAACCCAGAATGCGCAGGAAGTCCCAGACAGGATGCAATTGCCCAACCCGAAATGATCAGGCACAGGAAGAGAGAACCTCCGCACCATCTCCTGGGAACCAGACTCTGGCTAAGCAAGAATCGAGCTCTCCCCCGATAAAGCTTATCACCTGCGAGGGCATGAGTTCCGACTTGGCCTTGTTGACCAAGAGGACAAGTCTGACGCAGGTTTGAAGGGCCAGGTCCCTGGACTGCTCCACCTGTAATCAGTCAGTCGTCCAGGTAGGTGTACACTCGGACCTCTCAACGCCTCAGGTAAGCTGCCACCACTGCAATGCATTTGGTGAAGACCCTGGGGGCAGAGGAGAGGCCAAAAGGCATGGCCCGTAACTCATAGAGGGTTCCCTCAGCTCAAAAGTGGAAGAACCGTCGGTCAGATGGACAGATCAGGATGTGAAAGAGCGCCTCCTGAAGATCCAGGGAGCAAAACCATGTTTTGCTCTAGAGATGGTATGATCTGAGACAGAGTTATCATCCTGAAGGTGTGTGACCTGAGAAACTTGTTCAGGTCTTGCAGATCTAGAATGGGGGGCTTTGGCACCAGGAAGTACCTGGAGATAAATCATTTGTGTTCCGGAGTATCTGCTACTTTAACCATGACCTCCTTGTGAAGAAGCTGGGCTATGTCATCTCGAAGAGACAATCAAGTGTCTGTCAGCTTGGAGGGTACAGCTTGAATTCCAGAGGCAGAACTTGTCCAACCACTTCCAGAACCCGCATGTCTGTGGTGACAGTGGACCAGGCAGAAAGGAAGTGGTAGAGCCTGCTTCCCACAGGAGGACCCAGGGGAGGCATGATGGGCATGAGGGTGGCATCCCTCATCCCATCACTAAGCAGGCTTGGAGGAGGTTGAGGATCCAGCTGAGGAGCCACCGGGTCCCTTTCAACCAGTCTTACGGACAACCGAGGCCAGTGACGTAGGCCTGGGTTGCCAAGACTCCGCCTGCTGACCCAGCTGATGCTGAGCTGGTTTAGCTGCAGGAGTGCAGGACCAAAAGGGCTTGCACTTCTGCTGCCTTGAGCAGTTGGGGTCCTTCAGGGCAGAAGTCACAGAGTCCAAGGTGGCACTGGACTTCTCCATACGCTGGAAGTGACCCTCCACACTGGGCCCAAACAGGTCGGTGCCCAGGAATGGAAAATCCATCGGCTTCTGTTGAGTGTCTGCCGTGAAGGTCAAGATCCACAGACAAGCCCTACCGCACAGGACAACTGTGGCTGCTACCGAGCAAGGACAGGACTCCCCCAAATCCAGAGCCGTCTGAAATTGCTGCTTAGCCACAGCTTGGCCCTGATCTCGGACCTGCTTGACCGTGGTCTGGAGGTCCACAGGTAGGCGAGGAATCACCTCATCCAAAGAGCCCAAGAGGGCACAGTAGAAGTGTGCCATCATGACAGCCGAGCTCACCTGGCAGAGGTCAAGCGAGGAGGCAGTATAAACTTTTTTAGCCACGTGGTCCAATTTCTTGGACTCCCTATCTGGCGGCCTGTCAATGTCACCGAAATTGCCCGAGCACCGAAACATGGAGTCGGTCACCAACCCCTCGGCTGAGAGGTCCTCTGTGAAACCCAAGAGGGTAATGGTGGGCACCATACATTTGCGGGCCATCCAGGCAGAGGGCACAGAGCTGTACGTGGGGCACTGCCAAAGCTCCAGGGCTGGGATGACAATGGCCTCAGCCACTGGGAAAGCCTCTGTTGGGAGTTCTCTTTGTCCAGAATCTCTGTGTGGGGATAGCGAGCCCACTTCTGGATGGGCTCGTTTCATCCCTGTGGACTCAAGAGATGAGGTGGAGGATGAAGGAAGTAGGCCCGTTCTCTACTGAGAAATCCTCCACGTCGACCAGACGGGAGTGCAGTGAGAAATCCTCAGACTCAGAGAAGTCCGCCTAAAGCGGACAACCACCAGAGTCACCCTCGACCCGCTGCAGATGGTCAGGCGTAAGGGTCTCAGACAGCTGATGGGGAAGTCCCTTGGCCAGCCAAGACTCCTTAATCAGAGCGCTGATTGGTGGCTGTTTGTAAAGTAAGTAAAGTAAAATGTATTTTTAAGCGCCTTTTAAATGCCAAGGCACTGTACAATAAGGTAAACATTCAATATACAAATAATAACAATAAAATTCTAAAAACCATCAGAAAAAGCCTGACAAAACAAATATGTTTTAAGCTCTGATTTAAAACCTGAGACGGTCTGGCATTCCCTCAACCGACAAGGTAGAGAATTCCACAGGGCAGGGGTAGCATGAAAGAAAGCACATGCCCCCAATGTTTTTAACTGAACCCTGGGAACCTCTAGCAATCCCTCGTCGGCAGATTGGAGTGAGCGGGAGGGGCAGTAGGGAGTAAACAGCTCTTGCAGGGAATGGGGTCCCTGTTCATGTAGGACTTTATAGGTCAGTAAACCACCTTAAAGATGATCCGTCACTGTACCGGCAGCCAGTGCAGTTTGCACAGCACAGGCATTATATGACTAGATCTAGATGTACCAGTCAATAGCCTGGCCGCCACATTCTGCACTAGCTGCAAGCGACGGATATCAAGCCCCAGAAGCCCTAGGTAGAGGGCATTGCAGTAATCAAGGCGAGTGGTTACGAAAGCGTGGAACAATGTGGGAAGGTCAGCTGGAGGAACCAGGTGTTTCACCCAGGTGATATTCCTTAGATGGTAAAAAGAAGATTTGACAACGGCAGACATCTGTGATTTTAGGGTCAAACCGCTGTCAAAAATAACACCCAGGTTACACACCCGGTCTGAGGTCATAAGCTGGACACCGTCAAGCCATAAGCCCGAAGGGTGCCCTGCCCCAGGACCCACCTCCAGATGACCTGGGTCCACAACCAACACCTCAGTCAGCCAGTGCTCATCCAATTCTTGATTTTGACCAAACAGTTGTTAAGCACGGAGATAGCATCATCCTGCCCGGGAGTAAAGGACAAATACAGTTGGGTATCATCTGCATAACAGTGAAAACCCAAATTGTATTGCCAAATGATATTTCCCAGTGGCAGCATATACACTGCAAACAACATGGGTGTTAGTATGGAGCCCTATGGCACCCCATAGGACAGGGGGAGGGCATCAGAGGAATAAATTCCAGTGACAATCCTCTGAGACCTGCCTGAGAGGAAAGATCGAAACCAGCTAAGGACTGTTGCAGACAATCCACAGAGAAGCCGTAGGCACTCCAAAAGCACACCATGGTCTACAGTGTCAAATGCCGCCAAGAGATCAAGAAGGACTAAAATAGTGCGAGCCTTTCGATCTCTCGCTACTAGGAGGTCATTTAAAATCCGAACATGGGTGGTCTCGGTGCTATGTCTTTTCCTAAACCCAAATTGGAGAGCATCATAGACGTTGTGGGTTGTAAGATGGTCATCCATCTGCAACGCAACCACCCTCTCAATAACCTTACCCACAAAGGGTAGATTAGAGACAGGTCTGTAGTTTGCTAGACAGTCTGGATCCAAGGAGTTTTTTTTATGGAGTGGTTGAACGACCGCCTCCTTGAGGGGATCAGGAAAGACCCCCTTCTCCAAGGAATTCCAGACGATTTCAGCAAGGATCGGGCAGATAACATCTACACAACCTACCAATAGTGGTGTAGGGCCTGGATCCAAACTATAGCTGGTTGGTCGCAAAGTCTGGACAATCCTCACTATGTCCATGAATTCTGGCTGGCTAAAGTCAGACCAGGCAGAACTGGTGCTTGCTACCTCCCACCCATCACCACAATCCCTCATAAAGAAAGCTGGGCTGATACCTGACCAGATGCTGGCAACCTTATCTGCAAAAAAAAAAAGAAAGAGCGAGTTCAGACTTTATTTGTGAAAAGTCTCCTCCAGACTGAAGACAGACTGGATTGTTGCACAGTCTGTCCAGAGTCCAGAAGAGCTGAGCCAGTCGATTCCATGCAGCAGCAATCTCCCCGGACAGGAATTCTGCCTTCTTATGAGTGATTGCTGATTGATAACCCTTATAATGTTCCATCAATCTAAGCCTGTCAGCATCGAGGCCAGATTTCCGCCAAGCTCTCTCTAGCTTTCGACTCACTCTTCTCAGCTTGGGTGGTGGCTCCACCAGGATCGATGGAGAGGCCAGTTTCGGCCGAGCCAAAACTGACTGGAACAGCTCCGCTGGGGGAGGGACAGTCTTGACCAACACCACAGGGGGAGTTGGTGTCAGGCCTGTCGGGTGCCAGCCCAGTGATGGGTGGTGTGGGAGCCAGGGTCGGCTTTGGACTGGCCAGCACCAACTGTTGCCACATGAGGTCTTTGTAGCATTGGCACAACTTGCGCCAAAGCCTTGACTTGCCTCACTAGAGGAGGATGAAGATGAGGAATAGTGGTGGCTACGATTCCCATGGCATCAAGAGCAGGAGCGCCGATGACAGCAGAAGCTGCTTGACCCACTGGTGGAGGAGGACCTCAACCTCGCCTGCTGGGGGATCTCGGAGGGAGCCACAGCTCCTCCTTGTCTGGGTTGGTGACTAGAGGGTACTGATCAGCAGACTAAGCAGCCCCTTCTGTGGTCACAGGCAGGACTGGAGTCCTGAAAAGAGAACTGTCAGCCTCTTCGGATGACTACTGGTAGACAGGATTGAGAAAAATCTCGGCCGCATCATCGGCCGGCATCTCAGCCAACTGGCCTGACAGGGTGTCTGTGGAGCCAGCAGCCAAGGCTGTGGTTTTGTCGATGGTTAAAACCTGAGAGTCCTGAGACCGAAAAAGTTCCCGGTCCCAGGAACGTCAACGGTGAGTCTTCTCTTTTTCCTTCTTTGACTCCTTCTTGCGAGAGCGGGAGCTGTGCGAACCCAAAGGGACTTGCCCCATTTGGCAGGAGGGACTGGCACTACTGTACTCCTTGAAGGAACCTGAAAAGGTGGAGCCCAACTGCACCAGAACAAAGGCCAAAGCCGGGGATTGCGCAGCGGCTCAAGCCGCCTCCTCCTCAAACACCGTAAGCTGTTCCAACTGCTCAGTGGACCCCACAGTCGTGAAGACCACCCAATAGGCATCTTTAGATTTGAACGGTGGATGTCATTTTTCTGGGCGGCACCAACTTCAAGCAGGCGAGGCGGTCCTCGAGGACCATCACATGAAACGACCCGGCAAATGTTGCAGGCCTGCATATTGTGATCGTGGCCCAGGCAGTAAACGCACATGGTGTGAGGGTCGGTCGCGACATCTTCTGCCCACATGGGCATGGGCGAAATCCAGGCGTGGACTTATCATCCATAGTGGTCGTGATTGAAGATTGAGCTGAAAACGGAAACTCATTAGAGTTTAAAGTTTGGAAGTAAATACAAAGATTTTTAGTGAGAAGGCCTACTCAACGCAGGAGCGGTAAGGAGGGAACCTGCTTCTTCCAGCGGAAAGGAAGATACGGCATCATGGAGCAGAGCCGAGGGATATAGCACTCAGGTGGGTGGGAGGAGCCAGCTTGAAGACTTTCTGGCACATCTTAAAGGGAAAGGACACTGCCAGTAAAGTGTGGATAAATACACCATATCCATGTCCCTAGAACATGACATTTGATAACAGGTTTGGTGTGCAGTCGATTCACTTAATTTGTGTCTGTGACCTTCCATGGCAGTCTTTCAGTGTGGACTGCATGGTCATTTTGCAGTTGTGATTATAAGTACTAAAAGAGACGGAGGAGCGGGGTGGACTTGACCAATCCACCGTTGCCATGCATTGAGTCATGTGACAAGGTGCAACCTTTGGCACAGTGGATCAGAGGAGTGCTGTATGTTGCATAGCAACCACAGCATGGTGTCATCTAGACGAGCAAAATGAGTTTTGATCAGAGGATTCACGCTGCCCGCCCCCATCTTACTAATGTTTTGAAAGCACACCACTGGGTTTGGGGTTGTCCAGGACTGGAGGGTTTTACTTGGAAAATATTTTGTAGTGCAGTTTTCATAATTTGAGTGAAAAAAAAATGTTTATGTTCACGAGTAGAATGTTTTTGCAACCTGTCTAATTTGTAGTCGGAGCATGGGATACTGTTGATGAGATGTTTCGGGTGGTAACTGTCTGTGTGTAAAATAGTGTTCCTGACTGCATCTTTCCTGTAAATTCTATATGCCAGTTTATCTTCATTTTTGTAGATCATAAGATTTAAAAAAGGTATTTCTCTATCACTGGCCAGTTATCAACAGTATCCCATACACACAAATGCTCAGGGTGCAAAGACACTGCAGTGGGGAAGTGGAAAGGGAACAGGACTACAAAGAAATGGCAGGGAGATTTTTAAACGGGCTACAACAAAAAAGTGGTCCATAAGGCAATGCAAAAGACCAGGGACAAACAACAGATAGGAGCACATAGAGACAAAAAGGATTCCTCTGAAAGAATGATACTACCATTGACATTTCCAAATTTCACTGATTCCATCAGACAAATCATTTTTGGACACTGGGACACACTTAAACCATCAACAGTCCCAGAATTTCAACATTTTCCCAATAATTGCTTCTAAAAGAGTAAGCACCCTAAGTGACAAGCTAATGCACTCTGAACAAAGAACACAAGAGGTAGCACAAGGACAACTCCTCTTAGGACCGCTAGAACCAGGGATGCACCCACGTGGGTGATGCTGTCACTGTAATAATACACCAAAAAATTAGAAATACAATATCCCAATGGCAATCAAACATTTCCCAAAAGAACTTTCATCATTTGTGACTCAGACCATTTAGTCTATGTCAACACTTGCCCTTGTTCAAAATTTTAGGCAGGGAAAACTAGGGCTCTGAAACTTCAGATCACTGAGCACAAAAGTAATATTAGATTGAGAAATGAAGCATCACCAGTGGCTATACATTTCGCGGAAGAAGGCCTCAATGCTGCTTCACTGCAGTTTTGGGGTATCAAGCATGTTGACCCACCCTTAAGAGGTGGGGATTGAAACAAGTTCCTAGGACGTAGCGGAATGTTCTGGATATACATGTTCAATACCAATTGCAATAGGTTTGGACTTAATGAAGATGAGAACTGGAATGTCCGCTGGTAAATAGGGTTTTTCCATTAATGGTTGACTAAATAATGATTTATAATGTATAGAGAACTTTACTAAATACATGTTTGCACTGTTCCCTGGCCCTGCCCTCTTTTTTTTTTCCATCCCACTATCTCCACCTTGTCACAACCATTAGCCAATATTACCTATTTCCTCCTTCCTGTCCCCATCCCTTTTCCCACCATATTCTCCCATACCCCCATTCCCAAAACCCAACCCCCTACCGTCATACCAATCATCACTTATTCCCTTCCACGGGGGCATTGCTTTTTGGATATAAGTTAACCCTCCATCTACCTGTGCTCTCTTCCAGGCCACCAGATCCTCCATGTCCATATAGATAGAAACGGTGGTCAGATCGCATTTTAATTTATGCTACATACATACATTATATCAGATAAATACAGGTTACTCACCTGCAACAGGAGTTCTAGGAATGGTATATGTTGTTCATCCACACTGTCTGGCAGGTTCCTTGCCGCTTTAGATCTTGCCGGAAGGTCTTCAAGCTGGCTCCACCCACCCACCCAGGAGGTAAAACTCTCGGCTCCGCCCCATGACACCAGATCTAGCCCACTGGAAGCCAGGTTGTGCGTTGAAGCTGGGGAGGTCGATTGGGTCGTGTGGATGAACAACATACCATTCCTAGAACTCCTGTTACAGGTGGTAAATACAGGTTACTCACCTGTAACAGGAGTTCTAGGAATGGTATATGTTGTTCATCCACACTTATTGGCAGGTTCTCGTCGCTTTAAATCTTGCTGGAAGGTCTTCAAGCTGGCTCCTCCCACCCACCGGGTGGTAAAACTCAGCTCCGCCCCATGGCCTTAGATCTGGCCCGCTGGAAAGCTCAGGTTGTGCGTCGAAGCCGGGGAGGTCGGGTGGGTCGTGTGGATGAACAACATATATCATTCCTAGAACTCCTGTTACAGGTGAGTAACCTGTATTTCTAGGGACATGGATATGTTGTTCATCCACACTTATTGGCAGACTCCTAGCAATTCTCCGGGAGGAGGGAGGCAAGGCGCACACCCCCTACTTAGGAAATAAAGACTGGAGAACCGAGGCCCTAAAACCAGCATCCCGGCGTGACTCAAGATCGATGTGGTAATGGGTAATAAGGGTGTGTGCTGACTTCCAGGTAGCAGCCCTGCAGATTTCCTGGATAGGGACGTCCCTGGAAGCAGCCACCGATGCAGCAGTATGGCAGGGTAGAATGAGCTCTTATCCCTCTGGGGGCTCCATGCCCGCCCAACTTATAGCAGCGATCTATACAGGAGGTGACCCACCTGCCTATCGTCCGCTTGGCTGCAGGTCTGCCAGATGCGGCTTCAGCGTGGGTGACAAGCTGGCGAACCTCTCCCGAATTTCAGCCATCGCTCCTTATAATAGCGGCGCCCTTCTAGGAATCCAGAGTATGGAGCCTATATTCGGCCTCCGAGGTGTGATTGGGGTGGAACACCGGCAGAGTCAGCACCTGGTTAAGGTGAAACTCCGACACCACCTTCGGAAGGAATTTCGGGTGGGGGCCCAGGACAACCTTGTCCCTGTGGAAGATCAGATAAGGAGACTCGATGGAAAGCGCCTGGAGCTCTCCTATCCTTCTGGCTGACATGATAGCCACCAAGAAGGCGGTCTTCCACGACAGGTGAGAGATGTCACACCTGTGCATCGGTTCAAATGGCTTGCCCATGAGCTCAGCCAATACCAGCAGTAGATCCCACAGAGGTGGAGGTTCTCGCACTGGAGGGGATATGTGATCAAGGCCTTTGAAAAAGCACCCAACCACCTTCTCCTGTGCCACCAACTGCTTCCCGGCCCGCACCCGATGAGATGGCTGCCAGGAGCACCTTAAGGGTCATCGACCGAAGCCCTTGCTGAGAAAGGGACCACAGGTATTCCAGGATGCTTGCCAAGGAACAGGAGGAAGGGTCCAGGCCCTTGCCCTGACACCAAATGGAGAATCTCTTCCATTTGAAGGCGTAGCATTTTCTGGTCGACTCCTTACGGGACACCTCGACGATGTTGAGGACCTCGTCGGAAAGACCCAAGGCCTGGAACTCTAGCTGATCAGGAACCAGGCCGTCAGGTGCAGGGACTGAAGATCCAGATGGAATACCTTCCCCCGACTGACTGAGATCAGGTCCGGGCAGGCTGGAAGCCGCCTTGGGAGCCTGGAGCTGAGACTGAGGAGATCTGGATACCAGAACTGGCGAGGCCAGTCTGGGGCTACCAGAATCACCTGCACCTTGTCCCTCCTCGCCTTGAGAAGCACCTTGAGGATCAAGGGAAATGGGGGAAGGCAGAAGAGCACTCGGGTCCACGGCCTCGAGAAGGCACCCCCTGCAGCGAGCCCTGCTGAGGGGTGGGCATGGAACAGTCTCAGCTTCGCATTCTCCCTGGAGGCAAACAGGTCCACCTGAGGCGTGCCTCAGTGGGAGAACAGATCTTGTACTACCTCCGGCAGGAGAGACCACTCTTGGGACGCAGCCCCTATCTGGCTTAGGGCATCGGCCAGAGTGTTGGAGGCTCCTGCCACATGGATGGCAAGGAGATCTGCCTCCAGGCTGGAGACGGTGATCTAATCCGGAGAGCTTCCTGCAAAGAGGCATGAGGCGCATCCGCCCTGGCGGTTTAGGTAGTACATGGTCGTGGTATTGTCCGTCTGGACCTGAACCACTTGACCCCGTAGAAATGGAGCAAAGGCGGTGAGGGCTATTCGAACTGCTCGAAGCTCCAGCAGGTTGATGTGGCATCGGGACTCCCGAGAGGACCAGAGGCCGTGCGCTCTGTGCTCCCCCAGATGGGCACCCCAACCCACTGGAGAGGCATCGGTCGATAGAGAGACCGTCGGCTCAGGGCGGACAAACAGGATGCCCTCCTGCAGATGTGCTGGAATGGTCCACCACTGGACAGCGTTCCACATCCCCTGGGTCACTGTCACTAGCTGATCCAGAGGATCGAAGTGCTGTGACCACTGGCTGGCCAGCCCCCACTGAAGGGGACGCATGTACCAACAGGCCCAACGGACCATGCTGGTGCAGGCCGCTATGAGTCCCAGGAGGCACAGGAAGTCCCGGGCAGGGTGCGACTGCCCAACCTGAAATGATTGGGCAAAGGAGGAAAGAACCTCGGCCCTGTCCGCCGGGAGCCGTGCTCTGGCTTGTAGAGAGTCAAGCTCTGCCCCGATGAATTGTATCACCTGCTTTGGCACGAGTTCCGACTTGGCCTCGTTGATGAGGAGGCCAACCTGAGAGCAAACCTGGAGGGCCAGATCTCTGGACCGCTCCACCTCCGCTCTGGAGGGGGCTGCAATCAGCCAGTTGTCCAGGTAGGTACACCTGGACCCTTCGCACCGGAGGAATGCTGTCACCACTGCCATGCATTTGGTGAAGACCCTGGGAGCTAGGGAAAGGCCAAAGGGCATGGCCCGGAACTCGTAGAGGGATCCCTCTGTCCTGAAGTGGAGGAATCTCTGGTGAGACGGACGGATTGGGACATGAAAGAATGCATCCTGAAGGTCCAGAGAACAGAACCACATGCCTCGTTCCAAGGATGGGATTATCTGAGCCAGAGTGACCAGCCTGAAGGTCCGAGACCTTAGGAACCTGTTCAGGTCGTGCAGGTTGAGAATGGGGCGCCAGCCCCCCATCCATTTTGGGACCAGGAAGTACCTGGACACAAACCCCGGGTCTGGAGGAGGAGGAGGATCCGCCACCTTCCTGATCACCTTTTTTTTGAGGAGCAGGGCAATACCAGCTCGGCGAGCCGACAAAGAGGCTGTGGACCCCATAGCCCCCCAAGGGGCGACGGCTCGGAAGGGCGAGGCCTGCTTGAACTCCAGGGGCAGGCCCTTTCCTACCACCTCCAACACCAAATGGTCCATGGTGATAACGGACCAAGCGGAAAGGAAGTGGCGGAGCCGTCCCTCCATGGAGGGAACCCGGGGGGGGGAGTGATGAGGCTGGGGGCGACACCCCTCAACCCATCACTGGGCAGGCTTAGAGGAGGGACCGGCCGAGGGACCTCCTGGGTCTTTACCTCCCTGCTTCCTACTGGAGGAAGCCGTGGGCTTGGGTTTGGGATGCCAAGTGCGAGCCTGCTGGCCCTGGTGCTGTTGGGCCGGACGTGCTGCAGGCGCAGAAGGACGAAAGGACTTGTGCTGCTGCTGCTGTCGGCGGCCTTTGTCCTTCTGGACGGAGGTGACCGAGTCCAGAGTGGCACTGGACTTTTCGATCCACTGGAGGTGACCTTCCACTCCAGGGCCGAAGAGGTCGGTCCCCAGGAAGGAGACATCCGCCAGTTTGTGCTGGGTATCCGCCGTTAAGGTGGATATCCTCAGCCATGCTCTGTGGCGCATGGCCAACGCTGCTGCAACTGATCTGGCACAGGAGTCTCCAATGTCCAGAGCCGTTTGGAGCTGCTGTTTAGCCACCGCCCTATCCTGGTCCCGTACCTGCCGGACCGTGGTCTGCAGGTTGGCTGGGAGATGAGGGATCACCTCATCCAGGGAGTCCATGAGGGCCTGGGAGAAGTGTGCCATCAGCACGGCCGAGCTGGCCTGGCGAAGGCCAAGGGAGGACGCAGCATACACCTTGCGCCCGGCATAGTCCAGCTTTTTGGACTCCTTGTCGGTGGGCTTGTCTGCATCCCTAGCGTTCCCGGAACGTTGGAAAACGCTGTCGGTGACCAACCCCTCGGTGGAGTGGTGTTCCGAAAAAACGGGCAAAGAGCCAGTAGGGACCGCATACTTCCTGGCTATCCTGGCCGAAGGTGCAGGACAGGAAGCAGGCCGCTGCCAGAGCTCCAAGGCTGGGCCAACAATGGCTTCAACAACCGGAAAGGCCTCCGTGGGTGAATCCCCTCGGTCCAGTATCTCTGTCAGGGGATACTTGGCCCGCTTGAATACGGGCTCGAGCTGCATCCCGGTGGACTCCGAGCTGAGCCAAAGCAAACCAATGAAGGATGATGGGCCTTCGTCCATCGACTGGCCCCCAGAGGACTCCAGGTCAATGGGCCTGGAGAACAGGGCTGATACGTCGTCGGACTCCGAGGTGTCCCCAAAGAGCTGCCTGGGGCCTCAGCCACCCTCCACCTGCCGAGGATGGTCGGGAGTGAGGGTGACTGACAACCTATGGGGCAGGTCTTGACCCGACTGAGAGTCCTTGATCGGCACCCCCGATTTCGGTTGTGGAGCGGAGGTTCCATCACAATCGGTGGGGCAGCTGGTTTCGGCTGAACAACCGGCCCAGGCTTGGGCACCTTGGCTACAGCGAGGGGTTGTTTCGGCCGCTCGGGTGACAGCCACTTGATGGCCGGGGAAGGCGATGGCGTCGACTTGTTCCCAGACAGAAGTAACTGCTGCCACATCAGGTCCTCATAGCGTTGACGCAACTTGTGTTGAAGCCTCTCCTCTTCCGAGGAGGAAGAAGAGAACGAGCGGTGGTGCCGCTTACTTCGGTGCCGAGACCGAGACCACTGATGTCGGTGGGATCAGCTGGACCAAGACGATGTCTGAGACCGAGATCCTCGGTGTTTCCGGGGATGGGTCTGGGAAGGGGCAGGGGACACCCGCTCTTCCCTCGGTTCGGAAGCCTTAACCGGGGACTGCCACACTGGAGGCGCAGGCAGGTCCTTGGTCTCCACCGGAGGAACCAGTGAAGAAGGGTTGTTGGCTTCACCAGTCGACAGCCCGTCCGACGGGTCGAGAAAAATCTCAACTGCGTCGATGGGTGTCTCGGCCGGCTGACCTGACGGGGACACCATGAAGCCAGTGGCCTTAGCCGCAACCTCGACCGAAGTCGAGTGTCGACTGTCCGGGGAAGGGGACCTCTCCCACTCCCACGAATGTTGACGATGGGAATTACCTTTTGAGTCCTTCTTTCTGGACCGAGAGGAATGTCCCGATGGCCCCTCTCCCTTTGTGGAAAGGGATTGGCAAAGCTCCTTGAAAGAAGCTGAATATGAGGTACCCAGACAGAGCGGGATAAATGCCGCGACTGAGGAAGAGGATGATGCGGCCTGTGCCGCCTCCTCCTCTAGGGCGATCATCTGCTCGAGTTGCTCAGCCGAGCCAGCGCTGCAGTAACTGCCCAGGCCTCGCCGACTTCACCAGTGGGTGGCGTCTCCAGGCGCCCAAGCTGTAACCGGCAGGCGATCTTTCAGGACGCTGGCCGAAAACGAACGGCATAACTCGCAGGCCTGCGGGTCATGTTCTAGGCCAAGGCAGTAGACGCACGTGGAGTGCGGGTCCATCCTGGACATTTTCTGCCCACAAGGGCACCGCCAAAATCCGGGAGTCAATTTGTCCATTGCAGCCACGAGGGAGAAACTTGACCAAAGTCTTGAAAATTCTAAAATAAGTTTCGGGCGAACCGAAGAATTAGGATCCAGTCTACACGCAGAGCATTAAGGAGGGAACCTGAGCTTCCAAGCAGTAAGGAAGATCTGGCATCATGGGGCGGAGCCGAGAGTTTTACCACCTGGGTGGGTGGGAGGAGCCAGCTTGAAGACCTTCCGGCAAGATTTAAAGCGGCAAGGAACCTGCCAGACAGTGTGGATGAACAACATATCCATGTCCCTAGAAACAATATTTGTACATGACCTCAAAAGCCAGGGAGAGGGCACCAGCAACAACTATTGTACACAATCTAGATTTTGCACACATTATCAGGGGATAGAAAGGAACGAGAGAGGTTGGGCAAACTAAACAATTGTACTAGAACATAAAAACACAATAAAGAATATACTGTAGTAAATTAAAGGAAAACTACACTCTCATACCATTTAAATTTTGTTTTCATGCCAAAAGACAACTTCTTTCCTGTAGCTGTTAGGGCTTTATGTGTTACCTTTAGTTTGTTTTTACTGCTCATAGTAGCCCCTGTGACTGCCCTGGGTGTCTCCATTTCATGGTTGTTGAAATCTCATTGTCCATGAGAACTGCATTAACATATGAGAACATGATGTCAGATCAACCATTTATATCATGCGTATCTATGTTGAAAGAATGAATACCCTGAAAAAACTCTCTGGAAACACATAAACTAAATGAAGTAGCTCTCATGGACAATGAGATTTCAACAACCACCAAATGGAGCCTCCCATGACAGTTACAGGGCCTAGTATGAAGTGTGAAAACAGACTAAGGCAGTTGCACGCATCTCTAACAGCTACATGAAAAGAGTTGTCTGTTGACATGGAAACAAAATTTAGAAGATATGAGGGTGTAGTTTTCCTTTAAGTGAACACCAGGCTAAACATGAGTGTTAAAAATGTTTTCTCTCTGATAACACTTATTCTTGATGCTCTGACTACAAATTAGACAGGCTGCAAAAACATTCTGCCCATGAACATAAAAAGTATTGTCACTCAAATTATGAAAACTCAGGGTTTTAAATAATTGATTAGCAGTTTTTTTTCTTGGGACAATACTAACTGTACAAAAAGCATTTATATAGGTTTTCTAAAAGTGTTATGTTTGCTAAACACAGTGAGGCAAGTGCTATGCATTTTCACAATGTTTTAGAACTTTTATGAGCAAAACGCTAATCAATTTTTAGAGTTAAATAAAACTTTGAAACTGCACTATAAAATTTTCTCCAAGCAAACCCTCCAGTCCTGGACCACCTCAAACCCAGTGGTGTGCTGTAAAAACATGAGTAAGGTAGGGGCAGGTAGCATGCATCCTCTGATCAAAACTCATTTTGAACAAGATGACACCATGCTGTGATTGCTAAGCAACACACATAGAAACATAGACTTTGACAGCAGATAAGGATCGCCCACTATACATGCCTTGTGTTTGTCCCATGCATTCTTGAATTCCTCCACTATTTTTGACCCCAAGACCTCCTCAGGAAGGCGATTCCATGTTTTCACCATCCTCTTCATGAAAAAATACTTCCTCATGTTGCCCTGAGTCATCCCCCCTCTATCTTCAAATTGTGCACCCTTGTTCTTGCACATCTCTTCTTCTGAAAGATGCTCCCATCTTGGACTTTGCTGATTCCCTTGAAGTACTTGAAAGCTTCTATCATGCCCCCAACCCCCCCTTTCCTCAAGGGTATACATATTAAGTTCTTTTAGCACAGCACTCCTCTGATCCACTGTGCCAAAGGTTGCACCTTGTCACATGACTCTGTGCATGGCAACGGTGGATTGGTCGAGTTCACCCCACCTCTCTGTCTCTTTTAGCATTTATAGTCACAACTGCAAAATGACCATGCAGTCCACACTGAGAGACTGCCATGGAAGGTCACAAACACAAATTAAGTGAGTCAACTGCACACCAAACCTGTTATTAAATGTATTTTTTCCCACTACATAGAACCATAGACTTTGACATCAGGTAAGGACTGCTTGGCCCACCCAGTCTGCCCATTTCCCTACCATTTCGATGAGCTGCAGATCCTAGTTAGCTAACAGCCTACTTCCTCCTACCTCCTACCTCCCACTAGAACTGCCTTATGTCTGTCCCATGCAATTTTTGAATTCCCCCACCATTTTTGACCCCACTACCTCCTCTGGAAGGTCGTTCCATGCATCCACCATCTCTGTGAAAAAATACTTCCTCACGTTCACGTGACTTTTACATAAAAGTAAGGGTGTACATTTTTACTTTTTAGGTTTTAAGATAGGAAACGAAAAAGAGACATGGAGATCTCTTGCAAAGTCACTGTAATATAGGTATGAAACGCTGCAAGAAATAGGTTAAATTCACAACAACAAATAGCTCTTAAACAAATGCTATATCCAGGAGGTTTGATTGATATTATATTTGAGTAAAGACACAATTTTTTTTTTTTAACCAGGAGAGATGTGAATGTGAAGTTTGCAAGGTCTGAAAGCTGGATAGTGTTAGTGCCAAGGCTATTTACAGTGAACCTTTACCGATCTGCATTATGCTGCAACAAAATACAAAAAGTTAGCCAGAAGCATAACAGTTCACAGCACATATGCAAACTTCACATGCAGCATTCCTGCATCAGCCTGTATTTCACAGAGCCTTCAACCAGAATCAACAACAAAACCAAAAGATGTTTTACCAATTCAGTATAGAAAGAGCAGGATCATACTCCATGCAAGGAGAAACTGTGGTACAGAACAAAAGACAAATAAAAGAGAATAAAAGTGTGTTTTAAATTTTTTTACGGAACTTGGAAAAAATGAATGAACAAACTGCTTAGGGTTTATATCAATGAGAAGACATTATAAAGGTATGTAACGTGCAAACACATTTGTATAACATTAACATTTAGCACTAGAAAAAAGTTAGGCAACTTAACCAAATACAACAAAATGAACTTGAATGTGCACATCACACTCTTTAAACACAAGTTATTCTAGAAAATGTTTTTATTATTACAAATACAACAAATGGTAGAACTGGTGTCAAAAGTCATGACTCGCACTGACCTCACATCTTGTTTTGTCTTTTTGACAACAGGGGGCACCAAACCAATGTTAATATATGGACATGAACTTTTCAGGAAATGTTCTCTTGCAAACATTTGTAAAATAGAAAAGGAACACATTTTATGAAATTTGATGTCTGAATGAAGAAATGTATGTGTCAAATGTGTATGTACAAAAATTTAATTTGAAATTAATGCACGGAACAGGAAATCATCTTAAATGAACTAATGTATATAAAAAAAAAACTTAGTTCTAAAAAATTATAATTACTGTTTTAAATAATAGACCCAGTGACAGCGCTGACATGTAACAAAAGGGCAAAAGTTGCATCCTTTTCAAAATTGACCCATCTTTTCTTTGCCAGTGGGTCCAAAGTGATGCACCTACTTTATAACAATATGTAAATGTGAACTGTTCAAAAACTGCCACTTTTTGACCCAGCAGGTTCCTCTTTAGACCCACATTTTTTACACCAGTGGGTCCAATTCAACCCATGTTTTAAACCGCTCAGTGCTGTCACTGAATAGACCCTTTCCCCTGAAGAAGCATTTGAGGTGAAATGTTGGGCATGAGGATTTATGTTTGAAATCCTTGAAATAAAGCAGTAACCAAAAGTGAAGATTTATTGGAGTGGCTGGTATCTTATTTTCTGGACAGAGCTTGCTTGCTGGCCCCCATATTATCAACTTTAATCTTTCAGAAGGGTATCCATCCTGAACATTTGCTTTTCTGTCCCAAAATCTGAAGTGAGAAAGTCAGGCTTAGAAAAACTAGTGGGTTCAGCAGAGAGGTGGCAACTAGAGTGAGTGAAAAGAGAGCAGCCTTTCACAAGTATAAAAACACCCTGAAGGATGCTGACAAGGGGACTTACTTGGAGAACTCAAGGGAAGTAGGCAAAGTCAGAGGACTTCTTTAGGTATGTAAGAGAAAAAAATAAATAGGAAAGATGACATAGTTCGATTGAAGCGAAGGGGGAATGGGCAGAGAGTAGTGTGGAGCAAGCAAAAGTGCTAAACGAGTACTTAAGCTTGGTATTCACAAGAGAAAAAGATAGACCAGAGCCACAAGGAAAAACTGGTGTGCGGAAAGGGGACAAGGGCAACGGATAGGGGCTACCAAGAGGACAGGGTTCTATTTAGGTTATTAATCATCATCAGAGGAGGGTTTACCTTCGTGGATTAATGCCCTGCTGGGGGTTGGTGCATGAGGCCAAGCGCCTGGGGATTCCAACCACCCAGCGGGCATTAATCCCCGGTGGAGCCAGATGTTGGAAGTGATTAATGCTCTTGTAACATGGCAAGTGCGAGTGCAAGTTTGTGAGGCTCCTATTTGACTTCTGAGGAGACGAACGGTATTTGACAGTGGTACTGCTGCATACTACAGTTTCCGCCACTTCTGTTGCTGCAGCCAGTGGAGCCGATCAGAAACTGATAAACACGTGAGCCGTGCTACACATTTATTTACAATGTGTCCGCTATTCGAAGTTGTGACGCCGACAATAGTACGACCTGAGACAAGAGAACCATGCTGTGGTTTTGATTTTCTGCGATCCCAATGCCAAGCCCGATCTGCGTGCCTATCACCTCTGTAAGCTGCTAATTGCCACCCCAGCGCTGCACCATGCGGCTAGTTGTGGAATGGCGCCAGCGGGTCTATTACAGCACTTCTGCTTCTGTGACCTCTCCCTTGTCTGCGCAGTGCTGCACCCTGGGGCTCATGGACAGTGCAGGTACTACCCCAGTGGGCTCTAATGGGCTACTGCTAGTGTGGACAGTGGAGGTACTACACAAGTGGGCTCTACTCCTGGCTTAATCACCGCTTGCATTGTGTCAGATGACACGTTTAGGCCAATCGCTGAACTCCACTTCCCTCCTCTGTCGAAAGCCACGTTACAAATGGCCTTACGGCCCTTCGGGTGGAGAAAGCACCGGGGCCAGATGGTGTGCACCTGAGAGTCCTGAGTTAGGTAGCAAATTACTAGCTAGCCCCTTGGCAGACTGGTCTAATGCCTTGATCAAGACAGGTGCATGCCACAGGACTGGAGAATGGCACACAGTGCCTCTCGATAAGAGTGGACCCAGAGATGACCCTAGTAACTGCAGACCAGTCGGCCTTACTTCCATTACTGGTAAGCTGATGAAGACTATACTAAAGGAGAGGCTGGTGGACTTTCTGGAGGTAAATGGTCTTCAGGATGTTAGACAACATGGTTTTCTCTTGGGAAGATCCTGTCAGACAAATCCAACAGACTTTTTTGACTGGGTCACCAAAACTGTGGCCTCCAGCTCAGGGGGAAGAGGTGGACAGATTGCTGGTGGAAGAAATACATGAGATGGCAAAAAAAGGGGAGGTACTGTTGCTAGGTGATTTTAATATGTCAGATGTGGATTGGACCATCCCGTTGGTAGCCTCAGACAGGAACTGAGAGATCTTTGACTCCTTGCAGGGCGTAGGTCTTAGGCAGCTAGTGCTAGAACCCACCAGGGACAGGACGATTCTGGACCTAGTACTGACCAATGGAGACAGAATCACAGATGTCCGACTGGAAGCGCACCTGGGATCCAGTGACCACCATACAGAGTGGTGTAACATGGGTACAAGGTCACAGTCAAACCACACAAAGGCAAGGGTCTTGGATTTCAGAAGGGCAGACTTTATTAGGATGGTGTTAGGTATCAAAGAGCCCTGGCAAGGAGGGATGCAAAATGGGGAGGGGTGTAAGCAGCAGTGGGCACACCTAAAAGGAGCCATAGTGGAGGTGACAAACCAGTTCATTAGGCTGAGAAAGGCAAGAGAAGGAACAAACCACTATGGTTCTCTACAGCTGTAGCAGAGAAAGTAAGAGCCAAAAGGAGGGCTTTTAGCAAATACAAGGAGACACAGATGGAAGAGGATAAGGTGGTGTACCTAAACTGTCTGAGGGAAGCAGGGAAAGCTGTTAGGGGTGTAAAGGTGCAGACCGAGGAAAGATTAGCACCTGGAGGCCGCACCTTCATAAGGTAGTAGACAGGGTAGAGGCGATTCAGAGAAGGGCAACAAAGATGGTTCAGGGCTTGCAACAGAAGACTTATGATGAGAGATTAGAAGATCTCAATATGTATACATTGGAAGAGAGGAGGGAACCGGGAGATATTACAGAAACCTTCAAGTATCTTAAGGGCGTAAACAAAGTGCAAGTGGAAGACATCTTTCGGTACAGGAGAAGTACAAGAACAAGAGGGCATGATATGAGATTGAAGGGTGGCAGGATAAGGGGTAATGTGAGAAGTTATTTTTTCACAGAAAGGGTCATGGATGCATGGAACAGCCTGCCCCAGGAGGTGGCAGAAGCAAGCACAGTGGCAGGATTCAAACATGCATGGGATAGGCATAAGGGAACCCTAGAGGTGGGAAAAAGCTAAAGCCGAAGACCAAGTAGGGTCAGCGGCCACTGTTGCAGGTAGGGTATACGGGCAGACTGGATGGGCCTCACGGTCCTTATCTGCTGTCAACTTCTATGGTTCAGAGGCCAGGGGGCTGACATTCTGTACTTGGATTTCAGCAAAGCATTCGACTCTGTGCCACATATAAGGCTCCTCAGTAAGCTGAAGGGTATACGAGTTGGGGCAAAGCTGATAGGATGGGTCAGAGACTGGCTTCATGATAGAAGTCACAGAGTGGTAGTTGGGGGTGAACTCTCTGAGCCTAGACCTGTAACCAATGGGGTCCCACAGCGCTCAGTGCTTGACCCAGTGTTGTTTAGTATCTTTAGTAGTGACACAGCAGATGGGATAAAAGGTAAAATCCGCCTTTTTGCAGATGACACCAAGCTCTGTGGGAATGTGGAAAACAAGGAAGGGAGAAAGGAACTTTGGGAAGACCTGGCTAGGCTCAAAAAGTGGTCAGGTATCTGGTAGCTGGCCTTTAATGCCAAAAAGTGTAAGGTTATGCACCTGGGAGCAAGGAACCCAGGAGCAGATACTGGCTTTGGGGGGGGGGGTTCAGGTGACTGGGACTGAGGAAGAAAGGAATCTTGGAGTGGTCCTCACTAAGGATCTGAAGCACTTTGCCCAGTGCAGTAAAGCAGCAGCCAAAGCCACCAGAATGCTAGGTTGCATAGCCAGAGGATTCACCTCCAGGAGAAAGGAGGTCCTACTGCCACTGTACAGGTCGCTGGTGAGATCGCAGCTGGAGTACCTGTGTGCAGTTCTGGTCCCCTCACCTGAAAAGAGACATCAATTTACTGGAGGGGGTGCAATGAACAGCAAGAAAGATGAGACAGGGCATGCAGGACAAACCCTATCAGGAGAGGTTGAGGGAGCTCGACATGTATTCCCTGGATTTGGAGGAAAGAAGACAGAGAGAGGGGACATGATCGAAACCTTTAAGTACCTTACAGGTATAACTGAAGTTAAAGTAGAAGGAATCTTCAAAATCAGGGGAAATAGGAAAACAAGACGGCACTCTCTTAAATTGGAGGGAGGAAAATTTAAAAGGGAGCTAAGGGGCAACGTCTTCACTGAAAGAGTGGTGTACGGGTGGAATGGGCTCTTGGGGGAGGTAGCATCATGGAGGATAGTGGACAACTTTAGGAGGGGGAGGGACAGGGTGAAACAGCAGATCGTAACGGGGAGGAAGGACTAGTGAAGGGGGGTGTGAAGGGGAGGGAAGTAGAATCTAGGAAGGATGGGGAGGGGGCTAGCGCTAGTATACACAACACAGAGTTGCACACTCAAGCAGACTTGATAGACCGAGTGGCCTATATCTGCAGGCATTTAAGTATGTTCGTGGTTCACTTTCCTGGTTTGGTTTCAAAATCCTGTGGCCATGCATATGTACACTTGAGCATTTAAAATGTGTGTTGAAGTAGACTATCAGAAAACTTTTTGTTGCCACAGAGACCGAAACAATAGGTGTGAGAAAGGTGCACATTGCCCCATTCGTCTAAATGGAGCATCAACTACAGTGCTTGCTTCTGAGGGGTAGAGCACATTAGTTTGTGTGAACTAGGGCAGTATGGTACTTTTTTCACCTTTAAGGTTTAAACTTTATTAACCTTTACACTTTAAAAAAACTCTCCTCCTACTTCCTGAAATCACTGCCAATAATGCCCCTTGCTGTCGTGTAGAGGTAGGTACAGTACCGTGGATTGAGAGTAGGACTGAGGCAAACTGACTTCTCATTAAAATGCAGTGATTTATTTTTATTAGGACGGCTGCTTAACTGGGCCGAAAGGGCATCCACTGAGGTATCCCAATTAAGCGGCTTCTACTCAGACTGCAACGTGGCAGTTTTAAAAAGTTTAAAAATTACGTCAGAGCTGGGCAAGTGAATTGTAGTGGATAGGAGTTGCCTACACAATTTAGAAAAGGGAGCTAACTCTGGCTGTTCATTCTGCACACAGAGAACTCAGAAGAAACAGTGACAGGCTGCAATTCTCTCTGGGACTCTCAGGCTTCTGAGGCTGCTAAAAAAAGAAACGAAGGCAAAAGAAATGTCATCTCTTTGTGGTAGGTACAAACTGGGAAAGCAGGAGGTGGGGGGCTGCTTGGCTGACAGAAAGCAGGAAGTGATTATTAGAGACTAGTCATTATCACTGCCGTTACACATACGAACATAAGAAGAAGCCAGCAGAAGAAGGCAATTTGGCCTATCGAGTCTGCTCATACTGCAGGGTCCACAGCTTGAGCTAATGTCCCTGCCCTCCCTTCCCACTCTTCCCATCCTCCCTCCCATGATCCTTACCTTACCTTCTACCTATGCCTGTCCCAGCCTCTCTTAAAGCTTACCACTGTCTTCAATGACATGACCTCTTCTGGCAGAGCTTCCCAAGTGTCCACCACCCTCTCTGTGAAGAAGTGCTTCCTGACCTCCCTCCTATAACTCCCGCCCTCCAGCTTAAGTCTGTGCCCCCTCATGTTATGGTTGCCACTCAGCTTAAAGATGAGCTTAGATGTGGCAGTAATAGACACCTAATCAAGGACTGTGCCATTCAGTAAGTAGGTGTGGGACTCAATTGTCCCAATTAACTGGGGGACCCATCCCAATTAACATGCACTAATCACGACTGAAGTCTACAGCCACTTAACATAGAACATAGACGCATAGAAGTTGTTGGCAGATGGGGACCGTATGATCCATCAAATCTTCCCTTGGCTTCCTACCCCCTTACTTAGCTGCTTGCTTGTGTATCCCACAGTGTTCATCCCATGCCCGCTTGAATTCCCCCACTGTCTTGGTTCCCACCATCCCCTCCAGCAGGCTATTCTATGGTTCCACAACTCGCTCTGTGAAGAATTTCCTCGTACTGCTTCTGAACTTTCCTCCCTTAAGTCGAAGGATGTGCCCTCTAGTCCTGCTGTAGTCCTTTACCTGAAAGAGGTTCTACACGTGCACCCTGTTGACGCCTTTAAGGCATCTGAATGTTTCTATCATGTCCCCACTATTCCTGTGGTGTTCTAGGGAGTATAATTTGAGGTCATCCAGTCTTGCCTCGTACGGTTTCTGATGCAAGCCCTGCACCATCTTTATTGCTCTTCTCTGTACAGTCTCCAGCCTATCCAAGTCCTTCCTGAGGTGTGGCCTCCAGAACTGGACACAGTACTCCAGGTGAGGTCTGACCAGGGACCGATACAGGGGTATGATTACTTCACGCCTTCTGCTCATGATGCTCCTCCCTATGCATCCCAGGACACCACTAGCCTTTAATGATCCCTTTTCACATTGTCTACTGACCTTGAGGTCATCCGATATGATCATCCCTAGGTCTCGCTCCTGCCTGGTAGCCATCAGCTGCTCCCCTCCCACTGAGTACAGTTTCCCTGGGTTACACTTTCCCTGGTGTATGACCTTGCTTTTTTTGTCACTGAATTTCAATTGCCAGGTCATAGATCACTCCTCCAGTTTTCGGAGATCAGCTTCCATGCTTTGCTGTCCCTCTGTTCTGTCAACCCTGTTGCTGATTTTGGTATCATCTGCAAACAGGCACACCTTTTCCTCCAGTTTATCTGCAATGCCGCTGATGAATATGTTGAAGAGGATCGGCCCCAGAACTGAGCCCTGCAGGACCCCACTAGTCACCCTCCCCTCCATAGAGTGAGTGCCATTTACTAATACTTTCCGAGTTCTCCCATGTAACCATTTTCTGACCTAGTTTGTAACCTTGGGCCCATTTCCCATGTTCTCAAGTTTTTTGACTAGTCTCCAGTGCGGAACGAAGTCAAAAGCATTGCTGAAGTCCGGGTAAACCACATTCACTGCCCCACCCTGATCCACTGTTTTGGTGGCCCAACTGAAAAAAATCAAGCAGTTTTGTCTGGCAGGCAGGGGCAGATCCAAGACTCCTATAGATGGGGGAGCTCAAGTCAGATAAAAAAATAAAAATAATAGGCCGGGGGTCTGGTAGGCCCCCTAGGCCCCCAGACATTTTTTTAACATTTTGGTGCATTTTGGAAGGTATTTCTAATGCAATTTCTACTCATTTCCTTCCTCCCCATGCTTTGCTAGTTGCACCCTAGCACCATCCCCAGAGTCCCCACAGTCCACATGACAGTATGTTGCCCAAAATACCCTCCAACCCCCCCCCAAAAAAAAACACAAAATACCAAAAGACTGCAGCTGGGCAGCAGCACATCCAAAATACATAAAAATGAGAAAAGTTGAAAGAGACTTGGTGATAACAACAAATTGAAGAAAAATTAAATGACAATCCAAGTAAACAAGTTCACAAATGTCACTCACTCAAGCACATTACCATAAAGCCAACCCATCCCAGTTTGTCCTGCAGTACAGATTAACGTATCCCCCAACCTTATCTCAGTAAAAAAAAAAATACAATAACTATAGAAATATGGGAACAAAGTCACTTTGCTATCTAGTTTCTGAAAATATCATTTCAAGTCTGCTTGATATTTTTGCAAAACATATTTTATTCTATAGAACAATTTATTCTAAAGAAAATACATTTGTAAATAAATGAAATATTTTTTATTGTTTTAAAATGTCCTTTACTAGGATAACTCCATGGTATGAGGCATCTCATTTTTATGATAGGCCCAAGAAGTCAGTAAGCAGACAGAAAAACAGTTTTTAAACAAATATAAAATGCATTTTTTTTTTTTATCAGCGACAGCACTTGGCTGGGTACATCACAACTTACCACCCCCAATTCAACACATAAAATTACATAAACGAAATATTTGATTCTATCACTTTTTTTCTGGTTTTGTAACTGCCTGTGTCAATGAGCCAAACAAGGTCTTATGATTTCTGTTGCCAATTTTGCTCTCCAAGCATGCAGAAACTCCTGCACGTGCCATAATATACAGCAGAACACCTTCAAAGTCCCTATGTCTATTAATTCCCTCTGTGCTCGTTCACACTGTATAGCCACGACTGAAAAGACAACACAGATTAGACATACAGTACATGCTGAAGTTTTTACCTCAGTTCAAAACTCTCATGTACCAGTTTCTGCCTCTCCTGGTTCATGGTTTCGCTGAGACTAGACCTGCCCCAGCATTAGTTTTGTACCATTCCTAGCATGGTACAGGAGGACACTACTCTCCAACTCCCTCTCCTGCAAATCCACACCAAAATCAAATTGCCATATAGAACAAAACTAACAGTGACTTTAAACAATTTTAATGTCATGAATTTAAGCTCCCTATACTAGAAATTAATAACACTAGTACTACATTTATTACACACCAGTTTGATGGAACAATAATGTCCTGTCCAATCCCAGCAGCTGCCCCCCTGCTAGTTTCACCAGCATCTTTTAATTAGTGCCATCGACTGAACTGAATTATTTAACTTCACCATTGGAAATGAATCTGACTGAGCCTGGAGCAAGAACTCAAGTACAATGAGAACAATGGGGAACAATAAAAACTGCCATCACAGAGGTAACGAGCCTTTGTGTGAAGCAAATAAACAAAACAAAATGATGTAAGAAACCACTATGGTTCTCAAAGGAAGTGGCAGTGAAGGTTCAAGAGAAAAAGATAGCATTCAGGAAGTACAAGGAATCGCAGAAGGAGCAGGACAGAGAACTGAATCAGTTAAAGCATAAGGAGGCTGGGAAGGCAGTCAGAACAGCAAAGGCCCAAACCGAGGAAAAGATAGCCAACTCAGTTAAGAAGGGGGATAAAACCTTTTATAGGTACATCAGGGAGCGAAGGAAGACCAAGGGAGGGATAGTGAGGCTTAATAAAGGGGAGGAGGGTGGGCAGAGGGAGACTGTGAAAAGGCAGAGATACTAAACAAATATTCTTGCTCAGTATTTACAAATGAAGAGGGGGAGGTACCTAAAACAAACAGTAGAAACACTCTGAATACAGAAGTTGATACCAGCCCGTTTACAGAAGAAAGGGTTCTGAAAGAACTCTTAAAACTGAAGGTGGATAAATCAATGGGGCCCGATGGGATTCATCCCAGAATTCTAAAAGAACTAAGCGTAGAACTAGTGACACCACTGGCTACCCTTTTAACAAATCATGGGAGGATGGGTGGTACCCGAGGACTGGAGGAGGGCAGATGTGATCCCCTTCACAAAAGTGGGAGCAAGGCAGAAGCAGGAAACTACAGACCTGTTAGTTTAACCTCAGTGATAGGGAAAATGATGGAATCACTTCTGAAGGAAAGAACTGTCGAGTATCTAGAGGCCAGAGGGGCACAGGACCCTAGGCAGCATGGATTCACGGCGGGAAGGTCATGCCAGATGAATCTGATAGATTTCTTTGACTGGGTAACCAAAGTAGTAGATCAGGGAGGGCTGTGGACATGGCCTACCTAGACTTTAGCAAGGCATCTGACACAGTCCCACACAAAGATTAATATACAAGTTAGCCAGCCTGGGAGTGGGTCCCAAGATGACAGCCTAGGTAAAGAATTGGCTGGAGAATAGGACACAGAGTAATAGTAAATGGAGTCCACTAGAAGAAAGGGGGTTACTAGTGGGGTACTGAGGGTTCAGTATTTGGGTCCGTCCTTTAATGTCTTTATAAGCAACATTGCAGAGGACTGAAGGAAAAGTATGTCTCTTGCAGATGACACACAGATCTGCAACAGAGTTGATGCACAGGGTGGGGTGGAAAGGATAAGAGGGACTTGGCCAGGTTAGAGGAATGGTCAAATGTATGGCAGCTTAGATTTAATGCTAAGAAGTGCAAGGTAATGCACCTGGGAAACAAAACCCAGGGAAGAGTACACAATGGGGGGTGAGATACTAACAACAACAACAAAATGGAAAGAAACCTGGGGTAGTCATATCAGATGACCTAAAGGTGGGCAAGCAATGTGAGAGGGCAGCAAGGAGGGCTGAGGGGATACTGGGATGCACAGGGAGAGGTATCACCAGTAGAAAACAGGAAGTTATTATCCCTCTGTACAGACAGCTGGTGAGACCCCATCTGAAGTACTGCGTGCAGTTCTGGAGACCCAGTCTCTGCAAAGATATAGACAGGATGGAAGCTGTCCAGAGGAGGGCAACTAAAATGGTGCAGGGTCTGCACCGGAAGACATATGAAGAGAGACGAAAGGAGCTTAATATGTATTGCCTCGAGGAAAGGAGGGAGAGGGGGGACATGATAGAAACAATCAAGTACCTCAAGGGAATCAACAAAGTCCAAGAGGGTAGCATCTTTCAAAAAAAGAGGTGTGCAAGAACAAGAGGGCACAATTTGAAGATAGAGGGGGGCGGCTCAGAGGTAATTTAAGGAAGTATTTTTTCACAGAGAGGGTTGTGGATGCATGGAACGGCCTTCCGGAGGAGGTTGTGGAGTCAAAAACAGTGGTGGAATTCAAGCATGCATGGGACAGTCATAAGGCAATTCTAGGGGGTGGGGTAGGAGAAGTAGGCTGCTGGTTAACTAGGATCTGCAGCTTATCCAGTAGGCAGGGAAATGGGCAGACTGGGTGGGCCAAGCGGTCCTCATCTGCCGTCAAATTCTATGTTTCTATGTTACTACTACTGTATTCATTTCTGTAAGGACAGGGACATCATCACTGGACACTCACACCTCAGATACTCTGATTTGCAAACAAGTTAAACAACTTAATTTTTCTGGAGCTGTGAGTGAGAGAGAATAGAGAGGATTATCATGGGACACCAGTAAGGTTGCCACCTGTCAGTTTTTTTACCTGGCGATCAGGTTTTCAGGGTCCCTATCAGGAAATCCGGTTTTGCTCTGTGCTGGTCAGATTTTTAAACCATTTTGAGAGCTCACATACTTTTGAAACATATTTTATCATATTCATTGTTTCACCTACATGTCCGGGTTACAAACTAGTTCTCTTGTCAATATAACCCTTTGTTTGTGAAGGTAGTCAGCTTGGGAGGTGTGAAGTATGGCCATTAACACCATTAGCACTTACTTAACCTAATCTGTTCCACTGCAGCAAAGCTGCCCCCACCTTTTGTAACAGTAACAGAGCCAGTTGTCTTCCACTTTCATTTGCTGGTAAACATTTTCATCTCTAACAACATTTAGGCATTTTTAAATGTTTTAAATTATTTTTTTTTCCTCAAGAAAAAAGCATGGGCCCCCAAGGTGCAGGGGCACAGTTTGCACCTAGCTAAGGCCAGCTCTGCTGCAGGACAGATGAGACCTGTGTGGCTCAGGCAGCTTTCATGGAGGCATTAGTGCATACTGATAAAGAATGCAGCACAGTGTGTTAGTAATAGAGCAGCTCCATGATGGGGGAGCTATAGCACCCTTAGTCCCCCCTCTAAATCCACCTATGGGACCTCCCTGCTGGGAAACCGTGTTGATTTTTGTCGAGCTGGCCAGCTTGCTCCTAAAAAGCTATGATTCTTTCCTTCAGCAGGGACTCCATCAGTTTTCCCATGACTGATGTTAGACTAACAGTAGTTACCTGGTTGTTCCTTGCTTCCACTCTTGTGGAGTGGTACTACTGTTGCACTCTTCCAATCCTCTGGCACCTCCCTGCTCCTTAATGATTTCTTGAAGAGCACTGCTAAGGGGGCTGCCAGTTCCCTCCCTAGTTCTTTCAGAATTCTTTGGTGTATTTCATCTGGCCCCATAGCTTTATCTACCTTTAACTTGTCTATTTCCTCCAAGACCCTTTTTTTCTGTGAAGGGACCAGTGTCTATTCCTTCAATCGGACACTTCTTTATGCCTACTGTTGGCCCATTATCATCTGCTTCCTGTGTGAAGACTGAGCAGAAGTACTCATTGAGCGACTCTGCCTTCTCCCTGTCTTGCTCTGTGGTTTGCCCATATTTTTTTGTGATTCTAACAATGCCCCCTTTGGTCTTCCTTTTTTCACGTATGTACCTGTAGAAGGTTTTGCTACACTTTTTTTACTTCCTGAGCTATCCTAACCTGTTTGAGCCTTTGCATTTCTTATCACTTTCCCTGTCTGTTTTAGTTTCTGTTTATATTCTGTTTTGTCTGCCCCGTTCCCCGACTCCATGTACTTTCTGAAGGCATTGCGCTTTTCTCTCACCATGGTTGCTACCTCCTTGGAAAACCATAGTGGTTTTTCCTCCTTTTGTTCTTACTAACCTGATGGGCACACTGTGATGTGACCATGGTTATTGCATCCTTCAACCTTGTCCAATATTCCTCAACGCTTCCTTCTGTCGAGTTACTAAGGTTGCCTCTTAGGCAGGCCTTCATGTTTGTGAAGTCTGCCCTCCTGAAGTCAAGGACCTTCAGTTTGGAGTGTGTGGAGTCTATAGTCCTTTTTACCCTGAACCATACCGTGTTATGATCACTGTTGCTCAGGTGATTCCCTACTTCCACACCTGTAACCCTATTGCTGTTTGTGTATATCAGATCTAGAACCACGCTACCCCTTGTGGGTGATGTTGCTAGTCGACTTACGCCTGCTTCATATAGTGCGACTAGGAATTCTCTGCTCTTCTGTGATGCCGCTGTGTGGGTATTCCAATCTATGTCCGGCAGATTGAAATCCCCCACCAGCACCATGTCCCCTTTGCCTGACATCTGGAGGATGGTTTCCAGGATTTCCTTATCCCTGGCTTCCTCCTTATTTAAGGGTCTGTAGATTATTCCTACCCGAATGGGTTTCTGGCTTCCAGACCCTACTGTGATCTACAGATCCTCTGTTTCCCCTAGTGACTGCTGCATTTCTGTAGCATTGATGATATCATTAACATAAACAGCTACCTCTCTCTCTTTTTCCCAGTCCTATCTCTCCTAAACAAGTTGTACCCTGGGACAGTCACCTCCCAACCATGATTATTTGTGAATCATGTTTCAGTCATGCCACCCAGTCTAGTCCTGCCTCAGCTATTGTGGCAGTGAGGTCAGTCATCTTGTTAGCCAGACTGCATATACTGAGGCATAGTGCTGACCACTCTTGCTATGTCACTTTGTTTGTCATGCCTCCCTCGACCTTATTGTTCATCCCTTTGTAGTTTTCCCTGTTTATGGTTCCTCCCTTTCCATTGTGATGGTCAACGCCAGAGCCAGAAAGGGTTTTATGTGCCCGGCTATCTGCTTTTGCTATCCTGGAGTGTGCAGATTTGGTGCTAACTGGAGGGGGAGAGACAGCAGGCTCTGTGTGTGCTTCTCCTACAGCTACAGTCATCTCCCTTTCTGCTAGTTTAAATGTCCTATGTGGAAGTCAAATTTCTGGCCCAGTGCTCTGACTCCCTTTTTAGTCAGGTGGAGGCTGTCGAATTTGAAGAGCTCCCTTTCTCAGAAGTTGCCCGTTTCCAATGAAGTGCTGCCCCTTTGTGTGGCACCAGTCGTTAAGCCATACGTTGAGCTCACTTATCTCTTTCTCCCTGATTTTCTGCCTGTTCTTCCCCTTTTCCCAAACAGGCAGAATCTCAGACAATGCAATGCTGGACAAAAATGAAACCAATTTCTTGCCGAGCTACGCAATGTGCTCCTTAACCTCCTCGACTGACCGGCTAGCAAGATCATTGGTCCCAAGGTGGACCAGGATGTTCGAGCCCTCTTCTTCCTTTTTAACTATGTTGACTATTCGGTCAGTGTCCCTCCAAGCGGATTCTCCTGGGAGATATCTGGCCTGCACATTTGTTTTGCCTCAGTTGGGATCCACACCGGGAATCATGCAGTCCCCTATGATTATGATTTTTTTTCCTGTTGAGGTTTTGTTTATAATGTTATTTTGCTATGCTGTTGCATTTGGCATTCCTCTGGCCTGAGACATCCTCCGTCATTATGGATGGTATGGACACAAGAGGCGTGTACCTGTTTGCTGTGTTTAGAGTGCTTTGCTGGTTTTGGAGAGTTGCCCAAGCTCTGCCCCCTTTTCCTGCAATCGGTTGCCATCTCCCAGGCCTGGTTGTTCTCTGGGGGAGAGGTGTGCTGGTTTGGTGTCGGTGATGTGGAGGTGCACTCCTAAAAGAAATGTTTCCCTGTAGGTGGTTATGCACGATGCTGATCTCACCCCATGCCTCCTGCAGCTGAGCCCTGAGGTGACATATCTCCGAGCATATGGGACAGTGGCCCTGCCTTCGGGTGACGTGACCATTGAAGAGTGTCCCACAGTGTTGGCAGCCAACGATATTCATGTGTGTGCCAGTGGACGGAAAGAAAGAGTACATCATTTTTCAAATTTAGAGGAAGATGATCTGTTCCAGGCGAACAAAAGAGAAACAGGCTTTAATTTTTCTCTTTGTCTTCTAGTCAGGTCAGACAGGAAGTGGACGAAGGCATGCAGAACCTATATAGGAAGAGGACCCAGGGGTGGGTGGGATTAGGAAGTAGGGCAGAATCGTTGTTACTCCTTCCTGCTGAAAAAATAAAACAATCAGTTTGTTAAGGTCTGCCACTTAGTAGCACGACTAGAGACTGGAGGAGAGAAGGTTTCTTTCCCAGTTGGTGAAGATCAGTGAAGCTCAGCAGACAGTAAAGGTAGGGGCTGGACCGCACTTGGCGTATGCCTCATACGGTTGCCCTCTGTGAATGAGCTGTTGCTTCTGGGTTTTTCTGTCTGAGAGCTTTATATCAGCCGACCACTATTAGAGTGGTGGGTACAGCAGACAGAAAGGCTAGGGGCTGGATCATTCTTGGGGTATGCCTTCTAGGGGTGCCCTTTGTGTCTGAGCTGTTGCTTCCAGCTGAGAGCTTTCTACTAGTCGATCACTATTTCAGTAGTGGTACAGCAGTACAAATAAACAGGTTACTCACCTGTAACAGTAGTTCTAGGAGTGGTATATGTTGTTCATCCACACTGTCTGGCATTGTCCCTTTCCCCTTTAAATCTTGCCGGAAGTCTTCAAGCTGGCTCCTCCCACCCACCCGGGTGGTAAATACCTCAGCTCCGCCCCATGACGCCAGATCTAGCCCACTGGAAGCCAGGTTGTGCGCCTTAAGCCGGGGAGGTCGGTTGGGTGCGTGTGGATGAACAACATATACCATTCCTAGAACTACTGTTACAGGTGAGTAACCTGGGTTTTTAGGAGTGCGGATATGTTGTTCATCCACACTGTCTGGCAGACTCCTAGCAGTTCTCCGGGAGGAGGGAGGCAAGGTGCACACCCCCTACTTAGGAAAAAGAGATTTGAGAACCGAGGCCCCAAAACCAGCATCACGTCGTGACTCAAGGTCGATGTGGTAATGGGTAATAAAGGTGTTCGCTGACTTCCAGGTAGCAGCCCAACAGATTTCCTGGATAGGGATGTCCCTGGAAGCAGCCACCGAAGCAGCAGTATGGCGGGTAGAATGAGCTCTTATCCCTCTGGGAGCAGCCTTGCCCGCCAATTCATAACACAGGATTTATGCATGATGTGATCCATCTTGCAATAGTCCGCTTTGGCTGCAGGTCTGCCAGAGCGGTTTCAGCGTGAGGTGACAACAGCTCGAACCTTCCTCATTTCTCGGCCACTCCTCTTATAGAAGGAGAGAGCACGCCTGAGGTCCAGTGTATGGAGCCTGTACTGCATCCGAGGTGTAGTTAGGTAATATACCGCAGAGTCAACACCTGATTAGGTGAAACTCTGACACCACCTTCAGAAGGAATTTCGGGTGGGGGCGCAGGACAACTTTGTCCCTGTGAAAGACCAGATAAGGGGAGTTCACCAAAAGCGCCTGGAGCTCCCCTGTCCTTCTGGCTGACATGATAGCCATCAGGAAGGCAGTCTTCCACGACAGATGCGAAAGCTCACACTTGTGCATCGGTTCGAATGGCTTGCCCATGAGTTTTGCCAAAACCAGCAAGAGATCCCACGGAGGTGGAGATTCATGCACCGGAGGAGATATGTGATTCAGGCCTTTGAAAAAGCACCCGACCACTGTCTCCTGTGCCAATGTTGGCTGACCGGCCCGCGCCCGGTAAGCAGAGATGGCTACCAGGTGCACCCTAAGGGTCGATGACCAAGGACCCCCTTTGAAGAGAGAGAGGGACCAAAGGTAGTCTAGAATGTTAGCCACAGAGCAGGATAAGGGGTCCAGGCTCTTTCCCTGACACCAAATGGAAAACCTTTTCCATTTGAAGGCATAACATTTCCTGGTCGATTCCTTTCAAGATGCTTCCACCACAGTGTAGACATCCTCGGAAAGACCCAGAGCCTGGAACTCTAGCCACTCAGGAACCAGGCTGTGAGGTGCAGGGATTGAAGGTCCGAGTGGAAGACCTTCCCCTGGTTCAATGATATCAGGTCCGGGCATCTACAAAGCCACTCCGGGGCCCTGTAGCTGAGGCTGAGGAGATCTGGATACCAGAAATGGCGTGGCCAATCTGGGGCTACCAGGATCACTTTCGCCTTGTCCCTCCTCACCTTGAGTAACACCTTGTGGATCAAGGGAAATGGGAAGGCGTAGAGGAGGCCTGGGATCCACGGCCTCGAGAAGGCACCCTGCAGCGAGCCCTGCTGAGGGGGCAGGCATGGAACAGACTAAGCTATGTTCTTCCTGAGGCAAACCGTCCACCAACGGGTTTGCCCCAACGGGAGAACAGATCGTAAGCTACCTCTGGATGGAGAGACCACTCGTGGGATGTCTGGCCTATGCGGCTGAGAGAATCCGCCAGTTGGTTCGAAACTCCTGCCACATGAATGGCTAGGAGATCCGCCTCCAGCCGGCTGACGAAGGTCCAGATCTGGAGCGCCTCCTTGCATAGCAGACAGGATTACGTGCCACCCTGTTTGTTGAGGTAGTACATGGTCGTGGTATTGTCTGTCTGGACTTGAACCACTTGATCCCGGAGCTGAGGAGTGAAAGCTGACAGTGCCAGTCTGACTGCTCTGAGCTCCAACGGGTTGATGTGGCATCAGGACTCCTCGGGGGTCCAGAACCCGTGGGCTCTGTTGTCCCCCATGTGGGCTCCCCAGCCCATGGGAGAGGCATCGGTTGTAAGGACGACCGTTGGCTCGGGGCGGACAAATGGGATTCCTTCCCGCAAATGACTCGGGATGGTCCACCATTGGAGAGCATCCCACATCCTCTGGGTGACCGTGACCAGCTGGTCGAAAATACCCTGACGCTGAGACCACTGGGCGGCCACCTCCCATTGAAGGGGGCGCATGTGCAATCTGGCCCAATGCACGGCACCATGTAACCCAGGAGGCGCAGGAAGTCCCGGGCAGGGCGCAAGTGCCCAACCAAAAATGATTGGGCAAAAGAAGAAAGAACCTCCGCCCTGTCCACCGGGAGCCGAGCTCTGGCTTGACGAGAGTTGAGCTCTGCCCCGATAAAGCCCATCACCTGAGAGGGCAAGAGTTCTGACTTGGCCTCGTTGATAAGGAGGCCCAAGTGGGAGCAGGTTCGGAGGGTCAGGTCCCTGGACCTCTCCACCTCCTGTAGGAAGGGACCCGCCAGGAGCCAATCATCTAGTTAGGGGTAAATGTGAACCCCTTGATGCCGTAGATGGGCTGCCACCACTGCGATACATTTGGTGAAGACCCTTGGGGCCGATGACAGGCTGAACGGCATGGCTCTGAACTCATACAGGGTCCCTTCAACCCTGAAGCAGAGGAACTGCTGATGGGACGGACAGATTGGGACATGGTAGAACGTGTCCTGAAGATCCAGTGTACAGAACCACATGTTTCGCTCCAGAGATGGTATGATCTGGTTCAGAGTTACCATCCGGAAGGTGCGAGACCTGAGAAACTGATTCAGGTCATGGAGATCTAGGATGGGGCGCCAACCCCCCATCCGCTTGGGCACCAGGAAATACCTGGAGACGAAGCCTGGGTCTGAAGGAGGATCCGGCACTGAAGCTATCGCCTCCTTGAGGAGGAGCTGAGCAATGTCATCCCGAAGGGCCGACTGAGCGCCAACTGAGATCCTTTCCTCCCGTGGGGCACGGGCCCCACTGGGGGGGTACTGCTCGAACTCTAGAGGTAGTCCCTGCCCAATCACTTCCAGAACCCACCTGTCCGAAGTGATACCAGACCAGGCAGAAAGTGGCGGAGCCGGCCCCACACAGGAGGACCCAGAACTGGCGTGACGGGTGCAGGGGAGGCCACCCCCGACCCGTCACTGTGCAGGCTTGGAGGAGGAGGAGGAGGCACCTGGACCAGCACCTTGGCCTCCTTTGCAGGGCTGTTGGGGACCTTGCTTGGGCCTAGGACGCCAAGCTTGAGCCTGCTGCTGTTGCTGACCTCCCTGGAAGGAGGGCTGTCTAACCGAAGGGGAAGAATGACGAAAGGACTTCTTCTTGCGCTTCTGCTGGTTCTTGCCCAAAGAACCATTAGCAGAGGTGGCATCTAAGGTGGCATTAGATTGCTCAATGCGCTGTAGATGACCTGCCACTCCCGGACCGAAGAGGTCGGTGCCAAGGAAGAGCACGTCAGCTAGCTTGTGCTGAGTATCCGCGGGAAAGGAGGATAACCTCAGCCAAGCCCTGCGGTGAGTGGCTACCGTGGCAGCTAGTGAACGGGCACAGGAATCACCAATGTCCAGGGCCATCTGGAGCTGTTGTTTAGCAACAGCATGGCCCTGGTCCCGGACCTGCTTGGCCGTGGTCTGCATGTCTGCTGGGAGATGAGGGAGGACTTTATCAAGCGACCCCAGAAGGGCGTGAGAGAAGTGTGCCATGATCACTGCTGAGCTAGCCTGACGAAGGCCTAGGGATGATGCCGCATAAACCTTCCGGGTCGAGTGGTCCATATTTTGGACACCTTGTCCGGAGGGCAGTCAGTATCCGCAAAGCTGCCCGTTCACCTAAACACTGAGGCAGTCACAAGGCTTTCCGCCGAGGGATGCTCAGTGAAGCCTGCCAGGGACCCCATGGGCACTGCGTACTTGCGGGCCATGCGGGCAGATGGAGCCGGGCAAGAGGCTGGACGCTGTTAAAGTTCCAGCGCCGGGCCAACTATGGCTTCGGCCACTGGGAAGGCCTCTGTCAGGGTATCCTCCCTCTTGAGAATATCCGTGAGAGGATATTCCGCCTCCTTTTGAATGGGCTGCAAAGGCATACCTGTTGACTCAGAAATGAGTCAAAGGATGCCCTGGAAGGAAGAAGGCCCTTCCTCCAGGCCTCGTCACCGACAGCTCATCATGTGAGTGAAGGGTGTAGTATCCGGATCCGAGTGAATCTGGATACAAGTGGTCTCCCACCTAAGTCCTCTCAATGGTTTAGGGCGATCAGGGAGGACCGTAATGGACAACCTATGGGGCAGGCCCGTAGTTGGTCGGTCCTCAGAGGGAGCCTCTCCCTGAGGCTGTTTTGGCGGTGGTTCCACCAAAATTGGCGGGGAGCCCATAACAGGCAGAGCCGAAATGCGCACTGGTCCCACCGAAGGGAGAACCGGAGTCCTCAGAACTGAGGGAATCGGTGTAGGCTGAAGAGGCTGGGGCCCAGTAATGGCTGGTACAGCCGGAGCAGACGGCTTTTGACCCGTCAAAAGAAGTTGCTGCCACATGAGGTCCTCATAACGTCGACGGAGCTTCTGTCTAAGTCTCTCCTCGTCCGAGAAGGATGAGGAACGGTGGCTGTGCCTCTTCCGGGAGTGTTTGTGACCCTTCTTCGGTTTTCCGACTGACGGGGTCCTACTCCTCGAACGAGACTGACGGCGTCGGCTCTGTCAGTCGGGAGAAGCTAGATTTGGTGAGAACCGAGGTTCCGGCTCTTGTCCCTCAATCGCGATGCCCGAAGGACGGGTCCCTCATTGGGGAAGGAGAGAATAGGAGTCCTCTCCAAGGAGTCGTCGACAGGCATCGGCGACAACGGCTCGATCGGGTCGAGAGAAATCTCGGCCGGTTCTGCCGTATCCTCGGCTTCGGTGCCCTGGCCTGACGGAAGGTCCGAAAAGCCGGCAGCCGAGGAGGCGATCTTGACCGTGGTCGAAACCCCGATCCTGAGTGTCGGACCGCTCTTGGTCCCAGGAGCGTCTTCTTCGGGTAGAAGATGATGATTTTGGATCTTTATCCTTCTTCTTGGATCAGGAGGAGTGCAAGCCCAAAGGCGCATCACCCTTAGTAGGAAGAAACTGGCACAACTCCCGGAAGGATCCCGTGAAGGTGGAGCCCAAGTTGAGCAGCACAAAGAAGCTTTGGTTGGCCGAAGCTTGGGCAGCTTCCTCTTCGAAGGCCGCCATCTGCTCGAGCTGCTTGGCGGATCCCGCAGCTGCAGAAACCACCCACCTGGCCTCCTTCGATTTCACTGGTGGATTGCGAAGCTCCGGTCTCCCCAACTTAAGGCATGCCTTGCGGTCCTCCAGAACGGTGGGATGGAAGGCCGAACAGATGGTGCAAGCCGGAGTATCATGCAGGCGCCTAGGCAGTAGATGCACGAGAGATGGGGATCGGTGCGAGACATTTTTGTCCACAAGGACACCGGCGAAACCCGGGGGACGACTTGTCCTCCATATCCGAGCGTTCTGATCTGAATCGTAAACTCTAGCGGATTTTAGGGTGAGTAAGTAGCGGCGAAACTGCCGATTTGACTCAGGGCCTCCCGCAAAGTAGCATGAGGGAACCCGTATCTTCCAGCGGAAAGGAAGATCTGGCGTCATGGGACGGAGCCGAGGTATTTACCACCCAGGTGGGTGGGAGGAGCCAGCTTGAAGACTTCTGGCAAGATTTAAAGGGGAAAGGGACAATGCCAGACAGTGTGGATGAACAACATATCCATGCTCCTAGAAGCTGATTTACATACAGCAGCTAGGAATTCTGGGTAGGTGTTCCAGCTGGTCTTATGCTGAGAAAGCGATCAAAGAGAGAAGTCACTGCAGCGGAGATAGGAACCTAGACTGTGCACTCCAAGGGGGATTAATCCATGTAGAACTGCTGTCAAGGAATCCCTGCATCTGCACCTGTTGGAGTCTGCCTTCCTTCCATGATTGGTCTCTCTCCCAGTCGGTGAAGATCAGTGAAGCTCAGCAGAAGACAGCAGCCTCTGGCTGGGTCTGAGCAGGGCGACTGAGGAGAGAAATCACCTCAGTGGAGATAGGAGCCTGGACTTTGCACTCCAAGTGGGATTCAGCCAGGTAGAACTGCTATCAAGGGATCCCTGCTTCTGCACCTGTTGAAGTCAGCCTTCCCTCCGTGATTGGTCTCTCTCCCAGTCAGAGAAGATCAGTGAAGCTCTGCAGACAGTAAGGCCAGGGGCTGGACTGCACTTGGCGTATGCCTCCTAGGGTTGCCCTTTGTGTCTGAGCCGGTTCCTGGCGGGATGTCCTAATAAAGAGGATGTCCCCATTATCCACATCCTGATTAAGTGGCTCCTACTGTACATACTTTCATTCTGAATGGATTTTGATTCAAATGTGTGAGGAGTTTGGATGGCCGTGCTTATTATACACTAGAATGTGCTTCTGAGGAGGTTGATTACAGTGACCCCTTACTTGATAATGCCACAACTATATGCTCACATAAAAAGCCTACAAAAAAAAAATAAATTCTGAAAACATGCTGATAAAACAGGTTAAGTATATTTAAACAGTTACCTTCAAATGGACAAAAATAATTGCAATCTGAATAAAACAAAAATGCCATATATACAAACTACTACATGATGTAGTGAAAAGCTATTGGTATGATTTAATACTTTTATAATGGGATTTTAAAACGTTTGTGCTTACAGTGCTGATTAAGAACAGCAATTATTTTAACTAAACATTTTTACTCCTGGTGGGGGACTCAATCATTAGGGGGGTAGAAATAGGGGAGAGGGGGATAAGGTGCCTTGCCTGACGCCACGGCTTGGAGGGACAGGAAGCGAATCCTCAGGATCGTGGGAGCAGCTGCACGAGGGAGGGAACTGGATGTTATTGTCCACCTAGGGACAAATGACCTGGCTAGGAATGGGATCAGAGCAGTGCAAGAGGGGTTTGTAGAGTTGGGGAGGGGCCTTAGACAAGTTGCGCATACAGTAACTCTTCGGAGGTGCTGCCTGTCTATGGCAAGGGTGATGTTAGGGTACCTCACCAGAGAATTCAATGAATGGTTGAAAACTGGTGTGGAGCTCAGGGTTTGGCTTCATTGGGGACTGGGGAGCCACCTGGAGGGATGCAGACCCATACTGGTGCGATGGTCTGCATCTGTCCAAGGGGGAACCAGGATCCTAGGTGAGAAGTTTAAATGTTTCATTGGCAAGCATTTAAACTAGCCAAGGGGGGAGGCACTGAAAAGGAGCAGGGAAATCCCAGCCTCCCCCCACAAACAACAGTAATTAGTGAGGTAAACACCAAGGTAGAGAAGTCATTAGGGAGCAGGCCAGAAGTAAATGTAAAAAAAGGCAAAGGCAGTAAGGACAGGAATGGGGCTAAAAGGGGTAAGGCCGTCAAAAAGTGGAGGGTGATGAGTACCAATGCCCATAGTCTGTGTAACAAGCTCCCTGAACTAGTGGCCTTGATACTTCTTCCTACCCCCCACTAGGACTGCCTGGCAGGTATCCTTGCCGCTTTAAATCTTGCCGGAAGGTCTTCAAGCGGGCTCCTCCCACCCACCCGGGTGGTAAAACTCTCGGCTCCGCCCCATGACGCCAGATCTGGCCCGCTGGAAGCTCAGGTTGTGCGTCGAAGCCGGGGAGGTCGGGTGGGTCGTGTGGATATACCATTCCTAGAACTCCTGTTACAGGTGAGTAACCTGTATTTCTAGGGACATGGATATGTTGTTCATCCACACTGTCTGGCAGACCCCTAGCAGTTCTCCGGGAGGAGGAAGGCAAGGTGCACACCCCTGATACTTACTTGGGAAAGTGAGATTGGAGAACCGAGGCCCCAAAACCAGCATCCCGGCGTGACTCAAGGTCGATGTGGTAATGGGTGATGAAGGTGTGTGCTGACTTCCAGGTAGCAGCCCTGCAGACTTCCTGGATAGGGACGTCCCTGGAAGCAGCCACCGATGCAGCAGTATGGCGGGTAGAATGAGCTCTTATCCCTCTGGAAGGCTCCATGCCCGCCAACTTATAGCAGAGATCTATGCAGGAGGTGACCCACCTGCCTATCGTCCGCTTGGCTGCATGTCTGCCAGATGCGGCTTCAGCGTAAGTGACAAACAGCTGGCGAACCTCTCCCCGAATTTCAGCCGTGCGCTCCTTATAGTAAGCGAGCGCCCTTCTAGGGTCCAAAGTATGAAGCCTATATTCGGCCTCCGAGGTGTGATTGGGGTAGAACACTGGCAGAGTCAACACCTGGTTAAGGTGAAACTCCGACACCACCTTCAGAAGCAATTTCGTGTGGGGGCGCAGGACAACCTTGTCCCTGTGGAAGACCAGGTAAGGAGACTCAATGCAGAGCGCCTGGAGCTCTCCCATCCTTCTGGCTGACGTGATAGCCACCAAGAAGGCGGTCTTCCACGACAGGTGAGAGAGTTCACACCTGTGCATAGGTTCAAATGGCTTGCCCATGAGCTTTGCCAGTACCAGCAGTAGATCCCATGGAGGTGGAGGTTCTCGCACCGGAGGGAGAAATGTGATCAAGGCCTTTGAAAAAGCGCCAGACCACCTTCTCCTGCGCCACCGACTGCTTCCTGGCCCGCGCCCGGTAAGCAGAGATGGCTGCCAGGTGCACCTTAAGGGTCGTTGACCTAAGCCCTTGCTGAGAAAGGGACCACAGGTAGTCCAATATGCTCGCCAAGGAACAGGAGGAAGGGTCCAGGCCCTTGTTTCTGACACCAAATGGAAAACCTTTTCCATTTGAAGGCGAGCATTTTCTGGTCGACCAGACGGGACGCTCAACCACGTTGAGGACCTCGTCGGAAAGACCCAAGGCCTGGAACTCTAGCTGCTCAGGAACCAGGCCATCAGGTGCAGGGATTGGAAGGTCCAGATGGAATACCTTCCCTGATTGACTTGGAGAGCAGGTCCGGGCGAGCTGGAAGCTGCCTCGGAGCCTGGAGCTGAGGCTGAGGAGATCTGGGTACCAGCACTGGCCAGGGGCCAGTTTGGGACTATCAGAATCACCTCGCCTTGTCCTCCTTGTTTGAGCAGCACCTTGTGCATCAAGGGGAACGGGGGAAAGGCGTAGAAGAGGCCCGGGGTCCACGGCCTCGAGAAGGCATCCCCTGCAGAGAGCCCTGCTGAGGGGGGCGGGCATGGAACAGCCTCAACTTCACATTGTCCCTGGAGGCAAACAGGTCCACCTGAGGCGTGCCCCAATGGGAGAATAGGTCTCGTACTACCTCCGGCAGGAGAGATCACTCGTAGGAGGCAGCCCCTATCCGGATTAGGGCATCGGCCAGGGTGTTGGAGGCTCCTGCCACATGAATGGCTAGGAGATCCGCCTCCAGGCTGCAGACCAGTGACTGAACTTCCTTGCATGGGAGCATGGCAGCGTCCGCCCTGGCAGTTTAGCTGAGTACATGGTCGTGGTATTGTCCGTCTGGACCCGGACCACTTGACCCGAAGAAACGGAGCAAAGGCGGTGAGAGCTAGGCAGACCGCCGGAGCTCCAGTAGGTTGATGTGGCATTGGGACTCCCGCGGGACCAGAGGCCGGCGCTCGGTGTTCCCCAGATGGGCACCCCAACCCCATCAGAGAGGCATCGGTCGATGAGAGACCGTCGGCTGGGCGGACAAACGGGATGCCCTCCACAGATGAACTGGAAGGTCCACCACTGGAGGCGTTCCACATCCCCTAGGTCACCGTCACTAGCTGAGTCCAATGGATCGCAGCATTGGGACCACTGGCTCGCCAGCCCCTACTGAAGGGGGCGATGTTCCAGCGGGCCCAACGACTACCGCTGGTACAGGCCATGAGACCCAGGAGGCGAGGCAGTCCCGGTAGGGGCGAATTGCCCAACCAGAAATGATTGGGCAAGGAGGAAAGAACCTCGGCCCTGTCCGCGAGCCGTGCTCTGGCTGGAAGAGAGTGAGCCTGCCCCAATGAAAAGAATCACCGGCTCTGCCTCGAGTTCTGACTGGCCTCGTTGATGAGGAGGCCGATCTGAGAGCAAACCTGGAGGGCCAGGTCTCTGGACCGCTCCACCTCCTGTCTGGAGGGGGCTGCTATCAGCCAATCGTCCAGGTAAGGGTAAACCCGGACCCCTCGGCACTGCAGGAATGCTGTCACCACTGCCATGCATTTGGTGAAGACCCTGGGAGCTGGAGATAAGCCGAAGGGCATGGCTTGGAACTTGAAAAGGGAACCTTCCGCTCGAAAGCGAAGGAACCTTTGATGGGATGGATGGATAGGGACGTGAAAGAATGCGTCCTGTAGGTCCAGAGAGCAGAACCACACGCCATGTTCCAAGGATGGGATTATCTGAGCCAAAGTGACCATCCTGAAGGTGCGAGACCTTAGGAACTTGTTCAGGTTGTGTAGGTCAAGAATGGGGCCAGCCCCGTCTGTTTGGAACCAGGAAGTACCTGGACACGAACCCGGGTTTGAGGGAGGGTCCCATCTCTTATCACCTCCTTCTCGAGGAGGAGATGATGTCGGCTCGCGAGCTGACAGCGAGGCTTGGACCCGAGGCCCCCGGGAGGTGTGACAGGTTTGAAGGTTGGGGCCTGCTCGAATCTCCAGAGGCAGGCCCTTCCTACCTACCTCAACACCCACCTGTCTGTGGATAGCAGACCAGGCGAAAGGAAGTACGAACCGGCTCCCCCATGGAAGGAACTCTGGGGTGAGGTGACGAGGTTGGGGCGACACCCTCAACCCGTCACTGTGCAGGCTTGGAGGAGGGACCGCCGAGGGACCGCCTGGGCCTTACCTCCCTGCTTCCTGGAGGAGGCCGCCGAGGCTTGGGTTTGGGACGCTGAGCGTGAGCCTGCTGGCCCTGGTGTTTGCTGGGCCGGGCGTGCCGGGGCGAGATGGACTAAAGGGCTTGCAGCAGAGGCTCATGCCCCTGTCCCTCTGAGCGGATGATACCGAGTCCAAGGTGGCGTTGGACTTCGATCCTCTGGGTGGCCTTCACTCCAGGGCCGAAGAGGTCGGTCCCAAGAAGGGGACATCCGCCAATTTGTGCTGGGTATCCGCTGTGAAGGTGGATATCCTCAGCCATGGCCCGACGGCGCACAGCCACTGCAGCCGCTACTGACCTGGCGCATGAATCACCGATGTCCAAAGCAGTCTGAAGTTGCTGCTTGGCCACCGCTGCTCCTGGTCCCGCACCTGCTTAACCGTGGTCTGCAGGTCGGCCGAGATGAGGGACCACCTCGTCCAGGGAGCCCAACAGGGCGTGAGAAAATGTGCCATCAGATGCGGGCCGAGCTGCCTGGACAAGGCCAAGGGAGGACGAGACTTTAGCCCGCATAGTCCAATTTCTTGGACCCTTGTCGGGAGAGGTTTGTCCACGCCTCAGCGCTTTCCGGCATGCCGGAAAACGCTGTCGGTAACTAACCCCTCGCCGAGGGATGTTCCAGAAACCAGACAGGGAACCATAGGGACCTGATACTTCCTGGCCATCCTGGCCGGAGCAGGGCAGGAAGCAGGACGTGCCAGAGCTCCAAGCCCGGGCCCAATGGCCTCAGCCACAGGGAAGGCCTCTGAGGGAATCCCTCGGTCCAATATCTCTGTGAGGGGATACTTGGCCCGCTTGATATGGGTCGAGCTGCATCCCGTGGATTCCGAGATGAGTCTGAGCAACCCCAGGAAGGACGGAGGGCTGTCGTCCAGCGACTGACCTCCAGAAGACTCCAAGTCCACTCGCTTGGAGAAAAAGGAGGAATCGTCGTCAGACTCGGAAGAGTCTGCAAAGAACTGCCTCGGGCCTGAGCCACCCTCCACCTGCCGAGGGCGACCGGGAGTGAGGGTGACCGACAGCCTATGGGGCAGACCCTGAGCCGACCGAGAATTCTTGGTCGGAGCCCCAAACTACGGCTGTGGAGGCGGAGGTTCTACCGGAATCGGTGGAGCAGCTGGTTTTGGCCGAACAACCGGCCTGACAACAGGCTCCTCGGGTAAAATGGGAGGTTGTTTCGGCCGCTCCGGTGACAGCCACTTAATGGCCGGGGAAGGCGACGGCGTTGGCTTATTCCCGGTCAGAAGGAGCTGTTGCCACATGAGGTCCTCTTATCATCGATGCAACTTGCGTCGAAGCTTCCCCTCATCCGAGGAGGAGGAAGAGGACGAAAGGGCGGTGCTGGCCATCATGTGCCGAGACCGAGAATCGCCATGATGGCGGATCGGCTGGACCGCTGAAGTCCGAGACCGAGACCGAGAACCTCGGCTTTCCAAGGACGGTGCGGAGAGGGGACAGGTGGAACCGGCCCCTCGCTCGGAGGGAACACCCAAGGCCCGGAACCGGAGGCACTGGCAAGCCCACGGGATCCTCAACTCCACCAGGGAACCGGGAGGATTGCCACTGGCTGACAAACTCCATCCAGCTGGTCGAGAGCTCGACCGGCCGATGGGAGTCTCGTCAACTGACCTCACGGGACACCGCGAGACAGTGTCCAAGCCGAACAATCAATCAAGCCGATGGTCGACAACTCGGGAGAGGGACCTTTCCCGGGCCCCAAGAGCATCGGATTGGGTAGACTTACTTTTGCTCTTCTTCTTGGACCCAGAAGAAGAAGGTCCAGAGATATTGGTCCCTCTCCCCTAGTGGAGAGGGACAGACAAAGCTCCTTAAAGGAAGCTGTGTAAGAGGAACCCAGGGAAAGTGAATAAAAGCCGGTCGAGGGAAGATGCGCGCCCGCGCCGCCTCTTCGAGGGCGATCATCTGTCTAGTTGATCCGCCGAGCTCTGCCGCCGTGAAACCGCCGACCTGGCCTCTTTGACTTAACCGGAGGGAAAACGCTTCGGGCTCCTTTAGTTGTAAACGGGCGGCACGGTTCCTCGAGGACGTAGGCTGAGAAGGAAGAGCACAGGTCGCAAGCCTGCGGGTCGTGCTCGAGGCCTAAACAGTACACACACTTGGAGTGCGGATCCATCCGAGACATCTTCTGCCCACAAGGGCACCGCCGAAAACCGGTAGTCGATTTGCCCATCGCAGCCGCGAGGGATAGAAGACCGAAGTCTTTTAAGCAAAAAACTTTTAAATTCGGGAAACCAAGAATTAGGAACTAGTCTTATACGCAGAGCGTTAAGGAGGGAACCTGAGCTCTAAGCGGTAAGGAAGATCTGGCGCCATGGGGGGCGGAGCCGAGTTTTACCACCCGGGTGGGTGGGAGGAGCCAGCTTGAAGACCTTCCGGCAAGATTTAAAGTGGCAAGGATACCTTCCAGACAGTGTGGATGAACAACATATCCATGTCCCTAGAACAGTAGATCTTCGAGAACAGCTCTTGCAGCAGGTTACACCATTAGGACTGAAGCTGCCAGGCGTCAGGACCCCAAGGAAATCTTCTAGCTAGCAGTCTTCAGCAGGGACTGCCTCCGACGTTGGTCCCGACCCCGACGTCAGGCGTAGTACATAAGGAGGCGGTCCCGCCAGAATCCCCAGTTCTCCTGCCGGAGACTCCCGGCCACTAGATGACATCAGAAGAGGAGACCGAGGACCCGCCATCAGATGGCCAAGACTAAGGACAGACCTTTCCAATCCAAAGGATGGGTGTTAGGTTGGAACCTACTTCCTCCAAGGGGGAATGGTGGGCGGGAAGGTACCTGGTGCAAGAGCTGTTCTTGAAGATCTACTGTTACGGTAAGTTCTTAGGTAACTGTACTATCTTCTTCGAGATACAGCTCTTGCAGCAGGTTACACCATTAGGACTGATTCCCAAGCAATGGCGACATTGAAAAGCCATCGGGAGGAGGAAAGACGGAGATTAAGACCCCTTCCGAGCCTAAGACAGAAGTCCCTGGAGGACGGCTAGGCCGAAACCAGCCCTTTGCCTTGAGGAGATGTCCAGGCTATAATGCCTGATAAAGTATGCACCGAGCTCCAGGTGGCTGCAGCACAGATAGCTGAAGTGGACACATTCTTCAGTGCTGCGAAGGAGGTAGACACTCCTCTGGTGGAATGGCCCTTGACCGCTCCTGGCAAGGATTTTCTGCATTTGTCATAACAGAAAGAGATACACTGAATGAGCCAGCGTGAAAGGGTCTGCTTCCAAACGAGGGCCCCTTTCATCCTCTCAGCGAAGGATACGAACAGCTGCTCTGCTTTCCGGAGCTGTTTGGTTCTGGTCAGATAATATCTGAGACACCTGTGAACATCCAGGGTGTGAAGCAGTGCTTCTCCTCGATTGGTGTACTTGGGAAAGTACACTGGTAAATCAATGTCCTGATTAAGGGTAAGGGCTGAAACCACCTTAGGCAGGAACTTAGGATTTGTCCTCAGGGATACCCTATCCTGGTGGAAAATTAAATAAGGCTCTTTGCACATGAGAGCATGTAATTTGGAGATTCTTCTCGCCGAAGTAACAGCAACTAAAAACAACATTTTCCATGACAGAAAACGTAGCTCGCAATCCGCGGCTGGTTCAAAGGGTGGCAGTGTAAGCTGCTCCAGGACGAAGGTCAAGTTCCAAGAAGGAATAGGATCCTTAATGGGCAGCCTAAGGTGGAGGACCCCCCTTAGAAAGGCACGAGTAGCATCCAACTGGGCCACCATGCGATGGCCTATGGGGGCATGACAAGCAGAGATTGCACAAAGGTGCTCTTTGATCGAGGAGTAAGCTAGCCCGGATTGAAAAAGGGAAAGCAGATACTCCAGAACCAGCTTCTCAGAACAGTCTAAGGGTGAGAAACCGCGTGTTTGAGTCCACAGGCAAAACCTGCGCCACTTCATGGCATATGTTGCGTGTGTTGCCGGTTTTCTGGCGGCAGAAAGCACGTCTGCCACCTCTTGTGAGACCCCGTGTCGCATCATGGCTATGTCTCTAGGAGCCAGGCATGTAGGTTCAATGATATGTCTGGGTGGACTAGTGAACCCTCCTCCTGAGACAACAGGTGGGAGCTGATTGGCAAGGGAAGCGGAGGTTCTCGGACAACTGATTCAGAAGGGAACCAAATTTGCCTGGTCCAAAAGGCGCTTATCAAAATAAGCGCTATGTGTTCCCTGTGAAGTTTGAGAAGGACTCTCTGGATCAACGGGAAAGGAGGGAAGGCATAGATGAATCTGCCCGCCCAGGAGAGGGACAATGCCTCTCACCAGAAAACACCAGGCCCTGGATCTAGCAAGCAAAAATTGGGCAGTTTTGCGTTGGATGGGGATGCGAATAGATCCAATTCTGGAGTGCCCCATCTGTGAAACAGATCCTCTGCCACCTCATGTAGAAGTTCCCACTCGTGGACTCTGGCCTGGGAATGACTCAGGCTGTCTGCAACAGTGTTGTCCACCCCGGGAATGTGAACTGCAATGAAGTTTGCGCCGTGTCGTCTTACCCATTCCCACACCCTCATGGCCTCCCTGCAAAGGGGGTAGGAGTGTGTGCCTCCTTGTTTGTTGAGGTAATACATCACCGCAGTATTGTCTGTTTGTAACAGGAGAGGACACGGTGGAATCTCCGACTGGAAGGCTTGCAGGGCATAAAGGACCGCCCTCATCTCCAATATGTTGATATGGAGATGAGATTCCTGGGTAGTCCATGTTCCCTGAGACCTCACCCCGTTCAAGTGCGCTCCCTATCCCAGTCCTGAGGCATCTGTGGAGAGTGTTATCACCGGGTACGGCGCTGTGAAGGGAACCCCCACGGAGAGGGTTCCTGGGTCTAGCCACCATTGCCAGTCCCGAACCACAGCCTTCGTGATTCTGACTGGATGCTGCAGATGGTCTTGCCTTTGGTCCCACTGCACTCTTAACATCCACTGGGTTACCCGCATGTGGAGTCTTGCCATCGGCACTGTTGGAATGGCCGCAGCCATGTGTCTGAGCAGGCGAAGGACCAATCTGGCTGGGACGGTCTTCTTCGCTGATAGGTCCCTTATGAGGGATTAGATGCGTTCCGCTCTGTCTTCAGGAAGAAAAGCTTTCCCCTTGATGGTGTCCAGAACTGCCCCTATGAACTGCAGTTTCTGAGACGGTACCAGAGAGAGACTTCTCATAGTTGATTAGGATGCCCAGAGACTGAAAAAGGGTCTGAGTATGCTGAATGGCCATCAGCAATGCCTCCTTGGAGGAGGCCATGAGAAGCCAGTCGTCCAGGTACGGGAACACATAGCGGCCCTGTCTCCTCAGAGACGCTGCCACGACTGCCATGCACTTGGTGAATACCCTGGGTACTGATGACAGCCCGAAAGGAAGCGGTCGGAACTGATAATGATGGCCGAGAAACTCGAAGCGTAGGAACCTCCTGTGCGCTTGAGCAATAGGGATGTGCAGGTAAGCGTCCTGCATGTCCAAGGATGCCAAGAAAGCGTCCTTCTTCAGCATGGGAATTAGTCCTGGAAGGGTCACCATGCGGAAGCGCTTGTAAATGACCGACATATTGAAGTCGCTGAGGTCCAAGATTGGACGGAGGTCCCCTGTTTTCTTTGGAACCAGGAAGAAGTGTGACTAGTATCCTGCTCCTCTCTGGTTCCCTGTAACGTGCTCCAAAGCCTCTTTCTGTAGAAGCGTGAGCACTTCCTGCCATATGAGCAGATCGTGCTGACCCGAATAACGGGAGAACAGAGAAGGCCTTGTGGGAGGGTTGTCTACAAATTCTATATAATGGCCTTTTTCAACCAACTATAGCACCCACCTGTCGGTGGTGATCGACCGCCACCCTGGCAGGTGGTCCGTGATGCGACCCCCGACCTTCGTTTCCCGTTGATCCTGAGGAGGGGCAGGGGCCGGGAAGGAGTCATGCTGTGGCAGCATTGGATCCTACAGGTTGGGCCAACTTGGTGGTTCGTTGGCCTCTGCCTGAGGATGTCTTAGCCTGGGCTTTCCAAGAGAAGGAGCCCCTCTGTTGCTGGCCGGAACGAGGTTGTTGCCTTTGGATCCGGCTGCGAAAGCGACTCTGGTTCCTACGAAAGGAACTAAGTCTAGACTTGCACATGGCATGGACAGATCTAATAGCCTTCCCGGCTTCTTGCAATTTGGTGATCACCTTTCCGAGGCTTCACCAAACAGAATCTCGCTATAGTAAGGAGCGCCCATGATATTTTCTGGACGCCTGGGGTAAACCCGGAGACATGAAGCCATGATGTCTCCGAGACACACGCCTGAGCTGCCGCGTCGACAAGAGTCCCAGAGTTGTATGTGGCTCTGAGCACCTGGGTCCCCAATGACGAACCCGTGACGGAGGAGTTGCAGGAGTTCCTCCTTTTGGCCACCGTCTGGCAGTTTCTCCGCCAGGTCCTGTCCCTGTTCCTACAATGCGTTCTGGAACTGAACCATGTGGGTAAGGTAATTCAATGATCTAATGGCGCAAGTCGTGGCCACGTACGTATGCCTGCCAAGCACGTCCAACTGCTTGGACTCCGGGTCCGTGGCTGCGGCTCAAATAGTTGCGGTTTCTGAGACCGGTCATGAGAGGCTGTAATGACCAGGGAGTCGGCCAGAGGATGGTTAGCCAGGTACTGGTCCTCCCTTGGGGCCTTGTACAGGCGGTCAGCCTTCTTCGGCATTGCCGGGGTCGAATGTGGACGCTTCCACGCTGCCTTGGTGACATCCACAAAGGTGTCCACCAAGGGTGGCACTACCACAGGCTTGGGGTCTTTTTGCCGAAGGTAGCAGGCAAGGCGTAGTCTTTTGGGGTCGAGCTCCTCGGCATCCCATCCCATGTTCTCCTGAATATGCCTCATTATTTCGGAGAACGAGGGGTCATCCGGAGGAGACCTAGGGAGGTCGCGTGGGTCAGGAGAGGGGATGCTGATTGGTGAAGGAGACCTGGAGCATTCAGAGATGTCAGATCTGGAACCCTCCGTGGACGGTGAATACCGACGTCTTCTGGGTCTCTTGGGGCTGCGTGACCCTGAAGAGGATCTTGACGGAGACCTTCTCTTCTCCAAAGATCTACCTCTAGGAGGTGCTGCTGGCTCCTGGGGGGAAGGTGCTCATCCTGCTGACCCCCTGGGTGAAGGAGGGGGTGCAGGCGTCAGGGGTGCAGCAGGCGCAGGAGGAGGCTGCGTGGTGACCACATCCTTTTTGATGGTGTTCCACCAGAAGGTGAAGAGCTCCTTCACTTCTGACAAGTTTAGGCCCGACGACGGACCAGGCGCCGGTGGCCTGTCGTCGGGGCTGGGCGTCGGCTCCCCAGGCGTCTCTGGTTCTGGAGAGGGTTCCCGTGGGAGTTCGACGGGTCCTGAATCGCCCGCCTGGTCCTTGGGCTGGGTAGACTCCTCCTCCTCCGACAGCACCTCCCGACCGACGTCGGTAGGCGGTGGTGTGGTCCTCCTGACTGCAGTACCTGACGCCGGTCCCCCCGCCGGCGTCCTGGGGGGCGAATGCCTGACCGGCAATAGGTGATTAACGGTCACCGTTCCCTGAGTGCTTGTGGTACTTTTGGCCGACGCTGGTCCGACGTCCATACTTAAGGGAGGCAGGCCTTGGTCTTGCGCTGGGGTGGCGGCGGAGGAGACTGACCGGATGTCGGGGGCCGAATGCCGGGAGGACGACTTGTGGGACTCCCCAGACCTGGATGAGGCCTTAGTCGAGGAAGCGGGCCTGGAGGTATTGGCAGGCCGCAGAGTAGAGGAACCACTGACCGATTTGACCACAACCGGGGGAGGCTGAGAGCGGGCCCTCAACGGAGAGCGGTCTGACCTGGAGCCAGAACTGCGGGAGTCCGAGGCCCTGAAGGGGGATCTGGGTCTCACCTTCTCCCGGTGCTTCTCATGGTGCCTGTGTGACTTCCCTGAAGATTCCCCTTGGAGGAAGGTTCCATGGCCTTAAGTTTTTCTTCGAGGAGGAAAGCCTGGAGGGCCTTCTGTTGGCAGATTCTCGTATGGCTGTTAAAGCCCTGACAGAAGGAGCAAGCCTGGGTGTCGTGGTCTGGGCCCAGGCAACGAACGCAGGCCGAATGAGGGTCTTTGAAAGGAATCTGCTTTCCACAGGCACACTTCGAAGAATGGCCCTCCACTGACATTGGAGAGGACATCAGACGAAAAAACGACTGAAGAGAGTTGATTTTGTAAAGTTTGAAAGTTTTCCTGTTCGTCGCGCGCTAGAACTAACCGAGAGGTCGAGACTTGCAAAGTCGACTGCGGGAAAGAACTGGGGATTCTGGCGGGACCGCCTCCTTATGTACTACGCCTGATGTCGGGGGCGGGACCGACATCGGAGGCGGTCCCCGCTGAAGACTGCTAGCTAGAAGATTCCCGTGGGGTCCTGACGCCTGGCGGCTTCAGTCCTAATGGTGTACCCTGCTGCAAGAGCTGTATCTCAAAGAAGATCTGATTATTTCTTTCCATTTTTAAAGCACTGTCCTTGGTATTACAGGTAGATTAGTCTAGATTTAGTGTTGTTTCGGGTAAGTTTTTCGGTTCCTTGCCGGTTCTTCACAACCAGGAAGTAACCAAACTTTTGTTTATATTTTCTTGGGTAAATATCTCAAAAAATCAACTTCTCTGGGCCAGTTTGTTATTAAAGGAATAATGCATGACAGGGTGTGTGTCATGCTGGGATAGCGCCATGCCTGGGGGAGTTGGGCATGAGGCCACATGCCAAGTGCGTTCAATACCCCTAGCATGGCATTATCCCAACACGACACACCCTGGAATGCATTATTGCTATTATACAATGGCTTGTTGTTATATATAAAATAAAAAAATAATTTTAAAGAATGTTTTTATTAGTGTGAAAAAACTGGATCAATAAAATCATCCATGGGCCGGCCCGGTGGCGCTGAGGGTTGAGGTTCTGGACGCCACACCTAGCACCATGCCAGCGACCTGGGTTCGAGAACGAGCCCTGGGTGCCAGGGGTCGGCCGGGAGGAGAGAAAGGATGGAGCGCCCAATCTGCTCTCCTTCTCTGGGGGTTCTCTGCAGGTTCCCACCACAATACGCCATCTGGGGGCCGGTGTTAGGTGTAGTCGTCGCCCAGTGGCAGGAAAGGGTATTGGGTAGATGTTGGCAGGGGTGGAGGCGGAGGCACGTCTCGTGTGCCTCCTAGCTCATTGGCCCTCTACACGCCAATGTCTAGGAGCTCACCAGAAAAGGGAGGAAAAGTGCCCGGCCACTCCCAGGTGATGACTCTCCAGCCAGACCACGTCACCAGCGCTCAGTGGGGCAGATTCCAATGTGGACCGATCACTCTACCATTGGGTGGGGGAAAGGCTTGAGGAGGCCTTCCCCCGCCCCGCCCGAGGGGGTATACAGGGTTACCTAAGGGCTCTCTGAGTGACCGGACACTCTAGGAGCAAACTCCTGGGGGCACCACGGGGCGCTGTGGAAGGCTACTTGAGGGGGTCTGAAAGAGTGGAGTAACGGTGCAGATAGGAGAATAAACCTAAGGTAAAAAATAAATAAATAAATAAAATCATCCACGAGGACAATACATGAGAAATAATAGCCTGACACTAGAGCTGTGGTGTTGTGCTGGGATAATGCCATGGGTCCAGCCCCAGATTGACCAATCACAGTCCAGGATTCTTTCTTGCCATTGCATAATTAACATTTAATTTGTGCTGAGAACCAGTGTAACTCTCGGTTCTCTCTTCAGTCGCTGAACCGACTGCAAAAAAAAAAAAAAGAGGTCTTTGTTTACAAGTGTGTGTATCTGACTCAGAGAAATCCAGTTCAAGGGATTTCTTATGTTATATGTCATAACCCAAGAAAGGGTTTTCAGCATTGCACAGTGTGTGCTGAACCATTTGCAAAGCCGATCTGCACTTAATTTGTGTTTTCTGCCTAGGGTTTGACCACCTGAATGCAGACTGAAATTTGTAAAAACTTTCCCCAGTCAACGCTTGACAGGAGAATGAACCGACTGAGGGAAAAGATGTCCGATAATGCTGCTGACCCGGCCTCGGATAAACTGACTCCTTCTCACTCTAAAGAAAAACGCATGGAACCGGAAGAACAGCCCTCTGATAAGGGTGAAGGTTCCCTGGGAAGAAAGAGAACCAAGGAGACTGCCACTGACCCGACATCTGCTAAAAAGAAGAAGGAAAAGCACTTGGGGAAGGAACGGCAACCGACAAATCCACTGGTTCCTACCGCTGAGGAGATTGCTAATGCCATCAGGATAATCCAGTTGCTGCAAACTGGTACCTCGGTTCCAGTTCCATGACCCGGTTCACATCATCCATGGGTTCAAACTTCGGGTCCCTCCTCAGTTCCCGGTTCCCCTGAACATTACCCTGATCACTATTAGGGCCGTTTTTCTTTACAATATTTATTTAAAAAATTCCTGCTAAATTGAATAGCACTCAAAAGCTCTTATACACAGATGATATAATTTTTATATAAAAGTTCCAGCTTGCTTGAGAACATAACTCAGAATCTAAACAAAGATTTTCAAGAACTTGAAAATTGGCTAATAAAACTTAAGTTGTCCTTAAACAGTACAAATACAAAAAGTATGTTATTTAGTTTAAAACAAAAGTTGGAAAAGTTAGAAAATTTAACAATAGTGGACAATAAAGGAATAATCTTAGAGCAGGTAAGAACAAGTTACTCACCTGTAACAGTAGTTCTAGGAGTGGTATATGTTGTTCATCCACATACTCTGGCATGTCCCTTTCCCCTTTAGTCTTCAATCTGACTCCTCCCAACCACCCGGGTGGTAAATACCTCAGCTCCGCCCCATGACGCCAGATCTTAGCCCGCTGGAAGCAAGGTTGTGCGCCTAAAGCCGAGAAGGTCGGGTGGGTGAATGTGGATGAACAACATATACCACTCCTAGAACTACTGTTACAGGTGAGTAACCTGTTCTTCTAGGAGCGTGGATATGTTGTTCATCCACACTCTCTGGCACACTCCAAGCAGTTCTCCGGGAGGAGGGAGGCAAGGTGCACACCCCCTACTTAGGAAAGAGAGATTGGAGAACCGAGGCCCCAAAACCAGCATCCCAGCGTGACTCGAGGTCGATGTGGTAGTGGGTAATGATTTCCAGGTAGCAGCCCAACAGATTTCCTGGAAGCAGCCACCGATGCAGCAGTATGGCGGGTAGAATGAGCTCTTATCCCTCTGGGAGGTTCCTTGCCCACCAACTCATAGCACACACCTATGCATGATGTAATCCATCTCGCAATAGTATGTTTGGCAGCAGGTCTGCCAGAAGCGGCTTCAGCATAGGTGACAAACAGCTGGCGAACCTCTCTCCGAATTTCCGCCGTCCTCTCCTTATAACAGGAGAGAGCACATCTGAGGTCCAGAGTATGGAGCCTGTACTCAGCATCCAAGGTGTAGTTAGGGTAGTATACCGGCAGAGTCAACATCTGGTTAAGGTGAAACTCTGAAACCACCTTTGGAAGGAATTTCGGGTGGGGGTGCAGGACAACATTGTCCCTGTGGAAGACCAGATAAGGGGAATCCACCGAAAGCACCTGGAGTTCCTCTGTCCTTCTGGCTGACGTGACAGCCACCAGGAAGGCCGTCTTCTATCACAAGTGTGAGAGCTCACACTTGTGCATGGGTTCGAATGGCTTGCCATGAGCTTTGCCAAAACCAGCAAGAGATCCCATGGAGGTGGAGGTTCACGCGCCGGAGGGGATATGTGATCCAGGCCTTTGAAGAAGTGCCAAACCACTGTCTCCTGAGTCAAAGTCAGCTGACCGGCCTGCGCCCGGTAAGCAGAAATGGCTGCCAGGGGCAACCGAAGGGTCGATGACCGTAGACGCCCTTTGAAGAGAGATCAAAGGTAGTCTAGAATGTAAGCCACAGAGCAGGATAAGGGGTCCAGACTCTTACCCTGACACCAAATGGAAAACGTTTTCCAATTGAAGGCATAACATTTCCTGGTCGATTCCTTACGAGATGCCTCCACCATGGTGTAGACATCCTCGGAAAGACCCAGAACCTGGAACTCTAGCCGCTCTGGTACCAGGCTGTAAGGTGAAGGGATTGAAGGTCCTGATGGAATACCTTCCCCTGGTTCAATGATATCAGGTCCGGGCAGGTACAAAGCCGCTCAAGGGGCCTGCAATTGAGGCTGAGGAGATCTGGGTACCAGAACTGGCATGGCCAATCTGGTGCTACCAGGATCACCTTCACCTTGTTCCTCCTCACCTTGAGTAACACCTTGTGGATCAAGGGAAATGGAGGAAAGGCATAGAGGAGGCCTGGGGTCCACGGCCTTGAGAAGGCATCCCCCTGCAACGAGCCCTGCTGAGGGGAGCGGGCTTGGTACAATCTCAGCTTGGTGTTTTCCCTGGAGGCAAACAGGTCCACCAATGGTTTGCCCCAATGGGAGAACAGACTGTAAGCTACCTCTGGATGGAGTGACCACTCGTAGGACATCTGGCCTATGCGGCTGAGAGAATCCGCCAGTTGGTTCGAGACTCCTGCCACATGGATGGCTAGGAGATCTGCCTCCAACCAACTTACGAGGGTCCAGATGCGGAGCGCCTCCTTGCACAGCAGACAGGAGTGCGTGACACCCTGTTTGTTGAGGTAGTACATGGCTGTGGTATTGTCCGTTTGGACTTGAACCACTTGACCCTAGAGCTGAGGAGCGAAAGCTGACAGTGCCAGTCTGACTGCTCTGAGCTCCAACAGGTTGATGTGGCATCGGGACTCCTCGGGGGTCCAGAACCCGTGGCTCTCCCCAATGTGAGCTCCCCAGGCCATGAGAGAGGCATCTGTCGTCAGGATGACCGTCGGCTCTGGGCGGACAAACAGGATACCTTCCTGAAAACGTTCAGGGGTGGTCCACCACTGGAGAGTGTCACACATCTGGGTTACAGTGATCAGCTGATCGAAATGACCATGGCGCTGAGTCCACTGGGCAGCCAGCTCCCACTGGAGGGGGCGCATGTGCCACCTGGCTCAACAGACCACTGAGGTGCATGCTGCCATGTAGCCCAGAAAGTCCCGGGCAGGGTTCAAGTGCCCAACCAGAAATGATCAGGAAAAGGAGGAAAGAACCTCCGCCCTGTCCACCGGGAGCCGAGCTCTGGCTTGACGAGAGTCAAGCTCTGCCCTGATGAAGCCCGTCACCTGAGAGGGCATGAGTTCTGACTTGGCCTCATTGATCAAGAGGCTGAGCTGGCAGCAGGTTCAGAGGGCCAGATCCCTGGACCTCTCCACCTCCTGAAGGGAGGAACCTGCCAAGAGCCAGTCGTCGAGATAAGGGTATATCCGAACTCCTCGACACCGAAGATGGGCCCCCATCACTGCGATGCACTTGGTGAAGACCCGAGGGGCTGATGACAGGCCAAACGGCATGGCTTGGAACTCGTGCAGGGTCCCTTCAACCCTGAAGCGGAGGAACCGCTGGTGGGATAGATGGATTGGAATGTGAAAGAACGCACGCGTCCTGTAGATCCAGTAAACAGAACCACGTTTCGCTCCAGGGATGGTATGATCTGGTTCAGAGTTACCATACGGATGGTGCGAGACCTGAGATATTGATTCAGGTCGTGTAAATCTAGGATGGGGCGCCAACCCCCCCCCCCCCGTCCGCTTGGGCACCAGGAAATACCTGGACACGAAGCCTTGGTCTGTAGGAGGATCCGGTACTGGAGCTACCGCCTCCCTGCAGAGGAGCTGAGCGATGTCATCTTGAAGGGCCGACTGAGTGCGAGCTGAAATCTTTCCTCCTGAGGGGCGAAAGCTTGGCTGGGAGGGTACTGCTTGAATTCCAGAGGCAGTCCCTGGCTGACCACTTCCAGAAGCCACCTGTTCAAAATGATATCGGACCAGGCGGAAAGGAAGTGGCGGAGCCGGCTCCCCACGGGAGGACCCAGAGCTGGCGTGACAGGTGTAGGGGTGGCAACCCCCGACCTGTAACTGAGCAGGCTTAGAGGAGGAGGAGGAGGCTCCTGGACCAGCACCTCGGCCTCCTTTACGGGGTTGTTGGGCCTGGGGCACCAAACTTGAGCCTGCTGCTGGCCTCCTTGAAAGAAGGACTGCCTAACCGCAGGGGAAGAGTGCCAAAAAGGCTTCTTCTTGCCCTTCTGCTGGTCTTGCCCAAACAACCCTTCGCAGAGGTAGCATCCAAGGTGGCACTGGACTGCTCTATTCGCTGGAGGTGACCAGCCACTCCTGGACCGAAGAGGTTGGTGCCTAGGAAGGGCACATCAGCTAACTTGTGCTGAGTATCCGCTGGAAAGGAGGATAACTGCAGCCAAGCCCTGCGGCGAGTGGCCACTGCGGCTGCTAAGGAGCGGGCACAGGAATCTCCAATGTCCAGGGCCATCTGGAGCTACTGTTTTGCAACAGCACAGCCCTGGTCACGAACTTGCTTCCCAGTGGTCTGCATGTCCGCTGGGAGATGAGGGAGGACTTCATCTAATGACCCTAAGAGGGCGTGAGAGAAGTGTGCCATGATAACAGCAGAACTGGCCTGATGAAGGCCTAAGGAGGAGGCCACATAGACCTTCTGGGCAGAATGGTCCATATTCTTGGACTCCTTGTCCGGGGGGGTGGTCAGTGTCGGCTGAGCTACCAGTGCATCTGAACACAGAAGCTGTCATAAGGCTTTCGGCCAAGGGATGCTCCGTGAACCCTGCCAGGGACCCCATGGGTACTGTATACTTGCGGGCCATGCGGGCAGACGGAGCTGGACAGGAAGCAGGACGCTGCCAGAGCTCAAGGGCTGGGCCAACAATGGCTTCGGCCATTGGAAAGGCCTCCATCGGGGTATCCCTGCTTTTAAGGATATCCGTAAGGGGGCATTCTGCCTTCTTTTCGCTAGGCTCCAGGGGCATTCCGGTAAATTCGGAAATTAGGCAGTGGATGCCCTGAAAAGAGGAAGGACCTTCATCCAAACCTGCCACTGATGACTTGTCATCCCCCGGATGCGAGTGCAAACCAGTGGCATCCAAGTCCGAAGAGTCGGGATATAATGGTCTCCTGCCTATGTCTCCCTCGATGCACCAAGGGCGATCGGGGACAACAGTGATGGATAGACGAGGCAGTCTGGTGTCTGTCCACTCCTCTTTCGAGGGAGCCCCTCCCTAAGGCTGCTTAGGCAGTGGCTCCACCAAAATTGGTGGGGAGAACGCAATAGGCCGAGCCGGGGGAATTGAAGCCTTCGGTTCCAGAGGGGTCAGCGTCTGCCTGGGAGGCGGGAGCCAAGTAATGGCTGGTGCTGCCAGTGAAGCCAGCTTTTGACCTGTCAGAATCAGCTGTTGCTACATGAGATACCCATAACTTCAACGGAGTTTCCGTCGAAGTCTCTCCTCATCCGAGGAGGATGAGGATCGGTGTCGACACCTCTTTCTGGAGTGTTTGTGACCTTTCTTTGGTTTTTCAATCAAAGGGGCCCTGGTCCTTGATCGAGATCGACAGGGTCGGCTGGTTCGATCAGGGGACGCCGGAGTTGGGGAAAACCGAGGCTCCGGAACGGTTTCCTTGATAAGGTTACCCGAAGGTACAGTCTTCTCATTGGGGAAAGAAAGAACCAGGGTCCTTTCTAAGGAATCGGCGACAGGAGTCGGCGAGAAGGGCTCGAGCATAATCTCAGCTGGTTCGGCCATTTCCTCGGTCTCTGTGCCTTGGCCCAACAGAAGATCTGCAAAGCCGGCGGCCGAGGAAGCGATCTCAACGGAAGCTGAGACCACGTGTTCCTGGGACTCAGACCTCTCTCGGTCCCAGGAGCATCTTCTTCTGGAGGAAGAAGACTTGGGGTCCTTGACCCTTTTCCAAGGGCGGGAGGAGTGCGAGCCCGAGGACCCTCACCCCTGGTGGAGAGACTGGCACAACTCCTGAAAGAAGCCCGTAAAAGTCAAGCTCAGGTTGAGGGTAATGAAGAAGCTTTGACCGATAGAAGCTTGAGCCGCATCCTCCTCGAATGCCTTCACCTGTTCCAACTGCTCGGTGGATCCCACGGCCACGGAAACCACCCATCTCGCCTCTTTGGATTTCACCGGCAGATTCCTTTTCTCCGGTCTCCCTAGTTGAAGGCATGCCTTGCGATCATCCAAAACGTTGAGATGGAACGCCAAACAAATTGTACACGACAAGGCGTCATGTCCAATGCTGAGGCAGAACGCGCATGCTAGGTGGGGATCAGTGCTCAACATTTTCTGGCCACAGGGACACCGGCAAGATCCGGGGGATGATTTGTCTTCTATATCCGAATTGGAATTGCGAACTCTAATGAGTTTGATAGCAAGTTGCGGTAAAACCGACGTTTTGAAACCAGGGCCAACGAAGTACAGAAGTAGCATGAGAGACCTGTATCTTCCAGCAGAAAGGAAGATCTGGCATCATGGGGCAGAGCTGAGGTATTTACCACCCGGGTGGGCGGGAGGAGCCAGCTTGAAGACTTCCAGCAAGTTTAAAGGAGACAGGGACATGCCAGAGAGTGTGGATGAACAACATATCCACGTTCCTAGAAACCACTTTGAAGTATTTGGGTATTTTGATTCTCATTTAATTTTATGCAAATCATATTGGAAATATAACAAGGCAGGTTAATCAAAAACTTGGGGTGCTTTTTAAACACGGTTTTGGAGATTGAAAAGGCAGACCTTGCTCCCATGGCATCTGACCTAGCTGAGACTGCGAAAATGAGCATAGAGGCTTCCAAGTACCAATTTCGGATGGCAGTGGATGTCAATGACATTGCAGCCAGACTGATGGCAACTTCAGTGCCCCTACAGAGATTTGTTTGGATAAGGGCCACTAACCTATCCCAGGACACCCAGTCGAAGGCCTTGGATTTTCCTTGCGAACCCACATCCCTCTTTGGTGAGCAAACAGAGGCCTACGTGAAAAAGATGGATGAGTACAAGGTGGCTTACAAGAGTGCTGCTGCTAAGGAAAAGGCAGCAACATCTCAAAAGTACCAGAGTAATGCAGGTAAGGGTAGAACCCACTACAGAGCTTTCTTCCAAACTCAGGCTCCACCAGCCTATCAGCCAGAGAGAGAGAAAGAGAGAGAGTGTACTTCAGATGCAGGGGCAGAAAAGGCAATAATTGAGCTGGCCCCAGTTCCTAGCCAACTGCACAAACAAAGCAGATCCTCGAAGGGTCTGCCATGGTCGCCTCCTCATTCCCAGTAGAAGGCAGGCTGGCTCACTAACTCCAGGCTTGGAAATCCATCACCACAGACAAGTGGGTCCTGGAGGTAGTGAGCCAGGGTCTTGCTCTCAGCTTCAAAGTCTTACCCAGGCTGAGGGCAAGAGTTTGAGGACCTGCACCCCATCAGAAGCAGTTCTATTAGAGGTGGAAGTAGCAAAACTCCTCCAGGAGAAGGCAGTGGAGCCTGTTCCCTTGGCCCAAAGGGGAAAGGGACTCTACTCAAGATACATCCTCACTCTAAAGAAAACAAGGGAGTGGCAACCCATACTAGATCTCAGGCATTTAAACAGACATTTGAAAAGTCAAAGTTCAAAATCGTCACTCTGGCCACGATTCTCCCTACACTCAGGCAGGGAGATTGGCTGACATCCCTGGACTTAAAGTATGCTTACTTCCACATTCCTGTCAGGCAATCCCACAGAAAGTATCTCAGGTTCAGATACCTATCAGGCCAGTATCAATTCAGAGCCATGCCTTTCGGCCTCACTTCTGCTCCAACAGTGTTTACAAAGTACATAGCAGTAGTGGTAGCACACTTAAGGAGGCAGGGAATTACAGTCTTCACATACTTGGATGACTGGCTAGTAGTAGGCCAGTCCCCCCAGCAGGTCAAAGATGCACTGACCACCACTCAGGATACCTTGCAGTCCTTAGGCTTCCTGGTAAACCAAAAAAAGTCAGTGCTGAGACCAGTTCAGCTCCTGGGATTTCTAGGAGCAGAATTGGACACTCTAAAAGGAAAGGCTTTCCTTCCTCAGGAGAGGGGAGGATAGCCTCGTACAGTTAACCAGCTCCTTCCAGCTGCATATTCCCAGACAAGCAAGGCACTTTCTCCAGCTGTTGGGACACATAGCAGTGTCGACAGCAACAGTGCCGTGTTGCAGGTTCCAGATGAGGGACATCCAATTCTAGCTCAGATCTCACTGATCGCAGAGAAGGAATTCTCTGTCAAAGATGGTGCCAGTCACAGGAATTCTTCTTCAAGCAGGAAAAGGACAACCTCAGAAAAGATGTGCCTTTCCTGCAGCAACCACCAAAAGCAGTGCTAACAATGAATGCCTCCCTCCTAGGATAGGTTGCTCACCTGGGGGAGCACACTGCACGTGGTACTTGGCTCCAGCAGGAGTCTCTGCTTCACATAAATCTGCTGGAACTCAGGGCAGTTTACCTAGGCATTCAGTCCTTTGCCTCAATGCTGCAGGACAAGATAGTTCAAGTCAGAACAGACAATACAACTGCAGTGTACTACATTAACAAGCAAGGGGGTACAAGGTCATCCCGCTGTGTACAGAGGCCATGAAAGAATGGAGTTTGGCCTAGTCCCTGGGGATGTCCCTATCAGCACTTCATCTCCCAGGGAAGGACAATGTCCTCGCAGATGCCCTCAGCAGGATAAACCAGAATCACCAGGAGTGGTCACTAAACAGACAAATCCTGCAAACTGTGTTTAGAAAGTACGGCACCTCAGAGGTGGACCTCTTTGCAGCCCCAGACAATCAACTGCCACAGTTCTGTTTCAGGCCTCCTGCAGTGGGTACAGTGCCTCTGGATGCACTACTGTTGGATTGGACGGGGAAGCTCCTGCATGCCTTCCCTCCATTTCCCCTGTTGCTCAGATTACTAAACAAGCTCAGAGTTCAGCCAGCGACAATGATCCTCATAGCTCCAGACTGGGTCAGGAAGCCCTGGAATCCACTGCTCCTGACCCTGTCAATATCCAGACAAATCTCCTTCCCAAAGAGACACAACCTACTGACCTCCTCACAGGGCTGGATCCTTTGCCAATCTCCAGTGCCTCAGACTCAAGGCTTGGCTCTTGAGGACTTAAGAGTATGCTGACCTACACCTCTCTGAAGGAGTTCTGGAGGTCCTCAAAGTCTCTAAAAACACTCTACTAGGAAAACTTACACCTCTAAATGAAAGAGGTTTTCTATTTGGTGTCAGCAAAAAATATACAGACTGTAGACAGGCTGGCTTGCCAGTCATTTTGGATTATCTGGCACACCTTCATTCCCTCGGCCTCAGATCATCTACCCTTAAGGTACACCTGGCAGCTGTATCTGCTTACCTCTCAGCGGGTAAGGGTTCATCTCTGGCTGATAACCAGGTATTCAGAAAGTTTTTCAAAGGTCTGTTACACTTGCATCCCCCACACAGGGGAGTCAACTCCTACATGGGACCTCAATGGATGCATTAACCAGCTAATGCAGCCACACTTTGAGCCCATGTCTTCAGCAGAGCTTAAGTATGTGACATGGAAGACAGTGTTCCTGATAGCTATCACTTCAGCCAGGAGAATTAGTGAGCTCCAGGCCCTGTCCACAGAGCCAAACTACATCTCAGTCCATAGGGACAAGACAGTCCTCAGGACGAACAGGAAGTTTCTCCAAGGTGGTGTCAGACTTCCACCTGAATCAGTCCATCACGTTACCAGTCTTTTTCACTGATGATTCCAGTTCAGGGGAATGTAGATTGTATAGCTTAGATGTCAAGAGGGCTATCAGTTACTACTTGGATCATACTAAGAGTCATAGACAGGATAGTACTCAGCTCTTCCTGACTTATGGAGAAGTGGGCAAGGGCAAACCTACATTGAAAAGGACCACTGCATGAAGGATTGCTGTCTGTATTCAATTATAATAATGCAAAGTAGGCAAAGAGCCTCCCGTGGGCCTTAGGGCCCACTCTGTAAGGGGTACAGCTGCTTGTATAGCAGCTGCAAGAGATATTTCTTTGTTGGAAATTTGTAAAGCAGCTACCTGGAAAACTGTTCACACATTTACCAAACACTATAGCCTGAATACCCAGGCCAGAAGTGATGCCAGATTTGGTACAGCAGTACTGCAGAGCCTGTTTCCTAAATAGGTTCTCTGCCCTCCTCCAAAGGAAATGCTTACGCAGTCTGCACATGTCAGAATACAGTAAGATTGCCTGGGGTTTGAAGAAAAAAATACTTACCATAGTAATCTTGTTTCTTCCAAGGAAATCTTACTGTATTCTGAGCTCCCACCCTACATCCCTTACTAGAACCTATGGGCACTGCACTACAGCTGTCCATACTGTTAAAAATGTGTGAGTGTTTCTTGATTGGGGCATTTGTGACTCGAGTTTTACTGATGCCCACACTTTTAAATAAAAGGTGATTGTTTGTTTTAGGAGGGGTATTCATTATTTATTAAGATAGTTTAGAATGCTTGTTATTATGCATGCTCCGTAAGACTCTGATGGTTGCAGGATGTATTCCAGGGACAGTGGTTTGAAAACTGAGCTCAAGCCTAGCATTCCATCATTAGCATAGGTTCTATTAACCATTTCGGCTCTGGAGCAGTCCTATGGTTAGACCATACTGAATACAGTAAGATTCCTTTGGAAGAAACAAGATTACTATGGTAAGTCAGGGGTCGACTTTAGCGGTGGCCCGAGGCCACCAAAAATCGCCTCGGGCCATTGTCTTATCAGTAGCTGTTGGCCCGATTGGCCAGCAGACTGTTTCCCCATTTAATGAGTGTGTGCCTTTAAGAGTGATGTGTGCACGCGCGTCTGCATGTGCACACCACATGGGGGAAGAGAGCACGGCTGCGGCATGGCAGCAGCTGCAAGTGGGAGCCCTGCAGGACTTACTGTACCATGTGATTGCTGAAGGGCTCCCACTTGCATGATAACATGGTGTCAGTCTGGAAACGTGGCAACAGTCATGGCGCGAAAGGCAAAAGCCAATTGGCGGGCACGTTTTGGATGGGCATCCCAGGACAGCGAATCGGAACCATCAGAGAACTGTAAGTACAGTCCCCCTTTGCCGTCTCCTTCATTTGTGGCATAGTACTTGTGAGGAGGGGATCGTCGGAAAGTTGCAGCATGTTGGGCTTATTGTGAATTCTAAATAACTTATTCTGTTTAAGTATTTATTAGCAGCTTGGGCAGACCTCATAGGGGGGAGGGGGGAGGAGCTGAAGCTCTGATTACTGCTTAAAATAAATAAAACCCTTACTGAATTGCTGCTGCAGCCTACAATTCTTTCTTGCAATTCTGAGTCAGGGGCTTGCATTTTGCTGCAGCTTTTACAGACTTGCTAGAAAATAACTGAGTAGAGAAGCATCAAGGTGTTATAAAAATCAGAACTTGTTCAAGTCTTTAAAGTAATAAAGTCTGTAAATGTGGCAGGAGCACATAACTGCTTTTGCTGTTTAAAAGAAATACCTTTACTCTTCTATATAATTTCAAGACCAATCTGTGCTCTTTCCTGTGTGTGAGTGTGTTTTCTGTCAATAGTAGCTTACAGTCTGATTCTGTGGTGCTTGTGGGAACGGGATAGTCATCTAATAACTTTTGCAGCTATTGTTGGACCTGGTGAAATAAAAGCAATTTATTAACAAGACCCTTCCCATTTTTTAAAGTCCTTTCCAATTTCTACTGCCGTACTGCCTTGACAGTGTCAGCAGTTTGTGTGGAATTTAAATCGGGGACAGTCTAACCGTTGACAAAAAATATATAAATAAAACTAAGTCCTTATTTCTCAGATTTCTGCTGTCCAGTCACCAGTGTAGCAGTCTGTGGTCAAAGTCAGGGGCTGGTACACATATTTAGGTACCTTGCAGCTATTCAGTGTTTGTGAAAAAAAAAATGTCCTAATTTCTACTGTCATACTGTCTGGTCACTAGTGTAGCAGTCTGTGGTCAAAGTCAGGGGCTGGCACACATATTTAGGGACCTTGCAGCTATTCAGTGTTTGTGAAAAAAAAAAAAAAATTTCCTAATTTCTACTGTCATACTGTCTGGTCACTAGTGTAGCAGTCTGTGGTCAAAGTCAGGGGCTGGCACACATATTTAGGGACCTTGCAGCTATTCAGTGTTTGTGAAAAAAAAAAAAATTCTAATTTCTACTGTCATACTGTCTGGTCACTAGTGTAGCAGTCTGTGGTCAAAGTCAGGGGCTGGCACACACATTTAGGGACCTTGCAACTATCCAGTCTGTGAAAAAAAAATCTATTTCCTAATTTCTACTGTCGTACTGTCTGGTCACTACTAGTGTAGCAGTCTGTGGTCAAAGTCAGGGGCTGGCACACATATTTAGGGACGTTGCAGCTATTCAGTGTTTGTGAAAAAAAAAATCTATTTCCTAATTTCCACTGTCGTACTGTCTGGTCACTAGTGTAGCAGTCTGTGGTCATAGTCGGGGGCTGGCACACACATTTAGGGGCCTTGCAGCTATCCAGTCTGTGAAAAAAAAAATCCTAATTTCTACTGTCCTACTCTCTGTTCATCTATCGAACCTTTGTGGAAAAAAAAATAAAAACAATCGACCAATAAAAAACACAGAGCCAGTTTGCTTTGAAAAAGGTTTTATTGCACACGGAATACATCATGTGGCGTTTTCTTTCAACTGTTGAGTCCCCTCCTGCAAAAAATAAAACAAATGAAGAAAAGTTAGAAAGTGATTGAGCTTATGAAAAAAATGTCAGGTGCAGGACATTTAATACGGCATGGCAAACGAACTTTCCATGGGTTAGGTATGATGCAGAGAAAAACCTTATGTTCTGTACCATGTGTCAAGAGTGTGATGCTGCAGATAAATATTCCCCTTTTGTACACGGTTGTAGAACATTTAAAGTGTACTCTTTAAAATCGCACCATACAAGCAGGGAGCATGAGAGAGTTGCAAGCAAACTTAAAGCAGCAACTAGTGATCCCTCCTGTAGTGAGGCCGGTAGAGATCTACAGAGTTTAAACAATGCTCAGATTAACAGGCTTACTATTCTAATGAGGAACAGTCATGTAATTGCCAAGCAGTCTCGTCCATTCACAGATTTTGTTTGCATGAGTAAACTGGACCAAATGAAGGGTCCGGTGACAGGAAGCACCTATGTCAATGACAAGTACTGCAGGAGATTTTGTGCTGCCATTGCAGAATATGAACGACTTAAAATTATGAATGAAGCCAAGAACTCCTCATTCTGTTCTGTTCTATGTGATGAAGCAACTGATACCTCCATTGCAGAACAACTTAAAATTTATAGCCATCATGCATACAAAGGTGTCATAAAAACAGCATTTCTAAATATGGTTCGACTTGAGAAGCCAAATGTTGAAAATATATATATATAAGTCTTGTAAGTGAGTGCTCTGCAGTATTTGAAATAACTTGTGAAGAGTTTCTAACAAAACTAGTTGGCTTTACAGCAGATGGGGCAGTGGTTCTGCAGTGCAGCAGAACAGGAGTCGCAGCACGTCTTCGTGAAGTATAGCCTATGATAGCTGTTACTTACTGTATGCTTCATTGACTGAAACTGGCCTTTAAAAGAGCTGTAAAATCAATGCCCTGTTACGGTAAGGTAGAGGACAAGATGCTGCAGATTTACTTATTCTACCACAACAGCCCTTTGAACAGAACAGAACTGAGGCATTCTTGCCAGGCAACAGGGGTCCAATGTTTAGTTCCAACTAGGGTAGGAGGCACCAGATGGGTCCCGCATCTAAAACGTGCCTTTGAACATTTTTGGGAGATTTATCCTGCAATTGTTTCACATCTTGAAAATACTGTTGCATCACGAAACTCAGTGGCCAGTGCTACAGCTCAGGGATTTTTGAAAAAGCTCACATCAGAATACTTTGTGCAGAGTGCCTTGGAGCTAAATGATGTTATTGTTGTACTAGCAAGACTTTCCCTGTTGTTGCAGGAAGAACAGGTCAATGTTCGCAAAGCGATGGAGGGACTGACAGTTGTTTGTAATGCTCTTGAAAAGTTGAAAACTAAATCAGGACCAATGGCCCAACTGTTCACAAAGGAGACATTTAAGGGTATTCCCTTAAAAGAAATAAGAGAAAAAAAGGATAGCAACTCCTTTACAAGATTTATAGAAACTCTTTTAACAGAGGTTAACAGCAGGTTTCCAGACAATGACCTGTTGTAAGAAAAACTGGTGTAACACTTTTAAACCCCAAAATGTGGCCCAATTTGACAAACAGCAGTGATTTTGGTGATAGTGAAATTGAAGAACTTACTACTGAATATCGAGATGTACTTCAAAATAATGGTGTAAAAGTGGAAGAAGTGGAGATTGAATGGGCCTCTTTAAAAAATTCCCTGAGTTCTAGTACCTCTAGTGTCACTACATGGGAAGAGATAAATAAAAGGTTTTCAGATGGACACCAGAATATTCTGTCCCTTGTCGACTTCCTCTTATCTTTGCCAAGCACTTCAGTGGAGTGTGAACGTGGATTTTCACATATGAAATCTGTGAAGTCAGACTGGAGGAGTAAACTGAGAAGTGATACACTCACTGATCTGTTACGAATTAAACTTCACTCACCGGCCATTGAGGATTTTGATGCAACAGGTGTTGTCAATTTGTGGCTAGCCTCTGGGCAGCGAGTTAGAAGACCATGCAGTGGATCTCACAGGAGAACAGATGCAGCTGCTACTGAAACTGTAGACAGCTCTGATTCCAGCATGGACTCCGATGACAGTACTAGTGTGACATCCCTTGGGGATGTTGAAGTGTGCCAAGACACTGATTCTGATAATGACTGACCAGAAATGTGTCACCCTGACCCACTCTGCTCTTATTTGATTTTGTGCTTAATCACAACCCTCTGCAGTGTCCCTCCAATCAGTTTCTCGCCTATCTAACGGTGTCTTTGTTGTTATGTAGATAGGTTCATTTTGAATAAATGAGCAATGATTCACCACCCGTGTGACGCCGACCTCTTGTGTCCCGCTTTAAATTTCAATATAAGTTGCAGGCCACCATTAAGTTCAGTGGGCCACCAAATTATTGGAAGTCTCTGGCCCGCTGGCCAGTAGTTTTTTTTCCCGTAAAGTCGACCCCTGTAAGTAATGTTTTCTTGCTTACACTGGCTTTCAGTTTTGCTGCTTACTATATATTTCCTTACTGGTTTGGCTCCTGAATATTCAGCTGATCTTGGTTCAGTTTGTCAGAGTTCTTCATTCAACAATGGACAATTCCCTAGAGGTCTCAGAGACATACTGCAGTAGTTAAAGCAGCAGTGCAATGAAAAAAAAGTTATTCCAAAAAGCTAATTTTCAGGTATGATTGTGAAAAATGTTGGCAGAACTGTTATTCTGGGTTTTCTGGATGCTTCCTATGCTGTGTGCTGTACATCTGCATTTGTGTCTGGATTCTTAGTCTCCTCAGTTCTTCAATTATTATTTCTATTGCAAAAATGAGGAGGACATCTTTTTTTCTTGAGAATAATTATTTTAAAACGTTCACAAAATTCTTAAATGATGACCGAAACTGAAAATGTTCTACCAAAATAAACTGGAAGACATCTGACATTGATTAGGAATGAAAAAAGGTGGGGTAAAAATTTAGCTCATTTTGTTGCACTGCTGCTTTAATTACAACTGCATTCACACTTGTAGCTAATTTTTTTGTAGAATAATTTACTTCTCATATGCACATGTGAATAAATACAACTAAGCTGAAAACTAATCTTCTTACAATAGCTGATGCTAATCAATAAGGTTACCATGTTTGCTACTGTACAGTAGTCAGCTGGTTGTTTTCCACCTTATGTACTGACGTATTGATTCTATTGTGATTACTCTACACCTTGTGTATTCTGACTGTATGTTACCAGTTTACTATGCATTTTTATGTTGCTTGCACGCATGTGCAAGAAACATAGTGCCATCATCGGAGATTTCGGAGGTGTGTCACCTCCTCCTCCAATTCAGTCAGTGAGCTGGCAGGCGCGGCCCCTGTAAGCCAATGCATTTTGGAGCTGTCTATGACATGCTCCAAATGCAGTAACATACAGTTGAAAGGGGAGCTACACTTCAGTGAGCAGGCGCCGTAGCTCCCCTTACACGCAGGGCGCGGCGCGCCTCGCACCTACTGTGTAGCCGACAGGGTGGCCAATCCCGTCGGCTGAGCTGCGTCTCCCTCCCCAGTTGTAGGGTGCCACGCTGGAGCCCACCCCAGCGTGGCAATCAGTCCTTTGCCGGCCAGGGGTGCCCAATCCCCGTGACTGGAACCCCCACATCATTGTGCCGCTGGGAGCCCACCCCAGCGTGGCAATCCACGGCGTCTTTTTTATTTTTACCTGAAAAGCAGCGGTCCCGTGCGCGTCTCCGACTCCCCCACAACCTGCACCCACCACTGCGTACCCAGCCTCCCCGCCTCCCCTCACCCCATACTTACCTCCGGACTCTGGCGCGACGATCTTCGGTGGACCGGGAACACGTCTGCACTCTTCAAAGCCGACCGCAAACTGAGGAAATGCCGGTAAGCTGTATAATGGGCTAGATGGGGGGTTTCAACTTTGTTGCATATCTCAGGCATTTTTGGGAATTTTTGCACCAAATTTTCAACATGGGGTTTTTGGGACCCCTTCTCATGAATGATGTCACTGTCATGGCGTTATTCGGGCCCGAAGGGTGATTTCGCGCAGTGACTGCGAAATCACCCTTGGGCCGAATACGACATGACATATCATGAGAAGAGTCCACATGTTAAGTGATGTAAATTAAAATGACTATTTCTAGCGTCGTTGCGCAGTTCCTCGCGGGCTCATAAGTTCCTGAAATTTCAATATTTTCACTCCAGATTTTCAACATTGCCATTTTACCACACCTTCTTATGAGCAGTACAGCTGTCATTTTTCACATCTCACCCAAAATGTGTTTCCGCCCATGTAGCGCAGAATGGCGCGATCGGTGTCTTGAAATCAATGTCGGGACAAATTAAGAAAATCACAGTGACACTGTTCATGAGCAGAGGTCTTAAAATGGCTATGTTGAAAATTTGGTGAAAAATTCTAAAATGACTGTTTTCATGGCGTGTGTTGCGCGGTTCCTCAGCAGGCTCGTAAGTTTGCAAATTTTCAATATTTTCACTCCAGATTTTCAACATTGCCATTTTACCACACCTCCTTATGAGCAGTACAGCTGTCATTTTTCACATCCTGCCCAAAACGTGTTTCCGCCCATGTAGCGCACAATGGCGCAGTCGGTGTGCAAATTCAATGTATGGGACACATTAACAAAATCACAGTGACACTGTTCATGAGCAGAGGTCTTAAAATGGCTATGTTGAAAATTTGGTGAAAAAATTCCTAAAAATGTTTCTGACGATGGGTGCGCAGTTCCTCGCAGGCTCGTAAGTTCATAAATTTTCAATATTTTCACTCCAGATTTTTCAACATTGCCATTTTACCACACCTCCTTATGAGCAGTACAGCTGTCATTTTCACATCCTGCCCAAAACGTGTTTCCGTCCATGTAGCGCACAATGGCGCAGTAGGTGTGCAAATTCAATGTATGGGACACATTAACAAAATCACAGTGACACTGTTCATGAGCAGAGGTCTTAAAATGGCTATGTTGAAAATTTGGTGAAAAAATTCCTAAAAATGACTGTTTTACGAGCGTGCGTTGCGCAGTTCCTACGCACGCTCGTAAGTTCGCAAATTTTCAATATTTGCACTCCAATGACTTCCAAATACCTAAACAGCACATAGAAGCAAGCAACATTCGGCATTGACAAATGCTTGTTTGTATTCATTTACTGATGCATTTTGCACTCTTATTCTCTGCACTGACCAACAAAGCACTTGAAATGTTATTCCTTGCTTCCTTTTTCCACAGGACACATCTGGAAACAAGCTGTCACCAGCCTAGTATGCATCTCCTGGTAAAATATTTGAAATAAATACATTATTACTGTAATTTTGTGGTGTTTTAAATTTCCCATATAGCTGCTTCTTGTATATGGCACATTTTATTGAACTGTATTTTGAGATTTTAGTGCAAGGCACATTAAAAACAAATGTAACAGTATATAACGAAACTACTGAAATATGTGTCTGTTATTTAGTAGGAATATACAGTATGTGAATCCTCTGTGACAGAATAGCCAACCAGTAAACAACCTGGTTTGTTTGATGCACAAGAAAACTTTAGCCTTGTAAAAGCCTCTTGAAAGCTCACAAAGCTCAAGATATTTCAACAAAAGGAAAAAAAAGTGTAGTAAAACAGAAATTACTGTGACTTCAATTCAATGTTTATTGGAATACCTTAATAAGTTATTTACCACAAAGAGCACAATTATTAGATTTTTACATCCACTATAAATAGGTAAATTACATATACAATATACAAACACAAAACGTATTACAAAAAATTACAGAAACTTTGTGATAGTAATAACTGTTTTAACTTAGTGTTACAACAAGAAATGGCAGTGTAATTAATTAAGGACTGAGGTCAGGAATTATAGTCACTATGGTAGGCACAAGATTTTTGCCCTTTAGATTTGCATTTTTGCCCTTTGGAAGGTCTCATAAATGGAACCTCAGAAAAGAAATTTAGATTGAGAGCTAGTCAAAAGATTCATGCAAATAACAGGAAACAGTTTGATCAAGTAAAGAGGAACAAAACACTTGACAAATGCATAAATATACATGAAAAATAAGTACACTGATCATCAAAAGGACAACCAAATTAAAATAGTAAAGAAATCCAATGTTGTTTTCTAATACTGGATTGAGAAACAAAGCGCTACATCCTATTACAAAGGACTCTCACCCTTGAAAGAGCACTGTCCCAAGCAGCACAACAGAACAGGAGTCTATTATCATTCACCAGCACAAGGACACTTCACACGAACAATCTCCTAGATTTAGGAGTTAGCAAAGAAATAGAGGTTACTCGCCTATAAGAAAAATTTACTCACCTTAGTAATGTTGTTTCTTCTAATGGAGTCTTGCTGTATTCTGACACAAGCAGTGATCACCAACCTTTGAACTGCCCCGGAGAACAAAGAGTTAACTTTCCACGCAGGGCATAGAACGCTGAGCTCGAGCTTGGTGGAAGCCTCTGTCTGCTGTTGTTTAAACTCCAACCGTCAGATCTTTACGAGCTATACTCACTAGGAGTTCTGAGTGCACACTATAAACTCACACTAGCCAACTGGCAACTAAATTTGTTAAAAAAGGGTTTTTTGGTTTCAAAGCAAAGACTCAGGTCAGGATACCCAAAAAACAAAACACAACACACACCCAAAATAAAGGAGGGTGAGAAAAAGGGGCACCTCTAGGTGCCAACACTGCTCCTGCCCACCCACATCCCAAAAACCAGTTTCTGAGAGGGGAGGCAGGGGGGAGGTCAGAATACAGCAAGACTCCATTAGAAGAAACAACATTACTAAGGTGAGTAATTTTTTTTTCAAACAACATGAAGTCTTGCTGTATTCTGACATATGCAGACTACCAAGTAGTACCTCCAAAGGGGAAGGACAGAACCTACTTTGGGAATAGGCTATGAAGTACTGCTGTGCCAAATGAGCATCACTCCTAGCCTGGATATCCAGAGAGTAATGCTTGGTGAATGTATGGACTGTTTTCCAGGTGGCTGCTTGACAGATTTCTAAGATAGGAATATCCCTGGCAGCAGCCAGGGAAGCAGCTGTTCCTCTAGTAGAGTGAGCCCTCAGGCCTGAGGGTGGGGTTCTACCCAATTTCTCATAGCAGAATTGTATACAAGAGACAATCCACCTGGCAATAGATCTTTTAGTGGCAGGTTTGCCCTTACTGACCTCCCCATAAGTGAGGAACAACTGGGGGGACTCAAACCTGTGACCCTTGGTATGTTCTATGTAGTAGCTAAGGGCTCTTTTTACATCCAGGCTGTGCAACCTCCTCTCCCCAGAGGAGGAATGATCAGTGAAGAAAACAGGGAGAGACACAGACTGATTAAGGTGGAAATCTGAAACCGCCTTAGGCAAAAACTTCCTGTTAGTTCTTAGGACCACTTTATCTCTATAAAAAGAGGTGAAATCAGGCTCCACTGACAGGACTTGCAATTCACAGATGTGCCTGGCAGAGGTAATGGCTACCAAAAACACAGTTTTCCAAGTCAAGTACTTAAGCTCTGCAGAGGACAAAGGCTTAAAGGGGGGTTGCATAAGCTGAGCAATGCAAACATTAAGGTCCCAAGCAGGAGCAGGGTCCCTGAAGGGAGGATTGGTGTGCAACAATCCCTTGAAGAATTTTCAAAATACAGGATGGGCTGATACAGAAGAGGGCTTGCCTACTGACAAAAAAGCAGACAGCTGCCAAATGTACTTTGAGTGTAGCTGGTCTGAGTCCCAAGCCATTGAGATGAACCATATAGTCCAAGACTGTAGGCAACCAACAATTCTGGAGGAATATGCTTACAAACACCAAATAGTGAACCTTTTCCATTTGGAGTTGTAAGTCTTTCTGGTGGAAGGCTTTCGGGACGCCCTAAGACTATCCAGAACACCTTGAGAGGTGCAGATCAGCAAACTCTAACTCTTCAAGAGCTAGGCCTTGAGATTGAGAGATTTGAAATACCAAATCCTGCCCTGAGAGGATGTCAACAGGTTGTAATTCCTGGGAAGAGATAGGGGAAGGTGAACTGCTATGGACAGCAACAGTGGATACCACGGCTGTCTGTCCCAGTCTGGAGCGATCAGAATCACTTTGCAAGGTTGAGACCTGATCTTGACTAGCACCTTGAACAGGAGAGGGAAGGGGAGGGAAGCATACAGGAACTTCCCTTCCCAATTGAGAACCAGAGCATACAGGGGAACTGAGTCCAAGACTGGGGTCTGCAGCAAAAGAGAGGAAGTTGGTGATTGTCTGGGGCTGCAAAATGATATATCTGTGGAGTGCCCCATCTGGAGAAAATCACTTTCAAAATTATGGGATCCAGGGACTATTCGTGGTGGCCCTGAGATATCCTGCCGAGAGCATCTGCTAGGACATTGTCCTTCCCTGGGAGATGAACTGCTGTCAGAGAAGTCTGCAGGGAATAGGCCAGAGACCACAACTTCACTGCTTCTGTGCACAAGGCCGTAGGCCGAGTGCCCCCTTGCTTGTTGATGTACCACATTGTGGTGGTATTGTCTGTTCTGATCTGGACTACCTTGTTCTGAACAGACTTGGAAAAAGCTTGCAGTGCCAGAAACACTGCTCTGAGTTCCAAGAGACTGATGTGAAGCAGAGATTCTTGAGGTGACCACAGCCCTTGGGTGGTAAGATCCCCCAAGTGGGCTCCCCAGCCCAAGAGGGAGGCGTCTGTGGTGAGGATTAGTGAATGAGACTGAGTGACAAAAGGAACTCCCTGCCTTAAATTGTCCTGATCCTGCCACCACTGCAAAGCCTGGATCAGGGTTCGAGTCACTGGAACTAGTTTGGTAAGGGAATCCTTTCTCTGGGACCAGAAGGCTCTCAAATGGAACTGAATGTCCCTCATCTGAAATCTTGCCCCCTGGACCACTGCTGTAGAGGCTGCCATGTGGCCCAGGAGCTGGAAGAAGTGCCTTGCTGGTCGAGACTCCTGAAGGGTGAAAGAAGAGGCCAGTTCTATTAGTGTCCTTGCCCTGTCCAGGGGAAGGAAAGCCTTTGCTCTTATTGTATCCAGCTCCGCTCCTATAAAGGTGAGGAGCTGTACTGGCTCCAGAACTGACTTTGGAAGGTTTAGGAGGAATCCTAAGGAAGTGAGCAGTTGCGAAGTTATCTGAAGATGTGACTTGACCTGGTCTGGAGAGTGACCCACTATGAGCCAGTCGTCCAGGTATGGAAAGATGGAGATCTTTTTCTCCTCAGGAAAGCAACCACTACTGCCAGGCACTCTGTGAACACCCTTGGGGCTGATATTAGACCAAAGGGCATTGCTCTGAACTGATAGTGGCCTGAAGGCAACTCGAACCTGAGGTACTTTCTGTGGGAGCACCTGATGGGAATGTGAAAATAGGCACCTTTGAGGTCCAGGGAGGCTAGCCAGTCCCCTGGCCTCAGAGAAGGCAGGATTATTCCCAGAGTCAGCATTTTGAATTTTGGCTTTAAAAGGTGCTTGTTTACATATCTCAGATCCAGGATGGGCCGCCATTCACCTGTCTTTTTTGGGGGTAGGAAGTACCTGGAGTACAATCCTTTGCCCCTGTGTAAGATAGGAACCCTTTCTATGGCTCTGAGAGTCAAGAGGGAAGAAACCTCTGCCTCTAGGGCAAGGGCCTCTGATGGATTTGCAGGTGGAAAGGATGTTTTTTTTTTTAGTTGTTGTTTAACCAGGTATAGCACACTAAGCTGAAAGCTTTTTTACAGGAGAGACCTGGGAGCAGAAGGAGGTTAAGTGACTTGCTCAGGGTGACACAGTATGCAAGTGGAAGCTGTGGGATTCAAACCCAGGACTGGTCTGCTGGATGTCACCAGATTTGCAGCTCAGAGCCTTAGACCACTGCGCTATACTGCCTCCTGTTTCTCATCTTGGGAAATTTTTTGAAGCTGAGAACCAGTCCCTGGCTTACTACTTCCAGGACCCACCTGTCTGATGTTAAAGACTTCCAGTCCTGGACAAAGTAAGCCAGCCTGCCCTCTACAGGTACTGGAGAATCGGCCCGGGTAGACCCATCAGGGTGTCTGCTTGGCAGGGGCTTTAGGCTGAGGGGTGGAAACAGGCCTGCTCATACCCCATCTGCCTCTCCCTCTAAAGAACCCCCTCAGAGCAAAAGCAGAAGAGGAGGCCTGGGCTTGGTAAAAAGGCCTTTGAAAGGGCCTACCCCTGCCCCTGGAATGCTGCCTCTGAGGAGTGGCTTGCCTTTCTTTGGCCTAAGCACTCCTGTAGGTGGTCCTGTACCCATCCATCTTCTTCATGTAGTTCTCTGTCTGCTCTCCAAACAGAGAATTACCAATGACAGAAAATCCATGGCCTTAGCCTGGGTATCCTGTGATAGGCCAGTACATCTGAGCCAAGCCATCCTCCGAAGGACCACAGATGTAGCCATGATTCTAGACGAAACATCACTCGAGTCCACAGCAGCATGAAATTGCACCTTGGATGCCTCAATCCCATCTGCAGCCACCCCCTCCAGCTCCTTGGCAAGCTGGTCAAGGGCCTGTTTAGCTAGAGCCAGCACAGTGTGCCACCTGGACTTCTGGTATCTAGCTGTGTAGGCCATATAGTTAGCCTGCCTGAGTCCCAAAGATGCTGCCATGTACTGTTTCTTTGCCATGGCATCGATCCTCCTGGAGTCCTTATCTGGGGGGTGTGAAGCCAATGGAATATTTGTCTTATCACAGGCAGCAGCCTGCACTACCCCAACATGGCTGCATTGCTGGGAAAGGAACTCTGTGTCTGAGCCTGAAAGAGTATACCTCTTGTCCATTCTTCTGTCCACAGGAGGTATGGAATTAGGAGTTTTTAGAATTTTAAATGTCTGTTTCCCAAAGGATTTATGGAGGGAAATAGACAATCTCCTGGACTCTGGGATGTCCATCATCTCAACAAGATCAGGTCCCTTCTGCTCCTCTACTGCTTCTTCCATAAGAAGCTGGAGGGTTTCAGCCACTTTCTTGTAAAACATAAAGTGGGAAGGGGACTCAGAAAGCCTAGGAGGAAAACACCTGAAGGTCTGTCTGGGGAGATGTCCGGGTCATTACGCACATCCAGACTTTCATAATCACCATCATCATCATCTTCATACTCTCCCTCCTCCTCCTCCGGTTCATAAAATTCTTCTAAAGTATAATCCGGAACCAGGGGAACCGACCGAACCGAGCCCCTGACAGATGGTGCCGGTTTGGCCAGAACCAAAGTTAGCGATTGAACTATCCTTATCGCTTTGGCTATCTCATCAGCGGTTGGAGAAAGAACTTGTGGATCCAAACCAGATGATTTATCCCTTTTCTTTCTTTTAACTGGAACTGACTCCTCAGAATCGGTTCTCCTTTTGCCCGAAGAAGTTTCGCCCTGGTCAGAGGGCACTCCTTCATGTTCGGTCAGAACCGACCCGGGCTGGCCATCCGGGTCAGCGGACTTCTCGGCCTCCCTTTCCCTCAGTCTACCTACTCTCTTATCCAGGGTAGCTTTGGGAAAACTTTTACAAATTTGGCAGTCTGAACTGAGGTGGTCAAACCCCAGACAACAAACACAGGTGGTGTGGGGATCAGCCTTAGCAAAGGCTTCCCCACACACACTAGTGTTGAAACCCAGTGGGCCCGGTTTTTTTCTTGGGTTTCTCAGACATGGCCAATCCTAACCAAAACTTACCCTTTTTCGGCAATCCGCCAGGCAAGACACCCCTATCGATTCCTGACCGTGTTACGGGTTTTGAAAAAAACCATAATGAAATCCGTTTTTTTTAGAACCGATACGGGCCGGCTACCACACTCTATTAATAAAGACAGAAGTTTTTTACACAAACCTGATCGGTTCAAACCGAACCGATCCAATGTTTTCAAGTTCCACACAGAAACTAATATAGAAAAACCTATCTAGTACTCACGGTACCACAGACAGAGACTTAAACCAACAGGTTCAGAAGCAGAAATTTGGTTGAAAAAACGAGACTTTAACCGACTTTTTTGAACCGAGTGAAGGAGAAATCTCCGGAGCGACTGTTCAGTGAGGCGGAGTAAAGAATCTGTCGGTTGGAGTTTAAACAACAGCAGACAGAGGCTTCAACCGAGCTCGAGCTCAGCGTTCCATGCCCTGCATGGAGAGTTAACTCTTTGTTCTCCGGGGCAGTTCAAAGGTTGGTGATCACTGCATATGTCAGAACACAGCAAGACTTCATGTTGTTTGAACCACAGTTCTATTACTGAGAGCAAGTTCCTATTAACACTTAAGCAGAATTGCTGGACTATGCTCAGTCCCCGGGTTAGTCTTCATGCTTGACACCCCCACCACTACCCACTGTGCTGACCTCTGACCTCGCCCCCTCTGACCTCACGATAAGCACGATGGAAGCAGGAATCCAAATAAGTCCTGTCAAGCGAGCTCAGGTTGGTTGTATGGATGTGAACTGAATGTCAGTAGCAAAACTATTTGTAATTATATGGATTAAGTTTACTGTCCACACTTATAGGCAGACTCTTTGCAGTCCTCCAAGAGAAGGGGGCAAGGCGTGCACCTCAAATTAGGCGAAAAGAGACTGAAGGACTGCGATCCCAAACGCAACATCATGGCTACTAAGCATGTTGGTGCTATAATGGGAAATGAACGACGGTATGCACACTGGACAAGGAAGCAGCACTACATTTCTCCTCTATCAGGATGTACCTTGGGTTACTTCCGAACTCATCTCCCTCCTTAAGGCTTGTGACTCAGCCTGATGCTTTCACAAGACCACAGAATCTCATGAGGACTGCTTCAGGTATTGTCAACTACCGAATGCCAACACAAAGTCCCTTATGGAGACAAAGCCAATTACTTTGCGTCAGACCTTCTGAACAATCTTAATTCCCCAAATAAAGATGGAGTGAATAACCCTCCAGAACCTAACTCCCCCTCCCATGTATCCACACCTACCCTTAAGCTCAGCAACCCCCCACCCGTGAACATGTCTGAGCCTACTGTGGTTGCTGCCACTTTTAATACACACTTCACCACACGTGTCAGCTCTACTCCTCCCACCGCTACCTCCACCTTTCCTGCTGCTCCTTTATCCCCCTCATCTAGGCTTCCTGTTGCTTATCTCTCCCCATCATCTATGTTTGCCTTCTCATCAGTCATTGCCTCTGATGTTTTATCAACCTTTTTCTCCCTAAAGCCCTCCAAATCCATAGTTCTTACAGTTTTGACCTAAACTACTGCACCTTTCTGCACCTCCATCGATGACCCTTTTTCGCTACTTCTAAATCTCTCCTCTCAGCTTTGCTCTGTTCCCGCCTGCTGGAAAACTGCTAAAGTCCCCACCATCCACAAAGGGGGTGACATCTGCACCCCTGAGAACTACCACCCTATTTCTCTTCTTCTCTTCCTGGCTAAACTGCTGGAAAAGCTGTTTTCTTTTTCCCCAGCTTCCCAACTTTCTTGACTCCTCCTCCTTTTTTTCCTTTCAATTTCTCTTCCGGAATGCCCATTCCAGTTTCCCCTCTACTATGTGTCAATAATTCTATCCTGAAGAGGATGCATTGGGGTCACATGTCAGCAATTATCTTTATTAACCTGGCTAAGGCATTCAACTCTGTAAGAAAGACACACACGGCCCATGTCCAAAGAGTGGAAGACACTCTTAGCATCCGAACCATGGGGTGTTGGAAAGAAGACGGAGATATATATATCACCTGATTAACAGGAAACTTGAAAACCACCATCAGCATGAACGTTGTCTGGGGGCAGAGGACATTTTTTGTACTCCTGGAAAAACAGATACAGAAATTCCACAAGCCCCCTCCCCGAGATTATTCACCCATTGAGGCGGGATGGCAAGTAAAATATACATTTTTCCCGGTAAAGTACAGTTACGTAAGAACTTACCGTAACAGTAGATCTTCGAAAACAGCTCTTGCAGCAGGTTACATCATTAGGACTGAAGCAGTCAGGCGTCAGGACCCCACGGAAATTTTCTAGCTAGCAGTCTTCAGCGGGAACGCCTCCGACGTCGGTCCTGCCCCCGACATCAGGCGTAGTACATAAGGAGGCGGTCCCGCCACAATCCCCAGTTCTCCAGCCGGAGACTCTCGGCCACTGGATGACATCAGAAGAGGAGACCAAGGATCCGCCATCAGATGGCCAAGACTAAAAAATAAATCGTTCCATCCTGAAAGATGGATGTTAGGCTATAACTTACCTCCTCCAAAACGGGGAATGGTGGGCGGGAAGGTACCTGCTGCAAGAGCTGTTCTCGAAGATCTACTGTTACGGTAACTGTACTATCTTACCTCGAGATACAGCTCTTGCAGCAGGTTACACCATTAGGACTGATGTCCAAGCAATGGCGACATTCTAAAGCCATCGGGAAGAGGGAGAACAGAGAGTACCACCCTGCTTGAGCCTAGGACATAAGTCCCTGAAGGACGGCTAAGCCGAAACTAGCCCTTTGCCTTCAAGCGATGTCCAGGCTATAATGCCTAATAAAGGTATGCACCGAGCTCCAGGGGGCTGCAGCACAAATAGCTGAAGTGGACACATTCTTCAGCGCTGCAAAGGAGGTGGCCACTCCTCTGGTAGAATGGCCCTTGACTGCGCCTGGCAAGGGTCTGCTGCGCTTGTCATAACAGAAAGAGATACATTAAATGAGCCAACGTGAAAGGGTCTGTTTCGAAACAGGGGCCCCTTTCATCCTCTCAGCAAAGGATACGAACAACTGATCCGCTTTCCGGTGCTGTTTGGTTCTGGTCAGGTAATATCTAAGACACCTGTGAACATCCAGGGTGTGAAGCAACGCTTCTCCTCGATTGGTGTACCTAGGAAAGTACACTGGTAAGTCGATATCCTGATTAAGGGTAAGGGCTGAAACCACCTTAGGCAGGAACTTAGGATTTGTCCTCAGGGATACCCTATCCTGGTGGAAAATTAAATAAGGCTCTTTGCACAAGAGTGCACGCAATTTGGAGATTCTTCTCGTCGAAGTAACTGCAACTAAAAACAATGTTTTCCATGACAGAAGACGTAACTCGCAATCTGCGTCTGGTTCAAAGGGTGGCAGCGTAAGCTGCTCCAAGACGAAGGGCAAGTCCCAAGGAGGAACCGGATCCTTGATAGGCGGCCTAAGGTGGAGGACCCCCCTTAAAAAGGCACGAGTAGTATCCAACTGAGCCACCATATGATGGCCCATGAGGGCATGATAAGCTGAGACTGCACAAAGGTGCACTTTGATCGAGGAGTAAGCTAGCCCAGACTGAAAAAGGGAAAGCAGGTACTCCAGAACCAGCTTCTCAGGACAGTCTAAGGGCAAGAAACCTCGCGTTTGAGCCCACAGGCAAAACCTACACCACTTCATGGCGTATGTTGCGTGTGTTGCCAGTTTTCTAGCGGCAGACACCACGTCTGCCACCTCTTGCGAGACCCCGTGCCGCATCATGGCTATGTCTCTGGGAGCCAGACATGTAGGTTCAATGAATGTAAATCCGGGTGGACTAGCGAGCCCTCCTCCTAAGACAACAGATGGGAGCTGATTGGCAAAGGAAGCGGAGGTTCCCGAGATAGCTGATGCAGTAACGGGAACCAGATTTGTCTGGGCCAGAAAGGCGCTATCAAGATCAGCGTCACGTGCTCCCTGCAAAGTTTGAGAAGAACTCTCTGGATCAACGGGAAAGGAGGGAAGGCGTAGAGGAATCTGCCCGCCCAGGAGAGGGACAACGCGTCTCGCCGGAAAACACCAGGCCCTGGATCTAGCGAGCAAAAATTGGGCAGTTTTGCGTTGGATGGGAACGCGAATAGATCTAATTCTGGAGTGCCCCATCTGTGGAACAGATCCTCTGCCACCTCCTGTAGAAGTTCCCACTCGTGGACTCTGGCCTGGGAACGACTCAGGCTGTCTGTGACAGTGTTGTCCACCCCGGGAATGTGAACAGTAACAAGGTTAGCGCCGTGTTGAATTACCCATTCCCACACTCTCATGGCCTCCCTGCAAAGCGGGTAGGAGTATGTGCCTCCTTGTTTGTTGAGGTAATACATCACCTCAGTATTGTCTGTTAGCAACAAGAGAGTACTCGGTGGAATCTCTGACTGGAAGGCTTGCAGAGCATAAAGGACCGCCCTCATCTCCAATATGTTGATATGGAGATGAGATTCCTGGGTAGTCCATGTTCCCTGAGACCTCACCCTGTTCAAGTGTGCTCCCCACACCAGCCCTGAGGCATCTGTGGAGAGGGTTATAACCGGGGACGGCGCTGTGAAAGGAACCCCAACAGAGAGGGTTCCCAGATCTAGCCACCATTGCCAGTCCCGAACCACGGCTTTCGTGATTCTGACTGGATGTTGCAGATGGTCTTGCCGTTGTTCCCACTGCACCCTTAACATCCACTGGGTTACCTGCATGTGGAGTCTTGCCATCGGGACTGTAGGAATGGCTGCAGCCATGTGTCCGAGCAGGCGAAGGACCAGTCTGGCTGGGACGGTCTTCTTCGCTGACAGGTCCCTTATGAGGGATCGAATGCGTTCCGCTCTGTCTTCGGGAAGAAAGGCTTTTCCATTGACGGTGTCCAGAACTGCCCCTATGAAAGTACAGTTACGTAAGAACTTACCGTAACAGTAGATCTTCAAGAGAGGCTCTTGCAGTAGGTAATTACATATAGGACTGACGCCGGCTGGCGGCAGGACCCCATGGAAAAATTTCTAGCTAGCAGTCCCTGGCAAGGGACCGCCCCTACGTCAGGTGACCAGTGTCACACGACGTCGGTATAAAGGGGCGGTCCCGGACGCCCACCTTCTAGTTCTTTCCTGCCACAGGCCCGGAAGGCCCAGACGAGAGAGAAGCAGATGTTTCCATTCCTGGAAAAAGAGCTGAAAACGCCTAGGGGGATGGAGGCCGGGAAGGTATTACCTACTGCAAGAGCCTCTCTCGAAGATCTACTGTTACGGTAAGTTCTTACGTAACTGTACTATCTTACTTCGAGAGAGCTCTTGCAGTAGGTACTTACATATAGGACTGAATCCCAAGCAGTCTGGAACAAATAAAAGTCACCGGGAGGAGAAAACTACTCCAGAAAGTAGCAGTAGCCTTGCAAGCCTCAAGACAGGAGGCCTTGCAAATCAGCTAGCCCAAAGCCTGCTCTATGGCGAGAGGCAATGTCCAAACTGTAGTGTTTCGTAAAGGTATGGACGGAAGTCCAGGTGGCGGCAGCACAGATGTCTGCCGCAGACACATTCTTGAAACAAGCCGCAGAGGCCGCTACTCCACGAGTGGAGTGACCTCTGACTTGACCCAGAAGGGTCTTGTAGTACTTGTCATAACAAAAAGTGATGTAATGAGCCAACTACATCGACAGGCATTGCTTGGAAACAGCGTTACCTTCCCTTTTGTGAGCAAAAGAGACAAACAACTGATCAGTCTTTCTGAGATCCTTTGTCCTGTTGGTGTAGTATCTCAGAATCCGGTGAACATCCATGGTATGGAGTAAACATTCCCCTTGGTTGGAGTACTGTGTGAAAAAGGCAGGTAACTCTATGGACTGATTTAAGGTAGACTCTGCTACTACTTTAGGTAGAAACTTACGGTTCGTGCGAAGAGCCACTCGTTCTTTGTGAAAAATCAAATAGGGAATTTTACACATAAGGGCCTGGAGCTCGGAAATTCTTCGAGCGGAAGTAATGGCCACCAAGAAGAGCATCTTCCACGAAAGAAACTTCAGATCTGCGGTTGCCTCAGGTTTGAAGGGAGGAAGGGTAAGTTTCTTGAGAACAAAGTTCAAGTCCCAAGGGGGAGCAGGAGTTCGGATGGGGGGCCTCAGATGAATGACCCCTCTAAGAAAGGTCTTAGAGACCTCTAATTGGGCAAATGCTTTATCTGCGAAAGGAACATGGTAGGCTGAAATAGCAGCCATGTGCGTTTTCAAGGAGGAATGACTGAGACCCAGGTCGAAGAGATGACGTAAATATTCCAGCAGAACGGCCACTGAACAGGAGAAAGGCTCCACGTTCCTAGGCCTCCACCAGAATCTCTGCCACTTTTGGAGAGACACCAAAACGAGATTGAGCTAGGTCTGCAGGAGCCATGCATGAAGTTGCAGGGACTTGAGGCCCAGATGGACCAGGGTCCCCTGATCCTGGGTCAGCAAACCTCGAGATAAAGGAAGAGGAGGAACCTCTGAGTATTGTTGTAGAAGAAAGAACCAGATTTGACTGGGCCAGAAAGGAGCGATCAGAATCATCCTCGCTCCTTCTGTGGTTAGTTTCTGCAATACACGAGGGACCAGAGGAATTGGGGAAAAGCATAGACGAATCTGCCCTTCCAGTCTAGAGACAGAGCGTCGCTTCAGAAAGCGCCTCGCTCTGGAACGAGCAAGCAAAAGGTGGGAAGTTTTGCGTTTTGGGGAGAGGCGAACAGGTCAACCTGCGGAGTCCCCCAAAGCTGAAAGATATCGTCTAGCACCTTTTGGTCCAATTCCCACTCATGTGGTAGGGCAGAGGAGCGGCTTAGCTTGTCTGCCAGGGTATTGTCGACTCCTGGAACATGAATCGCAGTGAGGTGAAGGTTGTGTTGAGTTGCCCAGTCCCAAACCCTCATTGCTTCCCTGCATAGAGGGTAGGATCGAGTCCCTCCCTGCTTGTTGATGTACCACACCACGCACCGTTGTCCGTCTGGACGGCTAGGTGACCGGGAAGAATGTATTGGTGAAAGGCTTGGAGAGCATAGAGTACTGCTGGAAGCTCGAGCACACTGATGTGGAAAGCTAGTTCCAATCTGGACCATAAGCCCTGGGTTCAGTGAGGACCCAGATGGGCTCCCCAACCTTCGCCTGATGCGTCTGTGGTCAGAGTCTGGGAGGGGGGGAGGATGACAGAAGGGGACCCTCCGAAACAGATTCTCTCGAACCATCTACCATTGCTAGTCTCGTGCCATCGGCGAGGAGATCAGAACTAGATGATCTAGGTCGTCTACAAGTTGATCCCACTGGGAGCGAAGAGTCCACTGAGAGATCCTCATGTGGAGTCGAGCTCAGTGGACCATCGGAATGGTGGCTGCCATGAGCCCCAGGAGACGGAGAACCGACCTCGCCGGAATCCTCCTGCATTCTGATAGCAGGGAGATCTGGGACTGAAGAGAGGCCGCCCTGTCCGGAGGCAGGAAGGCCTTGCTCACCATCGTATCGAGGATAGCTCCGATGAACTGTAGTCTCTGGGAGGATCCAGATGAGACTTGGAATGGTTGATGGTAATACCCAGGCAAGTAAAACCTGCTGGGTGAGGGAGAAAATGCAGAAGCTCCTCCTGGGCCAGAGGCCGCCAGGAGCCAGTCGTCCAGGTAAGGTAACCTGTACTCCCATTGTCACAGGTGGGCCGCTACCACAGCCAGGCATTTGGTAAACACCCGGGGTGCCGAGGAAAGACCAAACGGGAGTGCCCGGAATTGGTAACGGTCCCCCTGAAACACAAACCGAAGATACTTGCGGTGAGAAGGGCGAATGGGGATGTGCAGATATGCATCCTGCATATCCAGCGCACAAAGCCATTGACTCGGCCAAAGGAGGGGCAGAAGGTTCTGCAGAGAGAGCATCCTGAACCTTTTGTATTCCACGTAAAGGTTCAAGGAGCTTAGATCGAGAATGGGTATGAGATCTCCTATCTTCTTTGGGACCAGGAAGAAATGTGAATAGTAACCCGTCCCTTGAAGATGAAGGGGAACGGATTCTATGGCCCTCTTCGCGAGGAGGGCAGAGATTTCTTCCTGGACCAAAGGAAGATGATCCCTTGCGTAAGACAACTTCAGGGGTGGGTGACGGGGTGGTTTCCGTAGAAACTCTATGGAGTGCCCTTCCACTATAAGCTGGAGCACCCAAGAATCCGTTGTTATCCTCTCAAAACCCGGAAGGTGGAGGGAGAACCTCCCTCCTACCGGTTCCTCCAGTGTGTCCGGAGGCGGTGGGAGAGGGGAGGAGTCAGGTGGTGTGGGGCAGCGCTGCAGCTGGGGCACCGGCTGCTTTTTGAGCAGGGGCCTGGCTGCTGCGGGGCCCGGCCCGAGTAAGCCCACCTTCCTTGGGGTTTCGCTTGTGGCCGACTGCGTCTGCGAAAAGGACGGCGCTGCGGGTGATGGGGACGGTACATGGAATCCATGGATTTCAGAGCCGTCCCCTTCTCCTGCAAGTCGGTGATGATGTCCTTGACATCACCACCGCACCGACCCCTGAAGGTGCTTCCTGGATCGCCAGTTGCACCTCAGGGACCAAACCTGACACGGAGCCAGGCATGACGCCATAGACTCACGGCGGCGGAGCTCGCCCGGCAGTGTCCACTGCATTATGTCATCCGCAGAATGTGGCGACTGGCCAAACGAGCAGAATGGACGAGATCGGCTAACTCCTGCTTGACTTGAGAGTCAGGTAAGGAGTCTATCTTAGATTCCGCCTGGGTAAGGATGGCCTTCTGGTCATCCCCCATATGAGCGACGTAATTCAGGGCCCGAATTCCCAGTGTGGAAGAGGCGTAAATCTTTCTTCCATACTGGTCCAGGAGGCGAGATTCCTTATCCGGAGGAGACGAGCTTAGATGTTTGGGGTGCGCTGACAGGCCGTGAGCGGCGCTAATCACGACCGAATCTGCATGAGGATGGGAGTCCAGATAGTCTACACTCTCGGGAGCCTGGTATAGCCTGTTAGACTTCCTAGGAAGTGGGGCTAACGCCGACGGTTGTTTCCAAATAGTGGAAACAAGGTGGGCGTGAGGCTCGATCCAGGGTGGCACTAAAGTTGGGGCTGTCAGGGATAGGTCCAGATGTTCGGCGAGTTTGAGTCGCTGAGGATCTGGTTCCAAGGAGTGCCACTGATGAACTTCCTGGATTTTTCTGAGCAACTCCATGAAGGAAGGATCCTCCGGAGGAGACTTCGGAGGGGTCCTCGGCCGGGGCTTAGATGGAGAGCGAGGCTTGTCGTCTCTCTCGGAGCATCCTTCGGAAGAATCCGAGGAATCCGTGAGGGAAGAAGAATCAGAAGCAGAATAAGACTCCCTAACATGGCTGGGGGCAGGAACGGGTTCCTTGGGGGGTACCTGTGGACGCGTGTCCTGTCCCTCTTGGGATCCAGAGGGAAGGACCCTGGAGTCTGAAGGCGGTGAGGGAGTGTGCTGCCTCGGATGTACGGGAGCCGGGGGCGGCACCGTCGCCGTAAGGCGGCTCTCTATCTCCCTGGTGAGCTGAGCCTTGGCCTCAGCCCACCAGGAAGCCAGAGTCTCCTGCAGATCCACTGGTGGCCGTGGGGGTGGTGGAGGTGGAGGAGGAGGGGGAAAGGCATACGGGTTGTACCCGTAAGGCGAGTATCCGAAACCTGGCTGCGGGAAAACCGGCGCCAGGTATTGTGGCGTCGGGTACTGCGGCGCTGGATACTGCGGTCCCGGGTATGACGGCGTCGGATAAGACGGTGGGTACCCAGGCGCCGGGGGAGCTGCCGGAGCAGACAGCCCGGATGGTGGCCCCACGGGCGGATCAACAGTGAGAGGCCTGGAGGGTGCAGGGCCCAACGGAAGGGAAATATCCCCTGACGGCGTCGGCGGGGCCGGCATCGGCGGTCAGATCCAGTTCCTTCGGAGGTGGAAGATTCCCCGCATCGCCTGGGGATGTGGGGGAGAAATCCCCAGGGTCAGGCTGAGGTGACTTGGGCTTCCCAGCCGGCAGCAAAGGCTGCAGGGAACCGGGTACAACGGGCGTGAGGGGTCCGTCGTGAGGTTCCGTCACCCGGTGCCGTCGGGGATCCGGCGATGCGGCTTAGAAGCTAGTTCGGCGGGCGCGGGGAGCGGCGTCCGTCTTACGGGTCCCTCATCGGAGGCGGGCTGAGGTGGAGAGCAGCCAGGTCCGAAGGGGCGCGTGGTCGCCCGCCAAGGGTCGGGCGCTCGACCTCTCCCGGCGGACGCCGACTTATGGGAGTCGCCGCGCCAGTAGACCGCAAGCCTGCGGCCGAACCGGGGTGGAGGCCTTTGTCCGGAGGCGCCCGCAAGGCCCGAGCGCGAGCCAGATGGGCGGGCCAACGCCTCCTCCAAACCCTTGGAGGCTGCCGTCGGATGGTCCCCTGGAGGGGATGTTACCTGGGCCACGACTCCGGCCGGAGTCGCGGAAGAGGAGGCCTTCTCCCGGTGCCTCTCCTTGTCCCGCTTTTTGCGATGTCCTCCCAGAGAAATGGACGCCTGCCTCAGCTTCTTCAACTCTTTCTCCATTGAAGACATCTTTTTCTTGAGAAGATGGGCTTCCAGGGACTGTTGGAGCCGTTTGCGGGTAGCCGCGTTGAAGTTGAGGCAATGCTGGCACTTGTCGACCAGATGGTCGAGGCCTAGGCAGAAAAGGCAGAAGGAATGGCCGTCCTTGTGTGGCAGCTGGGCGCCGCACGAGTTGCACTTGTTTTTGTGCTCAGAGGGTGTAGGGACCATACATCACGGACCTGACGACAGAAGAAAGAATAACTTTTCCGCGAGGTGCCGCAATGAGTAACGCAGGAAAGAACTGGAAGGCGGGCGCATCCAGGACCGCCCCTTTATACCGACGTCGTATGATGCCGGTCACCTGACGTGGGGCGGTTCCTCACCAGGGACTGCTAGCTAGAAATTTTTCCGTGGGGTCCTGCCGTCGGCCGGCGTCAGTCCTATATGTAATTACCTACTGCAAGAGCCCTCTCAAAGTAAGATCTGCAGTTTCTGGGACAGTACTAGGAGAGACTTCTCGTAGTTGACGAGGATGCCCAGGGACTGAAAAAGGGTCTGGGTACATTAGATGGCTATCAGTAGTGCCTCCTTGGAAGGGGCCATGAGAAGCCAATCGTCCAGGTACGGGAACACGTAGTGGCCTTGTCTCCTCAGAGACGCTGCCACAACTGCCATGCACTTGGTAAAAACCCGAGGTGCTGATGACAGTCTGAAGGGAAGCACCTGGAACTGATAATGGTGGTCTAGAAACTCGAAGCGCAGGAACCTCCTGTGCGCCTGAGCAATAGGAATGTGCAGGTAAGCGTCCTGCATGTCTAGGGATGCCAAGAAAGCGACCTTCTTCAACATGGGGATTAGCCCTGGAAGGGTCACCATGCGAAAGCGCTTATAGACGACTGATAGATTGAGGTCGCTGAGGTCCAAAATTGGACGGAGGTCCCCTGTTTTCTTTGGAACCAGGAAGAAGTGCGAATAGTATCCTGCTCCTCTCTGGTTCCCTGGAATGTGCTCCAAAGCTTCCTTCTCTAGAAGCGTGAGCACTTTCTGCCGTATAAGCAGGGCGTGTTGACCCGAATAGCAGAAAAGCAGAGGAGGCCTTGTGGGCGGGTTGTCTACAAACTCTATATAATGGCCTTTTACGACCAACTGTAGCACCCACCTGTCGGTGGTGATCGACCGCCACCCTGGCAGGTGGTCCGCGATGCGACCCCCCACCTTCATTTCCCGTTGATCCTGAGGAGGGTCGGGGGCCGGGAAGGAGTCATGCTGTGGCAGCATTGGATCCTGCAGGTTGGGCCGACTTTGTGGCTCATTGGCCTCTGCCTGAGGATGTCCTGGCCTGGGCTTTTCGGGTGAAGGAGCCCCTCTGTTGCTGACCAGAATGAGGTTGTTGCCTTTGGGTCCGGCTGCGGAAGCAACTCTGGTTCCTGTGAAAGGAACTAAGCTGAGACCTGTACATAGCATGTACAGATCTGATCGCCTTCCCGGCTTCCTGCAATTTGGTGATCACCTTCTCCGAGGCTTCACCAAACAGAACTTTGCCATGATAAGGGGCGTCCATGATGTTCTTCTGGACGTCCGGGTTAAACCCGGAGGCACGGAGCCATAAGTGTCTCCGGAGACACACCCCTGAGGCCGCAGCTCTGGCCGAAGAGTCTGCAGAGTCATATGCGGCTCTAAGAACCTGGGTCCCCACGTCCGAACCCGTACGGAGGAGTTGCAACAGCTCCTCCTTCTGGCCACCTTCTGGCAATTTTTCAGCTAGGTCCTGTCCCTGCTCCCACAATGCATTCTGGAACTGAACCACGTGGGTGAGGTAATTCAATGACCTAATGGCACAAGTCGCGTCACAGAGGCAGGCGCTGCCCGGACGCCCAACTGCTTGACCCGGGTCTGGTGGCTGCGTGCTCAAATGCTGTGGTTTTGGAAACCGGTCATGAGAGGCTGTAATGACCAGGGAGTCGGCCAGAGGATGATTCACCAGGTACTGGTCCTCCTTTGGGGCCTTGTACAGGCGGTCGGCCTTCTTCGACATTGCCGGGGTCGAATGTGGACGCTTCCACGCAGCCTTGGTGACATCCACAAAGGTGTCCACCAAGGGTGGCACTACCACAGGCTTGGGGTCTTTTTGCCGAACCTAGCGGGCAAGGCGTAGTCTTTTGGGGTCAAGCTCTTCAGCGTCCCACTCCATGTTCTCCTGAATATGCCTCATTATCTCGGAGAACGAGGGGTCATCCAGAGGGGACCTGGGAAGGTCGCGTGGGTCCGGAGAGGGGACGCTGATTGGAGAAGGAGATCTGGAGCACTCAGAGATGTCAGATCTGGAATCCTCCGTGGACGGGGTATATCGACATCTTCTGGGTCTCTTGGGACTGGGTGACCCAGAAGTGGATCTTGACGGAGGCCTTCTCTTCTCCAAAGATCTGTCCCTAGGAGGTGATGCTGGCTCCTTGGGGGACGATGCCCATCCTGCTGACCTCCTAGGTGGAGGAGGGGGGTGCAGGTGTTGGAGGGGCTGCAGGCGCAGGAGGAGGTTGCGTGGTAACCACATCCTTCTTGATGGTGTCCCACCAGAAGGTGAAGAGCTCCTTCACTTCTGCCAGATTAAGGCCCGACGAAGAACCGGGCGCCGGTGGCCTGTCGTCGGGACCGGGCGTCAGATCCCCGGGGGTCTCTGGTTCCGGAGAGGGTTCCCGTGGGAGTTCGATGGGTCTGGGGTCGCCCGCCTGGTCTTCGGGCTGGGTAGACTCCTCCTCCGACAACGCCTCCCGACCGACGTCGGTAGGCGGTGGTGTGGTCCTTTTTTCTGCAGTAGCGGACGCCAGTCCCCCCGCCGGCATCCTCGGGGGCGAATGCCTGACCGGCGACGGGTGACGGACAGTCGCCGGTTCCTTGGAGTGCCTATGTGCCTTGGCTGACGTCAGGTGGGCCGACGTCGGGTCCGACGTCCGCTTAAGGGAGGTCAGCTCCTTAGTCTTGTGCTGGGGTGGCGGTGGTTGGGAGACAGACCTGACGTCGGAGGCCGGATGACGACTTATGGCGCTCCCCAGACCTGGACGAGGCCTTAGTCGGAGTGGAGGATGCAGGCCTGGAGGTCTTGACAGGCTGCAGAGAGGAGGAACCACTAGTCGATTTGACAAGAACCGGGGGAGGCTGAGCGCGGGCCCTCGACGGAGAGCGGTCCGATCTGGAGCCAGAGCTGCGGGAGTCCGAGGCCCTGGAAGGGGATCTGGGTCTCTCCTCTCCCGGTGCTTTCAGGTGCCTGTGGGACTTCCGTGAAGATTCCCCTCTGGAGGAAGGGTCTCGGTCCATTGCCTTAAGTTTCTCCTCAAGGAGGAAAGCTTGGAGGGCCTTCTGGCGGCGGATCCTCGTACGGCTGTTAAAGCCCTGGCAGAAGGAGCAGGCCTGGGTGTCGTGGTCTGGGCCCAGGCAGCGGACACAGGCTGAGTGAGGATCCTTAAAGGAAATCTGTTTGCTGCAGGCACACTTTGATGAATGGCCCTCCACAGAAATTGGAGAGGACATCAGGCGAGTCGGAGTGAAAAGACTGTTGAAGTTCTCCTGGTGGGCGCTGGGAGCTGACCGAGAGGCCGTTACAAAGTCTCTGGTGGAAAAGAATCTGGGGATTGTGGCGGACCGCCTTATGTACTACGCCTGACGCCGGGGCGGACCGACGCCGGAGGCGTCCCCACTGCTGAAGACTGCTAGCTAGAAAATTTCCATGGGGTCCTGACGCCTTCAGTCCTAATGGTGTAACCTGCTGCAAGAGCTGTATCTCGAAGTAAGATCCATAGTTCTGGGGGGGGGGCGGGTATACAGTTCAAATCCACACTCTGGCAGTTCCACTGGAAATGCTGATTCACTGGACAGTTTTAAGCTAAGCTCCTCCCACCATCAGGGCAGTATATCCTCCAATTCCACCCCATGATGTCACATCTTTCTACACTGGAAGCAGGGATCCATGTGTCACTTTCCGGGGAGGTCGGATGGGCTGTGTGGATGTGAAGAGTATACTGCCCCTAGAACTACTAAGTAGCCTATATTTCTAAGGGTGTGGATACAGTTCATTACCTACAGTCTGGCAAACTCCTAGCAGTTCGCAGGGATGAGTGGGCAAGGCACGCACCACTTTTTGGTGAACTGAGACTGGAGAACAGAGATCCCAAAAGCAGCATCCCGGCATGACTCTAGCTCGATACTGTAGTGAGACATGAAGGTATGAGATTTCCTCCAGGAAGCAGGCCTACAAATTTCCTGTATTGGGATGCCTCAGAAGGCAGCAAACAAGGCATCAGTGTGTCTAGTGGAATGAGCCCTAAGCAGTTTGCCAAGCTTCCAGCTAGCCAACCTATAGCAGGGTGCGATGCAGGATGTTATCCACCTGCCAACTGTCTGCTTTGCTGCTGTTTCAGGCTCAGATTTAGTGAATGTCACAAGCAGCTGGCGAGTCTCACCCCAAACTCCAGCTGAGCACTCCCTACAATAAGAGAGCACCCTCTGCAGATCTAGGGTATAAAGCCTGCAATTGGCCTCTGTGGTCAGGCCAGTAAAGTTAGCAGAGTTAAGCTAACCCAGGCAAAAAGAAATACAGGTGAGGGGGTACAGGCAAAGTCGGCAAGCATTAAAGATGCAATACTTGAAGCAACATCCCTTTGTGTTAGTGAGAAAAGGAAGTGCAAAAGAAGAAGGAAACCACTTTGGTTCTCAAACACAGTAGTAGAAAAGGTCAGAGCCAAAAGGCTGGCCTTCAGGAAATATAAGAAAATGCATAAGGATGAAGATAGGGAGGCATACCAAACTTCCCTAAGGGAAGCAGGGAAGGCAGTAAGACAGGCAAAAGCCCAAACCGAGGAAACATTAGCACAAATAGTAAAAGAAGATGATAAGACTTTCTATAGATACATTAGCGAAAGGAGAAAGTCCAGAGGGGGTATTGCTAAGATCAAAGGGGATAAGGGTGTGTGTGAGGAGGAGGACCATATAAAAGCATCGATCCTAAATAAATACTTCTACTCAATGTTTACTGAAGAGAAGGTAGGGCAGGGCCCACAGCTCTGCACCATGGACACAGGGGGGAGGGAGGTGTGCACTAATCCCTTCACAAAAGAAAGGATCCTACAAGAGCTCAATAAGCTCAAGGTGGACAAGGCAATGGGACCTGATGGCATACATCCCAGGGTACTAAAGAAGCTAAGGGTGGAACTAGCAGAGCCATTATCAGAACTGTTTAGTGAGTCTCTGAGCACAGGAGAGGTCCCAGAAGACTGGAGAAGGGCTCATGTGATCCCGCTCCACAAGAGTGGTAGCAGGGAGGAGGCAGAGAACTACAGACCAGTCAGTCTTACCTCAGTAGTGGGCAAGATTATGGAGACACTCCTTAAGGAAAGGATAGTGCAACACCTGCAATCCATAGGAGCACAGGATCAAAGACAGCATGGGTTTACAAAAGTAAGGTCCTGTCAAACTAATCTCATAGACTTCTTTGACTGGGTAACGAAAGTGGTGGACCAAGGGGGAGCAGTTGATGTTGCCTACCTTGACTTCAGCAAAGCTTTCGATAGTGTTCCAAATAGAAGATTGATTAATAAGCTGGGTAGGCTCGGGTTGGGTCAGATGTTGGTCAACTGGGTGGCAAACTGGTTGACAGGCAGAAAACGGAGAGTGGTGGTAAACGGTATACAGTCAGAAGAGATACAAATCACAAGTGGAGTACCTCAGGGATCAGTCCTGGGCCAAGTTCTCTTCAATATCTTCATCAGTGACATTGCAGATGGATTGTAGGGTAAGGTTTGTCTGTTTGCAGATAACATCAAGATCTGCAACAGAGTAGATGATGCAGATGGGGTGGGCAGAATGAGAAGAGATCTGGATAAACTAGCAAAATGGCTGGAAGAGTGGCAACTGGGGTTTAATGCAAAGAAGTGCAAGATCATTTATTTATTTTTATTTCGTTTTTGTTGACCAGGTAAGTGCACTAGACAAATTCTGCCTATTTTCGGGCACGACCCGGGGGAGGGGGATACAGATGAATGCCAACTGACCTTGAACCAGGTTAAGCTGTTGGTGGTATTTTTAGCGAATGAGGGAAATCTGGCCAGGACAATGGGGAAATTCCCCTACTAGATTGCTGACAGTAGGGGGAGCTGCTGTCTGTGAGCATGGAGTCCTCCATTTCGTGTGTGGATAGGACCTGCTTTTGATTTTCTGCCTGGTGCTGTAGACACCAAAATTGTTTCTGAAGTTCTACAACAGCCGGTTGCTTTAGAAAACGGTATGCAGCCTGAAGATCTAGTTTCACTACAGTCTTCGGACCAGGACACTGTTTTGGACCTTTCTCTTGAAGAGAAATGGCAAATTTTGCAGGCTGAGTTGTCTGAGATTGAAGCCCAGCAGAATGCAGAGAAGTTGCTCTGTGAGGAGGATAAAAAACACAAACGTTTGGAGGATGATTCCCCTGGTAAAGTTACTGGAGGTGTTTCCAAAGTTTTTATTTCTTCTTCTACTCCGCAGGCTTCTTCAGCAGGTGTTTCAGGTCCTCCCCAGGCGGCTACATCATATTGCTGTGACGTGGCGGAAGCCTGGTCCCCGGAACGGGCCCTAGAGGGGGCGGGTTGGTCGCAGGATGCCACCGGCGTTTGGAAAGCTACAGTCGCTCCAATATTAGCAGACAGTGTGCAAGAAACTGTCGAGGAATCGACTGCAACTTCCCGTGGTTGGGGCTGATTTTGAGCATCAAGAGAAAGTGGAGTCTTCAGGTACTGTTTCTTTTTCCCCCCTTTTGACTCGGTCTCCAACAAACTTCCAAACTTCCTCTGGGGATACAGGCCTGCCGCCAGTTGTGGAAACTTTTGATTTGGATGCTGCCCATGATCCCCCTTTGGGTGAAAAGACTGATTCCTCCCTGACCTTTGCTAGTTTATTTAAGAAACCCGTGGAACTTGCTAAACGGAGGAACACTGTGCGGTTTAGGTATCTAGGGGTCATGGAGACACCTCCTGATCGTTTTTTTGTGGGGAAGGTTTTGCTAAAACAATCTTTGTATTTTACCCCTGCAGATGTTTATGCTCTCATTCATGCACCAGGGGAATCCACTTTTTTTTTTCCCTCCTCTCCCATGATCCCCTCTCTTGGAGACACTCTCGGCCTTTTCAGCCTCGCTCACCTGCCTGTAGACCAGAGCAGTCCATCCCCCACGAGCCTTGGTTTACCCCAGGCGGGAATGCAGGTGGGGGCCCTACACCCCGAGACTTACTGGAATTTCGTCGGGATGCTGTCTCTGGGCAGGCAGAAGACTTTAGTCGGGGCCTAGTGCTCCGTCTACCCGGGGGACACGCGAGGTGCTTTCGGTGTTCTTACTCGCTGACGTGCGTGTCCCTGGCGTCAAGGCGCTGGCGCGGCGTCTGGCATCCACCCCCCTTCTTCCTGCCATCGGCCTTGCTGCGCCTCAGGTCTCCACCTGGGGACAGTCAAGCGCCGGGCTCTGGATCCCCCCCCCCGGAGAGGACGAGCAGTCCCTGGGACGCTCAAGCCCTCTCCCCCCGCCGACCCTCCAGCTTCCCGGCTCGTTCCCGAACCCGGTCGCTGGCGCCGCAAGCGGAACTCGCCATGCCGCGGTCGGCTGAATCCACTTTGATGTTAGTTTTCGAACCCCATATCTGCTGGAAAAATTTTGGACTCGATATATGAATTTCAAGACTAACCCTCTTTGGATCCCCTTCCAAATCATTCCTTTAACTAAACAATCCTTTTGGGTTATCACTGTTTTATTCTGTAATGAGGGGGTCAATGTTCAGGATATCCTTTACTGGTTGGACAAACGATGTGAAGTGCAAGGTACCCCGAGCCCATTTTAGATGGGGAAGGTTTTTGGAATGGGGGTTGGAAAATTAAAATTAAATTACAGTATGAGAGTACTGACTTAAAACATTTGCCAAACTCTCTTTATATTGGGAGGGATAAGGGGTTCATCTTTTATCCAGGACAGCCCCATAGGTGCTTTAAATGTGCATCTGCTAGACACATTAGCCCAAACTGTGAAATGCTTAAATGCATTCTCTGTGGAGAATTGGGTCACACGAGTTTCCATTGTACAAACCCTTTGAAGTGCACCTTGTGTGAGGAGGAGAGGCATTCCTTTCCTACTTGCCCCAGGGAATCTCATAATACTGCTGATGCAGACTTCACTATTCAGGATTATTATATTCAAAAATCTAAATCGGCCTCTGGCCTTCGGGGTTTTTCTCCTTCTCCCCATACTGCCCCGGTTGAGGTAACTCCGAATGTGGCTGATTCAGATACTGTTGCTATAGTAGACTTGAAGGTTGGGGGTGAATATATTACCCTGGTCCCTGGGGATGTCCCTCAGTCTTCTGACTCTATGGCCCCCCAAGCCTCCTCCTCCTGTGAGTGATGGATTCCTGGAAGTGAAAAAAAAGAAGGAGACGAAGGGAAGTAAGGGTAAGGCTCACGTTAGGAGCTCTGTGGAACCAACTGTTCATGACAATCCTTTTCATCCTCTTCGGGAGGGTGTATCTGAGGATGATTTAGAATCTGATGCTGCATCTCGGGCCTCTTCACAGGCTGAAGCCCCCTCGGATGCTGAAAATCTGGAAGGTACTGTTGCCAGTCGAACTAGGAGGAGGCGTATGGGTGTGAGGGCCTCCTCTAGGAAAGTACCCTTTTTCTGATCTCTGTTCTGAGTCTGAGTCATTATGATTTAACTATAGTCTCTCAACACAAATAGTGTGTTGTCAGAGCGAAAGAGACTGGCGACTTTTTCATTATTTTCAGATTTATGTTTTGATGTGTTTTTTTTTCAGGATACCAGGTTACAGTCCCAAACTGATATTAAGATAGGGAGGGATGCCTGGGTTTGGGGAGCTAGTTTTTGGTCAGGGGGGACTGATCTTTGTAGTGGGGTAAGGATTTGTTTTTCCACTCATAATATTAAAGTTCTTCACTCTGCAGACATTTCCCCAAGTAGGGTCGTTTTGTTGGATGTAAAGCTTCAGGAGATGGATTTTTGTCTCATAAATGTATATGCCCCTCAAACTAAATCTGGGAGGGAAGAGTTGTTTAAACTTATTTTGCCAGATCTTTTTACATCTAGATATGTACTTTTTGGTGGATACTTTAATATAGGTAGATTGTTTTCGGATAGGGGTCCCAGGGTCTCTAAACTTTATTGTGATTCACAGCACCTTAATCAGGTTTTGCAATTGACTGGGTTCATAGATGCCTTTGCCTTTCCAGATATCTCTAACCCCCAACCCCCCCAATACCTTTTATAAGGGCCTCTTATCTACTCGGATAGATTTTTATTTTTTATCCCCTCATTTAACTATTAAGCATAAATTTGTGACACCAGTTGCCACTTCTGACCACGGTCTCCTTGTTGTTTCTTTCTCAGATCTTGCTGTTACTGTCAGAGGGAAGGGGTATTGGAGACTAAATTTAAGTTTGATGGCAAATGATGAAATCCGGGAGGGTTTTCAGGCCCTGGTACAAGCCAGACAATCTGTATCTTTCCTATATGATTCTTTGGCGGACTGGTAGTCCGATAGTGAGGCCTATTTTCAAAGATATTTTCAGTTAATGGGTAAATTAAATGGTACAAAACAAAAAGAGGATTATAAGGTTTTACAAGAACAACTTGTGTTATTGCAGTTTTTACAGGTTTCTACTGGGTCTTCCTATGTTGACCAAATAGAACAGATTAAGCACGACTTGATAAATTTACAATATAATAGGATGAAATCCTTAGAAGCTAAACAAAAAAAGGGGATGCACTGGGAAACAAGGCTGTGTTAATCCTTTTGATTCCTGCTCTGCCAAGTGTCACAATAAAGTTATGTACTCCCTTAGGTCTAAGGATGGGTCTGAGACGTTTGGGAACTTGGATATCATGCAGGAAGTGGAAAGTTTTGTACAGTCTAAATTTTCTTCTGTAGCCATCCTTGACACAGAAGTTTTTTGATTGGGTGGGCTCTTGTGGTTTGGCACAAATTCCTGACTCTCTGAAATCTTCTTTGACTGCCCCTATTAATGAACAAGAGTTGGGTTCCATTATCTCTAGTTTAAAACCAGGTGTAGCCCCAGGGCCTGATGGCCTATTGAATGAATTTTACAAATTACTCTTCCCATTACTCACATCTGAGATTGTTGCGGCTTTCCATTTTTTTTCTAGATTCCTGTACTTTACCAGGTAGTATGTATACTGGTCTTATTTTTTTTTCTATTTAAAACTGGTGATAAATCCCTTTTGGATAATTGGTGACCCATTACTCTTTTAAATACCGATAGTAAAATCTTGTCGAAATTGCTGTATCATCGCTTAACTTTGGGTTTAGAAGATATAGTTCATCCCACATAGTTTTGTGCTGTTCCTGGGAGGAAAATAGCTGATGCACTTATTTTGCTTAGGGAAATTATGAAAAGGGATCTGGAGGGGAAGTGAGTGGTTATTTAGTAGGGTTGGATCAATCTAAGGCCTTTGATACTGTTTGTCATGATTACTTATGGATTATACTTCAAAGTCATGGTTTTCTGGTTGTCTTCTTGAACTGGCTTAAGTTATATTACCAAAAGGCTATGGTTAAACCTTATGTGAATGGCTGAGTGGGGGCTAGTTGTCCAGTTCAGAGGGGAGTTAGGCAAGGTTGCCCCCTGAGTCCGGTATTGTATATTTTGGCATTAAATCCGCTTTTAAGGAAATTACAGCTGCATGATGATATCAGGGGTCTTTCAGTGCATAGTGGGGATAAGGAGGTTAAAAGTATAACCTATGCGGATGATATGTGCCTGGTATTTGGGGACCAGGCATCAGCAAATACGGCAGCTCGGGAAATTTTGTATTTTTCCATGTTGACTAATACTACCATTAATATCGTCAAAAGTAGATGTCTTCCTATAGGTGACTTAGGTTCTAAAATTCTGTTTTTTTTTTGGACATACCATGTCAGACTCAACCACAGAGATTACTGTTTGTTTTTTTTGGTACAGGGGACATGAGTACTTATAATTGGTCTCTTATTATATCAGACGCTAGGGTGAAAATTGGGAAGTGGAATTCCTGGCATATGTCCAAGCTAAAAAGAGTATATATGGTAAAAACCTTTTTATTGCCAATGTTTCTGCATTTATGTGTGTTTTTTTCTGCTAACTGTGCGATTAGAGACTATACTTTATGGCTTATTTTTTCAATACATTTGGGGTAGTCGGCTTAATCCGATTAAAAGAGGGGTTTGTATCGCCCTATCAAAGATGGTGGATTGCAGATGGTTCATCCTATTTTTTTTTCTTTTCTTTATTTTTATATGGGAATTTGAAGCCTGTGAGGGGCAATGGGGCCAAGGTTTGGAATCCCTGGGTTTCTGACCAAGCTGACCCGTGACTTCTTTCCTGGGGTATTGAGTCCGCCATTCCAAAACAAAACTCACTTCAAGGCCTCTCTTCATATATGCAGTACATTTTTGGGAAATTGAAGCTATGGGGTATTACTAAAAGACAATTATTAACCCTTTCTAGGAAAGAGATGTATGTATCTACAGTCTCTAGTTTTTTTATTGAAGTTTCTAGATACTGGATTAAAACTCCAAGTGAAACTGCAATTATAGGGAAAATGTTGCTTAATCCTAGATTGCAGAGAAAGATGTGGGATGTACTTTGGTTAAGTGTTCACGATAAATTAAATGTATGGAATAATCTGAAGCATAAGGGATTAGCTGAGAAAGTGTGCCCTAGGGATGACAAGTGCCACGGGGTATTGAAAACTGTAGATCATTTGTTCTTTTAATGTCCTTTTGGTCCTTTCTTTATTCACAGTGGCATTCCTTTCCTTTTTCTTGTCTAACTAGAGATATTTTGTTATTAGGTTTGTTACCTAAGAAATGGTTTAAGTATGATTCAGGAACCGTTCATTTATTTTTGTTGATACTTAAGTACCATATATGGCATACGAGATGCCAATTAACTTTGTATAAAAGAAGGGCTAGTGCTAAACAATTGTTCTGGACGGTATATAACTCCTTTAAAAGGTTTAGGGATTTGGATTTTTTAACTTGTTCACGCTTCCTTTTTCAAGAGAGATGGCGTCATATGAACTGGTTTTTGGATGTGGGGTAAGTTTCAGAAAGAGAGCTGTATTATATCTTTAGGGGGTATTGTCATGACTATTGTTCATGACTTCTTATACTGCTTATTTTATGTTTTATTTTAGTGTGCTTTAACACTTTTTTGTATGATTTTTGTTTGCCTTTTGAATACATTTCTTTTCATTAATACTAAAACAGTGATGATGAATTTGTGTATTGATTGTATGATGTAATGCTTATTTACGTTTGTCTTTATTTCTGTATTTATGTTTTTGTGTGCAGTAACACTTTTCTGTGTATATTTTGTTTTCCAGTTTTAATAAAAAATTCCCCTACTCTTTTTCGATAAGTGCCATGGGATCTTTAACATCCACCTGGACTACCACCAATCCAGGCAGATGGGACCTCGGTTTAACGTCTCATCCGAAAGACGGCACCTCAGAAGTGCAGCACCCCTCTCATGCTGCACTACAGTGTATTGGGATATTAACCCAAGTGCCAGATGTGGGAACTGAACCCACAGCCCTCTGATCTCCCGGCCTCAGAGGGGAGTGTGCTACCTACTGAGCCACTGACACTGACATCATGCACATAGGGAAGAGAAACCCCGAAGCCACCTATAGGCTGGGAGGGGAGTAACTGGCAGTCACAAGGGAAGAAAGAGACTTGGGCGTCATCATCACCGATGACCTGAAATCATCCAAGCAGACCTCTAAAGCAGTAGGTAAGGCTAGAGGGATGTTGGGGTGTATTAGTAGGGGTATCACAAGTCGTAAGAGGGAGGTAATAATCCTTCTTTACAAGACACAGGTTAGGCCCCATCTGGAGTACTGCGTGCAGGACTGAAGGCCACACCTTCACAAGGACATTAACCAAATTGAGGCAGTCCAGAGAAGGGCAACCAAAATGGTGCAGGGACTGCATCAGAAAACATATGAGGACAGATTAACTGAGCTCAATATGTATATGCTAGAGCAAAGGAGGGAGAGGGGTGATATGATTGAAACATTCAAACACCTTAAGGGCAGTAACAAGGTGAAAGAGTCTAACATGTTTCAATATAAGAAAAATAGCAGGACAAGAAGACACAGCATGAGATTAAATGGAGGACAATTAAGGGGTAATGTGAGTAAGTTATTTTTCACAGAAAGGGTGGTGGATGCATGGAAAGGCCTGCCTCAGGAAGTGGTGGATATGAATACAGTGCAGGGCTTCAAACAGGCACGAGATAGGCATAAGGGAGCAATACAGATGAGTATGAACAGATAGACCATTGACAGAGCAAAGACCGATGGCACATTCATAAGGTAGAAAAAGAAATGGGCAGACTGAATGGGCCTTGCCGTCCTTATCTGCCGTCAACTTCTATGTTTCTATGTTTCTAAAGTATACTGGTAAGTTAATTCCCTGGTTAAGGTGAAACTCTAGTACAATCTTCAGGAGGAACTTCGGTTGGGGGTGAAGGATAACCCTGTCCCTGTGGAAGACCAGGTAAGGAGACTCCACTGAAAGTGTCAGGAGCTCACTGATCTTTCTGACTGATGTACTGGCCACCAAGAAAGCCATCTTCCACAACAGGTGAGACATCTCATACCTGTACGTAAGCTCAAATGACTTAACCATGAGGACAGCCAGCACCAGCAGTAGGTCCCATGGTAGAGGTGGTTCATGCACTGGAGGGGACAGGTGGTCAAGGTCCTTGAATATCACCCCACCACCTTCTTCTGGAACACAGCTGGCACACCAGCCCGCAGTCAGTATGCAGAGTTGGCTGCCAAATACACCTTGCGAGTCACTGCTCTCGGCCTCAACTGAGAGAGGGATCAGAGGTACATCAGTATGCTTGCAACAGGACAGGCAAGTGGGATCAAGCTCCTTGCCCAGACACCAAATGGAAAGCCTCTTACATTTGAAGGTGTAGCACCGGCGACTTGACTTTTCTGAGAGGCCTCCACAATGCGGAGTACATCATCTGAAAGACGCAACACCCCGAACTCTAGCTGCTCAGGAACCAGGCAGTGAGGTGTAGAACCATACCGATATTAACCAAATTGAGGCAGTCACAAAGGAAGAACAAGACTTGGGCATCATCATCACCGATGACCTGAAATCATCCAAGCAGACCTCTAAAGCTGTAGGTAAGGCTAGGGGGATGTTAGGGTGTATTAGTAAGGGTATCACAAGTCGTAAGAGGGAAGTAATAATCCCTCTTTACAAGACACCGGTTAGGCCCCATCTGGAGTACTGCATGCAGTACTAGAGGCCACACCTTTACAAGGACATTAACCAAATTGAGGCAGTACAAAGAAGGGCAACCAAAATGGTGCAAGGACTGCATCAGAAGACATATGAGGACAGATTAACGGAGCTCAATATTATACCCTTGAGCAAAGGAGGGAGAGAGGTGATATGATCGAAACATTTAAACACCTTAAGCGCACTAACAAGGTGAAAGAGTCTAACATGTTTAAATATAAGAAAAATAGCAGGACAAGAGGACACAGCATGAGATTAGAGGGAGGCCAATTAAGGGGGAATGTGAGGAATTCTTTTTCACAGAAAGAGTGGTGGATGCATGGAACAGCCTACCTCAGGAAGTGGTGGCTATGAATACAGTGCAGGGCTTCAAACAGGCATGGGATAGGCATAAGGGAGCAATACAGATGAGTATGAATAGATAGGCCACTGACAGAGCAAAGGCTGATGGCACATTTATAAGGTAGAAAAAGAAATGGGCAGACTGGATGGGCCTTGCGGTCCTTATCTGCCGTCAGCTTCTATGTTTCTATGTCTAGGCAACAAGTCCAGACAAAGAGGCAACTGCCATGGAAGTCTGCTGCTGAGGTTGAAGAGATCTGGATACCAGAACTGTTTGGGCCTGTCTTGCGCTATCAGGATAATCTGCACCTTATCCTTCCAAACCTTGACCACCACGTTGTGGATCAAGAGGAAGGGAGGGAAGGCATACCTGAGGCCTGGGGTCCAGGGCCTCGCAAAGGCATCCCCCAGCAGGGTCCCAGTCTGTGGGGGAAGAGCACAGAACAGCCTCAGCTTTCTCTTTTCCCAGAAGGGCAAACCAATCCACCAGAGGGGTGCCCCATCGGGAGAACAGGTCACTAACCACCTCCTGATGCAGGGACCACTTATGCAACATCTTTCCTCCATGACTAGGAGCATCTGCCAGCTGGCTGTTCATTCCTGCGACAAGTATCACCTGGAGATCTTCATCAAGACTGCGCATGAAGGATCAGGTGTGGAGGGCCTCCTGGCAGAGGAAGGGAGTGTGCACCACTTTGCCTGTTAAGGTAAAACATGGTCGTGGTATTGTCCATTTGGATGTCCATGAACTGACCTCTGACCAGAAGAGCAAATTTGGTGACGGCCAGTCGCACTGCACAGAGCTCCAACCGGTTAATGTGGTGTCGGGACTCCCTGGGTGACCAGAACCTGTGGGCTCTGAGGGCTCCTAGGTGTGCTCTCCACCCCCACCAAAGGCATGTCCATCATAGGCATGAAGGTCAGCTCTGAGAGGACAAATGAGATTCCTTCCTCCAGATGGCAAGGGACCAGTCACCAATGGACGGCATCCCACAGACTGGGTCACTAAGGTTGGCTTGTCCAGGTGACCTAGGTGCTGGAACCACTGGTGGCCCACCTTCCACTGCAGGCGGTGCATCCGCCAGCATGCCCAATGGACCACGCTGGTGATGGGTGCCATGTACCCAACCAGCCACAGGAAATCCCGGACAGGGTATGAGCACACAACACACCCCTAACTTGCCAGGGATCTGGGACATGGGCTATGGCTCCTTTAACCAGGGGCTGAGCAATATCCTCCCTTAGGGCTGACAACGTGTCCTGTGACACTGAGGACTCACGCAGAGCATGAAGTTGGTAAGGAAGGAGAGCCACAATGTCGAGAGGCAACCCTCTGCTTACCACCTCCAGTACCTACTTGTCTCTAATAATAACGAACCAATGTGACCAGAAGTGGCATAACCAACCCACCACAGGGAGCTGGGTCAGGGATCTGACAGGGAGAAGGATGACACCTCCTGACCCATCACTGGGCAGTTCTGGAGGGGGCATGAGCTACTGGGGCCAGAGGGGCACTACTTCCCCCTACCCCCACCTTTTTTTCCACTCCTGGCCACTGAACTTGGCCTTGGGATGCTAGGCTTGGTATCGCCCTAGGCAAGACGCTGGATGCTGTGAAAGTTCCAGAGCTTGTCCCAGAATGGCCTTAGCCATAGAAAAGACAACCCTTGTGGAATCGTCCTTGTTCAGGATATCAGTGAAGTGGTAGTTAGCCCACTTCTGAACTGGCTCCAAGGACACATTCATGGACTATGACATAAAACAGAGGAGAGTTTAAACTGTCACCAGCTCAGCATGTGGTCTACACTAACCCCTCCCCCCCTTGAGGCTTCTCCTCGATGTCAACCTGCAGATCAATGGTCGAGGTCAAGGCATCGTTCTCTAGTCAGTGGACAGTTCCTTGACCAAGCCCAGTTGAAGGCATGGGCACTCAACAACAGGGATAACCCATCCGAGAACTCCTTAAAAGCGGCCCAAGATCATCTGTCACCATGGACCACCACAGTGTCTTCAAATTGGATGAGCTCCACTGACAACTGTTCTGACAAGCCATCTGCAGAACGCGAGTCCTTAGTTGGAACTCCCACAAAAGGTGGCAGTGGAGGCAGATCCACCAGTAAGGGTGCAGCAGGAGATGCCAGAGACATCTGCTGAGAGTGGACCAGTTTGCGCATCAGTGGCAGCTGCAAAGTGATCGTAGGTCCAGGTGGCAAAGGAGCTGCTTGAAGCACCTTTGCATTCTGCAGCAGTGCTTCTCCTCACCTGAGAAAGTCCAGGAACATCAACAATGGTGCAAGAGTGCCTCGGCCTTGACCATCGACCTGAGGTCGTCGAGAAGCCATCTGGAGGTCCGTGTAGACTACATGCTGAGCTATGTTCACAAGCATCACCTTGGAAGACAAGACCACTGGTGGCGGCTGGTCCAGAGTAGAACCAGCTGGGAACACCGACTGGGCCATGTCCTCCTGGATGAGGACCTGGAGAAATGGAGTCTGCGACTCCTCAACAGTCTCCTCTGACAACTGATCAATAGGATTGAGAAAAATCTGAACAACTCGCTTGACCAATGTAGAGGTCGGCAAGCCCAACAGGGGCATGGAGGAGCTGCTGACCAGCCCAACAATCGAAGGGAGCTCGACCAGAGTCAAGCAGTCAGACAGTCGAGGGAGCGAGAGGAGCTCTATCCTTCCTGATCCCACGACCAGTGCAAGTGACGCTTGTGCTAACTGCTGTGATGAGCAGAGCTCTCTCCAAAATAGTGGAGGGCCCAGGATATGTTCTGGAACTGTCCAAGAAGGATCCTCTGCTGCTGGTCCCAGCCAGAGGCAGTGCCAAGGCTGAAGTGCCCACCACAGCAGCCACTGCCTCCTCTTTCAAGGCCACCATTTGAGATGCCAACAAGGCTGCAGCTGAGGCCTTCTTGCAGACTTTAGGTTGAATTTTTGGTCTCTGTCAGCTGGTGGACCAAAGAGGACCCTAGCGGCACGGTCTTCCAGCAACACTAGAAGTATCACCTAACACAGGCCACAGCCAGTCATACTGTGCTGACATTCAAGGCAGTAAACCATGACTTGTGGAAGTCTGTATTCAACATCATCTGCATACACGTGACACAGATCATGAAGTCATGGGACAGCTCAGCTTCCTCCATTTTCATCTTCTCGTCAAGAGTGAGGCAGAGCAGTAGTGCAGGAGCAACGGTGATCGAGGAATGCAACTCGAAGAAGTACTTGTTTGTTGAAGAAAACTGCTGAAGCACAAAGGGAACCTTCAGTGCTGTAGAGGCTTGAGGGAGGAGACCTATCCCTTCTAGTGGAAAGGAAGATCTGATGTTATGAAGCAGAGCTGGAGAACATACCAAATGGGTGGTGGGAGTGGTTTATCTTAAAGACATTTGAAGAATCAGAATTTCCAATGTGTAACTACCAAAGTGTGGATAATTAACTGTATCAGTGCCCCAGGAAGCACTATTTTCCACAACAGGTGTGACATCTCACACTTGCCCACGGGCTTGAATAGTTTTCTCAAGACCTTTTTCTCAAGACAGAGTTACCACAAGTAATATGCACAGTGCCACAGCATGTCTGTGTGTATTCTTAGTAAAGCCTAGCTACTTGTACCATAGGACTGGATTTAGAGCTATAAGCATTCACTGAGTCAGGAAGAAAACTGCTGAAAAACATTTACTAACAAGTCAGTTTAGGAACATCAATACCATGCTGCCCCAACCTGCAAAGTTTCGCATAGACATGCTTTATCATGGATGAAAAAAAGTTGTAATGTATATTCTTTGTAAATTTGATTACACTATTTTTGACTTTTCTGTGACAAATTCTGGATGTAATATGATTTCTATTGATTTGATTTTTGGACAGAGTACACATTTGACTCTTAGTACTGTATTTTCCACCTGGTAAAATTTTAAATGGTTTAGATTTATTGACCCTTTTTCGTGAAGCTTTTCCCCCCCCAATAGAGAATGGATTACTCTTGGTGACTTTAATTGCAGTTGGGATAAAAGTTTGAAGGGTGGAATCAGAGAGACTTTGGTTAATCTGGGAGTAACACAATTAATTAAGGAAACTACCAGACTCAATTATAAAACAGGTGTAGGGACCACCCTTGATTGGAACATTGTCACTCATGTTGATAGAATTTATAAATCTGAGGTTATGGCCGACACCATGAGTGACCACTGTCCTGTCAAATGTGAGGGGTCCATAAAATTATTAAAAAGTCCTCCCAGATATGTTGAATGTCGAAATTTGGCTAAGTTTACCCCAAGGGAATCCACGATTTATATAATAAAATTGACTGGTCCCCTTTGGTAATTAGCACTAACATTGATGAAATGTGGGATTTTTTTTGCATAGCTTATCATGCAATTGCAAATATAATCTCTCCCTTAAAGAAAATAAGAATTAGATCATCCAAACAAGAATGGGTTACAAGGGACCTCATTCGCTTAATGAGAAAACGTGACAAGTGTTGGAAATCTTATACTCTTTCTAGAACCCTGCTTGCTCTTCAAGAGTATAAGACACTTAGAAATATTGTAAATCTGAAATTAGGAAAGCTAGGGTCGCCTACTGTTTAAATGAACAAAGGAATTCCAGGGCCAATCCAAAAAAGACTTGGAGTTCCTTAAATAAAATTTTGGGACAGGGTAAAGTAGATTCCGTTCCTAGTCTTCATCATAATGGACAAAGTATAACTGATCATCTTAGGGTATCTAATATTTTCAATAGTCATTTTGGGAACTTAGGCCCCTATAGATCTCCCATAGATTTGGATGATGTATCTGATAATAATGATATTCATAATGACACTAACCCAAAGTGTTATTTTAAGTCTCTTTCCCCTTCCACAGTAAAAAAAATACTTTTTGAAAAATAATCCAAAACCTTTTCAGGGCCAGGATGGTGTTGATGTTAGGATAATTAGAATGGGTATTGATTGTTTTGTTTATCCACTAGTTCACATCTTTAACTTTTCCTTATATCATAATGTTTTTCTGAGTAGCTGGAAATGAGCAGTTATAAAACCCATCCTAAAGAATGGAAATCCTTCTTTAGTTACTAATTATCGTCCTATTTCCCTTTTATTGCCCATTTCAAAAATTCTGAAAAGGATTGTCATGGACCAAACATACAGGTTACTCACCTTTAACAGGAGTTCTAGGAATGGCATATGTTGTTCATCCACACTGTCTGGCAGGTTCCTTGCCGCTTTAAATCTTGCGGAAGGTCTTCAAGCTGGCTCCTCCCACCCACCCACCGGGTGGTAAAACTCTCAGCTCGCCCCATGGCGCCAGATATAGCCCGCTGGAAGCCAGGTTGTGCGTCGAAGCCGAGGTTATGGAGTTTGTGGATGAACAACATATACCATTCCTAGAACTCCTGTTACAGGTGAGTAACCTGTATTTCTAAGGACATGGATATGTTGTTCATCCACACTGTCTGGCAGACTCCTAGCAGTTCTCCGGGAGGAGGGAGGCAAGGCGCACACCCCCTACTTGGGAAATAAAGACTGGAGAACCGAGGCCCCAAAACCAGCATCCCGGCGTGACTCACGGTCGATGTGGTAGTGGGTGATGAAGGTGTGTGCTGACTTCCAGGTAGCAGCCCTGCAGATTTCCTGGATAGAGACATCCCTGGAAGCAGCCACCGATACAGCAGTATGGCGGGTAGAATGAGCTCTTATCCCTCTGGGAGGCTCCATGCCCGCCAACCTATAGCAGAGATCTATGCAGGAGGTGACCCACCTGCCTATCATCCGCTTGGCTGCAGGTCTGCCAGGTGCGGCTTCAGCGTAGGTGATAAACAGCTGGCAAACCTCTCCCCGATCTTCAGACGTCTGCTCCTTATAGTAAACAAGCGCTCTTCTGGGGTCCAAAGTATGGAGCCTATATTCGGCCTCCGAGGTGTGATTGGGGTAGAACACCGGCAGAGTCAACACCTGGTTAAGATGAAACTCCGACACCACCTTTGGAAGGAATTTCGGTTGGGGGCGCAGGACAACCTTGTCCCTGTGGAAGACCAGATAAGGAGACTCGATGGAAAACGCCTGGAGCTCTCCCATCCTTCTGGCTGACGTGATAGCCACCAAGAAGGCGGTCTTCCATGACAGGTGAGAGATGTCGCACCTGTGCATCAGTTCGAATGGCTTGCCCATGACCTTAGCCAACACCAGCAGTAGATCCCACGAAGGTGGAGGTTCTCGCACCGGAGGGGATATGTGATCAAGGTCTTTGAAAAAGCAACCGGCCACCTTCTCCTATGCCACCGACTGCTTCCCGGTAAGCAGAGATGGTTGCCAGGTGCACCTTAAGGGTCGTCGACTGAAGCCCTTGTTGAGAAAGGGACCACAGGTAGTCCAGGATGCTTGCCAAGGAACAGGAGGAAGGGTCCAGGCCCTTGCCCTGACACCAAATGGACAAGCTTTTCCATTTGAAGGTGTAGCATTTTCTGGTTGACTCCTTACAGGATGTCTCAACAACGCTGAGGACCTTGTCGGAAAGACCAAAGACCTGGAACTCTAGCCACTCAGGAACCAGGCCGTCAGGTGCAAGGAATGAAGGTCTGGAAGGAATACCTTCCCCTGACTGACTGACTGAGATCAGGTCCGGGTGGGCTGGAAGACACCTCAGGAGCCTGGAGCTGAGACTGAGGAGATCTGGATACCAGAACTGGTGGGGCCAGTCTGGGGCGACCAGAATCACCTGCGCCTTGTCCCTCCTCACCTTGAGAAGCACCTTGTGGATCAAGGGAAATGGGGGAAAGGCGTATAAGAGGCCCGGGGTCCACGGCCTTGAGAAGGCATCCCCCTGCAATAAGCCCTGCTGAGGGGGGTGGGCATGAAACAATCTCAGCTTCGCATTCTCCCTGGAGGCAAACAGGTCCACCTGAGGTGTGCCCCAGTGGGAGAACAGATCCTGTACTACCTCCGGCAGGAGAGACCACTCGTGGGACGCAGCCCCTATCCGGTTTAGGGCACTGGCCAGAGTGTTGGAGGCTCCTGCCACATGGATGGCAAGGAGATCCGCCTCCAGGCTGAGCACGAGTGACCAAATGCGGAGAGCTTCCCTGCACAGAGGCATGGAGCGCATCCAGCCCTGGCGGTTTAGGCAGTACATGGTCGTGGTATTGTCCGTCTGGACCTGAACCACTTGACCCCGTAGAAATGGAGCGAAGGCGGTGAGGGCTAGATGAACCACTCTAAGCTCCAGCAGGTTGATGTGGCATCGGGACTCCCGAGGGGACCAGAGGCCGTGTGCTCTGTGCTCCCCCAGATGGGAACCCCAACCCATCAGAGAGGCATCGGTCGATAGAGAGATCATCGGCTCAGGGCGGACGAACGGGATGCCCTCCTGCAGATGTGCTGGAATGGTCCACACATTGGAGAGCGTTCCACATCCCCTGGGTCACTGTCACTAGCTGATCCAGCAGATTGAAGTGCTGTGACCATTGGCTGGCCAGCCCCCATTCAAGGGGACGCATGTACCAGCATGCCCAACGGACCACACTGGTGCAGGCCGCAATGAGGCCCAGGAGGCGGAGGAAGTCCCGGGCAGAGCACAATTGCCCAACCTGAAATGATTGGGCAAAGGAGGAAAGAACCTCGGCCCTGTCCGCCGGGAGCCATGCTCTGGCTCGTAGAGAGTTGAGCTCTGCCCTGATGAATTGTATCACCTGCTTTGGCACGACTTCCGACTTGGCCTCGTTGATGAGGAAGCCAACCTGAGCGCAAACCTGGAGGGACAGATCTCTGGACCGCTTCACCTCCGTTCTGGAGGGGGCTGCAATCAGCCAGTCATCCAGGTAGGGGTACACCCGGACCCTTTGGCGCCGCAGGAACGCTGTCACCATTGCCATGCATTTGGTGAAGACCCTGGAGCTAGTGAAAGGCCGAAGGGCATGGCCCGGAACTCTTAGAGGGATCCCTCTGCCCTGAAGCGGAGGAATCTCTGGTGGGACGGACGGATTGGGACGTGAAAGAACGCGTCCTGGAGGTCCAGAGAACAGAACCACACGCCTCGTTCCAAGGATGGGATTATCTGAGCCAGAGTGACCATCCTGAAGGTCCGAGACCTTAGGAACCTGTTCAGATCGTGCAGGTCGAGAATGGAGCGCCAGCTCCCACCATCCGTTTTGGGACCAGGAAGTACCTGGACACAAACCCCGGGTCTGGAGGAGGATCTGCCACCATCCTGATCACCTCTTTTTCGTGGAGCAGGGTGATATCGGCTCGGCGAGCCAACAGAGAGGCTGCGGACCCCGTAGCCCCCCCGAGGGGCGACGGCTCAGAAGGGCAGGGCCTGCTCAAACTCCAGGGGCAGGCCCTTTCCTACCACCTCCAACACCCAGCGGTCCGTGGTGATACTGGACCAGGTGGAAAGGAAGTGGCGGAGCCGTCCCCCCATGGGGGGAACCCAGGGGGGAGTGACGAGGCTGGGGGTGACACCCCTCAACCCGTCACTGGGCAGGCTTGGAGGAGGGACCGGCCGAGGGAACTCCTGGGTCTTTTCCTCCCTGCTTCCTATTAGAGGAAGCTGCAGGCTTGGCTTTGAGGTGCCAAGCGCGAGCCTGCTGGCCCTGATGTTGGTGCTGTTTGGCCGGACGTGCCGCAGGCTCAGAAGGGCGAAAGGACTTATGTTGTTGTTGTCGATGGCCCGTGTCCTTCCGGGTGGAGGTGACCGAGTACAGAGTGGCATTGGACTTCTCGATCCGCTGGAGGTGACCTTCCACTCCAGGGCCGAAGAGGTCGGTCCCCAGGAAGGGGACATCCACTAGTTTATCCTGGGTATCCGCCGTAAACGTGGATATCCTCAGCCATGCTCTGTGGCACATGGCCACTGTGGCCGCAACTGATCTGGTACAGGAGTCTCCAATGTCCAGAGCCGTTTGGTGCTGCTGTTTCACCACCGCCCTTCCTTGGTCCCATACCTGCTTGACCGTGGTCTATAGGTCAGCTGGGAGATGAGGGATCACCTCATCCAGGGAGCCCATGAGGGCGTGGGAGAAGTGTGCCATCAGCACGGCCGAGCTGGCCTGGCGGAGGCCAAGGGAGGACGCAGTGTACACCTTGCGCCAGGCATAGTCCAGCTTTTTGGACTCCTTGAGGGGGCTTATCCACATCCCTGCATTCCCGAACGCCGAAAACGCTTATCGGTGACCAACCCTCGGGCGGAGGGGTGTTCGAAAACTGGACAAAGAGCCGGTAGGGACCACATACTTCCTGGCCATCCTGGCCGAAGGTGCAGGACAGGAAGCAGGCCACTGCCAGAGCTCCAAGGCTGGGCCAACAATGGCTTCAGCCGCCGGAAAGGCCTCCGTGGGTGAATCCCCTTGGTCCAGTATCTCCGTTAGGGGATACTTGGCCTGCTTGGATACCGGCTCGAGCTGCATCACGGTAGACTCCGAGACGAGCCAAAGCAGACCCGTGAAGGACGATGGCCTTTCGTCCATCGACTGACCCCCGGATGACTCCAGGTCAATGGGCCTGGAGAACAGGGAGGAGTCATCTTCGGACTCCGAGGAGTCCGCGAAGAGCTGCCTGGGGCCTAAGCCACCCTCCACCTGCCAAGGACGGTTGGGAGTGAGGGTGACCAACAACCTGTGGGGCAGACCCTGACCTGACCGAGAGTCCTTGGTCGGCGCCCCCGATTTCAGTTGTGGAGGTGGAGGTTCCACCACAATTGGTGGGGCAGCTGGTTTCGGCCAAACACCTGGCCCAGGCTTGGGCACCTCGACTACAGCGAGGGGTTGTTTCGGCCGCTCGGGTAACAGCCACTTGATGGCCGGGGAAGGTGACGATGTCGGCTTGTTCCCGGACAGAAGTAACTGCTGCCACATCAGGTCCTTGTAGCGTCGATGCAATTTGCGCCGAAGCCTCTCCTCTTCCGAGGAGGAAGAAGAGGATGAGTGGTGGCGCCCCTTGCTTCGGTGCCGAGACCGCCGATGTCGGTGGGATCGACTGGTCCGAGACCGAGATCCTCAGTGTCTCTGTGGACAGGTCTGGGAAAGGGTGGGGGACACCCGCTCTTCCCTCGACTCAGAAGCCTTGACCGGGGACTCTGGCATCGGAGGCGCAGGCAAATCCTCGGTCTCCACTGGGGGAACCGGTGAAGAAGGGTTGTCAGCTTCACCAGTCGACAGCCCGTCCGACGGGTCGAGAAAAATCTCAACCGTGTTGATGGGTGTCTCGGCCAGCTGACCTGACGGGGACACCATGAAGCCAGTGGCCTTAGCCGCTACCTCGACCGAAGTTGAGTGTCGACTGTCCGGGGAAGGGGACCTCTCCTGCTCCCCCGAACGCCGATGGTGGGACTTACCTTTCGAGTCCTTCTTTTTGGACCGAGAAGAATGTCCCGATGGCCCCTCTCCCTTCGTGGAAAGGGGTTGGCAAAGCTCCTTGAAAGAAGCTGAGTAGGAGGTACTCAGAGCAAGCAGGATAAAAGCTGCAACCGAGGAAGAGGATGATGCGGCCTGTCCCGCCTCCTCCTCGAGGGTGATCATCTGCTCGAGTTGCTCAGTCGAGCCAGCCGCCGCAGTAACCGCCCAAAGGGCCTCCTTTGACTTCACCGCCGGGTAGCGCTTCTCGAGGCACCTAAGCTGTAACCGGCAGAGCGGTCTTCCAGGACGCACAAAAACGAACGGTATAACTCGCAGGCCTGCAGGTCATGGTCTAGGCTGATGCAGTAGACGCACATGGAGTGCAAATCCATCCTGGACATTTTCTGCCCACATGGGCACCACCGAAATCCGGGAGTTGATTTGTCCATCGCAGCCGCGCAGGAGTAATTTGACCGAAGTCTTGAAAATTTGAGAATACGTTTCGGGCGAACCGAAGAATTAGGATCCAGTCTACACGCAGAGCGTTAAGGAGTGAACCTGAGCTTCCAAGCGGTAAGGAAGATCTGGCGTCATGGGGCGGAGCCGAGAGTTTTACCACCCGGGTGGGTGGGAGGAGTCAGACTGAAGACCTTCCGGCAAGATTTAAAGCGGCAAGGAACCTGCCAGACAGTGTGGATGAACAACATATCCACGTCCATAGAACTTGGTTTTTCTTGGGAGGCGTTCTTTGTTATCAGAGAACCAACATGGCTTTAAGCCAGGATATAACACTGAAACAGCCTTGGTGGGGTTCACGGGCAGTGTCCATGGAGCACTTGATAGTGGACTTTCATGTGTGGCACTGTTCGTGGACCTCACCAAGGCTTTTGATTTGGTGGAATTTGATCTTCTTCCCGGTGTGCTTCAGGGTCTCCATTTTTCTGATGAAGTAAATATGTGGTATCAAAACTTTTTGTCTGAAAGATCATTTAGAACTATTATTGGTTCATCTTTATCCCATTCTCTTCCCTTAGTTTGTGGTGTGCCCCAGGGTTCAATTCTGGGACCACTTATTTTTTCCTTGTTTATGAATTCCGTATCTGATATATGGACAAAAACTAATATGATTCTTTACGCAGATGACGCTATTTTCCTATCTTCAAACTGATTTTAATTTCCTGCAGGATTGGTTATCCTTAAGTCACCTGGTTTTGAATTCCCAGAAAACCAAAGTAATGGTGTTTTCTAAGAAAAATGTACCAATTAATTTGCTTCCAATTTCTGATAGGACAGAAAACATAATTGAAAATGTATCTGTTTTTAAATACTTGGGTATTACGTTGGACACACATTTTTCTTTTGAACCTCATATTCAGAATCTCAGGAAAATCCTTCATCAGAGGTTGGGTACGCTTTATCGAGTTAAATCTTTTTTGACTTTGGAATCCAGAAAGCTCTTAGTTCATAGCTTTCTGTTCTCCATACTCGATTATGGCATACTGATTTATACATCCTCACGTACTAATGTTTTGAGTTCTCTTAAAGTAATTTACCATTCAGCTCTGAGGTTTTGGCTAAATTTACCCTTTCGAACCCATTGCTCTGATCTGTACAATCAGTCATCTTCCTTATCTTTTGAAAATCGAGTACTTTATAAGATGGGCATTTTCTTATTTAAAGTTAAATGTAAATTTTTTCCTTATTCTATTTCTTTAATGGTTCCTAGATTAGTTAATGTGTTGTTTACTAGGTCCCAGCACAATTATAAGTTTAAAATACCATTTTTCAAGACTACATTTTGGCAAAGATCCTTATTATTTAGAGCACCTAGTTTTTTAAATAGAATTCCATTAGAAATTGTTCAGAATAGTTCTTTTCACGTTCATATGAAATCTTCAGAAGTTGTTAATAATAACTCCTGTCAGGGTTTTAAGGCACGGTTAAAACAGTGGCTATCTTTGGAAACAAGATGTATTTTTATGTATTGTATTTTATTGATTGAATGTTTTGTTTGTATTATGTTTGTTAATATTTTGTGTGTTTTTTAGTTTTAAACTTGTCTCCAATGAAAACGGGCAGTTTGCTCATTTGGATTTACAAGTATAAAAAATAAAAGTGAAAAATGAAAATGAAACAAAACAAAAAGCTTCAGACTTCAGGATTTTAGGGTAGCGGGGGACAGATGTGAATCAGTAGCAATGATATAGAGAGACAACAGGCCTGTATCATTTCTGTTATTTCAGCCTGGCTCTCATTCTATCTAGTTGCACCCGTTCTGCCCTTGTTTCTTAATTTCTGCGAAAGATGGGGAGGAGATATTTTAAAGCGCAGCAGTTGGTCGAGGCATGTCATTGCCTCTAGGGTTTACACTGTTTGTTAAGAATGTTTTATTCCTATGCATTTAATTGTCACCAGTGGGCATAACAGAATGGGATATTTAGTTAATCTCACTGAAATTCATTTGTATTATTGTACACTGTGTTCTGGTGATGATGTACTCAATAAAGCTGAGTTTCAAAAGAAAAAAAAATTCCCTGAATTCCTGGTGTTCCTGAAATTTAATTCACCCTACAGCAGCCCCACTGGGACTAAAGCCAGGGCTAAAGAGGTCTCTACTGCTGCCTCTTCCACCATTCTATGGAGATGCACTATAGAACCAGTGGCTGCTGAGGCTTTCCTTTCCTGAGGCCTACCTTGGAAGAAGTGCTCCCTGTGCTCACAGATGCAAGAGGGAAGCAAAAACAGTTTTCCATGCTGTGGAAGGCCCCAGTCAATAAATGCATGTACTGTGGTCACAAGCAGTAGCACTTTTCCGTCTGCACCGAATGCACCATTTAAACTTGTGTTTTTCCGTTCCATGCTGATATCGTTGACAAAGCGGCATCCAGAAGAACAGATTACTCACCTGTAACAGTAGTTCTAGGAGTGGTATATGTTGTTCATCCACACTCTTTGGCATGTCCCTTTCCCTTTAAGGATCACCGGAAGTCTTCAAGCTGGCTCCTCCCACCCACCCAGGTGGTATATACCTCGGCTCCACCCCATGACGCCAGATCTTAGCCCTCTGGAAGCCAGGTTGTGTGTGTCCGCAGCCGGAGAGGTCGGGTGGATCCATGTGGATGAAGAACATATATCACTCCTAGAACTACTGTTACAAGTGAGTAACCTGTTCGTCTACGAGTGTGGATATGTTGTTCATCCACACTCTTTGGCAGACTCCTAACAGTTCTCCAGGAGGAGGGAGGCAAGGTGCATACCCCCTACTTAGGGAACAGAGACTGGAGAACTGAGGCCCCAAAACCAGCATCCCGGCATGACTCAAGGTCGATGTGATAGTGGGTGATAAAGGTGTTTGCTGACTTCCAGGTAGCAGCCCGGCAGATTTCCTGGATAGGGATGTTCCCGGAAGCAGCCACCGATGCAGCAGAATAGCAGGTAGAATAAGCTCTTATCCCTCTGGGAGGCTCCTTGCCCGCCAACTCATAACACACACCTATGCATGATGTAATCCATCTTGCAATAGTCCGCTTCGCTACAGGTCTGCCAGAAGCGACTTCAGCGTAGGTGACAAACAGCTGGCAAACCTCTCCCCGAATTTCCGCCCTCCTCTCCTTGTAATAGGAGAGAGCATGTCTCAGGTCCAAGGTATGAAGCCTGTACTCGGCCTCCGAGGTGTATTTAGGGTAGTATACCGGCAGAGTTAACACATGGTTAAGATGAAACTCTAACACCACCTTCGGAAGGAATTTTGGGTGGGGACGTAGGATAACCTTGTCCCTGTGCAAGGGACAAGGGACGTGTATGACAAGAGGCAGATAAGTGGAGTCCACCGAAAGCACCTGGAGATCCACTGTCCTTCTGGCAGATGTGATAGCCATCAGGAAGGCCATCTTCCACTACAAGTGTGACAGCTCACACTTGTGCATTGGTTCGAATGGCTTGCCCATAAGCTTTGCCAGTACCAGCCGTAGATCCCAAGGAGGTGGAGGTTCACGCACTGGAGGGGATATGTGATCCAGGCCTTTGAAAAAGCACCTGACCACTCTTTCCTGCACCACCGTCAGCTGACTGGCCCGCACCCGGTAAGCAGAGATGGCGGCTAGGTGCACTCTAATGGTCGATGACCGGAGACCGCCTCTGGAGACAGACCAGAGGTAGTCAAGAATGTTAGCCACTGAACAGGATAAAGGGTCCAGGCCCTTACCCTGACACCAAATGGAAAACTTCTTCCATTTGAAGGCATAACATTTCCTGGTCGATTCCTTTCTGGATGCCTCCAACCACAGTGTATATATCTTCGGAAAGACCCAAAGCCTGGAAATCTAGCCACTCAAGCACCAGGCTGTGAGGTGCAGGGACTGAAGGCTCGAATGGAATACATTCCCCTGACTGAGTGATATCAGGTCCGGGCGTGTGCAAAGCTGCTCTGGATGCCTGCAGCTGAGGCTGAGGAGATCTGGATACCAGAAGTGGCACAGACAGTCTGGGGCTACCAGGATCACCTTTGCTGTGTCCTATCTCACCTTGTGGATCAAGGGAAAAGGAGGGAAGGCGTAGAGGAGGCCTGGGGTCCACGGCCTCGAGAAGGCATCCCCCTGCAGTGAGCCCTGCTGAGGGGGCGGTAATGAAACAGCCTCAGCTTGGTGTTTTCCCTGGAGGCAAACAGGTCCACCATCGGTTTGCCCCAATGGGAGAACAGGCTGTAAACTATCTCGGGATGGAGACACCACTCGTGGGATGTCTGGCCTAAGTGGCTGAGAGCATCCGCCAGATGGTTCGAGGCTCCTGCCACATGGATGGCTAGGAGATCCGCCTCCAACCGGCTCATATGGATCCAGATGCGGAGCACCTCCTTGCACAGCCCTGTTTGTTGAGGTAGTACATGGTTGTGGTATTGTCCATCTGGACTTGAACCACTTGACCCTGGAGCTGAGAAGCGAAAGCTGACAGTGCCAGTCTGACTGCTCTGAGCTCCATCAGGTTGATGTGGCATTGGGACTTATCGGGGGTCCAGAGCCCGTGGGCCCTTTCGTCCCCCATGTGGGCTCCCCAGCCCATGAGAGCGGCATAGGTCGTGAGGACGACTGTCAGCTCGGGGCGGACAAATGGGATCCCTTCCTGCAACCGGTCTGGGGCAGTCCACCACTGGAGAGCGTCCCACATCTTCTGGGTTATAGTGACCAGCTGGTCAAAATGACAGTGGCGCTGGGTCCACTGGGCTGCCAGCTCCCACTGGAGGGGGCGCATGTGCAAACGGGCCCAACGGACCACTGAGGTGCACGCCGCCATGTAACCCAGAAGGCGCAGAAAGTCCCAGGCACAGCGCAAGTGCCAACAAGAAATGACTGGGCAAAGGAGGACAGAACCTCCACCCTGTCCGTCGGGAGCTGAGCTCTGGCTTAACAAGAGTCAAGCTCTGCCTGAGAAGGCACAAGTTCCGATACGGCCTCACTGACCAGGAGGCAGAGTTGAGAGCAGGTCTGGAGGGCCAGGTCCCTGGACCTCTCCACCTCCTGTTGGGTGGAACCTGCTAGGAGCCAACAGTCGAGATAGAGGTAAATTCTGATCCCCCCCCCAACCCCGACGCCGGAGATGGGCTGCCACTACTGCACTGCATTTGGCGAAGACCCGTGGGGCCAATGACAGGCCAAACGGCATGCCTTGGAACTCGTACAGAGTCCCTTCGACCCTGAAGTGGAGGAACCGCTGATGGGACAGACGAATTGGGACGTGAAAGAACATGTCTTACAGATCCAGTAAACAGAACCACATGTTTCGCTCCAAGGATGGTATGATCTGGGACAGAATGACCATCCAAAAGGTGCGTGACCTGAGATATTGATTCAGGTCATGCAGATCTAGAATGGGGCGCCAGCCCCCGTCTGCTTGGGCACCAGGAAGTACCTGGAAACAAAGCCTGGGTCTGCTGGAAGATCTGCCACTGGAGCTACTGCCTCGAGGAGGAGCTGAGCGATGTCGTCTCTGAAAGCCAACTGGGTCTATGCGGATATTCGTTCCTCCCGAGAGGCTCGGGCTTGGCTTGAAGGGTGCTGTTTGAATTCCAGAGGCAGTTCCTGACCAACCACTTCCAGAATCCACCTGTCCATGGTGACAACGGACCAGGCGGAAAGAAAGTGGCGGAGCCGGCCCCCCATGGGAGGACCCAGAGCTGGCGTGATGGGAGCGGGAATGGCAGCCCTCACCCCGAGCAGGCTTGGAGGAGGAGGATCCAGGACCTGAACCTCGGCCTCCTTTACAGGCCTGTTGGGGACCCTGCTTGGGTCAACAGTGCCAAGCTTGAGCCTGCTGCTGTTTCTAGTGCTGCTGTCTGCCTTGAAAGGAGGACTGCTGCGTCGCAGAGGCAGAAAGCCGAAAAGGCTTTTTCTTTTCCCTCTGCTGGCTCCTGCCCGAAGAACTCTTGGCAGAGGTAGTGTCTAAGGTGGCACTGGACAACTGCTCAATGCACTGAAGGTGACCGGCCACTCCTGGGCCGAACAAGTCAGTCCCAAGGAAGGGCACGTCACCTAACTTATGCTGGGTATCCCCCGGGAAGGAGGAAAGCCTCAGCCAAGCCCTGCGATGAGAGGCAACTGCGGCAGCCATCGAACGGCACAAGAATCCCCAAGGTCTAGGGCCATCTGGAGCTACTGTTTGGCAACAGCTCGGCCCTGATCCTGGACCTGCTTGACCATGGTCTGCATGTCCGCGGGGAGATGTGGGAGGACCTCGTCTAACGACCCTATAAGGGCATGAGAAAAAAGGTACCATAATGATAGCCGAACTTGCCTGACGAAGGCCCAAGGAGGAAGCCACATAGACCTTCCTGGCTGAATGGTACAAGAGCTTGGACTCTTTATCCAGAGGTCAGTCAGTGTCAGCAGAACTGCCAGTACGCCTGAACACAGAGGCAGTCACCAGGCTCTCGGCCGAAGGGTGCTCTATGAACCCCGCAAGGGACCCCATGGGCACTGCGTACTTGAAGGCCATGCGGGCAGATGGAGCTGGACAAGAGGCAGGATGCTGCCAAAGTTTTAAGGCCAGTCCAACAATGGCTTAGTCCACAGAAAAGGCCTCCATTGGGGTATCCCCTTCTCTTGAGGATGTCGGTGAAAGGGTACTCCAACTTTTTCTGGATGGGCTCCAGGGGCATCCCTGTAGACTCTGAGATGAGGCGGAGGATCCCTTGAAAGGACGAGGGGCCTTCCTCCGTCTCAAGGCCAGCGATTCAATCATCATCCCCTGGATGTGAATGAAGACCGGTGACATCCAAATCCAAAAAATCCGGATATAACAGCCTACCACCCATGTCACCTTCTACTAGCAGGGGGCGGTCTGGGTGACCGTGACCGGCAATCACCGGGGAAGCCCGGTGTCCGGTCTGTCTTCTTTGGAAGTAGCGCCTCCCACAGGCTGCTTGGCCGATGGTTCCACCACAATAGGTGGAGAGACCGTTATGGGCCAAAGAGGGGGTCTTGCCGGCTCTGCGGGCAGGGGAACTGATTTGATCAGCTCCAAGGGAGTCGGCTTCGGCCTTGGAGGCGAAAGCCAAGTAATGGCTGGGGAGGAAGCCATGGTAGGCTTATGCCCGGACAGAATCAGCTGCTGCCACATGAGGTCCTCATAGCGCCGGAGCCTCTCCTCATCCAAGGAGGATGAGGACGACCGATGGTGTCACCTCTTCTTAGAGCGCTTGTTGCCCTTCCTTGGCCTGTTGGACGAGAGAGTCCTAGACCTCGACTGAGATCAGGCAGGCCGACTGGGTCAGTCGGGAGACTCCGGTGGGGCCGGTGACTTCCTGGATTCCGGGACCAGATCCTCGATGGGGACTCCAGCAGGCTGGGTCTCCCCATCGGGGAAGACAAGGACTGGAGTCCTTTCTAAGGAGTCATCAACAGGGGATTGATTAGGTCAATAACTATTTTGACCTTATCAACCACATCCCTGGTCGGCTGGCCCAACGGAAGGTCTGAGAAGCCAGCAGCCGAAGAAGTGGTCTTGACTGACGTCGAGACACCATGTTCCTGGGACTCTGACCTCTCTTGGTCCCAAGTGTGCCTTCATCGAGATGAAGACTTGCTCAGATCCTTCTTCTGATTATGGGATTGGGAAGAGTGCAGGCCAGCAGGCGCCTCCCCCTTGGTAGGAAGAGACTGGCACAATTTCCTGAAGGAACCCGAGAAGGTGGAGCCCAGGTTGAGCGGAAAGAAGCAGCTCTGGTAAGAGCGAGCCGCTTCTTCCTCGAATGCTTGCATACGTTCCAATTGCTTGGTGGATCCCACAGCCATGGAAACTGCCCACCTAGCCTCTTTTGATTTCACCGGAGGATTCCTCTTCTCCGGTCTCCCCAGTTGTAAGCGTGCAAGACGGTCGTCCAGGACTTTGGGATGGAAGGCCAAGCAGAATCTGCAGCACGAGGTGTCATGGCTGACACTGAGGCAGTAGACGTACGTGGAGTGGGGATCGGTACGCAACATCTTTTGGCAGCAGAAGCACTGGCAAAATCCGGGGGAAGATTTTTCTTCCATAATCGAAGATGCGAAAAGGCGATCGCTAACTCGAAAGATACAAATTTTTGGCAAAACTGAAGGTTTGAAAGCCAGGGCCTACAAAATGTGTGAGCGTGAGGGAGGCAACCTAAATCTTCCAGTGGAAAGGAAGATCTGGTGTCATGGGGCGGAGCCGAGGTATATACCACCTGCATGGGTGGGAGGAGGCAGCTTGAAGACTTCCGGTGATCCTTAAAGTGGAAAAGGACATGTCAAAGAGTGTGGATAAATAACATATCCATGCTCCTAGAAGACAAGTTACACATAATCAATAGAAAACTGAAACATTTTATGAAAAAAAGAACAAGTTAAATGTTTGAGAACTCTGAATACATTATTTACTGCAGGAGTGTGAGGGAGACCTATCCCTTCCAGCTGAAAGAACTGACATCAGGCAGGGCAGAGCTAGAGGACAACACCACAGAAGGTTGGAGAGGGAGGAATCAAGCTTGAAGACTTTTCTGGTGACTGAGCATAGCCCAGTAATACTGTCCAAGTATGGATAGTGAACATTTTAGTTAGAATAAACTACACAAGTCTTTTATAAACAGATTTAGTCACTCCGTCTATGTGCTGTTCAAAGGACAGTGTACTGTAAAAGGTGAGATCTGGGTATTTAAATCTGTCAGATAGATAGACATACCTATTATTCTCAGTTTTCTATTCTATTTATTGATTCTAAGTGGAAATAACATGTTCTAACATAAGTGAAATAACACACTGTATGTTCCAAGTGAAATGATGTGCTCTTAACATAGAAACACAGAATTTGACAGCAGATAAGGACCACCTGGCCCAGCCAGTCTACCCATTTCCCTACCTACTGCAATAAACTCCAGATTCTAATTGATCTGCAGCTAATCTTCTCTTCCCACTACTAGGGTAGCCTTCTGTCTATCCCGTGCATTCTTGAATTCACCTATTGTTTCTGCCCCTACGACCTCTGCAGGGAGGCTATTTCAAGCATCTACCACCCTTTCCGTGAAAAATTACTTCTTCACGTTACCCGAATCTTCCCCCAGCCTCATACTGTGACCCTTTGTTCTTGCGCATTTCTTTTTCTGAAAGATGCTGCCCTCTTGAACTTTGCTTATTCCCTTGAGGTACTTGAATGTCTCCATCATATCCCCCTCCTTTCCTCCAGGGTATACATTTTGAGGTCTTTCAGTCTGTCCTCGTATGGTTTCTGGTGCAGTCCTTGTACCATTTTTGTTGCCGTTCTCTGGACTGCCTTCATTCTGTCTATGTCCTTTCAGAGATGTGGTCTCCAGAACTGAACACAGTACTCTAGATGAGGTCTCACCAACTATCTGTACACTGGTATCGCCACTTCCTGTTTTCTGCTGGTAATAACTCTCCCTATGCACCCCAGCATCCCACTCACTCTTCTCACAGCCTTCTCAACATTGTTTGGCTACCTTCAGGTCATCTGTTATGATTACCCCCAGGTCCCTTTCTAGTTTGGTTGTCGTCAGTACTCCTCACCTGCCCCCCCCCCAAAACGTGTATTCCACTCCTAGATTTTTGTAGCCCAAGTGCATGATTTTGTACTTTTTTGCATTGAATCCAAGCTGCCACACTCTCGACCATTACTCCAACTTGCCTAGGTCTCTTACCATTCTTTCCACACACACACACCCTCCCGGATTGTCAGCCCTATTGCAGATCTTAGTGTCATCTGTAAAGAGGCATATCTTCCCTTCCAGCCCCTTTGCAATGTCACTTATGAAGACATTAAAGAGGACATGCCCCAGCACTGAACCCTGTGGCACCCCGCTGGTAACCCCCCCTCCTCGGATTGAACTCCATTTAGCACCACCCTCTGTGTCTTATTGCTCAGTCAATTCTTGACCCAGTTTACCACCTTTGGACCCAACCCCAGACTGCCCAATTTGTTTACTAGCCTCCTGTGTGGGACGGTGTCAAAAGCCTTGCTAAAATCTAGGTAGACCATGTCTACTGCCCCTCTCTCATCCATAACCCAGTCACACAGTTAAAGAAATCAATCAGATTTGTTTAACAGGACCTTCCTGCTGTGAATCCATGCTGCCGTGGGTCTTGTGCCCCGCTGGCCTCAAGATGTACCAAAATCCTTTCCTTTAACATTAATTCCATTATTTTCCCCACCACTGAGGTCAAACTGACTGGCCTGTAATTTCCAGCATCTACCTTGCTCCCCGATCTTGTGGAGGGGTATCACATTTCCCCTCCTCCAGTCATCCGGTACCAATCCCACCTCTAGTGATTTGCTGTATAGGGCTGTCAGTGGAACCACTAGCACTTCTTTGAGTTCTTTTAATATTCTGGGATGTATCCCAACCAGCCCCACTGCCTTTTTCACTTTGTTTCTAGAGTTCCTTTAGTAGTTTCTCTTCCATGAATGGACTGATTTCCACCCCCCTTCAATGCGTGCTTCTTCTACCTAATTGCAGTCCCTCCCCTTCTTTTGTGAATACTGAGCAGAAGTATTCATTCAGTATTTCTGCTTTTTCTAGGTCCTCCTCCACGTTAACAGTCCCTCCCTTGGCCTTATTTTTTTCACTGATATACCTGAAAAAGGTTTTTTCTCCTTTTACTGACTGGGCTATTCTTTCCTCTGTTTGTGCCTTTGCATTCCCGACTGCTCCCCCCCCCCCCCGACTCCTTTGCTTTGCCTGTGCAGTTCCGTCTCCCTCCCTCTGTGTTTCTTTGTACTTGCTGAATGCCAGTTTTTTCTCTCTAACCTTCCCTGCCACATCTTTTGAAAATCATAATGTTTTTTCTTTCTTTTTGCTTCATTTACTTGCTTTACACAAAGGCTAGTTGCCTCTGCAATGGTTCTTTTAAGGATCACCTACTGCTCTTCTACCTTCTTTCCTCCCTTCTCATTTTCCAAGGTTTTTGAGGCATTCCCTCATTTTTTCAAAGTCAACCCTCTTGAAATTCATAACCCTTGCCTTTGTGTGGCTCGACTCTTCTACTGTCTTCACCCTGAACCATGAGATATGGTGATCCCTTGTCGCTAGATGGCTGCCAAACTGATACAGCTGTTATTCTGTCACCATTAGTGAGAACCAGATCCAGTATTGCTCCCTTCCGGGTGGGCTCCACCACTAGCTGAGACACACTCCCTGCAGGGCATCCAAGATGTCTCTGCTCCTGGTTGTGACTGCAGCATAGGTGTCCCAGTACACATCTGGCATATTTAGGTTCCCTAACAGCAACACTTCCCCTTTCTCTGCCATTTTGTGGATGTTTTCCACTAATATCTTATTTCCGCCCCCTACGCTGGTAGTCTGTAAATAACCCCAGTGCACACGGTGGTGCCATTCCCCATCTCCAATGTGACCCACACTGCCCCTTCCCCTTTACCTCAGTTGCTTTGATCCTCTCTCTGATGTAAATAGCTACCCCTCCACCCTTTCTGCCCTCCCTGTCTTTCCTGAAGACTCTGTACCCTGGTATGGTAACATTCCAGTCATGGTTCCCCTTGTACCATGTTTCAGTAATCGCAACTATGTCCATGTATTCCTCCGCCATTAAGGCCACTAGGTCTGGGATCTTGTTACCTAGGCTACAGGCATTAGTGAAACAACATACAGTAGTGGTGCTCAGATAGTGCTTTTGTGGATCTGACTACCCTCCATCAGATAGTGCTGGTATCCACCTCTGAATCTGACCATGACCCGGCCATAGTCAGATTTCGGATCCATAGTTGGATAGTTGTTGAGCTGAGGTTGGATCAAAGGATCCAAGCTAGGATCCAACCTTAGATAGTTGGGTCCCATGATGGGATAACTGGATCCAATGGCCATATCCATTGGATCCTGGTCAGATCCACAGATACCTTGTATATCTACTGAGGATCCTAGAAGGTTGGATCCTTAGTCAGATGTCTATGCCATCTGAGACCATCCAAAATCTGGCCAAAATGACTGTAGTCAACCTGGTGGTATACTATCCGAGCAACATACATACAGTATTGTCCTAAATGAAAATAAATTATCACAAAGATGTGTGATTTATTTACCCAATTTATTCACTACTAGTGTAGTATATGTAAGCAATAACACATGGCTGGTGTTGATAGTACTGAGATACCCACACACCCAGGGGTGTAGTGAGGCAGGCGGCATCAGGCCGAAGGGCCTCCAGCTCTTGAGTCTGTCTGTATCTCAGTACCACTAACACCTGCCATGTCTTACTGCACTTATAATATGGGCTTCTGTGTTGCTGTTTTTTTAAATAGGTTTACTAACCAAAATACACAGTTTAACATTGTACATCTTGAAAAATAACGTTTGCTTTTTAACCAAAGTAGTCCTTCCACCTACTGGAACTGGATGCAGTTTACTGCTTTGAATTAAGTCTTTTGACCTAATCTGGAATCCATATTTGTAGTTGTGTAGTTCCCCATCATGCCCATCTTCAATAGCCTACTATTTCAGTTTGATCTTAAGTGGTAACCACTCTTTATAAAAACTGCGAGGGTCAGAGCTGAGCAAGCAAGCATGATGCACAGAAAATAGAAAAGCTGAGAGTGCTACAACTGGGTGTTATTTATTTTATTAACTTTTAAAAAACCACCACCACTCTCCACGCTGCTTCAAGGCGGACAAAACCCCTGATCAAGGGAGCCCAACCTGGGGAGAAACTCCACGGAAATTTTTAATTTTTTTTACTCCATATTGCCAATATTAGACAAGTGTTACGAGCACAGCTGCCGGAATCAGAGTTGTACAACAATAAAAAGATGTGCAAACTGCTCTGGTTTGTATCAGATAACAGGAGGTATGCTGTCGCCTGATCCTCCTCCCTCAATAAACCAGTAAGGTAGTTCTCTTTGGATTTTCATTGCCCTACACAGCGCCGCAACCCTGATGCATAAGGCTGGTAGGAAGGGATTGAAACGGCTGTGGCAGTGTTTTACTTTAATGTCTTAAGGCCTGTGAACCAGCATTAAGACTCACCATGCAATATTACGAACAGCACGCTACCATCAGCAGTAGCACGACTGAAGAAAATACCAGTGCCCTGTCTATCTCTACTTGGTCTTCAGCTTCGCCTGCAGAATCAAGCATGGTTGGTGATCGAGTGGTAGTGACAAGTCAGGGCACAAGTGTCTTTAGTAAGCTATTATTTTATATTTATGAGCAGCTGAGAGACTGTTCTGCGTTTCTGGCCGTGGTGAGAGGATGCAGGCTTTGGTAGGCTATACTGCAACCCCCCCCCCCAAATAAAAAAAATGTTGGTGTTTAAAAATGGCTGCCAAAATGTGGCTGTGTACTGATTTGTGATGAGGTTAAACACCAGGATGACTGTGGGTAGTACTGCACCACTGCAAGGTCCTGTGACCAGTTCTAGCCAATCAGGATAGGAGTATTTAAGTGCCCATTTTATAAATAGGGGATATTCCATAGTGCACACAGAAATTGTTTACTCTGGAATGCTGCCAACAATGCAGCCTAGCAATGAGTGGCGGAGCACTAAGTTCTAGGTCAGAACTGTTTGCAACACTCCCGGGTGAATAAAAAGATAATTTCTAGATGCATTCTAGAATATCCTACTTATACCATGGAGCACTGAATGCCACTGTGATGATACCACATTGAAAATAACATGTTTACTACTTCAGACGTCCTTTTTAATTTAAAAATAGCAATTTTTATTCAGTGCTGTTCTTCATTCCTCCCATGGAAAAAAATTAAATAAATCCATTAATTTTATGAGTGTTTTCTCAGTGCAAGAAATCTTAAGAACACACAATAATTTTGTAAATAAGCAAAGTTAACTGCAATATTTTAAAATATAATTACAGAATTTGTCAAGTTCACAAACAAGTTTACCAGTATGCAATGACAGCTGCACAATCAAAAATATAAATTCTGTAAAATGTAAAACCGTGTATGAATCCCTCTATTCATACCAGTTCTCTTGCTGTAGAAATCTCACTGCATCATCAAACCCATTTTGGCACATCAATTCCATTTTCTCCTGACTTGGTGGGAATAAAGCTTGATTGAATCTTATTAAGTTGGCCATGGACAGCTGTAACAGAAAAGCAGTTTAGGAAGTAGTAAATATGAGGTTCTAATTTGCTATTCTACTATATTCTTTTTTTAAAGTTCAGGAAGTAATGAAGTATACAATAGACACAAAGACATGCACAGAATATTAGAACACATTCCTTTTTGCAAACAGGAGAATTTACCAAGCATAAATAATTTAGGGGCAATATACTTCATAGTAATTTAATTTGAAAACAAAAACAACCGCAAATAATCTACAGGCTGTGTATTCAGTGAAACCTAAAAAAATAAAAATAAACGAAAGTAGCCGAGTCAAATGTGGGAGATGTAGATTCAGAAGTAACTTTCTGAGTGAAGGGACTGGATGTTTCACTGGCACTTGGTGCTGCCACCCATTTCTGCCCTGCACAAACAAGTGACACAGTTGAAAGAGTTACCAGTGCCACTGCCACTATGTGAATGGGGCTGCCAGGGGTTAATGGGCACAGCCAGGACTGCACTTGCTAAGATGAAGGACAGCAAGCCCCACTGAGTGCTGTGAATGGCACAGCAACAGCCACACAGTGCTATGCCATGGACAGCACACACATGGACCACAGCCAATGCCATGAACAGTGCACATATAGATCAGAGCTAAGGCCACAGTCTTCCACACATCCCCCTGTACCTTCGGGCCCATTTCTGTGTCAATGACTTGATAAATTATCTCTCCATCGGGTTGTGGGGGGATCTCTGGTGTCTAGTAGAACTACCTCTAACTCTGTCTCCAGCTTTACACCATGCTGTTAACTAATCCATCCCATGATGATCTCCATCTCCCGCTGGATCTGCTGACCTCCTTTGCAGAGCTGCAACACCTGCCTAAAACAGTTCTAGAGACAAGGGTGTCTCAAACCACTTAAGGGGTTTGGGCAGGTAGACACACTTCATGCATGGCCCTGTGGGACAACTGCATGTCAACCCTAGAAGTGTGTGGAAAAAAAAAATTATGTCGGCAGAATTTCCACGGAAGTCAGACTTTCACTTCTGTGAACATTCAGAAATCATTTTGGCAATTTTCACGGGAATTTCACCTAAAAACGGCAGAAGAGATGTATGAACAGCGGGTTAATGTATTAAACTGCGGGGGGGGGGAATTCCACAGAACTGATCACTGTTGGTGGTCAGCTCTGTAGCCCCAGTTTAATTCAATAACCCATTAACACCCCCGATTACCACCCACTGCACACTCCTACCAATCAGCAGCCCCATACAAAAAATGTGGTTCCCCTCAACCACCGATCGCTGGCCCCATATAAAAAACCCCATTCCCTGGTGTCTAGTGGCCCCCCCCCATCCACCGCTCGCCGGACCCATGTAAAACAAAATACCCAAAGGCATTGGAAGGGGGCTGTGGGAGGTGCTACTGCAGCCCTAACTTTATAGGACATAATCAAATGCCATTTTTAAGCTACATCACCAGTTAAGCAAACAAACAGCAGACGCTCTTTTAAAGCTGCTGCCGGTTTACGCACAGCAGCAGACACTTAGTCAAGATTAGGATTAGCTCTCCCTTTCCCGCCACACTCCTCTCCTGCCTCACCTTGGAGTGCTGGCTGCACTGAGTTCAGGCCAAAGTTCATTTTGTTGTAATCGGCTGTGCAGTTTGCACCTTTTATTTTTTTTCCTGAGCGGTGGTATCATTCATGCCGAGTTTGGTATGCTGAGTTACTTAGCTGACAAACAACAGTCTCCTCTCCTCGCCCAAACAGACTCCTTGTCATAGCTCAAATTAGGTTCAGAAACAGACGAGACAACTACTCTTAGTAACTAACAGTCACTTGCTACTTCCTCCATTCGCTATATGTTGGCTGTATCAATGCTGTCCAGTAGCAGCGGCACCTCCTTTGTTTGTGCTCCATTTCAAAGGAATCCTGGGGTATAAAGAACTGCCCAAACAGCCCCTGGCCCATTATTTGCCATACGTGCCCTCACGGTGATTATTATATTAGCGCAGTGTAGAGCGTGCCTATACAGCACAACATGCTGCTCTTATTTTACTTGCCTTTCTTTGCTGATTGCTAGCTATGGCGCAAGATCCATCATCAATCGTTTTTAAGCCTCTCATCATCACCCTCACATCAGCATCACCCTCAGAACCGAATCAGAGAACTACAATTAGTCAAGTAACTAAGGACGTTGAAAATTATGAAATGCTGTTTTAAATGTTTGTGAAGTGCAAAATTTGATTTCTGCCCTTCCATTGAGGTGCGGTTCCATGCTGGCTGTGGGGAAACTGGCAAATATCTTTTTTCTAGCTTTTAAGTTAGCTGCATATTTTAACAACTTTACAAAAATAAAATATTTGCAAAATGTTAGGTCAGAGTCACAGTCAGCAGGGGCAAAGGGAAACGCACGGCACAACATGGCTGTATCGTGGGGTTCTTCTGCTGAATAAGGGGCAGCGGGCATGGCTAGTGTAGACCTGGGTATCTGTAGACTGTATCTGACTGACTGTTATGTATTTTGTACACTTTCTATGGAACAGATATATGCATAGCATAACTTAGCAGAGCATAGCTCCATAAATACATAAATACTGCTGTTCGCCGTCTCTGGTGAGCATATTTCAGCAGCAGGGGTTGGAGGTGCAGACTCTCATCTTTACACTTACTACTGCACTCTCCCTGCGACGTGAGACCGGGCAACAAAGAAACTTTAATAATTTTTAAAATCATGGAATTTCGGAGACCTGCTCCATGATTGTTGTGTGCTCTTGGAATGGGAAATTTTTCGCCCACCCTCACGCCCCTCTTCCACGATTTATTAAACTCCCTATCATTCTATAAGCACCAACTACTAGTCAACACTGTCCATATTGCTTATTTGGTGAGGAGTTGTATTCTCTTTTTGCATTTGTGGGTTTACTATGCCATTAAACATGCCCTAAATGGTCCTGGATATTAACTATACTTAAGTTTATACTTAGAAAATTGCTAAATTCCTTGCTAACTGTGCTCTCAGTTCTTGTCTCTGTAATCTGCTACTCATGTCTTGACTTATGGCTTTCAATCCTGTCTCCTCAAAGTTGCTTTAATGTTGACCTGAGGCTACAGTCCTGGGTACCTTATAACCAAACCCTGATAATACTTTATTTTTTGTTTCTTTTTCCTTCTGTGGAAACCACCTCATGGTGGCTGTGCCTCTACACCTGTACTACTTGCCTATGGTAACTGCTGATTGACTAATATTGGTGCTGTGGAGGTTGTATTCTAGCTATAGTCCTTAGTCCCATTCTTTCTGCTATAGTTATTAATTTATGGTTAGTCCAGTTTGATTGGGTGCAGCTCTTATGTCCTTCCCCTGACTTGGCTGTTTAGGATCTACACACAATGTCTGCTATCAGGTATTATACAGCATGCGTCTTACTCAACCTACTGGTATTGCTCCTCTCCCTCGCCCATCTTCCCCTATTTTCTGTTCCTGTGGGGTTGCAGTCAAATTACTCATCAGATGACTATACTTCTGAAATCATATTGCTACCAAGCAGCTGTATTTCTGTCCCACTTGGTGCTTGAGACTAAAGTCTGTATCCTATATCACCCATCTGGCCAAAAGATACCCTTGCCGCCCAGAAACCTCTAGGAAACTTATAGTCCTGCCCTGCAATGTTTTTACACTTGCATATTATCCTGGCAGGGGATGTTGAACTAAACCCTGGGTCTCCTACCACTCTGTTCACTGGCTCTCCTACTTGGTTATCCACAAAAGGCCTAAAACCTGCCCACCTAAATGTTCGCAGTATTTTGCTTAACTATACTAAGCTTACTGCCTGGGTTACACACTACAACCTGGACATTGTTGATGTGACGGAAACCTGGCTTAACCCCAACATTTCAGACACTGCATGTGCCCTGCCTGGTTTTAATCTCATCAGGCTTAATCATCCTGGGAACAAGTGTGGTGGTGGGGTACTGCTACATTATAAAAAACACCTACATGTATCTCTTATACCTTATCAACAACCCCCCCCCCCTCGCCTGATTGCAACTTCCTCCACGTACTAATCCTGTTGGGAAATACTAAAAAGATCCATCTTGTCTGTGTGTATAGCCCTCCCAAACGTGGTGTGAAAGGGTTAACCTACTACTTGACTGTATAAGTCCCAAGTTGCACTCAAATGAACTTTTGATGTTTGGTGACTTTATCCTAAACTGGAAGGCAGTTGATGTCAAACAATACACACCTCTGCTGGCTGGTCTTGATCTCTATCAACTTATAAAGGAGCCCACTAGGCTCTCTATATCTGGGGGCACTAATTCCCTCCTTGACTGCGTTCTGGCAAACAGGCCTGAGAAGACTGCCTCAGCTGGTACCTTCCCTAACTCAATCTCTGATCATGCCTCCACATAATGTGTCTGGAAAGTCCTCTCCCCCAAAATACTCACTAAGGTTATTTACATGAGAGAGTTCTCTAAGTTTAGCACAGAATCCTTTCATTCAGACCTGGCTCTCATTGACTGGTCCACTGTACTAGCTGCTAATGATGTTACTGTTGCTCTCAATAACTTCCTCAGCATCTTCTCCCCATTGCAAGATAAACATGCCCCACTCACAAAAAGGCATGTCAGGGGTACCACTACAAAATGGCTGCAAGGTAGTCTTTTTTCCCTTATAAAATGTAGGGATAAATGCTGGGCTATGTTCAAATCTTCCCAGGAGATGCCTATCTTCTATGACTATAGACGCCTAAGAAATGCTTGTAAAAAAGCCATACGTACTGCTAAGAGCGAATTTTGTAAGTCTGCTTTGCTGATCTCTGCTAGAGACCCTAGGAGTTTCTGCCGAAATATCAAAAACAATTTCTGGCACCAAAAAAGACAACACTACCGCTATGCTAACTGTTGACGTATACTGCAATAATGTCTCAACCATCGCGAATGCCTTTAATGCCCAGTTCTCCAACCTGTCTGCCATTACCTCCCTTTTTCCCTCCTCGGAGTTTCATGCTATGTCAGACAACTCCCAGTAAGACCCAGCTCATCAACCGCCACTATACCTTAAAGCTGTGTCTATAAATGAAACGTTCACACTCCTTGCTAGCCTCTACCCTTCTGCCAGTGCTGGTTATGACAATATGGAGCCTAAACTGATTAAGTTGAGTGCTCCTTTCCTTGCCTTGCCAATTACGCACATCTTCAATACATCCCTTATCACTGACTCTATCCCTGACCTTTGGAAGCTTGCTTCGTTTGTGCCTGTATTTAAACAAGGTGATCCAAAACTCCTTGAAAATTACCAGCCTATTGCCATTCTATCAGCTACCAGCAAGCTATTAGAAAAGGTGGTTGCGTCCCAACTCACTGACTATATTCAGAACCATGACCTTTTATCCAGAGCACAGCATGACTTTCAGAAGGGTCATAGTACCTCTTCTGCCCTTGTCAAAGTCACGTCGGATATAAGGAAAGTTGCAGATCTAGGTAAACTGATGGGAGCCATTTTTCATAGACCTCTCAAATGCCTTTGATCTGGCTGACCATAATTTCCTGTGCTCCTAACTTAGTACTCTTGGCCTGTCTTCTCCGCCCTAGCTTGGTATTCAAACTACCTCAGGGGAAGGCAACAACTTAAGTTTAATAAGGTCTTCTCCAAGCCCACTACTGTCAAAACTGGGGTCCCCAGGAATCAATCCTGGGGCCTATCCTTTCTCCCTATTTGTCAATAATTTACCGTTGGTTCCGGTTTTTGGCGAAGCAACCCTATATGCTATTGACCTAATGCTCCTACCAATGATATTAGTGTCATTAATTCTTGCCTTCAGACTCATTTTGTGAAAATTTAAAACTGGTTCCTGGCCAACAAGTTAGTCCTAAACCTCAAGAAAACTCAAGCAATGCTATTTGGACACCGGGCAAAAATTAAAGCACGCTCTGAGCCTCTGAAAATTGGCAGTAAGGACGGGTCCCCCTTGAGGGCTGTCGACTCCCAAAAATACCTCGGAGTCACCCTTGATCCTTAACTTGACTTTTCCCTGCACTTTAGAAATGAGTGTAAGGCATCCAACAGCAAATTGGGCCTGGCCTACAGAGCTAAGAGCTGTCTCACATTTGCAGCACATCATGCTCTGGCCAAAGGGATCCTTCTCCCTACGCATTGTTATAAATTGTACGCATGCCCCAAAAACCTGTCTGTCTAAATGGGACATTGCTTACTGTCTAATAACATTTGTCATTTTGCTCTCTCTGCTCCCTGACTTACTCATCATTCTGAGTTATACGACAAACTGGAGTGGCTCTCCCTGGGGAACCATCGAATGTTCATGCTAAACTGCTTTATTGACAAAACTGTCAGAAGTGCCACCCCTCCAGATCTAGCAGAGTTACTTAAGCCTGTTAACTCAGCATAACATATCAGGTCAAATGACTCATCTCTCTTCCTTGTCCCAAAAACTAGAACACTCATGGGTGACCGGGCCTTTGCTATATGTGTCCCCCGGATCTGGAATTCCCTTCCTGAGTATGTTCGCCGTGCCACTTCTCACAATAGCTTTACATCCACCCTGTGGAATCACCTAAGGCCCACCACTGCCTGTAACTGCACCCAGGCAATGTGTTCCTCCTTTTTTGTACCCATGATAGCATTTACTGCTCATGTATGGTTGCTGGTTGTGGCTGGCTCGAGTTCATTCTTGTGATATATATGGCAAGCTGTTAGGGACATAATTCGGTATCTCTGGATATATAGTAAAACACAAACATTATATGGTGAAATACATACATCATATAGTGAAATATATACTTTATATAGTGAAATACATATACAATGTAGTGAACCACATACACTACCCAAATATATACATCATATAGTGAGACACATGCAGTATACTGTGTACTGAAAGAAAAAATTACTCACCTTAGTAATGTTGTTTCTTCTAATGGAGTCTTGCTATATTATGACAATTGCAGTTTGTCCCACCATTAGAACTGCTCCGGAGGAGAAAGAGTTAACTATCATTCTAAGAATGGAGTTTAGAGCGTGAGCTCGGTTAGAGAAGCTCTGTCTGGATAATTTCAAACTGAAACTGTCAGATCTTTACGAGCAAAAACTCACTAAGGTTCTGTGTGGAAGCTGTAACCTACACTAGCCAACTGGCTACCTAAATATTAACACATATTCCTGGTCCCAACACAAAGACTCAAGTCAGGGAACCAGAAAATAATAAAATAAGGTAGAATAAAACACCACACCCCAAAACGGTGAAAACATATAATGGGCATAACGGTGCCACACTGGACTGCCACCCCATACCCAAGTAGAAGTTCTGAGAGAGGGAAGGCTGGGGAGGTCATAATATAGCAAGACTCCATTAGAAGAAACAACATTACTAAGGTGAGTAATTTTTCTTCAAACAACATGAAGTCTTGCTATATTATGACAATTACAGAATACACAGCAGTACCTCCATGGAGGAGGACAGAACCTACTTAGGGAATAGGCTCTGAAGCACAGCTGTATAAATCTAGCATCCCTCCTGGCCTGGATATCCAAGGAGTAATGCTTGGTGAAAGTGTGTACGCTTTTCCAGGTAGCTGCTTGACATATCTCTAAAATAGGATGTCTCTGGCAGCAGCTATAGAGCAGCTGTACCTCTGGTAGAGTGAGCCCTCAGCCTGAAGGGGAACCTTTCCCAGTTTTGATAACAAAATGGATACAAGAGACAATCCACCTGGCAATAGGTCTCTTAGTGGCAGGTTTACCTTTTCCAACCTCACCAAAAGTGAGAAAAAGTTGGAAGGATTCGAACCTATGACCATTGGTACGCTCTATATAGTAACTAAGGGCCCTCTTAACATCGAAACTGTGCAACCTCCTCTCACCAGAGGAGAAATGGTCAGTAAAGAACACTGGAAGGGAGATAGATTGGTTAAGATGGAAGTCTGAAACCACCTTAGGTAAAAACTTCCTGCTAATCCTAAGGACTACTTTATCCCTGTGAAAGGAAATAAAGTCAGTCTCCACTGACAAGGCTTGTAACTCACTTATGCGCCTGGCAGAAGTGATGGCTACTAGAAAAACAGTTTTCCAAGTCAAATACTTGAGCTCTGCAGAAGACCGAGGTTCAAAGGGAGGTTGCATCAACTGAGCAATGCAAACATTAAGATCCAGGCAGGGGCGGGTCCCTGAAAGGTGGATTAGTATGAGTAATCCCTTGAAAAACTTGGAAAAACAGGGTGAGTGGAAGAGAAGAGGGCTTTCCTGCTGAAATAAAAGCAGAGACAGCTGCCAAATGAACTTTCAGGGTAGCTGGTCTCAGGCCCAAAGAATTAAGTGGACCATATAGTCCAAAACAATGGGCAAATCAGCAGATTCCGGGAAATATGCTTCGAGCACCAGATGGAAAACCTTTTCCATTTAGAATTATAAGTGGCCCTAGTGGAAGGCTTCCAGAAGCCTTCAGGATGTCGAGAACACCTTGAGAAGGTGTAGGTCAGCAAACTCTAACTCCTCAAGAGCCAGGCCTTGAGGTCGAGGATTTGAGATTCGGATACCAAACCCTCCCTGGGCACAAGATAACAGATTGTGCCTCCTGGGAGGCACAGGGGAGATGGACTGCTAGGACAGAAGGAGTGGTACCAGTGCTGCCTGGCCCAATCTGGAGCAATCAGAATCATCCTGCAAGGCTGGGATCTGATTTTGACTAGCACCTTGAATAGGAGAGGGGAGGAAAAGCATAGAAACTTCCTTCCCAATCTAGGAGAAAGGCATCCAGAGGACTGAGCCCATCACTGGGGCCTGCAACAAAACAGTGGAAGTTGGTGATTGTCTGGGCTGCTAAAAGGTTCATCTGAGAGGTGCCCCATCTGGCAAAAAACTATCCTCAGTACTTGGGGATCCAGTGACCATTCGTGATGGCCCTGGGAAATCCTGCTGAGAGCATCTGCCAGGACATTGTCCTTTCCTGGGAGGTGAACTGCTATGAGGGAAGTGTTCAGGGAATAAGCCAGAGACCACAACTTCATTGCTTCGGTGCACAAGGCCGAAGACCGAGTGCCCCCTTGTTTGTTGATGTACCACATTGTGGTGGTGTTGTCTGTTCTGACTTGTACCACTTTGTTCTGAACAGATGCAGAAAACACTTGAAGTGCTAGGAAGACAGCTCTGAGTTCCAGCAAATTGATGTGGAGCAGAGATTCCTGAGGGGACCACATCCCTGAGTGGAGAGGTCGCCATGTGAGCTCCCCATCCCAGAAGGGATGCATCCGTAGTGAGGGTCAAGGAATGAGATACAGGGATGAAGGGACCCCAGTCTTAAATTGCTCTGATCCTGCCACCACTGAAGGGCCTGGATCAGGGTTCGAGTCACTGGGATCAACTTGGAAAGGGGATCTTTTCTCTGAGACCAAAAGGCTCTCAAGTGAAACTGAATGTCCCTCATCTGAAATCTTGCTCCTTGCACTACAGCTGTGGAAGCAGACATGTGCCCTAGGAGCTGTAAGAAGTGCCTTGCTGGTCGAGAGACCTGCAGAGTGAAGGAGGAGGCCAGTGCCACCAGGTTCCTTACCCTCTCTAAGGGTAGGAAGGCTCTGGCCTGCTTTGTGTCCAATTCTGCACCTATGAAGGTGAGTACCTGAACAGGTTCCAGAACTGACTTTGGAAGATTGAGCAAGAAGCCCAGAGAGGTGAGCAGCTGCTGGGTAACTTGCAGGTGTGATTTAACCTGTTCTGGAGACTGGCCTACAATGAGCCAGTCGTCTAGATAGGGAGAGACAGCAATCCTTTGCCTTCTTAAATGAGCAACTGCTACTGCCAGACGTTTTGTGAATACCCTTGGGGCAGAGGTGAGGCCGAAGGGCATTGCTCTGAACTGGTAATGACCTGAGGGCAGTTCGAATCTGAGGTATTTTCGTTGGGAGCTTCTGATTAGAACATGGAAATAGGCACCCTTGAGGTCCAGGGAAGCTAGCCAGTCCCCTGGCCTTAGAGAAGGTAAAATCATTGCCGGGTCACCATTTTGAACTTTGGTTTCAAAGGTGCTTGTTCAGATATCTTAGGTCTAAAATGGGCCGCCATTCTCCTGTCTTTTGGGGTAGAAGTACCTGGAGTACAGACCCTTGCCCTGGTGTGGGGAAACCCTTTCACAGCTCTGAGAGCTGGGAGGGTTGAGACTTCTGTTTCTAAGGTAAAGGTCTCTAGAGGGTTTGCAGGTGGAAAAATCTGGCTCTCATCTTTGGAAATGTTTTGAAACTGAGAACCAGACCCTGGCTTACTACTTCCAGGACCCATCTGTCTGATGTTAGAGACTCCCAGTCCTGGACGAAGTAAGCCAGCCTGCCCCTACAGGTAGTGGAGAACCGGCCCTGGGCACCCCATCAGGGTGCCTGTTTGGCAGGGGCTTAGGCTGAGGGGTGGGAGCAGACCTACTTGCACCCCGTCTGCCTCTGCCTCTGAAGAACCCCCTCTGAGCATAAGCAGAAGAAGCCTGGGTTTGGTAAAAAGGCCTGTGAAAGGGCTTACCTCTACCCCTGGGGGTCTGCTTCTGAGGAGTGGCTTGCCGCTCCTTGGCTTGTGCACTCCTATAAGTTGTTCTGTATTCATCCATTTTCTTCATGTAATTCTCTGTCTGCTCCCCAAACAGAGAATTCCCCACCACAGGAAAATCCATAGCCTTAGTCTGGGTATCCTGTGACAAGTTAGTACACCTGAGCCAAGCTAACCTATGAAAGGCCACAGATGTAGCCATGACTCTAGAGGATACATCATTAGAATCCACAGCAGCATGGAATTGCACCTTGGAAGCCTCAATACCATCAGTAGCCACCTGCTCCAGCTCCTTGGCAAGCTGGCCAGGGGCCTGTTTGGCCAAAGCTATGACAGTGTCCCATCTAGATTTTTGGTATCTTGCCACATAAGCCATGTAATTTGCTTGTCTGAGTCCCAAGGACGCTGCCATGTATTGTTTTTTAGCCATGGCATCAATCTTCCTGGAGTCCTTGTCAGGAGGATGTGAAGCCAGGAATGTTAGCTTTATCACAGGCTGCAGCCTGAACTACCAACATGACTGCATTGCTGTGAAAGAAAGTCTGTATCAGGACCTGACAAAGTGTACCTCCTGTCCATCTTTTGTCAACAGGAGGCACAGAATTAGGAGCTTTTAGAATTTTTATTGTTTGCTTCCTAAAAACTTATGTAAGGGATAGATAATCTCCTAGACTCTGGGATATCCATCATTTCACAAAATCAGGTTCCTCTTGCTCATCCATAGCTTCCTCTAAAGGGAGCTGGAGGGTTTCAGCAACCTTTTTATAAAACAAAAATTAGAAGGGGACTCAGAAAGCATAGGGGGAGATTCTAAAGGTCTGTCTGGGGAGATGTCCAGTTCAATGGGCACATCCAGACTCTCAAAGTCACATTCACACTGTTCATAATCCTCCTCCCCCTCCTCTGGTTCATAAAAATCTCCAATATCATATTCTTGAACCGGTGGAACCGGCCGAACCGACCTTTTACCAAACAGTGGCGGTTCGGACGGAACCGGAGAAAGTGACTGTACAATTTGTATAGCTTTTGCTATTTCTGTAGCAGTTGGAGAAGGAATTTTGGACTCCATACCTGCTGATTTTTAGTTTTCTTGCAGGAACTGGCTCTCAGAGCCAGCTTACGATTGCCCAAGGAAGTCTCGCCCTGGTCAGAGGCACTCCCTCGATTGGTTGGCAACCTTCCGGGCTGGCCATCCGGTCAGTGGACTTTTTGGCCTCTCGTTCCTGAGCCTGCCCACTCTCTTATCCAGGGTGGCTGCAGGGAAATTTTACAAATCTGGCAGTCTGAATTGAGGTGGTCAAACCCAGACAATAAACACATGTAGTGTGGGTCAGCCTTGGCAAAGGCTCCACAGACACTACAGTGTTGAAACCCAGTGGGCCCGGTTTTTCTTTTGGGTTTCTCAGACATGATGCCAGCCTAACCAACAAACTTGCCCTTTAATGGCAGTGCCAGGCAAGACACCCTTATCGTTCCCAACCATGTCACGGGTCGTGGAAAAACCGTAATGAAATCTGTTTTTTAGAACCGATAAGAACTGGAACGCACTCTAAAAGCTTTAAAATGCTTATACTTTAAAAGTTTTAACTAACCTGATCGGTTCGAACTCGAACCGATAAACATTTACAAGTTCCACACAGAAATAAAAACCTGTCTATTACTTACACTACCACAGACAGAGCTTGAACCGATCGGTTTGCGGTTAAAATAATAATACTCACGGTTGAATTTAACCGAGAAAATACTGTTTAAACCAAGAAATGAACCGAGCAGTAGGAGAAATCTCCGGAGCGACTGTTCAGTGAGGCGGAGTAAATAATCTGACAGTTTCAGTTTGAAATTATCCAGACAGAGCTGCTCTAACCGAGCTCGCGCTCTAAACTTCATTCTTAGAATGGTAGTTAACTCTTTCACCTCCGGAGCAGTTCTAATGGTGGGACAAACTGCAATTGTCATAATATAGCAAGACTTCATGTTGTTTGAATGCATATATCATATAGTGAAACACATACATTACATAGTGAAATGCTTACATTGTATAGCGAAATACATACATACACTATCTACCGAAATACACATACTGAGTACTGAAAATCCACATTCACTATATACTGAAACAAATGTACTATGTACAGAAACACTTACACTACCTATTGAGATTGCCTCTGCACTCATTTCCTGCTGCATTCAGTGAGCTGCTGGCCTGATGAGAGGATGTCTAAAGCTACAGGGCAAAAGGTAAACAAAACAGGGCTATCTCTTATTCTAATTTTTTATGGGGTTTCCATCTTGTTTTGCTTGCACATCTTTAATCAAATTTCAGAACATTGTGATGTGACAAGAAACTTTTAGAACTAATTTAAAATGCTGTAGTTTATTCTTTTAAATAAGTGCTGCCCTCATTTACTGTTAAAACACATATGTATGGGAAGCTAATACTTAGGATATTCCTAACGTAAACATAGGGGATTGCATGTGTTTTTCCAAGTTAAATTTTTGATCAGATTTATGTGTAATTAATTACTGTGTTAGTCCAGCAACTTATCTAAGCAGAATGCTTGGGAAGCACTGCAGGAACTGTGATAGTGTAAGTCAAAAGCTTTGCTAGTTTGTACTCTATGGACTGTTTTGATTCAGTTTTTGTTTAATAAAAGTTTCTTGGGTAAGAAACAAAAATACATATTTTTGCTGCAATCCCTCGGTGCCCAATTCTCATCAGGAGCTTAGCTGGCATATGTCTATAATTTGCATGTTTCTATACTAAATAACTTTACTGCGATGCCTCACTGGAGGCATTGACTGCTTCTCAAACTGTGTGTTTTTTTTTTTTCCCGTAGAGATTTTTATCTCCTTAGTCACCCTGCAACCCTCTTGCCCACTGACATCTCCAGCCCAATCACACACCATCCGCAGGACTTACCTGCTCTGAAATCCCCCCAACACACACCTGTGTTGGGGCCAGGAGGGCCATTGACAAGGAGACACATATTCAGAGAGGAGCAAACCCTGGCTAGTAGTGTAGAATCTGTATCAGGTTGTTGGATCATTCTGCCATTGGGGGTTTTCTACCTTTGGTTTCATCCCCTGGGCAGAAAAGCATGCAATGATGCAACTGCATATAAAGGCACATGCTTGCTTTGCGCCTGCCTTTGCCCTCCCCCTTATGCAACTCCACTGCTCTGGCAGCCCTCCTCTGCTAGGTGGATGTTGAAGAGCGGGGTGGTCAGACTCCCCCTCCCTGAGAGGAGTGCATTCCCCAAGATGCTCAATTGTATCTCCCCCCAGCTAACCCCTGTGCAACCCAGGTACACCCCCAAAACTGGGCCACTGGCATGGGAGGCACTACAGTTACCACCAAGCTACTAGGCCAGCCCACCAGACTGTGTTTTTATAAGTAAATAAAGACAGCACTCAGATGAAAAAAGAAAAAAAAAACTATTTTAACTAGTTTGTTATAAACGTTTTAAGTCGCATCACAATATTTTGAAATTGGATAAAAGGTTTTGCAAGCAAAATAAGATAAAAAACAATACATAAAGAGATAAGATAACCATTTTATGTTTACTTTCTGCATCTTAAGAGGCATCGGCCAGGATTTTTAGTCGATTAGGGCCCCATTTTCAGAAGGTTAGCGCAGTGCTAAACATTACGCTATGTGGGAACAGCATGGTTGGATGGGTGTCATATTCGGCATCCCCTGATGCTAACCTGATCATGTGCATATGTACTACTACTAGTACAGCCGCACAAATGAGTAATCCTCTCCTGCATATGAGCACAGTGCTATATAAAGGGTTTCCTTCTTAGTGACCATCAGTACCTCCCCCACATTTTATACTCTGCCTCTAGGTTCCTATGCCCTAGATGCTTGATTTTGCACTTTTTGGCTTTGAACCTGAGTTGCCATGTCCTGTACCACTCTTCGAGTTTTCTAAGGTCCCTACTCATTCTCTCCATCTGCACCTACCAATGCTATTACAGAATGTGGTGTCATCTGCAAAAAGGCACATCTGCCCCTCCAGTTCTTCTGCAATGCCACTTATAAAGACACTGAAAATGACTTGTCCCATTACTGAGCCCTCTGGCACCCTACTGGTCACTTTCTCCTCACTGGAGTGAGTGAGTGCTATTTACCACCACCTGTGCGCTATCTCAAGTGCAGCACTTAGGAATGCACGACCCTAATGACTGGCTCTGAAAATGGGGGCTCACGTACCACTAACAGGATTAGCACCGCGCTATGACAACCATGGCTGGTACTATTTTAAAAAGCATTCTTCTGTGCAGTGCTAACCTGTTAGCATGGCACTATTTTTTTTTTTTTTGTACAGGATTACTAATTGCATCCAGGTGCCCATACAACTGGGGGTTACTCTAATGCATATAAGATGTACAGGTATATTAAATGCTTTCTGGAAGTGCTAACACACTGACTGGTTAGTGCTAGATAATGATTTTGGGAATCGTGTTTTAACTGCACACATGCAGCCTGCCAGCAACCTCCCCCGCACATATGCAAACACACACACTGCCAGTCCTGGACACAATAAAAAAAAAAAATTCCTTGGTAGTTTGGCGTTCCCCCACTCACCTAATCCAGGCAGAGCTAGAATATGTATCCCTCATTCCTGCTGCTGTTATACTATACACATTTCTCAGCCTGTCTGGTGCCAAGGAAAATATGTTTCAGCATTAGCGACCGGCTGGAAAAGAACTAAAAATGCTAAATTTTGTATTGGGCCATCAGAAGGAAAAGGCTTCTGAAGAGTAGAGCTTCAGTGAAGACTCTTACGGAAAAATACCGAGGACAACCTGGGCGTCTTTTTCAGCAACCAATGAGGTGTCGAGGGAACCTTGTATATGTTAATTTTGGTTGAGGACAGTGGCTCCTGCCAATGGGGAACTGCCAGAAAGCTCCCAAGGGGAAAGAACTTTGGTTTCTGAGTTCAGTTTGGTGGGAGCCGGTCTCCAGCCCCTAGGGAGAAGGTGGGGTTTCAGGTCTGTGAGGGGGCTGCCAGCGGTCTGTCCCCCCAAAGCTGGTTGAGCCTTTCCCCATCTAGAGAGAAAAGAGAGGATTCTGCAGACAGCTCTGCAGAGAGGGAGAGCTGCAGTATTCTGTTGCTGCACAGAGAAACTGCACCACAGTGGTGAAAGTGTTCAGAATAAAGGTTAAATGGATTGAAGAAAATGATTAATGAAATGGACGGATTTGTGTCAAGAGGATGGAGAGAAAGCCTCTTCAGTTTCATCTGCACCATGTCGGTGAGACACGGATGATCCAGGATGTGTGATGAGAGAAGGAAGAGAAAGTGTAAAAGGTTCTGTCTGACCCTAGTAATGACAAGGTGTCTACAGGAAAAGGGAAAGAAAGGTTAAAGGACTGTTTTTTGGCAGAGAAAACTGGATTGTAGAAAATGGATATGAAAATTGGATTGGAACCCAGGTTTTAAGAAGCTGAAGAGAGAGCCTCTTCTGTCTGGAGTTGACTAGCACCTGCACGGTAAGAAAAGGGACTTTCTTGATGTATTTCTGAAAAAGAGTTGCTGAACTTGTGTGTGAGCCAAAGCACAAGAGTGGCCACTGTGTTGGAGTTAAAAGACTGTGGGGCAGGGGGATGAGCGGGTGCTGTCTGGGTGGGTGCCTGCTGTCTGCTCCTGAGATATAGCAAGACAGGAGACTGTTGTGGTAAACCCTTGGATTTTCAGGCTCTGCACAGTACCCCCAGAGCCTGATATTTGGGAAGGCAGCCGAGACTGCTTGGCTACACACCGTTGCAGTTAACTGAGGAAAGAATGGAAATGATCTGAAGATTCCATCCTAAACCCAGTGCCAGGTGGGGAGCTCGCTGACCCCCATCAAGTGGGGCCGCTGGCAGCAAGGGACTGTGGGTTGGTGCTGGGGTGCTCTGACCTGTGGGGAGCTGGGCCATGGGGATGCTCCCGTGTCTGGGTCCCTTGTGGCTGGTGGGCCTTGTGTGATGCCCTGCAGTGGGCCTCTGTGGGCCAGGGGAGAGACGGGCTGCAAGACCCTTGGTCATGCTGAAGATCCAAGCTGCAGCTTCTACACCTTCAAGTGTTAAGCATCAGGCCCGGTTCTGCGTCTGCTGATCCATCTATTCCACGACTACAGTAATGTGTGCCATCCGAGGACCAATACAGCAAAGCTGCAAGTGAGGGCAGGAATTGCCCTGCACCTGGGGAATATACATATAGTTATCTGTGTTCAAGTCCACTGGCGCTGTAAGCCAATTCAAGGTTTAAAGCAATCAAGTGGACCATGTGGGGGGTTGCTTGGTTCAGGAGGGTTTGCTGGTACCAGCCGACCAGCTGCACCTCAGGCCTGCAGCCTGGCATTTAGGTACCCAGGGACACAATTCGGGGCATCATTCTGAACTGGTACCAGTGGATTTGGGTTTGGCAATACCTGCAGCAGTTAAATTGTCAGGTAGTTTGGTGGCTGCAGTATAAAAAAGGTGATGTGGGTTAAAATCGAAAGAGGGAATGCTGTTTGGGAAAATGTTAAATCTTTAAAATGCAAATTTAAATTGTTGCTTAGTCTCTATTCCATTCTACCCCATCCTAACCCTCCCTGTGTAACTAAATTATGTTGTTACTGTTTTAAAAAGGTCCAACTCAAAAGCCTGATTTTTGTAAACATGTTATTACTAGAAATTAACAATGGACGATGTGGAATGTGGGGATGTTCGATTCTGGTAAGTCCACGTATGGAGCAACTGTTGGTGAGGTGGGTTGGTACGACAATACAGGGGGTTGTACTGGTAGAGATCAGACCCACTTAAATGTACTCTGGGTGGCACCGCCATTTTTTTTTTGTGATCTTGGGAAAGGACCCACAGTAATATCAAGTATGGGAACCCAGGCCCCTTAACCATGGTCAGGCCTGCATGGCAAGGGTAGTGGCCCTCTCTAGGACAGCGCCAGAGAGACGCCACAAGCCAAAAACACAGATTTTGGTAACTGTGGTTGTCTTAACCCATGTTTCAACACAAATCACTTCTACACTGATGTCAGCATCTTGCCTACCTCTGAGCAGGGTTTTAGAACGTGGATTGTAACATGGTTTTTACCATGCTACAATCTGAAAATTTATTTATTGAAATGTTTCACCAGGAAGAGCACAATGAACAACAAGTTGCTCATCTCACAGTGCATTCAGGGGGAAAGTGGAATGGGAGTGTACAGCAAAATTCATCAACATGAAGCAGCAGAAGGTACATTATTGTATTGCAGCATACAGCAATTAAACATTAACAACTACAGACATGAGAGACATCAAACAAGACATCCTAGAGAATGAACATACATAGAACAAAACATAGAAATAAACTTTTTAAACCATTTAACAGTGTTACAATGGTTTTAAAAAGCCCTAAAATAGAATATTCAAGCTTTTTTTGTGAGTGTTAGACAGGTTATCAACTTGCTAATCCCAATTTGCACCTCTAAAGCAGGACAGTACTGTAAAGCGTCATATGATTGCTTGGTTACCAAGTCACTAGCCCATTTTTAAGTGGCCCTAATCCATCCTTGTGCACCTATGTAAAGCAACTGACAGAACTCTGCACATAGGCACACTGGCATGCTGGGAGATTTGGGGAGGTGTAGCTATCTATTAGTGCAACACTAGTTACTGGTTCCCCAAACCAGGTGTTACGGGCTGCCCCTTCCTACACTCCCAACACCTGGCCATGTCAGGCAACTACTAGCCCTGGTTCCCCCACTGGTACATGGCATAACTGACCAGATGTCCAGTGCCCCACCCCCCAAATTGCATGCCTGTGCAATAAGACATCTGTCCCACGTGTCTAGCAGATCCCCCACCCCGCTCAACTGGGCCCCAATCAGACACTTGATAAGATCAGTAATTTCTCTATACCATTTGCTTAATATTCAGGCCAGGGTTTCCCCACGTGCCCCAATCAGTAGTCTGGCAAGAGCTGTAAATCTTCCATACCACATCCTTGGTGCTGAGTGGTTCCTCCGCCCCATAAGTATGATATCTACCTCCCCGACCAGCCCACCCAGTACTACTACAACTGCCCCCACTTGCCCCCAACCTATGGTGTACGGTGACCAGCACAGACCCTCCACGCACATTCACAGCAGCCACCAACTGAACAACAGTTCAGAATCAGATGCCTACTGTGGTAAAAGCTGTAGGTGTGCGATCATGAACACAGAAACACTTAATTTGTCATCAGAAAAGGACCACTTGCCCTACCTAGTCTGCCAAGATGTCTTCTGCCTCTTCTTCCTCCTCACATGCTGTCTGGTCTCCATCGACCCTCCCACCTCCTAGCTTCTTCTCTAATACACTGCTATGTCTATGCCACACATGCTTGAAGCCTCCTACTATTTTAGTCTCCACCACTTCAGATAGCAATCTGTTCAAGGCATCTACCAATATTTTCTCACATCTTTCCTGACCCCCCTCCTCCGCTTCATTGCATTCCCCTGGTCCTGGTGTTCTTTCACATTTGAAAGAGACTCCCCTGGACCATGTACACTCCTGTGAGATACTTGTAGGTCTGTATCATGTCACTTTTCTCTTTCCTCTCTTCTAGGGTGTACATGCTAAGATCGATGTGTCTCTCCTCTTAGGACTTCTCATGTAAACCCTGCACCATTTTAGTTGCCCTCCTGTGGACTTCCTCCATCCTATGTTCTTTTTGAGGTTTGTTCTCCAAAACTACATCGTATTCTAGGTGGGGTCTGGCAACACCACCTACATCCTCCTGATGGAGATACTCTTCCTACACTCCCCAGCATCCTACTAGCCCTACCCACTGCTTTGTCCCAGTGCCACCTTGAAGTCCTCAGACATAATAACCCCAAGAACCCTTTCTGGTTTATTGACTGTCAAATACCCCCCCCGATCCTATACTCAGCTCTTGGGTTCCTATGCCTTAGCTGCATTATTTTGCACTTTTTGGCATTGAGCCCAACTGCCAAGCTTTTTACCACTCCTCGACATTCACAAGATCCCTGATCATTCTCTCCACCACTCCTGGGTGTCCACCATATTGCAAATTTTGATATCATCTGCAAAAAGGCATACCTTCTCTTCAGTTCTTCTGCAGTGTGCCCTACGTTTAAAAGGATTGGTCCCAGTACTGAGCCCTGTGATACCCCACTGGTCACTCTCCAATCATTAGAGTGCATGCCGTTACTCACCACCCTCTGTCTCTTATCCATTAACTAGCTACTGTACTAATTGGAAGACTACAGCCTGTAGCTCAAGGGGGTGGTGCAACATGACACCCCCCCATTCATCTCATTTAAGAGCTGCTCTCATCACGCCACACACAAACATTTTTTTCTTGCCCCTCCATCCGCCCCTCCTCCTCCAGCTGCATGCCTCTCATTCCCATGAGCTTCTTCCTAATGTACCTTTAGCCAACGGAATCACTCCTGTGGTACCTCAAGGGGTGGACCCTCCTCTAGAGTTCCTTCCCTTCATACCTGTACAGGGTGGTATATCCCAAGGAGAGAGAGAGAGGCGAACAGCAAAAGATTATTTATGTTATTCAAGCACAAAACCAGTTGCACAGGCACACTGAACCCAATTAACCATTTTGCATCCCACCCTAGGCCGTTCAGTTTTTTTTTTTATCAGACTCCTGCGTGACACAGTGTTGAAGGTCTAGCTGAACTCCAGATCAGTCATGTCCACTGCTCTCCCCTTATCTATTTCCCTGACCATCTAGTCGAAAGAAATCTACTAGATTAATTTGGCATGACCTTCCCCCCGTGAATCTGTGCTGCCTGTAGTCTTGCAGCCCACTGGAGTCAAGATACTCTAACAGTTTCTGTTTTAGTATGGATTCCATTGATTTCCCCATGACTCAGGTAAGACAGAAAGTACAGTTACGTAAGAACTTACCGTAACAGTAGATCTTCGAGAACAGCTCTTGCAGCAGGTAACACCATTAGGACTGAAGCCGGCAGGCGTCAGGACCCCAGGGAAATCTTCTAGCTAGCAGTCTTCAGCGGGACACTCCCAGGCGCCGGTCCCGCCCGACGCCAGAGCGTAGTACATAAGAGGCGGTCCACCAGACCCCAGTTCTCCCGCGGAGACTCCCGGCTGCAGGATGACATCAGAAGGGGAGACCGAGGATCTGCCATCAGAAGAAAAAGAGCTAAAGCTCCTGCCATGGCCTGGTAGGCCGTACCTCCTCCAAGGGGGAATGGTGGGCGGGAAGGTACCTGCTGCAAGAGCTGTTCTCGAAGATCTACTGTTACGGTAAGTTCTTACGTAACTGTGCTATCTTACTTAGAGATACAGCTCTTGCAGCAGGTAACATCATTAGGACTGATTCCCAAGCAATAGCGCCTGAAAGCATTGTGGGAGGAGGAAACTAGGAGAGATCTTGAACAAGTCCTGACTCTAGGACAGGAGACCCTGTAGAATGGCTAGGCTGAAACCGGCTCTCCGCCGTGATGTAATATCCAGGCTATAGTGCCTAATAAATGTGTGCACTGAGCTCCAAGTAGCTGCAGCACAAATGGACGAGGTGGAGATGTTGCGCAGTGCTGCAAAGGAGGTAGCCGCCCCCCTTGTCGAGTGGCCCCGGACAGTACCCGGGAGAGGCTTATGTCTGTTGTTGTAGCAAAATGAAATACACTGGACAAGCCAGCGAGAAAGGGTCTGCTTTGAGACTGGTCGGCCCAGCATCCTCTCAGCGAAGGAAACGAATAGTTGCTCCGACTTGTGAAGCTGTTTAGTCCTATTCAGGTAGAACCTTAAGGAGCAGTGAACATCCAGGGTGTGAAGCAACGCCTCTCCTCTATTAGAGTACTTGGGAAAATACACAGGCAAATCGATGTCCTGGTTGAGAGTGAGGGCAGAGACCACCTTAGGCAGGAACTTAGGGTTCGTCCTCAGAGACACTCTGTCCTGGTGAAAAATTAAATAAGGCTCCTTGCACATGAGAACGTGAAGCTCGGAAACTCTCCTTGCTGACGTGACAGCAACTAAAAATAACGTTTTCCACAACAGAAAACGCAGCTCTCAATCCTCGGCAGGTTCAAAGGGGGGAAGCGTGAGTTGTTCCAGGACAAAGAGTAAGTCCCAAGGAGGAACGGATCCTTGATGGGTGGCCTAAGGTGTAACACCCCTCTCAGGAAGTTTCGAGAGGCATCAAGCTGTGCCACTGTGCGCTGTCCCACTGGGAAGTGGTATGCAGAGATCGCGCAGAGGTGCACTTTAGTGGAGGAGTAGGCGAGACCCGAATGGAATAGGGAAAGAAGGTATTCCAGCTTCTATTCTAAAGGGGAAAGGCCGCGTGCCTGCGACCATAAGCAAAAACGGCGCCACTTCATGGCGTATGTCGCATGCGTTGCCGGCTTTCTGGCCGCGGAAAGGACTTCCGCCACCTCTTGCGAGACCCCGTATTGCATAATGGCTATGTCTCTAGGAGCCATGCATGCAGGTTCAGTGAGCGTAAGTCCGGTGGACTAGTGAACCTCCTCCTGAGACAATAGGTGGGAGCTGAAAGGCAACGGAACTGGAGGTTCCCGGACAATTAAGGCCAGCATGGGGAACCAGATCTGCCTGGGCCAGAAAGGGCTACCAGGATCATTGTTGCATGCTCCTGCGCAGTCTGAGAAGAACTCTCTGGATCACAGGAAGGGAGGGAAAGCGAGAGAATCTGTCCGTCCAGGAGAGGGACAACGCGTCTCACCAGAAAACACCAGGCCCTGGATCTAGCGAGCAAAAATTGGGCAGTTTTGCGTTGGATGGGGAAGCGAATAAGTCCACCTCTGGAGTGCCCCATCGAAGGAACAGATCCTCTGCTACCTCCTGAAGAAGTTCCCACTCGTGGACTCTGGCCTGGGAATGACTCAGGTTGTCTGCGATTGTGTTGTCCACTCCGGGAATGTGAATTTCAATCAGGCTCACGCAGTGTCGGACTACCCAATCCCACACCCTCATAGCTTCCCTGCAGAGGGGGCAGGAGTGTACGCCTCCTTGTTTGTTGAGGCAATACATCACCGCCGTGTTGTCCGTCTGAAGCAGAAGGGTACTCGACGGTATTTCTGACTGAAAGGTCTGGAGGGCGTAAAGGACCGCCCTCATCTCCAGCACGTTGATGTGGAGGTGAGCTTCCTGAGGGGTCCATGTTCCCTGGGACCTCACCCGGTTCAGGTGCGCTCCCCATCCCAGCCCTGAGGCGTCTGTGGAGAGGATTGCCTTCGGGGACGGCGCGGTAAACAGGACACCCTCAGAAAGTGTCCCTGGGTCTAGCCACCATTGCCAGTCTCGAAACACTGCACTCGTGATTCTGACCGGATGCTGCATGTGGTCTTGCCTTTGGTCCCACTGCACCTTGAGCATCCACTGAGTTACCCGCATGTGGAGCCTTGCCAAAGGGACGGTTGGAATGGCCGCAGCCATGTGTCCGAGCAAGTGAAGGACCAACCTGGCGGGGACGGTCTTTTACGCTGAAAGATCCCTGATGAGGGATCTGATGTGTTCTGCTCTTTCGTCGGGAAGAAAGGCTTTCCCTTGGACGGTGTCCAGAACTGCGCCTATGAACTGCAGCTTCTGGAACGGTACTAGGAGAGACTTCTCGTAGTTGATAAGAATGCCCAGAGACTGGAACAGGTCCTGGGTGCTCTGAATAGCCATCGACAGTGCCTCTTTGGAGGCGGCCATGAGAAGCCAGTCATCCAGGTACGGGAACACGTAGTGGCCCTGTCTCCTCAGAGACGCTGCCATGACTGCCATACACTTGGTAAAGACCCTGGGGGCCGAAGACAGTCCGAACGGAAGGGCCCGGAACTGAAAGTGGTGGCCGAGAAACTCAAAGCACAGGAATCTCCTGTGCGCTTGAGCTACTGGGATGTGCAGGTAGGCATCCTGTATGTCCAGAGATGCTAAGAAGGCGTCCTTTTTCAGCATGGGAATGAGTCCTTGGAGGGTCACCATGTGAAAACGTTTGTAGGCGACCAACATGTTGAGGTCGCTGAGGTCCAGGATTGGACGGAGGTCCCCTGTTTTCTTCGGAACCAGAAAGAAGTGGGAATAGTATCCAGATCCTATCTGGCTCTCTGGGACATACTCCACCGCTCCCTTTTGTAGGAGCGCGAGTACCTCTTGCCTGATGAGTGATCTGTGCTGACCCGAGTAACGGGAGAGCAGAGGAGGCCTTGTGGGTGGCTTGTCCACGAATTCTATAAAGTGGCCACTTTCGACCAACTGAAGGACCCACCTGTCGGTGTTTATGGACTGCCACTATGGCAGGTGGTCCGCAATGTGGCCCCCGGGAAGGAGTCATGCTGTGGCGGCTGAAGGTCCAGCAGGCTGGGCCGACTTAGCTGGTCGTTGACTTCGGCCCGCTGATGACTTCCCCTGGGCTCTGCGGGAGAAAGAGCCCCTCTGTTGAGGACCGGCGCGGGACTGCTGTCTCTGCATCCGGCCTCGAAAACGGCTTTGGTTCCTACGAAAGGAACTAAGCTTGGGGCTGTACATGGCCTGGACAGACCGTACCGCCTTCCCGGCCTCTTGAAGTTTGGTGAGGACCTTCTCTGAGGACTCACCAAAAAGAACTTCTCCATGAAACGAGGCGTCCAGGATGTTCTTCTGGACGTCTGGGGTGAATCCGGAAACATGGAGCCATGAGTGTCTCCGGAGGCATACGCCTGAAGCTGCCGCTCTGGCCGAGGAGTCCGCGGAATCATACGCGGCTCGCAGCACCTGGGTTCCCACGTCCGAACTCGTATGAAGGAGCTGTAGCAAATCCTCCTTCTGCTCACCTTCTGGCATCTTTTCTGCCAGATCCAGTCCCTGTTCCCACAAGGCGTTTTGAAACTGTACCATGTGGGTCAAGTAGTTGAGGGATCTGATGGCGCAGGTAGCGGATGCATACGTGCGCCTGCCCATAGCGTCCAGCTGTTTGGACTCTGGGTCCGGTGGCAGGGTGCTCAAATGTTGCGGCCTCTGGGACCGGTCATGAGAGGCTGTAATGACCAGAGAATCGGCCAGAGGATGTGATGCCAAGTACTGGTCCTCCCTAGGGGCCTTGTACAGGCGGTCAGCTTTCTTCAGCATCGCCGGGAGCGAGTGTGGGACGTTTCCACGCTGCCTTGGTGGCGATCACGAATGTGTCACAAGGGGTGGCACCACCACAGGCTTTGGATCTTTTTGCCGAAGGTATCTGGCAAGGCGTAATCTCTCGGGGTCTGATTTCTCTGCGTCCCAGACCATGTTTTCTAGGATATGCCTCATAATCTCTGAGAAAGATGGGTCATCCGGAGGAGATCTTGGAAGCTCACGTGGGTCCGGAGAAGGGACGTTGATCGGAGAGGGGGATCTGGATCCGTCCGAGAAGTCCGATCCCGTGTCCTCCGTCGAAGGTGAACGGCGGCGTCTTCTGGGTCTCTTGGGGCTGGGTGACCCTGAAGAAGATCTGGACGGAGGTCTCCTATTTCGTGATCTACCCCTAGGAGGGTCCGTAGGCTCCTGGGGGGAGGGTAATCGGCCTGTGTCCCTGGGTGAAGTAGGGGGCGTGGGGACCGGTGGAGTAGCAGGAGGAGGAGGAGGAGATGGTGTGGGAACCACATGCCTTTTTATGGTGTCCCACCAGGAAGCAAACAACTCCTTGACCTCAGATATGCTGAGGCCTGACGACGGACCGGGCGCCGATGGCCGGTCGTCGGGTTCTGGCCTCGGCTCCCCAGGGGCCTCAGGTTCCGACGAGGGTTCCTTGGTGGGTAGGACAGGACCGGGTTCGCCCGTCTGGTCCTCAGGCTGGGTCAGCTCCTCCTCCGTGATCGCCTCTTGACCGACATCGGAGGGAGGCGAGGGGGTCCGCTTCTTGGTAGGTGCGGACGTCGGTCCCCCGGCCGAGGTCCGTGGAGGCGAAGGCCTGACCGGCGATGGGCGCCTGGCGGTCGCCGGTGCTCGGGACCGACTGGTGTTTGGCGGCAGCCGGGTCCGGCGATCTCTTGAGAGAAGTCAGTTCTTTGGTCTTCCGCTGGGGAGGAGGAGGCAAGAGACTGACCTGGCGTCAGGTTCGAAATGGCAGGAACCGGACTTGTGATGGTGGTGACGGTCCCCTGACGCGACAGGGCCTTGGTGGTTGAAGACGAGAGGTCTGGAGGTCTTGGCCTGAGAAGAGAAGAGGAACCCGAGGAGGTCTTCACCGCTGCAGGGGGAGGCTGAGAGTGGGCCCGGGAGGGGGAGCGGTCGGACCGGGAGCCGGAGTTACGGGAGTCAGAGGCCCTAGACGGGGACCTGGATCTCACTCTCTCCCTATGCTTCTCGAGGTGTCTCCGGGCCTTGTCGGAAGATTCAACCTTGGAGGGCTGCGTCCATGGCTCTAATCTTCTCCTCGAGCAGGAAAGCCTGAAGGGCCTTCTGGCGACGGATCTGGGTCCGGCTGTTGAATCCCTGGCAGAAGGAACAGGCCCAGGTGTCGTGGTCTGGGCCTAGGCACCGGACGCAGGCCGAATGCAGGTCTTTGAACGGGATTTGCTTCCCACAGGCGCACTTCGAAGGATGGCCTTCAACGGAGGTTGGAGAGGACACCAGATAGAAACTGAGCAGAAAAAACAAACTTTTTTCCCGAAGGAAGAACTTAACCAGGCGTTGTGCGCTAGAAACGAACCAAAGGGTCGAGACATGCAAGTCGACGGCAGGAAAGAACTGGGGAATCTGGCGGGACCGTCTCCTTATGTACTACGTCTGACGTCGGGGGCGGGACCGACGTCGGAGGCAGTCCCCGCTGAAGACTGCTAGCTAGAAGATTTCCGTGGGGTCCTGACGCCTGCCGGCTTCAGTCCTAATGATGTTACCTGCTGCAAGAGCTGTATCTCGAAGTAAGATCAGACTATACTGTACTTGCTAACCTCCTCCCTTTCTGATGCTCTTACAGAACAGGACTATGTCTGCTCTCCTCTAGTCCTCTGGAACCACTCCTGTTTCTAGTGAGTTGTTGAATAAGGCCATGAGTAGTGCAGTAAGCACCTCCCTGCCTAGTTCCCTTAATACCCTTGGGTATATCCATCCAGTCCTATGGCCTTGTCCACCCCTAAAATTTGAAGTCCCTTCAATAATACTCTTTCTTTTGAAAATGGACTTGTGTCCACTTCCCCCTCCAATGTTCATGCTGCTCCTTGGTGGTCTGTCCGTGTCTCTCTCCACTGTGAAAACAGTAGACGTACCTGTTCAGCATGTCTGCTTTTTTCTGATCCTCCTCCTCTGTGCAGTCTCCCTTTGTCGTCCTCCTTATCCTCAGAATTCCTCCTTTTGCCTTCCTCTCCTTGCTTATGTACCTTAAGAAATTCTGGTCTTCTTTTGATACCCGTTTGCTATGCATTCTTCTGTCTGAGCATCTGATCCCCTCATTACCTTACCTGCTTCCCTCTGTTTTACCTGGTACACCTCTCTACCCTAATTTTTCTGTGTTTTTTCATACCTCCTGAATGACATCGTTTTACAGACTTCCGAAGAAGGCTATTCTGATGTTATGTTCCCATGTCAGTGAAGTCTGCCTTCTTGAAATCCAAAACGTTTGCCCTCGTGTGACTGGACTGGGTCCCTGTTCCCATGCTAAACCACACTATGTGGTGGTCGCTGGATCTCAGTTGCCCCTCCATAAAGACATCTGCGTTCTGCCCCCATTGGTCAATATCAGGTCAAGAATGGCCTTTTCTCTGGATGAAGCACAAGCTGCCTGAGACCTGCCCCTGTGGGGAATCCAGGATGCTTCTGGCTGAAGCAGCTGCCTGGGTGGACCAATTCACATCTGGCATACTGAAATTCGCCAGCAGCAGAACTTCACCTTTTGTTGCCATCTTGTGTATTCCATCCACAAGCTCCCTGTCCACTTCTTCCCCCTGTGCCAAAGACCTGGAAATCACCCTGTGCATACTGCTGAGCCTTTGCCAGGTTTAAGGATGACCCACAGTGCCTCAGCCTCCCCGTCTACCCTGCACCTCAGTCATCTTTATACCCTCTCTGACGTACAGGGCCGCACTCCCTCATTTTTAACCCCCCCATCCCTCCTGAACAGAGCATAACCAGTACATCAGTGACCCATCATTAACAATCTACCATGTCTCAGTTATTGCTGCTATGTCCAGGTCTGTCTCTACTATCAATGCCTCCAGATGGATTTTATTTCCTAGGCTGCGGGCATTTGTTACCTGTCTTCCATGTTTTGTATCCTATCCTCCGCCTTCCTATGCTGCTGCTCCCTTGTTTCTTCCTCCCTCCCCTCCTCTGCTTCGTCCCCCTCCCCAGTTGTTTTTCTCATGTGGCCTAGAATTCACTGCTTCCCACTCTCCTTGTGCACTCAATGTCCCAGACTTCAATTTGTTTTCCTGTATGTGTCCCGGGAAGTGGGGGTGATACTAAGCCACCTGACGTTCCTGACCCCCGGCCAGTTTAAATGCTTGGCACTGAAGTATTCAAACTTCTTACTTGGGTCCCCTTCCTGACTGATGTAGGCCATTATCTTTATACAGGCTCACATCCATCCAGATGGAGCCCCAGTCCCCCATGAAACCAAAACCCTACCTTCTACACCATTTCTTCAACCAGGAGTAGAATTTCTGTATGTGGAGTGCCCTAGCCTCTCCTCTGCCATGGACAGGTGGCACCTCCGAGAAGACGACGGAGTGTTCTACTTGCTTCAGGTTCCCCCCAACTTCCTGAAATCCTTTTGGATTCTAGCTACTTCCACTTTGTCTCCTGCCCAGTCATTCATCCCCAAGTGGATGACAGCATCCTGTTCCTTCCTCCCTGCCATTACCCTTGTGATCCTATTGATCCGCTTCTCATCTCGCCATATAGTGCTTTCTGAAATGCACTTTACCTCCCTGTCTTTCCTGCTAGGTTCCCCTAATTTCACTCCTCAGACAACTGAATCCCCCACCAGGAGAAGCTTCTTCCTCCTCTGGGGTTCTGTTTCCCCCTTCCCTGGTGCTCCATCCTGGAAGATCCACCCATCCTCCTTGGTCTCGGCTGGGTGCCATTGTGGGGCTGTCCTGCTCCTCCAAAACAGTGTAGGAGTTGCTTAACCCGACCAGTTGGGGGATGTGCGTCAGACACCGTCATGGCCACTTCCCTACAGTACCATAATGGTCCTTTTTATGTTGTCTTGCGCACAGGCTGAAGCACCATCTTGCAGCAGTACCACACTGAGAGGTTTGTCAGTGTTGGCGAATGCAGGGCACGCTTTAGTAGGTGAATTCCTCATCCCCCAATTAGCAAACATGCTAACGATGACGTGGAAATTATGGAAAGTGCCACCAAGTTGAAAGAAATCTGCCACTGAAATCAGAGACAAGCTTGTCATGCAGTGGCAGATGACATGCCTCTGCAACGTGTCTTTCGCAGTGAAACTTTTCAATAAACATGGCAGCTCCTGCCTCCGCCACACACAATTCCCATACCGACATCAGGGGTGGCAAATCCCCCATGTCGGCATGTTCTCCCACCTCACACACTTTCTTTGCCGATGGGGCCCAATCCCCATCTGCATTAGTCCCTGCCCCAACATGCATACACTTTGTTTGCTGACGGGGCCCAATCCTTGTAGGCATCAGCCCCCAAAACTCGGGACACTGGGGAGCCCACCAGTGTTCCAATACCCCTTACGACTATGGGGCACAATGGGAGCCCACCCTAGTGCCCAACATTCCCCCAAACAAAAACTCATAGGGCACACTGGGAGCCAAATCAGGGTGCCCAACATGATTTTAGTTCACCTGTAAAGAAAGAAAACCGTTCTTCAATGTCTGTTTTTCGTTTTCCTGCAAAAGAAAATGGTCCCTCAGTCCTCAGCTCCCCTCCCCAACCTGCCCATCCTCTGCACCCCACCTCCCTTACCGCACGCACCTCCGGAGGTCCGGTGCTGCGATCGTCTGTGGAGCGGGATGCATCAGGCCTCATCAAATCCAAACTGCAAAATGAAGAAAGGCCAATAAGCTATATAATGGCTTCAATAGAGGAGGTTTTAACTCAGGTGGAGATCTCAGCCATTGTTTTGAATTTTGGCTCCAAATTTTCAACATGGGATTCTTGGGACCCCATCTCATGAACACATGCTCTGTCATCTTGTTATTCGGTCCCAAAAGGTGATTTTGCGGTCACTGCGTGGAATCACCTTTTGGGACTCATTAACAGAATGTCGGTGCCACTGTTCATGAGGAGGTCTAAAAAAACTATGTTACCAAATCTAGTGAAAACATTCCAAAAAGTGACTGTGTTACGAGTGTGCATTAAACAGTTTCAACGCACGCTCGTAACTTCAACAATTTTTATATTTTCACTCCAGATTTTCAACATTGCCATTTTTTCATACTTCCTTATGAACAGTACAAATGTCATTTTTCACATCCTGCCCGAAATGTGTTTTGGCACATCTGGCGCACAATTGCGCGATTACTGTGGGAAATCAACTTTCTGGACAGATTAACAAAATCACAGTGCCACTGTTCATGAGCAGAGGTCCCAAAATGCCTATGTTGAAAATCTGGTTAAAAATATCCCCAAAATAAGTGCGTTACAGGTGTGCGTTGCTCAGTTTCTCTGCGCTCATGACTCAATTTTTATATTTTCACTCCAGATTTTCAACAGTGCCGTTTTTTACACCTCCTCATGAACAGTACAGCTGTCATTTTCACATCCTGCCCAAAATGTGTTTTTGCACCTGTGGCGCCAAATGGTGCAGTTGCTGTGCAAAATCATCTTTCGGCTAACAAACTGATAGTGCCACTGTTCATGAGGTGGGATCACAAAAAGCCCATGTTGAAAATTTGGAATGAAAATACCAACAAATACCTGGGGCACTAGAGTTTCGAACCATAACACCCCACCCTGTAAAGACTGACAGTCAGGTGTGTGACCTGGGATCATCGGCTGTATAGCTCACGCCATTCCACCTCCACCCTGCAGTCTTCGGCCCCAAAGTTCACCCCATTCTCCTATACTGCACCCATCTCAGCATATTTCCTCATGGAATGGGGTGAGTGTAAGGCCCGAAGACCCCAAGGCACACCGGGACACTTGCCGGTTTCTGCAGGGTAGGGTGAGGTGAAATGGCGTGAGCGTTATGGCCAACAACTCAAAGGCACATCCTAGTGCCTGTCAGTCTCTACGGGGTGGGGGTGGGTTTAGCGTCAGTTCAATACGTCACTGCCATTCCTGTTATGCATCCCTCTAATGCCTGCACTACTAGTGCCAATGTCAGCAAGACAACATTCAGCATTGACAAATGCTTGTTTCCTCCTGCTTTTGCCCACTTCCTCCATGCAGATGCTGGTTTTCCTCCCTATGCCTTTACTTAATGTTCTACACTGTTCCTCTACCCCTCTCTGACGATCCTCCCCTGCTAGGCTGCTTCCAAAGCAGTCTCCCATTTCTTTAAAATCCAACCTATTAAAGTCCAGGGCCCTCGTCTTTTTGTGGTTTGCATCTGCATCATTCTTAATGTTGAACCACACTGTACAGTGATCACTGGTTCCCATTGGACAGCCCACTGTGACATGACTAGGCACTATCACAACCTCCAGTAGGACAGGGATTCAAAGGAGCAAAGGGAGACAGCATGTCCCAAACAGAATAGCACCTTTATCCCATGAGACATTTTCAATTCTCAGCATGCTAAGTCCATAGGGCAGGAAAGGTGCTAATGCGACATCTGCCGGCACATGTGGGCTAACTAACATCTATGCACAATGCCTCTGTGCATGACTGCATAGAGGAGTTGTACAGAGCAGTGCCAATCCCCACCTCCTGTTCGCTATTCGGATGCCCCTGATATTATAATAAAATGATCCCTGGCATCTAGTAGTTCCATCCCAGTCATATTCAGATGACCATAATTAGTAAAATGATCCCTGGAATGCAGTATTTCCCCATCCCCATTCACCATTCAGATGCTCCTGATTAGTATATTAAGAGGATCCCTGGCATCTAATTCACCCTGATTGCAAGTCTGAGCCACCTCTCAATTCCACCCATTAAGATCCTTCCAACCCTCTCCCCATGGTGACCCATAAATTACCTCTGCTGCCAGTCCCTCCCACTGTGACAGTGACAGGCCCAGCCCCTCTGCTTGCCACCTCGGCTGGCCACTTTCTGAGTGACAGGGAGTGAGCACATACCTACTGGACTATAAAAACAGATGTTCTACAGTAGGTGCACACTCACTCCCTTTCACTTAGACAGTGGCCAGCCAAGGCAAGGAGCTGAGAGGCTGAACCAATCACAGTCACAGGGAGGTGGCTGCAATCTTGGGTAAGTGGGAGGCCAATGAGGAGGGGGTGGAGGGACCTGGTTGGATGGCTTTGAGAGGGGACTCAGATTTGCCACTGAGGGTGGGGCTACTAAATGTCAGGGATCATGGAAAAATAGAAACACAGAAATGTAGCCAATGATGTCAGAAAAAAACAAACAATGGTACATCCAATCTGCCCCTAATTCCCTTATTAAACCTCAGGACCTACTGTCCATGCAGGGTACTAGCCTTCATTATCCACTCCCCTGTTCCCCTCCCTATTACTATCAATCTGAGTAACCATTATACCCTTCACTTTGTCACAGCCATGCTTGAAACCATTTATGGTTTTGGTGCCTGCCATCTCGGTTGGCAGACTATTCCACATTTCCACTGCCATTGCTGGAAAATAAAACTTTCCAATATCCCTCTTGAACCTCCCTTCCATCAGTTTCTACTTGTGCCCCCATGTCCTTGAACTGTTACTCATGCTAAGTAGTCCTTCTCCGTTCACCTTGTTTATTCCTTACAGGAACTTGAAGGTCTCTGTCATATTGCTCCTCGCTTGTCTGGTCTCCAGCGAAGACATGTTCAGTGTCTTAAGCAGATCCTCTTAAGATCTGTCCTGTCAGCTCTGAATCATCCTGATCACCCTTTGTTACACAGTCTTGAGCCTGTCCTTATCTTTCCTGAGGTGAGGTCTTCAGAACTGGGCACAGTACACCAGGCGTAGCCTCACCAACAATCTATAAAGAGGCAGTAAACCTCTTTTCTTCTACTATCAGAACCTCTTCTGGCATATCCTACTTGCATTAATAGAGGCCTCACTGTACTAGCTTGATTGCTTAAGGAAGTCACTAATGATGACTTCTAGGTCCCCTTCCTCAGCTGTAGTGCTCAGCTCTACCCCCCCTATCCAGTACTCTATCCTGGGGTTCTTGTTCCCCAAGTAAATCACCTTGCACTTGGCACTGAATTTCAACTGCCAAACCTTAAGCCACCTCTGTACTCTTTGCATGTCACTCTGCAGTTTCCTACTTCCCCCATCACTTTCTACCTCCCATGAGCTTGGTGTCATCTTCAAAGAGACACAGCCCCAGAGACATTCTCAAATGTTGTTGATGAGCATATTCAAGAGGACAAGACTCAGGATGGATCCCTGTGGCATTCCACTCATCACCTTCCTCTCTTCTGATCTGACACCATGATCATGACCTCTGCTGCCTCTCTTTCGACAAAAGCCCTCTCACCCCCACCAAAACACTGCTTATATTTTCCTTCAAATCCCTGGACCTCACTCTCTTGCACTGTGACCTAAGCCGCTCTGATTGGTCCCCTATCTCAGTGGCCTCCTCCATTGACTCCATGCTAACGTATTTCAAAATGCAGTTCCTCAAAATGTATCCCACCTCCCCCGGATCACGGCTGAACTTATAGTTTGCTTGCAAGTGCATGATTTGGCCTGGACAGAAAATAAACATAACCCATCCCCCATGGCCTCCAGAGGTATCAGCACCTCTGCAGCACCTGTACCAAGGCAATAAGGCTTGCCAAAGGCGAGTATTTTACATCCACCTTCAGTGCCAATATTGGTTATCTGTCTAAATTTTGTTAGGTTGCCACAATCTCTTCTCCCCTCCTACTCAGTCCCCTTTGCCTGCCTTCAAAGTGGATGACACCCCTATCTCTAACCCCTCCTTCATCATCACAGAGGTTTAATTCTTTTTTTTACCACCTGCACCTCCTTTCTCCTCCCCTCCCTCTCACCCCTGCCAGCCTGCATGACAGACATCTCCTTCCTTCCCCCTATTTTTCTTCTATCCAGTAACTCCATCCTCCATCACCGACACCCTTCCCACCCTTAACCCTTCCAAGGTTAGGAGCCCAGATGGCCTGGACAGCAAGCTCCTCCATTTCTCTGCTTCTGCAATCTCCTCCTATTGGCTGACCTCCCTAACCTCTCTTTCTGCTGTTCCTCCATCCCTACTGACTGGAAGACTGCCACTGTTACTGCTCTTCCAAAAGGTGGTGACCCATCTGCTACTAACAGCTGCCGACCCATTTCTCTCTTCCCTCCAAAATACAGGAACAAATTGTCTTGTCACAACTCTCTCCCTTTCTGGACTCCTCTTACTTCTTCACCCACCACAAGTCTGGCTTCGCTTCCACAAGAACCACTCCACCACTATCTCCCTGCTCAGGCTCAACAAATCCACCCACAATGGTATGGATCACAGCCTATTCACCTCTGCTATCTTGGTCGATCTAGCCAGTGTTCAACACTGTCTCTCACCCCAATTATTAGCCAAACCCCAGGCTGCAGGCCTCTCCAATTCTGCCACTTGCTGTTCCACTCCTACTGCATGGGTAGGTCCCAGTCAAAATTGGTGACCTCCTCTCTCCTCCCTGCCTGTATCCACCGGGGCCCCACAAGGATCTGTATTAGGCCCTCTACTTTTCTCCATTTTCCTTAATGATATCCCTTCCATATGCTTGTCTGCATCCATTTACATATACACGGATAACACGGCCCTCTTCACAGCAGGCCCAAAACTCCAGTTGTACTTCAATCAAGTTCAGTCCTGGCTGCACACAAATCAGCTTTTCCTCAGTGCCAAGAAGACTGTCTCCATGTCTTCTGTCACAAGGCGCAGACTCCTTAGACTCTCTCCCCTTCCTACTTTACACACCCTGGATGGTTCCCCTGTGGAGGATGTTACCACCTTTAGGTATCTTGGTATCTGGCTAGACCAGCACCCAAACTTTTCTGCACAAGTGGATGCTATAGTCAAAAAGCTGCACACCAATTTGGTGCACTTTACAGGAACTGTGACTGTATCCCACCTACAGCACACCATGCTATTATCCAGAGAATGATCCTCTCAATCTTTGAATATGGTGATACAGTCTACAGCACAGCCCCAGTCACTACCCTTGCCAGACTGGACACACTCTTCAACTATTTCTGCCATTACACTCTCAACTGTCCTCCAAGGACTCATCACTGTTCTATGTACAAATTTCTCTCCTTTTCTTCTCTTGTGGACAGACACCATGCCCATAGTGCCAGTTTTGTGGGCAAATTCTGGTTTGTTTCCCCACCCCCCACAGCCATACCCTCAGAAGCTCAAATGTTCGAACCCTAGCAGTCCCTTCAGTCTCCATGACCATCAGCAAAGCCACGTTCAGCCACCGCTTCCCTAATAGCTGGAACTCCCTCGCCCCAGCCATTCACCTATCTCCCTCCCCTGGATCCTTTCAAACCACTTCAGAGGTCTCACCTCTCCCTCCTGCACTTGCTAAAATTTTTTCCCTCCTGCTCTTGTATAACCAGTTTCCAGTTTAGGTATACTTGTAATTTAGGCACTTATGCTCCCACTCTAGGCCTTATGCACAAACGTTTACAGCTAGTGTTGATTTAAACTGCTCTGTATTTGATTGCCAGCATACGTTTGTGGCTCCTGACTGCGCTGTATATGCATTGTCAATTGTTTACTTGTCACTCAAGTTCTCACATCTTGCATTATTACTCCCAATGTAATTTCTGATTGTGAGCCACTCTACTCTGCTCTGTCAACAGTCTTCCAACATGTATGTTATGTATTTTGAACTCTTGTGCTACCTAAACCCCACTTGTACAAGTTCCCCTTCATCCAGGATGCATCTGGAAATGAGCTCCCAGCTTAGTTTGCCTTTTCTGGTGAAACTTTTAAATATGTAATTAAGTATATAAATAAATTCTTCACTCATATTATTATTGTCATCTAAATGGCAATGGGGGGGGGCACTAGACACCAATGATCATTTTACTATAATAACTGGAGCCATTTAAACTGAGATCGGGGGTGTAGAACCTTTAGATAACAAGGATCATTCTGGTATACTACTTGGAAGCATCAGAGTGGTGACCAGGGGCAGGGTGACAATATGCACCACTGTGTGCTCAAATGAAGGCAGGATTTTTGGCGCAGTAAACAGTATTACAATTTCAGTCGTTAAGTACTTTCAAAACCTTCTATATAGCACTGTGCTCTGTATGCAGTAGGGGATCCCTCATTTGCATGGCTGCAGTAGTACCTACAGTATGCACATGCACATGATCAGGTTAGTATCAGGGGCTGCTAAATATATGCCACCTGTTCAACCATGCTGTTCCCACATGGCACGGTGCTTAGATGTTTAGCACTCCACTAGCCTTCTGAAAATGGGGCCCTAATTGACTAAAATTCCCCTGCCGATGCTTCTAAAGATGCAGAAAGTAAAAAAAATTGATTATTCTGGATCTTTACATAATTTTTTATGTTATTTTCCTTGGAAAACTTTTATCCAATTTCAAAACATTGTGATGTGTCTTGAAATATTTATAACAACTTTAGCTAAAATACAATTTCTTCTTTCATCCGAGTAGTGTTTTTATTTACTTATAAAAATACAGTCTGGTGGGCTGGCTTAGCGGCTTGGTGGTAGCTGTACTGCCTCCCATGTCCATGCGACTAGCCCAGTTTTTGGGGAGGACACGGGTCAAACAGGGGTTAGCTGGGCCGGCCTGGTGGCACTGAGGGTTGAGGCGCTGAACACCACACCTCGCTCTACACCAGTGACCCGAGTTCGGGAACGGATTCGGGTCGTTGGGGGTCGGAGGGGAGGAGGAGGATCGAGCGTCCCAACAGATGCTCTCCTCCTCCTGGAGTGGGTTCCTGGGGTGCTTTGAGCACCTGACGCACTGGCACCGGTGGAAGCACGGGCACCAGGCGGCTCTTCGGAGTCGGGGTGGGGAGGATTTTGTGGGCACTTGACAACAGCATGCCGTCTGTCTGGATGTCAGTCTTCTGTGCCGACGCCCTCGGGAGGAGGGACCAAAGGAAGAAAGGTGGAAAAACACCCTCTCGGGCCAAGATGATGACCGATCCCAGCCCCGATCACCTACCCACGGGCAGACCCCGCTGTGCAGGCTCTATGGAGGAAAGAGGAGTAAGGTAGGGACCCAACGGAGTAAGCCTGGCACTCAAGGGCAGACACTGTGGGAGGGATTACACAGGATTGATCGGTCCGAAGGACTGGACCGAGCGAGCAGTAAGGAGGGGATAAAAAGAAAGTGAAAAAAAAAAAAAAAAACGGGTTAGCTGGTGGGAGAGATGATTGAGCATCTCAGGGATTGCTCTCCTCTCAGGAAGGGGGATTCTGACCACCCCACTGTTTAACAACCACCTAGGTGAGGAAGGCTGGCAGGACAACAGAGTGGCATAAGGGGCAGGGCTCAAGCAGGCACAAAGCAGTACTTGCCTTTAATTGAACTGGCATCATTGCATGCTTGGCTGCCCAGAGGATAAACCAAAGATAGAAAACCTCCAATGGCAGAATAATCCGGCAACCTGCCACAGGCTTTGCACTACTAACCAGGCTCTGATTCTGTCTGAATATGTGTCTCCTTGCGAATGGCCCTCTCTTCGAGGCCATTAGACATCTCAGAGCAGGTAAGTCCTGGTGATTTTGGGTGATGGGGATGGACAGGTCAGTGCACAAGGGGGTCAGTGGGTGACCTAGAAGATAAACATCTCAATGGAAAAATAAATAAAAGACATTTTGGAATCTCAAACTCAATAATACAGTCATACCATATAAACAGCATAACTATGCAGCTAGACCAGGGCAGGTTTATTAGTGGAGATCAAGTGACTGGCAAAGCTCTGTCCACCTTGTAGTGCTCCGCAGATATGTAACGGGGACGTTAGGAGCTGTGAGTGCCACCAGTGAGGCATCACAGTGAAGTTGTTCAGAAGAGAAATGTGCAAATTACGCATATGCTAGCTGAGCTCCCGACGAGAACTGGGCCCTGAGCAACTGCTGCAAAAAATATATATATGTTTTCTTAACCAAGAACCTTTATTAAACAAAACATTCAAATAAAAACAAAAACTAGATCAAAACTAACTCAGTAGAGTACAAACTAAGAAAGTGTTTGGCTTACACGTTCACAGTTCCTGCAGTGCTTCTCAAATATTCAGCTCAGAAAAGTTGCTGGACTAACGCAGTATTTAATTACACATAAAGCTGATCAAAACATTAACTTAGAAAAACGCATGCAGTCCCCTATGTTTATATGGTATGACAGTGATATTAGGAACATCTCAAGTATTAGCTTCCTACACAAATGTGTTTTAACAGTAAATGAGGGCAGCACTTACTTAAAAGAATAAACTACAGCATTTTAAATTAGTTCTAAAAGTTTCTTGTCATATCACAATGTTCTGAAATTTGATTAAAGGTATACAATCAAAACAAGATGGAAAACCCCATAAAGAATTAAAATAAGACATAGCCCCTGTTTTGTTTACCTTCTGTTTTGCAGCTTTAGACATCCTCTCATCAGGCCAGCAACTCACTGACTGCAACAAGAAATGAGTGCAGGGGCAGGCCATTCAAGGGGGAGGGGCTGGGGTAATTTCAGAATGTAGTCCGTTTCAGTATATAGTTTATTTGTTTCAGTATATAGGGTATGTGGATTTTTCAGTCTATAGTGTATGTGTTTCAATGTACAGTGTATGTGTTTCACCATGTAGTTTATTTGTTTCAGTATATAGTGTATGTGGCTTTTTTAACTATACTACGTATGTATTTTAATATATATTTCTTTCAGTATATAGAGTATGCAGCATTTTTCAATAGAGAGGGGTGTTTTAATATATAGTGCATTTGTTTCAGTATTTAGTGTATGCAGATTTTTCAATGCATAGTGTATTTCAATAGAGTACGTATTTCAATATAAAGTGTAGATGTTTCAATATATTGTGTGTTTCAGTAGACAGTGTATATGGATTTTTCAATGTGTAGTGTATGTATTTCAATAGATAGCATATCTATTTCAATATGTAGTGTTTGTTTCAGTATATAGTGTATGCAGATTTTTTTCACTATATAGTGCATGTGTTACAATCTATATAGTATTTGTTTCAGTATATAGTTTATGTGGATTTTTCAGTCTGTAATGTATGTATCTCAACGGTATCCTGTTATAATCGTGACCGCAAAACAGCAACTCCAAAATAGTAATTGTGATTTCAGTGACCGGTCAATAATGGCTAACATGTACAAATAGCGATTTTGCCTGCCAAAGCACGTACAATAATTGCGACTCGCACAAAACTGTGAGAATCGGACACTCAGAGTAGACTCAAATTTACAGCAACTGCCACACTAGTACTCTGTGTCATGTAAATCATTCATGCAGGGTCAGGTCATTGGGATTAAATAGCTAATGAGATTCCTGGCTTGCCTTCCATGGTCCCTTTGTAGGGCTCTCATAAAGTCCCATATTTTTAAATACCTGATAGTATCTTATATTGGTATGTCATCTGTATCAGTGGGCGCTATATACTTTAGATATTTATTTGTGTGTTGCTGTTTTTCTGTCGCTGTCCTGTTCTATTCTGTCCCAACTGTAAAAGATCCCAGTGTGGCCCAGTATGAACGAGGAGAGAGGATCTGCCTAACCGACTAACCAATGCTGAGAGTACCAAAGGACAAGAGAGGAACAGAAGATGGGAGGACTAGGAAGGAATAGCCAAGAAGTTCGAGTTTGAACAGAGGAGTGATGAACGAAGTGGGATATAGCCAGATAGCAGAAAGAAGGGGGGTGGGGAGATGATAAGGACAACAGCTATAAAAGAAGCCACAAAGCGACTGCATCTGAGGAAAAGAGTGACGTGGAAAGAGATATTGTGGCAAAGTGTGCAGACTGGAGTCTGGGATTACAGCTAAGAGTAGAGACCCTAATCTAAATTCAGTTTAAATTCATATAGTGAATAGTGTGGTGTCAGTGAGAGTGACTATTCCTCACACACTATCAATCAACAAATTCTAAAAATGTTTACCAGCTGTAATGAGTGTAGTAACTACTTAGGGTATCCCATTAGCAGTCGCTATTATTACAGTGCCACTAATATGTGCAGCGCTAATAACACAATGAGCTATTATAGCTCTCGCTATTAAACAGACGCCAATTTGGCGATCGCTATTTTTTTAGTCGCCATTTTCACATGAAACCATCTCAACAGGTAGTGTATATGTTTCAGTACATAGTACATTTGTGTTAGTATATAGTGTATGTGGAATTTCAGTACTCAGTATGTGTATTTCTGTAGATAGTGTATGTATTTCATTATATAATGTAAGCATTTCATTATATAATACATGCATTTCAGTATACAGTATATGTATTTCACTATATGATGTATATATTTCAGTAGATAGGGTATGTAGTTTACTACACTGTGTATGCATTTCACTATATAATGTATAAATTTCACTATATGATGTATGTATTTCACCATATAGTGTATGTGTTTTACTATACAGCCAGAGATTCTGAAGTATGTCCCTAATGGCTTGCAATACATACAGGTTACTCACCTGTAACAGGAGTTCTAGGAATGGTATATGTTGTTCATCCACACTTATTGGCAGGTTCCTTGCTGCTTTAATTGTTGCCGGAAGGTCTTCAAGCTGGCTCCCCCCACCCACCCGGGTGGTAAAACTCGGCTCCGCCACATGGCCGCAGATCTAGCCCGCTGGAAGCCAGGTGTAAGTCGGGCCGGGGAGGTCGGGTGGAGTCGTGGTGGATGAACAACATATACCATTCCTAGAACTCCTGTTACAGGTGAGTAACCTGTATTTCTAGGGACATGGATATGTTGTTCAATCCACTCTTATTGGCAGACTCCTAGCAGTTCTCCGGCAGGAGGGAAGCAAGGCGCACATCCCCGATACTTACTTGGGAAATAAGGACTGGAGAACCGAGGCCCCAAAACCAGCATCCCGGCGTGACTCAAGGTCGATGTAGTGGGTAATAAAGGTATGTGCCGACTTCCAGGTAGCAGCCCTGCAGATATCCTGGATAGGGACGTCCCTGGAAGGAGCTACCGATGCAGTGGTATGGCGGGTAGAATGAGCTCTTATCCCTCTGGGAGGCTCCATGCCCGCCAACATATAGCAGAGCTCTATGCAGGAGGGGACCCACCTGCTTATCGTCCACTTGGCTGCAGGTCTGCCAGGTGCGGCTTCAGCGTAGGTGACAAACAGCTGGCGAACCTCTCCCGAACTTCAGCTGTCCGCTCCCTTATAATAGCGGCGCTCATCTAGGGTCCAAAGTATGAAGCCTATATTCGGCCTCCGGTGTGATTGGGGTAGAACACCGGCAGAGTCAACACTTGGTTAAGGTGAAACTCCGACACCACCTTCGGAAGGAATTTCAGGTGGGAGCACAGGACAACCTTGTCCCTGTGGAAGACCAGATAAGGAGACTCGATGGAAAGCGCCTGGAGCTCTCCCATCCTTCTGGCTGACGTGATAGCCACCAAGAAGGTGGTCTTCCACGACAGGTAGGAAATATCGCACCTGTGCATCCGTTCGAATGGCTTGCCCATGAGCTTGGCCAATACCAGCAGTAGATCCCACGGAGGTGGAGGTTCCGCACAGGAGGGGAAATGTGGTCAAAGCCTTTGAAAAAGCGCCCGACCACCTTCTCCTGCGCCACCGACTGCTTTCCGGCCTGCGCCCCGTAAGCAGACATGGCTGCCAGGTGCACCTTAAGGGTCGTCGACTGAAGCTCTTGCTGAGAAAGGGACCACAGATAGTCCAGAATGCTTGCCAAGGGACAGGCGAAAGGGTCCAAGCCCTTCCCCTGACACTAAATGGAGAATCTCTTTCCATTTGAAGGCATAACATTTCCTGGTCGACTCCTTATGGGATGCCTCAATGACGTTGAGGACCTCGTCGGAAAGACCCAAGGCCTGGAACTCTAGCCGCTCAGGAACCAGGCCGTCAGGTGCAGGGATTAAAGGTCCGGATGGAATACCTTCCCCTGGTTGACTGAGATCAGGTCCGGGCGGGCTGGAAGCCCCCTCGGGAGCCTGGATCTGAGGCTGAGGAGATCTGGATACCAGAACTGGCGGGACCAGTCTGGGGCTACCAGAATCACCTGCATCTTGTCCCTCCTTGCCTTGAGAAGCACCTTGTGGATCAAGAGAAATGGGGGAAAGGTGTAGAAGAGGCCGGGGTCACGGCCTCGAGAAGGCATCCCCCTGCAGCGAGCCCTGCTGTGGGGGGCGGGCATGGAACAGACTCAGCTTCGCATTCTCCCTGGAGGCAAACAGGTCCACCTGAGGCGTGCCCCAGTGGGAGAACTGATCTTGTACTACCTCCGGCAGGAGAGACTACTCGTGAGACGCAGCCCCTATCCGGCTTAGGGCATCGGCCAGGGTGTTGGAGGCTCCTGCCACGTGAATGGCTAGGAGATCCGCCTCCAGGCTGCGCCACGAGGACCATATCTCGGACAGCTTCCTTGCATAACAGCATGGAGCACGTCCGCCCTGGCGGTTCAGATAGTACATGGTCATGGTATTGTCCGTCTGGACCTGAACCACTTGACCCGGTAGAAACGGAGCGAAGGCGGTGAGAGCTAGGCGGACTGCTCGGAGCTCCAGCAGGTTGATATGGCATCGGGACTCCCGAGGGGACCAGAGGCCGTGCGCTCTGTGCTCCCCCAGATGGGCACCCCAACCCATCGGAGATGCATCGGTCGACAGAGAGACCGTCGGCTCGGGGCGGACGAACAGGATGCCCTCCTGCAGATGTGCCGGAACGGTCCACCACTGGAGAGTGTTCCACATCTCCTGGGTCACTGTCACGGGCTGGTCCAATGGATCGCAGCGTTGTGACCACTGGCTGGCCAGTCCCCATTGAAGGGGACACATGTACCAATGGGCCCAACGGAACACGCTGGTGCGGGCCGCCATGAGGCCCAGGAGGCGCAGGAAGTCCCGGGCAGGGCGCGACTGCCCAACCAGAAATGATTGGGCAAAGGAGGAAAGAAACTCGGCCCTGTCCGCTGGGAGCCAAGTTCTGGCTCGAAGAGAGTCGAGCTCTGCCCCGATGAAAAGTATCACCTGCTTTGGCACGAGTTCCGACTTGGCCTCATTGATGAGGAGGCCAATCTGAGAGCAAACCTGGAGGGCCAGATCTCTGGACCACTCCGCCTCCGCTCTGGAGGGGGCTGCAATCAGCCAGTCGTCCAGGTAGGGGTACACCCGGACCCTTCGGCGCTGCAGGAATGCTGTCACCACTGCCATGCATTTGGTGAAGACCCTGGGAGCTAGGGAGGGGCCGAAGGGCATGGCCCGGAACTCGTAAAGGGATCCCTCTGCTCTGAAGTGGAGGAATCTCTGATGAGACGGACGGATTGGGACGTGAAAGAACGCATCCTGGAGGTCCAGGGAACAGAACCACACGCCTCGTTCCAAGGATGGGATTATCTGAGCCAGACTGACGATCCTGAAGGTCTGAGACCTTAGGAACCTGTTCAGGTCGTGTAGGTCGAGAATGGGGCACCAGCCCCCTGTCCGTTTTGGGACCAGGAAATACCTGGACACAAACCCCGGGTCTGGAGGAGGATCCGCCACCTTCCTGATCACCTCTTTTTCGAGGAGCAGGGCAATATCGGCTCAGCGGGCCGACAGCGAGCTGCGGACCCGTGGCCCCGAGCGGCGGTCGAAAGGTGGAGCCTGCTCGAACTCCAGAGGCAGGCCTTTTCCTACCACCTCCAACACCCAGCGGTCTGTGGTGATAGCGGACCAGGCGGAAAGGAAGTGGCGGAGCCGTCCCCCCATGGAGGGAACCCAGGGGAGTGATGAGGCTGGGGGCGACACTCCTCAACCCGTCACTGGGCAGGCTTGGAGGAGGAACCGGCCGAGGGACCTCCTGGGCCTTTACCTCCTTGCTTCCTGTTGGAGGAAGCCGCCGGCTTGGGACGCCAAGCGCGAGCCTGCTGGCCCTGTTGCTGGTGCTGTTGGGCTGGTCGAGCTGCAGGGGCCGAAGGACGAAAGGACTTATGCTGTTGCTGACGGCGGCCTTTGTCCCTCTTAGCGGAGGCAACCGAGTCCAGAGTGGCATTGGACTTTTCGATCCGCTGGAGGTGTCCCTCCACTCCAGGGCCGAAGAGATCAGTCCCCAAGAAGGGGACGTCCACCAATTTGTGCTGGGTATCCGCCGTGAAGGTGGATATCCTCAGCCACGCCCTCCGGCGCATGGCCACCGCAGCCGCTACTGACCTGGCACAGGAATCACCTATATCCAGAGCAGTCTGAAGCTGCTGCTTCGCCACCGCCCTACCCTGGTCCCGCACCTGATGGACCGTGGTCTGCAGGTCGGTTGGGAGATGAGGGACAACCTCACCCAGAGAGCCCAAGAGGGCGTGGGAGAAGTATGCCATCAGCACAGCCAAGCTGGCCTGACGGAGGCCGAGGGAGGACGCAGCGTACACCTTGCACCCGGCAAAGTCCAGCTTTTTGGACTCTTTATCGGGGGGCTTATCCACGTCCCGAGCGTTACCAGAACGCCGGAAGACGCTGTCGGTGACTAACCCCTCGGCAAAGGGGTGCTCCAAGAAACTGGGCAAAGAGCCGGTAGGGACCGCATACTTCCTGGCCATCCTGGCCGAGGGCACAGGACAGGAAGCAGGCCACTGCCAGAGCTCCAAGGCTGGGCCGACAATGGCCTCAGCCACCGGAAAGGCCTCCGTGGGGGAATCCCCCTCGGTCCAGAATCTCCGTCAGGGGATACTTGGCCCGTTTAGACACGGGCTCGAGCTGCATCCCAGTGGACTCTGAGGTGAGTCGAAGCAGACCCAAGAAGGACGATGGGCTATCGTCCAATGACTGGCCCCCGGAGGACTCCAGGTCGACCTGCCTGGAGAACAGGGAGGAGTCGTCGTCGGATTCCGAAGAGTCTGCGAAGAGCTGCCTCGGCCCTGAGCCACCCTCTACCTGTTGAGGATGGCTGGGAGTGAGGGTGACCGACAACCTGTGGGGCAGGCCGTGACCCGACCGAGAATCCTTGGTCGGTGCCCCAGACTTCGGTTGTGGAGGCGGAGGTTCCACCACAATCAGTGGAGCAGCTGGTTTTGGCCGAGCAACCGGCCCTGGAACGGGCAACTTGACTGGGGCGAGCAGTTGCTTCGGTCGTTCGGGCAACAGCCACTTGATGGCCGGGGTTTGAACCGGGAGTCGATTTAGACCCAGACAACAGTAACTGCTGCCACATAAGCTCCTCATAGCGCCAACGTAATTTACGCCGAAGCCTCCCCTCATCCGAGGAAGAGGACGAGGAGGAACGGTGTCACCGCTTACTTCGGTACTGAGACCGAGACCGCCGATGTCGGCGGGAAATGCTAGACCGAGAAGAAGTCCGAGACCGAGACCCTCAGGGGGACCAAGGGCGGGTCTGGGAGGATGCGGGGGACACCCGCTCTTCCCTCGACTCGGGCACTTTAACCGGGGACTGCGGCCCCAAAGGCACAGGCAGATCCTCGGTCTCCACTGGGGGAACCAGTGAAGGAGGGTTGTCGACTTCACCAGTTGACAGCCCGTCCGACGGATCGAGAAAAATCTCGACTGCGTCGACGGGAGTCTCGGCAGGCTGGCCTGACGGGGACACCATGAAGCCAGCGGCCTGAGCCGCAACTTCGACCAAAGTCGATGGTCGGCTGTCCGGGGAAGGAGACCTCTCCCGCTCCCACAAATGCAGACGGTGGGACTTACCCTTTGACTCCTTCTTCTTGGGCCGAGAAGAATGTCCCGACGGCTCCTTTCCCTTCGTGGAAAGGGACTGACAAAGCTCCTTGAACGAAGCTGTGTACGAGGAACTCAGAGAGTAGGATAAATGCCGCGGCCGAGGAGGAGGAAGATGCGGCCTGGGCCGCCTCCTCCTCGAGGGCGATCATCTGCTCGAGCTGCTCAGCCGAGCCAGCCGGCCATGGACACCGGCCCCGACGAGCCTCTTTTGATTTTACCGCGAAAACACTTCGGGCGCCCGAGCTGCAATCGGCAGCACGATTATCCAGGACGCGGCCGAGAAAGAACGCACAACCCGTAAGCCCGCGGGTCGTGATCTAGGCCTAGGCAGTAGACGATGCGGAGTGCAGATCCGCCCTGGACATTTTCTGCCTGCAAGGGCACCTCCAATCCGGGAATAAATTTGTCCATCGTGAACCGCAAGGAAGATGAAGACGAAGTTTAGAAAACTTCAAAACCAGTTCGGACGAACCGAAGAGTTAGGATCAGTCTAAAGCATAGAAGCTAAGGAGAGCGACACCCTGAGCTTCCAAGTGGTAAGGAAGATCTGGCATCATGGGGCGGAGCTGAGAGTTTTACCACCCGGGTGGGTGGGAGGAGCCAGCTTGAAGACCTTCCGGCAACAATTAAAGCGGCAAGGAACCTGCCAATAAGTGTGGATTGAACAACATATCCATGTCCCTAGAAATACAGTATACTCTGAACTTGATTGCTACTTTTTTTAAGTTGACACAATCTGTAACACTTTTTACTGTACACTGTCTAAGCTTGCTCTATTGTTTTACTCTGCATTGTCAGTATCTCTTGAAATGTTGCTTGATCCTGTATAAACATTGTCTTTTTTTCTGCATTTTTCATGTAATCTCCTAGGTCACACCTGAAAATAGGCAGATGTTTGTCTAGTGTGCTTATCAGGTCAACAAAAGCTAAATATATTTATCTTTTGAGAAAGTACTGGATTAAAGGCTAAAAAGGTTTGATATATGAGCTGACTGTATTGCTGATTGCAATAAAAATATGTGCCCAATTTGAGATACATCATACATGATTTGTGTTTGTGATCCGGAATTTTTAATGCCTGATGATATCCCAGCTACTGTAGAGATCAACTTTTTTGAACATTATGAAAAGGGGCTGAGCCGACCCTGATCTCTGCACCATCCTCTCAAGATTTAAGAAAAGGCCTGTTTTTCTCGCCATTTTTTTATCTGTTATATTGGCTAATATGTCACAGAGTGAAAAGCCATTTTATTTATGTATTTGTGTATTTATTTAAATCTTTATAAAGAGAAAATGGCAAATACATATTAATTATTAAGATGGATACATTTGCCTGGACAGACACTGTAGAGAACATTTCAGTTGTTTACTTGAGTGTTTAAAAGTCTTTATATATGGTGTGAGAAAAGTCATGCTCTGTCGATCTTGCACAGTATTTTTTATTATTTATAGTTGTTTAGTACCAGGGAAAAGCTCCATCCGGCAATGCTCAGGTACAAGTAGGTCCTTGCCCTACTCTTGGCCTTGTGTATACAGACTTTTAGACACACAAGCAAACAAGTAAAATGTTCTCTATAGCATTCAGGCAAACCTATCTATCTTAGTAATGTGTATTTTCTGCATTTAAACATTTAAATAAATGCACAATAAAGAAATAAATAAAATGACTTTTCACTCTGAAACATACTAGCCAATAACAAAGATAACAAAGAAAAAAAAAGAGACTTGAAAGATGGCCACTTTTAGCCAGGACAGCAAAAAAACTGAGTCTGTTCAATTCAGTTAATAGTAGTCATGCTATAGTTGGATAAGAATACATAACAGAAATTAAAATAAACTTCAGTAGTAGCAATTATTGCCTTTTGGTAGCTAGGCTTATGTAAGGCTTTTGTGACAGGATTTGAGTCATGTGAATCAAACCTATTTACTCGGTACACCAATAACTCTTGAAATGCTGAAGAACAGAGCAAAGCTTCTTTAGGGACATTTTATATTACATCGTACAGCTTGATTTATCGGAAGACAGTATGTAACCTTGAGCAATGCCACAACAAGTGTTCATTTTGAACAATTTTTTTTTTGCCTGCTTTCCTAACCAGGACCTCCTTGTACCTGAGCATTGCAGGATGCAGCCTCTTCCTAGTACTATAAATAATAATAAAAAAAAAAAAAAGCAATACTGTACAAGCTCAACAGAACGCAACTTCCAGGAGGTAATATGATTTATTGTATTCTTTCAGCTACTTTTTTTTTTCTTTGGAACCTGTCATTATTTTGTGAGAAACGTAAGCCATGGGTCTGAACAAGGTCGTATTTAATCAGCAAATCATTTAAGTGTTAACTAAGTTTTTTTCTGTGTGTATAATAATAAAACTGCATATGTCGGTATATAGCCTTTATAAGACTTGTATTACTGTGCTTCTGGTTGTGTGAAAACTGTTGGTTTTGAATGCAAAATGACAACGCACCATAAATAACAGTTACATAAGAACTTACCTTAACAGTAGATCTTCGAGAGAGGTTCTTGCAGTAGGTCATTATAGATAGGACTGCACCCCCTAGTGTCGGGACCTCACAGCAAACATCTAGCTAGCAATCCATAGCGGGGGACCGCCCCCAGTGTCACCTGATGGGACGTCTGCGAGACACTATAAAGGGGGCGGTCCCCATGCCCACCCTCCAGTTCTCCTGCCGTAAGACCCCTGAAAGGTAGACGGGAGAAAGGAGAAAAATAAAAACTTTAGCCCCGAGTTGCTAAAAAAGCACCCTTGGAAAGGAAAGAGCAAGTAAAAGCTGGGAGGGAAGGTGGGAGGGGAAAAATATGACCTACTGCAGGAACATCTCTCGAAGATCTACTGTTTCAGTAAGTTCTTCTGTAACTGTTATATCTTACATCGAGAGGGTTCCTGCAGTATGTCATTACAGATAGGACTGAATTCCAAGTAGTCAAGAAGGAACAGTCAGAGACTGAGGTCCGGGAGGTGGAAAAGGTCAGCAGAGTAGGATGCAAGCTAGGACAATAGGCCCTGAAGGACGGTCAGTCTAAAACCAGGCTCTGTGCCTAGAGGCAATGTCCAGACTGTAATGTTTCATGAAAGTACAGACGGTACTCCACGTAGCCACAGCACAGATGTCAGATGCGGACATGTTTCTCAAAAAGGCAGTAGAGGCGGCCATGCCGCAAGTAGAATGCCCCTTGACATCCCCCAGAAGTGGTTTCTTGTACTTCTGACAGACGAAGGTAATCAATTAGTCAACCACTTGGAAAGGCACTGCTTGGACACAGCAGTGCCCTGACGTTTGTGTGCAAAAGAAACAAATAACTGGTGCGATCTTCGCACCTCCTTGGTCCGAGAGATGTAGTAACTTAAAACTCTATGCACATGCAGAGTGTGAAACAGATGTTCCCCTCTATTGGAATACTCAGGATAACAGACCAGCAGTTGTATATCCTGGTTTCGAGTCACCTCAGATACCACTTTTGGAAGAAAAGAAGGATTGGTCCTCAGAGCCACCCTGTCTCTGTGGAAAATTAAATAAGGCTCCTTAAAAACTAGAGCCTAAAGCTCTGAAATCCTTCGAGCTGAGGTAACAGCAACTAAAAACAGCACCTTCCAAGACAGGTAGCGCATATCACAGATTGCTGCCAGCTCGAAAGGGGCAAAGTAAGCTTCTCTAAAATAAAATTAAAATCCTGGGGGGAACTGGATTACGGACCAGAGTTTTCAAGTGAAGGATCCCCTTTAGAAAGGTTTTGGAGACCTCCAATTGAGCAACATTCTTGCCTTCCAATGGGACATGATAGGCAGATATTGCAGAAAGATGGACCTTCAATGAAGAGTAGCTGAGGGCCAGATCAGAAAGATGCAAGAGGTACTCAAGGACCTGGTGCACTGGGCAGAAAAAAGGGTCCATATCTCTGTTAGTCACCCAGATTGAGAATCTCTTCCATTTCATAGCATACGTAGTTCTGGTGGAGGGTTTTCTGGCTTCCACCAAAACTTAGGCTACTCGGGAGGAAACCCTGAAACGTGCCACCATTACGTCCAGAGGTGCCACACATGCAGATGGAGAGATCTGTGTCCCGGATGCACTAGGTTACCCTGCTCCTGAGACAGAAGGTTGTACAGCAGAGGTACTGGGGTTCCAATGCTAGCTGTTGCAGCAGGGGGAACCATATCTGCCAAGGCCATTGAGGGGCAAGGGGCATGTGTGCACCCTCCGCTAGGACTTTCAGCAGAACTTTCTTCAGAATTTGGGAGGGAAGACATACAGAAACCTCCTAATCCAACAAAGTGACAGCGCATCACACCAAATAACACCATGCCCAGGAACGAGCAAGCAACAATTGGGTAGTTTTGTATTGAATGGGGAGGCATAAAGGTCCAGTTCTGGATGGCCCCACAGATGGAACAGACCTTCTACCACATCTTGCTTCAGTTCCCACTCATGAGCCTGCGTGGTGGTGAGGCTGAGACTGTCCGCCAGGACGCTGTGAACACACGGGATGTGGACTGCTATCAAGGGCAAGTTGTGCTGGACTGCCCAGTACCACTCCCGCATCGCCTCCCTGCAGAGGGGTATGAACAGGTGCCTCCCTGTTTGCTGATGTACCAGACCGTTTCAGTGTTGTCAGTCTGAGCCAGGAGTGTTCCCGGGCATAAAAGGGTCTGAAAGGCCTGGAGAACGCAGAGCATCGCTCTCATCTCCAGAACATTGATGTGCAAATGCATCTTTTGAAGAGACCACCTTCCCTGGGAGCGGTGGTCTCCCAGATGCCCTCCCCAATCATGATTCATGGCGTCCATAGTGAGAGTCATGGAAGGGGGGGGTTGAAAGGGAACCCCCGAGGAGAGATGGGACATCTCCTGCCACCAAAGCAGATCCCACTTCATGCTGTTGAAGACCATGACTACTCTGTAGTCCAGGTCATCCAAGTGCTGGTCCCATTGGACCTAGAGTGTCCACTGGGTCACCCTCATGTGCAGTTGGGCCAACAGTACTGTGGAAATGGCAGCAGCCATCAGATCCAACAGTCGCAGAACAGAGTGAGCTGTAGTCCAGCAAGAATTGACTACAGCAGAACCTTGTAGTTTCAGAGTATCCATTCTATTTGAAGGGAGGAAGGCCCTGCCCTGGACCATGTCCAGCACCGCCCCAATAAACTGGAGGCACTGGGAGTGCAAAAGGTTGGACTTGGGGTAATTCACCGTAATGCCAAGTCATGAAAACAGGTCCAGGGTGAAGGAGAGGGACTCCTTCAGACTGTCCTGAGATGGGGCTGACAAAAGCCAGTTGTCCAGGTATGGGAACTCATATATCCCCCTGTGGCGTCCACAGCCACTATCGCTGGGCACTTGGTAAAAACCAGAGGTGCCGAGGAAAGGCCAAAGGGGAGAGTCTTGAATTAAAAATGGTTCCCCTGGAACATTAACCTGAGGAAGCGGCGGTGGGCCGGGAGGATAGAAATGTGCAGGTAAGCATCCTGCATGTCCAGTGAGCACAGCCATTGATCTTTGAGGAGTAGGGGTAGGAGCCCCTGGAGAGTCAACATGCAGAACTTCTTGTATTCTATGAAGAGGTTCAGTAGGCTGAGATCCAAGGTGGTTCTTAGATCTCCTGTCTTTTTTGGTAGTAATATCCTCTTCCCTACTGGTTCCAGGGAACTGGCTCTATGGCTGATTTTGACAGAACAGCCTAAATTTCTTCCCAAACCACCGGAAAATGGGTCGACAGGTAGTGAGACCGTCCTGGAGGATTGTCCGGGGGTCGGTCCAGGAACCTGACTGAGTACCCTCTTGCGATCATCTGCTACACCCAAGTATCTGAGGTGATCGCCTCCCACTCTCTGAGGTGGAGGGTGAACCTCCCCCCCCCCATCAGTTCCATCGACAGGTCTGGAAAAGGTGGAGGGGAGTCCTGCAAGTCAGGAAGAAGAGAGGAGGGTCAGTTGGGGGCCTCCCACTGCCCTGTGGGATTTTGTTAGGGTGGCTGGTGCCCCAGAGCCCAGGACACGACATCTGCCCTGACGTCTGGCCTGGGCTGTCTATTCCTTTTCTGTGGCTGGCGATGAAAAAGCTGCTTGGGTTTAGCACCGGAGCAATAGAGGGAGCGGATGTCTTGGAGGAACCTGCCACTGTTCTGAAGCTCTGTGATGAAGTCCTTAACATCTCCCCTGAAAAGGGGCATTCAGCAGGGTGGACTGGACATCCTGTGCCAAGCCTGCCAGGCTCACCCATGCGAGCCTTCTAAGGCAAACACCCAAGGCAGTACGACGTGCCACGGAGTCTAAGGAGTCGTAGGTGGCACGTAGAGAATGGTGGCAGGAGGACTTATTAAGCCTCACCTTTTTAAGGAGTCTGTCCCTAAGATCTTGGTCTGGAATGGCCCGAATGTCTGATTCCAGGTCCGATACGGATGATTTCTGAAAGGAAATCATGTGGGCTACGTAATTCAGTGACTTCAGAACACAACTGGAGAAAGCATAAACTCTGCGTCATATAGGTCCATCTGTTTGGACTCCTTATCTGGCGGCAAGGTACTAAAGTGCTTTTGCTTGGCTAACCTGTCGTGGGCTGCTATGATCACTATGGAGTCCGCTTTGGGTTGCACAGTGAGGTGAAAAACACCTTCCGGGGATGGTAAGTCCTGTCAGCCTTTTTAGAGGCCACAGGTATAGAGCACCATTGCTGCCAAATGATAGAAGTTAATTCCACATGCAGCCCCGTTCAAGGAGAGATGGGTAGGGGGTCCACATCAAAGATGTCTCGATGCTCAGTGAGCCTTTTTCTCTTGGGGTCCAATTCTTGGGTTGCCCATCCACATGTGGTCTGAATAACTGAAGGAGGTCAGCAAATGAATGGTCCTCTGGAGGAGTATACGGTTAAAATCGCGCAACCACAATAGCATGAGTCATTATAGCGCGTACATAATAGCACTTGTTAAAAAAGCGTTATCACATTAAGTCGCGGTAAATAATAGCGCAATGCTGCCATCTAGCGTGCTAAGTTTGAAACTGAAACATTGTATAGTCCTGTTTCATAATGCAGTTGCTAAGATAATAAATAACGTTGTGTAAATTGTAAGCACATACTCTATGCATATCTGATAAACTGTACTGTACTATACCATTAAGCAAGATATAATGCAGCGTTTAGTTTTCAAAGAGTGATAAGTCTTGCCTTCAGCAGAAAACATTTGCTGGCTACCTAAATTCCAATGCTGCCTTCCAGCCCCAACCCCCCCAAAAAATAATTAAAGTACGGGAGTCTGCACTAATACAGTCCATTTACCAATGTATCAGCTATTGGCACAGGCTACCACTGTTGTTCCCCACTTGCCCAACTGCCCTTCACTTGTGTGCTGATGAATTCAAAATTAGTTTGTCTAAATAAATAAAGATTACCTGCAAACAAGCAACTGTGTGATCTTTCAAGCGTGGGATAGTTCAGTAGAGGACAGGAAGGAACTAATGAAATGGGAAGGGGGAAGAGTGTTGTAGGACATAGATTGGTGTGCACTAGACTTCATTCCCCATACATGGCTATTGCTGCTGCGTTCCCACATAATATTGATGTAAGTAAAATTGAATTGTATTTGCTCACTGGCTGGTGCTACAGCAGCTCGATATTGTTGCTAACACGCTGAATTGTTGTAGCGCTAATGTAGCTACGGACGATTATGTAGGTGACATTATGACACGCGCTATATTAGTTGTGTGATATTGACAGTAAACCCTCTGGAAGGGGACTTGGGGGACTCCTTCGGCTGGAGCTCTATAGGAGAGCGGGATCCAGAACTCTTGGAAGAATTGGAATCAGAGTCCGAGTCAAATGATACTGGTCCACTGGGAGACAAGACTTTATCTGATGTTCCCTCTATGGGTCTGTCGCCCGGTAAGGCTCTTGGAGGGTGCCTGGGAGGTTCCCTGTCTGACGTCCAGGGGTCGACAGGGGAAAGACTCCTGGGGGCCGACCAAGAAGCCGGCTTAAGGAATGGTAAAGGCTCCAGTCTGGCTAACTCTTGTAAGAGCTGTGAGTTTTCGTTCTTCCAGCAAGCAGGAATGGGCCCTGGGTTGTCAGCCTGGGACCTGTCCAAAGTCAGAGGCTGTGGAGCGGTGGAGGTGGCTGGTACCCTGGGAACCCTGAATGCGAGTATGAGGGGTAGCCTGAGTAAGGACAGCCATAAGGATAGCCCTGGGGATTATAACCCTGAAAGAACTGGCCCTACAGAGGGTACCCGGTCGCATGGGCAGGCACCAGGTAGCCCAGCAACGGATACCCTGGCCCCGGGTAGTAGGGATATTGCGTTGCCAGGTAGCCTGGGACTGTGCCTGATGGGAGGGACCACCAGACCCACAGGAGGTGGAGTTGAAGGACCGGGAGGTGCTGAGGGGCCCAACAGTAGGTCTTTGGGGGTAGGGACCCCGGAGGGACCTGGTGGCAGCTCAGGTGTCAGAGCATGAGCTGCAGGAGTGTCTGGAGAGCCCGTGGGTAGCAGGATGTTGACCAGTACACTTGCCAACGTCGGGTCAGGAAGGTCGATAACAGGGGAACAGCTCCTGGGTGTAGGTTCCCCTGGGGTATCCGACGTCAAGGGGTTAGGCATCGGAGGAATCACGGATTCTGACAAGGAGGCTATAGTGTGTGAGGGGGATCTAGAAGAAGCAACCCCCAACGACAGGTCCACTGGGACAGCGGACGATCCAGCCAGCAAAGTGACCGACGTTGGGGAAGAAATTCCCAAGGACAGACCACTCATCTCCTCTAAGGAATCAAGGGAGAATGAGGGGTTGTGTTGCACCAGAGACAAAGAATCCCTGGAGGGAGAACCCTCGAGGGAAAGGTAGGGTCTGGCAGCTGGCTCTGATCGCTGTCGGGTGAGTCCCCAGGGTCCGAAGGGAGAGCCTCGGCCGAGCGGTCGTCGGGTGAGTTGGTGACCAACTGATCGGCTGTGACCAAGCAGGCGTCAGAGGAGCCAGTGTCGGACTTATTGGTCGGGGTCGAGTGGACGGCAGAGAAGAAAAAATTACTCGCCGTAGTAATGTTGTTTCTTCTAACGGAGTCTTGCTGTAGTCTGGCAAAATGCAGTTAGCCCCAGCACTTGAACTGCCCCGGAGAAAAAAGGGTTAACTCTATGCCAGCGCATAGAACGATGAGCTTGAGCTCAGTTTTCAAACCTCTGTCCCTGGTACATTCTAATCTAACCGTCAGATTCTTATGAGCACTAATGCTAACTAGCCTAGCTCTCAAATTTTGAAAAATTAAGCCAGAGGCCAACAAGAACTTGGGTTAAAAAGACTCAAGTCAAGAACCCAAGAACAAAACCTTTATCCAGACAGTGGTAATAACTATATTAATAATAATCAATTCAAAAGTATTAATAACACTCATTCTGGCCAGGATGAAATCAAAGAGGTACACCTCTGGGGTGCAGCACGGCGCCTGCCAACTCCCACATCCCAAAAAGAAGGTTGTGAGAGGGGAGGCAGGAAGGGAGGTCAGAATACAAGAAGACTCCATTAAAGGAAACATTACTATGGTGAGTAATTTTTCTTTCTTCAAACAACATGAAGTCTTGCTGTATTCTGACAAAATGCAGACTACCAAGCAGTACCCCCTTGGAGGAGGGATCTACAGAACCTACTTTGGAAAAAGGCTCTGCAGTACTGCTGTGCCAAACCATAGCATCACTTCTGGCTTGAGTATCCAGACAGTAATGCTTGGTAAATGCGTGAACAGTTTTCCAGGTGGCTGCTTTACAAATTTCCAAAAGAGGAATATCTCGAGCTGCTGCCACAGAGGCAGTTGTACCCCTGGTCGAGTGAACCCTCAAGCCTGAGGGAGTCTCCTTGCCCAATTCTGTGTGACAGAACTGAATGCAAAAGACAATTCACCTGGCTGTTGTTCTCTTGGTGACAGATTTATCCTTTCCCACTTCTCCATATGTGAGAAACAATTGATCAATCATTTCTATGGGCCTTAGTGTGGTCCATATAATAGCTTAATGCCCTTTTTACATCCAGACTGTGCAGCCTTCTCTCACCTAAAGATGAATGATCAGTGAAAAACACTGGTAGGGACATAGACTGGTTATGATGAAAATCTGAAACCACTTTTGGGAGAAATTTCCTATTTGTCCTGAGCACCACCGTATTCTTGTGAAAGGCAATAAAGTCAGGCTCTACAGACAGGGCCTGTAACTCACTGATCCTCCTGGCAGAGGTAATGGCCACCAGGAAGACAGTCTTCCAAGTCAAGTACTTTAGCTCAGCTGAAGCCAATGGTTCAAAGGGGGGCTGCATAAGCTGTGCAATACAGATATTCAGATCCCAAGCTGGAGTTGGTTCCTTAAAAAGAGGGTTAAGATGTACCAAATCTTTGAAGAATTTACTAAAGGCAAGATGAGATGCAAGGGAAGATCCCTTCCCTGCAGAAAGAAAAGCAGACACAGCTGCTAAATGAACCTTAAGAGTGGTAGACCTGAGGCCTAGGCCATTCAAAAGGACCAAATAGTCCAGAGTTGTGGATAGACCAGCTGAATCTGGCTGCACATTTCTCTGAGAGTACCAAATGCTGAATCTCTTCCACTTAGAATTTTAGATGCAGTCCTTTATACTCTAACTCTTCAACAGCCAGGCCTTGAGCCTGAGAGAACTGAGATTGGGATACCAAATCCTCCCGAGAGGAGGTCAGGAGGTCTTGCCTCCTGGGGAGGCAGAGGAGAACTGTGACTGCTAGGGACAGTTAGTTGTTTTTTTTTTTTAACCAGGTATAGCACACTAAGCTGAAAGCTTTTTTACAGGAGCGACCTGGGAGCACAAGGAGATTAAGTGACTTGCTCAGGGTCACACAGTATGCAAGTGGAAGCTGTGGGATTCAAACCCAGGTCTGGTCTGTTGGATGTCACCAGATTTGCAGCTCAGAGCCTTAGACCACTGTGCTATATAACAAACAGTAACAACAAGTAACAACAGTAACAAAGGGTACTAAGGTTGCCTGGCCCAATCTGGTGCTGCCAATATCATAGTACATGTCTGAGACCTGATTTTTATCAGTACTCTGAATATCAGAGGGAAGGGGGGAAAGGCATACAAGAACCTGTTTGACCAATCCAACAGTAGAGCATCCCGAGGAACAGACCCCAGGAGTGGAGGTCTGCAGCAGAACAGGGGGAGCTGATGATTGTCTGGGGCTGCAAAGAGATCTATCTCTGAAGTGCCCCACCTCCTGAAAATTATGTGAAGAACATGGTGATTTAAGGACCACTCGTGGTGACCCTGAGAAATCCTGCTGAGAGCATCAGCCAGTACATTGTCCTTCTCTGGGAGATGCACTGCTACCAGGGAGGTCTGGAGAGAGTAAGCCAGAGTCCAAAACTTCATGGCTTCTGTGCACAAGGCTGTGGACCGAGTGCTCCTTGCTTGTTTATGTAGTACATAGTGGTGGTGGTATCTGTCCCAACCTGTACCACCTTCCCCTGTACCAATTCTGAAAATGCCTAAAGGGCTGGAAGCACAGCCCTGAGTTCCAGTAAGCTGGTGTGAAGGAGAGACTCCTGCTGTGACCATGTGCCTTGAGCAGTGAAGCTCCCCAACCCAGAAGGGATGCGTCTGTGGTGAGAATCACTGAGGGTGACTGGTGAAGGAAGGGGACCCCTTGCCTGAGACTGTCCTCCTCCAACCACCACTGGAGAGACTGGACAAAAGTTTGAGTTACTGGAATTAACTTGGTAAGAAAATCCTTTTTCTGAGACCAGAAGGACCTGAGGTGAAACTGAATGTCCCTCATTTGAAACCTGGCTCCCCGGACCACTGCAGTGGAAGCTGCCATGTGGCCTAGAAGCTGGAGAAAGTGCCTGGCCGGAGGAGACACTTGGGGTCTGAAAGAGGCTGCCAGATCTGTTAGGGCCCTTACACTTTGAAGGGGAAAAAAGGCCTTTGCTTGAATAGTATCTAGCTCTGCCCCTATGAAGGTGAGAAGCTGGACTGGCTCCAGCACTGACGTGGAGAGGTTGAGAAGAAATCCTAGGGAACCCAGAAACCTCTGGGTAATGGCCAGAGTTGACCTTACTTGATCTGGAGACTGGCCTAAAATGAGCCAGTCATCTAGATAGGGGAACACAGAGATGCCCTGCCTCTTGAGGAAGGCTGCCACTACTGCCAGGCATTCTGTAAAAAGTCTGGGGGCACAGGTGAGGCCGAAGGGCATGGCTCTGAACTGATAATGACCTGAAGGCAACTGGAACCTGAGGTACTTTCTGTGGGAGCATCTGAGTGGTATGTGAAAATAGGCATCCTTGAGGTCCAGAGAGGCTAGCCAGTCTCCTGGCCTCAGAGAGGGAAGAATAATTCCCAGAGTCACCATTTTGAATTTTGGTTTTGTAGGATGTCTGTTCAGGTATCTTAAGTATAGGATGGGTCGCCACTCCCCTGTGTTTTTTGGGTTAAGGAAGTACCTTGACTACAACCCTTTTCCCTTGTGCAACAGAGGAACTTGCTCCACAGCTTTTTGAAGCAACAAAGAAGACACCTCTGCCTCTAGGGAAGCTGTTTCCAAAGGTGTGGCAGGCTTGAAGGACCCTGCTCTGATATGGGGAAATTTTATGAAACTGAGAGCAAACCCCTGGCTCACCAATTCCAGAACCCCTGGGAGAAATGAGCCAGCCTGCCCTCTACTGGAATAGGGGAGGTGAACTGGTCTGACATATCAGGGTGTCTGCTTGGCAGGGGTTCTAGGCTGGGAGGTGGATGCAGCCCTGCTCATCCTCTTCTGCCCCTCCCTCTGAAGAAACCCCTCTGCTGAAAGGTAGAGGAGGCCTGTGCTTGGTAAAAAGGCCTCTGAAAAGGCCTTCCCCTGCCAGCCCTAGACTGCTGCTTCTGAGGAGCAGCAGACCTTTCCTTGGCCACTGCACTCCTATAGGTGGTCCTGTATTCATCCATTTTCTTCATATACATCTCTGTCTGCTCCCCAAACAGAGTTCTGTACCACAGGAAAATCCATGGCCTTAGCCTGGGTATCCTGAGAAAGGCTGGTATATCTGAGCCAAGTAAATCTCCTCAAGGAGACAGATGTAGCAATGACTTGTGATGAAACATCATTATGGTCCACTGCAGCATGAAACTGAACCTTGGATGCCTCGATCCCGTCTGTAGCCACCTGTTCCAGCTCCTTGACCAGCTGAGGAGGGGCATTCTTTGCTAGATCCAGAACAGTATCCTACGCAGACTTCTGGTATCTAGCCACATAAGACATATAGGAGGCCTGCCTAAGTCCCAAGGAGGATGCTAGGTACTGTTTCTTAGCCACAGCATCCAGCTTTCTAAAGTCCTTATCTGGGGGGTGTGAAGCCAAGGAGATATTAACCTTGTCACAGGCTGCAGGCTGCACTACCCCAACATGGCTGCAATGATTATAAAGGAATTCTGTCCCAGAATCTGACAACATATACCTCCCATCCATCTTTCTATCCACAGGAGGTACTGAGGTGAGTAACTGAAGAATTTTTTGCGTCTGTTTCCCAAAGATTTATGCAAGGGAATAGACAGTCTCTTTGACTCTGGGACATCCATCATCTCCACAAAGTCAGTTTCCTCTTCCTCTTCAGAGGCTACCACAGTGGGAAGCTGAAGGGTTTCTGCCACCTTTTTGTAGAACAGAAAGTGGAAAGGGGACTCAGAAAGTCTGGGAGGAGAAACTGAATAAGGCCTGTCTTCTCCCTCCCAGCCTAATTCATAAAAGGCCTCTGGATCATATTTGGATTGCACATGAACTGATGCAACCGACCGTCTTGTAGAAGTCGTCAGTTCCGTCGGAACAGATTGCAGCGACTGTACTGTTCTTATTGCTTTCGAAATCTCCTCGGTGGTTGGGATCTGCAGATTCAGATCTGAGCCAGCCGACTTCCTTTTTTCTTTTTGCTGGAACTGATCCCTCAGAATCGACTTTCCTTTTGCCTAAGGAAGTATCACACTGGTTAGAAGGCACCTCTCGGGTTCGGTCGGAACTGAACTGGGCTGGGCTGGCCATCCGGGTCAGTGGATTTTTCGGCCGCCTTTTCCTTCAGCCAGTTCAATCGCTTTTCCAGCGTGGCTTTAGGAATATTTGCACAAATTTGGCAATCTGATTTCAGGTGGTCAAACCCCAGATAATAAACAGAGATGAGGTGGGGATCAGCTCTAGCAAAAGCCTTCCCACACTCCGTGCAGTGCTGAAACCCAGTGGGACCAGTTTTCTTCTTGGGTTTCTCAGACATTATGCTTTTTTGTTTCTACCAAGTTACTCTATGAAGCTGTTCAAGCTGAGAAACACCAAATCTTTCGGTCACCAACTGGATCAAGGATTGTGGAAAAATACCTAGTTTTTTTGAGACCTAAAGATACCGGAACCCACTACTTGAGAAAAACTTCACAATTTACCACAGAAAAGTATACGGTTCTACACTGGACCAACCGATGAAGAACTGAAATAAATAATTTCTTACTACTATCTACTAACTACACTACCTGTACCATAGAAAGAAATTTGATGACCGAAAAATGATAACGGTTGGAAAAGAACGAACGGTTTTTACTACCAAACCGAAACAGCAAGGAGAATTCTCCAGAGCGTCTTCACAGTTAGGAGGAGTAAAGAATATGACGGTTACATTAGAATGTACCAGGGACGGAGGTTTGAAAACCAAGCTCGAACTCAACGTTCTATGCTCTGGCATAGAGTTAACCGGTTTCTCTCCAGGGCAGTTCAAGTGCTGGGGCTAACTGCATTGTGTTAGAATACAGCAAGACTTCACGTTGAAGCTGGAGTCCAGCTTATCGACCAGGGCCTTGTGCTCTTCAGTGGAACCAGAGGGCAGCTTGTCGGCCAGAGTGCTGCTAACAGTCCCCGAAACTGAACCCTCCTTTGAAGGAAGCCCCTTCCACCCTCTGACAGCTGCAGGAAGGGGGCTGGCGACCGATCCGCAAAAGCAGATGGAAACCGAGCTGGAGGGGTACTCACCGAGGCTGACGCCTCCTCAGAGGTAGCTTCTTTGGTCTGGTGGCGCTGGATGGAGGGGGACTGATCTCAGTCCCGGTGCATCTCTTCTTTTGCTCGGTACTGGGAGTGGAGGCACGTTCTCTTAGCTCCTGCAGCTCCTTTTCCATGGATGCCAGTTGTTTCCTTAGCAGATGGGCTTCAAGGGCTTTCTGCTGTCTAACTTGTGTGGCCCTGCTGAAGAAAAGGCAACTCGAGCAGTCCTGGACCCGGTGTTTTGGCGCTAGGCAAAGGATGCAGCGGGAGTGGTCATCCCCATGAGGGATTTGTGCACCGCACTTGTCGCAATTCTTTGGGCGATGTGACAGAGAAGACATGCAATAGTGACAAAAGAAACTGAAAAGACAGAAAAAAAATTAATCGTTAGTCGGAAAAATAGCTGTCGACTAATGGCGAAGTTCTCTGCGAGGATCAACTGACTCAAGTTTGTGGAGAGAAGGAACAGGAGGGCGGGCGTGGGGACTGCCCCCTTTATAGTGTCATGCTGACGTCCCGTCAGGTGATGCTGAGGGTGGCCCCCCGCTATGGATTGCTAGTTAGAAGTCTGCCATGTAGTCCTGATACTAGGGGGAGCAGTCCTATCTGTAATGACCTACTGCAGGAACGTTCTCGAAATAAGATCAAACAATACCATTTGGGGTCTATGATATAATTTTCTCTTAGCCAAGTCCAGCATCGCATTTGAAAATGCAGTACTATTCTGGAAATAAACCAATATGCTAACTGCATATGTGGCTTTACTTACTCAATTCCTACATACCGCAGAAAAAGACTTAGTTAACACATTTACTGTGTGATGATTAAATCCAACCTGGTTCTGACCCATGGCTTACCTTTCTCACAACATAATGACAGGTTTCAAAGAAAAAAATAGCTATGTGCAGCTTCTGTGTATAAACATTTAGATAAAGTAAAAATTGAATAAATAAAATGACTTGTCACTGACTTTTTACGTGATCTACCAACTCTGATTTGTCAGTAAACTGCACATCTGCATGTCGAAAATTCGATTCTAAGCAGAAATTATACAATAACATTATTACTACTGTCATCATAAATGTATATTGAAAATTCCTGGTGCACCTTTTAATGGCTGTTTTCCACTCTGCTCTGTTTTCTATATTTTATTAATAACGTTTATTAAATAAAAAAAAAAAAAAAATGGTGCACTGTGGTTCACCCCCACCCCCGATCGCCTGCCCCTTGTAAAACAAATATGTGTCTAGTGCCCCCCAATCTGTCGATCACCTCTCCATATAAAAATAAAATCACTGGTGTCTAGTGGTCCCCTTCCACCCACCAATCGCCGGCTCCAACATTCCTGGTTTCTAGTGGTCCCCCACATGCCCTGATTGTGGGTCCAATGTACAAAACATTTGTTAATAATTTTTCCCTTCCTGGTGTCTAGTGGACCCCCCTCTCTATCCCTGATCCCCTTTTAAAACATTTTTCCCTCATTCGCTGGTGTCTAGTGGAACCTCCACCCAACCCAACCTAGAAGGTAGCCCCCCACCACCCAGCTCCCGCCATCCCAACCCCGAGTGGGCAACTAGCACAGCCCTCCTCTCTTCTCTACAGCAGGCCACCAACTGAGCTGTCAATGAATGAGCATGTGCTTGTACAAGCACGTGCTCATTCATTCAGCTCAGTGGGCAGCCAGCCATGGAGGAGTGAGGAGGGCTGTGCTGGTCACCCTGCTTGGGGTCGGGATGGCGGGGGAGAGCAGGGTGGTGGGGGACTACCTGGCAGGGTGAGGGAGGGGGGAGTCCACCAGACACCAGGGAATGAAGGAAAAATGTTTTAAAAGGGGACCGGGGGGGTCCACTAGACCCCAGGGAGGGAAAATGATTTAAATGTTTTTTTTCCTACATTGAGCCCACAATCAGCAGGTAGGGTGGTGGGGGGACCACTAGATACCAGGGATTTTACGACTCGGGACAGCGATCGGTGGGTGGATGGACCACTAGACAACAAGAATTTCTTTTTTTTCTACGGGGACGACAATCGACGGGTGGGGGGGGCCACTAGACACCAGGATTTTTTTACATGGGGCTGGCAATCCACAGCTGAGGGGTGACCACATTGCACCAGGTATTTTTTTTTACATGGGGCCAGCAACTGGCAGGTGGGGGGACCACTAGACACCAGGGACAGATTTTTACATGGGGCCAGTGATCAGCGGGGAAGGGGGGGCCTGGTACTACACACCAGGGCCAGGGAATTTACAGGGGCCAGTAATCTGTGTGTTGGGGGGGGGCTATATCATGAAATAATACATTAAACTGCAGATGGAATAAATTCTGCAGTTTAATGTACTACTCTGCAGTTCATCCCAAAAAGTCAACAGAACAGCGCAAAAATTGGCAGAACATGGTCAGAAGATTCTGATCTCGCCAATGGCGAAAGTGCAGAAAATTTCACGAAATTTCCAAAATTCCCTGAAGGCGGAATTGATAACTTTCACCCACCTCTAGTCAACCCCCTTCCCTACATGGTTCAATATGTTTCCAAGATGTACAGTATTGGAAAGGGCTGCAAACCCAGTTGTGCTTTGAGGAATGTGGTTCAAGTGAGGAACTGTCATGATTGTCATGACTCCCTTAGAAAAAGCGCCTTCAATAATTTCATCAATTCCATGTTTAAAATCATATGTTGGATCATCTTTGAGTCTAATATAATATTGAGTGTTATAAATTTGTCTTTGCATTTCCAAAACATAGTTTTCTTTATCAACAGAGGAGGTAAGAACTGATTTCTCTGATACCTCTATAACTCAAATTATCAATTTATTGAAACATGATTTAACAAGTGGAGAGAGCAACTTGCTAAAAGAGGTCTGAGTTTTGCACCTACAACCCCTTTAAATCGGGTACAGACTTTAATAGACTTGAATCTTAATTGTCGCAAACTTAACATTAAGGCTTTTTACTCTCGGAGAGAAATGTTGGGCTTGCAAGAAATGGGACATACTGTGAAGGAATTGACTGTTTTTAAGAATCCATCAGTTTGGTGCCCCCCCCATGTGCAGCGGTAACTATTTTCAAAGAACTGGTTGAAAAAGACATTGAAGCTTTATGCACCCCACTGAATAATCTTTCCCATCAGAATTTTACAAGTGAAAGAGAAGCTATATATACTTTAAAGAATGACACTGATATAGTGATAAAACAAGCAGATAAAGGTGGAGCAGTGGTCCTAATGGATAAAGAAAACTATGTTTTGGAAGTGCAAAGACAAATTTATAACACTCAATATTATATTAGACTCAAAGATGATCCAACATATGATTTTAAACATGGAATTGATGAAATTATTGAAGGCGCTTTTTCTAAGGGAGTTATTACTCAAGATGTGAAAAACTACCTCACAGTTTCTAATCCCACCAGGGCCACTTTTTACATTCTTCCAAAAGTTCATAAAACTTTGGAAAATCCACCTGGTCGTCCTATAGTGAGTGGTATAGGTTCCCTAACAGAACCTCTGTCGAGATATGTGGACTCGTTTTTGAAACCTTTAGTGTGGAATTTACCTTCATATATCAAAGACACGAAAGAAGTTCTCAATTTTCTGAAAGATGTGACATTACCAGAAGAAGGAATTCTAGTTACGATGGATATTGAATCACTCTATACTAATATTCCACATGAGGAAGCATTAGATGCAATAGCTTCCTTTTTGAACAAAGCAAAAATTAGTGGTTCTGACATTTTATTGAAATTTTTGGAATGTATTTTGAAATGTAATGTATTTATGTTCGATGGAGAACTTTTTTTTACAGATTAGGGGAACAGCTATGGGAGCCACTTGTGCACCATTGACTGCGAATTTATTTGTAGGAAAGTGGGAAGAGGATTTTATTTTTAATAATGATGTTAATGTTTTTCATGAATTCATGATATGCTGGAAGCATTTTATTGATGATATTTTTTTGTTGTGGAAGGGGGATGAAAATAACTTAAAATTATTTGTAGATTTTTTACACAGAACAACCCCTTTTTTGAAGTTCACAGTTACCTACTCGAAGGAATGAATTACTTTCTTAGATTTAATGACTGAATGTAAAGAAAATATGGAAATCAAAGCTGCCCTGTTTCGCAAAGAAGTTGATGGTAACACCATACTTCGGGCAAACAGTTGTCATCCTATGCATATTATTAAGAATATACCGATTGGCCAGTTTTTGAGAACAAAACGAAATTGTACAGAAGTGAAAGATTTTGAAAAGGGGGCAGAAGAATTAACAAATAGATTGGTACAGAGGGGTTATGGAAAGAATAACATTAGGGAAGCCTATAATAAAGCTAGTAATATTGATAGGGATGATCTCTTAGAAAATAAGTCTAAAGCACAAAATGATGATTATCGCTTTAATTTTGTTACGGAATATTCAGTAAAAGCGAAAGAACTTGAAAGTATAATCAGCAGGCATTGGTATGTATTGGGAGCTGAACCAGGTTTGCAAGAAGTAGCCAAGAAACCGGCGAGAATGTGTTTTAAAAAAATTCTCACTGGAGGAGATTTATTAACAAAAAGCCATTATGAGAATAAATTAAAAGGCACATGGCTAGATAAAAGAAAGGGACATTTTAAATGTAAACGATGCATTTATTGTAGCCATATGTTACAGGGGAACTATTTTTCGAGTTCTAATAGTAATAGAAGTTTTGAAATTAGACAGTTTATGAATTGCGATACAGTACGAGTTATATATATTTGGCAAAGTGTAACTGTGAGGCATTTTATGTAGGGAAAACGATTAGAAGTTTTAAAATTAGAGTGGGAGAACATTTAAGAGCTATTCAGAGAGGAGATGTGACTTATGCTACGGCAGCACATGTTGCTACTACAAAAGAACCTGAACGACATTTTTTTAGTTTTATGGCAATTGATAAGGTGAACAGGAATCCAAGAGGTGGAGATTATAATAACCTAGTGTTAAAAAGAGAAAATTATTGGATTCTAACCCTGAAAGCCAATAAGAGTCCGGGGCTTAATGGCCCCTTAAGAGTTATATCCATACTTAAAAGATCGTAGTTAAGTTTGGATATACTAAATTAGTATTAGTTATGTGGCTTGACTACCTCTTTCTCTCCAAACCCCCCCCCCCTTATCTTTAGTTTGAGTTTTACTCATATACTGCATTGTTTAACAGATAAGCTTCGGGCCAGTCGAAATAGTGTCATTATGTTATATTATATGTTATATATATGTTATATTATATGTTATGTTATATTATCAATGATAAGTTTAAGTGCTACATTGACAAGCATTTAAACTAGCAAAGGGGGGTGGCAGGCCAGCAAGGAGGGCACCTACTTGCTCACCCCCCACAGCTAGCAGTGGAACCAGTGAACCAGAGGGTTGCTGTCTCTACAAGCAGTGTGCAAAAGATGGAGATTAGCGCCCAGGAGGTGGATAGGCAGAATAGGGGGCAAAATTCAGCAGAAGGGCAGACAGCAAGGAGAACCAGGGATAAGGACAACCAAGGAAGGGGCTGGAGTAGAACAGCGAAACAGTCTAGGGAGGTCAAATCATGGAAAGCCATGTGTGCAAATGCCAGGAGCCTTAGCAACAAGATGGCAGATCTGGAGGCTGTCATGGTGCAGTCAGACCTGGACATTGTGGCCATCACTGAAACCTGGTGTAATGATAAGCATGACTGGGAGATGGCCATACCTAGCTACAACATATTCAGAAGAGACAGGGCAGGCAGGAAGGGAGGAGGTGGCACTGTATGTGAAAAATGACATAAGGGCCACAGAGATCCAGGAGGAACAAAATGGGGGAGATACTGTGGGTTAAGCTGGAAGGAAAATGGGGCCAGCCATCCGCTGAGGTGTGGTCTACAGACCACCAGCCCAGGAGGAAGAAACAGATAGGGAGCTGATGCTAGCCATCCAGAGGATGGCAGACAAAAATGAGGTAGTACTGGTTGGAGACTTCAATATTCCAGGCGTGGACTGGAGCATCCCATCAGCAGCATCAACTAGAACAGATTTATCCTGGACTCCTTCAGGGTGCCTTCCTAAAGCAACTGGTCATGGAACCAACTCGGCAGAAGGCAATACTGGACCTTGTGCTCACAAACAGGGACAGTGTGATGGGGTTAAGAGTGGGGGAGCACCTGGGGAACAGTGACCACCAGTCGCTGTGGTTTGAAATCACAGAAAGAGCAGAACCAAACCACACAAAAACACGTATCTGGATTTTAGGGGGGCAAACTTTGGGAAAATGGGGAGATACATGAAAGAGGCATTAAGGGGAATGGGGCAGGAATCAGGGGTTGAGGAACAGTGGGAAGTATTTAAAATGGGGATTACAAGAGCAACAGAATTATTTATTAAACAGGTTAGCAAGAGGAAAAGGAAGAGGAGACCATTATGGTTTTCCAAAGAGGTAGCAAAGAAAGTGAAAGCCAAAAAGATTGCATTCAGGCAGTACAAAAGACACAGGCAGAAGGGATAGGGAGAAGTACAGGAGAAGCAAAGGGAGGCAGGGAGGTCAGTAAGGGAAGCCAAAGCTCAGACAGAAGAACACATTGCAAAATCAGTGGGTAGAGGGGACAAAACCTTTTACAGGTACATAAGTGAAAAAAGAAAGGCAAAGGGAGGGATAGTGAGACTGAAGGGGGAGGATGGGGGCTGTGTGGAGGATGACAACAGTAAAGCTGACATACTGAACAGGTATTTCTGCTCAGTCTTTACTGAGGAAGAGGAGGGTAATGGGTCTGAACAGAGTACAATGGGTGAGAATAGTGCAGAAATGGACACAAGTCCCTTTACATGAGAACGGGTCCTGAAGGAACTGGAAGTAATAAGAGTTGATAAAGCAATGGGGCCAGATGGGGTGCACCCCAGGGTCCTTAAAGAACCAAGAGAGGTGGTGGCTGAACCTCTTCGCTATCCTCTTTAGCGATCACTAGAAACAGGGAGGTACCCAAAGACTGGAGGATAGCAGATGTAGTCCCTATACAAAGGTGGGAACAAAGAGGAAGCGGGAACTACAGACCAGTCAGCCTCACCTCGGTAGTGGGGAAGATCATGGAAGCACTACTGAAGGAGAGATTGGTGGAACATCTGGTTGTCAATGGACTACAGGACCCAAGGCAGCATGGTTTCACCGGGGGAGGTCATGTCAGACCAACCTCATTGAATTTTTTGACTGGGTGACTAGGGAGGTGGATCAGGGGAGGGCAGTGGACATGGCCTATCTGGACTTCAGCAAGGCCTTTGACACTGTGCCACATAGAAGACTATTGCACAAACTGGGGAATATGGGTGTGGGCAGGACAGTAGTGTGGTGGGTAGGTAACTGGCTGGGCGCAGCAGGAGACAGAGGGTGGTGGTAAATGGCTATCACTCCACAGAGGAAGAGTGACCAGTGGGGTACCACAGGGATCAGTGCTGGGACGGTACTATTCAATATCTTCATCAGTGACATTGCGCAGGACCTAGAAGGCAGAATTTCACTGTTCATTGATGACACAAAGCTCTGTAACAGAGTAGACACACCAGAGGGTGTAGACAGAATGAGAAGGGACCTGCAGAAACTTGAAGAATGGTCAGGGGTTTGGCAGTTGAAATTCAATGCAAGGAAGTGCAAGATAATGCATATGGGGCACAAAAACCCTGGCACAATATATCAGTTGGGGGGTGAGGATATAGCATGCACCAAGCAGGAAAGGGATCTTGGGGTAATCATCTCTGATGACCTCAAGGCAGGGAAACAGTGTGACAAGGCAGCAGGTAAAGCAAATAGGATGCTGGGATGCATAGGCAGGGGCATCACCGGCAGGAAAAGGAGGAGTCATAATTCCACTATACAAGACACTAGTGAGGCCGCACCTGGAGTACTGTGCAGTTCTGGAGACCTTACCTACATAAGGACATAGGCGGTTCAGAGGAGGCAACAAAGATGGTGCATGGATTGCATCACAAGTCCTATGAGGACAGGTTGAAGGCACTGAACATGTACTCCCTGGAGGAGAGGAGGGAGAGAGGGGATATGATAGAGACATACAAGTATCTTACAGGGAGGAACAGGGTGCAGGAATGCACTATTTTTAAGTGAAAAAGATGTTCCCGGACTAGAGGGCATGGGATGAAGTTGGAGGGAGGACGATTCAGAGGAAACGTGAGGAAAAATTTCTTCACAGAACGGGTGGTGGACAAGTGGAACACCCTGCCAGAGGAAGTGGTGGGGGCTGAAACAATCACGGGATTTAAGAATGCATGGGATAGACATAAAGGAATTCTGGAGGTCAGGGGTAAAGGGCAACACACTTCTTGGAAAACATAAACTGAACTTAGAAACTTAAATGGGCAGACTGGGTGGGCCATACGCCCTTATCTGCCGACACTGTCTATGTATCTATGTCTGTATGTATGTATCTATGTTATGTATTGTGTATTTATTACCACTGCTGTTGATATGAAGGTGTGGAAACCACAAAGTTGTAATTAATGAAAGTCCCTCTGCAGAACTTTAACAAGTCTGATTTGTATGTTAAGTGATTCATTGATCTGATGGAATTCACCTGGATTATTTATTATGTGCTATATAAATTGTAAAAATATATAAAAAATATAAAAGTGTAAAAATTGGAGATGTGCACTCTGATTCAAGACCTGTCCTCTCTGGAGTCCCCCAGGGTTCAATACTGGGCCCCCTACTCTTCAGCCTGTTCCTTAACACCCTACCGGACTCCTGCACTGAACATATCACCCTGAATGCCGATGATGCAGTAATTCTTGCCACACACCAGGACCCAAAGAAATTGCAAGAAAATCTCCAACTCGGCTTCTCCTCGGTTGAGAATTGGCTCACAAAGCACAAACTGATCCTTAATCAAAAAAAAAACAAAGGCCATGATCTTCAGCAGCTCCCAAATAAACATAAGCACTTCCAACTCTCCGTTATCACCAGACAAGGTGCCGCACTGGAACAGGTCAAAAACTTTAAATACCTCGGGATCACCCTTGACCCTCACCTCTCCTACACTGCCCACATCGACCATGTCGCCAAAGCCGCTAACTCCCGGCTAGGCCTACTATTCCGTCATAGGAAACACCTGACACCTGAAGCCCTCACTGTCGCTGTCCAGAGCTCCATCATATCCATCATTGATTATGGCATTATCATTTATGGCTCTGCTACAACCACTGCACTCAAACGTGTGTCCACCGTCCTCAACAAGGCCTATCGACTTTTCACTGGCTCCCAACGCCTAACTCACACCTGTGACCTCTATTCTCAAACTGGATGGTTGAATCTTGCCAATCGAATAAAACACCAAACTTGTATTACTACTAAGAAAATCTTGTTGGGCCTTGCCCCCTCGAGTCTGTGCCCTCATACAACCAAGAATCCACACCTGACATACCAGGGATCGAAACCTCAGCTTCTGCAAGTTCGCATTGCCGCACAACACAGGGCCAAAGATCCTTTGCTTACCGGGCCACTAGTTGGTACAACAGTCTTCCCAGCGACATCTCATCTTCTATCGCTTCAGCACTTTTAAGACTACGTCTCCGCCTAACAATGACTGCCTCCAACCTCTGTGACTGTTGTGGCTAAGCATATCTTTTGGTTCCATAGCTGAAGATGCCTTTTGGACCCACATCTACTCCTGCACTTTGCCAGCACCCCCTTCCTATCTTTACCTCCCTGCTGGCCCATGACAAATGCCACCCGGCTGCACTACCTCTATTCTTAGCCCTTCCACCTCTCCTCTCTCTGTCCCCCAACCTACCTCCCTTCTGTCCCATCCACTTAGTCTCCTGATTCACCCTCCTCCTTTCCCTTTCCCTTCCCCAAAGTTTCACCTTATTGTTCTTTTTTCATCTACAAGACTGTGTTGTTCTTTTTTTTAATTTTATAAACTGTTATCTTTGCTTATGATTGTCTCAATTGTACCAATGACGTGGAACCTTTGTAAAAGAGCCTTGGCTCAAAGGTATTTGTAATCCTAGAACAAATAAATAAAAATAAATAAATAAATAAAATATATTGTGTTCTCTGGCATTTGTCTTTTATTACCTTTGACAAAGGACTGGGGGATCAGTCCGAAACATGTCAGGAGTTTTGTGAAATAAATCTTTTTATTACTACGTGTTTCTCTAATGAGTTGTATGTGCTCGAAACCTTTCTACAAATGTCCCTTGAGACTCCATATGGGGCCCTTTGCTCTCTGTGGGACCTGGGCTAGTTTGCTTTGCTCAACAGCACCTTCTGAAAAACTTGGTGTTGGTCTCGAAGATCTCACACCAACACCTCATAACTGAGCTGTTGTCTCTAGGGCATGTGTTAGAAGAAAGCAATATGGAGTACACTAGTATTTAGGATATACATACAAAAAAATGAAAAAAAAAATTATGTTGAACAAAAGATTAATCTTAAAAATATGAATTCCTTTAAATAACTTCATTTCCTTATTATCAGTAAAATCTTAGGCAAGGCGAAGCTTGACAGACCAAAAATAAGCCAGGTGTCTAGATTAAATATGGTTAGGAAGAAAAACTTTCTTAGCTGTAAACAGGTTTGTTCCAGTTGTATTCATCACACATGGCCACACACTTGTAGAAGCTACACTCGTGGAACTATCACCCAGAACAATCTAATAGAACAGAGCTGTGCCATATGCTCCCCACGCTTCACACCCAGCTCCCTCTAACAGTTAAGATTTGGAACACCACTCAGTAAATTCTTCTTACTGATACCACCACTAGCTTGGCAACAGCCCATTGAGACTCCATATGGGGCCCTTTGCTGTCTCTGGGACAGGGGCTAGTTTGCTTTGCATGCAGTTCTACTGATAAATACCATATAAGAAGCACCATTAAAAGTATTAATTTTTTTTTTATAAAATGGGTTGGAAATGTTCTACTTCTTGATTGGCTAAATAAGTTCAGTTCCCATATGTTAATCCCCCAGAAATGCACAAGCTGGAACAAGTTCAGGCAGTGATTTATGTAATTTAATTTTACAATTTTTAGCCAGGAAAGGCACGCTAAGCCGAGGCTTGTTTCCAGGTGCGTCCTGGAGGCACAGGGAAGTTAAGTGACTTGCTCATGGTCACACAGTATGAGTCAAACCCAGGTCTCCAGGTTTGCAGCTCAGTGCTCTTGACTACTACACTATACTGTCTCCCAAATATATATCTATATATAGATATATATATAAATATATATCTATATATATCTATATATATATATTATGTATATATATATATATACACACACACACATTGCAAAAATACTTTGTTAATGCACCAGTTAGGGTAGGGAAATGAGGCATTAGGGTTGACACCCTAACACCCACCTAAACCCTACCACCCCACCCCACCCCCACCGATCACAGACCAACAGGTGATGGGGTGTGCCTCGGGGTCGTCGGCCCTAACTCTCACTGACAGCTCGTGAACAAGGATTGTCTCACGAACAAGGATTTTGTTACCTCGTGAACAAGGATCGGTATCAAGTGACAAACAAGGATTTTTTAAGTTAAGAACGACTGTTTTTTCACAAAGTCATAGTAAACCAAAGCCATGAATTTGTAGAGGGCTAAACCCTGAACAAAACCCATGCTTCAATTACCAGACAACACATCCATGGGGCAAGTTACGACACTTTGTTTCTCTGAAAAAATGAAAACAAGATGGTGGCTCGTGAAAGAGGAATTTTTCCTCACGAACAGGGATTTTAGAAATTCCCATTCACGAGGTGACAAAATCCTTGATCGCAAGGCAAATACTCTTTCACAAAACATATATATATATTCCAAAGACAACTGAGCAAGCTCAGAACCTGAAAATTCAAAATTAAATAACCTTGGAATGGATTAACATGTTTTCGCCACACCAATGCTGGATTGTTCTTCGTGGGCACTTCTTTCTACCCTGAAAATTTCAGACCAAAATTCCAAATGGTGTGGCAGCAGTGCAACTGTCAAAAATCAGCAAAAATGGGTAAAATAAAAAAGTAAAAAACACATTTCTTGGTGCTTTGCTGCACGAAAACTACAAATCCGATTGAAACGCAACTTGGCATATTAAGAGATCTACCATCCGAGACTGCGCAGTTCAAATTTCGTGCAAATCCACTGAACGGTTGCAAAGTTATTAACGTGCAAAATTTGGAGTTTAACATTAAACTGCAGTAATGCCTCTAATACAGGGGTTCTCAAATGGTGAGGCCAGCCTCCTTGGGGAGGCCCCAACCTGTTCCAGGGGAGGCTCAACAAGTCTTGAAAAAGAATTGTATTTCAATTTTGAACTTTATAGATTTTGTGTGAAAGGGATAAGGTAAACTGAAAGAGGATAATAGTAGGTGAATTTATGTATTTATTCACAAGTCTGTGACCAGGGAAGGTACTGTATCCTGAGCCATGGCATATTTCAGGTGTACCCAGGAAGGGTAGTGAGAGAATACAATTCATAATGTAACTATGAAACACCTCAAGTAATACAAAATGAATACAAATGCAAACAAATTAAGAACAATAAACTAACAATGTGAGGAACAACTGATCAATTAGATTGCAGCAGAACTGTCCAAATACAAGAGATAACCATACAGGTACTAGGAATAAGAGCAGGAGGGAGCAAAATGAATCCTGAGAATTTGCTTAAGAGTGGGTGAGGCAAAGGTCGGCAGGAAGGTTATTCCAGTTAGAGGAAACAAAAACAGTCTGTCCCATGAAGGTATGGGCAGGAGGTAACAATGGTTCGAGAGTCAAAATAATGGAGCAAGTAGGTTGTCCTGTTTTGGGGGGGGGGATTACAATAAGCTTAATAACGTGAGAGACAGCTATGCAAAGAGGTTTCAATTTATTCCTCATGTACTGTGAAAAGTAGGCTATTTTTCAATGGGGAGGCCCAAAAATATTTTAGTATTTTCGGGGAGGCTCGAGATCTTTTCCATGGATTAGGGGAGGCTCACTATGACAAAGTTTGAGAACTGTTGCTCTAATATATAGTTTGGGTTGAGAAGGCACTTTAATGTTAAACCTCAATTTTTGCGCATTAATAACTTTGCAACCGTTCAACAGAATTGCACGAAATTTGGAATGCGCGGTGGCATATTGTAGATCTCTTGATTTACCAAGTTCCGTTTCGGTCGGACTTGGGTTTCTGTGCAGCAAAGCACTAAAAAAAGCATTTTCGACACTTTTGACATGTTTTGTGCCCATGGCGCTGTGACCACACCATGTGGTCTTTTGGTCTGAACTTTGTGAAATAGAGAGAGTTTTTGTCAATGAACAATCCAACGTTGGTTTGGTTAAAAAATATTAATCCTTTCCAAAGTTATTTAATTTTTCATTTTTGGGTACTGAGCATGCTCAGTTCACTCCAAGATTTATATGTATGTCTTGTGAAACAGGATTGGGCTCACGGTCAAGGATTTTGTCAGCTCGCAAACGAGGATTTAAAAAAATCCTGGGCCGTCAGAAAAATTCCTTGCCCGTGAGTCGCCATCTTGTTTTGTCTTTTTCCACCAAAGAAACTGTTGTAGCTTCCTTTATGGGTGACTTTTCTTTGTAATAAGGCATGGGTTTTGTTCAGGGTGATGCCCTCTACAAACCCATGCCTTTGGTTTGCCTCGTTTTGTTCAAAATATACAGGTTACTCACCTGTAACAGGAGTTCTAGGAATGGTATATGTTGTTCACCCACACTTACTGCCAGGTTCCTTGCCACTTTAAATCTTGTCGGAAGGTCTTCAAGCTGACTACTCCCACCCACCCGGGTGGTAAAACTCTCGGCTCCGCCCCATGACGCCAGATCTAGCCTGTTGGAAGCCAGGTTGCGCGTCGAAGCCGGGGAGGTCTGGTGGGTTGTGTGGATGAACAACATATACCATTCCTAGAATTCCTGTTACAGGTGAGTAACCTGTATTTCTAAGGACATGGATATGTTGTTCAATCCACTCTTACTGGCAGACTCCTATCAGTTCTCCGAGAGGAGAGAGGCAAGGCACGCACCCCCTACTTGGGAAATAAGGACTGGAGAACCGAGGTCCCAAAACCATCATCCCGGCGTGATTCAAGGTCGATGTGGTAGTGGGTAACGAAGGTGTGTGATGACTTCCAGGTAGCAGCCCTGCAGATTTCCTGGATAGGAACGTCCCTGGAAGCAGCCACCAAAGCAGTGGTATGGCGGGCAGAATGAGCTCTTAGCCCTCTGGGAGGCTCCATGCCCGCCAACCTATGGCAGAGATCTATGCAGGATGTGTCCCACCTGCCTATCGTTCGCTTGGCTGCAGGTCTGCCAGGTGCAGCTTCAGCGTAGGTGACAAACAGCTGGCGAACCTCTCTCTGAATTTCAGCCGTCCGCTCCTTATAAGAGGGTGCTCTTCTAGGGTCCAAAGTATGGAGCCTATATTCGGCCTCCGAGGTGTGATTGGGGTAGAACACCGACAGAGTCAACACCTGGTTAAGGTGAAACTCCGACACCACCTTGGAAAGGAATTTCGGGTGGGGGCACAGGACAACCTTGTCCCTGTGGAAGACCACATAAGGAGACTCGATGGAAAGCGCCTGGAGCTCTCCCATCCTTCTGGCTGGCCTTAATATACACCACGAGGCGTTCTTCCACGACAGGTGGGAGATATCGCACCTGTGCATCGGTTCGAATGGCTTCCCATGAGCTTAGCCAATACCAGCAGTAGATCCCAGAGGTGGAGGTTCTCACCGGAGGGGATATGTGATCAAGGCCTATGAAAAAGTGTCCGACCACATTTTCCTGCGCCACCGACTGCTTTCCGGCCCGCGCCCGGTAAGCAGAGATGGCTGCCAGGTGCACCTTAAGGGTTGTCGCCCGAAGCCCTAGCTGAGAAAGGGACCACAGGTAGTCCAGAATGCTGGCCAAGGAACAGGAGGAAGGGCCCAACCCCTTATCCTGACACCAAATGGAGAATCTCTTCCATTTGAAGGCATAGCATTTTCTGGTCAACTCCCTTACGGGATGCCTCAACAACGTTGAGGACCTCGTCGGAAAGACCCAAGGCCTGGAACTCTAGCCGCTCAGGAACCTGGCCATCAGGTGCAAGGATTGAAGGTCTGGGTGGAGTACCTTCCCCTGGTTGACTAAGATCAGGACCGGGTGGTCTGGAAGCCACCTTGGGAGCCTGGAGCTGAGGCTGAGGAGATCTGGATACCAGAACTGGCGGGGCCAGTCTGGGGCTACCAGAATCACCTGCGCCTTGTCCCTCCTCACCTTGAAAAGCACCTTGTGGATCAAAGAAAATGGGGGAAAGGCGCAGAAGAGGCCCGGGGTCCACGGCCTCGAGAAGGCATCCCCCTGCAGCGAGCCCTGCTGAGGGGGGTGGGCATGAAACAGCCTCAGCTTTGCATTCTCCTTGGAGGCAAACAGGTCCACCTGAGATGTGCCCAGTGGGAGAATAGATTGTGTACTACCTCTAGCAGGAGAGACCACTCGTGAGATGCAGCACCTATCCGGCTTAGGGCATCGGCCAGAGTGTTGGAGGCTCCTGTCACATGGATGGCTAGGAGATCCGCCACCAGTCTGCTCATGAGAGACCAAGTGTGGAAAGCCTCCTTGCACAAAGGCAAGGAGTGCGTCCCGCCCTGGCGGTTTAGGTAGTACATGGTCGTGGTGTTGTCCGTCTAGAACTGGACTACTTGACCCCGTACAAACGGAGCGAAGGCGGTGAGGGCTAGTCGGACCACCCGAAGCTCCAGCAGGTTGATGTGGCATCGAGACTCCTGAGGGGACCAGAGGCCATGCGCTCTGAGCTCCCCCAGATGGGCACCCCAACCCATCAGAGAGGCGTTGGTCGTTAGAGTGACCGTTGGCTCTGGGCGGACAAACGGGATACCCTCCTGCAGATAAGCCAGAACGATCCACCACTGGAGAGCGTTCCCCATCTCTTGGGTCACTATCACTGGCTGGTCCAGAGGACTGGAACACTGTGACCACTGGCGGGCCAGCCCCCATTGCAGGGGATGCATATGCCAGCAGGCCCAACGGACCACGATGGTGCAGGCCGCCATGAGGCCCAGGAGGCGCAGGAAATCCCGGGCAGGGCGCAACTGCCCAACCAGAAATGACTGGGCAAAGGAGGAAAGAACCTCAGCCCTGTCCACCGGGAGCCGTGCTCTGGCTCGAAGAGAGTCGAGCTCTGCCCCAATGAACTGAATCACCTGCATTGGCACAAGTTCCGATTTGGCCTCATTGATGAGAAGGACAATCTGAGAGCAGACCTGGAGGGCCAGATCCCTGGACCGCTCCGCCTCCAGCCTGGAGGGGGCTGCAATCAGCCAGTCATCCAGGTAAGGGTACACCCGGACCCTTCGGCGCCGCAGGAATGTTGTCACCACTGCCATGCATTTGGTGAAGACCCTGGGAGCTGGAGAGAGGCCGAAGGGCATGGCCCGGAACTCGTAAAGGGATCCCTCTGCCCTGAAGCACAGGAATCGCTGGTGAGACAGAAGGATTGGGACGTGAAAGAACACGTCCCGGAATTCCAGAGAGCAGAACCACACACCTCGTTCCAAAGATGGAATGATCTGAGCCAGAGTGACCATCCTGAAGGTACGAGACCTTAGGAACTTGTTCAGGTCATGTAGGTCTAGAATGGGGCGCCAGCCCCCCATCCGTTTTGGGACCAGGAAGTACCTGGACACAAACCCTGGGTCTGGTGGAGGATCCGTCACCTCCCTGATCACCTCCTTCTGGAGGAGCAGGGAAATGTCAGCTCGATGAGCCGACAGAGAGGCTGCAGACCCCGTAGCCCCCCTCCCGTGAGGCGATGGCTCGATAGGGTGGGGACTGCTTGAATTCCAGAGGCAGACCCTTTCCTACCACTGCCAGCACCCAGCGGTCCGTGGTGATATCGGACCAGGAGGAAAGGAAGTGGCGGAGCTGTCCCCCCACAGGGGGAGCCCTGGGAGGAGTGACGAGGTTGGGGGCGACACCCCTCAACCTGTCACTGGGCAGGCTTGGAGGAAGAGCAGGCCGAGGGGCCTCCTGGACCTTTTCCTCCCAGCTTCCTGCTGGAGGAAGCTGCAGGCTTGGCTTTGGAATGCCAAGTGCGAGCCTCCTGGCCCTGATGCTGGTGTTGCTGAGCCGGACGTGCCGCAGGGGCTAACGGCTGAAAGGGCTTATGCTGCTGCTGGCGGCCTTTGTCCTTCTGGGCAGACATGACCGAGTCCAAGGTGGCACTGGACTTCTCGATCCTTTGCAGATGACCCTCCACCCCGGGGCCGAACAAGTCAGATCCTAAGAAGGGAACATCTGCCAGCTTGTGCTGGGTATCCGCTGTAAAAGTGGAGATCCGCATCCAAGCTATGCGGCGCATTGGCCACTGCGACCGCTACTGACTGGGCACACGAGTCAGCTATGTCCATGGAAGTTTGGAGTTGCTGTTTGGCCACCGCCCTTCCCTGATCCCGCACCTGCTTGACCATTGTTTGGAGGTCAGCCAGGAGATGAGGAATCACCTCATCCAGGGAGACCAAAAGGGCGTGCGAAGAGTGTGCCATCAGAACAGCCGAGCTGGCCTGATGAAGGCCTAGGGAGGAAGCAGCATAGACTTTCTGCCCGGAGTAGTCCAGTTTCTTGGACTCTTTATTGGGTGGCTTCTCCACATTCCGAGCATTCCCGGAGCACCGGAAAACGCTGTCGGTCACTAGCCCCTCCGCGGAGGGGTGCTCCGAGAAACCGGAGAGTGAACTAGTGGGAACAGCATACTTTTGAGCCATCCTGGCCGAAGGTGCTGGACTCCAGTGGACTCTGAGATGAGCCGAAGCATTCCAAGGAACGAGGATGGGCTTTCGTCCACCGACTGACTCCCAGTGGACTCCAGGTCAAGGGGCCTGGAGAACAGGGAAGAGTCATCGTCAGACTCCGAGGAGTCTGCAAACAGCTGCCAAGGGCCTGAGCCACCCTCCACCTGCCGAGGCTGATCGGGAGTGAGGGTGACAGACAACCAATGGGGCAAGCCCTGACTCAACCGAGAATCCTAGGTCGGGGCCCCAAATTTAGGTTGTGGAGGTTCCACCACAATGGGTGGTGCAGCTGGTTTCGGCCGAACAACCGGTGCCGGCTTCGGCTCCTCGATTACAACGAGGGGTTGTTTCGGCCGACAGCCACTTAATGGCCGGGGAGGGCGATGGAGTTGGCTTATTCCCGGTCAAAAGGAGCTGCTGCCACATCAGATCCTCGTAGCGTTGACGCAATTTGCGCCGGAGCCTATCCTCGAAGAGGATGAAAGGCGAGATAAAGCGGTGCTGCCGCTTTCACGGTGCTGAGACGCCAATGTCGGCGGGATACGGCCTGGACGAGAAAGTGGTCGAGACCAAGACTTCGATGTTTCAGGTAGGTCTGAGATGGGGCTGGAAACCCGCTCCTCCCTCGGTTCAGGGACCTTAACCGGGACTCCGCACAGGAGGCACAGGCAAGTCCTCGGTTTCCACCAGGGAACCAGTGAAGAAGAGTTGTTGGCTTCTCCAGTTGACAGCCCGTCCGACGGGTCGAGAAAATCTGACCGCGCTAATGGGTGTCTCGGCTATTGACCTGACGCGAGAAGCCAGCGACCTTAGTGCAACTCCTCGACCAAGTCGAGAGTCAACTATCTGGGAAGGGGACCTCCTGCTCCCACGAACGCCGACGTAAGACTTACCCTTGGAGTCCTTCTTCTTGGACCAAGAGGAATGTCCTGAAGGCCCCTCCTTGGTGGAAAGGGACTGACAAAGCTCCTTGAATGAAGCCGTGTAGGAGGAACCCAAAGAGAGTGGGATAAATGTCGCGACCGAGGAAGAAGATACGGCCTAGGCCGCTTCCTCCTCAAGGGCGATCATTTGTTCGAGCTGTTCAGCCGAGCCCGCCACTGCGGACAACGCCCAATGGGTTTCCTTTGACTTGACCGAAGGATAATGTTTCTCGGGGCGTCCAAGTTGCAATCTGGCAGCGCGATCCTCTAAGACCGTAGAAAAGGACCTGCACATTCATGAGCCACAATCGTGCTCAAGCCTAGAGCAGCACACGCACGTGGAGTGCGGATTAGTCCGGGACATCTTCTGCCCACAGGGGCACCGACGAAATCCAGGAGTCGACCTGTCCCTCGCAGTCACAAGGGAAGATAAAGACCGATGTCTTGTAAATTTTAAAATTAGTTTTGGGTAAACTGAAGAGTATGGATCCAGACCTAAAACGTAGAGTGCAAAGGAGGGAACCTGAGCTTCCAAGTGGTAAGGAAGATCTGGCATCATGGGGTGGAGCTGAGAGTTTTACCACCCGGGTGGGTGGAAGGAGCCAGCTTGAAGACCTTCCGGCAAGATTTAAAGTGGCAAGGAACCTGCCAGTAAGTGTGGATTGAACAACATATCCATGTCCCTAGAAACAGCGTTTTGAAATTTCAAATTTCTTTGATCGTGACTCGCTTACGATCCTGTTTTGTGAGCTGACAAAGTCCTAGTCCGTGAGCCGATCCTGTTTCGTAAGGCTACAAAATCCTTGTCCGTCAGTTTGTGAGCAGATGGCCATTCTCGCGGACCAGGTTAAGCTGACGGTCAAGGATTTTGCTACCTAGCAAAAGAGGATTGGATCACGGACTAGGATTTTGTCAGCTCACGAAAGGGGATTGGGTTTTTGAATCCTCTTTCGTGAAGTGACAAAATCGTAGTCTGCGAGCTGTCAAAATCCTAGTCCACCACCCAATCCTCTTTCGTGAGGTAGCAAAATCCTTAACTGTCACTTAGGGACCAGATGGCAAAAATCTGACAGTCGACGATTTCTCACAGACGGCGATTCTGACAGCTCGTGGACGGGGACTGATCTGACAGTCGAGGATTTTGCTACCTCACAAACTAGGAATTTTTAAACTTTTAAAACTTTCCCACTGCAATGTATCTTAATGGTTTGGTCTTCTGACTTGCAATTTTCAGGGTATTAAGGGGATGCCCTAGAGATGTGATTTATTCTATTTAGGTACTGGAAAGTTAAGCGGTCCCATAGATATACCATCACGAAGTTGAGATTTTTCCCACAGGATAACATTGTGGCACCTGTCAAACCTTTTGGCGCCTGTATCTTGAGAACAGTTTGAGATGTGGATTTTTCTTCGCAAAAATTCTTAGTCCTCCTAAGTACAGAAGTAGGTTGGAAAGCCATGAATACCATAAATTTTGAAACTGTTTCTACCTTGTACGGTTACTGAGATATTTGGAAAATAATATTCCAATTGCTCGTTTTCAGGTCTGTGGGCCAGTATTACTCCCTCAAAGTTAGCACCCACAGTGCTTTTCGGTGCTTGTATCTTGTAAATGATGCGAGATACGGATTCGCTCAATTGCTCTATTTTATGTCACGTACAGTGCTCATTGTCACGACTCTGACACTTGGAATTTTTCTTCTAGCTGCTACGGTTCCCTAGATATTGGCTAATTAGTGTTACAAGGGTTCTTTGCCCTGTAGGGCTGCTGTATGGCTCTGTAGCTATGTGTAAGTGGGAGCGCAGGGCCAACGCTCCCACAGATGCATATCGTTATGTACAAATGGGCAGCTTGGTGGGAGCATGGGGCCCTCCCACCAACACATGCTATTCACAACTTATATTACACTTTTTAAAAATGAGGAAATTCATTGCAAAAAACTCTGTTAATCCAACAGTTAGGCTGTTCCACAGTGACAAAAGTGAGAAAATTCGGCGTTAGGGTTTTAAACGTAATTCCCCACAGACACACACACGCACACGCACACCTACATACACATACACACACACACACACACACACACACACGACACATACAAGCACAGGATGGTACAAGCCAACACAACTAATCAGAAACACACCATAAGGTAACAGAAAGAACATACAACTCTGTAAACATACCACAAGAGGCATCCATCATCAATCATGTTCCAGCAACTGTATCACTTCTGCTACCATCCCAGTGTCTTAAGGGGGTACACCCACATGGTGTGCAGCCATATAAGTTGGTCACTGCATATACTCTATGCTTCTGTGAACAATGTTATCACTTGTACATCAAGCATTGTCATTAGTAATGTATGTGACTTACATACGAACATACGAAGAAGCCAGTTAAAGAAGGCCATTTGGTCTATCAAGCCTGCTTGTATTGCACAGTACGTAGGTTGAGCTAATGTCACTGCTCTTCCTCCCCACTCCTCCCATCCTCTCTACCCATGATCCTTACTTTCCCCCTATGCCTATCCCAGCCCCTCTTAAACCTGTGCACTGTCTTGTACAAGATGACATCTTCTGGCAGTGCATTTCAAGTGCTCGCCACCCTCTCAGTGAAGAAGTGCTTCTTGACCTCCCTCCTAAATCTCCCACTATCCAAACTTGGCATGATAGCTTACCCCTGTACTCCCCAAACAAAACTAATTTAGTTTCCTTATTGATAAATCTGCACCATGGGCATGACTATGTAGCATATACAGACTAAATGACAGTGATCCAAAATAACATCACAGTTAAACTCTCTATCAAACATGCTGATTGGTAGACTCAGTAACGGTAAATAGTGGCAGTTGCAATGTTATTTGAATACTGTACTAAGACTAGCAATCATATTCTGAATGTGATGAATTTTGAAAAAGACTAGCATAAAATGCTGTCAATATACTGCGATGACATAGATAGGAGGGGTTCATAAGGCTCTGATGTCATAACAGTGGGTTGACATGGCTCTCGAGAGTTTACTTTCACTGGATAATGAGGCCTACCCATGCATTATAAAGGTACATATGAACAGTGTGTTCTATACATTGTGACATAGTATGTTATTTTATGGATGAGAGTGCACAGCAGAAAATACAGTGTACTCCCACTTCCACATTGCCGTAGCACAACAGACTGTATGTCTAATGTTGTACACAATATTCCTCCATCTAGGCAATGCAACACTTTTCATAAATGACAATTCAAGTGTGAAGTAACTGTTACTTAAGCAGTGTGTTTACATGCTTCTAGTGGAAGAGTGTACATACCCAACTGTTGGAATACCCAACACTTCACGTCTTCTGCTTGCATAACTCTATCCACACAGAAGAAGGAATGTCTACATATGACACTCGCACTGTTATTTCATTTACACCATGTGTTCCTATCCCACTATAGACTTTCACCTCTATATAGTTGCATGGAATATGGCACAGCGTGTCACTTCTGCTGCAATTCATGAAGTAATGTACAGCTATACAGAAATAGCTACACATAGACACAACCATTCTATGTTAAAAAATTTTTCAAGAAAATATTTTACAAGCGCCTTGCTGAATTTTTGCACACCATGTGGGTATACCCATCCCAAGACACTGGGATGGCAGCAAAAGTGATACAGTTGCTCTCCTTGGAACAGGAACCGCAGGTATCGTCTGTGAGGGGAGCAAACTATGATATGTAGATAGGCATAATGCATGTCTAGGAAGCATAGCCAGTTGCCCTGCTTGAACGGAGGAAGAAGTCCATGCAGAGTAAACATCCCCCACTTTTTGTACTGGATAAAAAGGTTCAGTTCCTTGAGGTCTGGAATGGGCCTCACATCTTCTGTTCTTTTGGGCACCAAGAAGAACCTGGAGTAGAACCCCGCTGCTCCTTTGTCGCCTGTGCACTGGCTCTATGGCCCACTTGCACGGTAGGTAGAGTACTTCCTCCCAGAGCACCTGTGTCGTCTGGAGGGTAAAAGGTGGGGACTGAGGGAATGTCTGGAGGCCATACTAGAAGTTCTAGAGCATGGCCCTGTTTGATTATCTGCCGGGTCCAAGCATCTGTTGTGATGGTTCTCCATTTGGGGCAAATGGAGGGAGAACCGACCTCCGACCACCACCTCCTGGCTTGGAACAAGGGGCTGTCAAGGAGTCAGGGTGAAGCTGAACCGACAGCCAGGGCTGAGCCTCCTCCTCTGGATTGCTTGGTAGAGGAACCAGAGATAGAGGAGGAGGCAGAAAAGGCAGAGCTGGCTCTGCGTTTGCCCTGGAGCTCATTTCCAGAACATGACTTGCATGAGACCCTGTGAAAGGAGGCCCTCGGTCTACTCCTGGGTCTAGTATGGTAAAGGGAGTGGACAGACGGAACAGCCCTGCCAGAAGCCTGAAGGTCATTGATAATATCCATCACATCTGGCCCAAAGAGTTTGTGACCCACAAAAGGGGCATTCAACACCTTTTGTTGGATGTCACTCACAAAGCCCAAGACACTAAGCCAGGAGTGCCTTCTGAGGCAAATGCCGGAGGCAGTTGCCCTGGCTGCAGTAGCAACAATATCATATGTGGCTCTGAGGAGATGCTTACTGACATCTTCCAAGGCCTATAGCACTTCAAGAAGCTCTCATCTCCGGAACCCTCAGGGTGGGACTGTGCAGCAGCCCTGCCCTTCCTCCAGAAGGTATTTGTGTACTTAATTAGATGGGCCAAGTAGCTGGCAATCCTGAGGCCGAGGGTTGTCCTTTTGCCCCAGAGGTCTAGCCTCTGGTCGGGAAGGCAGGGAACTAAGGCGCCTAGCGGCCTTAGTTCTGTCATGAGTGGCCTGATAGCCACAGAGTCAGTTTCAGGCTGGGCAGCATAAAATGGCAGCCCCTGAGGCACCCGGTAAAGCTCATCAGCCTTTCTGGGCATGTCTGGTAGCATACTGGGCCTGCGCCAGACAGCACTGGCAGCATCATTCAGTGCTAGCAGCAGAGTAGGAATAACTTTGGGTGGAGCCTCTGGGATCTCCAAGAAGTCCACCAGATTCCTCCTGGTTTCATCCTGTTCCACTATTTGAAACCCCATGGTGAAGGACAGCTGCATCATATTGTTCAAGAAGGAGGGCTCCTCTGGCGGGGACCTAGGGTGTGTTTGACAGATTCCTCACTCCTGGAGGAGACAGTAGACCTATCAGAGGATTCCACTTCAATGTCTTACTCCTCATCCTCTTCCTCAGGGAGGATGAGGTCAGGATGGCATTCCTCCTTGACATCGGTCTGCTCTGAGGCAGGGACTGATGGGTGGAGTAACGATGGCTCTCTTGAGGGCATGGGGTGAACAGGTCAGACTGGCGTCGACACCGAAGCAGCACCCAACAGCACAGGCGATGACGGTCCAGGCCGTGGAACAAATTGTTGAATGGGAGATGTGGTAACAGAGGAAAGCATAGCGTTACGGTCAATGGCAGGAAAGGGAATCATTATCAACACAGGCATCGATGGAAGGGGCACATAGCCTGAGTCAGAAGATGAATCGCTGCTTCCAGCACCTAAGGACCTTAAGTTTCCGTAGGTCTCGACGGCAGGGCCAACAACCCAGAGGCCGATGGCCCCTCCACAGCCCTGTGACAGCTGGGAGAAGTGTCCTCCATGTTGGGGCCTAATCGAAGCAGAGGCCTGCACAAGGCGAGGCACCGATGCCAAAGCAGTCAATAGAGCGATCACTGGAGAAGAGGAGGAATCCAGCAGGGACCAGGATTGCCAATGCAGGGCACAACGGTCCTTATGCCAAACCTTGTCCCATCAAGAATGTTTCCCTGAGGATTTGTCCTGGGTCTTGGTGGCCTGAGAGTCCGAAGAAGATGCCAGCAACTGAGTGGGCGGGGGGGGGGCTCTGGAGGACCCCTGTTCTCCACTGGCTGCCTGTTGCTCCATGAGGAACTTCTGCAGGGCTTTCTTGCATCAGTGCCAGGTGGGGAGGCTGAACTTCAGGCAAGACTCTCAGGCAAGAACGTTGTGGCTAGGCCCAAGACAGCAAACACAGAGTTTGTGTTCAAAAGTTGAAGAAATCTTCTTTCCATAGCGGTAGCAATGGAAGAGAGCCAATGAAGGATTAGTTCTCGACATACAAAGGACGAAAGAATCACTTTAACCTAAAGTGATTCAAGGTAAGTAAAAGAAAAAAGGGTAAGTAATTTGGTGGTCGAACTGAGCAACGAAGCTTCTGCGGAGTCCATGCATGAATGGTCAATGGAGGGAAAGAACTGAGGAGGGAGCGGGGTCACCCACGCCTATACAGGATGTGTGACATTGTAGCTGCACATCAGCGTGGGTGGCCCCCTAATAGACTGACGCAGCAAAAAAGCTTCCATGGGATCATGACGCCTGACGGCTAAGTTCCATAGGTGTGACTTGATGACAGAGATATCCCCGAAAGAGATCTGCACTTGACATGGCTCAAAAATAAATTTTAACTGATATGACTGTAACCCCCCTACAAATGGGGGTTCCCAAAAAGTCTTCCTTGAGCTTGCCTAAATGCTCACTGCCAGGCTGGTGTCCTGTGTTTTAGCAGTTTAAATGTGATTACCAGAGCCTGTATACTGTACCCTCTGTGTATTGTCTCTTTAACAGCTGCCTGATTGTAACATAAGTAATCTGAGAGGGAGCTCTTTTGAAAGATGTAACTATTTACTAAAAATCATTTAGAGTGATAATGATAATGTAGTTTGTCTAACCTGCTTTCTTTGTAGCAAAGACTTGTTTGTCTCCACTACCTTGGTCCTGGACTGCAAATTGGACCAAACAGTACTGGTGGGACCTAAAATGCAGCTGGACTACAGGAGCTGTCTGAATTCAAAATCTGTCGGAACTTTAGTTTGGAGTTTTTTGCGCCTTTTTTGCAACAGAAGGGGGAGCTCTTGCTTTGACTGACAGCCAAATCAGCCAACCAAATCTTTTGGATCTTGGGGAAGTTCCGGGCTGCTTGCAGTTTTCAGTTAATTCTGAGCTGGGAAGTGAAATGAGAGGAGCTGAAGTGATTCTGAGCAGCAACCCTGAGTGGATTCACATGGGAAAACTATGAAAGGACTAAGTTTTGGCTTACATGTCTGTCTGCTGCTCCTGAGAGGGAGAGAAGAGAATTATTTTGGACTAAATCCAAGTTTTGTGTGACTAAAGTAAGCTACTGAAGTGGGCCAGGCTCAACCTGAAGAAGACCGAAGATTTTGCTGGACGTGATCGGCCTGTCAGGAGTTCCAGCTACTCCTACGCTCCTGGTGTGTGCAGAGACTTTGCGAGTGTGACCGGGGAGCGCTTTGCCAAGTACAGGATAATTCCCGTACATGTAAATGTGCTATGAGCTGCTAGTGGGATGTGAGTTAGTTCCCCACTGTGTAAACTGTGTTTTGCTTGCTGGAAGCCGTCTCCAGTCCAAAACGGACTGCATCCGGATTTGTTTCCATGCGGTCTGGGCCTTGCCAGACTGGCCCAGCCAGACTACCCATTGCACAGAGAAGCCACCAACGAGAGACCTGCCTGGGGATCAGCCCCCCTGCTCCACGCTTAAACAGGAACGACACCTCTGTGACTCGTGTAGGCCCTGCTTCTCCTGGCATTCCAGATCAACCACTTGCAGTCTCGATTTTCGTCCAGCCTATGTCCAGTCTTGGGTATCATGAGTAAATACCGGGGTAGCTCCCGGCAACAACAGCTTAATCTAAGTGTGTCATCTGATTGTCCTGTTGTTTAGTTTCCTTTATGAACTGAGCCCTCTGGCTCCGGATTACAAATATTGCGTACTGTGCAGGGATTTATTTAACTCCAAAATTTGATTAGCATTTTGCTCATAAATGTGCTAAAACATTGAGAAAATGCATAGCACTTGCCTCACTGTGTTTAACAAACATAACACTTCTAGAAAACCTATATAAATACTTTCTATACAGTTAGCATTGTCCCAAGAAAAAAAAACTGCTAATCAATTATTTCAAACCCTGCCGTGCATGTTGTGTTTTCCATCACAAGGCCCCAACCAACTGCAACCCCGGGCAACTGTCCTGGCTAGCCCATCTCTTCTCCACCTGGGTACCCAGGGGTGGACTGTGTGGGGGGACTCAAAGTGCATGCATAACTGCTTGATTGATATAACCTTTAAGCTAATTAACCTGATTTTGCCCTTCCCTTGTTCAAGTCCCCTGAATAAATCAGATCTAACTTTTCTGCATGTAATCTGACTGTGGTTCCAGTTTGTGCTCAAAGTACTGTACTGTTGCCATTTGCTGTGCATAACCTTGTTTTACAGGGGTCCCCAGGGTCCAGCCAGAGGACCAGCCCTGGTAGTAAGTGCAAACAGTGTGGGTACTAGCGTGGTGTACCAGGTGTATTGTGAAAGTGATTACTGTACAGTGTTCAGGCCACTAGAAGAGAAAAGGGGGGGGGGGTTACAGTGTCCCGGAGGGCTGTGCCCAGGTTAGCTTGACCACTACCAACCCTGACCTCCGGGTGGAGGCACCCATTTCAGAACTCAGGCCCCTTAACCTGCTACTAGCCAAGCAGGCAGGGGTAGTAGCCCTTGGGATAGTGCCACCTAGGAGTTACATGACACAGAACAAGAACTGAAGTGACCAAACTTTCTGGGGAAAGAAAGATTTAAAAGCTGGTAGGAAGTCAGTGTGAGTACTTTGGTTTAAACCTATCCGAATGGTTCTAAGCACTAGCTACAGTACATGAGCAGGGATTCTGCAATTTAGTGGCCATGGTTGACTTCATAGTGTCAAAAAGGTTATTTCTTACATTTCTGCTACAGATACAGTTATAATTTTGAATAATTTTTTGTGGCACCATAAGCGAGTTGTTATAAAAAGGCTCATGTTTCCAAACATTTACTGCCCAAAAACTCTATTTTTTTCCATTTCAGTAGTATTTAAAGTTTAAAACAGACTTCCTTCTTAAGTGACTCACCATTATGTCTTGCTTAGCAAAAGTGACATATAGATGCATCTGTGTCTCATCCAAGGGGCAGATATCAAGCCGACCACTGAAAGGTGAAACAGTCACCGTTCGTCCCACAGGCAGAATAGGTAGGCTGTTAGTTAAGCCACCATCAATCCATTTCTAAAAGACAGAGAAGTTTCAATATCAGTAACAGTGAAAGTCAACCACAATGATGAATATATGACACTAACTACAAGTGTCTCGATTTTGTGTTTGTGTCAATTTTGCCATTTCTTATCTAACCCTTGCATTTAAAGATACATTTATTAACATAACAATCCTCCCCCACCCACCGCCAGTCTAGCATGCCAGCGAAGGCGCACTATCCATTTGAATTTTTCTGAATGCTGTAAATAACTATGGTTTAACAGGGGGAGGAAATGGACAAGGAAATGATAGAAAGTATACTTAGAATGGCAGAAAAAGGGGAGATATTGCTGATGGGTGATCTGAATATGCCAGATGTTAACTGGAGTGCAGTTGCAGCTGCCACTTCGAAGAGTGGAGTTATTCTAGATGCCCTACAGGGGGCATGCCTTAGACAACTAGTACTGAAGCCCACTCGAGAGGGAGCAATATTAGACTTGATTCTCTCAAATGGAGATGGAGAGAGGATCACAGATGTAGAAGTGGTAGCTGTCTGGGAACTAGCTACCATCGAACAGTATGGTTCACAATAAACACAGCAACAGAGTCAAGCCATACAAAGACAAAAGTACTGGACTTTAGGAGGATGACTTTGCCAAAATGGGTGAGTGCCTAAGAATGCACTAGCAAATGGGCAGGAAGGAGGGTGGAAGAACAATGGGAATAATAAAACTGCCATCACAGAGGTAACGAGCCTTGTGTGAAGCAAATAAACAAAACAAACGATGTAAGAAAACACTATGGTTCTCCAAGGAAGTGGCAGTGAAGGTTCAAGAGAAAAAAGCATTCAGGAAGTACAAGGAATCGCAGAAGGAGCAGGACAGAGAACTGTATCAGTTAAAGCAAAGGAGGCTGGGAAGGCAGTCAGAACAGCAAAGGCCCAAACCGAGGAAAAGATAGCCAACTCAGTTAAGAAGGGGATAAAACCTTTATAGGTACATCAGGAGCGAGGAAGACCAAGGAGGGATAGTGAGGCTTAATAAAGGGGGAGGGAGGGTAAGAGGGAGACTGTGAAAGGCAGAGATACTAAACAAATATTTTTGCTCAGTATTTACAAATGAAGAGGGGAGGTACATAAAACAAACAGTTGAAACACTCTGGATACAGAAGTTGATACGAGCCCATTTACAGAAAAGAAAGGGTTCTGAAAGAACTCTTAAAACTGAAGGTGGACAAAGCAATGAGGCCTGATGGGATTCATCCCAGAATTCTAAAAGAACTAAGGGTAGAACTAGTGACACCACTGACTACCCTTTTAACAAATCATGGGAGGATGGGGTGGTACCTGAGGACTGGAGGAGGCAGATGTGATTCCCCTTCACAAAAGTGGGAGCAAGGCAGAAGCAGGAAACTACAGACCTGTTAGTTTAACCTCAGTGATAGGGAAAATGATGGAATCGCTTCTGAAGGAAAGAATTGTGCAGTATCTAGAGGCCAGAGGGCGCTGGACCCTAGGCAGCATGGATTCACAGCGGAAGGTCATGCCAGAGCAGATCTGATAGATTTCTTTGACTGGGTGACCAAAGTAGTAGATCAGGAGGGCTGTGACATAGCCTACCTAGGCTTTAGCAAGGCATTTGACACAGTCCCACACAAAACATTAATACACATGTTAGCCAGCCTGGGAGTGGGTCCCAAGATGACAGCCTGGGTAAAGAATTGGCTGGAGAATAGGGCACAGAGAGTAATAGTAAATGGAGTCCACTCAGAAGAAAGGAGGGTTACTAGTGGGGTACCGTAGGGTTCAGTATTAGGACCGGTCCTCTTCAATGTCTTTATAAGCGACATTGCAGAAGAACTGGAAGGAAAAGTATGTCTCTTTGCAGATGACACAAAGATCTGCAACAGAGTTGATGCACAGGGTGGGTGGAAAGGATGAGAAGGACTGAAGGTTAGAGGAATGGTCAAATGTATGGCAGCTTAGATTCAATGCTAAGAAGTGCAAGATAATGCACCTGGGAAACAAAACCCAGGGAAGAGTACACAATGGGGGTGAGATACTAACAACAACAAAATGGAAAAGGACCTGGGGTAGTCATATCAGATGACCTAAAGGTGGGCAAGCAATGTGAGGGGCAGCAAGGAGGGCTGGGGGATACTGGGATGCATAGGGAGAGGCATCACCAGTAGAAAACAGGAAGTTATTATCCCTCTGTACAGACAGCTGGTGAGACCCCATCTGGAGTACTGTGTGCAGTTCTGGAGACCCAATCTCCGCAAAGACATAGACAGGATGGAAGGTGTCCAGAGGAGGGCACTAAATGGTGCAGGTCTGCACCGAAGACATATGAAGAGAGACGAAAGGAGCTTAATATGTATAGCCTCGAGGAAAGGAGGAGAGGGGGACATGATAGAAATGTTCAAATACCTCAGGGAATCAACAAAGTCCAAGAGGGTAGCATCTTTCAAAAAAGAGGTGTGCAAGAACAAGAGGCACAATTTGAAGATAGAGGAGGCGGCTTCAGAGGTAATTTAAGGAAGTATTTTTCACAGAGAGGTTGTGGATGCATGAGCAGCCTTCCGGATGAGTTGTGGAGTCAAAATTAGTGGTGGAATTCAAGCATGCATGGGACAGTCATAAGGCAATTCTAGGGGTGGGGTAGGAAAAAGTAGGCTGCTGGTTAACTAGGATCTGCAGCTTATCCAGTAGGTAGGGAAATGGGCAGACTGGGTGGGCCAAGCGGTCCTTATCTGCCGTCAAATTCTATGTTTCTATGTTCCTAGCACTGCCATAAAATACCTTCAGATTGCAAGGCTCAAAAACTATTGCACCTCATTCTAAGTAGTCCACTAAGTTAATAAGACAGCCAGTGGAAATAAGCAATAACACGCGAAAGGGTGGGCAGTGACACTAAATTACCTCACACCCCAGATGGGTTGTGAAGTATGAGGTACGGCTGAATGCCTTCAACCATGTAGTAAGTGCGGCAATTTATGGTGTTACCGCACACCCTGGAGTGCTTATAAAATGGTTTAAAAAGTTAAAACAAGAAAAAAAAAGCAACATCTGAACCATGCTGTAATGTGAAATTAAAGTAGAGCCATGTGACCAGTTTTGAACCAATCAGATTGCCTGCTTGATCCAAGCCATTTTATAACAATCTGTTAAACACATTCTATAATTGCATGCTTCTACACAATAATCCTTGGGGTATCCCACAAAAAGGCTCATATCCAGTTCCATATTTCATAAGCCCCCAACTCCACTCTTGGCAGTACAGAGCCCCCCTATGCCTGTCCATTAAGCTGGTATTATTTGGCAATTTATCTAACTACACAGCAGGCTCAAGACCCTCTAAACACTGGACCCCAAGCAAGAAGAGAAAATCCTCTGGCTATTCCTTCCTTTATCACTTGAAGCCCTCATTAAATTAATTCTCTTCCTGCTGATCTGTGCTGGCACTGTTGAAACCAATCCTGGACCCATAGAAAGCTCTATCTCCCCAGCCAACTTGACCTCCATAAAAGGCCTGAGTTTTCTTCATATCAACGTCTGCAGCCTCCAAAAAAAGTTCTCATTAATACAGGCCTGGGTTGCACACACCTTACCGGACTTTCTGATAATCTCCGAAACATGGCTCAAATCTGCAACAAATGACAGAGAAATAAATCTTCCCAACTATCAGCTCTTCAGATCTGATCGTCCATCCAGGGGCGGTGGAGTAGCCATTTATGTTAAAGCAAATATCTCTGCATCCAGCCTCAATATTACATCACAGCCAAGGAATTCGAATGCTTATCCCTTAAAATATCTCTTCCCAATATGTCAGCTTTTCAATTGATTGTTGTTATAGGCCCCTCAGCAGGTCTAAACTCCTATCCCACCTGGACACTATAATTAAATTAGGCCCAGAAGACACCATCATTTTAGCGACCTGAATTTAAATTGGCTAGCCAATGCATCCGCACCACTAGTATCCTTTGGTGACACTCATGGCTTCACTCAATTAATTAAAGAACCAACAAGGATTAACCCAAAAAACAAAAATAACAGCACACTTCTGGACATTATGCTGGTCAATAAGCCTCACCTGTATTCTCATGCTGGAGTGCTATTTAGTGACATAAGTGACCATTGTCCCATAGCTGGTATAAGATCTTCATTCAAGCCATCCAACCCAGCAAAATTTCTCCCAAGAAGGTCTAAAAAGAACCTTAATATCACAGGATACCTCCATGATTTGTGTCACACCACGCGCTGGCAAGATTTCTATCTCACAGGTTCAGTAGAGATAGCTCTACAAGTCTTAAATGACATTATCACTAGTGCCCTAAACATACATGCACCTCTCTCCAGTGTCAGAACCAAGCTCAAAACCTGTCGATGGTTCTCTGCTGACCTTAAATCTGCATTGCTTGCTAGGGACAAGCTCTGGAAAAGGGCAAGAAAGACCAAAGACCCAAATGATTGGCTTCAATTCAGAAAAGCCAGAAACTCCGGCACAAAAAGTGAGAAATGCCAAGGCTCGTCTATACAGCAGAACTGGATGCCTCCTACCATAACCCTGCCAGATTCTGGGGACCATAAAGGGATCCTAGGACAAGATTCTACCCTGTCTTACCACCCAAAGTGCACCTAAACAATGTGGATATCACTAACAAGCAAGAAATCTTGAATGCCTTCAACAACCATTTCACTACAGCCGGCCTAGCATTCACCTCTCCAGCAAATCTATTGCGGTCACAATTAAACTTCCAGACTACTGAGGCACATAAGGCTACTTCCACATTTTCCTTTAAGCCTTTACTTCTAAAACAAGTAGAAGACCTCCTACTCCATTTGATACAACTAAAAGCGCAGTGCAGACTCTCTGGACCCCTATTTTCTAAAATTGCTCTGCACGCCTTAGCAGCCCCCTAACTCACCTTTTCAACTTGTCACTAGCCACTGGATCTATTCCTGCAATTTGGAAACAGCTCAAGTGTTTCTCTACTCAAGGCAGGTGACCCCATGGACCTCAATAACTATAGGCCCATATCCATCTTACCAGTATTGTCCAAAATGCTTGAAAACTAGTGAACAGCCAATTAGTGCCTATCTAGACACCAATAATCTGCTTAATCCAGCTCAATCTGGTTTTAGATCCATGCACAGCACCATCTCTGCCTTAGCAAAAGTCACTAATGATTGGCAGACTGAATTAGACAAAAGAATAATATCTGTGCTGTATTTCTGAATTTAGCAAAGCCTTTGATACTGTGGACCATGAACTACTAATCTCCTCTCTACACTCCATAGGCCTCGACTCAGTCTCTCTTCAATGGTTCAGATGCTACCTCTCTGGTAGACTACAGCATGTAAAAATGAAGGTGACCTATCTACCTTAAAACCACTCCTAAGAGGTGTACCACAGGTTCCATCCTGGCCCTATCCTCTTTGCCATTTATATCAATAATATTGATTCCAACCTCACCACATCTAATATTCACCTTTATGCAGATGATACTGTCCTATATGTCAGTAGTCCTATACCATCAAAAGCCTGTGAACTTTACAATCTGAGTTCTCTGCTGCAGCACAAACTACTAGAAAAGAAACTCCTACTGAATGCCAAGAAAACGAAAGCCATGTTCTTCTCCTCCAAGAGCTTCTCTTCCACTCTCACACCAAACACCCTTCCCCAACTATCTACCATCCTTGGTGAAAGTCTGGACTATGTGGATAAATTTAAATATCTTGGGGTTTGGATTGACAATAGACTTGACTACACTAGCCACATTGAAGAACTCCTGAAGAAGCTCAGGCAGAGACTTGGCCTATTCTACAGAATAAAACATTACCTAACCAAAGATTCTAAACAAAGATTAATCCTGGCATCATTCCTATCCCTCATTGATTATGCTGATTTCCTGTATAGTCACTGCTCCCTTTCCCACTTAAACAAGCTGGATACCTTGTAACATAGAGCTCTTAGATTCATTACAGACCTTCCTTTCAGCACCCACCATTGCTCTCTCTATACTGCAGTCGGCTGGACATCCCTGTATCATAGAAGAAACAAAAATGCTGCTCTATGGATCTACAAAGCTCTAACAAACAAATTACCATCCTACATTTCAGATTGTTTTACCCAGGTCATATCCAGACCATATGACCTAAGGAACAACAAACTCATCATGCTGAAGATACCTATTACCTGTACCCGGCAAGGGAGGGCTGCAATCAGCTACTCTCTAGCACTTATTTGGAACTCTCTTCAAAAGATCCTGAAGTTGAATACCCTCATTCCATTAACATCCTTCAAAAGCTATACACTAGTCTCTTTCCAGAGCCATGCAACTGTTTTCACAAGGCCTAGTCCTACCACAACCCACTTTTTTCTCCCACACCCCTTTTTTTCCTCACATTTCCACCCTTAATTTGTTTTGTAGCCTTCACCCACTCAACTCATACCTGACCTTATTCCCACAATCCCACCTCCCTCGCTTTAATCTTTCATTACTGTCTTATTTTGCTCCTTTTTATTATAACCCAGTTTCTTTGGCTCTTTGCCTTGTATATATGTGAATATTCTTGCGTTTTGTTCATTTATAGTGTTCTTGTTTTTGTATTCAATCTATATCTTGTATTTGTGTAAAAAATTGTACCTTTATATTGTTATGACCAATCAGGTCCATCTTGTAAATGAGCTATGCTCAATGATGCTCGCCTGAATAAATAAAGATTTTGATTGATTGATTGATTGATTGCATGTCTACGCATAAAACATCACTTTTTAATTCCATTAGATTTTCCTAGAGGTAGCAAAATCTGATGCAGTTTTTGTCATGAGAAGTCTACTCTCAAATATAAAGGATATCAACTTTTCTTCTACTAATAAATTTATGTACTGTACACTGGTTTTAAATCAGTTAACATTTTTACATACCTGTGTCAGAAGAAAATAGATTCCGTACCACAAAGCAGTTCATTAGGTCTCTTTATCTCTCTCTCTCTGTGGGGCCTATATTCAAACCATCAGATTGGCATTAACAGGTTTAGCATGGTGCTAATGGAATACAGTGTGGTCAACTGCCTGTTAGTGTGGCTGCTGCTGTATTCAGACACTTAGCACTTCGCTTACTGGTTCACGCAGTCACACTAAATACACCACTGCACCCATCCAACTGAGGTGAATCTTCTGCATACAGGGTACAGTAGTATATTGAAAAGGTAAATCCTACTCTTATTATCGCGCACAGTAGCATCCCTTGTAGTCTACAGTAGCTGTATTCCCCCCCTCTCTCACCCAATACCTATCATAGAAAATGATGTAGCCCTGGTTGTCAAGTAGTATCCCCCACCCCCACCCCCCACCCCCACCCCAACACCCTGATCCCTACTGCTAGGGCTGTACACTGATCATGGAAATGTTTGGAGAAAATTATAGTACAGTACTGTCATAGTCAAAATAACTGAAATCATGGAAATCAAAGTTAAAGGCATAGATCTGTTGTTCATTAAACAAAGTACCTCAATTTTTACATATTTTTTATACAAACACAGCAGCAAATATTAATTTATTTATTTTTTTTTTATGTATTGCTAGGCCGCTCCAGCAGCAGGAGGCAGCCCGCTGTGCTGCCACCTGGGACACCAAGACTCATGTGCAAGCCCCAGAATCTCACAATGGGACTGAATGGGGACCAAGCGTATTTCAGTGGTGAGGCACATAATTATGGGTCTGTCATTTACGAACCCCAAAACTGGCATTTTCATGAAAAATGATAAAAATCACGGAGGTCCACCTGGAGTGATGCAAGCCTATACTGGCATGATGGGCTGCATCTGTCCAGGAGGGGAACCAGGATCCTAGGTAATAGGTTTAAATGCTTCATTGGCAAGGATTTAAACTAGCCAAGGGGGGAGGCACTGGAAAGGAGCAGAGAAATCCTATCCCCCCCAAAAAAAAAATCACGGTAGTAAGTGTGGTAAACACCAACATAGAGGTGTCGATAGGGAGAAGGGCAGGGGTAAATGGGGAAAGTGACAAAGGCAAGAAGGACACGGATGGGGCAAAAAGGAGTAAGGCCATCAGGAAATGGAGGGTAATGAGTACCAATGCCCGCAGTCTGGGCAACAACGTCCCTGAGCTGGTGGCCTTGATGGAAGAGGGATGCTTGGATATCGTAGCAGTCACAGAAACATGGTATGCAGAGAACCATGACTGGGATGTTAACATACCAGGGTACATAACCTACAGGAGAGAGAGGCAGGAGAAAAGACGGGTAGGAGTAGCTCTCTATGTAAAGGAAGGGATAAAAGCAACTGAACAAAAGAGTAAACAGGGAGGAGAGGAGGCACTGTGGGTCACCTTGGAGACTGGAAAGGACACCACAATCCGCACAGGGGTTGTGTACAGACCCCCATGTCAGGGGGAGGGATTGGACAAGGATATGATAGAAGGCATTCTTAGGATGGCAGAGAAAGGGGAGATACTGTTGATAGGGGACCTGAATATGCCAGATGTTAACTGGAGCACATTTGCTGCAGCTACATCCAAGAGCAGGGCCATTCTCGATGCCCTACAGGTGGCAGGCCTCAGACAGCTAGTTTCGAACCCACTCTGAGGGAGCAATCTTAGACCTTGTCTCTCAAATGGGGGCAGTGAGAGGATCTCAGATCTAGAAGTGGGTTGCCATCTGGGAACAAGTGACCATCAAACAGTGTGGTTCACGTTAAGCTCCAGCAACAGAGTCAAGCCATCACAAAGTGAGGGTACTGGACTTCAGGAGGGCTGATCTCTGGTAAGATGGGAGGCCTAAAGCACTAGCAAACAGGCTAGAAGGAGGGGTGCAGCAACAATGGGGAATCATCAAAACTGCCATCACAGAGGCAACAAGCCTTTGTGTGAAGCAAATAAACAAATCAAAATGAAAGAAAAAGCCACTATGGTTCTCAAAAGAGGTGGCTGGGAAAGTCAGGGAGAAAAAGATAGCATTCCGGAAGTATAAGAAACACAGAAGGAGCAGGACAGAGTGCTGTACCAGTTAAGGCAGAAGGAAGCAGGGAGGGAAGTCAGAATAGCAAAGGCCCAAACTAAGGAAAAGATAGCCAACTCGGTTAAGAAGGGGGATAAAACCTTTTATAGGTACATCAGCGAGCATAGAAAGACAAAGGGAGGGATAGTGAGGCTGAACAGAATGAACGATGGGTGGGCAGAGGGGGACAGTGAAAAAGCAGGGATACTGAACAAATATGTCTGCTCAGTATTCACAAAAGGGGAGAGGGAAGTGCCTAATCCAATTAACAGAAACACTCTTGATAGGGGGGTCAATCCCAGTCCTTTCACAGAAGAAAGGGTTCTGCAAGAACTCCTAAAACTGAAGGTGGACAAAGCAATGAGGCCTGATGGAATTCACCCCAGAATTCTAAAAGAATTAAGGGGGAACTAGTGAAACCACTGGCTACTCTTTTTAATAAATCATGGGAGGATGGTGTGGTACGCGAGGACTGGAGGAAGGCGGATGTGATTCCTCTTCACAAAAGTGGGACCAAGACAGAGGCAGGAAACTACAGACCTGTCAGTTTGACCTCTGTGGTAGGGAAAGTGATGGAGTCACTTCTGAAAGAAAGAATCGTTGAGTACCTAGAGGCCAGTGGGGCACAGGACCCAAGGCAGTAAGGGTTCACAGCGTGACGGTCATGTGAGATGAATCTAATAGATTTCTTTGACTGGGTGACCAAAGTAGTAGACCAGGAAGGGGCTGTGGACATGGCCTACCTAGACTTTAGCAAGGCATCTGACACAGTCCCACGCAAAAGATTAATAGTCAAATTAACCAGCCTGGGAGTGGGACCCAGGGTGGTAGCCTGGGTAAAACATTGGCTGGAAAACAGGACACAGAAGGTAATTGTAAATGGAGTCCATTCTGAAGAAAGAGAAGTTACTAGTGGGTACCCATGAGGTTCAGTACTGGGTCCAGTCCTTTTAATGTCTTAATAAGTGACATTGCAGAGGGACTGGAAGGAAAGTATGCCTCTTTGCAGATGACACAAAGATCTGCAACAGGGTTGATACACAGAAGGTGTGGAAAGGATGAGAAGGACTTGGCAAGGTTGGAGGAATGGTCAGAAGTATGGCAGCTAGGATTCAATGCAAAGAAGTGCAAAATAATGCACCTGGGAAACAAGAACCCAGGGGAAGAATACACAATGAGGGGGAGGTAGTAACAACAACAAAGAAAGGAAAGGGACCTGGGGGTAATCATATTAGTTGACCTTAAGGTTAGCAAGCAATGTGAGAAGGCAGTAGGGAGGGCTGGGGGTATACTGGTATGCATAGGGAGAGGCATCACCAGCAGAAAACAGGAAGTTGTTATCCCTCTGTACAGACAGTTGGTGAGACCCCATCTGGAGTACTGCGTCCAGTTCTGGAGACCCCATCTCCGCAAGGACACAGACAGGATAGAGGCAGTCCAGAGGAGTGCAACTAAAATGGTGCAGGGTCTGCAAGAGAAGCCGTACAAGGAGAGACTAAAGGAGCTTAATATGTATACCCTTGAGGGAAAAGAAGGGGAGAGGGGATGTGATAGAAACTTTTCGTACCTCAGTGGAATCAGCAAAGTCCAAGAGGGTAGCATCTTTCAGAAAAAGACGTGTGCAAGAACAAGGGGACACAATTTAAAGATTGGGGGGGGGGTTCAGGGGCAATGTGAGGAAGTATTTTTTTACAAGAGAGAGTAGTGGATGCATGGAACAGCCTTCCTGAGGAGGTTGTGGGGTCTAAAACTGTGGGAGAATTCAAGAATGCATGGGACAGACATAAGGCAATTCTTGTGGGGGGTAGGAAGAAATAGGCTGTTGGTTAACTAGGATCTACGGCCTATCCTGTAGGTAGGGAAATGGGCAGACTAGATGGACCAAGGGGTCCTTATCTGCCGTCAAAGTCTATGTTTCTATGAGCTTACATAAACACAGTGAACATCATGGGATCCATGACCTCTGTGACAAAAGTGCAGCCCTACCCACTGCTGTAACAGATATATCCTTGTTACTTCTGTGGACACGTCCCCTTCCAGGAAGCCATGCAGCACCACTCCTTCATCACAACACCTTCTCTCTTCCCCCGCTAACATCCTGCAAATCAAAACAAACTTACATCCTGCCACTGCCCACCCCATGCAAAGACACCCGCTGACATTGACGGGGAAAGAGGAGGATGGTAACTGGCACAGATCCTCTTCTCACCATCCTGGCTGGTGCTGTCTTAATGTCTAGGATTGAGCAGGCATGCACACTGTACAGTACGCACCCACTCAGTTCTATTCATTCAGATGTCAAATGGCCAGAAGTGGTGAGATAAGGGTGTGTACCAGTGGCAGTCCTCTTTTCTGCCTGCTGACATCAACATGTGTCTCTGAGTGGGTCAGGTGCAAGCCAGGGAGTGGAGGTAGGGAAGTTTATCTTGTTTTGCGGGCAGGGAGGAGGGAGGATGCTGTAATGAGTAGGTGCTGCTGAGCAGATATTTGGAGACAGGAGGGGTCACTGGACTACCAGGGATATATCTAGTACAGCAACAGGGATCTGGCAGGAGGGGAGTACCACTAGACTACAATGAGGCTCAGGTGAGGGAGGGAAGTGGGGAGGTTCCATCAGACTACAAGGGATATCTGTAGTTCTACAAACAAGGATCGGGTGAGTGAAAGGGTAACATTCGACACTCTGCGTAATGCCTCTGTGCATACAAAGTAGCAAAGGCACTGTTAAGAGCTACTAATGGTTATATAATGGCATGCAAAAGGCCCCTTCATGCCTTGCACGGCCATTAGTATGCCAGTGTTTGAATGAGGCACCCAGGTGCAAAAGCACAAACCCATTTGGAAATACTTTCCAACTCTGCACCTGTGCATCTGTAGCTGGCAGGGGGCTGCAGTGAGCTTCACATGTGTACTCTGAGTGGCGCTCCCACAGCTTGACAATAATACATGAAGCACGTGCCAGATAAGGTACTATACATATATGAATATCGCTCCTGCAACATCTGTGCACTAATCAGCGCACTGTGCTAAGCTTTGCAAGGCAAAATCAGATGCTTTTGAATAAGGGTCCCCATATCTCATCCAGCTCAACGTATCTCCATAAAATGTATACTGATTTACCTAATTATCCATGGGAAGATAAGAAAAAAATACTCACCCTAGTAATGTTGTTTCTTGCAAGGGATCCCTCACTATGCTTAAACAACTGCAAATCAGCCTGCTGGTTTGAGCTGCCCCAGAGAGTAGAATTCTATGCTAATTATGGAATCTTACAATTAAATTGAAATCGCTGCTGTGTGGCCATGCTCCACTCTGCCCTCTAATTTATTTTTTTGATTTATTTTTTTAGTAGGAGAGCAGTGATAATTAAACTAGCTAAGCCTACAAAAAGGAATGGCACAAAAAATGTTGAGGCCCTGTGGACTCAAACGTGTCAGACCACCAAATACTAATTGTAAGGCAATGTAACAAGTAATGCTCAAGCAAAATATATGAAAAAAGAACTGATTCTTTGAGAACCTTTTCCAGGTTCTGGAACACAAGGTAGCGTGGGGATGTTAAGCATAGTGAGGGACTCACTGGAAGAAACAGTATTTCTATTGTGAGTAATTTTTCTTCAAACCCCAGGAATCCCTTACTATGCATAAACAACTGCAGACTACAATGCAGCACCTTGGGAGACTGGGTACAAAACCTATTAAGGGAAAAGGTTTTGCAAGACAGCAGTGCCAAAACTAGCACCCCTTTTGGACTGCATGGCCAGACAACAGTCCTTTATGAAGGTGTGTACTGTTTTCCAGGTAGCTGCTTTCCAAACTTCCTGCAAGGGGATGTCCCTTGCAGCTACCACACAGACAGTAGTGCCATGTGTGGAGTGTGCCCTTACGTGGCAGCTTGCCCACCTTGTAACAAAACTGTATGCAGGAGACAATCCAGCGAGCAACTGATCTCTTGGATGCTGGCCTACCTTTGCCCACTTCTCCATATGCAAGGCATAAATTAGTGTTACGAAGTTGATTAGTGGCAATTGCTAATCAAAACAAAAACTGATTAGCAATCAGGCACTTTTGAGGAGTACTTTCTAAAAACGGTTATTTTTAACTGCAGCATGTCATGATTATGCCCTTTTTATAACAATGAAATAAGAACATGAGATAGTGTTTGAGTCATTTTGCTTTTCATTTTGCCTTGAAATCGGGGCTCAACAACTCGGGCACACCCAGGCTTCTAAAGCCTTGGCTTTTTTTTTTTTTCAGAGCAGTATTTTGGATACAGAGTCATAATGACATGGAAAACAAAACATTTTAGTAGTCATATTCCAAGCAGTGGCTTAAGAATGCACTTTGCAGGGTGCAACACTTTGCCCTAGAGCTTGTTTCCCACCCCAATATAAACCCCCATCCTACTTGCAACAGCAGGCATAGCCCTTTGCAATACAAAACAGAACACTATGCTTAAAGCTCAGCCCCCACCAACCAAAAACAGCTAGCATAACATTTTATAAAACCTTTTTCTCTGAAGTGAGGGTAGCCCGTGTTAAAGACCCACACACTCAGGCTGGCACACATGTCTTCTCTCTGCATTGAAAGGCACTTTAATTCGGTATCCCACCCCACCTACCCCTCTCAACAATGGTTTCACGTGTCACATTAATTTCACTGCCATGCAAGGTATGTCGCTTTTGGTCCCACCCCAGCCACTTTTAAAGAAATTGTTTTCAGTGTTGATCTTCTCCTCTTTCTATACCCACTTCCCAACAGTTACAATATTTCTCCATCCCCCAATATCGGCAGAGATTTAGGTTCCACTCTCAATAAAAAGATGTGGTTCACATTTTCGTGATCTTTTTCCCCTTGGTTTGGTAAGAGAGTCACCAGCAGGCACATGTATGCTCAGTGACTCATCGTCTTGTCCTCCTCAGCTGCTCTGCAGATCGGATTCTGGCTGTTCTAAATCATTACTCCTGACAAGGTAAAAACACCATGTAACCAGAGTTTGATGAACGCTAGACCCCCCCCCATAATGAAAAGACTGCAATACCCAGCTGTGCAGCCTGCTACCACCAACCTGAATGACAATGCACGTGACTCAAAGGAGCATAAACTAAACAAGTTTTCCTGCCCTGCTAGCTAAATAAACAATGACCATGATGTACTGCCGAACTCGGCCAGCAAGAAGGCCTTTAATAGTTTTGCGGCTACTGTTTCGACAGTGCTCCTCATTGTAGGGTTGGGGTGGCTATGCTCGGAAGGCTTTACTTTTTTTTTTCTCTCCGCTGGTCAGTCGATTGCTGCAGCACACAGACATATCAGCTGGGCTGACATCATATTAGACTTTCTGCACAGGTTAGGTCTTCACACCACGATCATGCACTGCTTATCCAGCTGAGTCCAACCTCTTCTCCTGCATGCTCTTCACTTCTTCTACTCTGCCTATGCACATGACTGGATAGAGACAGGTGTTCTTTTAACCCACACTATGTGCCAAGTGGCTGAAAATACAGGTTACTCACCTGTAACAGGAGTTCTAGGAATGGTATATGTTGTTCATCCACACTGTCTGGCAGTTCCTTGCCATTTTAAATCTTGCCGGAAGGTCTTCAAGCTGGCTCCTCCCACCCACCTGGGTGGTAAAACTCTCGGCTCCGCCCTATGACGCCAGATCTAGTCCGCTGGAAGCCAGGTTGTGCGTCGAAACCGGGGAGGCCGGATGGGTTGTGTGGATGAACAACATATACCATTCCTAGAACTCCTGTTACAGGTGAGTAACCTGTATGTCTAGGGAATGGATATGTTGTTCATCCACACTGTCTGGCAGACTCCTAGCAGTTCTCCGGGAGGAGGGAGGCAAGCACACCCCGATACTTACTTGGGAAATAAAGACTGAGAACCGAGGCCCCAAACCAGCATCCCGGCGTGACTCAAGGTCGATGTGGTAGTGGGTGATGAAGGTGTGCTGACTTCCAGGTAGCAGCCCTGCAGATTTCCTGGATAGGGACGTCCCTGGAAGCAGCCACCGATGCAGCGGTATGGCGGGTAGAATGAGCTCTTATCCCTCTGGGAGGCTCCATGCCCGCCAACCTATAGCAGAGATCTATGCAGGAGGTGACCCACCTGCCTATCGTCCGCTTGGCTGCAGGTCTGCCAGGTGCGGCTTCAGCGTAGGTGACAAACAGCTGGCGAACCTCTCCCCGAACTTCAGCTGTCCGCTCCTTGTAGTAAGCGAGCGCTCTTCTAGGGTCCAAGGTACGGATCCTATATTCAGCCTCCGAGGTGTGATTGGGGTAGAACACCGGCAGAGTCAACACCTGGTTAAGATGAAACTCCGACACCACCTTCGGAAGGAATTTCGGGTGGGGGCACAGGACAACCTTATTCCTGTGGAAGACCAGATAGGAAGACTCGATGGAAAGCGCCTGGAGCTGTCCCATCCTTCTGGTTGACGTAACAGCCACCAAGAAGGCGGTCTTCCACGACAGGTGAGAGATGTCACACCCGTGCATCGGTTCAAATGGCTTGCCCATGAGCTTAGCCAATACCAGCAGTTGATCCCAGAGGTGGAGGTTCTCGACGGTGGGGATATGTGGTCAAGGCCTTTGAAAAAGCACCCGACCACCTTCTCCTGCACCAACGACTGCTTCCCGGCCCACGCGCGGTAAGCAGAGATGGCTGCCAGGTGCACCTTAAGGGTCGTCGACCGAAGCCCTTGCTGAGAAAGGGACCACAGGTAGTCCAGAATGCTTGCCAAGGAACAGGAGGAAGGGTCCTGGCCCTTGCCCCGACACCAAATGGAGAATCTCTTCCATTTGAAGGCGTAGCATTTTCTGGTTAACTCCATATGGGATGCCTCAACGATGCTGAGGACCTCGTCAGAAAGACCCAAGGCCTGGAACTCTAGCCATTCAGGAACCAGGCCGTCAGATGCAGGGATTGAAGGTCCGGATGGAATACCTTCCCCTGACTGACTGAGATCAGGCCCGGGCGGGCTGGAAACCGCCTCGGAAACCTGGAGCTGAGACTGAGGAGATCTGGATACCAGAACTGGCAAGGCCAGTCTGGGGCTACCAGAATCACCTGCGCCTTGTCCCTCCTCGCCTTGAGAAGCACCTTGTGGATCAAGGGAAATAGGGGAAATGCGTAGAAGAAGCCTGGGGTCCACAGCCTCGAGAAGGCATCCCCCTGCAGTGAGCCCTGCTGAGTGGCACAGCATGAAACAGTCTCAGCTTCGCATTCTCCCTGGAGGTAAACAGGTCCACCTGAGGTGTGCCCCAGTGGGAGAACAGATCTTGTACTACCTCCGGCAGGAGAGACCACTCGTGGGACGCAGCCCCTATCCGGCTTAGGGCATCGACCAGGGTGTTGGAGGCTCCTGCCACATGGATAGCAAGGAAATCCGCCTCCAGGCTGCACACGAGTGACCAAATGCAGAGAGCTTCCCTGCACAGAGGCATGGAGCGCGTCCCACCCTGGCGGTTTAGGTAGTACATGATCGTGGTACTGTCCGTCTGGACCTGAACCACTTGACCCCGTAGAAACGGAGTGAAGGCGGTGAGGGACAGACGAACCGCTCGAAGCTCCAGCAGGTTGATGTGGCATCGGGACTCCCGAGGGGACCAGAGGCCGTGCACTCGGTGTTCCCCCAGATGGGCACCCCAACCCATCAGAGAGGCATCGGTCGATAGAGAGACCGCGCGCTCGGGCGGACAAACGGATGCCCTCCTGCAGATGGAATGGAACGTCCACCACTGGAGAGCTGCCCACATCTCCTGGGTCACTATCACTAGCTGGTCCAAAGGATCGCAGCATTGTGACCACTGGCTGGCCAGTCCCCACTGAAGGGGCATGTGCCAGTGGCGCGCCAATGGACCATGCTGGTACAGGCCGCCATGAGACCCAGAAGGCGAGGAAGTCCCGGGCAGGCGCGATTGCCCAACCAGAAATGACTGGGCAAAGGAGGTAAGAACTCGGCCTGTCTGCCGGGAGCGTGCTCTGGCTCAAGAGAGTCGAGCTCTGCCCGATGAACAGGATCACCTGCTTGCTCGAGTTCCGACTTGGCCTCATTGATGAGAAGGCCAACTTGAGAGCAAACCCGGAGGGCCAGATCTCTGGACCGCTCCACCTCCCGTCTGGAGGAGGCTGCTATCAGCCAATCGCCCAGGTAAGGGTACACCCGGACCTCTCGGCGCCGCAGGAATGCTGTCACCACTGCCATGCATTTGGTGAAGACCCTGGGAGCTGGAGATAAGCTGAAGGGAATGGCTCGGAACTCGAAGAGGGATCCCTCCGCTCGAAAGCGGAGGAATCTCCGATGTGACGGACGGATAGGGACGTGAAAGAACGCGTCCTGTAGGTCCAGAGAGCAGAACCACACGCCGTGTTCCAGAGATGGTATTATCTGCGCCAGAGTGACCATCCTGAAGGTTCGAGACCTTAGGAACTTGTTCAGGTCGTGTAGGTCGAGAATGGGGCGCCACGATACCTGGACACGAGCCCCGGGTCTGAAGGGGGGTCCTCCACCTCCGTGATCACCTCCTTTTGGAGGAGAAGAGCGATGTCGGCTCGGCGAGCCGCCAGTGAGGCTGCGGACCCCGAGGCCCCCCGAGGTGCGACGGGCCTGGAAGGGCGGGCCTGTGCCTGAATTCCAGAGGTAGGCCTTTTCCCACCACTCTCAGTACCCACCTGTCTGTGGTAACAGCGGACCAGGCGGAAAGGAGTGTCTGAGCCGTCCTCATCGGGAACCAGGGGTGAGGTGACAGGGATGGGGCGACACCCTCAGCCCGTCACTGGGCAGGCTTGGAGGAGGGACCGCCGAGGGACCTCCCGGCCTTTACCTCCCTGCTTCCTGTTGGACGAGGCCGACGGCTTGGGTTTGGGATACCAAGGTCCGAGCCTGCTGGCCCTGATGTTGCTGGCCGGGCATACATGGGATGAGAAGGACTAAAGGGTTTAGGCTGTGGCTTGGGTGCCTTTGTCCTTCTGAGCGGGAAGAGACCGAGTCCAAGGTAGCATTGGACTTCTCGATCCTCTGCAGGACCTTCCACCCCAGGGTCAAGAGGTCAGTCCCCAAAAAGGGAACATCCGCCAACTTGTGCTGGGTATCCGAGGTAAAGGTGGATATCCTCAGCCAAGCCCGACGACGCACGGCCACTGCGGCCGCCACAGACCTGGCACGAGTCCCCGATGTCTAACGCAGTCTGGAGCTGCTGTTTGGCCACCTGCCTGACCATAGTCTGCAGATCTGCGGGAAGATGAGGCACAACCTCATCCAGGGAGCCCAACAGGGCGTGAGAAAAATGTGCCATGAGGACGGCCGAACTGGCCTGACGAAGGCCGAGAGAGGACGCAGCATAGACTTTCCGCCCGGCATAATCCAATTTCTTGGATTCCTTGTCAGGAGGTTTGTCCACATCCCTGGCGTTCCCGGCACGCCGGAAAACGCTGTCAGTAACCAACCCCTCGGCCGAGGGGTGTTCCGAAAAACCGGACAGGGAACCGGTAGGGACCGCATACTTCCTGGCCAACCTGGCCGAAGGCGCAGGGCAGGAAGCAGGACGCTGCCAAAGTTCCAAGGCAGGAGCCACTATGGCTTCGGCCACCGGAAAGGCCTCCGTAGGAGAATCCCCTCGGTCCAGAATCTCCGTGAGGAGATACCTGGCCCGTTTAGAAACGGGTTCGAGGCTTCATCCCGGTGGACTCGAGATGAGTCAAGCAACCCTAAGAAGGACGGTGGGCTATCGCCCATTGACTGCCCTCCCAGGACTCCAAGTCCATGCGCTTGAAGAAGAGGGAGGAACATCATCGGACTCAGAAGAGTCCTCAAGAGCTGCCTGGCTCTGGAGCCACCTCCACCTGCCGAGGTTTATCAGGAGTGAGGGTGACAGACAGCCTATGGGCAAACCCAAGGCCGACCGAGAATTTTTGGTCGGAGCCCCAACTAATGGCTGTGGAGGCGGAGGTTCCACCAGAATCGGTGGGTAGTAGTGAATTGGTCAACAACCGGCCTGAGAACAGGCTCCTCGATCACAACGAGGGGTTGTTTCGGTTGCCCGGTGATAGCCACTTAATGGCTGGGAAGACGACTGGGTCGGCTTATTCCCGGTCAAAAGGAGCTGTTGCTACATAAGTTCCTCGCATCTCGACGCAACTTGCGCCAAGCGGCCCCCGTCCGAGGAGGAAGAGCGGCGGCGCGCCTGCGAGTGCCGAGACCGAGACCGCCTATGGCGGGCGGATCGGTTGGACTGCTGAGGATGTCCGGAGACCGAGAGTCTCGATTAGGGCCGAGGAAGGCGAGGAGAAGTGCCGGAAATCGGCATCTCGCCCAGACGATCCCACCGGGCGGCCCGGAACCGGAGGCATCAGCCGACGGGATCTCAACTCCCCACCGGGGAACCGGGAGAGGATTCAGCTTCCAGTTATAACCTGTCTAACGGGTCGAGAAAAATCTCGACCCTGTCGACGGGAGTCTCGGTCAACTGGCCTGACGGGACACCGTGAAGCCAGTGGCCGAAGCGAGGGGTCGGATCAAGTCACTGTCAACAAGTGGAGGGGGATCTTTCCCGCTCCCAAGAGCGTCGACGGAGAGACTTACTTTTGCTCTTTTTGGACCTGGAAAAAGGTCCCGAAGAAGTTGGACCCTCACCTTGGTCGAGAGGGTCAGACAAAGCTCCTTAAAAGAAGCCGAGTACGAGGCACCAGAGAGAGCGGGACAAATGCTGCAGCCGAGGTAGAAGCGGCCCGCGCCGCCTCCTCTTCGAGGGCAATCATCTGCTCGAGCTGATCCGCCGAGCCCGCCGCAGACACCGCCAATCGGGCCTCTTTAGATTTCACAGGTGGAATTCTTTTCTCGGGGCGCCTCAGCTGTAATCGGGCAGCACGGTCTTCAATGACGAGGGTCGAAAAAGGAAGAGCACAAGTCGCAGGCTCATGGGTCATGCTCAAGGCCCAGGCAGAGCGCACGGAGTGCAGATCCGCTCTAGACATCTTCTGCCCGCAACGGCACCTCCGAAACCGGAGTCGATGGTCCATGCAGCCGCGGGGAGAAGAAGACCGAAGTCTTTTTAGCAAAAACTTTTTGATTTCGAACTTTCGAAGAATTAGGAACCAGTCTTAAACGCAGCGCGTTAAGGAGGGAACCTGAGCTTCCAAGCGGTAAGGAAGATCTGGCGTCATGGGGCGGAGCCGAGAGTTTTACCACCCGGGTGGGTGGGAGGAGCCAGCTTGAAGACCTTCCGGCAAGATTTAAAGCGGCAAGGAACCTGCCAATAAGTGTGGATGAACAACATATCCATGTCCCTAGAAAAACTGCTCTGAGTTCCAACAGATTGATGTAAAGCAGAGATTCCTGTGGGGACCACAATCCCTGGGTAGTGAGGTCGCCCATGTGAGCTCCCCACCCCAAGAGGGATGCATCTGTAGTAAGGATTAAGGAGTGAGACTGAGGGGTGAAGGGAACCCCCTGTCTCAGATTGCTCTGGTCCCGCCACCACTGAAGGGCCTGGATCAGGGTTCGAGTCACTGGGATCAATTTGGTTAGAGGGTCTCTCCTTTGAGACCAAAAGGCTCTCAAATGGAACTGGGCGTCCCTCATCTGAAATCTTGCTTCCTGCACTACCGCTGTAGAAGCAGCCATGTGCCCCAGGAGCTACAGGAAATGCCTTGCTGGTCGAGAGACCTGCAGGGTGAAAGAGGAGGCCAGAGAGACCGGGGTCCTTGCTCTTTCCAGAGGAAGGAAGGCTCTGGCCTCTTTTGTGTTCAGTTCTGCACCTATGAAGGTGAGAAGCTGGACAGGCTCTAGAACTGACTTTGGAAGATTGAGAAGGAAACCTAGAGATGTGAGCAGTTGCTGAGTTACCTGAAGGTGTGGTTTGACTTGGTCTGGAGACTGGCCTACTATGAGCCAGTCGTCCAGGTAAGGAAAGATGGCAATCTTTTGCCTTCTTAAGTGGGCAACTGCTACTGCCAGGCATTTTGTGAATACCCCCGGGGCAGAGGTGAGGCCGAAGGGCATTGCTCTGAACTGGTAATGGCCTGAAGGCAGTTCGAATCTGAGGTACTTTCGATGGGAGCTTCTGATAAGAACATGGAAGTAGGCATCCTTGAGGTCCAGGGACGCTAGCCAGTCCCCTGGCCTTAGAGAGGGTAAAATAATTCCCAGAGTCACCATTTTGAATTTTGGTTTTAAAAGGTGCTTGTTTAGGTATCTGAGATCCAGGATGGGCCGCCATTCTCCTGTCTTTTTTGGGGTAAGGAAGTACCTGGAGTACAAACCTTTGCCCCGGTGTAGGGGTGGAACCCTTTCCACAGCTCTGAGAGCCAGGAGGGTAGAAACTTCTGTTTCTAGGGCAAGTGCCTCTGATGGATTTGCAGCTAGAAAGGACCTGGCTCTCATCTTTGGAAATTTTTTGAAGCTGAGAACCAGTCCCTGGCTTACTACTTCCAGGACCCACTTGTCTAATGTTAAAGACTTCCAGTCCTGGACAAAGTAAGCCAGCCTGCCCCCTACAGGTAGTGGAGAATCGGCCCTGGCTACCCCATCAGGGAGCCTGCTTGGCAGGGGCTTTGGGCTGAGGGGTGGAAGCAGGCTTGCTTGTACCCCGTCTGCCTCTCCCTCTAAAGAACCCCCTCTGGGCATAAGCAGAAGAGGAGGCCTGGGCTTGGTAAAAAGGCCTATGAAAAGGCCTGCCCCTGCCCCTGGGATGCTGCCTTTGAGGAGTGGCCTGCCTTTCCTTGGCCTGTGCACTCCTATAGGTGGTCCTATATTCATCCATTTTCTTCATGTAATTCTCTGTCTGCTCCCCAAACAGAGAATTGCCCACAAAAGGAAAATCCATGGCCTTAGACTGGGTATCCTGTGACAGGGTAGTACATCTGAGCCAAGCCATTCTGCAAGTGCCACAGATGTAGCCATGACCCTTGATGACACATCATTAGAGTCTACTGCAGCATGAAATTGCACCTTGATGCCTCAATACCATCCGCAGCCACCTGTTCCAGCTCCTGGCAAGCTGGTCAGGGACCTGTTTTGCTAGGCCAGCACAGTATCCCATTTGGATTTCTGGTACCTAGCAGCATAAGCCATATAATTTGCCTGTCTGAGTCCCAAAGATGCTGTCATGTACTGTTTCTTTGCCATGGCATCAATCCTCCTGGAGTCCTTTTCACGGGGGGTGCGAAGCTAGAGGAATATTTGCCTTGTCACAAGCTGCAGCCTGCACTACCCCACATGGCTGCATTGCTGTGTGAGGAACTCCGTATCAGAGCCTGATAATGTATACCTCTTGTCCATCCTTTTATCAACAGGAGGTATAGTGTGAGGAGTTTTAGAATTTTACTGTCTGTTTCCAAAAGATTTATGCAAAGGAATAGACAGTCTCCTAGACTCTGGAATATCCATCATTTCTACATAATCAGGCTCCTCTTGGTCATCAACAGCTTCCTCAACAGGGAGCTGGAGAGTTTCAGCAACTTTTATAGAACATAAAATGAGAAGGGGACTCAGATAGCCTGGGAGGAGAAACCCTGAGGGTCTGTCTGGAGAGATGTCTGGTTCAATGGGCACATCCAGACTTTCAAAACCACATTCACTCTCCTCATACTCCTCTTCCCCCTCCTCCGGTTCATAAAAATCCTCAAAATCATAATCTTGAACCGGTGGAACCGGCCGAACCGAGCGCTTCCCTGATGGTGTTGGTTCGGTCAGAACCGGGGAAAGTGACTGGACAATTTGAATTGCTTTAGCTATTTCCTCAAAGGTCGGAGAAAGAACTTTTGGCACCACCCTAGCTGACTTTCTAGTCCTTTTAATTGGAACCGGCTCCTCAGAGCTGGCTCTTCGTTTGCCCAAGGAAGTATCGCCCTAGTCAGAGGGCACTCCCTCCGGTTCGGTTGGAACCGAACCGGGCTGGCCATCCAGGTCAGCGGACCTTTTGGCCTCCCTTTCCCTAAGCCTACGAACTCTCTTTTCTATGGTGGCAGCAGGAAAATTCTTACAAATCTGGCAGTCTGCATTGAGGTGTTCAAACCCCAGACAATACACACAGGTGGTGTGTGGGTTAGCCTTAGCAAAGGCTTCCCACAAACACTACAGTGCTGAAACCCAGTGGGCCCAGTTTTTCTTTTGGGTTTCTCAGACATAGTGCCAGCCTAACCAAACTTGCCCGTTTATGGCAATCCGCCAAGCAAGACTCTCTTATCGGTTCCCAACCGTGTCACGGGTCGTGGAAAAAGACGTAATGAAATCCGTTTTTTTTAGAACCGATAAGAACCGGGAACCGCACTCTAAATAAGGACTAGTAAAGTTTGACAATAACCTGATCGGTTCAAACCGAACTGAAAAGCGTTTACAAGTTCCACACAGAATAAAATAAATGTAAGCCTATCTATTACTTACAATACCACAGACAGAGCTTGAACGGACCGGTTGCGGTTTAATTTCGGTCAAAAAATCGATAAAATAATACTTTAACCGACAACACAAACCGAGCAGAAGGAGAAATCTCCGGAGCGATTGTTCAGTGAGGCGGAGTAAAGAAACTAACAGTTTGAGTTTGAAGAACTACAGACAGAGTTTTCAACCGAGCTCACGCTCAAAGTTCCATGCCTGGCATGGAAAGTTAACTCTTTCACCTCCGGAGCTGTTCGAAGTGCTCACTGCATATGTCATAATATAGCAAGACTTCATGTTGTTTGAATAACTTTGGGTGGAGATTCTGGAATCTCCAAGAAATCCACCTGATTTCTCCTCGTGACATCCTCTTCCTCAGTGTGGAACCCCACAGTGAAGGAGAGTAGCTTTATAATGTTGAAGAAAGTGGGGTCCTCAGGGGAGGGGGCTTGGGAGTATGTTTCACTGAGTCTTCACTCTTGGAGGAGACAGTGGACCTATCAGAGGATTCCACTTCAATGTCTTCCTCCTCATCCTCTTCCTCAGGGAGTCGACATGCTCTGAAGCTGGAAGTGAGGATCGGAGTACCGATAGCTCTCTAGAAGGGGCGGGGTGAACAAGTCGAACTGGCACCATGACCAAGGCAGCACCCGACAGACAGGGCCACTGTTGTATGAGAGATGTGGTAAGGGAGGAAAGAACAGCATTAAGGTAGATGGGTGGGAATTATCATCGACGCAGACACTGACAGAGGGGGCGTGAAGCCCAGCTCCATCAAAGCACCTTCAGCAATAGTAGAAGCGGTGGGGCCCAATGCCTGAGAACCTTGAGATTCGAGAGGTACTGATGGCAGGGCTGGGGCCAACGGCCCCTCCACAGCCCTATGATGGCTGGGAGAAGACTCCTCCATCCTCCATGGGAGGCCTGATAGGAGCAGAGGACTGCACAGAGTAAGGCACTGATGCTGAAGTGGTCGACGCAGTGATCCCAGGAGAAGGGGAGGAAGAATCCAATGGAAACCGGGATCACCGATGGGGGGGGGGGGTAATCCTTAGACCTGTCCTTATCCTGATGAGAGTGTTTCCCTGAGGATTTGTCCGGGCCTTGGTGACCTGAGATCTAGTAGAAGACGCCGGCGATTAGAAGGGGGGGCCCCGGAGGACCCCCTCTCTCCGCTGGCTGCCTGTTGCTCCATGAGGAACTTCAGTAGGGCTTTCTTGCATCAGCGCTGGGTGGTGAGTGGTGAGGTTGAACTTCAAGAGAAATCACAGGCGAGAACGTTGTGGCTAGGCCCAAGACAGCTGCCACAGAGTTCATGGTAGCTAGTTGAAGAAATCTTCTTTCTGCAGCAATGACGGAAGAGAGCCTGCGATGGATTAGTTCTCAACATACAAAAGTCAGAAGAATCACTGTAAACTAAAGTGATTCAAAGGCAAGTACCAAAGAAAAAAGATAAGCTAGATTTGTCCGTCGAACTGAGCGACAAAGCATCCATGCAGTCCGTGCAAGAATGGCAGACAGTGGGAAAGAACTGAGGAGGGAGTGAGGATGCCCACACTTATATAGGGTATGTGACTTCGTAAACCTGATGGTGTGAGCGGCCCCTAATAGATTGCTGCAGAAAAAGCTTTTGTGCGATTCTGATGCATGACAGCTAAGTTCCTCAGGTCACGGATGTCAGAAGGCATACGCAGTGTACACTACTGTGTACACAAATTTATTGCATGGGGCATCTTTTTGTGAGCCACTGCCATTTTATCTTGATTTCCCCAGAGCTTTTCCAATCCCAACCACGCTGCTTTCCCTGACCACTAATCTGTTGTTTCCGGTCCTGAAGGCTTAGCATAAAAGTCGAATACCTAGATACCTACATGAGAGGGGGGATGGGGCGAGGTTCCGCTGCCGGTGAGAGGCTCCACAGTGCCAGTAGCTGATCGGTTGCTTCGATGGCCAAGAGGAGTGCCCAGGAGACAGATGCTTTGCCATTGGTCCATGGAGGAAGTGGGAGGAGGAATGGGCATACAGCAGGCTTTCTGCGTGCATATCGTTCTGTGAGGATTTTCTCCTGGTTTCCCCATCAGGGCAGTTTGTTTGGTGACACAACGGTTTGTTTGGCATCCTGGCAGTTACAGTGATGTGGCGGATTTTCTTGCACTTTTGCAGTTAGAGGCATCGGTGATGTATTGGAAGAGAGAGTGGGCGCACGGTCATGAAGCAAGCAATTCAAGCCTGCCCGGCATTAAGACTACAGTGGAACCCATCTCATCAAACGAAGGGATCTTTTACAATCGATTGCTCATTTCCCATTCTAGTTAACTAGCAGAGACCGGGAAATGAGAAAATGCAACAGTGGTGTCCTGTAAGTACACTTTAAATCAGTGCAACTGAACATTGCGGGGGGGATTGAGGTATGGCCGTTCAGCAAACTGAACAGAAATGCTATTACACTATGTGGGGGTGGGCGGGGGTTATGCGTGCTAGTCACTACTGGGGGTGGGTGTGCTGCTCACTCTTGCGGGGACTGGTCGTTCTGGTCACTAGTGAAGTAAACTTGTGTGTTTAAGTTTTTTAATCCATTTTAATTATTACAATTAATTAAATGTCTTGATTCATTTGTCCCTTTTTTATATTTTGTACTTGAGGGGTTGAAATTTAAATTGAGTTTTGCAGTCACTAGGGAGCTGGGCTATTCACTGGGAAAATCTGCTGACACCATAGATATTCCACTGGCCCAACTGGTGCACTTATTGAAATGTTACCTTCTGCAGTTCAGGCTAGCAGGGATACTTACAGGAAACATTAACTGGCATGCAGCAAAATAGAGTAACCTTTAGTTTTAACTCCTACAGTTGAAGTTACATTTTCTACAACTTTGGAACATTTGCATTACTGTTACATTTGAAGACAAATAAACATTGCTGGAAAACTTATTATTCAGCGAGTTTTAAATACATGTTCTGTCCCTTAAAGACCAGATAAGGTAGCCTTTGCAGTTTCAGAAGCTTGTGTTTGTTCAAGACATTCTGCAAGTTAGTCACTATTAAGAGGATTATCTACTGCTGCTTCTGCTTTTTAATAAATAATAAATTCATAACAGCAGGATTCGACTGGCCTCAAAGGGGAACAGTCAGCACAAAGGACACCGCACTCAAGAGTGACGCTGGTCCCAGTTTTCACTTTGTGGGTAAGCACACTGTAGCTTACTTATTGTTTACTGTAGTATAGTAGATCATTTCAGACTAATTTTGCTTAATTTTAGGCTGACATCTTCTTTTACTACATACCCCCCTGCAGCTGACATCAGAGCAGAATGGAACAGTGGGAGATTTAATAGCCTGCAGTAGAGCTAGAGCTTTTATAAGCTTTGATCAGATGTTTTAAGGGACTGGGTTTCTCCAGGGGCTAAGTACAGTCCTCTGTGACTGTAACATAACCCATGGAGTACAGCAGGATCAGGAAACAAAAGATCAGAGTTTATATAAACTCTAACATGCACTGCAGGCTATTGACTCTCTCACTGCTGCCTACTGCTCTGATGCCATCTGCAGGGGATTCTGGGATTTACAGTAACAGAAGATATCAGCCTACAACTAAGCAAAATTAGTCTGATACAATCTACTGCAGTAAACCAAAATGTTTCTGCATGCAATGTCTACATTGGGACCAGCCCCACTCTTGAGTGTGGGGGCCCTCAGCAATGGCTGTTCCCCTTTTACTTGATTTTGGAGAAGTGCATTTATTCAAAGCAGCATCTTACTGGGAAACATACTGTCAAATAACGGAGTTACTGTATGTGTTTAGCTTCAGCAACTAGATCAATATACTGTAGTTCTAAAAACAATTTAACTGCTCCTAAGTCTGTAGCCCTGTCCAGTACCTTGGCAGGTTGGTCATCTTTACTTTCCAAGAGGAGGGACAATCCAGTGCAGAGCTCAAGATATATTGTTGTCCTGACTACTGACATGGGATCAGTTTACTACCACCATTGAGCCAGCGTCCACTGACCCAGGGTCAGTTTACTACCAGCACTGTGGAGGAACGGTGAGGGATGTATTGCTGAGTGTGGCAGTAGGGGGTATTAAATGGGTTGTTGTATCTCAACTGGGCTGTCCTGAACAAATTATTAAATGCCAGGACCTGGCCAGCCTGCAGGTGCAGCAGTAGAGCTGCCGGTGCCAGCGACCTGGGTTCAGTACCGAGCCCAGGCTGCTAAAGGGTTGGCTGGGGGGAGAAGGACTGAGCGCCCGCAGGGCCACTCTCCTTCTCTGGGGAGGGTGGTCTGTTGTCCTCGCTGCTACACCGCCACGTGGCTGACCGCAGGTGGTGCAGCCGAGGAAGCAGTAACATCGGGAGGGGCAGATGTCGTCAGAGGGCCTGAGCGAAGGCACATCTCAGCGTGCCTTCATCTCATTGATCCTCCTCGAGTGCCAGCATCTGCAGGGGGCGGTGGACCAGAAAATACCTCACAGTCACACCAGGAGACGGTCCCCTGCAATGGCAACTGGGAAGAGCCTGGGGAACAGCTCCAAGTGTCCGCTCCTCCTGAGGTTTGGAGGGATTGGGAGAGTTCCCTCTGCCCCAACATGGTGTCATCTAGGGCTGGTATGTCCAGGAGCAGAGCACTTGATGGGGGCAGGCATCCACGGGTCCTCCCAGCCTGTGTGATGCATCGGGGACCCCGATGGAAGGGGCAATCGTGGCACTGGAAGGGGGCATAAATTCAGAGTAAAAAAAAAAATGTATAGCAAACAGGATGCCACTCAAAATTGCTCCTCAAGAACACAGACCGCAAACCTCCTAGTGCCTCACAGCACACTGCCTCTTCTAACAAGAGCTCTCCCAATAGAAGGGACAGTGTGCCGCGAGGCACTAGAAGGTTTGTGGTCCATGTTTTAAATAAAGCAATTTTGAGCAGCATCCAATTTGTACTTTCTCTTTCTCGGAAATATTGCAGTAACTGCCTTTTGAGACTGGCGGCAGAAACATAGAATTTGATGGCAGATAAGGACCGCTTGGCCCACCCAGTCTGCCCATTTCCCTACCTAATGGATAAGCTGCAGATCCTAGTTAACCAGCAGCCTACTTCTTTCTACCCCCACCCTCTAGAATTGCCTTATGACTGTCCCATGCATGCTTGAATTCAACCACTGTTTTTGACTCCACAACCTCCTCTGGAAGGCCGTTCCATGCATCCACAACCCTCTCTGTGAAAAAATACTTCCTTACATTACCTCTGAGCAACTCCCCTCCTTCTAAATTGTGCCCCTTGTTCTTGCACACCTCTTTTCTGAAAGATGCTACCCTCTTGGACTTTGTTGATTCCCTTGAGGTACTTGAAAGTTTCTATCATGTCCCCTCTCCCTCCTTTCCTCGAGGCTATACATATTAAGCTCCTTCAGTCTCTCTTCATATGTCTTCTGGTGCAGACCCTGCACCATTTTAGTTGCCCTCCTCTGGACAGCTTCCATCCTGTCTATGTCCTTGCGGAGATTGGGTCTCCAGAACTGTACACAGTACTCCAGATGGGGTCTCACCAGCTGTCTGTACAGAGGGATAACAACTTCCTGTTTTCTACTGGTGATGCCTCTCCCTATGCATCCCAGTATCCCCACAGCCCTCCTTACTGCCCTCTCACATTGCTTGCCCACCTTTAAGTCATCTGATATGACTACCCCCAGGTCCCTTTCCATTTTTGTTGTTGTTAGTATCTCACCCCCCATTGTGTACTCTTCCCCTGGGTTTTTGTTTCCCAGGTGCATTACCTTGCACTTCTTAGCACTGAATCTAAGCTGCCATACATCTGATCGTTCCTCTAACCTTGCCAAGTCCTTTCTCATCCTTTCCACCCCATCTTGTGCACCAACTCTGTTGCAGATCTTTGTGTCATCTGCAAAGAGACATACTTTTCCTTCCAGTCCCTCTGCAATGTCGCTTATAAAGACACTGAAGAGGACCGGTCCTAATACTGAACCCTGCGGTACCCCACTAGTACCCCCCTTTCTTCAGAGTGGACTCCATTTACTATTACCCTCTGTGTCCTATTCTCCAGCCAATTCTTTACCCAGGCTATCATCTTGGGACCCACACCCAGGCTGACTAACTTGTATATTAATCTTTTGTGTGGGACTGAGTCAAATGCCTTGCTAAAGTCTAGGTAGGCCATGTCCACAGCCCTTCCCTGATCTACTACTTTGGTCACCCAGTCAAAGAAATCTATTAGATTCATCTGGCATGACCTTCCCGCTGTGAATCCATGCTGCCTTGGGTCCTGTGTCCCTCTGGCCTCTAGGTACTCGACAATTCTTTCCTTCAAAAGTGATTCCATCATTTTCCCTATCACTGAGGTTAAACTAACAGGTCTGTAGTTTCCTGCTTCTGCCCTGCTCCCACTTTTGTGAAGGGGAATCACATCTGCCCTCCTCCAGTCCTCAGGTACCACCCCATCCTCCCATGATTTGTTAATGAGTGTAGTCAGTGGTGTCACTAGTTCTACCCTTAGTTCTTTTAGAATTCTGGGATGAATCCCATCAGGCCCCATTGCTTTGTCCACCTTCAGTTTTAAGAGTTCTTTCAGAACCCTTTCTTCTGTAAATGGGCTGGTATCAACTTCTGTATTCAGAGTGTTTCTACTGTTTGTTTTAGGTACCTCCCCCTCTTCATTTGTAACTGAGCAAAAATATTTATTATCTCTGCCTTTTAACAGTCACCCTCTGCCCACCCCCTTCCCCTTTATTAAGCCTCACTATCCCTCCCTTAGTCTTCCTTCGCTCCCTGATGTACCTAAAAAAGGTTTTATCCCCCTTCCTGAGTTGGCTATCTTTTCCTCGGTTCGGGCCTTTGCTGTTCTGACTGCCTTCCCAGCTTCCTTTTGCTTTAAATGATACAATTCTCTGTCCTGCTCCTTCTGTGATTCCTTGTACTTTCTGAATGCTTTTTTTTTCTCTTGAACCTTCACTGCCACCTTCTTTGAGAACCATAGTGGCTTCTTACATCATTTTGTTTTATTTGCTTAACACAAAGGCTTGTTACCTCTGTGATGGCAGTTTTTATTATTCCCAATTGTTCTTCCACCCCTCCTTCCTGCCCATTTGCTAGTGCATTCCTTAGGCACTCACCCATTTTGGCAAAATCAGCCCTCCTGAAGTCCAGTACTTTTGCCTTTGTATGGCTTGACTCTATTGCTGTGTTTATTGTGAACCATACTGTTCGATGGTCGCCATCTGTCATAATGCAAAGAGCACATCGCAGCATTTGTAGGACTGAATGAGTGGCAACTTGCAATGGGCACCGCCAAGGAGAAGAGACTGACTTGGATGAAAGCCAGCAATGTACTTAACCACACCTCGAAGGAACCAAGACCATCATGGGGGAAGCCTACAAGAAGAGGCCAATGTGGGGGAAGCATATAATTGGTCAAATGGCCTTTGCATTATTCCCTTGAGATTATTGTGGGGCGGGCCAATAGTGGGTTCAATAACTTGACTACTGATGCCCTTCCTGTTGGCAGCAGCTTTGAAACAGGTTCATATCCCACCCTCGTCACTCACGAACCCTGACCAAGTCACTTAATAATATTGGGCTGCTGTCCCTCCCAACTGCAACAATGGATAGATGCAGAATCCCACTGACAGCATAATGCTATAGTGGTGAAGTTTATTTTTATTTAGGAAAAGACATACCGAAGCCTATTTATAATGCTGTTCATTGCAGCTTGGTTGTCATGAATACATTATATAAAAATGCCAGAACTTGCACATGGGAGGAGCTGTTATGAACCTTACCGTTATTATTGATGCCACTCTGTCTCTGGGGCAGGAGCAAATACCAGCATAAGAAGGGGGGTTGTAATGGGACAAAATGTTGTTTGGTATTCTTCAATTAGTCCGTTGCATGACATGCAACAATCAAGCCAGATGAATGGCTAAGCAACCATGCGCTCTGGCGTTTTGTGATGACTGTAGAGGGAGAGTGTGGGGATGCTGTTCATTCACTTGTATGGAGCATATTTTTGCAAGTTGATTTTCTGATATATCAAGTTTTGGCACAAATCAATGCCAGGGTTTAACTAACATTTCTTGCTAGTTGAACTCCGGCATTGATCTGTGCCAAAACCCGATTTAAAATCAGGAATTCAACTTGCAGAAAGATGCTCTGTTCAAAGGGGGTAGAGCTGGCTATAAGGAAGTAGAACAGGATCATGTGGTGAGCCTTCAGGGGCAAATTATGATCCCTTCCATTCCTTTAGTAGGTACATTTAAAAAATGATTCAGTACCACATTGAAGCTCCCATCCAGGTAAATGAGTTCCCTGTTTAGGCTTGAATGCACCAAGCAGATACTGCAAATGGTGTGAGTATGTGTGTTACATATTTTCACTTCAAATTTTGAGTGTATGCCACAGATTAGATGCTGTGGTGTCGCCAGGAGTGGGGTAGCAGTGTGGCCGCTCTGTGCACAAATTTGAAATTCCTGGTTACACCCCTGCCACAGATTTGCCCTAGTGACAGAGATATTCCTGAAGATCAATACTTATGAGACCTGCTTTTTACTTACAGAGAAGTGCCACACGCATCAACAGGTTTTTCACCCTTTAAAATGTTTATGGTAGACAACGTGGAAGGCCACTTAGATGTAATAAATGAAACTTGGGAAGATAACCACTGCCAGAAATAAACTATTACATTATATATGTATGCGTGAGAAAGAAACTAGCAAAATATATGGAAATTGCACACAGCAATCATGAAGAAGCCCAAAACAGCAGAAAGTGTATTATGACCATGGGGTAACAGAAAAAGGTTTTGAGAGACGTGAAAAGGTCTTGTTATTGTTACCCACTACAAAAAACGAACTGTTTTGAAGTGGCAAGGGCCTTATAAAGTGGTTAGACGTACTGGTACAGTTAACTATGAGACTGAGACCCTGATAGGAAAAAATCCCACCAAGATATACCATGCTAAACTCCTGAAGAAATGGGTGAAAAAAACAACACAGGCTGCTTTATTAGAATTACCAGAAACAGATTAAGAAGATATTGATACAACTCATGATGGACTGGAATAAACTGTAACTTCGGATGTTGTAAAGGTGAATGTCTTCTTCTCCACAGAACAAACTGCAGAAATTCATAACTTGTTAAAGACATTTGAAAGTACTTTTACCATAGTGTCAGGCCAAGCAAAATAGGTCAACCTATCAGACAAGAGACATACAGATTACCATAGCAGTTAAGAGCACCGTCGTTAAAGAAATACAAAAAAGCGACAGAGTTGGGTATCACTGAACAATCAAGAAGTGTTTGGTCATCACCAATGGTGACAGTAAACTAAACAAAAAATGAAGGGGGGTGTAAGAATCTGCCTTGATTAGGAAACATGATCAAGTGTCCATATTTGACAGCTATCCTATGCCCAGGATAGATGATCTGATGGAGACTGGAAACTCCCAAGTACATTAGTACAGTAGAAGCTGCTTATTGGGAGCCTGGTGGTGAGCTTTTCATGTCGACTAAGCAGCCATCCTGTTTATCAGAAGTCAGTCTAAAACTTCTTAATTTTCCACTGTCTATACAGGGATCCACTGTTCCTTATGGTCAGTTCCCAATCTTCCTTGTCAAACCCTCCTTCTGTCTTGAAATATAGCCTAATGCTGCCAGCAGTGTACTGTGTACATAGTACTGTACACAGAAACAGGAAGGAAATGGCACAGGAGTTTGATGTGGCAGGACAATCAGTCTGATAAGCTTCTGAAATGATACTCCTATCAGCTTGTACAGGTCCTCCCTAGATGCCCCCTGGATATCTTCCATGAATGTCTCTCACTGTTTGCATGTGTGAACCATAATTGTGATGGTGAGCCAACAAACTTTCCCTCGCTCTGCCTACTTGCAGTGTGGTGGTGTGATTCGGGAATACAGCTGCAGAGATAGAGAGATAGTTGATGTGACCTTTTTAAAAAAAAGAAAAAAAAAGTCACTTTCCTAGACAAAAGACCATGAGCAGGGACTTAACGAGAAGACTATAACATGATACGAGCAGGGTTTGAGATCAAACGCAAATGGGAAGTCAGTGTTTATCACTGAATTAGTGGGCAATCAGTGCATCATCAAGTACCTAAGTGTGGGATACAATCATCCCAATTAAACGGGGACCCGTCCCATTTAACAGGACTTTTTCATCACAGAAAACAATGGCCACTTAACGTTCCCAGTGGGATGTCCCAACAAAGCGACATCCCGATTATCAACATCACGATTAAGTGGCTTCTAATGTACTCTCAATTTCACCAAGGGTTAGAGAAAATTCACCTGCTAAAGAATCCAGAGACAAAACTGCAATTCCCAAACCACAAATGCCATCTGGTTTACTTATAAAATGGTCAGAGGATTTTGAGCAATCTGATTGGTTGTTAGCCATGTGTTAGAAGTGTCTAACGCACAGCTAAAACTAGTCCTGCCAACCTGTAGGCAGTACATGCTAAAATCCTTGTGCCATTAGAAAGCTGGCAAATGAAAAAGACGTAATTTTTCCCCCACAGTAGCTAGTAACACCGAGGAAGTCAATCTCTACCATTCCTCTTTTTAAAAAAAAAGGCTTCAACATATAAACCTTTTCATTTTGTTATACACAAGTGGAGCTTTTTTCATTTCAACTATAATTATCCATCTTTCAGTTCAGCACCATTCACGCATGCTTGATCACCCGTTCAAACACCAGGAAGCCCTGTTCCCCCTATAATCCAGACACAGCCGTTTGACTAAAGCTACTGCTGCTAATCCCGGCTCACTCCCTACTCGCACCTCCCAGAAATCAGACTCAGTTACATGAGTACTTAGAAAACAGAATAAACATTTTAAAAAACAAAGTTACTCTAAAGTAACTCTTGGTGATGAGAGCACGTGTGGGGGTTGCAGTAAACATAGGTTATTCACCTGTAACAGTAGTTCTAGGAGGGTATATGATATTCATCCAAATTGTCTGGCATTGTCCTTTCCCCTTTAAATATTGCCAGAAGTCTTCAAGCTGGCTCCTCCCACCCACTCAGGTGGTATAACCCTCGGCTCCACACAATGACACCAGATCTTTGCCCGCTGGAAGCAGAGGTTGTGTACCTGAGCCTGGGGAGATCGGGTGGGTCAGTGTGGATAAACATCATACACCATTCCTAGAAAGTATCGTTATGTAAAAACTTACCGTAACAGTAGATCTTCAAGGACCTGTCTCTTGCAGTAGGTTATTATACTTGGGAGTTCCACCAGGTGGTGCTATCACACGGCAGCATCTTCTAGCAATCTTCCATTGAGGCCACCCACACGACATCACTTCCTGATGCTGAGTATAAGTGTGGGCAGCCCCAGGTACCCTCTGTTCCCTGTCGGCTTCAGCAAGCAAGGCCTGGACTGAGGGAAACCGAGGGACAAAATAGACCAACGAGACCCCACCCAATGTCCTGGGTTACAGTGACCAAAAGCAAACAGGCAGGTGGACTGGAGGGTGGATTCTACCCTGCAAGAGACAGGTCCTCAAAGATAGTACAGTTATGTAAGAACTTACCGTAACAGTAGATCTCAGAGAGGCTCTTGCAGTAGGTAATTAAATATAGGACTGATGTCGGCGGTGGCAGGAGCCCATGGAAAAAATTTCTAGCTAGCAGTCCCTGGCAAGGACCACCCCCACGTCGGGTGACCAGCGTCAGGAGACGTCGGTATAAAGGGACAGTCCCTGACGCCCGCCTTCTAGTTCTTTCCCGCCACAGGCCAGAAGAGGCCGGACGAGAGAGGAGCGGATATTTCCCTCAATGGAAAAGGAGCTGAAAAAGCTTAGGGGGATGGAGGGCGGGAAGGTGTTACTGCAAGAGCCTCTCGAAGATCTACTGTTACGGTAAGTTCTACGTAACTGTACTATCTTACTTCGAGAGGGCTCTTGCAGTAGGTAATTACATACAGGACTGAGTCCCAAGCAGTCTGGAACAAGGAGAAGCACCGGGAGGAGGAAATCTACTCCAAGTAGAACCTCTAGCTATGCAGGCCTTAAGATAAGAGGCCTTGCAGGACAGCCAGCCTGAAGCCTGCTCTACGGCGAGAGGCAATATCCAAACCGTAGTGTTTTGTAAAGGTGTGGACGGAGGTCCAGGTGGCGGCAGCACAGATATCTGCCGCTGACACATTCTTGAAACAAGCCACTGAGGCAGCGACTCCTCTGGTGCAGTGGCCTCTTACTTGACCCGGCAGGGTCTTGTTGTACTTGTCATAACAGAAAGTGATGCAATGAGCCAACCATTTAGATAGGCATTGCTTAGAAACAGCATTGCCTTCTTTGGGTGCAAAAGAGAAAAACAATTGATCAGTCTTCCTGAGAACTTTTGTTCTGTTAGTGTAGTATCTCAGAATCCGGTGAACATCCATAGTATGGAGTAAATACTCCCCCTGATTGGAGTACTGCATAAAAAAGGTGGGTAACTCTATAGATTGGTTCACAGTAGACTCCGCTACTACCTTAGGGAGAAACTTAGGGTTAGTGCACAGAGCAACACGTTCCTTGTGAAAAATCAAGTATGGAATTTTACACATCAGGGCCTGGAGCTCGGAAATTCTCCAAGCGGAAGTAATGGCCACCAGGAAGAGAGTCTTCCATGAAAGGAACTTCAAGTCTGCTGAAGCTGTCTGTTGAAAAGGAGGCAGAGTAAGTTTCTCGAGAACAAAGTTCAAGTCCCAAGGGGCACCAGGAGTACGTATAGGAGGTCTCAGATGGAGGACCCCTCTAAGAAAAGTCTTAGAGACCTCCAGTTGAGCAAATGTCTTGTCTGCAAAGGGGACATGATAGGGCGAGATGGCCGCCATGTGGACTTTCAGAAAAGAATGACTAAGACCCAGGTCAAAAAGATGGCGTAGGTACTCCAGAAGAAGCCCCGCTGAATAGGAAAAGGGTTCCACGTCCTTAGAGGCAGCCCAGATAGTGAACCTTTTCCACTTCATGGTGTAGGCAGATCTAGTAGAGGGTTTCCTAGCCTCCACCAAAATCTCCGCCACTTAGGGAGAAACCCCAAAGCGGGATTCAGCTAAGTCTGCAGGAGACATGCATCATTTGAGGCCTGGATGGACCAGGGTCCCCTGATCCTGGGTCAGCAAACCTCGTGATAGAGGAAGAAGAAGAGGATGATCTTCTGAGTATTGCTGTAGAAGAGAGAACCAAACTTGCCTCGGCAAGAAGACTAGAGCTGGGTGATCTAAGTCGTCCACTGATCCCACTGGGAGCAGAAAGTCCACTGAGAAACTCTCATGTGAAGCCGAGCGCGAGGGACTGTCGGGATAGCAGCCGCCATGAGCCCGAGAAGGCGAAGGACCGACCTTGCACTGACCCGCCTGCGGCCGGACAACAGACTTATTTGAGTCTGGAGGGTGGATGCCTGGCCCGGTGGCAGGAAGGCCCTGCCAATGGTTATGTCTAGAATCGCCCCGATAAACTGTAGTCTCTGAGATGGGATCAAGTGAGACTTGGAATGGTTGATGGTAATATCCAGGCAGGCAAAAACCTACTGGGTAAGGGTGAGGCAGTGCAGGAGTTCCTCCCTGGACGAGGCCATCAGGAGCCAATCGTCCAGGTACAGGAAAACCTGCACCCCCCCAGGTACGCAGGTAGGCCGCCACCACCGCTAGGCATCTGGTAAATACTCAGGAAGCTGAGGATAGGCCAAACGGAAGTGCCTTGAACTGGTAGTGGTCCCCTTGGAAAGCAAAACGAAGATATTTGCGATGAGCCGGGTGAATGAAAATGTGCAGGTAAGCATCCTGCATATCCAGAGCACACGGCCACTGTCCCGACTGAAGGAGGGGCAGAAGGCTCTGCAGTGCAAGCATTCTGAACCTTTTGTATTCCACAAAAAGATTCAGGGAACTGAGATCTAGAACAGGTCTGAGATCTCCTGTCTTTGGGACCAGAAAGAAATGGGAATAGTAACCCGTCCTTGAAGATGAAGAGGGACGAGTTCTATTGCTTTCTTCAGTAGCAGAGATGAAATCTCTTCCTGAACCAAGAGAAGATGTTCCCTGAATATGACAACTTTGGGGTTTCTGCAGAAACTCTATCGAGTGTCCTTCTGCGATCAGCTGGAGCACCCAAGAATCTGATATTATCCTCTCCTATCCCGGAAGGTGGAGGGAAAACCTCCCTCCTACTGGTACCTCTGGGGAGTCCAGAGGCTGTGGGAGAGGAGAGGAGTCAAGTGGTGTGGGGCAGCACCGCAGCTGAAGCACCCGCTGCTTTTTTGGGCAGGGGGGCTTAGCAGCTGTAGGGGCCGACGTTTTGTGGCCTGCCTTCCCTGGGGTTTCGCCTTGGTCCGATTCCGTCTGCGAAAGGGATGGCGCTGCGGCTGGTGGGGATGGTACATGGAGTCATCAGACTTCAGTGCCATCCCCTTCTCCTGCAAATTGGTGATTATGTCCTTGACATCGCCACCGAAGAGCACCGACCCCCGGAAGGGCGCTTCCTGGATAGCGGACTGCACTTCCGGGACCAACCCTGACACACGGAGCCAAGCATGACGACGAAGCCTACGGCGAAAGCTGAGCTCTGTCCAGCAGTGTCCACTGCATCGTAGGTCACACGAAGCATGTGTCGACTGGCCGAACGTGCAGAGCGGATAAGATCAGCCAACTCCTGCTTGACCTGAGAGTCCGGCAGGGAGTCTAGTTTGGTTTCCACCTGAGTAAGAATGGCCTTCTGGTAATCCCCCATAAGACCGACATAGTTCAGGGCCCTAATTCCCAGCGTGGAAGAAGCGAAGATCTTCTTTCCATACTGGTCCAGTAGGCATGATTCTTTGTCAGGTGGCGACGAGCTGAGATATTTTGGGTTAGCCGACTGGCTGTGAGCAGCGCTAATCACTACCGAGTCAGCACGAGGGTGAGAATCTAAAAAATCAACACCCTCGGGAGCCTGGTATAGCCAATTCGACTTCCGTGGAAGTGGGGCTACAGCCGACGGCTGCTTCCAGATGGTGGTAACAAGGTCGGCATGAGGCTCTATCCAGTGTGGCACCAAAGTAGGAGCTGTCACGGGCAGATCCAGATGCTCGGCGAGTTTCAACCGCTGAGCGTCTGGTTCCAAAGAGCGCCACTGATGAACCTCCTGGATTTTGCGTAGCAACTCCGTAAAGGAAGGATCTTCCGGAGGAGACTTCCAAGGAGTCCTTGGCCTGGGCTTCGACAGAGAGCGTGGCTCATCGTCCCTTTCGGAGCAACTGTCTGAGGAATCCAAGGAGTCTGAGGGTGAAGAGGAAGAGGAAAAAGACTCCCTTTCCCAACCCGGGGGAGGAACGGACCCCTTGGGAAGCACCCGAGGAAGCGTATCCTGCCCCTCTCTGGACCCAGAGGGGAGAGCCCTGGTGTCCAGAGGTGGTGATGGAGTGTGCCACCGTGGACGTGCGGGAACCTGAGACGGCACTGTCGTCGGTAGGCGGCTCTCCACCTCCCTGGTAAGTCGAGCCTTGGCCTCAGCCTACCAGGAGGCCAGAGTCTCCTGCAAATCCACCGCCGGCTGTGGGGGCAGTGGAGGAGGAGGAGGGGGATAAGGGTATGGACTGTATCCATATGGAGAGTATCCAAAACCCGGCGGCGAAAAACCAGGCGTCCGGTATTGTGGCGTCGGGTACTGCGGTGTCAGAAAGAACGGCGTTGGGTACTGTGGCGCCGGATACTGTGGTCCCGGATATGACGGCGTCGGATAGGACGGAGGGTATCCGGGAGCCGGAGGAGCTGCTGGCGCAGACAGCCCGGCCGGCGGCCTCACGGTCAAGTCCAGATTGGAGGACCCAGAGGGCCCAGTGGCAGGGCAACATCCCGGAGCGGGATGTCAGCCGGAGTCGGTAAAACCAGTGTCGGGGCCGGCGTCAGAGGCCCTGACGTCAGAGCCGGCATCCGGGGAACCAACGTCAGATCCGGCGCACCTTAAGGAGGACGGTCCGACGGAGAAGGAACCCCAGTGTTGCCCAGGGATGGAGGGGAAAAATCCCCAGGGTCGGGCTGGGGGGATTCGGGGTCCCCGGATGGCAGCGAAGTCTGCTAGAACCGGGACGACGGATGTGGGGATCCTTCATCAGTTCTTTCGCCGACCGGACGTCGGACGAGCCGACGTGCGGTTTTATAGCGAGATCGCGGCGGGTGCCGGAGGAGCCAGCGTCCGACTTATGGGACCCTTCGCCAGAGGCAGACCGAGAGGAGGGACCAGCATGGTCCAGCGGGAGAGGAGCCAGGCATCGCTCCGAAGGGCCGTGCGCCTTACCGTCTTTCTCCGCTCGAACATCGGAGGAGGCGACATCCAGCTTACCGGAGTCGCCACGCCAGTAGGCCACGGAGCTACAGTCAACGGGGCCGGAGGCTCCACTGCCCGGAGGCGCCCGGAAGGCCCGAGCACGAGCCAGATGGGCAGGCCGACGCTACTCCGGAAGCCACCGAGGCAGCCGTCGAGGAGTGGTCCCTGGAGGGGACGTTACCTGAGTCCTGGCGACTCCCGAGGGAGAAGCGGTGGAGGAGCCCTTGTCCCGGTGCCTCTCCTTGTCTTTCTTCTTCCGATGGCCTTCGGGGGAAGTGGACGCCTGCCTCAGTTTTTGAGCGCCTTCTCCATCGAACTCATCTTTTTCTTAAAAATGTGGGCTTCTAGGGATTGCTGCCACCTTTTCCAGGTAGCCACGTTGAAGCTGAGGCAGTGCTGGCACTTCTCGACCAGGTGATCGGGGCCTAGACAGAATAGGCACAGGGAATGGCCGTCCTTGTGCGGGAGTTGGGCGTCGCGAGTTGCACTTATTTGTTGTGACGGAGGGATGGGCCATATACACCGACAACGACCTGACGATGTCGAAAAAATCAGAATTATTCTGCAAACCGACGAAGGGAGGCTGACGAAGCAACAAACTTTTCCGCCAGGCGCTGCACAAGCTAATGGCGGGAAAGAACGGAAGACGGGCGCCGACTGCCCCTTATACCGATGTCTCCTGGACGTACCGGGTCACCTGACATGGGGGTGGTCCTCGCCAGGACTGCTAGGCTAGAAATTTTCCGTAGGTCCTGCCGACGCCAGTCCTATATAGAACACCTACTGCAAGAGCCCTCAAGTAAGATCTACTGTTACAGTAAGTTCTTACGAACGACACTACCTTCTATGGACTGGTCTTGCAGGTAGGTTATTACACTGGAAGAGTGGCAAGCAGTTATTCCCAACAGGGAGGATAGCAAGGCTGGAAGTCGGCAAGAGGGCACACCCGACGGTCAGGTCCTAGCAAAACCCAGCAGCCAACCAGGCAAGATAAAATAAAAACATAGGAGAAATGTCAACTCGAACCACATCTGGTCAGGAAGAAAAGCCAAGGCTGGGCGAGGAGAAAATGCGTTAAGCATAGTGCTGTTAGAAGAAAAGTAGGTGGCCAGGCACAGTGGTTCAACCTGATGAGGCAGGGGTCAACAGACCCTGGCATGAAGTCAAATCCAGTAGAGCTTCCACAGCGCCGGATCACGCGGGAGGAGGTAGAGCTACCGGGATTAAACACACTGGGAATCCAAGAGAAAGGGACAACTAAAGGGCTCCAATAGGAGAGTAGCAGAAGTTCCAAACAGATATGCACGTAGAGTGAAGCATCCAGTGTTGGGAACAAGAAAAGGGTGAAGAAATCTCCCAGGCGCCTCTGCAGCTTGCAAGTGGAGGTGGGGAATAGCCCTGAGGTGCGGTTTAAGGCACAGAGGCAGGCCCAGCCACCCCCCAGAGAGGGATGGGCACGGCGCTGAGGGCAGACGGAGCAGCCCCTGGAGTCCGACCACGGTCCTGAGAGGCAACCCAGTAAGGGGCCGGAACGTGACCTGCCCATGGGAGCATAGGACTGGGCCCTGGGGAATGACAGAGGTCTTGGACAGATCTCAGAGTATGCCCCAAGCCTGTACAGAATCCAGGATGGACTGAGCACCAGGGCCAAACAACTGGGTCACAGAGAAAGGGGCACTGGCAACCGACAATTGGATGTCAGGTGCCAGACCAGACACCGAGCCAGGCATAGCACCATAAGGCGATGCCAGTGGCAGAGAAGTGGGCAGAGCGTTGACTGCATTGTAACCCGCCCGAAGCAGGTGACAAGAAAGAAAAGACATGGTGGACATGGGCTGAGCCAACCGTCCGAATCCTGGGAGGTTGGCAAGGAGGACAGGAGTTATAAAGCCGAGGCACTTAATGTGCAAAGGTACCGGACCATATGGCCCACATAGTTGAGAATATGAAGCAGCAAGGCACTGGATGCATAGACATTCTTGCCAAGGAAATCCACGCGCTGGGAATCAGCATACTGCGGCATGAAACTAGTGTGGTGGGGCCGAGCGGTCCGGTCATGAACCGCCACAATGACCACCGTGTCTGCCGGAGGGGTGGTGGTCAAATAGGGATGGTCAGACTGGGCCCAGTAAAGTCGGTCCAAGCCACGAGAGTGGGCTGAGAGGAAGCAGGATGATGCCAAATCTGAGACAGTGTGTAAAATACACAGGAATCGATGGAGGGACAAGCAGGGCAGGCTCCTTGGGTACATCGATCTCAAGCCCATGTCGGTGAGAGGTCCTGTTCATAACAGGAAGCCAAATGCATCCCGGCAGCAGCATGAGATCCACAAAGGAGGAGTCTGGAACGAGGAGGGATCAGGAGGGTCAGGTGGGGCAGCATCCAAAACAGAGGACGCGGATGGAGGGGAACTAAGGTCCACATAGTCCGAGAAGCCCCCATCAGGAGCATCCCCCATGAAGGGATGCTCCCCGTCCGAATCCCTCCAATTGGTTCCTCCAGTCTGCTTCTGTGTTCATTCTAAACCAAGCATAAATCTGATTTCCATGCAGAAATTTGCCAAAAAAGAGCTGTAATTACTTTTCTTCTTGACTGTTAAGACCCTTATCCTTCTGTTTAGAGTGTTACATTTAGGGATACTGTGTGATTACACTACTTTTGAAATGCTGTGCTTGCGTCAGCTCCCTATACGAGTGGCCGATCACTTCTCGCCACTGAAGTTCCTACTAAGACTCATCTTATGTCCTCCTTAAATATTACAGAAGCACTCTAAACTGATATAACTGCTGTAACACTGAGTACTTACTTGCAATAACTGTTATTCACTTGTGTCATTTGGCTCTATTGTAAATATCTCTGTAGGTCTCTATTGTAAATACCTCTGTATGCATTGTACCATTTGACCCAGAGCTAACCAGGTCCATCTTGTATATGAGCTTGCTCAAAGATGTTCGACTGGATAAATAATGATTTTGACTGATTGAATCTCCATAAACAGGAGGGGGGACCAGGAGGAAACCACCGGATCTGGGCAAAGCCACTTGAGTGGAGGAGAGGGGAAACACTGCGGCCTGGGACTCAGAATTGGGTCCGAAGCTGGGCCATGGTCCATAGACAGGAGGACCTCCATGACAATGCAGGCGATGCCCAGTACTTGTGAAGGAGGGTGATCCACAGATGGAGGATGCCCAAGGGAGGGTGAAACTCCTCTGCTGACCCAGAGAGGCGGGGGGGAGGCATCCCAACCCCTGTGGAGTGGTACCAGCAAAGGGGTGAGGCACTCGCGGTAAGATCCCAGAACGTCGTCCGAAGGCACATAAGAAGGCACGCCTGAGGGGCGCAAAAAGGGTGACGGGGGTGGGACCCCGACGGCCCGGAACAGTCTGCTGGTGCCAGGATGGGCGGGGGAGGGACACGGAAGAGGAGGCCGGACTGGGGCGCCCCGGGTGTGGTGCCCCCGTCAATGAGGGAAGCAGCCCCACTGACGAGGGAAGGGAATGAGACTTGTCTGTTGACAGTGGAATCATCCCGGTCGACAAGGGACAAGAAATAAACCTCTTCGTCAACGGGGAAGCTGTCCCGTCGACGAGGAGTGCTCTGTCGATGGAGGAAAGGCTGCCGTCGACAAGAGAAATGGAGAAACATGTCCTGTCAACATGGGAAGAGCTCTTGTCGATGAGGGAGATGAAACAACATGCTCCGTCGACGGGGGAAGCTTCCCCTTCGACGAGGAATGCTCCGTCGACAGGGAAACACTGCCTGTCAACAGGAGATGTCCAGCAGAGTGGTCCGTCGACGGGACATGACCCGTCGAAGAGATTTTGAGCCCTGCACGCTACGGCGACAGGCGGGACAATCCCGTCGACGAGGAACACTCCGTCAACGATGAAGGAGCCACCGTTGACGGGCCATGTCAAAGGGAGTTGGAGGAGTGTCAATCCTGCTCCCTTCGATGCTGGGAACGTGAGCCCTTGGCCGGGGAGCCCTTAAGACGGTTCCCCAAGATCCGTTCCGGCTGGGCTGTCTTATCAGCCATAGGGGAGTCCCAAGACCCAGCAAAAGTGCCTGGGTCAGGTAGCAGCAAGGGGTACTGTGAGTGGTTCACAGGCCTGATGGAGAATGGAAGTCCGGGGGTGCTGTGAGTAGTTCACAGGCCTGGAACAGAAGCGGAACAAGTGGTTCAAGTTTTACGCTCGAAGACTGCAACACAGGAGGTTAGAGAGGCTGCCTGTGCGAGCTGAAGCCGGAGGAAAATGAACAGGGTATTAGGGCCTCACACTTATATTCAGCATCAGAAAGTGATGTCGTGGGCGGCCCCCATGGAAGACTGCTACAAGAAGCTGACATGTGAAAGCCACCTGGTGGAACTCCCAAGTGTAATAACGTACTGCAAGAGACCAGTCTGTAGAAGATCTACTGTTACAGGTGAGTAACCTGTGTTTCTAGGGATATGGATATGATGTTCTATCCACACTGTCTGGCAGACTAGCAGTTCTCCGGGAGGAGGGAGGAGGCAAGGCACACCCACCCTGTCTAGGAAATAAGTATTGGAGAACTGAGGCCTAAATCCAGCATCCCGGCGTGACTCTAGGTCAATATGGTAATGGGAAATGAAGGTGTTTGCTGACTTCTAGGCAGCCCTGCAGATTTCCTGGATAGGGAAGTCCCTAGAAGCAGCCATCGACGCAGCGGTATGGCGGGTGGAATGAGCCATAAGCCCTCTGGGAGGCTCCCTACCTGCCAACCTATAGCAGAGATCAATGCAGGAAGTGATCCACCTGCCAATCGTCCACTTGGCTGCAGGTCTACCAGGTGCGGCTTCAGAGTAGGTGACAAACAGCTGGCGAACCTCTCCCCGAACTCCAGCCGTGCACTCTTTGTAGTAAGCGAGTGCTCACCTCAGGTCCAAAGTATGGAGCCTGTGTTCTGCCTCCGAGGTGCGATTCTGAAAGAACACCGGAAGAGTCATCACCTGGTTCAGGTGAAACTCCAACACAACCTTTGAGAGGAACTTCAGGTTGGGGCACAGGATAACCCTGTCCCTGTGGAAGATCAGGTAAGGAGACTCCACTGAGAGCGCCTGGAGCTCACCGATACTTCTGGCTGACATGATACCCGCTAGGAAAGCGGTCCTTCCACGACAAGTAAGACATGTCACACCTGTGCATCTGTCCGAATGGTTTGCCCATGTGTTTTGCCAAAACCAGCAACAAGTCCCATGGTGGTGGTGGTTCACACAAAGGAGGGGAAATGTGATCTAGGCCTTTAAAAAAGCGCCAGACTACCTTCTCCTGTGCCACCGACTGCTAACCAGTCTGTGCCTGGTAAGTAGAGGTGGCTGCCATGTGCACCTTAAGGGTCATTGACCGAAGTCCCCCTTGGGAGAGAGACCACAGGTAGTCCAAAATGCTAGCCACAGGACAGATTGAAGGGTCCAACCCCTTGCCCCGACATCAAATGGAGAATCTCTTCCATTTGAAGGCAGAGCATTTTCTGGTTGATTCCTTTCTAGATCCCTCCACGACAGTGAGGACATCTTTGGAGAGATCCAAAGCCTGAAACTCTAGCTGCTCAGGAACCAGACTGTCAGGTGCAGGGATTGAAGGTCTGGGTGGAGTAGCTTCCCTTGATGGATTGACAGCAGGTCCAGGTGTATGGGAAGACACCGTGGGAGCCTGTTGCTGAAGCTGAGGAGATCAGGGTACCAAAACTGGCAGGGCCAGTCCAGAGCCACCAGGATCACTTGTGCCTTGTCTCTCCTGACCTTGAGCAACACCTTGTGGATCAATGGAAGTGGATGGAAGGCATAGAAGAGGCCTGGGGGTCCAAGGCCTCAAGAAGGCATCCCCCTGCAGCATTCCCTGCTGAGGGGGCGGGCGCAATACAGCCTCAGCTTTGCATTCTCCCTGGAGGCAAACAGGTCCACCTGAGGGGTGCCCCACTGGAAGACCAGACTGTGAACTACCTCCAGATGGAGAGACCACTCGTGAGATGCCTCACCCACCCAGATTAGGGCATCTGCCAGCTGACTGGAGCTCTTGCCACATGGATGGATAGGAGATCCACCTCCAGGCTGCGCCACGAGGTCCAAATACGGAGAGGCTTCCTTACACAGGGGCAAGGAGTGCTTTCCGCCTTATTTGTTGCAGTAGCACACGTCGTGTACTGTCCGTCTGGACTTGGACCACTTGACCCCGAACAAACTTGAAAGCAGTCAGCGCTAGCTGGACTGCTTGGAGCTCCATCAGGTTGCTGTGGTATCGGGACTTATCAGGGATCCACAGGCCATGGACTCTGTGTTCTCCCAGATGGGCAATCCAGCCCGTGAAAGAGGCATCAGTCGTCAGGATGACCACTGGCTCGGAACAGACAAGCGGGATCCCTTCCTGCAGATGCCTTAGGACTAATCACCACTGGAGTGCATCCCACATCCTCTGGGTCACAGTGACCAGCTGGTTGAAGTGACCTTTATGCTGAGACCACTGGCTGGCCAGCTCCCACTGCAGGGAGCACATATGCCAAAGGGCCACACTGGAGCAGGCTGCCATGTAACCCAGAAGGCGCAGGAAGTCCCAGGCAGGGCGCAAGTGCTCAACCAGAAATGACTGGGTAAAGGAGGAGAGAACCTCCTCCCAGTCCACCGGGAGCCAAACTCTGGCTCAGTAATAGTCGAGCTCTGCCCCGATGAAGATGATCACCTGCAAGGGCATGAGTTCCAATTTGACTTCGTTGACCAGGAGGCCAAGATCAATGCAGGTCTGGAGGGCCAGGTCCCTGGACCGCTCCACCTCCTACTTGGAGGGACCTACAGTCAGCCAGTCATCCAGGTAGGGGTACACCCAGACCCCTTGGCACCCCAGGTAACCTGCCATCACTGCTATGCATTCGGTGAAGAACCTGGGGGCTGAAGAAAGACCAGAAGGCATGGCTTGAAACTCGTAAAGGTCTCCTTCGGCTCAGAAGTGGATGAACCTTCGGTGGGACAGATGGATCGGGACGTGAAAGAATGCATCCTGAAGATCCAGAGAGCAAAATCACATGTTTTGCTCCAGAGATGGTATGATCTGGGACAGAGTTACCATCCGGAAAGTGCGAGACCTGAGGAATTGGTTCATGTCATGCAGATCTAGAAAGGGGGCCAGCCCCCCCATCCGCTTTGGTACCAGGAAGTACCTGGAGACAAACCCTGGGAGTTCCGGAGGATCCGCAACTCTGACCACAACCTCCTCATGGAGGAGTTGGGCTATGTCATCTCAGACAGCCAGCCATGTATCTGCGGATATCAAGTCCTCCCATGGGGTGCAGGCTCAGCTGGGAGGGTACTGCTTGAACTCTAGAGGCAGACCCGACCGACCACTTCAGAACCCCACCTGTCCGTGGTGACAACAGACCAGGCAGAAAGAAAGTGGTGGAACCAGCCCCCACAGGAGGACCCATGGAAGGCATGGTGGGCATGAGGGTGGAAACCCCCATTTCGTCACTGAGCAGGCTTGGAGAAGGAGGATCCAGCTGAGGAGCCACTGGGTCCCTTCCCTCCAGGCTTTCAGACAGCTGAGGCCACAGATTTGGGCCTTGGTCACCAGGATTGAGCCTGCTGGCCTAACTGATGCTGGGCTGGTTTCGCCGCAGGAGTGGAGGGCTGAAAGGGCTTATGCTTCTGCTGGCTGGAGCCCTTGGGATCCTTCTGGGCAGGCGTCATGAAGTCCAAGGCGGCAATGGACTTCTCGATACACTGGTGACCTTCCAAACCGTGCCCAAACAGGTCAGTGCCCAAAAGGGATGTCCGCTAAGCTTGTGCTGAGCGCCTGCCTTGAAGGTTGAGATCCTCAGCCAAGCCGATAGTGGACTGCGGCCGCCACCAAGTCGGGCAAAGGAATCAGCCAATGTCCAGGGTTATCTCAGTTGCTGTTCAGCCACAGCACGACCCTGGTCCCGGACCTGCTTGACCATAGTCTAGATGTCCGCAGGAAGATGAGGAACCACCTCATCTAGAGAGCCCAGAAGGGCACGGGAGAAGTGTGACATCATGACACGGCCAAGCTAGCCTGGCGGAGGCTGAGTGAGGAGGCAGCATAGACCTTTATGACCCAGTGGTCCAGTTTCTTGGACTCCTTGTCCAGCGGTCTATCGACATCCCCTGAATTGCCCATGCGCCGAAACATGGAGTCAGCCACCCTTCGCCAAAGGGTGCTCTGTGAACCCTGAGAGGGTACCGGTGGGCACTGCATACATGCAGGCCACCCAGGCCGAGACAGAAGGGCAAGAGGCGGGGTGCTGCCAGAGCTCCAGGGCAGGGTCAACTATGCCGTGGCCACTGGGAAAGCCTCCGTCAGAGAGTCCCGTTTGTCCAGGATCTCTGTGAGGGGATAGCGAGTCCACTTCTGAAAGGGCTCTAATTTCATCCACATGGACTCAGGAGATAAGATGGTGGATGCCTATGAAGGACGTGGGACCTTTTTCCATCGAAAGGTCCCCCACCGACTCCATGTCGATCGGACAGGAGTGCAGTGAGGAATCCTCAGACTCGAGTAGTCTGCGTGGAAGTGGTCTACCACCAGAGTCAATCCGGACCATGCAGCTGGCAGTCAGGTGTAAGAGTGACCGACAGCCGATGAGGTAGTCCCTGAGCCGACCAAGACTCCTTGGTTGGGCGCCAGTCAGTGGCTGTTGGGGTGACAGCTCCACCACGACTGGTGAAGAGGCTTACTTCAGCAGAACCCGGCGGTCTGTACCAGCTCCATGGGTGAAGTGGTGTCGACTTAGCAGCCCCGCTGGGGCATCGGTGTTGGCCTGTTGGGTGACAGCCAAGTGATGGCCAGTGTGGGAACCAGGGTCTGCTTTGGACCACACCAACTGTTGCCACATCAAGTCTTCGTAGTGTCACGCAGTTTGCGCCGAAGCCTCTCCTCACCCGAGGAGGACGAAGATGAGTAGTGGCGGTGCCGCTTCCCATGGTGTCGAGAGTGAGACCACTGACACCGGTGGGACCTGCTAGGAGCTGAGTTTGTACATATAACAGATCACAATCCTCTCTGTTGGCTTAATCAATTGAGGGATAAAAAATCCCAGACTCACTAGGTGGAACCTGACACAACAGCCATTTAAATACAAAGTGATGATGAATATGGAAAAGATAATGACAATGCTGATTTTCTGTCAAGATATGGGTCAGAAATTTAAAATTCAGATGGTTGAAAAAATATGTGTGCTTAACTGAAATGTTTGCTGTAAAAGGTGTTATGGGAAAAAAAATAACGCATTGCATAGAACTGCACATGCTGTAAGGTAATGCTAAAAGAAAAATAAAAGAAGGTTTTGGAAACCTGTTTTTTCTTAGAAAAAAAATAACAGGTTCCCTCTTGGGGGAGATGGATGATAGGGTTGGGTAAGACCCTGTCCCATTTTCTATGCAGAGAGTGTTAAAAGTAAGGTAATACAGTTACGTAAGAACTTACTGTAACAGTAGATCTTCAAGAGAGGCTCTTGAAGCAGGTAATTACAAATAGGACTGAAGTCACCAGGCGTCAGGACCCCACAAAAAAATTTCTAGCTAGCAGTCTCTGGTGGGGGACCGCCCCTACATCAAGTGACCAACGTCAGTATAAAGGGTCAGTCCCCAACGCCCGCCTTCCAGTTCTTTCCCCACAGGCCAAATAAGGCAAGGTGAGAGAAGGCACATATTTTCCTCACTGGAAAAGGAGCTGAAAAAGCATTAGGGATGGGGCGGGAAGGAAGTTACCTACTGCAACAGCCTCTCTCAAAGATCTACTGTTAGGGTAAGTTCTTACATAACTGTACTATCTTACTTCGAGAGGGCTCTTGCAGTAGGTAATTACAAATAGGACTGAGTCCCAAGCAATCTGGAACAAGCAGAAGCAAATGGGAGGAGGAAAACTACCCAAAAGTAGACCCTCTGGCTGCGAAGGTCTTAGGAAAGAAGACCTTGCAAAACAGCCAACCTGAAGCCTACTCTACGGCGAGAGGCAATGTCCAAACTGTAGTGTTTCGTAAAGGTAAGGACAGAAGTCCAAGTAGCTGCTGCACAGATGTCTGCCATTGACACATTCTTCAAACAAGCAGCGGAGGCAGCAACTCCTCTGGTGGAGTGGCCTCTGACTTGACCGGCAGGGTCTTGTTGTACTCTAACAGAAAGTGAAATAATGAGCTAACCATTTAGATAGGTATTGCTTAGAAACACTGCCTTCTCTTTTAGAAACAAAAGAGAGAAACAGTTGATCAGTCTTTCTGAGATCCTTCATCCTGGTGGTGTAGTATCTCAGAATTCAGTGAACATCCAAAGTATGCAAGAGGTACTCCCCTTGATTGGAGTGCTGCGTAAAGAAAGCAGGCAGCTCTATGGATTGATTCAGCGTAGATTCCACTACGACCTTGGGAAGAAACTTAGGGTTGGTACGCACAGCCACACGTTCCTTGTGAAAAATCAGATATGGGATTTTGCACATGAGGGCCTGGAGCTCGGAAATCCTTTGAGCAGAAGTAATGGCCACAAGGAAGAGAGTCTGCTATGAAAGGAACTTTAGGTCTGCTGAGGCTGCCGACTCGAAAGGAGGTAGACTAAGCTTCTCAAGGATAAAATTCAAATCCCAAGGAGTGGCAGGAACCCATATGGGGGGTCTCAAGTGGAGGACCCCTGTAAGAAAGGTCTTGGAGCCTCTAGCTGAGCAAAAGTCCTGTCCCCAAAAGGAACATGAATGCCTGAGATGGCCGCCATGTGAACCTTCAGAGAGGAATGACTGAGACCCAGATCAAAGAGGTGTTGCAAGTAATCCAAAAGCCGCCCAACAGAGCACGAGAAAGCTCAAAATCTTTGGAAGCGGCCCAAATAGAGAACCATTTCCATTTCATGGCATAGGTAGATCTAGTGGAGGGCTTCCTGGCCTCCACCAGAATCTCAGCCACCAGTGGGGTAACCCCGAATCGGGCTTGAGTTACGTCTGCAGGAGCCACACGTGTAACTGAAGGGACCCGAGACCTGGATAGACCAGGGTCCCCTGATCCTGGGTCAGCAAAACTTGCGACAGAAACTTTTAAGTACCTCAGTGGAATCAACAAAGTCAAAGAGGGTAGCATCTTTCAGAAAAAGAGACGTGCAAGAACAAGGGGAAACAATTTAAAGATTGGGGGGGGGTTCCGGGGCAATGTGAGGAAGTATTTTTTCACAAAGAGGGTAGTGGATGCATGGAACAGCCTTCCTGAGGAGGTTGTGGGGTCTAAAACTGTGGGAGAATTCAAGAATGCATGAGACAGGCATAAGGCAATTCTTGTGGAGGTAGGAAGAAATAGGCTGTTGGTTACCTAGGATCTGCGGCCTATCCTGTGGTAGGGAAATGGGCAGACTAGGTGGGCCAAGCGGGTCCTTTATCTGCCGTCAAAGTCTATGTTTCTATGTTTCAGAGAAGAGGGAGGTTCCTCTGAATACTGTTGCAGAAGAGAGAACCAAACTTGCCTGGGCCAGAAAGGGCGATGAGAATCATGCGAGCTCCTTCGAGCTGAGTTCCGTAAGACCCTTGGAATCAAGGGGATGGGGGCATAGGCAATCTTCCTTCCAGTCTACAGACAGACCTGTCTCCAAAACATGCCACGCCTGGAGCCAGTGAGCAGAAGGCAGGAAGATTTGCATTGAGAGGAGACACACACAGGTCTACCCAGGGTCGGACTGGGGTACAGAGGGCCCACCTGGAAAATCAATAAAGGAGGGCCCAGGTTGACACACTCATATCAATATTCCACTTCAATATGATATACTAGCTCTGTGTTTGCATTTTACATTTATCAACAGTGTCCCAGATACCCCATTTAATTAGAAATAAGAAGATAAATGCAAAACTTTTCAGAGTTCAGAAGGTAACCACTTACCTAACTGAGGGGGGGCCCACCTGGAAATTTCCAGGTATCCAGGTGGGCCAGTCCAACTCTGGGTCTACCTGAGGGGTTCCCCAGCGTAGAAAGGTGTCGTCTGCTACCCCCGATCTAGTTCCCACTCGTGAGCGTGAGCAGATGACTAACTGAGGTGGTCTGCCAACGTGTTCTCTACCCCCGGGACGTGAATGGCCGTGAGGTGAAGGTTGTGCTGCACTGCCCATTCCCAAACTTGCATCGCCTCCCTGCAGAGAGGGTAGAACGAGTTACTCCCTGTTTGTTGATGTACCAGACTACACACATGTTGTCCGTCTGGACAGCCAGATGTCCGGGAAGCAGATAAAGATGCAGAGCCTGAAGAGCACAGAGCATGGCCTCAAGCTCAAGCACACTGATGTGGCGAGATTTTTCAAGCTGGGACCAGGAGCCCTGGGTCCTGTGAGGCCTGAGATGGGCTCCCCAACCCTCGCCCGAGGCGTCTGTAGTCAGTGTCTGGGAGGGGAGAGAAAGGCAGAAGGGAACTCCTCGGCAAAGTTTCTCCTGAACCGCCCACCATTGCAAGTCCCGAGCCATAGGGTTGGAGACCAGAACTAGTTGATCTAGGTCGTCCACCAGCTGATCCCACTGAGACCGAAGCGTCCACTGAGAGATTCTCAAGTGGAGCCGAGCACGAGGGACTGTCGGAATGGCACCCGCCATAAGCCCAAGGAGGCGAAGGACTGACCTAGCACTGACCCACCTGCGGCTGGACAACAGGCTGACCTGAGCCTGGAGTGAAGTCGCCCTGTCCAATGGCAGGAATGCTAAGCCGGAGTTCGTGTCCAGGATCGCCCAGATAAACTGGAGCCTCTGGGACAGGATCAGGTGGGACTTGGCCTGGTTGATGGTAACACCCAGGCAGGCAAAAACCTGCAGGGTAAGGGAAAGGAAGCGCAGGAGTTCCTCCCTGGATGAGGCCGCCAGGAGCCAGTCATCCAGGTACGGGAAAACCTGCACCCTGGGTACAAGAGATAGCACTACCATTTAAAGGCATTTGGTAAATACTTGGAAGTAGAGGAAAGACCAAATGGAAGGCCTTGAACTGGTAGTGGTCCCCTGACATTCAAAACACAGGTACCTGTGGTGGGAAGGGCGAATAGGGATATGCAGGTAAGCATCCTGCATGTCCAGAGCTCAAGCCACTGTCCCTACCAAAGAAGGGGCAGAAGACTCTGCAGGAGAGCATCCTGAACCTTCTGTACTCCACAAACAAGTTCAGGAGTTGAGCTCGAGAATCGGCCTCACATCTCCTGACTTCTTTGGGACCAGGAAGAAATGGGAGTAGTAGCCCGTCCCCCAAAGATGATGTTCTGGTGAGTAAGATGACCGGGGGTTTCGAGGAGGTTTCTGAAGAAACTCTATTGAGTGTCCTTCTGCGATCAGCTGGAGCACCCAAATGTCTGAAGTGATCCTCTCCCACCCCGGTAGATGGAGGAGAATCTCCCTCCTACCGGTTCCTCTGGAAAGCCGGAGGCAGTGGGAGAGGAAAGGAGTCAGGAGGTGTGAGGCAGCATCGTGGCTGAAGCAGCTGCTGCTTTTATGGGCAGGGGGGAGCTTGGCAGCCGGAGGGGCCTGACGTTTGTTGGCCCACTTTCCCTGAGGTTTCGCCTTTTGCCGAGAATGTCTGCGAAAGGGACGACGCTGAGCCTGAGGGGGTCTGTACATGGAGTCAACCGACTTAAGTGCAGGACCCTTCTCCAGCAGATCGGTGATGATGTCCTTGACATCGCCACTGAACAGCATTGAACCCCTGGAAGGGCGTGTCCTGGATAGCAGACTGCACCTCAGGGACCAAACCTGACACCCGGAGCCATGCATGACCCCACAAACCCATGGTGAAAGCCAAACTCCAACCAGCAGCGTCCCATGCGTCGTACATAGCACGAAGCATGTGCCGACTGGCCAAACACACAGATCAGACTAGATCCGCCACTTCCTGCTTCCTCTGAGACTCAGAAAGGAGTCCAATTTAGCCTCCACCTCGCTAAGTATCGCCTTCTGGTAATCCCCCATATGATCAACGTAATTCAGGGCCCTAATGCCCAGAGTGGAAGAAAGTAGACCTTCTTCTCATACTGGTCAGAAAGCGGAATTCCTTGTCGGAGTGGTGATGAGCTCAAGTGCTTGGGCGAGCCGTCCGGCCGTGGCGGTGCTAATCTGACCGAATCAGCTCAGGAGTGCAATTTAAGAGTCAACACCCTCCGAGCCTGATAAAGCCTGTCTGACTTCCTGGTGGGGGCTAATGCCAGAGTTTGCTTCCCAATGGTGGAAACAAGGTCGGCATGAGGCTCAATCAGGGGTGGCACCAGCGGGCGGGTCTCTGGCAGATCCAGGTGTGCAGTGAGTTTCTTATGCTGTGGATCCAGCTCCAGGAATGCCACTGATGAACTGCCTGGATTTTCGCAGCAACTCCATGATGGAAGGATCCTCCGGAGGAGTCCTTGGCCTGGGCTTGTCTGGAGTGCGGGGCTTGTCTGGGTCGGAATGACCATCTGAGTCATTCGAGGTCTCCGAGGAGGATGAAGAGGAAGACTCCTCCTCCTCCTCCTGGCACGGGGGAGGAATGCACCCCTTGGGAAGCCCTCGAGGAAGCGTATCCTGCCCTGCCCTGGAACCGGAGGGCTCAGCTCTGGTATCTGGAGGTGGGGAGGGGGTCTCTCGTCTCTGACGTAGGGGATCCAGAACCGGGACCAGCGTCAGAAGACGGCTCTCTACCTCTCTGGTGAGCTGCGCCTTGGCCTCAGCCCATCAGGAAGCCAGTCTCTCCAAGTCTACCAGCGGCTGAGGGGCGGAGGAGGAGGAGGAGGGGATACGGATACTGAGGGTATCCGTAGCTGCCGTATCAGTACCCGATAGCGGGTAACCCGGCATCAGGTACTGGGGCACCATATGCTGCGTCGGGAGGCGAGCATCGGGTACTGGGGTGCTGGCGTTGGATAAGACGGGGTCGGATACCCAAGGACCGGGGGATCTGCAGGAGCAGAAGACCTTGGAAACGGCCCAGCCGGCAGGCCTGGAACGGGAGGCCCGGCGAAGGGGCGGCGTCCGGCAATGGGATATTGTCGGGCGTCGGGTAAGCCAGCGTTGGTGCCGGTGTCCGAGGATCCGACGTCGCCTCATCCGGCCCAGTGGGAGGGAGACCCGACGGCAGTGTACCCACCTCCTCCGTGTCGCCTGGGGAAGAAGGATTACCATCACTGGAATCCAGCAGAGGAGACGCTGACGCCTCGGAGTGCAATGAGCATTGCGGCGAGCTCGGGACGACAGATAGGCCCAAAGGGTCCGGCATCGGTTCTAACGCCAAGCAGACGTTGAAGGAATCGACATCCATCTTATCGACGGGATCCAGGTGGATGTCGGAAGAGCCGGCATCCGACTTATCGGACCCATGGCGAAGGCCGGAAGGAGAGCAGGCAGGCTTGGCAGGCACTTTGGAGGCCGTGTGCTGCTCCAGAGGGTCGGACATCTTAGCAGCCTTACCCGGGCGGGCTTCAGAGAAGCCGACATCCGACTTATTGGGGCCGCATGAACCAGAAGGCCGCACGGCGGCGACCTTACTGGGAGCGCTGCCTCCTTGGACCCGGAGGCTCCCGAGGGGCCCGAGCCCGACGGGAGGGTTGAAGCCGCCACGGAGCTGCCTCCCGGGGGTGGCATTACCCGCAGCACGGCGACCCCAGCCGAGGCCGTGGTGACCAATGAGGAGTCCCGGTCCTGGTGCTTCTTCTTGTGGTGGTCCTCCGGAGAAGTCGAAGCCCACCGAAGTTTTTTCAATTCCTTTTCCATGGAGGTCATTTTTTGTTTAAGAACATGGACCTCCAGGGACTGCTGCCTCCACTTTTGAGTGGCCGCATTAAACTGCTGGCAGATCTCGACGAGATGATTGGGGCCTAGACACAAAAGGCACTGAGAATGTCCGTCCTAATGCGGAGCCGCATAAACTGCACTTATTTTTGTGCTTGGAGGGAGTTGGGACAACATACACGGCAGCTGTAGGTAAGGCTGATGAAAATCAGGAAAAAGGTAGAAAATAGGCCGTAAAAAACTACCGACGATTGACTGCAAAGCAGTGAACTTAACCGCGAGGCGTTGCACCAGCTAACGGCGGGAAAGAACTGAAAGGGGGGCGTGGGGGACCACCCCTTTATACTGAAGTTGCCTGACGTCAGTCACCTGATGTGGGATGGGGGCTGTCCCCTGCCAGAGACTGCTAGCTAGAAATTTTTTTGTGGGGTCCTGATGCCTGCCGGCTTCAGTCCTATTTGTAATTACCTACTGCAAGAGCCCTCTCGAAGTAAGATCTATTTTTTCCTCTCCTATTCTGCCACTTATCTGTCTCTTGCCTGTTTGAGCAATTAAATTTTTCCTGTGGCACTCAGAAACTGGCCACTCCAGTTGTCCCACAGTTTCCCCGTCATCTCCCTTTCTTCACTTGCTGTTTCTGTTCTTTCTTTCTCCTCTTGTTTCTCTGCGGTTAAAAACTATATGTGAATCTTTATGTGAAACTGGGATCCCTTGGTTTGCAAACTAAAATGATTGCAGAAAACTAGTTGGGTTTATTAGAAAAAGTAACAATATGGAACACAGGGGGTTGACCTTGAGATGCATCTTAACCTCCACAAACTTGCTGGAGAATTCTCAACAGGAAAACAGCTCTGGGACAAAATGTTTTATTTTGCTGCACCTGTTAAGACTAGATGGGCTCTTCATAGTGACTTGGGGAAGGAAATGGACAAAGTTTTGGTACATTTTGCCAAAGGCAATAGATGCAACTTACAAGAACGGGATGCAGAGTCCAAACTGTCTTGCAAAACTAACTTACATAATGACAGCAATGTTTTTCTGGAGAGGAAGTCTCAGTACTGTACAAACAAAACAATCCTCCACCTGTCTTTGTGAATCGCTATTCTATGCAGTTTTATTTTTTCTATTTTATTATTACTGAAAAATAATAATAAAATGCTACTTGTGAATTTTATAACTTCTCTTAGTCTACTTATGCTTCCTGATTTATGTCTCTACACCAACAGAAAAGGACAAATTAAACACAATATTTTTTTTGAGATGAGAAGTAGTTCCACCAGTCTTTTTAAACCTATTTTCTTTCTGTTTTTCTATTAAACTCTGGCGTACCACTACAATGTCAATCTTTTTGTGAACACCCTAAAACGAAATACATTAATAACAGCATGCTCCTTCCCAAACATGTCACAGAGATCTCAGCTGCTTAGAAATATAGTAAAGTGGTTATACTGATCGAAGCAATGCTCAAATTTTTTCTTAGGCCTTCTATATGAAATGTATATGTGCATAAGCAGGTTTTAAGTAAGGTAAGGAGAACTGTATCAAATTGGGGTAGTAGGGCAATAAAGAAAGGCAGTAGAAGACTTTTTTTGTGACTGTATAAATACAACTTAGAAAAAAATTCAAAAATATACAGTGGTGGTAGAAACAGACAAGAGCGGTGGTAAAATGTATAGGGTGATGGTAACAAAATATAGGGTGGTGGTCCACCCCACTAAAATAAATGAGGAACACAGTGCTACACAGAGGTCTCATATCTCACAGAAGAAATCAGAAGACGATGGAAAGTTTGATACCTTTTATTGGACCAGCAAGTGTCTTGTACAAAGATGGAATTATACACAAACTTTCGGGGCCTCACAGTTCCCTTCTTCCATCGTCTCCTGTTTTCCAAGTACCATTACGGCTAGAAATACAGTTACTCACCTGTGACAGGAGTTCTAGGAGTGGTATATGTTGTTCATCCACACTTACTGGCAGGTTCCTTGCTTCTTTAAATCTTGCAGGAAGGTCTTCAAGCTGGTTCCTCCCACCCACCCGGGTGGTAAAACTCTCGGCTCTGCCCCATGATGCCAGATCTAGCCGCTGGAAACCAAGTTGCGTTGAAGCTGAGGAGGTTGGGTGGTTGTGTGGATGAACAACATATACCACTCCTAGAACTCCTGTTACAGGTGAGTAACCCGTATTTCTAGCGACGTGGACATGTTTTTCAATCCACACTTACTGGCAGACTCCTAGCAGTTCTCCAGGAAGAGGGAGACAAGGCGCGCGCCCCCCCCCATTTGGGAAATAAGGACTGGAGAACCGAGGTCCCAAAACCAGCATCCCGACGTGACTCAAGGTCGATGTGGTAGTGGGTAATGAAGGTGTGTGCTGACTTCCAGGTAGTAGCCTTGCAGATTTCCTGGATAGGGACGTCCCTGGAAGCAGCCACCAAAGCAGCGGTATGGCGGGTAGAATGAGCTCTTATCCCTCTGGGAGGCTCCATGCCTGCCAACCTATAGCAGAGATCTATGCAGGAGGTAACCCACTTGCCTATCGTCCGCTTGGCTGCAGGTCTGCCAGGTGTGGCTTCAGCGTAGGTGACAAACAGTTGGCGAAACTCTCCCAGAACTTCAGCCGTCTGCTCCTTATAATAAGAGAGTGCTCTTCAAGGGTCCAAAGTATGGAGCCTATATTCGGCCTCCGAGGTGTGATTGGGGTAGAACACCGGCACAGTCAACACCTGGTTAAGGTGAAACTCCCAACACCACCTTCGGAAGGAATTTTGGGTGGGGGCTCAGGACAACCTTGTCCCTGTGGAAGACCAGATAAGGAGACTCGATGGAAAGCGCCGGGAGCTCTCCCATCCTTCTGGCTGACGTAATAGCCACCAAGAAGACAGTCTTCCACGACAGGTGGGAGATATCGCACCTGTGCATCGGTTCAAATGGCTTGCCCATGAGCTTAGCCAATACCAGCAGTAGATCCCACGGAGGTGGAGGTTCTCACACCGGAGGGGATATGTGATCAAGGCCTTTGAAAAAGCGCCCAACCACCTTTTCCTGCGCCACCGATTGCTTTCCGGCCCGTGCCCGGTAAGCAGAGATGGCTGCCAGGTGCACCTCAAGGGTCATCGACCGAAGCCCTAGCTGAGAAAGGGACCATAGGTAGTCCAGAATGCTGGCCAAGGAACAGGAAGAAGGGTCCAATCCCTTATCCTGACACCAAATGGAGAATCTCTTCCATTTGAAGGCACAGTATTTTCTGGTCGACTCATTAGGGGATGCCTCAACAACGCTGAGGACCTCGTCGGAAAGACCCAAGGCCTGGAACTCTAGCCGCTCAGGAACCAGGCAGTCAGGTGCAGGGACTGAAGGTCTGGAAGGAGTACCTTCCCCTGGTTGACTGAGATCAGGTCCAGGTGGGCTGGAAGCCGTCTTGGGAGCCTGTAGCTGAGGAGATCTGGATACCAGAACTGACGGGGCCAGTCTGGGGCTACCAGAATCACCTGCGCCTTGTCCCTCCTCGCCTTGAGAAGAACCTTGTGGATCAAGGGAAATGGAGGAAAGGCGTAGAAAAGGCCCATGGTCCACGGCCTCGAGAAGGCATCCCCCTGCAGCAAGTCCTGCTGAGGGGGGCGGGCATGAAACAGCCTCAGCTTCGCATTCTCCCTGGAGGCAAACAGGTCCACCTGAGGTGTGCCCCAGTGGGAGAACAGATCGTGTACTATCTCCGGCAGGAGAGACCACTCGTGAGATGCAGCACCTATCCGGCTTAGGGCATCGGCCAGAGTGTTGGAGGCTCCCGCCACATGAATGGCTAGGAGATCCACCTCCAGTCTGCCCATGAGAGACCAAGTGCGAAGCGCTTCCTTGCACAGAGGCAAGGAGCGTGTCCCGCCCTGGCACTTTAGGTAGTACATGGTCGAGGTGTCCATCTGGACCTGGACCACTTGACCCCGTACAAAAGGAGTGAAGGCGGTGAGGGCTAGTTGGACCGCTCGAAGCTCCAGCAGGTTGATGTGGCATCGAGACTCCTGAGGGGACCAGAGGCCGTGCGCTCTGAGCTCCACCAGATGGATACCCCAACCCATCAGAGAGGCGTCGGTCATTAGAGTGACCATCGGCTCTGGGCGGACAAACGGGATACCCTCCTGCAGATGAGCTAGAACGATCCACCAGTGGAGAGCGTTCCCCATCTCCTGGGCCACTATCACTGGCTGGTCCAGAGGACTGGAGCGTTGTGACCATTGGCGGGCCAGTCCCCACTGCAGGGGACACATGTGCCAGCGGGCCCAATGGACCACACTGGTGCAGGCCACCATGAGGCCCAGGAGGCGCAGGAAGTCGCAGGCAGGGCGCAACTGCCCAACCAGAAATGACTGGGCAAAGGAGGAAAGAACTTCGGTCCTGTCCGCCAGGAACCGTGCTCTGGCTCGAAGAGAGTCAAGCTCTGCCCCGATGAACTGAATCACCTGCGTTGGCATGAGTTCCGATTTGGCCTTGTTGATGAGGAGGCCAATCTGAGAGCAGACCTGGAGGGCCAGATACCTGGAGATGAGGAATCACCTCATCCTGGTCGAAGGTGCTGGACAAGAGGCTGGCTGCTGCCATAGCTCCAGGGCCGGGCCAACAATAGCCTCGGCCACAAGGAAGGCCTCCTTAGGGGAATCCCCTCGGTCCAGTATCTCCATGAGGGGATACTTGGCCCGTTTTGAAACGGGTTTGAGCTTCATCCCAGTGGACTCTGACATGAGCCGAAGCATTCCCAGAAACGAGGATGGGTTCTCGTCCACCGACCGATCCCCAGTGGACTCCAAGTCAAGCAGCCTGAAGAAGAGGGAGTCGTCGTCATCGGACTCCGAGGAGTCTGCGAACAGCTGCCATGCGCCTGAGCCACCCTCCACCTGCCGAGGTCGATTGGGATGAGGGTGACCGACAACCTACTGGGCAAACCCTGAACCGACCGAGAATCCTTGATCGGGGCTCCAGTCTTCGGTTGTGGAGGCGAAGGTTCCACCACAATGGGTGGCGCAGCCGATTTCGGCCGAACAACCGTGCCGGCTTCGGCTCCTCGACCACTACGAGGGGTTGTTTCGGCCGCTCTGGTGACAGCCACTTAATGGCCGGGGAAGGTGTCGGAGTCAGCTTATTCCCAGTCAAAAGGAGCTGCTGCCACATTAGATCCTCGTAGCGCCGATGCAATTTGCGCCGGAGCCTAGCCTCCGAATAGGACGAGGATGAGCGACGGCGCCGCTTTCCAAAGTGCCGAGATCGAGACCGCTGATGTCAGCGGGATCAGCTGGACCAGGAAGAGGTCCGAGACCGAGACCTTCGGTGCTTCCGAGGGTGGGTCTGAGAGGGGCCGGGGGAAACCCGGTCCTCCCTTGGTTCAGGGACCTTAACCGGGGACTCCGGCAAAGGAGGCACAGGCAAGTCCTCGGTTTCCACCGGGGGAACCAGTGAAGAAGGGTTGTTGGCTTCTCCGGTCAACAGCCCTTCCGACGGGTCGAGAAAAATCTCGACTGCATCAACAGGTGTCTCGGCCGGCTGACCTGATGGGGACAACGTGAAGCCAGCGGCCTTAGCCGCAACCTCGACCGAAGTAGAGTGCTGACTATACGGGGAAGGGGACCTCTCCCGCTCCCACGAACGTCGACAGTGGGACTTACCTTTGGGGTCCTTCTTTTTTGACCGAGAGGAATATCCTGAAGGGTCTTCTCCCTTGGTGGAGAGGGATTGGCAAAGCTCCTTGAAAGAAGCTGTGTAGGAGGATTCCAAGGAGACCGGGATAAATGCTGCAACCGCGGATGATGAAGATGCGGCCTGGGCCGCCGCCTCCTCGAGGGTGATCATCTGCTCCAGCTGTTCAGCCGAGCCCGCAGCCGCGGACACTGCCCAACGGGCCTCCTTAGACTTAACCGGAGGATAACGTTTCTCGGGTCGCCTCAACAGTAATCAGGCAGCGCAGTTCTCCAAGACCGAAGCCGAAAAGGATCTGCACAACTCACAAGCCTGTGAGTCATGGCAGAGTCCAAGGCAATAAACACACGTGGCGTGTGGATCGGTCCAGGACATCTTCTGCCCACAGGGGCACCGACAAAATCTGGGAGTCAATTTGTCCATCGCAGCCACGAGGGAACATAAAGACCGAAGTCCTGTAAATTTTAAAATAAGTATCGGATTAACCAAAGAGTTTGGATCCAGGCCTAAAATGCAGAGCGCAAAGGAGGGAACCTGAGCTTCCAAGCGGTAAGGAAGATCTGGCATCATGGGGCGGAGCCAAAAGTTTTACCACCCGGGTGACTGGGAGGAGCCAGCTTGAAGACCTTCCGGCAAGATTTAAAGCGGCAAGGAACCTGCCAGTAAGTGTGGATTGAACAACATATCCGCGTCCCTAGAATCTCTTTTTACAGAAGAAATCACAAATACTAATCCCAAGCTGTCTCACAGCACTGCAGCTCAAACACAGGACAACTGGATCATCAACTGAAGATTTACTGAACTGCACACTAGTATGGTAAGCAGTGCCCCAAACCCAGAAATGACGTACTAGTCAAAACGTGCAGCAATAATTACCTCTCCTTTATATTCTACTGCCTAACTCCAGCATATATTGGCACAAAGCAGCTACATAAAAGGACCTGAAAATTAAAAACAAAAACAAAAAAAATTAGTTCTGAAACAGTCCAACAAGGCACTTTAAGTATGGAATTCTGATGTAGATTAAACCCTAACAGAAAGGACAGATTGTAGTGTTCAAGAGGAAACTGGATTCACTTTTGAGAGCAAAGAATAAAAAAAAAAAAAAGATATGCATACAAATTAACTTTCATTATATACATTACAGTTACAAATCCTCAAGAATACAGCATAATGTTAAAAAGCATAATAAACCTAGCTGCCAATCACATCACTAAGCCCCGGCCATTCATAGAAGTGGCAACAGTGTGGAATAACAAAGTGTCAAACTGATGCCTTAAAATGCAGACAAGACAGTACTTTTGTTTTCTTCAGCGGGCTAATGACATGGGGGTGCACAGATGTTAATACAAATGGGAAAAATGTAGAAACCATCTTTTGTATTTTCATTAACACAAATGTTTAGGCAGCAAGAATCACAGTTTATTTTTTACAAAGGCCTGTAAGTATTCTACAGAAGTGGGGAAAAAGCAGCCAGAAACGCTCCCTCAATCTCAGAAGTCATGCATTCTCATTTGCAGCCAAACGATGCGCAACTTGTTACCTTAATGAGGTCCTCCCTGGAGGCAAAATTTGATACCAAGTAATTTTCTCTGGTCTTAATGTTGGTGATTGATATATGAAGACGATCCCCAGCTATCTCATGTGCATTGGAAGGAAGAATAGGGTCTATGCCCTCCCTGAAGTAAAGAAAATGAATAAGCATTATTCATTTTTAATTATTCAACATCTGCTAAATATTTTAAGAGGTGGAATGCTGAGTTTTCTAAACCAAGTTCAACAAGATTTTGTTTAGAACAGCTTGGCTTTAAACTTTGTAATTAACTGCCCCTTAAAACAGTTTTCTGACAAAGTGGGACGTGAGGTGAATACTTAAAAATGTGTACCTTAGTATGTGCATAAAATCATATCCTGGTGTTGCTGCTCCAAGTCTCTGCTTCCTTACATCTTCTGCAAACTTATAAGTGAAGTCTTTGCAATTCTGTAAAAAAAAAAAAAAAAATTAAGATAACATTTAAAACAGATGCTTTTAAACCAGCAGTCCATGTTATGGCAAAATACTGCACCAACCACATACCCTTTCATTCTATACCAATTTATTTTGAAAAATACTCATGCAAGGACCTGTGTCAGGCTCGATCCCAGCTGCAACAATGACAGTACAATGCAAAAAGACTGATGTTGAGAACACAGTCAGAAAGGAAACAGCAATAAATGATGTTATTAAATCAACACTGACATTTACATGTTTATATTCAATCAACACTGGCACCTCCAAAGGTTCCACAGAAATTCACACAGCTGCGATCTGAACAAAATGTGAGATGTCTAGAAATAGATGTGGTCAGGAAAGCTATGCCATAGCAGGGAAGCTGCAACAGAGAATGCCCTGCCACCCGTGTTCTCAGAAACACGGAGGTTGCTTGTTGTCAAAATGCAGGCTCCTCTAGTTACTTCTGGGACACCACACATTGGAGAAAGGAAGAGATGGCAGTACTGCTCAGGGTTTTGTGAATTAAGCAGCCTTCAAAACACTGACAAGTAGTATCAGGGAATAACCAGTCAAGTTGGGAATACAGTATGCAGTGGTGGGTACAATAAGGATATCAAAGAGCAAAACAGCAAACACTATTATAAGCTGCATTTGGACACACTACGTTAATAGCAGCATGAGAGAAAATGGGTAGAATAATTAGTCAAGCGAAGCAGTGACCTGGCACAATAGCTAGTCGTGCTTCAGGTTTAGGTGCTTTTAGACTGCCTTTTTTCTCCTGTTTTTTAAAATGCCTGACCTACTGTAGACTCTGTGTTAGTGACTTTTTTACATCTGAAACAATTAAAGGAAAGCTCCTTAAAATCGCCCCCTATTTTTTCACCTTTCCTGTCAGTAGTTTTTCAACACCTATTTTTTTTTTTTGTCATTTTTCACTTACTTTTTTATTTTCCATCCATCAACTATCTCTATCCAGTTATTTCACCGGTCCTGTAAGATGCTGTTGTCACCATCTTGAACTCACCGTAGCATTTTTTAAAAGATGTGAAATAAAAGGGGAGCGAATATTTTCAAGTCTGATGTTCGATCTGATGTCCTCAGAGTCTGACAGTTAGACAGCACTGTGTCTGCTGTATGCTAGCTGTTTACAGTCACAATAGGAATGATGTTATACAATGAGTACTTAGCCCAGCACCCTGGCACTGGTGGTAGGTCAGTGAGCCATCACGTGGGAGACCCAGGTTTATATTGTGGATATAACACCTAACTCAAGCTGGGGGAGTCTCGGGGATGCTGCAGAAGTAGCATTCTCATAAAGTCCCCACATCACTGCAACAGCATCTCCTCTGACAGAAGTACTCAAACGTGTGGGCTCACCAGCCACATTATGGCACAGGCAGACCAATGTGGGATGAACCAAAGTAGTATTTACTATGGTGGGGGGGGGGTTGCTATGGGATGACACGAAGATGAGGATGATGATTGTGGGGACAACATGATGGATACAGCTCTTTTTCTGGTTGGGGTAACAAGGGCCATAAGAGTGGTGGGTATGTTGGGACATAGGTGACCGAAAAGATAGGGCTATAAATAATGGCCTAGCTGGTACAGTTCCATGGTTAACATTTCCTGGACCACTATCACATTTCCACACTGAAACATGTTAAAACAAGCATTTGTCAATGCCAAATGTTTGCTTGCTGGTATTAGCATTGGAAATGCAGGAGTTAGACAGATGCAGAATAGGAATGGCAGTGAAGTATTGAACTTCACACCAACCCCACCTCCATCCTGTAGAGATGGACAGGCACTGGGGTAAGCTGCCACATAATGTTTCTTGCGCATGCGCGCAAGCAAACATAAAAAGTACTGTAATAATTAAATGGCAGTTTTGGAAGAGAGAATACACACGGCCAATTCATGTGTTATAAAAATATTTTTTTTCCTAAGTGTGTGTATGCGTGTTTGATTTTATTTATTTTTTATTACAATTTATTTGAACAGGATAAACTATCTGAGATTAAAAATCTTATGTTAAGTGGTATCCTGGTTTTACTCATTTCCGCAGCTGGAATGGAAAACTGGAAGGTTAAGAGACTTGCTCTAAATCATACCATGAGTATTTGGCTCTAGGTCAGTTCTCAAGTCAGTGTTCTCTAACCTCTAGACTAGACCACACAGCCATCACTTAGTAATGCAGTAGCAGTCATTTTCAGTATGAGAGTGGCAGTAACACTAAATGTTGTGCTATGCAGGCACAGGGCACATATGATTTATTATGTATAAACATTCAAAAGAAGACAGCAGAATAAGGCCACTTGGTCCATCTAGTCTGTTCATTCTGATGTGCCACAGCTTAAGCTACTCACCCTGTGACCCCATCCTCACATCCTTTCCATATGCCCCTCCCATGACCCTTGCTTTACTACTGTATGTGGTTCCATGTTAAAATCAAGACCGCAAAATAGCGCAAGAAAAAACAGCGAATTCAAAACGGCGACTGGCAAGTTAGCGATGGTACATAATAGCGATGCAAATTCAGCTGAAGTGTCAAAATAGCACCAAGCGGTGCTTAGCACTGACCAAACTTAAAAAGACCATTCAATGGATAAGGCAGACTGAGCGTGGTTGTCCAGCAACCCCGTATTAATCTATCAGTTCTGTGTTGTCATTGACATTTACTGGTAGTTTACAGTTCAAAAGGCATTGGAGATAAATATGAACCGGGGCGCTTTACTAGGTTGAAAAGAAAAAATTACTCACCTTAGTACTTGCTTTTCTTCTCATGGAGTCTTGCTATATTATGACTATATGCAGTCAGCCACTGCAGCTGAACTGCCCCGGAGAGGAAAGAGTTAACTCGAGAGAGTCTGGAGTGCCACAGCGCGAGGGCGCTATACCAAAGCTCTATCTGGCCAGTTTCAAATGAAACTGTCAGATCTTTACGAAGCTAACACTAAGCAACAAGTCTGTGTGGAAAGCTCTACACTAGCCAAGTGGCTACCTACTAGTAGGAATAACAACAATATAAACAGCAATAATAATAATAATAATGAAAAATAGTATTATTAGTTTCTCCCTAACAAGCACTATTAGACCCCCCTTCCCCCAAGACTCAAGTCCAGGAAGGGGGCCAACATATTACTTAAAACAGAAATACCTAATTCCCTAACCCTAAATAAAGGGGGTGAAGGGAAGAACTAAAATGGCATGACACAGTGATTGCACTAATTTGCCACCCCTACCCAAGTAGAAGTTCTGAGAGGGGCAGGAGGGAGGGTGGTCATAATATAGCAAGACTCCATGAGAAGAAAAGTAATTACTAAGGTGAGTAATTTTTTCTTCAAACACCATGAAGTCTTGCTATATTATGACTATGTGCAGATTACACAGCAGTACCTCCATGGAGGAGGGTCAGAACCTACTTAGGAAATAGGCTCTGAAGCACAGCTGTGCCAAAACGAGCATCTCTCCTGGACTGAATATCCAGGGAATAATGCTTGGTAAAAGTGTGAACTGTTTCCAAGTAGCAGCTTGACAGATTTCCAGAATGGGAATATCTCTAGCAGCCGCTAGAGATGCAGCTGTACCCCTGGTGGAGTGAGCCCTCAGTCCTGAGGGGGGGTTCTCTACCTAGTTTTTGATAACAAAATTGGATACAAGAGACAATCCACCTTGCAATTGTCCTCTTAGTGGCAGGTTTCCCTTGCCAACCTCGCCATAGGTAAGGAAGAGTTGGAGGGATTCGAACCTGTGACCCTTGGTGGCTCCAAATAGTAGCTTAAGGCTCTTTGATGTCCAAGCTGTGCAGACTCCTCTCACCTGAGGAAGAATGCTCAGTGAAAAATACTGAAGAGAGATGGATTGGTTCAGGTGGAAATCTGAAACCACTTTAGGAAAAACTTTCTGTTAGTCCTGAGGACTACCTTATCTCTGTGGAAAGAGATAAAATCTTCTTCCACTGACAGGGCCTGTAGTTCATATCGTCTGGCAGAAGTGATAGCCACTAGGGAAAACAGTTTTCCAAGTCAGAACTTGAGCTCTGCTGAGGACAGAGGCTCAAAGGGGGTTGCATTAACTGAGCAATGCAAACATTCAGGTCCCAAGCGGAGCTGGTTCTAGAAAAGGAGGGTTGGTGTGAAGTAACCCTTTAAAAAACTTGGAAAGCACAGGGTGAGAAGAAAAGGAAGCAGGCTTCCCTGCTGACAGAAAAGCAGAGACAGCTGCCAGATGAACCTTTAAGGTAGCTGGCCTAAGGAATTTAAATGGACCAAATAGTCCAGTAAAATGGGCAGATCAGCAGATTCTGGGATAATCTGCTTCTCAGAACACCAGATGGAAAACCTTTTCCACTTAGAATTGTAAGTGGCCCTAGTGGAAGGCTTCCTTGAAGCCTTTAAAATATCCAAAACACCTTGAGAAAGGTGTAAGTCAGCAAATTCTAACTCCTCAAGAGCCAGGCCTTGAGATGGAGGGATTTGAGGTCCAGATACCACACTCTCCCCTGTGCATAGGCCAGTAAGTCGTGGACTCTGGGCAAGCTCAGGGCAGGGTGGACTGTCAAGGACAGAAGCAGTGGGTACCAGGGCTGTCTGGCCCAATCTGGAGCAATCAGAATCACCTTGCAGGGCTGAGATCTGATTTTTACTAGTACCCTGAAAAGAAGGGAAAAGGGGGGAAAGGCATACAGGAACCTCCCTTTCCAATCCAACTGAAAGCGTCCAGGGGACTGATCCCAGCACTGAAGGCCTGCAACAAAACAGAGGAAGTTGGTGGTAGTCTGGGGCTGCGAAAAGATCTATCTGAGGGGTGCCCCATCTGGCAAAACTGACCCCAGCACCTGAGGATTCAGAGCCCATCGTGATGGCCCGAGAAATCCTGCTGAGGGCATCCGCCAGGACATTGTCCTTCCCTGGAAGGTGAACTGCTATCAGGGAGGTGTTCAGGGAGTAAGCCAGAGACCACAACTTCATTGCTTCGGTGCACAAGGCTGATGACCGAGTGCCCCCTTGCTTGTTGATGTACCACATTGTTGGGGTGTTGTCTGTCCTGACTTGAACTACTTTGTTCTGGACAGAAGCTGAAAACGCCTGAAGAGCTAAAAGGACAGCTCTGAGTTCCAAAAGATTGATGTGGAGCAGAGATTCCTGGAGAGACCACACTCCCTGAGTGGACAGGTCGCCCAAGTGAGCTCCCCCCTAACAGGGAAGCATCCGTGGTGAGGGTGAGGGAGTGGGAAAGCGAAATGAAAGGAACCCCTTGTTTTAGATTGCTTTGATCCTGCCACCAGTGTAAGGCCAGGATCAGGGTTTGGGTCACTGGAACCAATTTGGAAAGGGGTCCCTCCTTTGAGACCAATAGGCCCTCAAATGGAACTGAATGTCCCTCATCTGAATCTTCTCCTTGCACTACAGCTGTGGAAGCAGCCATGTGCCCTAGGAGTTGCAGAAAATGCCTTGCTGGTCGAGAGACCCGCAGGGTAAAGGAGGATGCCAGGGCAATGAGTCTGTCTACCCTTTCGAGGGGAGAAATGCCTGGCTAACTTTGTGTTCAATTCTGCACCTATGAAAGTTAGTACCTGAACTGGTTCGAGAACTGACTTTGGTAAATTCAGCAGGAATCCCAGGAAGTGAGAAGCTGCTGGGTGACTTGCAAGTGGGATTTTACCTGATCTGGGGACTGACCCACCATGAGCCAGTCGTCCAGGTAGGGAAACACAGCAATCCTTGCCTTCTAAATGAGCCACTACCACAGCTAGACATTTCGTGAATACCCTTGGCGCAGAGGTAAGGCCGAAGGGCATTGCCCTGAACTGGTAGTGGCCTGAGGGTAGTTCAACCTGAGGTACTTTCGGTGAGAAGGCCTGATCAGAACATGAAAATAGGCATCCTTGAGGTCCAGGAAGCTAACCAATCCCTGGCCTCAGGAGGGCAAAATCATTGTCAGAGTTAACATTTTGAACTTTGGTTTCAAAGATGCTTGTTCAGGTACCTTAAATCTAAAATGGGCCGCCATTCTCCTGTCTTTTTGGGGTAAGAAAGTATCTTGAGTACAGCCCTTGCCCTGATGGCAAGGAGGGACCCTTTCTACTGCTTTGCAGTCCAAAGAGAAGAAACCTCTGCTTCCAAAGCAAGGGCTTCTGAAGGATTTGCAGGTGGAAAATGTCTGGCTCTCATCTTGGAAACTGTTTGAAGCTGAGAACCAGACCCTGGCCTATTACCTCCAGAACCCACCTGTCGAAGTTAGGGACACCCAGTTCTGGCTGAAATAAACCAACCTGCCCCCCACTGGTACAGGAGAATTGGCCCTGGGCACCCCATCAGGGTGCCTGCTTGCAGTAGCCTTAGGCTGAGGGAGGGGACGGTTTACTTGTGCCCGTGCTTACCTCTGCCTCTAAAGAAACCCCTCTGTGCAAATGCAGAGGAGGCCTGAAATTGGTAAAAGGCCTGTGGAAAGGCCTGCCCCCTACCTCTGGGGCGTGCCTCTGTGGAGTGGCATGCCTCTCCTTAGCCAGGCACTGTAGGTAGTTCTGTATTCATCCATCTTTTCATATAGTTTTCTGTTTGTTCCCAAACAGAGAATTACCACAACAGGAAAATCCATAGCCTTTGACTGAGTATCTTGGGACAGATTAGTGCATCTGAGCCATGCCAACCTCTGGAAAGCTACAGAAGTGGCCATGACCCTAGAGGAAACATCATTAACATCAACAGCAGTATGAAATTGAACTTTAGAGGCTTCAATGCCATCAGCAGCCACCTGTTCCAACTCACTAGCCAGCTGGCCATGGGCCTGCTTGGCTAACTGCAATACTGTGTCCCACCTAGATTTCTGATATCTAGCCACATAAGCCATATAATTTGCCTGCCTGAGTCCCAAAGAAGCTGCCATATACTGTTTTTCGCCATGGCATCAATCTTCCTGGAATCCTTATCAGGAGGATGTGAGGCCAGAGGAATATTAGCCTTGTCACAGGCTGCAGCTTGTACCACACCTACATGACTACACTGCTCAGTGAGGAAGTCTGTATCGAGCCTGACAAGGTATATCTTCTGTCCATTTTTTATCTACAGGAGGGACAGAATGAGGATTTTAAAATCTTTGTTGTTTGCTTCTAAATGACTTATGCAAAGGAATAGACAACCTCCTAGACTCTAGTATATCCATCATTTCTACATAATCAGGCTCCTCTTGCTCATCCACAGCTTCCTCTAAAGGAAGCTGGAGGGTTTCTGCAACCTTTTGTAAAACATAAAATGAGAAGGGACTCAGACAGAATAGGAGGAGATTCTAAAGGTCTGTCTGGAGAAATGTCGGTTCAATGAGCACGTCCAGACCCTCCCAGCCACACATGTAATGATCAAATTCGTCCTCCCTCTCCTGTGGTTCATAAAATTCCTCAACATCATACTCCTGAACCACTGGCACTGAACGAACCAACCTTTTACCAACTGTAGGTGGTCGGCAGGACCCTGAGACAGTGACTGGACAATCTGTATGGCTTTAGCTATTTCTGCAGCAGTTGGAGAGACAATTTTGGACTCCAAACCTACTGATTTCTTTGTCTTTTTCACTGAGACTGGTTCCCCTGAACCAGCCTTCCTTTTGCCCGAGGAAGTCTCACCCTGGTCAGAGGGCACTCCCTCTGGTCCAGTGGGTACTGGACCGGGCTGGCCATCCGGGTCAGCGGATTTCTTGTCCTCTCGTTCCCTGAGCCGGCCCAATCTCTTTTCCAGGGTGGCTGCAGGGAAATTTTTACACACCTGGCAGTCTGACAGGAGGTGGTCAGCCCCCAGACAATAAACACAAGTGGTGTGTGGGTCAGCCTTGGCAAAGAGCTTCCCCACAGACATCACAGTGTTGAAACCCAGTGGGCCGAGTTTTTCTTTTGGGTTTCTCAGACATAATGCCAGCCTAACCAAAAACTTGCCCTTTTGATGGCAGCGCCAGGCAAGACACCCTTATCGGTTCCTAACCGTGTCACGGGTATTTGAAAAAACCTATTTTAAAAGCAAGGTTTTTTTAGAACCGATAAGAACCGGAAACCGCACTCTAAAAGCCCAACCACACTTTAAAACGTTAAATTAAGCAAACCGATCGGTTCAAAACCGAACCGATAATTGAATTTCCACACAGACTTTAAATTTTCTACTTACGGTTTACCAGATAGAGCTTTTAACCGAAATGCGGTAAAATAAATACTTTTGCGGTTCAAATGAACCGAAAATACTCGCTTGAACGAGAAATGAACCGATGTGAAGGAGCTGATCTCGGGCGACTGTTCAGTGAAGCGGAGTAAAGAATCTGACAGTTTCATTTGAAACTGGCCAGATAGAGCTTTGGTATAGCGCCCTCGCGCTGTGGAACTCCAGACTCTCTGGAGTTAACTCTTTCCTCTCCGGAGCAGTTCAGCTGCAGTGGCTGACTGCATATAGTCATAATATAGCAAGACTTCATGGTGTTTGAATGTATAATTATGCATTCCAGTTTCAGAAACTCCACTAATTCTCAAGATCTGCACTTGCATTTTTTCAAACTGCATTCTTTCCGACAAATTTTCTCATAATGGCTTTACAAAAATCGTCCTGTTCATTTATTAGTCTAACTTATCAGTCAAGGAAATCTGTAATGAACAAAAGGAGCCAAAGGCAATACAAAACATTGGTAAAAATCTATATGTGTTATACGGTTAGTTATTAATTATCAATGTAAACATGGACCCTTGGTCATATATGCTGGTTTTATTAGGTGCTTGATGGCTTTGTACAATTTCATTAAATACAGTGAGCACTGAATATGAATCACAGGTTGGAATAAGGAGGTATGTTGTTATTTTTTTAAATTGAAATGTGAGCTGTTGTTTAAAGAGTTTCTGAATTAGGAGGTAGCAGTTGCTATAGCACAAGTGAGCGCTGAATCTGAATTTTTTTCTCTAATTCGGCAGTCGCGACTGTGGTTGCATAAACGGCAGTGGTAGTCGCTGTACTGGCTAATGCGCTCCTATGTCTGGTCGCCATTATACAGATCACTATTTTGTATTCACTTATTTATCAGTCGCGATTGTACAGTCGCTATTTTAACGGGATACCCTGTATGTCTATCCCAGGCTCTCTTGAAGCTGCTTACTATCTTCAACGAGAACATTTTTTCCAGCAGCGTATAACAACTGGCCACCACCCTCTCAGTGAACAAGTTGTTTCATAACCTCCCTCCTAAATTCCCCCTTCCCCCCAGTTTAAGGCCATGTCCCCTCATGTTACGGCAGCCACTTATCTTGCAGAGACTCTCCTTATCCACCCTATTTATCCCTTTCAAGTACCTGAAGGTCTCAATCATGTTCCTTCTCTCCCTCCTCTCCTCCAGAGAGTACATGTTCAGGGCCTCTATCTTCTCTTCATATGCTTTGCCCTGCTGACCCGTGATCATCTTCGTTGCCCTCCTCTGGACCGTCTCCAGCAAGTTATTGTCCTTTATAAGGTGTGGGCTCCAGTACTGTACTCCATGTTCTAGATGTGGCCTTACCAGTGACCTGTACAAGGGCAGTATAACCTCCTCTCAACAACTGCTGATCCCTCTGGCTATGAATCCCAACATCTTGTTTGCCCTTGCTGCGGCTTTCTTGTTCTGCACAGAGTGCTTCTGGTCGCTAGTGATCATCACTCAGAGGTTGATCCTAACATTATTTTACTGGCCCGGAGCATAGTGCAAACTGCCTCGGGCCAGTGCAGTCATCCCCCAACTTTCCTGGCCTGGCTAGTGCAATCTAGCCATTATTTGGTTAATGGCCCTTTAGGGAATTGCAAGAGAAATGTGTTTCTGTTTTTCTTTTTTTTTGTCTGAATAGTCATTTTTATAGCATAGAAACTCCTCCCAAGCCCTGCAACTGGCTAAGAGACAGATTTCGCACATACTGGATGCCTCAGAGAGAAAACTGTCTCATCACATCAAGGATTTCATGGCAGTTTGGCAAGAAGACAGAACATCACAGTCGTGCCACAAATTTTGCCACTTCTGATAAGGCTCATAATTTAAAATTAATATGTGGTAAAAATATTGTGTACTAGTCTCTAGCAGCCAGCATGTGCAACGGACCCAGCTCCCCTCCAGGCAGAATGACCAGCCACCCCATTAATGTGGCTTCCTGACTTGCATATCAAATTGAGAGAAATGAGGGAAAAGTCAATAAAGAGCAGTTTAGGTGGCTGGGGTGCTCAAACTGTCTGCTTTAATAAGAGAGAGAGTGTCAAATGCAGTCTGAGTGTGATCAGAGGCTTGGGTGTGCTGTGGAGGATTCTCAGTTTTGGCCTGGTCAAATTGGAGAGTTGGCAAGTCTGCAGCGGGTGTTGTGAGTGCACTGTGGCTGTCTAGGCATGGCAGGGATAAAAATTCCCCTGCTATCGAGATCTTCGTGCCTTCTAAATTTTTCCACTGCGGTCGGCCTTCCAGAGATACAGCTTTTTAGTGTGATCACTGCAGTGTCAGTGATGACATGAAGACAAAGGCTTTGTGTCAATACTTTTCAGTCATGCGTGGTAGCTCTCTCCTGCTTGATGATGTAATCTCCCGCTTCTGATTCGCAGAAGGAGACAATGACCGGCAAGCAGGAGAGGCTACCACGCTGGTGACTGAAAAGACCGGCATGATGCCTTGCTCCTTCACATCACCACCGCATGCTGCAGTAGTGGAATAAAAAACAGCAGGCTCTGGAAGGCCGACTGCCGCAGAAAAATTCAGAAGGTACACATCTGCTTAACTGTTCGGAGATCTTCTGTGAGCCACAAGATGTATGCCACCACTGAAAGCAGCTCTGCAGCAGACCAAGAAACACTGAAGGGAAACAGAATGACAGTGGGGCGGCTCAGGTGGGACTGGAAGTAGCGGACAGCGTGCAGGGGCTCCCCCCTGCGTCAAGACCAGCTGCTGACCGAAATACGCTGTAGTATGGATTTTCTGGCCTAATATGAAACATTTATTGCTGTGCCTCCATCTCCCTCCCTACAATGCTCTCTTGGAGCTATTGCCTTTGACTTAAATGATTATAAGAAAAAAAGGAACAACTGCAAAAAGGAAATCAGAGAAGCAAAATTAATATTTTTAAGTAACAAATGGAAAATCTGCCTAACCCCTCCTAAAATTTGGGGTTCTATTAGATCTCAATTAACTCCATTTAATGAAGCAAGCCCTAGTATGCAAAAGGACAGGGCAGTATTGACTGACCGTACTTCAACTGCTGATTCATTTAATTTACAATTCACTAACTTGGATACGTATCAGAAAGGTCAGCAGGAACAAGATATTACTGATCAGGAAGTTAAACTAGCTGGGCCGAGTTTTTGTCTAAAAACTACTAAAAGTGTTGAAGTATTAAAACTGCTCAAGAAGTTAAAAAATGATAAGGCACCTGTTTGTGATGAACTTCCACCTAAACTTCTGGCACTTGCAGCATCCAAAATTGCTGATCCCCTTAGCTTAATATTCAATTTATCATTTCAAACAGGAGAAATATCCAACCTGTGGAAAAGGTGTTACAAAATACCTATACATAAAACAGGGTCCCAGTCAAAGTTTAGTAACTTTCATCCCACATCAATTCTGTCAGCACTTTCAAAAATACAGGAAAAAATAGCATACTCAAAGCTTAACGACTATATCAGGACCCATGACTTAATCTCCACCAACCAGCATGGTTTTAGGGGGGATAGAGCACTGAGACTGCCTTGGTTGGGTTCACTGACACTGTCTATAGGGCTACCGAGACCGGAGACCTTACAGGGGCAGTGTTCGTGGACCTAACCAAGGCATTCGATCTGGTAAAACGTCTTGAGCATGTGGGAATTGGAACCCACACAATTAGTTGGTTCAGGGACTATCTCGTCAATAGGCTCCAGTGTGTTAAATTTAATGGGGTTTTTTTTCTATATTCCGCAGGGTGCAGTGTGGAGTCCCCCAAGGCTCCATATTGGGCCCTTTACATTTCATTCTTTTCATTGACTCTATCGCACAAATACTACAAAATTGTGACTTAATACTCTATGCATATGATGCAGCACTGCTGCCTCATAGTACATCTGTTTTAGAAGTCAATTGTACATTTAGCCGTAAGTTTATTAAAATTCAGAATTGGTTCTGTCAGAATAACTTGGACTTAAACAAAATTAAAACAAAAGCTATGTAGTTTGGATCTGATGTTAAAAAAAATATTCAAGTGATTTTACAGTATGCTCCCAGGGGGAAGTCCAACTGAGACTGTGGACTTGTTTAAATATTTAGGTATTATGTTGGACCCACCCTTAAAATTGAATCTTCATATGGATAAAGTCACTTCCAATTTACATGCAAAGACAGGAACACTATACCAATTATGAAATTACCTAACGAAAGATACACATATTACCATTGCTCAACAAAACTCCTCCCAATACTGAATTATGCTTTGCTGATCATCGATACCGCTCCTGTCTGTACTGTATCTAGAAAAGAAACAGTACTACAAAAAATAGGGACATTTGCACTTCTGGCTCCTTACCGTATACATCGCTGCCAAATATTAAATCAACTTAATTTGCTTTCTGTACAGAATAATTACAGGCTTTCAATATCTCGTTTTACATTCAAAATAAATACAGGGGTTCCAGCTACATTAAGAAATTCACTCATCAATTATTCCTCCAAATATGAGTCAGGATCATCTACAAAGTCTCAACTGGTCTTGTCCCTTGTACGAACTAATGTAGGCAAGAGATATTTTGCCTACTGTGTGTTCCTGTTTGGAATACTTTGCCCATCGATGTTAAGAAATCTACCTCTACTAATACCTTTAACAAGGCAGCTTTTAACCATTTTAAAAGTCTGAACAAATGTGTACGTAAATGAACTGTATTCTGTTTCTGTCATTTTTGTATTTTATCATCAATAGACCAGACCAAGAAAGAGTAGGAAGGTTACATGAGGGAGTGGTTTGAGGGGGGAGAAATCACAGTGGATAGGGTGAGAGAGGCACTTCGAAATCTGAAAACTGATAAGGCGCCGGGACTAGATGGAATACATCTGAGGGTTATGAAGGAATTGGCGGATGTGCAGGCAGCCCCATTGGCTGCACTCTTTAACATCTCTCTGCGGACGGGATGGGTGCCACAGGACTGGAGGGTGGCTTATGTGGTACCTATACATAAAGGGGGGTCTAGGAAGGAGAGGGAGAATTATAGGCTGGTCAGTCAGACATCTGTAGTGGGCAAAGTAATGGAGGGCTTTATCAAGGAGAGGCTTGGGGGGCAGTTGGAAAGGTTAGGACACCAGGATAATAAACAGTATGGCTTTGTCCCAGGGAGATCGTGTCAGACCAACCTCGTAGAATTTTATGATTGGGTGATGGAGGCCCTGGATAGACATAGGCCAGTGGATGTCCTATACCTAGATTTCAGCAAAGCGTTCGATTCAGTACCTCATAGTGGACTGATGGCAAAATTGGGGGAGGGAGGAGCTAAATTGGGTTGAAAATTGGCTTTCGGGGCGTTTACATAGGGTAATGGTGGGTGGGATATTATCCTCCCCTAGGAAGGTAATCAGTGGAGTCCCTCAAGGTTCAGTAATGGGGCCACTCTTGTTCAATGCCTATGTCTCGGATATAGGGAGGGGGGTTAGAAATAGGTTGAGTCTTTTTGTGGATGATTAAAAATTGGGAACACTGGTGGATAGTGAGGAAGCGAGGGAGATAGTCCAGGGAGATCTGGATACCCTGGAGGGGTGGTCAAGGAGGTGGGGACTGAAATTTAATGACGGGAAATGTAAAGTTCTTCATTTGGGGTCAAAAACCCTGCCCATGTATATATCCTGGGAGGGGTCACACTACATGCCACATTGGGAGAAAGGGATTTAGGGGTGGTGGTAGATGTTAAAATGAATAACTCTGAAAATTGTAGAATAATTACAGCCAAGGCAAACAGGATATTGGGTTGCATAGCCAGGGGAATTACGTCCAGAAGCAGAGAGGTGATTCTCCCTCTATATAATGCCTTGGTCAGGCCGCAGCTGGAGTACTGTGTGCAGTTCTGGAGACCTCATCTGAAGACGGACATAGCGCTGCTGGAAAGGGTCCAGAGGAGAGCAACCAGGATGATTCAGGGTATGGAGGGGAGGCCTTGTGAGGAGAGACTGGAAGAGCTCGGGCTTTACTCACTGGAGGAGAGGAAGGATAGGGGAGACATGACAGAGGTTTTCAAGTATGTAAAGGGAATAATTTGGAGTGGAACCAGGGAGTTGTTTAGGCTAAAGAAGGGGGAGTGACCAGGGGACATGAGTGGAAGTTGGAGGGGGGAAATTACAAGGGGGAATGTAGGAAGCATTTTTTTCACTGACAGCGTGGTAGAGCCATGGAATGCGCTTCCAGGGAAGCTGGATGAGGAGGGCACAGTGGAGAGCTTCAAGAAGGAGTGGGACAGGTACAAGGGGAAACTGAATCTAAAGAAGTCACTCTTGGGTGTGGCAGGTGGTGAGGTGGGCAGCCATTAGGTTGCTGGCTTTCGAGCAGACAAGACAGACCATTTGGCCTATTCTGCTGGCTTTTTAGTATGTTAGTATGTTAATATAAGTATACTTGCATGTTATATGTTTACCTGACTTCAGGTCATACCTGAAAACGGAATGTAAATTCCAGTGTACTTAACTGCAATATCAAAATAAATGAAATGGACTAAAACCAGGCCCAAGGGGAGTGCGGCATCCTCAGAGGGAAAAATGGCTAGCAGCTCTGTGAGCTGGCAGTAGTCGGGTGGAGGACCCAGCAGGAGAGAGCCACAGAGAGAGGAGGCCACACTGTCTGACTTTGAGCGAGTTCTGTGGACCTGGCAAAGTCTCTGAGCAAAATGTCTGGAGTTTTTATTCTTTCTAGAGCTTCCCAAATGTCATAGCTGTTACCCCAAATGCAAACACTGCAGACAAAAGTCACGATGATGAATTTAGCGGGTTAATGTTGGAGGAACTCAAGCTTCACACAGTGTCTGCAGTGCATGTAATTCTTGATCAACGTGAGATGATGAGGGATTATATCTTAGGTAGACCAAAGTTTAGTTGTGTTTAAAGACTATAGCTGAGTAAGTGGACCTGTGGATTGCTGGAAGGGAATTCTACAGGCAGAAGTAGCCCACAAAATGTGTTTTATCATGTGGGATACACTCAAGTTTTTATAGAAATTCAGGGGACAGATAAGGCAGTCATGGACCCAGTGTAATTCCATGTTTAAAAAAAAAAATAGCAGGGGGCGGAGGTTGCCAATCACGATGGTGGCAGCTTAACTGAAACTGAAGGGACCCCAGGTGATCTACTTGTGCCCATCCGATAGTCGGCAGCGTCAAAAGAAATCAAAAATGGCTTGTACAGTACCCGATTCTACAACTTCTGAGCTTTCAAAAAATACATTGCCTGCAGCTTGCATGATATTGTAAACGGTATTACCACCGAGTGAAGACAGAACGGGCACTCACCTCTCATACTGGGTAAGGGACAAGGCTGGAATCCCCAGTCTCACAGTTAGATACGGGATGACTGGTGGCATGGCACGGAGACTAGGGGACACGACTCAGACTATGGCAAACTTACCACTGTGCTCTGCAGCTTCGGAGGTAGCTAATATCACTGCACTGTTGAACAAAATACTTAACGACACAGCAGAACTAAAAGCAACAACTTCAAGCATGAGCCAGGAGGTGCAGGCTGTCACTATACTGGTGTTGAGCATGGAAACAAATGGTGCAGCACCAAGGTGAAATACTCCAATCGCACCAGAAGCATCATGGACAGATTCAATATTTACTGAACAAGGTTGACAATATGGAAAACAGAGCTCGCCTCAAAAACATCAGCATTATAGGTGTGCCCGAAGGTGTGGAGGGCAGGGACATGATCTCATTCTTGCAAGGTGCTTTACCGACCATGCTAAAGTTTAACAATGGGGCGCCACTAGAGCTAGAAAGAGCCCACAGATCTCTAGCTCCCAAACCAAGACCCAGTGAGCACCCCCGCCCAATTTTGTGTACATTTCTCTGTTATCCTGCTGACAGCAGCCTGGGAGAGGAAAGAAATGACATGGTAAGGCAACAAAATCCAACTTTATCAGGACTACTCCCAGAATCTGTCCCGCAGACAGATGACATATGGGGGAGTAAAACAAGAGCTTTATAAATTGAACATTTCAGCCTCTCTCAGATACCCTGCCTCTCTGAGCACACACTATAATGGTGAATTCCTGTTATTTGACAATCCGGCTGAAACTGAGCGTTTTCTCCACGAGGTCCACAAGGAGAGAGACCTGACATGTCAGCCCCCATTGAAGCCTTGTGGCGCTAGCCGTCAAGAGATGGAGTTAAGCTCGGCTGACACTGATGCACTCACTACGTGCCAACCTGGTGATACAACTCCAGCAGAAGCCTGGCAGCAAGTACAGTGGGGAAGCAGAGGAGGATGAACAAGACAGAAATGCAAAGTAAGAGCATGGTCCAGGAGCATACAGAGACAGCACAGGATCTCCAACATAAGCAGCACTTCTCCTGGGAATACTCAGGTCAAAGTCTCCAATCGATTAGAGGCTCTGAGAGACTTGATCCCTACATTGCTGGATTTGTCCGGAGGAAAAAATTCAGAAGAAGCGGAGGATCACCCGCTGGACACATCCTACAATAATTGGGCTCTGATTTGCCAAGAGTGGGCAGACTGCATTGCAGAGGTGGCCGAGGAATCAAGCCAGCAAGGTCTTCCGAGGCAAAACAGAAATGCCTACCCCACCAACCGCAAGGGAACAACAAAACTGATCAGCATGTAAGTAAGGCTCAGTGGTCCCCTTCAACGAACTAACTTTGGGAGTCTCAGCAGTTCAAAAGTTTTTTGCAGAGTCGGGTTTCAGAATGCTGGCAGTGGCTTTTGGTACCAATCAATCAATTTAAAATGGTGGCCCAAACTCTGTGATACATGTGGTTGTCCTGTAGATCTGGGAATGCATTACAGGACAGAAGCTTGCTGGGCTCTGGTTCTCCCAGACTTGTACTGATGGTATGATGGACCGAGCAACTCTTTGAGTCTGCCAAGATGGCCCCCTAACATAACTGGCTGCTCCAACGAAAGCCTGGGTATGAAAAGAAAGTAAGAGGTGGGGGCTGGCTAGGGGGATCCCTGCTTATGTTATTAATGACTATAAATAGTCCCCTTCAAGGTTTTTCTTTACTGTCGCTGGTTAGCGAGCAAGATTAGGCTCGGTGAATCACTCCTGTTTTCAAAATGTGGCGAGGCAATTCCTGGTATAAAGGGAATCAGTGGTAGCCATACAAAGTGCGCCCAGCACAAAGCAGTAGTGCAACAGAGCCCCTCTAAGCTGGCCCAGCCCTCACTGTACCTGCCATGTGTGTAAGTTTTAAAGTCGTTGGAGTAGTTTTATGCTCCTGTGTTTATGTCATGCACATAGTTAGCTCTCGAGGTTGTTGCTCTGTACAAGTCTGTTTAGGGCAGGGGTTAGTTGGAAGATGGGGGGATGGCTGGTGAAAGCATGGGGTAGCCTGCATCTCCCCCTCCCAGAAGATAAGCAACCTGGTGCACCATTGTAAGGGGGGGGGGCAGACGAATACATTAATTATCTAAACAACATAGTAATGGGTGTGGAGAGTCAAGGTGATGAAAAGGCAGATGTTCCTCCTTTCCCATCTTTGTGAATACCTCTAGTATGGTTAACACCCCCCAGAGAAGGGGGGGGAGGATATGGAATGCATGAAGCCAGTGGTATGTATGTAAAGAACTAGCCTGTAGCTGTAAGTGTACTCAAAAGGGAATGAAACAAGCTAAAGAAGGTATCATGGCAAGGTACTGAATCAAGGAATGTTGATGCCTACTGTCAGTTAAAGGTAGTGCAAAACATGGGAGAAGAAACGGCCTCATCAGAGGTAGAAAAGCCGCTGTTGGTATACAGGGGGTACATCTTGGCACCCTTCCAGATTTTTTCCAGAGGGAAATAAGCACACTAAAGAAAAGCCCGGCCCCCCCCCCGGTAAAATAATAAGGCAAGATCAGGGGGGTTGGGCACAACCAAAGCAGGGGGCTTTTCCCCCTCCCCCAATAGAGCTACAGGAGGTGGACATACCTAGGGTTTAGATGCTGGCACAGGGCCACAGTGGGATTAGTATCTCCACTGGTGTCCCGAGATCATATTCCAGCTCAGAACTTGTGAAAAACAGGGGTGTTAAGTACATTCCCCACCTGTTTTATCTTTGGTTACAGAAACCCTTTGGTGCATAAGGGTGGCTTTCAGTTTAGCAATACATAGATACATAGATACATAGACAGTGTCGGCAGATAAGGGCCTATGGCCCACCCAGTCTGCCCATTTGAGCTTGTAAGTTCAGTTTGTTTTCCTAGAAGTCTGTTGCCCCTTACCCCTGACCTCTAGAATTCCTTTATGTCTATCCCATGCATTCTTAAATCCCGTGATTGTTTCAGCCCCCACCACTTCCTCTGGCAGGGTGTTCCACTTGTCCACCACCGTTCTGTGAAGAAATTCTTTCTCATGTTTCCTCTGAATCGTCCTCCCTCCAACTTCATCCCATGCCTCTAGTCCTGGAACATCTTTTTCGCTTAAAATAGTGTTTTCCTGCACCCTGTTCCTCCCTGTAAGATACTTGTATGTCTCTATCATATCCTCTCTCCCTCCTCTCCTCCAGGGAGTACATGTTCAGTTCCTTCAACCTGTCTTCATAGGACTTGTGATGCAATCCATGCACCATCTTTGTTGCCCTCCTCTGAACCTTCTCTACCCTGTCTATGTCCTTACGTGAGGTATGGTCTCCAGAACTGTACACTGTACTCCAGGTGGGGCCTCACTAGTGTCTTGTATAGCGGAATTATGACCTCCCTTTTCCTGCTGGTGATGCCCCTGCCTATACATCCCAGCATCCTATTTGCTTTACCTGCTGCCTTGTCACACTGTTTCCCTACCTTGAGGTCATCAGAGATGACAACCCCAAGATCCTTTCCTGCTTGGTGCATGCTATATCCTCACCCCGAACTGATATATTGTGCCAGGTTTTTGTGCCCCATATGCATTATCTTGCACTTCTTTGCATTGAATTTCAACTGCCAAACCCTTGACCATTCTTCAAGTTTCTGCAGGTCACTTCTCATTCTGTCTACACCCTCTGGTGTGTCTACTCTGTTACAGAGCTTTGTGTCATCAGCGAACAGTGAAATTCTGCCTTCTAGATCCTGCATAATGTCACTGATGAAAATGTTGAACAGGACGGTCCCAGCACTGATCCCTGTGGTACCCCACTGGTCACTTTTCCCTCTGTGGAGTGACAGCCATTTACCACCACCCTCTGTGTCCTGCCACCCAGCCAGTTACCTACCCACCACACTACTGTCCTGCCCACACCCATATTCCCCAGTTTGTGCAATAGTCTTCTATGTGGCACACTGTCAAAGGCCTTGTTGAAGTCCAGATAGGCCATGTCCACTGCCTCCCATGATCCACCTCCTAGTCACCCAGTCAAAAATTCAACGAGGTTGGTCTGACATGACCTCCCCTGGTAAAACCATGCCTTGGGTCCTGTAGTCCGTTGACAACCAGATGTTCCACCAATCTCTCCTTCAGTAGTGCTTCCATGATCTTCCCACTACTGAGGTGAGGCTGACTGGTCTGTAGTTCCCTGCTTCCTCTTTGTTCCCACTTTTGTATAAGGGGACTACATCTGCTGTCCTCCAGTCTTTGGGTACCTCCCTGTTTCCAGTGATCGGCTAAACAGGATAGCCAGAGAGTTCAGCCACCACCTCTCTTAGTTCTTTAAGGACCCTGGGGTGCACCCGTCTGGCCCCATTGCTTTATCAACTCTTATTACTTCCAGTTCCTTCAGGACTCTTTCTTGTAAAGGGACTTGTGTCCATTTCTGCACCATTCTCACCCCTTGTACTCCCTTCAGACCCATTACCCCCCTCTTCCTCAGTAAAGACTGAGCAGAAATACCTGTTCAATATGTCAGCTTTACTGTTGTCATCCTCCACGCGGCTCCCATCCTCCCCCTTCAGTCTCACTATCCCTCCCTTTGTCTTTCTTTTTTCACTTATGTACCTGTAAAAGGTTTTGTCCCCTCTACCCACTGATTTTGCAATGTGTTCTTCTGTCTGAGCAATGGTCCTGATGTTTCAGTCACCGGCGACCAGTTGATGAATTTGGTTATGGATCCGCGGAGGCCCAAGCTCCCTTTGCACCTCTGACCCACACAAGTTTTGTGGTAAAGGTTACAAAGGTTTGAGGAGGTGCTAAGGGGTAGATTAGGTTCCCCACAGGGGTAACTTCTGGGATCGGAGGGAGGTTAAGGGCTCCCTAATCCATATGGCAGTTCCCTGGATATTAGTCTTAGGAAATTTAGAGGCCAATACACAGATTATTTTTATCCTGTTTTATGATATTACATTTAGGTTCTGGTTTACGAAGGTTAAATAGTGTGAGTGTGAGTGTGTGGCCCAGAGGCTGGGCAACCGTAACATTAGAACCAGTGTAGCTGGTCAGTATATACGGCGGTTCTTTCAGTAATCACAATGAGTCTGAAGTTAAAATATAAAAGTGGAGTAAGATGGGAAAGGGGGAGAATACAGAAAGTTTGTACAGTACTCAGCAGGCAACGGTATAAGGCAGGGGAGGCAGTGACACAGGGACATGGGGGTCCGGCAGCAAGGGAAGAGGTGCTCCCATCACATATGGAGTTTCAAGCATGGACAACACCGACTCAGTACTGCAATAGAGTACAAATAATAGATAATGGCTAACTTAGTTTCTATAGTGCCTACCTCATGGAATGTGAGTGGTCTAAACTCATCAATTAAAAGAAAGGTGTTGTCCAGGTTGAGACAACTGCGTATTCAAGTAGTCTTCCTGCAGGAAACAAAACTGTCAGGCCACGAAGCCCTCAAGATGAAAAGGGAGTGGGTGGGATGGGAGGTGCACAGTGTCTCAGGGAAAACAAAAAGAGGGGTCTCCATCCTGTGCCACAAACAACTAAAATGGAAACCCATTACGCATGTAGTGGATGACCAGAGGAGATGGGTTACTGTGAAGGTATCCACCTCCAAGGGCCCAGTTCTCCCGCCAAGAGATTGTCCATGTTCAATCATAAGCTGAAGACACAGAGACCTTCCTGGTGGCCATTAAGAGTATCCACTACTCTTCACAAACACCCCTGTCTTAACAATTTCCTCCTCTCAGGAGTCAGGCTATTAACTGCAACACCTTTGGGTTTGGATGCAGAATTGGTCTTTGGGAGAAAAAATTCTCCCGAAGAGGAAACCGGAACTGCACGTCAGGCTGGATTCAATAGGTCTAAGAAAAAAGCCCCCACTGGCCACCCTGGTACTGTCAGAAGAAAATGTCCTTTTAAGTGTCTCATGTAGCAAATGACCTTGGGAAGGAGCGGCAGAGAAGGGAACAAATCTGCTCTGAAGGAATCTCATGGCTGGGACAACAGCATCCACTACTTTTGGCTGCGGACACTAGTATCGAATGAAGAACTTTGGTACCTGAGCACTCCTAATGGGATGTGAATAGGTCGAACTGAGGCTGACAGACTCTTCTTCACAGAAGGTAAAACACTTCTGGGTTTAACACCCACTGTCCTGGATGGGCAGTCTCTCAACTCAGCCAACTGGCCTGAATGTTCAGCTCTCCTACCAGATGAACTGCCGAGAGGCATTGAAGGTTCTCCTTTGTCCACAGTAACACTTTGGATACTTCTGCTAGCATCTCCATGCTTCTTGTGCAACTTTGATTTGACCTTACTTTTATGGCCTTAGTAGAATGGAAGAGCAAGCTGATCTGCCCTCATCGCCAAGACATTTATCTGTAGCTGTCACACAGTTCAATCACTGGACTTGGTCCCGAACCATGCCCCAGCCTGACAGGCTGGCATCGTCATCAGAATCAGCTCTGGCGGGGCTTCTATTGGGGACTCCTTTCTTAGGTCCTCAGGATTCTCCCACCACATCAGCGACTGTCTAAGTGGCCGGGTACATGGAATGAAGGCCTGGTAGTCCTCCAAGGTCAGGTTCCAGACTGCCAGCACCCCATTCTAAAGGGGGAGCATGTGTAAGTAGGCCCACAGCACTAGCCCCATCGCCGCAGATATCAGTCCTAAGCTTCGTAGTACACAGTGGACAGAAGCCAATGACTGTGTTCTCAGCCACTGGTTCACTTTGGTGCTGCAGAGAGGAAAACCATGCCCAAGAGTTCCAGTCTACATATATATATATATATATATATATATATATGGGAAGAAGTTGTTGTTCTCCTGATTGACTACTCACTGTGCGATAGAAGCACCGCAGGTTCCTGGACACCGATTTCCTCACCATCTGGGAATACATCCGGGTCACTGACCATTATTTATACTCAGCCTGCAGCAAATGAGAAAAAGGTATCCCAAGTTGCTAGGGGTTACACTCTACCTCTGGGACCTGTTTTCTAAATGAAAAAAGTGATTTATTTTAAATGAAACATTGATTTTATTGCCAACTCTGCGTGGTCTGGAGCAGTGTCCCACCAAGAGGAACAGGAAGAGAGCGAGTAGTTTTCTGACAGTATGAGGAAAACTACAGCCAATGTAAACCTTACAGTTTATGCTTTTATCCACCCTGGGGACTATTATTCTTGTGAAAACACCTTAGGAGATTGCATTTGAGCTGCTTTTGTGTCTTAAATCTGTAACTTTATTCAAGCCTTGCTGCGTGACCCTGGGAATACATCCGGGTCACTGACCATTATTTATACTAGGTCTGCAGCGAGCACGGCGAGCCAAGCAGGGCGAGCACGCGGCATCGCGTGCAAAGACACACGCGTCTGCACGTGTCATGTGTGTCGAGCGTACGAGTGATAAACCATAACAAAGAAATAGGCGAGTACCAGACTCTAGAAATAAGTGTGCAACAGGCAGAGACAAGTAAGTAGAAAGGCTGTACCCTGATAGTAAGATAAAATGGATATAAACATGATACCGACAATAACATTAGTGAATGGGGTAAAAGCAACTGAATGTGAAATATGCAAGATGTATCACATAATAAGGATACCAACACTCACTCGACATTTGTATGTGGTAAAAGTGAGGATAACATTGTTGTGGCAAATGAAATACAAATGTTTAGTACTAGACTTGGGGCCCTTGGGGGAGAGTCAGTTACAAATGAGAATAAGGTTGTAGGTCAAAGACATAGACAGTACATTATCTGACATACATTCAGATGGTGCCAGAGAACAATGTAATGAAATTAAAGGTGGTACAGATAACGAAAGTCAAATGACTGAAATATCTCTGGAAAAGAATGCAGAAAGAGAAAAACAAACTAAAAAACATATAAGACAGGATGAAAACACTACTAATGAGGAAACTGAATGGTTTCAAGTCCAGGCAAAAAAGGTAGCTAAAAAGGGGAGAAGAGCAATAAAGTTTCAATTACCTATGACAAATCAATTTGATCCCCTAATTACATGTGGAGAGTCACATATTGAAAGGGAACCATGTGAAAATGATAGTAGTTCCCCAAAACATCAAAAAGAACAGGGATCCACAGGTATAGAGTATAAAAACTCAAATGTGGAAAGCACCAATGGAGACGAAGGATCTGTCTCAATTACTGTCGAACACACTTTAGGGTCACCCCCACTGGAGAATGCACATACTTCTGGGCCATCAGAGAACTTAATCTCATTTTCAGAACACATAATGGTACAAGAGTCAGTAGGTATGAACAAAGAGACGACAACAATAACTCGGGAGGCATTAGTATTGGGTGACTCAATGATCAAACATCTTGATCGGGCTATATGCAATCCCAACAAATGTTCTAGAACTTTGTGCAGCTATAGGGGCGCAAAAATATCGGATATCACTAAAATGGCAGAGAACATTGTTAGAAATACTGGCAATAATCCCTTGGTTATTGTGCATGCTGGAGCAAATAATGTATTTAATGAGCCTACTACAAAAATAAAGCAGGACTATATAGCACTGACTAACAAGTTTCTTGAGTTAGGAAGTGAAACTGTACTGTCAGAAATACTCACAATACCCAAAGCAAGTGGTTACCAACATAAAAAAAACTGCACAGCTTAATAACTGGTTAAGAAAGTGGTGCCTACAACAATATATAAAATGTATTACGCATTGGGAGGAATTTGATGGACGGAATGAGTTATCGTGCTGGGATGGTCTGCACCTCAGCAGAAGAGGGAGCAAACTACTAGGGAAACATTTGGGTGAATTTATAGAGCGCTCTTTAAACTAGATAATGGGGGAGAGATGGGCAAATATGGTACCCTCTCTGGAACCTGTACCCATAAGCCAATTACAGCATATACCTAACAACAATAATTGGGGCAACACAAATAAAGACAGATTCGGATTTAAAATTGACATTAATAAATGCTAGAAGTTTTCGAAATAAGATTGATGAGTTTACTTTTTCTCTATAAAAATGATATAGACATTTGTGGAGTAACTGAATCTTGGTTCAATGATACTGACTGGGGGACAAATGTAAAAGGCTATACTAAAGTAAATTAGAAAATAATGAAGGGGCGGTGGAGTGGTATTCTACATAAAAGACACTCTAAAATCATATGAAGTAAATAAAATTAATGAGGAAATTGAAATTATCTGGGTACAGATTAAGTTGAAAAACAAACTTCTCACACTGGGATTATGCTACAGGTCACCAGGACTTAATGAGAAAACAGAGCAATTTCTAAATATTTCTAAAACGTTTGGAACAACACCCGAATACATGGATAATACTATAATTATGGGAGATTTTAACTTTCCAAACATTAATTGGAATAACTTGGTCAGTAGTAACCAAGTTGATAACAGATTTATAGATTTTACTATACACAATAACCTAGACCAGCTGGTAACAAAGCCTACCAGGGGTAGAAATATCCTCGATTTGATATTAACTAATAGTACAGAAGATATATATGACATCAGATTAGTGGCACTTTTAGAAGACAGTAACCATAGGGTAACAGAGTTTTCATATGAGGCACACTATAAACAAACAAAAAGAAAAACTGTGATTAAAATTTTATAAAAAGCAAATTACAACAGAATTAGGGAGTACTTGTCAAAGTGGGACTGGAAAAGGGAATTTCAGAATAAGGACTCAAATATGAGCTGGAATAATATCAAAAACCATCTAGAACATTGTATAAAAGAATGGGTGCCAGTGATTAGCAAGTATCAAAATAATAAAAGACATCCTCTTTCTCGGAACAGGTCAATAAAAAAAGTATTTAGAAAAAAAGAGAAGGCGGTATAGTAAGTGGAAGAGGAACTCATCTGATGCCATAAATACAAAGTTAAAACAATGTAATAAGCAGTTAAAAACTACAATCAGAAAGGCTAAACAGAGCACAGAATTACAATTGGTAAACAAAACTAAGGACAATAAAAAACATTTTTTTAATTATATCGGGACTCTGAGAGGTAATCAAAAGGGGATAGGGCCAACAGTTACAGCAAATAAAACAATCACTGACGAAAGGGAAAAAGGATCAGAAATAAATATGTATTTCCTAAGCATGTTTGAACCGAAAGAAACACTCTTAAAAAACAAAAGAGTTACACAAAATGAATATATTCCAGTTACTGAAAAAGAAATCATAACTATAGTAAAGGGGCTAAAATCAAGCAGTTCAGTTGGGCCAAACGGTATAACTCCGAAATTCCTGCAGGATTTGATAAATGAATTGGTTGGACCTATTACATATCTCTTTAATATATCATTAGAAAATGGAATAACAATATCTGAATGGGGGCAAGCATATATTACACCGATACATAAATCCAGTGCAATTGTCCGAGGTTAAAAACTGTAGACCAATAAGTCTGACATCAGTCATAGGTAAAGTACTGAAAAGGGTTATTCAACATCGGATACTTGGCCATTTGGGAAAGGAGCAGATAGTTGATATCTCACAACATGGATTCACTAGCGGTAGGCCATGCCTCACTAATTTGATAACTTTCTTTGAACCAGCGAGTGAGGCCCTAGAAAAAGGAGTACCAGTAGATGTAATATACCTAAATTTTGCCAAAGCGTTTGATACGGCATCACATAGAATACTAATAGAACAGCAACATCAAATCAATCTAGAGACTAACGTAATAGAATGGGTAACATAATTGTTATAGGATAGGAAGCAGACAGTGATGGTAAAGGGATACCTATCAGAGTGGGGGGAGGTGACAAGCTGGGTTCCCCAGGAGTCGGTCCTGGGACCTACACTGTTCAATATACTGTACTTGTAAATACACTCCAAACGGCAGATAACACTTTGATTAGTAAGCATGCAGATGTTTGCAAACTTGAGGGCCTGGTACAAAATCTTTCAGATGGTCAAAAACGTCAAGATAATTTAGATAAACTTTTAGACTGGACTATAACAACAACATGATGTTCAATATATTTAAATGTAAAGTGATGCACTTAGGTACCAAGAATCCAAAGTTTGTATATAAATTAGTCAAATATTAGAAACTACATAGGAAAGGGAATATTCATAACAGATACATTATCAATGGATGTGTATACAAGAAAAAAAAAACAGTTAAAAAATGTCAGAAAATATTGGGTTGTATTCTGTCAAATATCAAAAGTACAGATAGAGGAGGTGATTCTCCCACTTTGTACCAGTCTGGTAAGACCACATTTGGAATATTGTTCCCAGTTCTCTGCTGCAACTACTGTAGGAAGTCGGAAATTGAAAGAAGGAGTGCACAGAAAAATAACAAAGAAAGTGAGAGGACAACATAATGTGCCGTACAGTAACAGGCTACAGAATTTGGGACTATACTCACCTGAATACAGACAACTAAAAGAGGACCTATGTTTAGTATTTAGAGCCACCAAAGATCAAGGGCTAATGGAACCAGATAAGTATGGGAAACCAGGTGCCAAGAGCTGGCAGCCGGGGTGAGACTGGCAGGCAGCAGGGACACTAAGCCACCCAAAGGAGTGGCAGGCTCAAGAGCACGACAAGGGGGGGGGGGGAAGGCACTTTGAATGCTCATGGGCAAAAGTAGGGGTGCTACAGCCCGCACACCCATGTGTTCTGGCACCTATGTTAGAGACCCTTTTGAGGCATGTAAACATCGTTTCCAATTTAACTACGGCTGATGGTACAAAAGTTACAAAAAACAATAGAATGTTCTCAGTGTTAGAAGATTACGTAAAAAAGTACTTTCAGTACTGCCCATGTGACAGAGGGAGATCTGGACTCCTTCTTTCTTGGTAATGCTCCACAAATTTCCTCACAAGAAGCTGCAGCCTTGGTAGCCCCCATAACAGAAAAAGAGATTAGGCAGGTCATTAAGAATTTGAAAGTGAAATCTTCATCAGGTTTGTATGGGCTTCCAAATGATTTTAACAGACTTTTACCGACATCGTGCTGTATTTTTTAGTGGCAGTTTTCCAGTTTATGCTAAACTCTTTAAGCTCTTCACCTGAATTTGGTTGTGCATTGCTAATTTTTCTTTATAAAAAAGGAGATAATTCTCGGTTACAAAACTGGCAACCTTAATGTATTCTATATCCCCTCTCATCCTCCCCCAATCTAGCTCCCCTCACCAGGTTCCTCATCTCCGCTACCCTGGTTCTCATTCCCTCCCCTTTGGCCTCCGACCTATGCACACTCCATCTCTTCCCCACACCTCTATACCTACTCCATTCCCCTACATGTGCCCAAGGGCCCGGTTGACTGGTCACGGTAATCCAGGGCACAGGCTACTTGTCTCGGTATTCCAGGGTCCCTGTCGAGTCACCATGGCTCTTGTCACCCCATCTCGTCACATTTGCTGACCCTTCATAACTACTGTTGCTAGATCAGTTTACCATCTGCAAAATTGTTGTGTCACTTACCCTGTATGTCTGCTAAATATTGTGTTACTTATCCTGTATCTGGTCACAGTGCTGACCTCACTGAATCACTGGTACTAGCTCAGTTCACTATCTGCTAAATATTGTGTTACTTACCCTGTATTACTGCAAAATATTGTGTTAATTTTTCCTGCATCTCCTTACAATTCATTGAACACGTTTATGTTGATCATGCTTGTGTATCGCTATTCTTATGTATTACCCTGTTATCTGTATTTTTGCCCTCCCAGGTCCACCTTGAAAAAGAGCTTTGCTCAATGGTGTTCGCCTGGTTAAATAAAGGTTTTGATTGATTTGAGTCACTGATTGATATGTTTGCTGAAATCAGACTTCAAAATGCTGTCCAAATTATTATGCAACAGGCTACAGTTTATAGCACAAGAAGTTTAAAGCTAGGTGAGACAAACTTGCTCCATTCCAAACAGGGCTATTCAAGAAACTCTAAACATACATTATTTATTTAAAAGTTTTACCAGGAAGGCATGCTGAGCAGTCTACTGCTCTATTCCAGATGTGTCCTGGGGGTAGGGGGCATGGGAAAATACATATACATACAGTGTACAATAACAGCTGGCAAAAAGTTACAAAAGGCAATATTACAATCAAGAGACAAATACATATAGCGTACAGTGTACAATAACAGCTGACCAGCCAAATCAATTCAAGAGGCAATATCACAATTCAAGAGACATAAGAGCAGAATTACCATCACTTTGCTCCAGTCAAATAAAGGAGAAGCTAGGCCTTAATGTTCGTCATTTGTTAGATTCATGAACAGGTGGAGACGAAATGTGCTTTGAGGAGGGTATTGAGATGTTGAGTGGCGGGGGGGGGCATGCCAAATGTACTCGGGAAGGGAGTTCCACAGTTTTGGCATGCGATATTTAAAGGCTGTCTGGCCTGCAGCGGTGGACATGTGAGGAATGGCCAAGGAGCAGGAGTCACAGCTCCCAAGTGAGTACACAGGAAGGATTGGGGTAGTGAGGACTATTGCGAGGTAGGGAGGGAGGGACTTGGCCCAGTACTTAGCTGTGATTCTAGTACAGTGTCATTGTCTCCACTTCTGAAGCAATGGGAGATCAAGGGACCGATAGAGGGCACAATGGTAGGTGGAGGTGGGACAGTTAAGGGCAAAGTGACAGTAGGAGTGGAAGAGGGGATCCAGTCTGACTAGGGTGGACTTGGGAGCTGCACTGTAGACTACATCTCCATAGTCAAAAATAAGGATAATCATTTTCTGCACAACAGCACGGCGAGCCAGCAGTGGGATGCAGCCACAGCTGCAGTATAAGGCACCCAGTCGGGGGTGCAGCTCTTTATGGATGGCACTGATATGTGCAGAAAAGTTGAGGTGCTGGTCAAGCCAGACCCCAAGATATCTAAAGGTGGTGCAAGCCTCCAGGGTAGTCCCGTCCAGGGTGTGGAAGGAGGCGATAGAGGGGAGTTGGGAAAGTCTCTGCCTGGTGCCAAAGGTCATAGAGACAGTTTTTTTGGCATTCAGAAAGAGCTGATTTGAGCAAAACCAGTGCTGAACATGGCTGAAGTCCTGCTGGAGTCTGGTCACCATATCAGTGGAAGAGGGGGCAGATGTATACAGCACCGTGTCCTCCACATACATGTGAATGGATGTGCGTGGGCAGGCCGAGGGCAGGTCGCTTAGGAAGATGGAGAACAATAGCGGGCCAAGGAACGAGCCTTGTGGTACACCTGTGGTGACAGAGAGAGGTAGAGGAGGTGTTGCCAGTTCTGACAGATTGGGTCCTGCCTACCAGACAGGAGGGGAACCAGCTGGTGGCCTCAGTGGAAAGACCTGCAAGAGCTAGCTTGGACAAGAGGAGGGAGTGTATTTTTCAGCAGCTTTTTACAGGAAATTCAAGGAGCAGATTATACCGTTCCTTCTTCCATTATACCAGTATATATTATCTGGAAAGAAGATAGACCCAACCCTATTCGAGGCCCTTATTGTCCTCCTACCTAAACCAAATAAGAGATTTGGAATTAGTAAATAATTATAGACCCATCTCGCTCCTTAATCAAGATATCAAAATTCTAACCAAGTTATTAGCGGATAGACTTAGTTTAGTACTACCAGACCTGATAGGTCCTCAACAAGTGGATTTTATGAAGAGAAGATCATCGACCGATCATCTCCGAACGCTTTCACACGACTTCTCGGTGTCCGAAGATTTCTCAGTACCATTAGCATTGGTGTCTCTGGACGCCAAGAAGGCATTTGACAGAGTAAATTGGCACTTTGTTTCAAACATTAGTAGTACTAGGCTTCCCTCCTGAATTTCGGAACTGGATACATTCCCTATATAAATCCCCCTCTGCCCGAATATCTGGTAACGGAGCGATTTTGGAATCATTTCCTCTATATTCTGGTACCATACACGGTTGCCCACTTTCTCCCTTATTATTTAATTTATGTCTCGAACCCCTTATTCGCAGAATTACAGCATGCCAGGATATACAAGGCATTCTCATACATGACTCCGAAATAAAGGTCTCCGCATATGCAAATGATCTTTTGTTACAAGTGTCCCATCCAGAAAGTACAGTTACGTAAGAACTTACCGTAACAGCAGATCTTCGAGAGAGGCTCTTGCAGTAGGTAATTACATATAGGACTGACGCCGTCCGGCGGCCGGACCCCATGGAAAAATTTCTAGCTAGCAGTCCCTGGCGGGGACCGCCCCCACGTCAGGTGACCGGCGTCATATGACGTCGGTATAAAGGGGCGGTCCCGGACGCCCGCCTTCCAGTTCTTTCCCGCCACAGGCCCAGATGAGAGAGAAGCAGATATTTCCCTCAATGGAAAAGGAGCTGAAAAAGCCTAGGGGGATGAAGGGCGGGAAGGTATTACCTACTGCAAGAGCCTCTCTCGAAGATCTACTGTTACGGTAAGTTCTTACGTAACTGTACTATCTTACTTCGAGGGTTCTTGCAGTAGGTAATTACATATAGGACAGAATCCCAAGCAGTCTGGAACAAACGAAAGGCACCGGGAGGAGGAACTACTCCAAAAAGTAGAAAATAATCTAGCAGGTCTCAAGAAAGGAGGCCTTGCAAGACAGCTAATCTGAAGCCTGCTCTACGTCGAGAGGCAATGTCCACACTGTAATGTTTCGTAAAGGTATGGACTGAAGTCCAAGTGGTGGCAGCACAGATGTCTGCCGCAGACACATTCTTGAAACAAGCCGCAGAGGCAGCAACTCCACAAGTGCAGTGACCTCTGACTTGACCCGGGATGGTCTTCTTGTACTTGTCATAACAGAAAGTGATGCAATGGGCCAACCATTTTGATAGGCATTGCTTAGAGACAGCATTGCCTTCTCTTTTGTGAGCGAAAGAGACGAACAACTGATCAGTCTTTCTGAGATCCTTCGTCCTATCGGTGTAGTATCTCAGAATCCTGTGAACATCCATGGTATGGAGCAGGTATTCTCCTTGACTGGAGTACTGCGTGACGAAAGCAGGTAATTCAATAGACTGATTCAAGGTAGATTCCGCTACCACCTTCGGAAGAAACTTAGGATTCGTGCGAAGAGCTACTCGTTCTTTGTGAAAAATCAAATAAGGGATTTTGCACATGAGGGCCTGGAGCTCGGAAATTCTGCGAGCAGAAGTAATGGCCACCAAGAAGAGCGTCTTCCACGATAAAAACTTCAAGTCTGTGGAAGCTGCAGGCTCAAAGGGAGGAAGGGTAAGTTTCTCAAGGACAAAGTTTAAGTCCCAAGGCGGAGCTGGAGCCGGACAGGGTCTGAGATGAAGGACCCCTCTGAGGAAAGTTTTGGATACCTCCAGCTGGGCAAATGCCTTATCCGCGAAATGGACATGGTAGGCTGAAATAGCCGCCATATGGACTTTCAAAGAGGAGTGACTGAGACCTAGGTCGAAAAGATGACGCATGTACTCAAGCAGAACGGTCACAGAGCAGGAAAAGGGCTCCACATTCCTGGATGCAGCCCAGATAGAAAATCTTTTCCATTTCATGGCATAGGTGGACCTAGTGGAGGGCTTTCTAGCCTCCACCAGAATTTCGGCCACCTTAGGAGAAAGCCCAAAACGAGCTTGAGCTAGGTCTGTAGGAGCCATGCCTGAAGTTGAAGGGACTTGGATCCCGGATGGACCAGGGTCCCCTGATCCTGGGTCAGCAATCCTTGAGATAAAGGAAGAGGAAGAGGAGGAACCTCTGAGTATTGTTGTAGAAGAGAGAACCAGATTTGCCTGGGCCAAAAAGGAGCGATCAGAATCATTCTCGCTCCTTCTAAAGCAAGCTTCTGTAGCACACGAGGGACCAGAGGAAGTGGGGGAAAAGCATAGACGAATCTGTCGTTCCAGCTTAGAGATAGAGCGTCGCTCCAGAAAGCGCCTCGCTCTGGAGCGAGCGAGCAAAAGATTGGAAGCTCTGCGTTTTGGGAGGAAGCGAACAGGTCTATCTGAGGAGTCCCCCAAATCTGGAAGATGCTTTTTAGAACTTTTTCATCCAATTCCCACTCGTGTGGAAGAGCCGACGAGTGACTTAGTCTGTCTGCCAGGACATTGTCGACTCCCGGAACATGGATCGCCATGAGGTGAAGGTTGTGGAGAGCTGCTCAATCCCAGATCCTCATCGCTTCCCTGCACAGCGGGTAAGACCGAGTTCCTCCCTGCTTGTTGATGTACCACACCACGCACATGTTGTCCATTTGGACAGCTAGGTGACCGGGAAGGATGTATTGGTGAAGGGCCTGGAGCGCATACAGCACTGCTCGAAGCTCGAGCACGTTGATGTGGAGAACTATCTCCAACTTTGACCAAAGGCCTTGGGTTCGGTGAGGACCCAGAATGGCTCCCAACCTTCGCCTGGAGCGTCCGTGGTCAGAGTCTGATCGGGGGGAGGATGAAAAAAGGGAACCCCCGGAAGAGGTTCTCTCGAACCATCCACCATTGCAAGTCTCTTACCATCGGCGAGGAGATCAGAACCAGATGATCTAGAGTCGTCTACTCGTTGATCCCACTGAGATCGTAGAGTCCACTGAGAGATTCTCATGTGGAGGCATGCGTGCGGAACCGTCGGGATGGCCGCCGCCATAAGCCCCAGTAGACAGAGCACCGACCTCGCCGGGACCCTCCTGTGATCCGATAGGAGGGAAATCTGTGACTGGAGGGAAGCCCCCCTGTCCAGAGGCAGAAAGGCCTTACACAAAGTTGTGTGGAGAATTGCCCCAATGAACTGGAGCCTCTGTGAAGGATCCAGGTGAGACTTGGAATGGTTGATGGTAATACCCAGGCCAGTGAAAACCTGCTGGGTGAGGGAGAGAAAATGCAGGAGTTCCTCCTGGGCCAGGGCCGCCAGAGCCAGTCGTCAGGTAGGAAAAACCTGAGCTCCCAAAGAGCGCGGGTGGGCGCTACCATCGCCAGGCATTTGGTAAGACTCGGGGGCCGAGGGAAGACCAAATGGGAGTGCCAAGAATTGGTAGTGGACTCCCCTGGAGCATAAACCTAAGTACTTCCGGTGCTTGAAGGCTGAGATGGGGATTGCAGTGCGCATCCTGCATATCTAGTGCACAAAGCCATTGGCCCGGCGAAGCAGGGCAAAAGGGATTGAAGGGAAAGCATCCTGAACCTCTTGTATTCCACATACAGGTTCAGGGAGCTGAGGTCGAGAATGGGTCTGAGATCTCCCGTCTTCTTTGGTACAAGGAAGAAGTGGGAATAGTACCCCATCCCGTAGAGGTGATGAGGGACGGGCTCTACAGCCTGTTTTGCAAGGAACGCAGAGATTTCTTCCCTGACCAAAGGAAGATGGTCCCTTGAGTAAGCGGAGTTCAGAGGGGGGTGACGTGGAGGTTTCTGTAGAAACTCTATGGAGTGCCCCTCTGCTATGATATAAAGCACCCATGAATCCGAAGTTATCCTCTCCAAACCTGGAAGGTGGAGGGAGAACCTCCCTCCTACCGGTTCCTCTGGGACTTCCGGAGGCGGTGGGAGAGGAAAGGAGTCAGGTGGTGTGAGGTAGCGCCGCAGCTGGGGCACCCGTTGCTTTTTTGGGTGGCAGGGGCCTGGCAGCTGTGGGGGCCCGATGTTTAGTGGCCCGCCTTCCCTGAGGTTTCGCTTGAGGCCGGCTGCGTCTGCGAAAGGGACGGCACTGTGGGGAAGGGGCGGTACATTGAATCAATGGATTTAGGGCCGTCCTTCTCCTACGAATCATGATGATGTCTTGACATCACCACCGAAAAGAACAGAACCCTGAAAGGTGCTTCTTGGATGGCTGACTGCACCTCTGGGACCAGACCTGACCTGCGGGCCATGCATGGCGCCGAGACTTGACAGGCAAATGCAGGCTCCGTCCTCGATATCCACTCAGTAAGTGAGTCGTCACTCAGAATGTGACGACTGGCGAGCAGGCAGAGCGGATCAGGTCAGCCAACTCCTGCTTGACTTGAGAGTCAAGCAAAGAGTCGATCTTAGTTCCACCTGGGTAAGGACGGCCTTCTGGTAATCCCCCATATGTGCTACATAGTTCAGGGCCCTAATCCCCAGTGTGGAAGAAGCATAGATCTTCCTTCCATACTGATCCAGAAGGCGCGATTCCTTATCCAGGAGAGACAAGCTCAAGTGTTTCCGGTGTGCTGATCGGCCGTGAGCGGCGCTAATCACAACCGAGTCTGCACGGGGGTGACAGTCTAAAAAGTCTACACCCTCCGGAGCCTGGTATAGCCTGTTCGACTTCCTGGGAAGTGGGGCTAAAGCCGACGGTTGTTTCCAAATAGTGGAAACAAGGTGGGCGTGAGGCTCGATCCAGGGTGGCACTAAGGTAGGAGCCGTAAGGGGCAAGTCCAGATGTTCGGCGAGTTTGACCCGCTGAGGATCTGGTTCTAAGGAATGCCACTGATGAACTCCGTGAAGGAAGGATCCTCCAAAGGAGACTTCAGAAGAGTCCTCGGCCGGGGCTTGGACGGAGAGCGTGGCTCGTCTTTTTCAGAACATCCATCGGAAGCGTCCGAGGAGTCCGAGAGAGTAGGAGCGGAAGAATCTGAAGCAGAGTAAGACTCCTAACCTGTCTAGGAGAGGCAGGTTCCCTGGGAAGGATCCCAGAGCGTGTGCTGCCCTCTCTGGATCCCAAGGGCAAAACCGGGAATCCGGAGGAGGAGAGGAGAGTGCCGTCTAGGGGCGTACAGGGCAGGGGTAGCACCGTCACCGTAAAACCCGGCTCTCGACTTCATAGTGAGCTGAGCCTTGGCCTCAGCCACAAGAGGAAAATGTCTCCTGTAGATCCACCGGCGGCCTAGGGGACGGTGGAGGAGGAGGAGGGGGATAATTGTACGGAGGAAATCCATAGGGGGAGTATCCGTAACCCAGCTGCGGGTATCCCGGAGTCAGGTACTGTGGCATCGAAGGAGTCGGCACCGGCTACGGCGGCGCAGGATACTGCGGACCTGGGAAAACCGGCATCAGATACGACGGTGGATACCCAGGCACTGGAGGAGCTGCCGGAGCAGATGGCTCAGCCGGGTACTCCAGGCGGATCAGTCGGGATAGGCCTGTGGGGTGGCGCCGAAGAGGAGAAAATCCCGCCCGGCGTTGGAGGGCGGTCGCGGAACCAGCGTCGGTGGGGCCGGCGTCAGAGGAACTGGCGCCGGGGCCGGCGTCAGATCTGATTCTTCAGGAAGAGGATCGGACGGTAGCCCAGGGTCCCAAGTCTCGTCCGGGGATGGAGGAGAAAAATCCCCGGGGTCAAGCAGGGGGGACTGGGGCTCCCCCGACGGCAGCGAAGGCTGCGGGGAGCCTGGAACGACAGAAACAGCAGGTTCTGCCGTAGGCTCGGAGGCCCAGCGCACGTCAGAGGAGCCGACATGTGACTTATGGGCGAGTCGGCGGGCGCCAGAGGGCGGCGTCGGCCGGGGTCCCTCGTCGAGCGGGCGAGAAGAGAGGCCCAGTCTGAGGGGACACTGCGAGCACCGCCCGAAGGGTCGGCGACTTACAGGCCTTCTCCCGGCGTACGTCGGAGGAGCCGACGTCCGGCTTAAGGGAGGTGCCCGCACCAGGAGGCCGCAGGCCTGCGGCAGTACTGGGGGCTGGAGTCTCCTTTTGCCCAGAGATGCCGGGCGGGCCCGAACTTCGACCCAGCCGAGGCAGGCCAGCGCCCCCTCCAAAGCCTTGGAGGCTGCCAGCCGAGGCGTCCCGGAGGATGTTACCTTGCCAGCGACTCCGGCGGAGTCGCGAGAGACCTTCTCCCAGTGCCTTTCCTTGTCCCTTCTTGTGCCCTTCAGGGAGGTCGCGCCTGCGAAGTTTTCTCAGCTCTTTCTCCATCACAGACATCTTCTTTTTGAGGAGATGGGCTTGAGGACTGCTGGCGTCGTCTCCGGGTGACCGATTGAACGAGAGGCAGTGCGGACACTTGTCGACCACGTGGTCGGGGCCTGAGCAGAAGAGGCAGAGGAGTGACCGTCTTTGTGAGGCAGTTGGGCGCCACACGAGTCGCACTTATTCTTTGAAGGGGACGACATATACTGACATTCACCTGGCGAAGAGGAATAAAATTCGAAACTATTCGGAAAAACCGGCGCAGTAACAGGACTGAGCGATAAGAACTTAACATGGCTGCGAACACTGACGGGGAAAAGAACTGGAAAGCGGCGTCCGGGACCTCCCTTATACTGTGTCGTATGGCGCCGGTCACCTGGCGTGGGGCGGTCCCCACCAGGGACTGCTAGCTAGAAATGTTTCCGTGCGGTCCTGCCGCCGGCCGGCGTCAGTCCTATATGTAATTACCTACTGCAAGAGCCCTCTCGAAGTAAGATACGTCTATTCCTGCTATGCTTAGAGTCATAGACAACTATAGCATGCTGTCAAATTACAAACTGAATATAGACAAATCAACAATCTTTCCCCTTAACTATAAAGTATTCAAGAGCTCGGTCAGCTCCTTGGGTCTTTCCTGGTCACAAGAATCTCTCAAATATTTAGGAACTGATCTTACCAGAATAATCTTAGCATAAAGAAAAATCTAGATTCCCTGCTGCACATGATTAGCTGTGACCTAGACCGATGGCGAAACTCCCAATCTCGATACGGGGAAGGATAAACCTAATTAAAATGAATATTTTTCCCCATTTGTTTTACCCTTTGAACTTGCTCAATATATTATTACCTGGAAAATGGTTCACTAAAGCACATAAGCTATTTACTAAATTTATTTGGTCAGGAAAACACCCGAGGCTGGCCTACCACAAATTAGCTGCTCTGAAATTAAAGGGGGGTTTACGTCTGCCCCACTTAAAACTTTATTATTGGGCCAGTCACACCTCCAAATATTTACAATGGTTCTCCGATCTTCCCTTTGCTTCTCCCCGCTCTGGTTAAAAACTGAATTAGCCATTATGCATTATTGAAATCTGGCTCCTGACACGTTGTTAAGGTTAAAACCGCCTGTAACCCCCCTGAACATGAGGGTTCCCAAAAGTCTTCCAGGAGCTTGCCTGAATGCTCCAAGTCTGGAGGTGTTCAGCGACTGAGCTGTTTAAATGTGGTTCCAAGTGACTGCTATTTAAGCCTCCACGTACTGTCTCTTTAAGAGCTGTCTGCCTGCAGACATAATTCATTTGGATGGGGGTCTGTGTGTTTCCTTGCTTGAGTCCTGACTGAGCTACTGCCAAATCACTCTGTTTCTGCCATCGCTAAAAGTGCAGAGGGAGCTCTTTCAAAAGGTGTAACTGTCTGCTGGTAATCTGTTAAGAGTGATAAGGAAAATACAGTTTGTCTAACCTGCTTTCCCTTCAGCAAGGACTGTGTAGTGTAACTCTTTCATTTTTAGTCCCGGACTGCCGAGTGGGACCAATCAATATGTGAGAGCCCTAAGATGGAGACTGCTTGGGCCAACCAGAATAGGGACTACAAGCTGGGGCTTGCTCAAAAGGGGACTGGATGGAAGAAGCCTCTGGGTAATGTACTTTTGGAATCCTTGGCGCCTTTTTTCACCAATAGAGGGAGCCCGTAGTGACTGACAAGGAGGATCAGCTAACTGGAACCTTTTGGATTTGGAGGAAATGCCCTGCTCTGTTTCTGGAAAGCTGACACCAGTTGTGACAGAGAAGAGAGAAGGAGCTCTGTGCTTCTGCGGTGTATAGTTTCGCGCAGGAAGCGCATATGAAGCCCTGAGTTTTGGCCTGCAGCCGTTGTGAGTGCCAGTTTGGACTCCAAGTTGTGAGGAGAAAGAAGCACCAGAAGTGTGGAAACTAGGCTCATCCTGTAGAAAACTGGAGAAATTGCTGAATCGTGCTCGATCTGTCAGGAACTGAAGCTGCTGTGTGTGCTCCCAGGTATTTTGCAGTAAATGCGATCGGGATCAAGGAGCAGCCTGCCTGGTATAGTACTTTCCTTTTACATATGAATGTGCGAAGTGCTTGTGGGGAATCGCTATTTCCAATCCCCTGTGCTGTGTGTTGAAGCTGGAAGCAAACCCTAGCTTGTCTCAGACTAAATCCGTTTGCTATAAACTGCAGTGGGGTCCAGTCACAAGGACCTTGTCTCCATGCCCTGTTGTTTCTGACAATCCAGAAGAACATCCACCATCCGGTTCTCAGCTTGGGTATTGTGAGTACAAATCAGAGTATTCCCCTGCAGCCTGTTTTCAATCACAAGTGTGTCATCTAATTCTTGTTGTTTCTTTGCTTCATGGACTGAGCCATCCGGCTCCTGATTACAATTAGGTGTTGTGCATATATTTTCTTCTACAGGGCCCTATCCATCTGGACCTGGCTATTTCCCAAACTGGGTACCCAGAGTGTGACTTTTCAGACCCTGTATGTGTACACAGTACTGTGATTTAATGCCACCAATTAACCTGATTTCCCCCTCCCGTGTTACTGTCCCCTAAATAAATCAGATTTGTTGTCGTTATACTATATACTGACTGTGGTGTTGGTACTTATGGAAACAGTATTGTATTTCGCTGTGTATGTTGTTTAACCTTATTTTACAAGGGGTCCTCAGAGACGTGCTGCAGAATCAGTCTCGAGGGTAAGTGGTGCTTTATGAGTGAACAGTGTGTACACGTGGGATATTGGGGCTGTAACTCCTGAGTACTGTGTGAGCCACTAGAGGGAACAAAAGGGGGTCACGGTGTCCCAGAGGGCTGTGATCAAGCTAGTCTAACCACTAGAAACCCTGACCTCTGGGTGGAGGCACCCGCCATAGAACCTAGGCCCCTCAACCTGTCAGTAGTCAAGCAGGCAGGGGCAGCAGCCCTTGGGATAGCGCCACCTGGGGGTTACATCTTGGAGGCTCACAGCTGGGATTTTGCGTCCCCTATTGGCCACATTTACGAATCAATGTTAAAAATAAATGGATACCCCGACAGAAGTGGCTGTACACCAGTTGGTGGGGTGGTGTACTGGGCAGGAGATCGACCCCCAAAATGCTATACTTATCTTGGATATCCTCCTGGGTACCAGTAAGGACACTACAGAGGGAGTACTTTCTAAGATGGAAGGTTTACAACACCCTGTGGTGGTGGGTTGACATGCTAATCTGCTCACCCACACTTTCATGGCCCTAGTAGAGTACATAAGGATCCCATAGATAGCTCCAAAGTGCCACAGACTATTACCCCAGAGGGAGCCCTCACTGCCTGGAGAGTGATAACTAAGGACAGTAAAGACCCGAGGGGGGATGAGCCCCCCCCCATCTGAAACTTTTGAGGAGAAATTTGCTAAATTGTTGTTGGAGGAAGGGAAAACTGTGGAGGATTTAAAGAAACTATTATTGCCACCTGAGAACTTTCCTCCACCAACACCCTCTCCCCCTCCAGCACCCATTATTGCCCCTCCTTCTGTGCCAGTGCTAGCCCTATGTCTGTACCTGCCAACAGTCACAACTTTTACCATAGGTTGAAAATTTTCTCTGGCACCCTCCCCACCCCACCCCACAAGGGGAGGATGACTGGGAGAACTGGATAGACTATGTTGCCCCTCAAGTAATAGAATGGCAATGCTCGGAAGCAGAAAAGCGAAAGAGGTTAAGTGAGAGCCTCCGAGGTCCTGCCCTGGCTACCATCTGTGCCAAAACGGGCCAGTAACCCTGAAGCGACTGCACAGGACTATCTTGAGGCCTTGGAGAATGTGTATGGGAGCCCAGATTCCGATGAGGACCTGTGGTGGAGAGTAAGAAATGCACAACAGTACCAAGGGGAGTTGTTGTTTGTGTATGTATCTCGGCTGGAAAAATTGTTGCAAGAATGACTCAGAAAGGGTAGTTTGCCAGCAATTTAATTGGACCGAACCAGGCTGGACAGGATCCTTAAGTCTGCCCACTTCTTAGAACTGCTGTTGCTTCAGTTATGCCTGGCCAATCGACTGGAATTCCCACCCTCCTATGATGAGCTAATGAGAGAAATTCGAGGGGTTGAGAAAAGGCGACCCCGGGAGGGACTTGCACCAATAGCTGCTGCTACGACCCGAGTGACTGAGGGTGACCCGTCAAAGGAAGTTCAGGGGCAGAGGCTGGCAGTTAATGAGTGCTCTGAGAAGGAAAAGGGTGTGTCACCATGGGGTGAACTGCTGAGACAGATCAGGGACTTCAAAAAAGTCTCTTTGTGAAGACCATGCCTGCAAGTACAAGCCCTGGCCTATATCCGACTGCTTCTGCTGTGGGGGCGGGGGTACCCACCCAGGCATCTCCTGCTGACAACAGCTCAACACTCGATGTCTTGACCATGGAAGTGGGGAAATTGTGAGATACCTCAAATGCTTACGTCAGCAGACCGAGATGGCACCAAGGTTCCCAGTTAATAGTACCCCCGACCTGGCCCCCCGTGTGACGCCTCGGTCAGCTCAAAATCCAGAAAGTATGTTTTGCTATAATTGCAGGAAGGATGGGCACATGAAGAGAGAGTGCCGGTCCCCAAAGGACCCAGACAAAGTGGTATATAGGCTACAAGGAGAGCTTCAGAGAAGAAATCAGTGGTTAAGAGGTGCACAAAATGATTCCAGTGAGGGTCTCAGAAATGCTAACTCACGTCCCTTTGTGGCAAGGTCAGTTGCCCAGTCCCCCGCTACTGCCTCTCCAGACTGGTCCAGAATAGTGGGTCTCTCCATGGAGACCACTGTAACGGTAAATGGAGTGTCTGCCAGAGCTGTATTAGACAGTGGCTCCCAAGTGACCATTATGTTCCAAGATTGGTATCAGAAGCATTTGTCTGATGTACCCTTACAACCATTGGAGGGATTGCATGTCTGGGGGTTAAGTGAGAAGGCCTACCCCTACTCTGGGTATATCCGAATTTGGTTGTCTTTTCCCACCTCCGTGGCTGGGGTGGCCGAGCAAGTAGAAACCCTGGCCTTAGTGTGTCCCCCTACTGGACTGTATGATGGGGTTCCTTTACTAATTGGGACTAATGCACATATGTTTGGATGGCTGGCACAGTTGTGTTATGAAAAACAGGGGTCCTGGACAGGTAGATCTTTAAGAATTCCAGCCTTGATCAGGAGGGCCTATGAGGCCCAGAGAGATATTGACAAATTGGAACCAGAGGAACCGGTTGGAGTTGTTTGGAAAAAGGATCCTGAGTCTCTGATTCTGGCACCAAATGCCCAGTGTACCTTACAGGGGGAGGTCCATATCAGAAAGGATGTCAAGAATAAAATATGAATGCTGGATGCACTAGGTGATGGAAAATTGCCGGAGGGACTGCTGGTCAAGCCTAGTATTTTGCCTGCTAGAGGTCATGCTTATGCCCGAAGGGTAATGGTTCAAGTTCATAATGTGTCTGACAGAGAGATTCGAGTAAGCAGAGGTTGCACCCTGGCTAATGTGCACTGTGCAGACACTGCAGTGCTACCCAGTAACAAGAGTTCGGGGAAGAATGATAGAGTAACGCCTGATTTGTTTGATTTCGGTGACTCCCCATTGCCAGCTGACTGGAAAGTGAGGATCAGTGAGAAGCTTGCCCAGAGAGACCAGGTGTTTTCTTTAAAGGAATGGGACGTAGGCTGTGTACAAGGAGCTGAGCACCATATCTGGCTGCATGATGACAGGCCATTTTGTGAGAGGTCTCGACGCCTGGCCACTGCTGACATAGATGATGTGAGACGGCATCTGCGAGAGATGCTTGCTGTTGGTGTAATATAAGAATCCAGAAGCCCATATACTTCCCCTATCGTGGCAGTGAGAAAAAAGAATGGGACAGTAAGGATGTGTGTGGATTATCGCACTTTAAACCAGCGGACTATCCCTGATCAGTATACAATGCCCCGCATTCAGGATGCTTTGGACTGCCTGAACGGTAGCAAGTGGTTCTCTGTGCTGGATCTTCGCAGTGGGTACTACCAGATCCCGATGGCCCCAGAAGACCGTGAGAAGACCGCCTTTATCTTTCCGCTTGGCTTCTATGAATTCATGAGGATGCCTCAAGGGATTTCAGGCACCCCAGCCACTTTTCAATGACTGATGGAGCATGCAGTGGAGGACATGAACTTATTAGAGTGCCTGGTACACCTAAATGATGTTATTGTGTTTGGCAGCTCACTGGAGGAACATGAGAGCAGATTATTCAAGGTGTTGGACCGACTGGAAGACTTTGGCCTGAAACTGTCCATCGATAAATGCCAGTTCTTCCAAACCTCTGTAAAGTATGTGGGGCATATAGTCTCCATCGAGGGAACAGAGACCGACCCAAGTAAAGTTGAGGCCTTGACCACCTGGCCACAGCCCCACAATCTAAAAGAACTGCAAAGATTCCTGGGATTCTGTGGCTACTATGGCCGTTTCATCAAGGACTATTCAAGAGTGATCCGTCCTTTACTTAATCTTACTCAAGGTTACCCTCCTACCCACAATAAATACAAGAGGTCAACCCCACCCCCCCCCGAGACTGAGAGAGTGTATTTCCATCCTAATGAAGTTTTTGGGGCACGATGGACACCTGATTGTGAAGCTGCTCTTCATGAGATTATATATCAACTTACTCACGCTCCTGTCCTGGCCTATGCAGATCCAGCAAAGCCCTATGTCCTACACGCTGATGCTAGTTTGCAAGGTTTGGGGGCTGTGTTGCATCAGGAGCACGAGAATGGCCTGAAACCAGTGGCGTCTGCCAGCAGAAGCCTGACCCCTTCCGAAAAGAACTATCCTGTACAGAAGTTAGAGTTCCTAGTTTTGAAGTGGGCCATTGTTGACCAATTCCACGAGTACTTGTATGGGGCTAAGATACTAGTAAAAACTGACAATAATCCTTTGACCTATGTGCAGACTTCAGCTAAGTTGGATGCTACTGGCAATAGGTGGCTCTCTGCATTATCTACATACGACTATGCTGTTGGATACAGAGCAGGCCTTAACCACATAGATGCTGATGCTCTCTCCCGTAGGCCTGTTTCTCGAAATGACTGGGTCAGACTGTCAGAACCTGATATTCGAGCACTCTGCCAGAAGTTTGACCGAGAGAAGCAAGTGGTCCCAGACCCAGTGAACTGTATGGTGTATTGTTTGGGACCCTCTGAGAATTGCATACCTGCTGCTTATTGCCACTTTTCTGCAATTGCCTCAGCTGGACAATGACAGTATTCAGCAGGCTCAATCCCGAGATCCCATGATTAAATCAGCCTAGAAGCCCTCTACGCAGGGAAAGATGTATCCAAGTTGCGCTTCACTAATTTGAGAACTGCATTGTTATACAAGGAAGGTCCTAAGCTGAAACTGATTAATAGACTGTTATACAGAGAAACAGTAGACGGAGGGGGACAAATATATAAACAACAGCTAGTTTTGCCCACTGCCTTTCGACACTTGGTGCTGAGGTCCCTACACAACCACATGGGGCACCTTGGCATGGACAGAACACTTGACTTGGTAAGATACAGATTCCATTAGCCTAAAATGGGGGCTGATGTTAAACAACACATCCAAACTTGTAGTCGCTGTCTACAGAGGAAGGCATTGCCCCAGAGGGCTGCCCCCCCAGTTAACATCACCACCAGCACCCCCATGGAGCTGCTCTGTATTGACTTTCTGAGTCTGGAGCCAGATTAAAGAAATATCAGTAATGTGCTGGTGGTCACTGACCATTTTACGAGATATGCTCAAGCTTTCCCCACCAAGGACCAGAAGGCATCCACTGTGGCCAAAGTACTTATAGAAAACTTTTTTGTTCACTATGGGACGCCACAAAGAATCCATTCTGATCAAGGGAGGGACTTTGAGAGTCGTCTGATCAAAGAGATGCTTTCTCTGTGGGGAGTGTGAAAGTCCACAACCACACCTTACCACCCCAAGGGGGACCCACAGCCTGAACGTTTCAACTGCACTTTGCTAGATATGCTGGGCACCCTCCACCCAAAGGACAAGCCTAGATGGAGCCAACAAATTAGCACCTTGGTACATGCCTACAACTGCACCAAAAGTGATGCCACTGGGTTCTCCCCCTACTGCCTGATGTTTGGAAGAGAAGTCCGACTACCGGTAGATGTTTGTTTTGGAGTTTCGCCTGATGGGGTTCGAGCTGATAACCATTTACAGTATGTGCAAAAGTTAAAGGCCCAACTAAATCATGCGTACCAACTGGCTCAAACCATGGCTGCCAAAAGAAAACTGGCCAACAAAGAAAGGTATGATAAGAAGGTGAAAGCACTGGAACTTCAGGAGGGAGATCGGGTGTTGCTAAGAAATCTGGGACTGCATGGCAAACACAAGATTGCTGATAGGTGGCACCATCTCCCCACATTGTGGTAGGCAAACTAGATGATCTGCCTGTGTACAAAGTTAAGGCCTGAGAATAATTCAAAAGATGTTAAAACAATGCATAGAAATCACTTATTGCCCATGGGACAAATCTTGATAGAGTGTGAGCCCCCAGAAAGTGCCCCCCTCTGGACCAGTGACAAGAGCTGCTGCTAAGCAAAAGCAAAGAAAGTCTGCACCTACGGATGACTGTCAGTCTAGTTCGGAGGAAAGTGAGTGTAACTGTGAGTACTACCCCTCTTATGAACTGAGTCAATTGTTTCAAGGCAATCTCCTAGTCAATTATGGAGATGAAGCTGGGCCTTCTGGACTGTCTAAGCCCCCAGTTTTGTCCCTGGAGCCAATGCTCCCAGAAAGTGAAGTGCAAAGTATCAAGTCGGATGACATGGAATCATTGTGTATGGTTGAATTGTATGAGCTTTCAGAGGAGGAAAATGATGAACTGGGACAGACTGGTGATATACCAGAAAAAGAAGAGTGTGTTGAGTGCCCAGACAGTTCGCTGCCAATGTCAGAAAACTCTTCATGTGAGCCAAGTGTTGTGGACTCAGAGACTGTAAATCCTGGAGCAGAAAATGCCCCCAGTTCTAGCCTATCTCCCCCCAATGAAGACTCCTCTGGCAAGTAAGGACAATGCTGAAAGTGAGCCTAAAAGTGCAGAGACTGTAACAGTTCCCCTAGAAAGACTGGTCGAGCTGTGAAGCCCGTAGTGCGCTTAAGCTATGACTACCCTGGGAGGCCTGTGGACTTGCCTCTCAATGTTGTCCATAAAGGAGTGTATGTGTCCCCGAGCTCATTGCCCAAACTGAGCATAAGTACTAACTCCAAGTTAATTGTGTTGCCCTCTAGGTATGGTGCCCCTGCCCCATCCAACCCCAAGGTAGCTGATAGGGGAGGGCCCCCTCTCTTCAGGTTTCATGTACAGGAGGTAATAACCTGAGTTATGGTACAATGTGTGTATAATACTGTGTAAAAAGTGATGTACTGAAAAGTTTCAGAAATGTGTTTCTGGCAAAGGTGATATGTTGACTGATGATTACACATATAAGCCTAATGTATTAGTGATGTAAATGTATACGGTTTTGTATAGAAGTTTATGAGGGTACTTACTTGACGCAGACGCCAAGTTTTTACAGGCCAGGAAGAGTCTAACCCCCCTGCAAATGGGGGTTCCCAAACGTCTTCCAGGAGCTTGCCGGAATGTTCCAAGTCTGGAGGTGTTCAGCGTCTGAGCTGTTTGAATGTGGTTCCAAGTGAGTGCTATTTGAGCCTACACGTACTGTCTCTTTAAGAGCTATCTGTCTGCAGACATAATTCATTTGGATGGGGGTCTGTGTGTTCCCTTGCTTGAGTCCTGATTGAGCTACTGCCAAATCACTCCATTTCTGCCATCGCTAAAAGTGCAGAGGGAGCTCTTTCAAAAGGTGTAACTGTCTGCTGGTAATCTGTTAGAGTGATAAGGAAAATACAGTTTGTCTAACCTGCTTTCCCTTCAGCAAGGATTGTGTACTGTAACTCTTTCATTTTAGTCCCGGACTGCCGAGTGGGACCAATCAATATGTGACAGCCCTAAGATGGAGACTGCTTGGGCCAGCCAGAATAGGGACTACAAGCTGGGGCTTGCTCAAAAGGGGGCTGGATGGAAGAAGCCTCTGGGTAATGTAATTTTGGAATCCTTGGCGCCTTTTCTCACCAATAGAGGGACCCTGTAGTGACTGACAAGGAGGATCAGCCAACTGGAACCTTTTGGATTTGGAGGAAATGCCCTGCTCTGTTACTGGAAAGCTGAGATCAGTTGTGACAGTGAAGAGAGGAGGAGCTCTGTGCTTCTGCGGTGTATAGTTCCGCGCGGGAAGCGCGTGTGAGGCCCTGAGTTTCGGCCTGCAGCCGTTGTGAGTGCCAGTTTGGACTGAATCCAATCCACATTGTGAGGAGAAAGAAGCACCAGAAGTTTGGAAACTAGGCTCATCCTGTAGAAGACTGGAGAAATTGCTGAATCGCGCTCGGTCTGTCAGGAACTGAACTGCTGTGTGTGCTTCCGGGTATTTTGCAGTAAGTGCGATCGGGATCAAGGAGCAGTCTGCCTGGTGTAGTACTTTCCTTTTACATATGAATGTGCGTAGTGCATGTGGGGAATCGCTATTTCCAATCCCCTGTGCTGTGTGTCGAAGCTGGAAGCAAACCCCAGCTTGTCTCAGACTAAATCCATTTGCTATAAACTGCAGTGGGGTCCAGTCACAAGGACCTTGTCTCCATGCCCTGTTGTTTCTGACAATCCAGAAGAACATCCACCATCCGGTTCTCAGCTTGGGTATTGTGAGTACAAATCAGGGTATTCCCCTGTAGCCTGTTTTCAATCACAAGTGTGTCATCTAATTCTTGTTGTTTCTTTACTTCATGGACTGAGCCATCTGGCTCCTGATTACAATTGGGTGTTGTACATATATTTTCTTCTACAGGGCCTTATCCATTTGCACCTGCCGGCCAACCCCGGGCAACGGACCTAGCTAGCCCCCCCCCCCAACCTGGGTACCCAGAGTGCGACTTTTCAGACCCTGTATGTGTGCACAGTACTGTGATTTAATGCCACCAATTAACCTGATTTCCCCTTCCCGTGTTACTGTCCCCTAAATAAATCAGATTTGTTGTTGTTATACTATATACTGTCTGTGGTGTTGGTACTTATGGAAACAGTATTGTATTTCGCTGTGTATGTTGTTTAACCTTATTTTACAGGGGGTCCTCAGAGACGTGCTGCAGAATCAGTCTCTAGGGTAAGTGGTGCTTTATGAGTGAACAGTGTGTATATGTGGGGTATTGGGGCTGTAACTCCGGTGTACTGTGTGAGCCACTAGAGGGAACAAAAGGGGGTCACGGTGTCCCAGAGGGCTGTGATCAAGCTAGTCTAACCACTAGAAACCCTGACCTCTGGGTGGGGGCACCCGCCATAGAACCTAGGCCCCTCAACCTGTCAGTAGTCAAGCAGGCAGGGGTAGTAGCCCTTGGGATAGCGCTACCCGGGGGTTACACGTCTCTCCTACCATCATGCCTAAAATCAACACTGATCGCAATTTCTGAAGATCCACTCCCAGCTATGCACGTTTTTAAAATACAAACACCACACAGATCTTTCGCAATCAGTATGGAGTAACCCAGTTTTTTTAAATAACAACAAGAAGTTAACATCTAACTGGCTGCCTCAACTGGGTGACGGTAGGATATCCCAGTTAGTGACAGAGAATGGTACCTGGCTTTCCAGTGAAGAAATTCTAACCAAATTCAATATCCCGAAACACCGTTACTTCAAGGTTTTCCAACTGAGACACCTCATTCTTAAGGTGTTGGGGAAAGTTCCTCCATCGGAGCTTAAATACAACTTGCAGGAAATCCTGATACCATTAGCAAATTCGACCTGGGCGGTATTCAAATTATACACAGCTTCATACGACTGGCGTTCTGAAGACTGCTTTGGTCCCTCAGAATATTGGTCTCAGTTATTTCCCCAGCATGTCATAGCATGGCCCACCCTTTGGCAGTGTTGTCACAAATATGTGACACAAGACAGGCTACGCCTCATGCAATTTCACATTTTGCACAATTTATATTATTCCCCTCAAAAACTCGCTAAGTGGGGGCGCTGTGGAGCCCGAGCAATATGGATGCAGGTTTCTGAAGCTCCTCGAAGTCTGAAGGTAAAAGTTAATTTTCAGGGGCTTAAAATAGTACAAACTTGCTCAACTGCATATAAAAGAATATCGGAACTACTGCAGACCCGAGATGGGGAACCAGGGGTCGACATTAGCATACCCAGCCTGTTCCCAGTGCAAGTAGGAACAGGCTGGTGCATGTAGTTTTGTCTCTGGCTTGCACTGTAGTGCAGGTAAGCTGTATAGTCTTTTGGCTGCAATACCGTGAGCTGCCACTAGGGGCACAGCGCCAAGTGTACAGGCAGGCTGAAACTTTTTTTTTTTTAGTTTGACGTTGCGTTGCATTGCACGCACGCAAAAGCGCGCTCCACTGAGGACTCAGGACTGAGCATCGGGAGCATCTGCACGAGGGGTGTCCAGAGAAAAGGAGGCGGGATGCAGTGGCGCCAGACAGAGAACAGGTTCAGGAGGACCTATAGTACAAAGAAGGCGGGTGCTCACATTCATAACCTGAGCTGCAGTGGTGACTGGTAGGAAGGGGCTGGGGTGGGTGCTGGACTGCACAGGGGCAGGGTGATCACGGAGCTAAAGGCGGGACCTAGTGGCTAAACTCTGGCATATCCCATGCAATGTTAACCTTACTGTACCACGTGTGCCTCCTTCTGTCACCCTAGTGGTACAGTAAGGTTAACATAGGCATGCGCATCAAATCCAGCAGCTACGCAGTTTTGTGAAGAGTTTGTATGTGATCAGTCACTAGGCGGGAAGCTTCATGATCGCGATCAGTTCCCCAAATAAATCTTTTCATTTCTCTGCAAAAACAATATTGTTAGCTGTATCTTAGGCAGGTAGTGTGTGTTTAACAGCTAAAGGCTGTAATTAAGAAAAAAAAATGTTTGTACAGCTTGAAATAACTGTCTGGCTAGCCAAGTAAATTGAGGCTTCACCTCCCCTAAGCAAGTGGGGGATTTTGTTCAGTCGTGTTTGCTTGCATCAGAGGGTACTAAATATAAAAAAAAAAGAGCAGTTGCAGTTCATTTTTATTCACTCTAAGTCAGGAAAGGAGGCCTTAACTGTGTTGAGCAATTTGTGGTGTTATCACAACCTAGCTATATTGATTCCTCACTCATTTATTTTTTGGGGAAAGAATCATTGAGCTAGTTTGACAGCTGCTTTTCTTTTTGTGGGGACAGTCTGTAAAAAACTCAATTAATACACATTGGAAGCTAGTCTTAAAACCATTAAGAACCTGGCAGTCCAGTGAGTGTGTGTTATAATAAACCATAAGTTTAAGCCAAGGCAGTGTGAGATTTGCTGCAGCCCAGATAAAAGGGCAGTTGCTGTTTATTTTTAATTTTTCAGTCTAAAATAAAGTTCAGATTTACAGGAGCTGTCTGCCTGTTGAGCAACTACTGTGGTTTTACCATGTCCACAATACTGCCACATTTTGATTCATTACTTATTCATTTTGTGTGACAAAAAAATACTTGGTGGTCTTTCAGAGTTGACAACTGCTTTTCATTTTTTTTTTTTTTTTTTTTTTGAGGGCAGGGAACTTGTAAAAAAAAATGTAATACATATTAAGCTGCAGCACTGTTAATCCCTCAGAGTCTCTTAGTCCCAGGTCTGCAACAGTTGACAACGCACTGTTGTCTCCAGTCCAGTCCAGTCCATCCAGCACCAGTGTATCTAAATAAATGAGGGGGGAAGCAGCTAGCCTTAAAACCATTAAGTACCAGTCCAGTCCGTGTGTGTAATAGTAAACCTTAAGCAAAGGCAGTGTGAGATTTGCTGCAGCCCAGATAAAAGGGCAGTTTCTGTTTATTTTTTTTTCAATCTTAAATAAAGAAAGGGTCAAATTTCTGGGAGATTAACTGTCTGCCTGTTGAGCAACTACTGTGGTTTTACCAGGTCCACAACATTGCGACATTTTGATTCCCTACTTCACTTTGTGTGACAAAAAAATACTTGGTCTTTCAGAGTAGACAACTGCTTTTCATTTTTTATGAGGGTAGTCTGCAGTCTTAATCCTTCACAGTCTAGACTCAGTCCCAGGTCTGCAACCGTTGACAGACCACTATTGTCTCCAGTCCAGTCCGTCCAGCACCAGTTGTTTCTAAATATGTGAGGGGAAGCCAGCCTTAAAACCATTAAGTACCAGTCCAGTCAGTGTGTTATAACAGTGTGAGCTTTTTCACATTTATCTTGTACATAATTTACTTTTGTCAGACTGAGAGTAAGAAAAGTAATTCAGGGCGAATTACAGCTTCACTGGCTGTCAGCCTCTTCTTCAGTAATACTTTTGTCTGTTGTGAAATCTGATAAAATGTAAGAAAAAACACTTTTTTTGTTTTGAACTAAGGAAGCACCGAGTCTGCTGCCCGCAGCTTAACTACAGTGTGTAGCCTATGTAATCGTTCAAGTTGCACAATATATTAATCTGTATCTGCGCTGTGCTAGTAGTGTTACCTAGTGCTGTGCCTACTACGACTGTCACTGGCCCATCATCCCACTACCGTACTCTCCTAGTGTGAGTGAAATTATACACTCCGACTTACTGTACTGAAATACCTTACAGTCTCTCTCTCTCTCGTTTCAGTTGGGTTCAGTACAGTTATCAGTTTTGGTGGGAGAAATAAATCCCTAACTGGTTCAACAGCCTTGCATTGGACTAAGCTGCAGACTAACTTGTTCTTGACTTGTTCTAAGGAATTTACTCTAATTCTCTGAGTTAATCTCAGGTTACTGAACTGAATTTATTTGAATACCCTCACTCGCCTGCCTGCCTGCTCTGAGGGATCCATCTGTTTAGCAATTTAGGTGCTATATTAAAAAAAACACACAGACACTTTTCTGACTCACAGCATAGCAATTTTTATTGACATTTATATTACATAAGAAGGCAAAGACAATAAGCTCACAGCACACTGTTAAATGACCATGCCACCCAAGAAAGCTTTACCCAAATCAATTAATACTCTTTTTCACTACAAAAACAAGTGGTGAAATGGCCGCAGTGGATGCTGCAGTTCCTGTAGCTGATGTTGTCCAGATGTAGTCATGTGTGTCTCAGACTGGTGGTGGGAGCAGCCAGTCTGAAGTATCTCAGACTGATGCCAGTAGTGCAGCAACAGTTCCCAGCACTAGTACTTCCAATGTGAATGTGTCAGTAACAAAATCTAACTCCTTTGTTTCTGAAGTTGAACCTGCATGCTGTGTAGTCCTGCCTTCTTCTCTGACTCCTCCTAGCCCTATTTCTGACTGTGCCCATGACCGACAGTGTACCTCAAGCTCAGTGCCTCCTCCTCAACCTCCTACTGCACCACATGATGGAGAGCCACCCTTAAAAAGGAAAAAAAACTTATAAATTTGTGGACTATTGGAAACAGAATCGTAAATGGCTTAAATACAACAGTGAACTGAACATCATGAAATGTGACTGGTGTGAACCATTTGATAAATCGGGGGAAAATAATTCTTTCAGGGATGGGTGTTCATCTTTTAGAAGAGCAAGCGTCGAATTTCGTGAGTCATCAGATTTACATGAAGCATCCAGAAAAGCATTTTTTGCCCACAGTATAACCCCTGCAGAGCAGCCATTAATAACGATTGTCCAAAAAATGGGAGAAAAAGAATTTGAGCAAATTAGGGTTCTTTTTAGAACAACTTTTTTTCTTGGTAAAAAATCACGACCGTTTACTGATCTAAAAGATGAGATAAACTCATTACGAGCGAATGGGGTGTCAGTCAGTGAAACCTATTGTAATGAGAAACAGGCAAGAGTATTCACGGAATATATTTACAGAGATAAAATGGAAGATCTAATATCATTGGTGAAGTCTCAAGATTTCTTTTCCATTCTGTCAGATGGCTCAACAGACAAAAGTATTACTGAAGAGGAGGTAGTGTATGTCCGTATCTTGGAAAAGGGCATCCCTGTCACTAAATTTGTGGCACTTAAACCTCTAGATAAAGTAGATGCAGAAAGTATAACATTAACTTTAAAACATACTATGGCAAATGATCTCCGGATACAAGACTGGAAAAATAAATTAGTGACTTGCTGCTTTGATGGGGCATCAGTCATGATGGGCAGTAAAACCCGGAATAGCCACAAGACTGAAGGAGGAGCTAAAACTTTTAAAAGTTGTGCACTGCTGTGCACACAGACTTGAGTTGGTCACTAAATATCTGATAAAGGGGACACCACTGTACTCCACAGCGGAGGATCTGCTATCCTTACTGCATGGCATCTATAAGCACTCTGCTTTAAACTGGACAGGCTTACAGGCTGCGGGGAGGCACTGGGCATCCAGGTACTGCGTCCAGTAAATACTGGAAGAACAAGGTGGCTGCCACACCACCAGCGTGCTGTGAAAGTGTTGCAGACAAATTATCCAGTAATTGTTACACACCTTGAGGATGTGTCAGTAAATGGCACAGGGGATAAAAGAGAAAAGGCCACTGCAATCCTGAAGCAGATAAAATCGCAGAGGATATTGTTCTTCATCAACTTCCTAGAATTCTACATAGCAGTCATGTCCAGGCTAACGCTGACATTCCAGCAAAATAACTTAAAGGTAGACTCAGTGAAAGCTAAAGTTCTTTCTCTCATGACAAAACTGAAATCTTTCAGAGATTCAGAGACTATTGATTGCCTTGACACAGGAATCAGTCTCGAGGATGGTAAGCTGCATTACAAAGGTGTGGATCTTTGTTCTTTCAGTTCAGCAAGACGCAGTAGATCAGATCCTGATGAGGATGCAAACACTACGAAGAGCAGCATTGTGGCTGTTGCGAAGAAAGTGCTGTCCACCACCCTAAATCAAATGGAGAATCGTTTCTCTGAATTTGTTAATGACCATGTCATTACGGAAATGGGAATTTTCAACCTGTCTAACTGGACTAACTCCAATTCCCAGGCAGAGTATGGAGAGACAGAAGTCAAGTCATTATTTTCTCACTACAGTGACATTCTGGAACCAAAGGGGTACATTGCTATTTCAGCAGTCTTGCAGTGGTCAGAACTAAAAGTATATGTCCAGACCCTAAATGCAGCTTACCATCCACTTTTAGATTCCAGTACTATGTGGGCTAGAGTTCTTTCTGAAGAAAGGGATGACTTTAAAGACATTCATTCACTGCTGAAAATATTTCTTCTCATTCCATCTTCTACTGTAGAATGTGAAAGGGGTTTCTTGTTAATGTCACGGATAAAACATGATTGGAGGGCAAACATGAGACCAGAAACTGTGTCGGCCTTAATGGCAATTAGTTTGAGCAGTGACACAGTGTCCACACACTTGCCAGATAATGCCATAGCGATGTGGTGGTCAGCAGGAAAGAGAACGAGGAGACCTCAAAAAGCACCTTATGGTGCCAGAAAAGATGAAACGGCCTGGGAAAGTGATGAAGACACTGATATGTTGTAGAATAGTATTGCATTCGTTTTCATATGTAACAATTCCTGAATCGGTTATCTTTTTTCAATTTTTATCATTTTGTCCACCAGTGCAAGTAACCTCAGTATGGTGCATGTAACTTTTTCCGACAAATGCACTTTGGTGCAGGTACCGAAAAAAAGTTAATTTCTATCCCTGTGGGGAACCCAAAGAAAGATAAATCGAATGTGGAGAGTGCGAGAAGTAAAGCTAACACTGGCCCCTCAGCAATGCGATCGATGCATGGCCGACCTCTTCCAGATCCTAGCGAGGAAGAGACACAGCAGACGTTAGGCCAGAAAATGCATAAAATGTTAGCGTCCATGGCAGGTCTCTCAAAGCGTTCTGATGCCCTTACTAACAGAGTTACCCTCTTGGAAGCAGATTCGGGGGTGATGAAGACGGAGGCGAGTGAAGCAAAAAAGCAGTCGAAAGCTGCAATGGGCACTGCTGCAAATTTACTAAAAGAGAATACACATCTTCGGGCTCAACTTGAAAACCTGGAGAACCAGGCCTGGGCTTCTAACCTGAGGATAACTGGCATACAGGAACGAAGTGAGGGAGATCATCTTAGTCTGTTTTAAAAGACTGGCTAGGTCAACAACTAGGTCAACCCATGCTAGAAAAATCATGGGGGATTCAAAAAGCATACAGAGTTGCCTTTCGGGGCAGACCTAGCAACACGGAGTCACCAAGGACGATTGTGGCAGTCCTAGATAGTATGGGGACCCGCGACCTAATCTTATCCCTTGCCAGGCAAAAGCGTTCCCTACTCCACGATGGAGAAAGAATATCTCTGTATCCCGACTTAAGTTTTGCAACTCGGCAGAAAAAGAAACGATTTGATGGGACTACGGCGATGCTTCACGAAGCAAATATCCCACATAACATGCTTTTTCCTGCACGTCTTTAAGACTGACACATAATGGGAATATATTTATTTTCTCAGATCCAGCCGATGCTCTAAAGTGGGCCCAAAAGTTTACAAAGTCGAGAAGAAGACGGGAGTCCTCCAGGTCTGGCTCTGAGGACGAAGATGATTTGGACTCTTAAAAGACATTTTTGTCTCAGGTCTGTTAGTTTGAAATTCCTGAAAAAAGTAAAGTTAGCCTCTCTTTCAGCCAGACATATAAATAATTAAAGAGGTGTTTTACGGACTCTTTATTCACTTGATGGGTCTGGCATGAGGCAATAAAAGTTGTTGTGGGGGAGAGGGAGAACCTCCTTCTACCTACCTGTTTTTTTTTTTTTTTGAGGTTAAGGAATTTTATAGCAGCGTATGTTTGAGTGGGCATAATGCCCTTAACTGTACTTACTGTGAGGTTAACGCTTTTGTTGGGGCTTCATATAATTCCTACCGTAAAGTACCATTTTGGTACACTTTTTTATGGTTTATGCATGCTGCTTTATTAGTTTCCTTTATAGGGACAGAAAACACGAATCTCAATGAGTATAAAACTATTTTTAAGCATGCCGCTCATGGGCTCATGACACATAGCCTACATCATGTTATTCTCTGTTTAAACTATGGGACTATATAGTCTACTGCTGTACCCCCATGATGTATCTTATAGATTTAAGATGGATATATTAAGTGCTTGTATTAAGAGGGGTGGCGCCCTCTAAAGGATGTTAATTGTATCCTAATGTATTACATCAGGAACAGTAACTGTATGTTTGGTGAGATATACAATAATTATAAAGTATAAAAAAAAAAAAAAAAAAATTCGCTAAGTGGGGCTTACTCCCTTCTAGTCAATGCTCCTGATGTTCCCTGGGTGAAGGTAACGTTCTCCACATTTTTGCGGACTGCCCCAAGGTAGCTCCTTTATGGACCAGTATTCAAACCAAAGCAGATCCAATGTTGGGACTTTTGGAGTATTTCATGCCTGAAATCTGTGTACCGGGGGACTACTCCCGAATAGAAGTATGACACAGTAAATATTATATGTCAGTGATTTCACGGTCTGTCAAAAAACTTGTTTTAAAATACTGGAAAGAGGATACACTCATCACATATTCTGAATGGCTAAATGAGTTACAGTACTATCAAATCTCAGAACAGAAAAAATGATAGCAAGTCTGTATAATAGATTGCCTAAGTGTCAGAAAATATGAGACCCTTTCACACTTTGTACTCCCTCTAATTCTGTCTCTTGATATCAACAATATGCATTGTAGTTATGAATATTTGGACCATGGGGAGGGGGAGGGATGGGAGAGGGAGGGAGGGGGGTACTGCACCACTGTATCACTTTACTATATCTGATGTAATGATTTACCTTGTATGGTTCTGTCTCTAATATGTTAAACATTTGTAATAAACTTTAAATTATGAAAAAAAGGAGGAGGGAGTGTGAGGCAGTGTCGAACGCCTTTGCCAGGTCGACAGAAAATGGCTGAGGTGATGTGGCCCTCTTCCACACCAGTAAGGATGGAGTCAGTGAGCCTTAGGTGGGATGTGGCAGTGGAGTGGTTCTTCCTAAATCCAGACTGATAAGGGGAGAAGAAAGAGGAAGAATCGAGATAGGAGGAGAGAGTTGAGAGAGGACTAAGTGTTCCTAGAGTTTTGCTAATATGGGGAGGAGAGAGAGAGAGATAGGATGATAGTTGCCAGGAGAGAAGGGGTTGCCGCCTTTGGGAAGGGGGATGACTGTGACGTGCTTCCAGTCAGATGGGATAGAAGTGAGAGAGAAGGAGAGGTTGAAGAGTGAGGCCAGGAGGGTACTTCAAGATATGGTGGCAAAGGTAAATATAAATGCTACTAAAGGGTACTTTTATCAATGGATTTAGAGAAGGCATTCAATAAAGTCTCTCTAATTTCTTCAAGGTTTTAAAATTCTATGGAATTCCAATGGTTTTCATTGTTTGGATAAATCTGTTATAAACTGAAGCTTTTGTGACACTGCTCTTGAATGAGATTTTGGGTAATACATGCCTCATGAAAGCTGGATAAGTTCGGAGTATGGTACAGTTGTCCGTTATGCCTGCTTTTAAAATGTATCTTTAGAGACAACAGCATTGTCGATATTACCCTTCCGTTATGGGAGATTTAGTAAAGGTCACTGCTTTTGCAGGTGATGTCACAATGTATTTGTAAGATGTCACTTCATAACAGTAAGTATTAAAAATTCTCCACTCATATTCCAGGCTTTCTGGTGTAAAGCTTAATATCAATAAAACCGTGGAATTATGCTCAGGCTAAACACAGCCCAAAATGCATAGTATTGCTGGGATTAGAATCTTGAATGAACACAAGGTGCTGGGGCTAACGTTTGGTCATGGTTATTTACCCCTCCTGAACTGTGAGGAAAAACCTGAGGTGTGCTCAACTGAAGTAAATGCTTGGAAGACTTGGAAATTTTCAAAACAGAAAAGGGTGCATGTTACAAAAATATTCTTGCTCGCCATGTTTTCATATTGGAGTTATGTTTTCTCCCCACCTTTATTTCTAGAGGCATGGATCATGAGTGTGTTCTTTCAAATACTGTGGAGAACCAGCTTAAATCCTATAAAAAGAGGAATTTTACTCATTTACCGGAAAAGAATGGGTGGACTTAACATGAGTAACCCCGTTTATTTTAACACACTTTTTTAATACTTCTTTAAAGTCTGACTTACAACGTAGAACAAAAATTTGGCATGAATGGTTTCTGGAGTGGTGTGCATAAATAGTTTGCTAATTGGCAAAATCTGCCCCCAAAAATGTAAAAACTTTCCGGGTCTACACTAAAGATGTAGCGAATGCTAATTTGGGGCTAAGTGCTGAAATTCGCACTCCGAGGAGCTTTGCGAAGCTTCTCCGTAAAGAAGGAACCTTGGCTCTGCCATGAACTGTATGAATTTAGCTGCAAATCTGCAAATTTCGCCAGGAAGCATGAAATTCGTGGGTGAAATTCACACAATTTGAGCTCCGCATATTGCGCAAATTGTGCCCTGCACACTGCATGAAATTTGTGAAATAATAATTTGCGGAGCAGATTTTTCGGACTTCGCTCATCTCTAGTCTACACATAAGCTATCCCTGCTTTCAAAAAAGTATACATGTGGAAAAATACCAAGAAGGTGATTTTGTCTAAAACAAGGGCACAGTTACAGTATATTAAAATGTCACGATACAGCTTTTCATTCAAACCCAGGATTTTAAATACTGTTCTCCTGCTAAAGTCAATCTGGTTCTTGCACAGTTAACAGACAGGAGTGTCCCTTGTAAGATGTGGGATGTTCTCTGGCTCTGCTGCTATAGACGCCTTGGGGTACAGGGAAACATGAAGCATAAATCTCTGAAAGACAGAATGTACAAACTTGCCAGCAGATAAAGGCCTTTTGGTCTATCAAGTCTGCTCAACTGTGCAGCTAGCAGCCCTTATACTGCAGCTGCCCCTCCCTCCCTTCCCCCCTCCAGTGACCCTCCCCCTTACCCTGTCCCATCCCCTTTTAAAGCAGTCCACTGTCTTACAGGATACCACTTCCGCTGGTAGTGCATTCCACCCTGTCACTACCCTCTCCGTAAAAAAGTGTCTCCTCATTTCCCTCCTGAACCCCCCCCATCCAATTTCAGATTGTGCCCTCGGGTGTCCCTCTCCCTCCTTAATCAGAAAAGCCCCTCCATGCCCATCTTATTCATTCCCTTCATGTACCTGAAGGTTTCAATCATGTCCCCCTATCCCTCCTCTCCTCCAGGGAGTACATGTTCAACTCCCTCAGCCTACTCTCATAGGGCAAGTCCCCTAGCCCCTGGATCATTTTTGTTGCTCTGCTTCCAGTAACCTAATGTCCTTCTTCAGGTACGGACGCCAGAACTGCATGCAGTACTCCAGGTGTGGTCTAACCAGTGACCTACATAGCAGCAGGATCATCTCCCTCCCTCCTGGAGGATATGCCTCTGGCGAAACAACCCAGCATCCAGTTAGCCTTTGCAGCTGCCTTTCTACACTGTGTGGAGTTGTTCACTGCTACCGTTATGATCACCCCAGATCCTTCTACTCCTCTGTTTTGGCTAGCTAAATCCCCCCAAGCTGGTAGCTCCTCCTTGGGTTTTTTGCTCCAAAATGTAGCACCTTGCATTTCTTGGCACTGAACCCCTACTGCCAAGTGTCCGACCAGTCCTCCAATATTGCCAGGTCCTCTTGCAATGCCTGCCACCCTTCCAAGTCATCCACTACTGCTCCCACCTTGGTGTCATCTGCAAACAGACTGATCTTGTTCTTGATGTTTACTGAGATGTCTGCTATGAAAATCCCCAGTACGGAGCCCCGTGGCACTCCGCCTGTCACTGCCCTGGGCTATGAGAAGCTCCCCTCCCACCGCCACACTCTGCTGTCTCTCCTGCAGCCAGCTGACTATCCATCCCACCATCTTTGCCTCTGCCCCTGTCTTCCAGCTTACAACCTAGCCTCCCATGCGGCACTGAATCAAACGCCTTACTGAAGTCCAGGTAAAGGACATTCACTGCATGGCCCCTGTCTAATTACCTGGACACCCAGTCATAATACTCCACATGGTTGGTCTGACAGGATCTGTCCGAGACAAACCCATGCTGCCCGCTGTCCTGCAGCCCATTAGCCTCCAGGAAGGAAACCAGCCTCTCCTTCAGGATCATCTCCATCAGCTTTCCCACGATGGATGTGAGGCTTACTGGTCTGTAGTTCCCCGGCTCATCTTTGGAGCCGCTCTTGTGGAGAGGCACATGTGCCATCCTCCAGTCCTGTGGAACACTCCCCGACTACAGGGATGCATTAAGCAGGTCTGCCAGGGGGGTTGCCAGGACATCTGCTAGCCCACTTAGCACCCTGGGATGTATGCCATCCGGCCTTGGTGCCTTGTCCACCCTCAGTGCTCTCAAGCCCTCCAGTACCCTGCCCACTGGGATTTCCCTGTCTGTCTCCTCCTTGCCTCCCACGCCCACCTCTTTGGGTACTGCTCCCCCTTTCTCTTTCGTAAATACTGAGCACAAGTATTCGCGTACTGCTTCTGCCTTCTATGCCCCTTTATCCATACCCCCATCCCTTTTTACCCTTACTATTTGGTCCTTGCAGCACCGTTTTTCCCTGAAGTACCTGAAGAAGTCCTTCTCTCCATGTTTAATGCCCTGTGCTAGCCTGAGTTCCCGGGATGCCTTGGCTGCCCTGATTGCTGCCTCCCTTGACTCCTTCAGGTAATCCTCTCTGTCATCCCCTCTCCCTGTTCTTTTGTACCGTCCAAAGGTGGCTCTTTTCTTTCTTACTTTCTCCCTGACTCCCCTGCTCACCAAGCAAGACTTCTTGGCCCTAGCCCTCTTACTCTGGACCCTTGTACATGTTGCGGTTGCCTCCTCAATACCTCGTTTAATGACCTCCCACCTCTGATTAGTGTCCATATCTGGACTGATCCTGACCAGATACCCCAGTACTATTTCCCTCATCCTCCCAAAGTCGGCCCTTCTGAAGTCTAACACCCTTGTTCCTGATCCTACACCCCCCTTCCTCATGTTTATCTTGAACCACACTGAGTGGTGGTCACTCCCTGCTAGTGACTCCTCCACCCTCAGCCCCCTCACAAATTCCCCATTTGCCAGTACTAAGTGAAAGGTATTCCCTAACCTGATTGGCTCAGTCATCATCTGCAATAGGAAGCTGCCCTGAAAGGCATCCAGAAGTACCTGCTCCCTCCTATTTGTGGTGGATGGGGTGCCCCAATCTAGCCTGGCAGGCTGAAGTCCCCCACAATCACCGTTCTGCCCCTTCTGCAGGTCCTTCTGATTTGCAACGCTAGTTCCCTGTCTAACTCCTCAGTCTGAGATGGTGGCCTGTACACCACTCCCATCCTCAGGGTCCTATTTTTGGAGTCCTGGAGCCGCACCCATAATGACTCTGTGTTGCCTTCCTCCCTGACACACTTCAGACTTTCCCTCACATACAGTGCCACCCCCTCCCCTTTTACACTGTCCCTCCAAAATATTCTATACCCTGGCACTGCCAGGTCCCAGTCATGGTAACAGCTGGCCTATGTCTTGGTTATGGCCGCCATATCCACCTCCCCATCTACCAATGAGAGACTGTAGCTCTGCTGTTTTGCTCCCTAGACTCCTAGCGTTCAAGGTTATCACCCTCCGCCCCAATTCCTTTGCCCCTCCCTACTTGGTCTCCCTTTTTTGCACTCCCTCCTGTCCTCTCCCTAAGTTCCCTGTTGCTAGCATGGGGGGGTAAGCTTGTTAGGCTTCCCTGCCTGAGGATCCTGCCGGACACCTGCCCACTTGCCACCCCCCAACTACCAGTTTAAATTCTCATTGTTTGCCGAGTATTCCTCCAATTTTTGTTTCAAGACCATCTTTCCCTCCCACCTCCCCACTTAACTGAAGCCTGTCCTTGGCATAGAGATCCTTGTCCTCCTATGTCCTTTCCCACCCTCCCACCAGCCCATACCCTTTGGATGGACACCACTCCCTTAGCCATGTGTTAAATTCCTTTATCCTCAGCTTCTTCGCTATGCTTGCCCTGGGTACTGGACGCATCTCTGAAAAGGTTACTGATCTTCCTGCCTCCTCACAAATCAGCCCCAGCTCCTCCAACCTCCCCTGGACTACATCTACCGTATGACACACCAGGTCATTGGTTCCCAAATGAAGAACTATGTGAGGTTTCTCCCTACTTCTCCTGGCATACTTCAGGACTGACTGACCCACCCTTTCTACTGTCATGCCTAGCATGGCCCCCACCCATATTCGACTATGCTTCTCCCTCTTGTTTCCCCATCTGATTCCTTTCAGAATTGAATCTCGTAGCACTAGGATCCCACTCGCGTTTCCTTGTTTTTCTCGCCTTGTCCAACCCTGATCCCTCCCTGACAGGTCTTCTGTTCCCAAATGCATCACAGCTGTTTTCCTTTCCACCCCTGTCTCTGACCTGCCCTCCCCTTCCCATTTACTCCTGATTTCAACTCCCCTCTGCACTGGGCTCCACCTGCCCCTTCCCCTGTGTACCCACATTTGGAAAGTGTTTCCCAGGTAGAGACAATGGAAAATGTATTCTTAGAATGCACTTTTATTACAAGTTTCTGGGCTTTTTTGATGTCAAGATGGAATCTCTCACATTTAGAACTTCAACGTATCGTAATCTGGTTTTGGGTGATTTCCCTCCACAGTGCAAGAAGTATAATAAAATCGCACTCACGGTGATATTTGCCCATCTTAGGTTTTATGTTTGGCAGGCAAGGTGCCTACTGGTGTTGCAACAGTTATAATCCACTTATTGTCTGTTGCAAAAATTTGGCGTACCCCAGGGTTCTATCCTGGGGCCCCTCATTTCTAGTCTATTTCTAAATACCTTCCCCAAGGCCTGCTCCAGTCAGATGCTCCTTTATGCAGATGATGCTGTTATCTTTAGTGGCCATCCTGACCTCTCCCCACTTCAGCAAGACCTACAAAGATTATTCTCGGAATCTGAAATCTGGTTTGCTGCTCACAAACTTGTTCTAAACTACAAAAAAACAAAGGTAATGATTTTTTTGCATCACCAAAGTAAACACAGAGATGCATCTGTAAACATTCTAAATTGCCAGCTCTCCCCCCGGAACAAGTCAACAGTTTTAAATACCTCGGTGTCACTCTTGACTCCTCCCCTTCTTACCAAGATCATATTAACCTAGTCAACACTGCCACAAATGTCAGAATTGGTCTGTTATACAGACACAGATGCTGTATGCCCACCGATGCTCTCCGTCTAGCCGTAACAAGCTCTGTACTATCCATAGGCGACTTCAGGATTGTTTTCTATGCATCGGCTGCTAAAACAGCTCTCCATAGGATCAAGGTTACCATGAATAAAGCCTGTCATCTTATGGCTAGGTGTGACAGGTGCACTCACACCTGCGACCCCTACCGACAGACTAGCTGGCTCAACTTTGATTGCAGGCTCAGATATCAAACAAAGGCTCATATCAAACAAGTCTTATAGTCAAGAAAATTGCCTCAGGACACACCCCTCCAGGGCTCTAACATCTTATCACTCCTGCCCCTACAATTCAAGCAACCAGAAGCTCCGCTAAAGCATCCCTCCTCGTCCCCCAATGTAGGACATCACTGGGGCAGAGGGCATTTATTTACAGGGCTCCACTCTGGCTGAATGCCCTTCCAGCCTGTATTTCATCTGAAGTGAAACTTGACCCTTTCAAAGCAAATCTCAGGAAGCACCTCCTTTCCTCCAGTCAACGTGACAACTGCTTCTAGCCCCCCGCCCAGGTTTTAACAAGGTCTTCTCTGACTGCATCAGCCCCATCCATCTCTCCCTGCGTCCCGCTCCTACCCACACCTCCCCACCATTAAATTCAGCGTATTGCTGAATACTGTAGTTTTGAAAGTTTTTTTACCAGGTCTTGCATGGCCTGATTTTGCCTAAATACTTGTGTAGAATGTACTATTTGTTTAATCTGTACCTACTGTCTCACTCTGTGTCAATAAGTTCGATACACTATTATCTGGATTCTCCTTATAGTACGTATGAAAAAATTATTCACCATAGTAATGTTGTTTCTTCTAATGGAGTCTTGCTGTATTCAGACATAATGCAGTTAGCCCCAGTACTTGAACTGCCCCGGAGAGGAAAGAGTTAACTCTATGCAGAAGCATAGAACGTTGAGCTTGAGCTCGGTTTTCAAACCTCTGTCTGTGGTACTTCCCAGTGTAACCGTCAGATTCTTACGAGCTAACTAACCAGTAACTAAAGTATGGAAATTGTTCAAATATAGCCAAAGGGCAAAATATATCTTCTTGAGCGCCAAAAGACTCAATTCGAGAACCCAAGAAGAAAAGATAGTGACAATATTTAGTAAAACACCAGAAAAAAAAATAATAATAATAACATCTACCCCACTCAAGAGGGAGGGTACAAGGTACACCCCTGAGGTGCAATACTGTACCTGCCAGCCCACTTCCCCAAACCAGGCTCTGAGAGGGGAGGCGGGGGGGGGGTCTGAATACAGCAAGACTCCATTAGAAGAAACAGCATTACTATGGTGAGTAATTTTTTCTTCAAACAACATGAAGTCTTGCTGTATTCAGACATAATGCAGACTACCAATCAGTTCCCTATGGGGGAGGGAATGCAGAACCTACTTTGGGAAGAGGCTCTGCAGTAGTGCTGTACCAAACCTAGCATCACTCCTAGCCTGGATGTCCAGGGAGTAATGCTTGGTGAAAGTATGTACTGTTTTCCAGCTGGCTGCTTTACAGATCTCTAACAAAGGTATATCTCTGGCTGCAGCTAGAGAAGCAGCTGTACCCCTGGTCGAGTGAGCCCTCAGGCCTGAAGGGGGCGTCCTACTCAACTTGTCATAACAAAATTGTATACAAGAAACAATCCACCTGGCAATAGTTCTCTTAGTGGCAAGCTCACCCTTTCCCACTTCACCATAAGTGAGAAACAATTGAAGACAGTCATGTCTATGTGCCTTAGTATGCTCAATGTAGTAGCTAAGGGCCCTCTTATTGTCCAGACTGTGTAACCTTCTTTCACCTGAAGAAGAATGGTCAGTGAAAAACACAGGAAGAGATATATACTGGTTCAGATGAAAATCTGAAACCACTCTGGGCAAGAACCTCCTATTGGGTCTGAGGACTACTTTGTCCCTATGGAAGGAGATGAAGTCAGGTTCCACTGACAGAGCCTGTAACTTACTAATCCGCCTGGCAGAAGTAATAGCTACCAGGAACACAGTTTTCCAGGTCAAGTACTTCAATTTGGCTGAAGCCAGAGGTTCAAAGGGTGGCTGCATTAGCTGAGCTATGCAGACATTAAGATCCCAAGGCGAAGTGGGCTCCCTAAAGGGAGGGTTAATGTGAGTACCTTTGAAAAACTTTCTGAAAACAGGATGAGATGCCAGGGAAGTACCCTTCCCTGCTGAGAGGAATGCAGAGACAGCTGCTAGATGAACCTTCAGAGTGGCAGGCCTAAGGCCTAACCCATTGAGATGAACTAGATAGTCTACGGTTGTGGAAATGTCTACAGGATCAGGCAGGATGCCTTTCTGAGAGCACCAAATACTGAACCTTTTCCATTTGGACGTGTAAGTTTTTCTAGTGGAAGGTTTCCTAGAGACCTTTAGAATATCCAGAACTCCCTGAGAAAGATGTAGAGCAGCATATTCTAACTCTTCAAGAGCCAGGCCTTGCGATGTAGAGACTGGAGACTGGGGTACCAGATCCGCCGCTGGGAGGAGGACAGGAGATAGTATGTCCTGGGCAGAGACAGGGGACGTGACACTGACAAGGACAGCAGTAGAGGATATCAAGGCTGTCTGGCCCAATCTGGAGCCACCAGTATCACTGTGCAGGGTTGAGTCCTGATCTTGATCAGAACTCTGAACAGCAGAGGGGAAGGGAGGGAAGGCATAGAGAAACTTGCCCTTCCAGTCCAAAAAGAGAGCATCCTGGGGAACCGTCCCCAGGACTGGAGGTCTGCAACAAAACAGAGGAAGCTGATGATTTTCCGGTGCTGCAAAGAGATCTATCTCTGGAGTGCCCCACCTGGAGAAGATGACCTTCAGTATGTGAGGATCCAGGGACCATTCGTGGCGTCCCTGTGAAATTCTGCTCAGAGCATCTGCTAGCATGTTGTCCTTCCCCCTGGAAGGTGAACTGCTACCAGAGAAGTCTGAAGAGAATAGGCCAGAGACCACAGCTTCATGGCTTCTGTGCACAAGGCCGAGGACCGAGTGCCTCCCTGCTTGTTGATATACCACGTTGTGGTGGTGGTGTCTGTTCTGACTTGGACCACCTTGCCCTTGACTGAATCCGAGAAGCTCTGCAGGGCTAGGAAAACTGCCCTGAGTTCCAGGAGACTGATATGAAGGAGAGACTCCTATGGAGACCAGAGCCCTTGAGCTGTCAGGGCTCCCAGGTGGGCTCCCCACCCTAGGAGAGAAGCATCCATAGTTAAAACTACCGATGGGACTTGAGGGAGAAATGGAACCCCCTTGTCTGAGGTTGTCCTGGTCCAGCCACCACTGGAGAGCTTGGACCAGAGTCGGAGTCACTGGAATCAGTTTGGTAAGTGAATCCTTCTTTTGAGACCAAAAAGACCTCAGATGAAACTGAATGTCCCTTATCTGGAACCTTGCTCACTGCACCACTGCCGTGGAAGCTGCCATGTGGCCCAGGAGCTGGAGGAACTGTCTTGCTGGGCGGAAGACCTGAGGTTGAAAGGAGGAATCGAGATCTACTAGGGCCCTTACCCTTGCCAGGGGAAGGAAGGCTTTTGCTTGTACAGTGTCCAACTCTATGCCTATAAAGGTGAGAAGTTGAACTGGTTCAAGTACAGACTTTGGAAGATTGAGAAGAAAACCCAAGGAGCTGAGCAGGTCCTGGGTAGTTTGAAGAGCTACCTTGACCTGTAAATGAGACTGACCCACTAACAGCCAGTCGTCCAGATACAGAAAGATTGTGATACCCTGTCTTCTGAGGTAAGTCACCACTACTGCAAGGCACTTTGTGAACACCCTTGGAGCTGATGTTAGACCGAATGGCATGGCTCTGAATTGGCAATGGCCTGAAGGCAACTCGAATCTGAGGTATTTTCTGTGGGAACACCTGACAGGAATATGGAAGTAGGCATCCTTGAGGTCCAGAGATGCTAGCCAATCCCCTGGCCTTAGAGAGGGAAAGATTATTCCCAGAGTTACCATTTTGAATTTGGGTTTTGAAATGTGTTTGTTCAGATACCTTAGGTCTAGGATGGCTCGCCACTCCCCCGTTTTCTTTGGGGTAAGGAAGTACCTGGAATACAGTCCTTTTCCCTTGTGCTGAGTAGGAACCTTCTCTATAGCTCTGAGAGCTAGAAGAGAGGAAACCTCTGCCTCTAGGGCAAGGGTTTCTGAAACTGATGCAGGTGGAAAAGACTTGGCCCTTCTTTCTGGAAATTTTTTGAAGAAGTTGAGGGCCAGTCCCTGGCTTACTACTTCCAGGACCCACTTGTCTGAGGTCACAGACTTCCAGGCCTGGAAGTAGTAAGCCAGCCTGCCTCCTACTGGAAATGGGGAGTCGAACCGGGCTGACACATCAGGGTGTCTGCTTGGCAGGAGCCTTAGACTGAGAAGAGGAGGGAGCAGCCCTGCTCATCCCCCTCCTACCCCTCCTCTGAAGAAGCCCCTCTGTGGAAAGGGACAGGAGGCCTGGGCTTGGTAAAAAGGCCTTTGAAAGGGCCTGCCCCTGCCCCTAGACTGCTGATTGTGCGGAGTGGCCTGCCTTTCCTTGGCCTGTGCACTCCTGTACGTGGTTCTATATTCAGCCATTTTCTTCATGTAAGCCTCTGTCTGCTCCCCAAACAGAGAGTTACCTACTACAGGAAAATCCATGGCCTTAGTCGGGGTATCCTGTGAAAGGCTAGTACATCTGAGCCAAGCATGTCTTCTGAGAGACACAGATGTAGCCATGACTCTAGATGCCACATCACTGGAGTCCACAGCAGCATGAAATTGCATTTTGGATGCCTCAGTTCCATCAGCAGCCACCACCTCCATCTCCTTGGCTAGCTGGGGAGAGGCCTGTTTAGCCAGTTCCAGAACTGTGTCCCATCTGGATTTCTGGTACCTGGCTATGTAGGCCATATAAGCAGCCTGCCTGAGTCCCAAAGAGGATGCCAAATACTGTTTTTTTGGCCATGGCATCCACTTTCCTGGAGTCCTTATCCAGGGAGGTGTGAAGCCAAAGGAATGTTAGCCCTGTCACAGGCAGCAGCCTGCACTACCCCAACATGGCTGCAATGACTATAAAGGAACTCCGCAGCTGAGCCTGATAACGAATACCTCCTGTCCATTCTCTTATCCACAGGAGTTACTGAATTAGGGGTTTGTAAAATTTTTTGCGTCTGTTGCCCCAAAGATTTATGAAGAGGGATAGACAGCTTTTTGGACTCTGGGATGTCCATCATTTCCACAAAATCAGGCTCTTCATCCTCCTCTGCTGCTTCAACCAAGGGAAGCTGCAGGGTTTGTGCCACCTTTTTTGTAGAACAAAAAGTGTGAAGGGGACTCAGACAGCCTGGGAGGAGAGACACCTGAGGGCCTGTCTGGGGAGATGTCCGGTTCAATTGGCACATCCAGACCCCCTTCATCGTCATCCTCGTCATCACCGGGATAGTCTTCGTCTCCCTCCCACTCCTCATAATAAGCATCTGGGTCATAATCCAGAGGAGACGGATCCGACCGAACCAAGCGCTGAACCGGCGGTATCGGTTCAGACGGAACCGGTCTAAGCGACTGGACAATACTAATCACTTTGGCTATTTCGTCCGCGGTTGGAGAGTGGGATACAGGATCCGAACTGGCAGACTTGCGCTTTTTCTTTGACGGAACCAACCCCTCGAGGTCAGCTCTCCTTTTGCCCGAGGAGGTATCACCAAGGTCAGTAGACATCTCCTCAGGTTCGGCCGCAACCGAACCGGGCTGGCCCATCTGGATCTATGAACTTCTCAGCCTCCCTTTCCTTCAGCCTACTCAGTCTTTTATCTAGAGTGGTTTTAGGAAAGTTCTTACAGATTTGGCAGTCTGACTTGAGGTGGTCAAATCACAGACAATAAACACAGATGAGGTGGGGGTCAGCCTTAGCAAAGGCCTCCCCACACTCAGTACAGTGTTGAAACCCAGTGGGACCGGTTTTCTTCTTGGGTTTCTCAGACATGGCCAACCTAACAAATTACCCTATAGAAGCTTTCAAGCCTGGTAATAAAGCAACCGATCGGTTACAAAAAGTGTCACGGGGTTTTTAAAAGAACCAGCAAAAGTCCTTTTGAAACCGATCGGTACCGGAACACCACACTAATCCCAGAAAGAGAGAAAAATGTTTACAAAGTCGGTTCCAAAACGGACCGACCGGAAAGAAACCGAAGAAAGACAATTTCCACTCTTTTTAGCAAAATAAAACACAGTCACTACCCATCTACATACTACCTGTACCGTAGACAGAGGCTGGAAATCTGAAAATAACAAAAATATGCAGTTTAAACCGAACGCTTTATTTTTCTTTTACCGAACCGAGCAGAGGAAATCTCCGGAGCGACTTCACTGTTAGGCGAAGTAAAGAATCTGACGGTTATACTGGGAAGTACCACAGACAGAGGTTTGAAAACCAAGCTCGAGCTCAACGTTCTATGCTTCTGCATAGAGTTAACTCTTTCCTCTCCAGGACAGTTCAAGTGCTGGGGCTAACTGCATTATGTCTGAATACAGCAAGACTTCATGTTGTTTGAAGCACCCTTAATTTTCTTGCACTTCTCTGATGTGGAGCCTTTGTAAAGAAGCCTCTGACTCAAAGGTTTGCAATTCCGATATGTTTAATAAATAAATATAAAATAAAATAAAAAAATGACAGAAGCTGCACTTAAGGAGGTCTATTTGAAGGAACCGAAAAGCTTGAAAGACCATTTTGGTCCTTTTGCACTGCTGTGCATTGGATCTAAATAAATTTCTATTTTGAGAGTTGGTCGGAAGACTTTCCTTTCATTTTCCCTTTTGTAACTTGCATAATGTAACTCTTCTGAGAACTGTATTTTTTCCCCGTTTTTGGTTAGTTTTTCTTTTTTAGTTACAATATTTGCCAGCAATGGAGCAGTTTTTCAGTTTGTTTTGTTCTCACTTAATTTGATTTTTTAGATTTAGTTTTGCCTGAAAAAGTTTTTGCCATTATTCTTTTTTTATATTTTATTTTGGATTTGCATGAGAATTGTTGAATTAATGTAGTCCTTGTCAGTTTGACTGTTATTTCTGTATAGTTTTCTTTGGACTTTTTAAATGAAAAATTTCCCCTACTTGTGTCAAGAAGTGCCATGGGATCTTTAGCGACCACCAAAACAACCAGCAGAAAAGGCATATAGGACCTCAGTTTAACATCTTATCCAAAAGGATGTTACACCCCCACAGTAAAGTATACCTCTAGTACTGCACTCGGGTGCCTGCATTTATGATATCAGCCCTATCTAGGTGCAGGACTACAACCCATGACCTTCAGGCTCACAGGTGGATGCGTTACAAACTGAACCACAGCCACCACTTGCAAGTCTTGCATTATAATGTTTGCATACGTTGTGCTAAAATGTTTGGCAGTTCGTGTCATTACTTACTGGACCCCTTAATTTAATTTTAGGCAGGCAGACTGATGGAATGTCTGAAATGCACAGGTGCTAGGTTTAAAACAGCAGGATAGCCAACTGGACTGTTAAAATTGTCACAATTAGAAATATAAAATACTGCACAGGACAAACAGAATTTCTCTGCTGTGAGTCACTAATGGAAACAAAGCAGTTAAAAATATGAAGCAAAGGTCATGATGAAGAGCCTCAGTACCACCTTCTTGTCCTGGAAACTTACACACTTTAACTGAGCTGTAAAATGTGAATGAAGAAAGTGTTCCATTCCATCATGCTGCCACAGGTCTGTATGTGTGCCAGTATCCACAGCAGGATGATGTAATTACCCAGATATTAAGAATAACCAAATGAAAATATGGAACACCACCAAAATTTAGAATTCAAACAGAACCAAAAAAAAACAAAAAGTGGGGTTCACCTTACTTTTGTGGCAGTTAAGAGATTTATTAGCATCTCTTAAGCGAGATCATAAAAATCCTCTCTCCAACTGCCAGCATCACTCTCCATGTATACGAGATCCTGGCACACTTCTGATGGCATCATCTGGGGACAGCCGGCAGAAGGTTCCCAATTCATATTAAAGAAGTTGCTTTCTATTGGTTGATTTCTATTACCCAAATAAATGGGTGGATCCTAATTTCATATTTAGTGCATGTTTTGGGGCAATACCTTTTATTAGATTAGCTGAAGAATTAGTGACACAATCATTTGAGACATCTAAGGTCACGTCATCAGGTGTCGAGGAGACTAATCAGGATTTCAGAATATAAACAAGAGTTTGTGGATCACAGTTTGTTTTAACAAAATGAGAGAGGCGAAGGAAGGCATGTGCTACTATGAAGGCAACTGGCAGGAGACTGTTTTACTCTCTCTAAAGAGGTAGGACATCAGACATGCAAATGGTAGGTTACATCCAAGTGGTACTTCTGTGGTAGGACCACTTGCTGAGGAAGTGCTTTCTATTAAGTATGCAGCATGTGTGATGCTAATAGTTACATTTTATATTTGAATACATAGAGGTCTAACAGCAATCCCTAAATTATGTCATCAAAAGGCTGTCCCAGCTCTACATGTCCACAGAGCAGCACCAGACATCTATAAAGAAGGATGGTTACAATCTACTTATAACATGGGCTGGAAAAATAAAGAAATCTAATTGGTCAAACAGAATCACCTGACCATGGATTAAGTGTTCATAAATGCACAGTTGCTGTGAATGTCCCTTAAGCAATATCCCTGGGCACAGAGAGAAATCCCAGCAGAAATCTGAAAGTGAGAAGCAGCCATGTTTGTGGTTCATGTCACGCTGTTAAATATATGAACAAGACATTCACAGCAATTGTGGCCCACAGTCTGTGGATTAAAAAAAAACATTTAATGCAGTTAGCTGATACTGTACCACTGTAAATATGCAGATGATAGCAAAATTGGTGCTATAGTCAACAACGAAACAGCTACAAGAGGATCTAAACCAGCTTGAACGCTTAGCAGTGAGAAATAAACTAAATGTCAATGAAGATAAGTGCAAAGTTATGCACCTCGGGTGTAAAAACCCAAGAAAAGATTATAAATTAAACAATATAATACTACAAAAAAACAACAACAAATGAAAGAGACCTGGGTGTCACAATTACAGAAAATCTATCCTTTGATACACACACCAAGAATATAGTTAAAAAATGTAATAGGATCCAGAAGTGTATATTTGGGAACATAAAGAGTAGGGATCTGTGACTGTGTCACCGTACTCATCACTGGTTAGGCCCCATCTAGAATACTGTTCTATTTGATTGCCACGAAGTACTGGTGGTGTAAAACTGATGGGAGAGGGTGCAAAGGAAAACAACCAAAAAAATTAGAAACATGCAATAAAAATCAGATGGAGATAGGTTAAGGGAATTAGGGCTGTACTCAATGGAGTACAGAAGAATGAGGGGAGATCTGTGTCTTGTATACAGTGCTATTAACAATGAAATAACATGGGAAAGTACTGGACTATGTAGGCATAACAATCAGAGGCCAACAAGGTCACTCAGCTTACAATTAAAGGAAGAAACCATAAAGCGAAGTAAATGGTACAACCAAAGGGTGGTCTCAGTATGGAACTCCTTACCAGAACATGTTGTAACAAGCAGTACCATGGAAGCATTCCAAGAAATATCTAGATGAGTTTATGGGCAGTGAGAAAGGCAGGCACTACCACTGAAAAGTGGCGAGTTACTACAGGCCATCAAACTCCTAACTCGTAAAATACCAATGAACCTAATTAGATTTGCTCTGCGGTGAAACCCATGTATTTTTCCAACCCACATTCGTCATGGCAGCCTTCATTTAGCTATATTCCCCATGATGTCCTGTTCCTCCATAGTGAAACCCATTTATTTTTCCAACTCATTAACTCTTAACTTAGTCACGGCAGCCTTCATTGTCCGCTTTGTTCCATACAATCTCCTGTCAGTCTCACAACCTGCTGCTAGGTATAGTGGCCCCACTGCTGTTCCCATGTCCGATCAACACAGAAAGCAAATATTCAAACAGCTGCAGTTGGAAACCGACTCCCCGAAATAATATCACTGGGTGGCACACTTCCTATGATTAAGAATGTCGCAGGTACGTGGGTATAAAGATAACACTGGGCATAGTAATAGGGTACAAAGAAGTAGTCCTCCATCATCCGCGGCACCTGGCAAGAATTAATCTCCAAAATGTATTGCATACCTCGCACAGTGAACAAGACAATAAACACATTATAAAATGCATTTCATATTACAGCAAACGATCCTGTTATTGAAAGCTGCCATGTACAAGTCTGTTATGCAAAAGGACTAAAATGTTAAACCATATTTGCCCAGGTGGAGCGAAATAGTTTGAGCAGGGCATCGCGGGGGGAGGGGGGGGGCAGCACACCTCGGCTGCAGTAAGACAGAGACCGACAACAAGCACATCTACCCCATACTGCAGAAGTAATCGGGACAGAAATGGTACAAATGCTACAAACTGTTTTATAGACAACAAATGTCAGAAATCATTGTGGGGTGTATTTCTGCCATTTATACGTTCATAAAAGATGTAACAGCTGCATCCTTCGCAACAAACGCAGTCATAAGTTCTGGGGACTACTTTTCAACTTGGCAGGATACTCTCAAATAGTAAAACAAGAAAAGAACTCCTTTATAGAATGTTATTTTTTTAAAAAAAACATAGCTCATGTCATAAGTGCAATAACCCATTCCATTGTATGGGGTTACTGGCAGTTAATCCACATCCCGAGTGCTGTGAGGCTCACAATACACCAGGTAGGGAATACGGGCAGACTAGGTGGGCTTAGCGGTCCTTATCTGCCATCAACTACTATGTTACAACCCCATACCCTGTTGAGGATTATTGCTTACTTGAAGAAGGCTGATTATCCAACCTCTACAAATACAGTATTAGTAGACGGGCTCTGTGGCACACCCTAGAACAGGGAGCATTCTAAACTGTCTTCCCTTTTCCCAAAGCCAAGTTGGTGTCAGCTGCTCTTTAACAGAACGGTGTTCGTGCAAGCACTTATATGCATGACAAAGTAAATTATGAAGAATTCCAAAGGACTCTATGTGAGTAAAATAAGTAGGGGACAACAAAAAAAAGGGTAGTCCTGGAGCCCAGGGTTTTAAATCACAGCATGAGGGATTCAAGGTTCACTGATATGCGCGCATGAGCTCCAAAAGTGCAAAGATTAGTATTTAGGTGGTCAGGCACCAAAAGAAAAAATTACTCACCTTAGTAATTGCTTTTCTTCTCATGGAGTCTTGCTATATTAGGACCACTGCAGTCATTCCCCACACTTGAACTGCCCCGGAGAGGAAACAGTTAACTCCAGAGTGATCTGGAGTTCCACAGCGCGAGGGCACTGTTCAAAGCTCTATCTGGCTAGTTTCAAATGAAACTGTCAGGTTCTTTACGTAGCTAAACTAACATAGCAAGTCTGTGTGGAAAAGCTCTACACTAGCCATTGGCTACCTACCATTAGTAGAATAAGAACAATCACAGAATAATAACAATATTTATTGCTAGGATCACCCCTTACAAGCACTAATAGGCCCCCTCTCCCCAAAAGACTCAAGTCCAGAGAGGGGACCATCTACCACTTAACAAAACACAGAAATACCTAGTTCCCTAACCCAATGGAAACAGGGGGACTAGAGAGACTAACATGGCATGACACAGTGCTTGCACTAATTTGCCAACCCCATACCAAGTAGGAGTTCTGAGAGGGGTAGGAGGGAGGTTGTCTAATATAGCAAGACTCCATGAGAAGAAAAGCAATTACTAAGGTGAGTAATTTTTCTTCAAACACCATGAAGTCTTGCTATAATAGGACCATTGTAGATTACACAGCAGTACCTCCATGGAGGAGGGTCAGAACCTACTTAGGAAATAGGCTCTGAAGTACAGCTGTGCCAAAACGAGCATCTCTCCTGGACTGGACGTCCAGGGAATAATGCTTGGTAAAGGTGTGAACTGTTTTCCAGGTAGCAGCTTGACAAATTTCCAAAATGGGAATATCTCTAGCAGCCGCTAGAGATGCAGCTGTACCCCTGGTGGAGTGAGCCCTCAGTCCTGAGGGGGTTCCTACCTAGTTTTTGGTAACAGAATTGGATACAAGAGACAATCCACCTTGCAATTGTCCTCTTAGTGGCAGGTCTCCCTTTGCCAACCTCTCCATAGGTAAGGAAGAGTTGGAGGGATTCGAACCTGTGACCCTTGGTACGTTCCACATAGTAGCTTAGGGCTCTTTTGGCGTCAAGCTGTGTAGTCTCCTTTCACCCGAGGAAGAATGCTCAGTGAAAAATACTGGGAGAGAAATGGACTGGTTCAGATGAAAATCTGAAACCACTTTGGTAAAACTTTCTGTTAGTCCTGAGGACTACCTTATCCCTGTGAAAAGAAATAAAATCCTTTTCCACTGAAAGGGCTTGCAATTCACTTATACGTCTGGCAGAAGTGATAGCCACTGAAAAACAGTTTTCCATGTTAAATACTTGAGATCTATGTTCCCACGGTCGTGACGGCGCTCGCACAGAAGCTCTCGGAGAAGTAACCCGTGACACAGTTTGTAGTAGTAGCGCACACAGCAGCTGACAGGGATCCTCATGTTCATGAAGTAGTGACAACAGTCATCACTAAGACTTAAGACTCAGACTGCAGGACATGAAAGTGAATGGGAAAGAAACATTGTATGTCCACCTCTGAGGCCACAACCCATTAACTTTAACAAGCCAGCAGTTAACAAGCCAGACATCTCGCTCTTGATCCACTTATTGAACAATGGACCCAATCTGCAAAATTCCAACCAATCGGCTTTGCAGTTACAGCAATGTTTTTAGCTTGACATCTCTTTTTAGTAAGGCCGTACTTAATAATGAACAGTATTCCCCTGCTGTTCACAGAAATGGCATGTTTTATTTGCTTGGTAGATTTCCCCGCAACAAAGCAATGCGAGAGATTCTCTGACATAGGGTGTATATTATATTATTTCAGTTTTAAAGTTGCACAACTTCAGTGTAATCTGCCTCCTCCCCAAGCAGTGTCTCACATACAAAATGTGTTTATAACGGTTTTAAAGCCTCGCTGTTGAAAGTGTGTTCATTTTTTTTTCAGTACAAGAAAATCATAAAACTGTAGTTTTTGTTTACAATAAAGGCATCAAAGCAACCTAATGTCTGTTTTTGTCATGTTTTTATGTATTTGTTGGGGGCCGGGATGGGTATAACCTTCTCAGTTCGCAGGCTGAGACACTGACTGTACATATGTCTAGAGAGATGAGATTGCGCTTCTCTTTAAAACAGGGTCTCACATTATACACACATTTGGGATTCAATGAATCAGTGCATGTAAAAGGTTGCCCATGTTGGCTACATGGGGATAGTAATTCTAAAATGGACAACAAGAAATAGCAGTGCAAAAAAATGTCCTTTATATTTAATTTCATAAATTCAGACTGTGCTTAGTATGGCTCCAGAATGGAAGAGAAACAGTCTCCTAAATGCATCTTCTCTCTTATATCACACAGACTCACTCACTACATTGCAAAAATACATTTTAAAACCCTCACTGAGCTTGACAATACCCAGCATTGTTATTGTAAACCATACCTAGGGTAAATTACATCACATACAATTATGCATGCACCCATCAAAGATCCCATTGCTAAGTACTGCTTTATGAAGCTGTCCAATCCTGAACACCACATTGCCATAACAGTATTAAATTATGTACTTCTGGAGTTGGCAGAGTTGTCTAAGATGTTTTAGAAAGTGGTCTAACAACAGTTGAAGCTGTACAGATTGCTAGGGCAAAAATAAAAAAAAAATATGAGAAGCCAGTACCTGGGTGAAACTGTCTATTGGAGCCCACCAGTAAAACTGCTTTTGGCTAATTGTACAGCTGAAGTAGGCACAACAGCAATTTTGCAATTCTTTGGCCTGTTATGTGACCATCTGGACAGCTTATTTCCTGCAGGTGAACTTTCTGACTGATCTGCCTTTGATTTTGCAGCAATGCCACATTGCAGCTTTGAGTGGCTTATTAAATATTGAAAGACTGTACAGCAAATATCAGGACTATTTATTTTCATCAGTGGACCAGGCAGAAATTGTAAGCCAGTACAGTTACTTCAGATTTATAGTTGCTGAAAAAATAAAGGGAGGATCATTAAAATCCTTTACTGACATGATCCACTTTGCTTTGATTAATGTGCAGTACGGCATGGTGGCTAAACTTATTGATGTTTGTGCTACATTCTAAGCTAAACATGAAGCTATCCTGTATAAAGGTTCCTACACAGTCTTATCCTACCCCAGAGGAGATTCTCCATAGGGAGGTGCAGAGTGAGAATGCTATGATAGCACAGAGAAAAATCTTGGGAGTGATGGAGGATCACGTACTGAAGCAGAGAGAAGTGTGGCTTAGTAGGACCATAACTATCTTTGGTTAGAAGGTTTCACTCAAGGATTCTCATAGGAAAGTTAGGGAAGATTTGTTGCTGCTCTTGGAATGAGTATTATGATTTTATATCTCCAGAAACATGGTGGAGTCCATAAAGTTATATGCAGATCCTGAGCCCACAACACAGATTTATATTACATTTAAAATCCTCATAAAACTAGCAGCTTGCTTTCTCTGGCCACAAGCTGGATTGTTTAGAATACATTTAGTTAACACGTTAGACTTGGGTGAAGTCTTTTCATGGTTTAAACAGACTAAGGATAGTCCAGAATCAATCTTAGAGGCATTTAACCCCCAATTGACTTTGGAAACCTAATTGACCCTAATACCTACTCACCTCTGACAGTTATTGATTAATCCTGACAAATGCAGCCTGTAGATAATATTTAAGAAATTAACTATGAATGCCAGCTGGATTTGGATAAGGGAGCTGGGGAATGAGGTGCGGATGCCCTTTCTATACTTTCATGAAATATTGAGGGCATCCATCTTTAAATAATTGACCATGAAGTAGTGAGATTTCTGGATAATTTTGATATTATTGGGACTGCAAGAACATGGTGTACAGAAAATGTAACTCCCAAATTGGCTAGATATTCTGTCTTTACTCTGCCAGCAACTAAAGATAAAAAGTTTGGAAGGTTTAAAGGGGGGTATTTCCTTTTTTATCAAAACTTTGCTACATTTTCGGATCACTAACATTTATACTAAGTCAGAGGGTATTTTGGCTCTAACGATTAGCAAGGGGACAAGAGAAGATCATTCTCTGCAATATATACTTGCCTGCTCGCAATAGAGCTACTAATCCTGCTGACCTTTTCATATAGGATCAGAAAATGGCACTTGAAGAATTGTCAGATAAGAGTATACCTTGTCCTATAATTATTTTGGGAGACTTTAATGCCAGAATTCCTTTTCATTTCTTGGAGGATGTATATTCAGATATGATCCACACAGTATCTATAATTAAGCCAAATCTCTCATTTACTAGGACTGCTCAGGATCTAAAATCTAACCTCAGAGGTAGGGAATTGCAAGTAGGCTTAGCCAGTAGAAATGTATTTATTTTAAATGGTAGAACTTAGATCAATCTAGCCAGATCCTTACTGTGTAGAGAACCTACTGTCTCTTCAACCCCTGATCAGTTTGGACCAATTTGGAAGCAGTAAAGCTGATCAAAAAGTTAGAGGTCATGGTTAGATTGGAATCAGCACACTGTACTATTGTAATTAACATCAAATGCCCTTTTGGAACTTTAGGAAGTGAGGCACAACAGGAAGAGAGTCTGGAAGTCATAAACAAGAGAAAGATTGGATGGGTGCTGATTCATCAAGCTAGTTTCAAAGAAATTCTTAGTACAGGAGTCTTAGGTGATATTCACGAGTTGGTCCTCGACAAAAGTAAAGCCTTTAATATTTTGGAGAATTGGGAAACTATTCATTCTTTACTTGGACCTAGATGTAAAACAACGTACCATCCTAGGTCCCTTTATAAAAAGTCTTAGTTTAATTCGATATGCCTACAGGCAAAGAAAGAGTTTGGAGGAAAACTAAGACAGCATAAGCAGAAAAGAAATAAGTCTGCAGCAGATTTTAAATTACTAAAGACTGAAAGAAAAATATAGGAAAATTCTCGAATGGAGAGACATAAACATACTCAGGGATTTTGGGAAAAACTGAGGCAGGCTGTTCTGGATAGGGAAGGAAGGTGATTTCGGAATATTGTTGCCCAGGGATATAATAGATATGCCAATAGGATTGAAGCCTATATTACACCTGAAGTTTGGGCATCTCATTTCTCTAAGCTGAATTATTCTCATGAAGAGCAGGAAACACCTGATGCTTTCAAAATATAGGAGGATGAAATTTTTCTAAGCCCTATCCTGATCACAGAGGACAAAATCCAGATGGCACTAATTGGCCTTAAGGCAAATAAAGCACCAGGGCCAGATGGGGTCCTAGTGATCTCTATGATTTTTACCAACTGATGGATTCTTTTATTCTTTAACTATTTAATAACCTGGTTCAGGGTACTTTACCCTGCCAGTTGGGCAGGTACTGTTATCTTCCCAATTTTTGAAAAAGAGGATCTGAATGACCCAAGGATGTATATGCCTATTAGTTTGATAGATGTAACACAGGAGATTTTCTGTAGGATAATTTTGGGCAGATTGCTGTCAAGGGTCAAGAAGAACTCAGTATTGAATGAGGCACTGAACGGTTTCTGGAAGGACTGTTTTACAGTACAACATTATTATGTGCTTCAGCATCTGATCTGGAAGTATACTAAAGTGAGAAAAAACAGATTATATTCCTGTTTTGTGGACTTTTCTTCAGCCTTCGACAGCATTGGTAGAAAAATCCTTTGGGCTACATTAAGGGATGTGAAGTTGGAAGCCTCACTTCTTGATGTTATTAATAGACTCTATGAAAATATGTGGGCAAGAGTCCAGTATAATCAATATGGTCATCTGATAGATTTGAGACAAATGTGGGGGGCAGACAGGGGTGTATTTTGGCCCCCACTCTATTTAACATCTACATTAATACAGTCTTGGATCAGCTAGGTAACTCAGATTTTCATACTCCAAAAATTAATGATCAAAGGATTGAATGTTTAGCATATCCACACGATTTAGTCTTGCTTTCTACTTCAGTCCTAGGTCTTAAAAGAAAACTGGCTCACTTTGAATCTCTCTGTTCTCAAAGGAAACTAAAAGTTAATCTTGGCAAGACTAACATTGTAGTTTTTGGCACTCAAACCAAGAATACTGGTAGGCTTTAGGCTAAATGCTAACCATATAGACACTGTTAAGTGTTATAAATATTTAGGTGCCCATTTTGCCTATGGTCTATCTTGGACCAAACATTTGGAGGCTATTCAATTTAAAATGGGATCTTCTATAAATGCTCTAAAAATATTTAACAACAAGATGGGAAGTCATCGGTGAGCGGGTATGTGAGTGGTTAATGCCAAAATAAGAATGAGCATGTTATATGCCTCTGAAATCTGGGGTTATGCTATGGTTAGAGAATTAGAAATAATTCTGAATAAACTCTATAGATACATCTTGATATTTTAAATGGAACTCCAAGCTGTATTCTTGCCTTGGAGGTAGGACAACATTCTTGACTTCTCTCATCTGTGAATGACAGATTCTCTTTCTGTTGAAACTTTTTCTTTTGCCCCAACAAAGATATCCCAGAATGTGTGTAGTGGAAGCCATCAAATTGCCCAGCGTGGGATATGTACATCCCTTTATTCAACTTATTAAGGAAACAATAATGCTGACCAGATTGGGCCACCTCTTATATAAAATTTACACAAGACCATTTGAGGAGATTAGGCAAGATGTCAAATTGAGGCTTATTGACTAAAGTCATAAATTCTTTCTATGTTCAACTCTCCAAGCTTAAGCAATATGGATTTTATACAAAAGTAAAGATTTCATGGGGATATGAGCCATACCTCTCTTTTTTTTAACCTGTCCTAAACAAAGAAGAATCTATACAAGATTTGGAACTGAAAACTATAATGCTCAATGCATTCATTTCAGATAAAAGAGAGGGGGTACTTTTTCCATATTGTAAATGTGGAGTGGGGACTATAGATGATCTCAAACATGTGGTACTCTTGTGTCCTTGGTACTAATCAACTAGGAAGAAACTGCTGGGGGATCTCAGCCTCCCCCTGGAGGATCTTTTGGGATATTTGTTGACTATGAAAGAGAAGAACATGGAAGAGATCTTTGCAAGATTTTTAATCTCAACTCATTTGTAAAGTTTATTGGGGGACTTGAAGTTCTGTGGAGTTTTTTTTATCTGAAAAGGTACTCTTACATTGAATTGCACTGTAAAGATATTTAAGTTCCTTGTTTTATTTATTGTCTTATTTATATTTAGTATGTATTTTGTCCTGATTTTAATATATTGTAACTGCTTTATGCTGAAGAATAAATTGTACTACTACTACTACTACATTCCAAGCTTCTATTGCTGACTGTGAAAAGAGGCTTCAGTCTCATGAACTGCATTAAGAGCAAACAAAGAAACTGCTTGGAAGAAAACCATTTAGATAGCTGATGCAAACAAAATTGTTTGTAATGTCTGATGGAAAAATGGATCTTAATAAAATATAAATTCACTGGAAGAATGGGAAAGACAGGAGAAAAAAACAGTAAATGTTGATTTCTTAGCAATGCATCATCATCAGCACCCATTTTAGATGCATGCAAGACTCTTTAAAATGTACATAGTTTACACATGTTTCCAGTTCATATTGTTATGGTGCACAATGCACATCCAAGCTTCTGACTGTGTCAGAATGTATATTTATACTTTGCCTTGAGTATTTGAGTGTTTGATTATATTTTCTACTGTTTACTGGCAAGAAAATATATCACTTGTTTGGGCCACCCAATTTGCGCACATGAATCCATTTTTTTGCACAAAGTGCCGCACACACATATCAGTCGCCCACTCACAGAGACTAAAAATTAGAGGGAACATTGCTTGAGATCTGCAGAAGAAAGGGGCTCAAAGGGAGGTTGCATTAACTGAGCAATGCAAACATTCAGGTCCCAGGCAGGGGCTGGTTCCCGAAAGGGAGGGTTAGTGTGAAGTAACCCCTTAAAAAACTTGGAAAACACAGGGTGAGAGGAAAGAGAAACAGGCTTCCCTGCGGAAACAAAGGCAGAAACAGCTGCCAGATGAACCTTCAAGGTAGCTGGTCTAAGGCCTAGGGAATTTAGATGGGCCAAATAGTCCAGTAAAGTGGCCAAGTCAGCAGATTCTGGCACAATTTGTTTCTCCGAACAGAAGGAAAACCTCTTCCACTTAGAATTGTAAGTGGCCCTAGTGGAAGAGCCTCCTAGAAGCCTTTAAACATCCAGAACCCCTTGAGAAAGGTGCAAATCAGAAATTCTAATTCCTCAAGAACCAAGCCTTGAGGTGGAGGAGTTTGAGGTCCGGGTACCACACTCTCCCCTGTGCACAGGTCAGCAAGTCGTGGGTCCTGGGCAAGGTCAGGGGAGGGTGGATTGTCAGGGACAGGAGGAGAGGATACCAGGGCTGTCTGGCCCAGTCTGGAGCAATCAGAACCACTTTGCAGGGCTGAGTTCTGATTTTTACCAATACCCTGAAGAGGAGAGGAAAGGGGGGAAAAGCATATAGGAATTTCCCTTTCCAATCCAGCAGAAAGGCGTCCAGGGGACTGAGCCCAGCACTGGAGGCCTGCAACAAAATAGAGAAGTTGATGGTTGTCTGGGGCTGCGAAGAGATCTATCTGAGGGGTGCCCCATCTGGCAAAGACCGACCCCAATACCTGAGGATTCAGAGACCATTAGTGATGGCCCTGGGAAATCCTGCTGAGAGCATCCGCCAGGACATTGTCCCTTTCCTGGAAGGTGAATTACATCAGGGAGGTGTTTAGGAGTAAGCCAGAGACCACAACTTCATTGCTCGGGTGCACAAGGCTGATGACCGAAAGTGCCCCTTGCTTGTTGATGTACCACATTGTTGTGGTGTTGTCTGTCCTGATTTGAACTACTTTGTTCTGGACAACAGTTGAAAAAGCCTGAAGAGCCAAAAGAACAGCTCTGAGTTCCAAAAGACTGATGTGGGCAGAGATTCCTGGGGGACCACACTCCTTGAGTGGAAAGGTCGCCCAAGTGAGCCCCACCTAACAGGGAGGCATCCGTGGTGAGGTGAGGGGAGTGTGAAGCAGGTATAAAGGAACCCTTGAGTAAGATTGCTTTGATCCTGCCACCACTGAAGGGCCAGGATCAGGGTTTTGGTCACCGGGACTAATTTGGTAAGGGGGTCCCTCCTTTGAGACCAATAGGACCTCAAGTGGAACTGGATGTCCCTCATCTGAAATCTTGCTCCCTGCACAGCTGTGGAAGCAGCCATGTGCCCTAGGAGTTGCAGAAAGTGCCTTGCTGGTCGAGAGACCCGCAGGGTAAAGGAGTATGCCAGGGCAATGAGCCTGTCCACTCTTTCTGAGGGAAGAAATGCCCTGGCTAACTTTGTGTTCAATTCTGCACCTATAAAAGTTAGAACCTGAACAGGTTCCAGAACTGACTTTGGTAAGTTCAGCAGGAATCCCAGGGAAGTGAGAAGCTGCTGGGTGACTTGCAAGTGGGATTTTACCTGATCTGGAGACTGACCCACTATGAGCCAGTCGTCCAGGTAGAGAAACACAGCAATCCCTTGCCTTCTTAAATGAGCCACTACCACAGCTAGACATTTTGTGAATACCCTTGGAGCCGAGGTTGGGCCGAAGGCATTGCTCTGAACTGGTAGTGGCCAGAGAGCAGTTCGAACCTGAGGTACTTTTCGGTGAGAGGCCTGATCATGACATGAAAATAGGCGTCCCTGAGGTCCAGGGAAGCTAACCAGTCCTCTCTGGCCTCAGGAAGGCAAAATCATTACTAGAGTTAACATTTTGAACTTTGGTTTCAATAGATGTTTGTTCAGGTACCTTAAGTCTAAGATGGGCCATTCTCCTGTCTTTTTTGGGGTAAGAAAATATCTTGAGTACAGTCCCTTGCCCTGATGGCAAGGGGGGACCCTTTCCACTGCTTTGCAATCCAGAAGGGAAGAAACCTCTGCTTCCAAAGCAAGGGCTTCTGAAGAGTTTGCAGGTGGAAATTGCCTGGCTCTCATCTTTGGGAACTGTTTGAAGCTGAGAACCAGGCCCTGGCTTACTACTTCCAGAACCCACCTGTCCGAAGTTAGGGACAGCCAGTTCTGGCTGAAATAAGCCAACCTGCCCCCCACTGGTACAGGAGAATCGGCCCTGGGCACCCCATCAGGGTGCCTGCTTGGCAGCAGCTTTAGGCTGAGGGAGGCGACTGTCTACCTGTGCCCGTCTACCTCTGCCTCTGAAAAACCCTCTGTGAAAAAGCAGAGGAGGCTTGAGATTAGTAAAGGGCCTGTGGAAAGGCCTACCCCTACCCCTGGGGCATGCCTTTGTGAGTGGCATGCCTCTCCTTAACTGGCACTTTTGTAGGTAGTTCTATATTCATCCATCTTTTCATATAATTTTCCGTTTGATCACTAAACAGAGAATTTCCCGTTACAGGAAAATCCATAGCCTTTGACTGAGTATCTTGGGACAGATTAGTGCATCTGAGCCATGCCAACCTACGGAAAGCTACAGAAGTGGCCATGACCCTAGAGAAAACATCATTAACATCAACAGCAGTATGAAATTGAACTTTAGAGGCTTCAATGCCATCAGCAGCCACTTGTTCCAACTCACTAGCCAGCTGGCCCTGGGCCTGCTTGGCTAACTGCAATATAGTGTCCCATCTAGATTTCTGATATCTAGCCACATAAGCCATATAATTAGCCTGCCTGAGTCCCAAAGAAGCTGCCATATATTGTTTTTCGCCATGGCATCAATCTTCCTGGAATCCTTATCAGGAGGATGTGAGGCCAGGGAATATTAGCCTTGTCACAGGCTGCAGCTTGCACACACCTACATGACTACACTGCTCAGAGGAAGTCTGTATCAGGGCCTGATAAGGTATACCTTCTGTCCATTTTTTATCTACAGGAGGGACAGAATGGGATTTTTAAAATCTTTGTTGTTTGCTTCCTAAATGACTTATGCAAAGGAATAGACAACCTCCTAGACTCTGGAATATCCATCATTTCAACATAATCAGGCTCCTCTTGCTCATCCACAGCCTCTTCTAAAGGAAGCTGGAGGTTTCTGCAACCTTTTTGTAAAACATAAAAAGAGAAGGGGACTCAGACAGCATAGGGGGAGATTCTAAAGATCTATCTGGAGAAATGTCCGGTTCAATGGGCACGTCCAGACCTTCCCAGTCACAAACATACTGATCAAATTCCTCCTCCCCCTCACGTGGTTCATAAAAATCCTCAACATCATAATCCTGAACCACTGGGACTGAACGAGCCACCCTTTTCCCAGATGCAGGGGGTTCGACAGATCCCTGAGACAAAGATTGGACAATCTGAATGGCTTTAGCTATCTCTGCAGCAGTTGGAGAGACAATTTTGTACTCCAGACCTGCTGATTTCTTTGTCTTTTTTGCTGGGACTGGTTCCTCTGAACCAGCCTTCCTTTGCCGAGGAAGTCTCGTCCTGGTCAGAGGGCACTCCCTCTGGTCCAGTGGGTACTGGACCGGGCTGGCCATCCGGGTCAGCTGACTTTTGCTCCTCTCTTGCCCTGAGCCGGCCCAATCTCTTTCCAGGGTGGCTGCAGGAAATTTTACACCTGGCAGTCTGACAGGAGGTGGTCACCCCAGACAATAAACACAAGTGGTGTGTGGGTCAGCCTTGGCAAAGCTTCCCACAGACATCACAGTGTTGAAACCCAGTGGGCCCGGTTTTCTTTTGGGTTTCTCAGACATAATGCCAGCCTAACCAAAACTTGCCCTTTAGATGGCAGTGCCAGGCAAGACACCCTTATCGGTTCCTAACCGTGTCACGGGTATTGAAAACCCCAAATAAAAGTTAGGTTTTTTTAGAACCGATAAGAACCGGGAACCGCACTCTAAAAGCCCAACCAAACAGTTTGACACATATATTTTAACAAACCGATCGGTTCAAAACCGAACCGATAATGAATTTCCACACAGACTTAATTTCTGTACTTACGGTTTACCAGATAGAGCTTTTAACCGAAATGCGGTAAAATAAATACTTTTTGCCGGTTCCAATGAACCGAAAATACTCGCTTGAACCGAGAAATGAACCGAGCTGAAGGAGCTGATCTCCGGAGCGACTGTTCAGTGAAGCGGAGTAAAGAATCTGACAGTTTCATTTGAAACTAGCCAGATAGAGCTTTGAACAGCGCCCTCACGCTGTGGAACTCCAGATCACTCTGGAGTTAACTGTTTCCTCCCCGGGGCAGTTCAAGTGTGGGGAATGACTGCAATGGTCCTAATATAGCAAGACTTCATGGTGTTTGAAGTGTCTATTTCTAACCCTGCTTAAATGTATTTTAAAGAGCAACTCTGCACTTCAGCATGTGCTTTCAGTTTCAGCTGTTACGACATACTACAGAATACATTTTTTTCATTTCTAATGTTCCTTTTCAAGATTTACAGCATGTCTTGGTAGTCTGTCTAAATAGTCTATTCAGAAAAAATTATAAAACATTGCCTCTCCCGTTAACCTCACAGTGCTTTTGCTTATGACATCATAGTGCTTACCATAACAGACTGTGATGTCACAAACAGCCATTGTGTGGTTAGCAGGGGAGAGTCAGATACATTTTGAAAGACTCAGTGAAATAATTGCTGCATTATCTACAATACTTAGTAGGTCAATAGCAGAGGAAGTAAAAAAAAAACAACAAAGAACTAGAAAACAAAGTTAAAACATAATTGGTGTAAACTGAGTGTTTTTAAGTTTTTTATTATAAAAGGGAGTTGCTCTTTACATTATTTGGATTGCACCGCATTGAGATCCTTGTTTCCAAACTCAGGCCAAAGATCTGCAACAGATAATATTCTGTAGACTTTACTTATATTTGTGAATGTGTCGCTGATAGAATACAAGACAAGACTTTGTGTAATTTTTCATATACAGCGAAGTGAAAATTGGAAACAGATTCTGTCTAAAAATGAGAAAATAGCTTGCATAAATTGCACTTGCCTGCTTCATACCCATTAAATTTTTTTACATGCTAGCCTGTCTTATAATTACCTCTATTTTTTCTGGCACTGACATCAGAACAGTGGCAACAAGTGAGCCCCCAGAAGCACCTGCATAGGCCTTTACAGTCTTCAGCAGCCTCTTGCCATGTCTGCAGAGAGCAGATGCTGCCCCCAAGTGGTAGATTCCCAGAAACCCGCAAGCAGCAAAAGACAAGTTCAGGTGAACCATAGTATCTGTAAAAGAAAATACAAACATGGTCAACATTTCCTTCACACTCACAAATGATACACTCTTTTGCACTGCTTTAAAGATTTCTGCAACCTCTACACATGCTGTACTGCTTTAACTGAAAGCAGAGAGCAGCTGAACTGAACAGTGAAAAAAAATCAAATAGATCCCATAAAGCTTTTAGTCGTGCCCAAAACCATACCTCTCAACTGTCCCTGATGTTCAGGGATGTCCCTGATTTTGCCTCAGAATTGTACTCTCTCCCTCCTAAAAATTGTGTTTCCATGACCAAACAGTGGGGGTTGTAAGCTCAAAATAATATCAAACATTAAAGTTACAGACGTGTTCTTTCTTAGAAAATGCATTTCACATTAAGCCCCTTATTCTACCAGCTTTTTGAGTGGATATCACCAATTTTGAAGATGTGTCCCTAATTTTGGTCCTTTGCCCCTCATTGTTTTAAGCCTTGTCCCTGGTTTACGAGGCAGGAGGTTGAGAGGTATGCCCAAAACTATCAAATACCTAAAAATTAGAGAATAAAATTAAATTCACAAAATTTGCAAAGCAATCCCTATAAACTATAGCAACAGCCAATGACTTATAGTTTTCATCTGAAAAACCTGAGTAAAATCCTGCACATTGGTTAAAAAAAAAAAACACTTTTTTTAATTAAAATTTTGCATACTTTTGGCATGGCTTCACCATCCCACCAGTCAGCCCAGCCCAGTCCCTCCACATCTCTAGCACTTACTCCTCCCCATGACCCGACGGATTACATCCTGTGGTGGGGCCTGACCACAGCCAGGCATCCTCCCCCACTGACCCCAACTAACATGACAGGAGACACCCTCTGTAGGGTTGAAGTGGCTGGTGGCAGAGAGCGGGGCCCAGATATGCAGGCTATCATGCTGCTCAATCCAAGGATTTTTTTCCTGTTTATGTAAGCTCCCCCATCCCTGGCTCTCCAGTATGCAGCCAATGAGCATCTGCGGCATCCACCTAAGGGCGGAGAGCTGCCGATGCTGTGTGGTCACCCAGTGTCAAGACAGTCCCACCATCTACAGATGGTGTTTAGAAAGCAGGTTGCTCACTCCCACTTCCCCTGGCTGGGGCACAAATCTTCCATATCAGGCTACAGATCCCAACAGCCTGGGCAAGGAAGTCGGAAGCAAGCATAGTCCCCCAGTCTCTCATGCAGTATCACTATATACCAGGGTCAGGGCTCGAAATAACCATCTGTCCTCCTGTCCCGGACAGCCATTTTTCACATGGGACAGCCATTTCAATCAGTTTGCCTATCCCTTGGACAGGCAGTTCAGACTTACACTGTCTGTATCTTGCTGGCACTAGGACACAGTGGGAAGACGTCATACGTTGCTCCACCCGCATTTCCATTGCCGCTGTGGCTGTGTGCTGGGTTGGTCAGGTGACTGCTGCTAGTGGATGTCACCTGACCTTCGGTAGTCCGAAGTGGCAGCAAGCGGGAGCGGGAACAGACATGCAGCGCAGCAGCAGCAGCGAGTGAACTAGCACTACCGTGCATGCGCCCATCGTCACTGAGCATGCGCAGTTGCTGTGCCCAAACTCACTTGCTGCATTTCCTAGCTAGCGCTTGACTGGTGAGGTCGTGAGGAGAGCTGGAGCAAATTCTTTTCAGAAATCACACCAGCGCAACCAGCCAACCATATAAAACAGTCCTTTTCAGGGCTATCTCATTTTGGGGCTGATTTTGGAAAAGAAAAAAAAACTATCTTTTGTGAATCTTGTGTGATTGAACTCCTGCTTAAGCACATATTAACACTGAGGGTCTGCTGCTGTGTGGGAGTTGGAGGGAAGGGGAGGTGAGATAAACGAGGAGGAGGGGGATTCTTTAGTTTGAAGCCACTGCCAGTCTCAAGGTGGGATTAAAAAAAGGCTTCTGGACTGGTTTAACTTTGAAAAAAAAAAAGTGACTTCTGCCTTGAGGGGTCTGTGCAGCTGAGCTCTGTGCTGTGTTGCAGTACATGTGATTGCTTTTTGTTGATCACTCAGTCATCAAATAAGACCTCCACTGTATTTCTGTACACTGCAATCTGCAAAAAAAGTATAAGGGGAGGGAGGAAAATATTTGGGGGGGGGGGAACAACCAGAAAAACAAAAGCAAACAATTTAAAAAATACTAAGAGTAAAACTAGGGAGGCTATCCCACGGGTATTGTGGTGAGGTGAGAACTAAACACTTGCCTAGAGTCCGTGTGTTGACTGAACTTCTGGTGGTGTGGGTAGGTGAGTTCCCTGCATGTTCAGAGGAGGGGAGAGGGAGTGAAAAAAAGAAAGCAGTCAGGCACTATCAGAAGGAGATAGGAGTCAGTACTACTCTGTACACCTGAATAAATTCTCTGTTCTTCCAATCCTGTCCAACCCACTCTCTCTCTCTCTCTCTCAAAGCCAAAAGAGACCTTGTGACCTACAAGTGGTGGGGTCTCTCATCTCTGAATAAAAAAAATATATCGACTGTGCGAGTGTGCGGAGAGGTGAAGGCAAGGCTCTATTAAGCTTATTGTTCACTCAGCCTGTGTAAAGCCCTCCAGAGCTGTTAGCTACAGCTTGAAACTTGAAGACAGATACTCACGGACGGACTGTACTAACTTAAACTAGCCCCTGTCAGCTTGCTGTTGTGCTCTGCCAGTGGACTAACTGAATAAAAGTAAAATTGAGTGACTGTGACAAGAAGGCACTGTCAAAGGGAGAGGAGGGGGGCTGAATTGAGCGACTCAGACAAAGTAAACAAGGAGTAAAAAAAAAAAAAACTTGTTTCTGGGGTTTTGTTTTGTGAATAAAAAAGAAATACTAAATCAAAACAAGTATAAGGAGTGCCTGTAGTGCTTCTGCTTAAGAGATAAGGCTCTCTGTGGATGTGGAGGACTGGAGAGGAGGAGGACTAATAAAAAATACAGTGTGAAAACAAGGCACTGTGAAAGGGAGAGGAGGGGGGTTGAATTGAGTCACCGTGACCCAGATTAAAAAATATTAAACCAAACCCAAGAAGTAACAACAATATAATAGCAGGCTGCTTGTGCGTGGAAAAAAAAGGACTGCAGGTGGGGGGTTAAAATAAAATATTGAGTGAGTGTGAGTGACATCAAGGTACTGTCAAAGGGAGAGGAGGGGATTAAGTTATAAAACAGGTTGACAGCAGGATAGCCTTCCGGTTTTAGTTGTGAAATCTGAGCGGGAGGAAAATATAAATATAAAACTCCTTTGTCCGGGGTTTTACAGGGAGGGAAAGAAAACTAAACAGACGGTTCACGTCTTCTGATATCTCTGATCATCACTTCACTGTAGTGTCCACTGTCTTCCAGAGCGCCTACTGTACTTTAAATTCGTACTACTAAGTTAAGTATTCTTAGCTAAGCAAACCAAAAGGGGAAAAAATGTCTTTGTTAAAGTTTGGCTTTAAAAAAAATTACAGGAAAGCCTTCAGTTTCAAGCCAAGAGGGAGGAGAAAGCTCGGGTTCCTCTATGTGTACTGCTTCTCCATTACTGATAGACTCAGTAGCACCAACTACTCACCTCACCATTGTGGCCACAGATGTGACAACTTGTAGTGCCACTGCCAGTGCTGATATGCCAGCAACTCTGACTACTGTTGAAAGTGGGACAAAAAGAAAAAGGGGGTTCCAGGAGACCTGGAAGAAAAATAGGGAGTGGCTACTATATAAGCCTGATGTGGGCATGACCTGCTCATATTGCAAAAAATACTTAAGGGAGACAAACACTTTCATGAGTGGCTGTAAGAGCAGGAGACTTGAAAATGTACGTGCTCATGAACTCTCCAAACCTCATAAATTAGCCAATGAAAAAAATATTGTGTCTAACACTGAATCTTCCAACTTAGCAATAGAACGAGGAATAATACAAATGGAAAAAAATGAGGCAACATAAGTAGAACATTTGTTTAGAACAACTCTTTATTTGATTAATTCAGAACGCCCATTCACAGATTTCCCTGGCATCTTAGAATTACAACATGTAAATGGTACAAATGTCGGAGTCAGTTATAGAAGTGACAAACAGGCAGCAACATTCACACATTTTATTTCAGAATCAATAAGGATAAAAGATGCAAAACTGGTTAATAGTAACACTTTTATCTCTGTCTTATGTGACTCGAGCACTGATGCCTCAGTAATAGAAGAGGAGGCAGTCTATATTAGGACAATGGAAAATTTCCGTCCAGTTAACAAATTTGTTTCCCTTCAGCCAGTCTCTATTCCAAATGGTGAAAGCATTTATAACTCAATAGGTGATGCCTTAGAATTCACCTTGGACTGTAAAGATTGGAAAGAAAAAATTGTTGCTTTTGGATCTGATAGGGCACCCGTCATGTTGGGTAAAGTGACTGGGGTGTTTGGCAGGATTTTGAAAGACGTACCTCATTTGTTAGGGATTCAGTGCAGTGCCCACAAATTGAAGCTTGCTATAAAGCACTCAGCAACATCTATTCCATACATGAAAACAACAGATGAAGTCTTAATGGGTATCTATAAAATATACCATAAGTCTCCCAAAAACTGGGCCGGTCTCAAAAGAGTTAGCCAGTAATACGAGCTACACCAGTCACAAACCAGTTAACATGTCAGGGACCCGGTGGGTTGCACACAGAGAACGGGCTCTGTCTGTTATTCTGTCCAGCTACAAGGCCTTAGTTGTACATTTACAGACATTGCTTCCACACCAGGGCAAACAAAAGATCAGGCCAGTGGGTTGTTCAAAACAATAAGTACTGTGAGATTTGTCCTCTTTCTCAGTTTCTGGCTGAATACCTTTCTGTCTTGATGGCCTTCAGTCTAACTCTACAGAGAGACAGCTCAACAGTAGAAACAATAGTCAGTAAGGTTGAAAGCACAGTGCTCTGGCTAGAGAACTACCCTGTGCAGGATAAACTTGACAAAGTCTGCAACAAATTGCTCTTGCTCCCTGACTCTGACACAGCTGACAGTGGCACTAGCACAAGTCGACTGACAGGCTCAGATAGTACTCAGGTTCAGTACCGTGGATCTGATATCTTCCTTAACTTAGAAAGGTGATATTCTATAGGTAGAACCAAACAGGCAGCGTTGCGTGATGTTACAAGCCTTCTTTCATCAACAATTGAAAGTATTAACTCACGATTTTCCAATTTTAAAACAGACAAAGTCCTACAGTCATTCAGTATATTTAACCCATTACAGTTACCAGATAATGACCACCAACTAGCCCTTTATGGCAATGAGGAAATCAGAACCCTCACAGAGCACTACAGTGACATACTCAAGAAACACAATCATAATGTAAACTTGATTGAAGCACAATGGTTACAGCTTAAACCACTTATGAAAAAAATCACTGAATGAGCTGTCTCCAAAATTTCACTATTTGGATTTCTGGCAAAAAATTCTCCATAATGATGCACATGAACAGCGATTCCCTGATATTCTGGTCTTAGTCACAATAGCTCTACTGATCCCAACCCAAACTGCAGTAGTTGAGAGAGGATTCAGCTTGATGGGCAGAGTGAAGTCTGACTGGCAGTCCTGTCTGTCTCCTATGACTACATCTGAACTAATGCGTGTCAAGCTGTCAGATGCTAGCGTTGCTACATTTGACCTGCAGGATGCCATAACACTATGGTTCAAATCTTGAAAACAAAGGAGAAGACCTCATGTGAGACCATATCGCTGCAGACTAGATTCAAGTTCTGATTCAGAAATAAACTAGACTCAATCAGTGTTTTACCTTGAAAAATAACCCCCCCAAAAGCAACAGTTTTCTCTATTTCCACTTTACAGTCCATTTTATGTTTTAAGTTTTAAATTCACCTCACAACAATGTGGACAGGTAAAACTTTGTCCGGACAGGCAACATTTACATTCCACCTGTCCCTCGGACAGGCATCTCAAAAAAATTATTTCTAGCCCTGACCAGGGCAGTGACTCTACACAACGTATATTTGATATAAATTACTTCCTTTGATATTTTTACTTTTTTTCAACTGGCTACATATGTATCTTTATCTTATTCAGATTTTTTTTTTACGTATGCAAGCACCCTCTGGGAGCTTACTAGTTAATTTTAGTTGCTAGGTATAGTTAAGCAGAGAGAGAGAGAGAGAGAGAGAGAGAATTGGTGCTGGCAGGTCTGGGATTTGGCCTTGCTTGCCGCAGGCAGGGGGCCCTTATCCCTAGAGGGTATAAATAGGAGAGAGAAGATTTCGGGAAGCTTCCAGAAGAATACAGATGTCGGTGGGGGGGCTGGCTCTGGCTCGGCCGGAGGGTCATGAGGACCACCTGCCACCCCGGCCTCCCTCAAGACCCATGTATGGAGAAGCAGCAGTTCAGGCCGCAATTTAAGGGGAGCACCGGAGCACAACTTCAAGGCCTGTTGGTGCAGTTGAGAGCCGGAGACCATGGAGCAAGCAGTAGGAGGCCTGCCAAGTGATCTCTGGCTCCTTGGTAGGGTAAGCATCAATGGGGGCCCTGTATCTGAAGTAGTCCACCCATGGGCTAGTGCAGCCTGTGGGCCTGCTCTAGCATTTTGGGCCTGGGGCCCAGTTCAGAGGTGGCAGCCTGGACTGTTGTGGGTGTAGTGGTAGCAGCACTACCCCTTTTCCCCTGGTTGGTGGCAGCTACAGTGTTGGGACCCTCAGGTTGGGCAGCCTGTGAAGGCAGGGAAAAGTCCATGTGGGGAATAGTTGGGACCCTGGCAGGATGGCAGACTGTCCGGGTGCTCCGTGTGGCACAAGCAGCAGTCTCCTGGGTGAAGGCAGTTCAGAAACTGGAATCGCTGCATGAGCGGAACGTGCCTCTGGGTCTCTGTAGGTCCGGAAGTGTGACACTCTGCAGGGGGTTTTTAGTCCCTGCAGGTCTAGGAGTGGTCAGCACTCTGCAGGGGAGAACAGAAGGTGTGTGGCATCAGTAATTGGATGTCTGGAAGGTCTTCGGTGGTTCAGTTCTTGTTAAGAACACTATTATGACTTTGAAGACGTTGAAGTAAAGAAAATGCTCCATGTATTGTAAGACCCCCCCATGGAGAAAGTTGAAAGGGGATCCATATGGAATCCCGACATAAAAAATCCCAGCACAGTTTGCCCGACTTTGCATTTGCCCAACATGAAATTAGCCAGACATATGAAATCCCAACCTGTAAATCTGCAACAGAACACCACAGCAGTACCTTTGACTAAACGATTTAAAGCAAGAATTAAACATGGCATCGAACTGAACAATTTAAAGCATAAATCAGACCACAGCACCACAGTCACCTGAACAATAAACAATTTACGCACGAGTAGGAGCACAACAGTAAACCATAAATCATCATATTAAAATGAGAATGCTTACCAGATCCAATTTTTTTGGCATGCGGTGCCACACTTCCTCTGGCAGACAAGCCATCCCTGCCTGAATAAGTTGGACAGGTGCATCATGCATAGCCAGTGCCCACTTCTTTAAAGATGCCATGGCACAGGCTACTGAAGCATCGGTAGCATCAGGTGAATGGTTGTGGTCGCTGTGGCTATGAAGGTGTTGTTTACCACCAACCAGAACCGTAGTAGCCCTGCTGTGACAGTTTGCCAATTTTTGGCTTTGGCAGCACCAATAGAATAAATCTCCGCGGCTGCATTCCTTAACTAACAGGTAACCCCCTATGCACAGTTTATCTTTAACCTTTTATAAAGGCACTATGTCACAAATTTCGGCTACTGCAGCAGAAAGAAAAAAGTGAGTAGGTAGCATTCTGTAGGTTTTCTGAGTACTTACCTTCGGACACTCAGATACTAATCCGTGCCACATGACAATCAGACTTGTCAGAAAGGAATGATGTTCAGCTGACCTTTTATTCTGCCTGTGCTGTTGCAACAAGAACAGATTTATCCTGGATTCCCTTCAAAGTGCCTTCCTCAAGCAACTGGCCATGGAACCAACTCAGCAGTAGGCAATACTGGACCTCGTGCTAACAAACGGGGAAGGAAACAGTCGGGGCGCACCTAGGGACAGTGGTTTGAAGTCACAGAAGGAGCAGAGCCAAACCGCACAAAAACACGTATCCTGGATTTTAGGGGGGGGCTGCCTTTGGGAAAATGGGGAGATGCTTGAAAGAGGCATTAATGGGAATGGGGAGGGAATCAGGGGTTGAGGAACACTGGGCAGTATTTAAAATAGGGATTACAAGAGCAACAGAATTATGCATTAAACAAGTTAGCAAGGGGAAAAGGAAGAAGGAGGCCATTATGGTTTTCCAAGGAGGTAGCGGAAAAAGTGAAAGCCAGAAAGATCGCATTCGGCAATACAAAAAGATACAGGCAGAAGGAGATCGGGAGAAATACCAGGAGAAGCAAAGGGAGGACAGTAAGGGAAGCCAAAGCTCAAACAGAAGAGTGCATCACAAAATCAGTGGGTAGAGGGGACAAAACCTTTTACAGGTACATAAGTGAAAAAAGAAGGGCAAAGAGAGGGATAGTGAGACTGAAGGGGGAGGATGGGGGCCACGTGGAGGATGTCAGCAGTAAAGGCAAGGCAATTTTATTTGTAGGGCATCCAATCCCGGAGGCGCTGGGCACCTAACAATAGCTAAAACAAAACATAATAAAAACAGCAAAACTAAATAACACAATAACAATACTAAGTATAAATACAGTGAATTAAAATAGATTAAAAAGGGGTTCAGAATATCACAGCAGGGACTAGCACAGGATGTGCTCAAAAAACTGGAAAAGGCAAAGAAATGGGCCTTCAGCCTTTGCTTGAACACCTCAACTGAGGGAGCCCCCTGGACAGAAGGTGGTAACGAGTTCCACAGGGTCGGCCCAAAGATACTAAATGCATGATTTCCTGAGGTCTTGAGCCGAACCCTGGGACTGTCCAGGAGGCCCCTCAAAGAGGAGCGGAGGAAGCGAGCAGAGGTCACCAGTGTCCGGCGTTCTGACAGGTAACCAGGACCCAATCCGTATAGGGCCTTGAAGGTGACAAGACCCACCCTGAAAAGGACCCTCCACCTTACTGGCAGCCAGTGCAGAGCCCACAGAACCAGAGTCGCATGACTGGACCGCGAAAGGCCCGTCAGCAACTGGGCTGCCGCACTCTGCACCAGCTGAAGTCTGCGGAGGGTCCCTCCCGTGATCCCGAAGTATAGAGAGTTGCAGTAGTCCAGTCAGGAGGTCACAAAAGTATGCACTAGCATCGTCAGGTCCTCGGACAGAATGAAGGGCTTAATCCGGGCAATGTTTCACAGATGATAGAAACCACTACTGACAACAGATGACACCTGATCTTCAAAAGTCAATCTGTCATCAAGGATCACCCCCAGATTTCGCACCCTCGGGGAAGCCACCAATGGAGCAGAACCCAGGAAAAGCCCTGAGTCAGCCCCAGGTGGCAGCCATTCACGTCTGCGACCAGGCTCGATCACCAGTACCTCTGTCTCTGGGTTAAGTCTCAGCCAGCTGGAAGCCATCCAGTCATTGACTTTAGCCAGACAGTTGTTGAGCACCTCAACCGCTCCTGATGTTCCGGGCCAAAAGACAAGTACAGCTGGGTACCATCTGCATAACAATGAAACTCCACACTGTACTGTCGAATGATCTCACCCAGGCGCAGCATGTACACTGCGAACAGCATCGATGACAAGATCGAACCCTGTGGCACTCCACAATACAGGGGCATTGGGGAGGAGGAGAAATTCCCCATCATTACCCGCTGCACCCTGTTTGAGAGATAGGACTCAAACCTCCTGATGACAGTATCGTCGAGTCCACAAAACTCACAGAGCTGATCAAGAAGCACAATGTGGTCCATAGTGTCAAATGCTGAGGATAGATCAAGGAGAACAAGAACTGACTTGTCTTCTCTATCTCTAGCCCTGACCAGGTCATTATGCACCCTCACTAGAGCTGTTTCTGTGCTGTGTCTAGCCCGAACACCTGACAGAAATGGCTCATATGTCAGAGGACACCAGGTGATCCTCGAGCTGATGTGCCACTAACTTCTCAACAACCTTGCCCAGAAAGGACAGGTTGGAGATAGGACAGTAATTAGCCATGACGTCAGGATCAAGGGAAGATTTCTTAAGGAGGGGCCTCACCAGCGCTTCTTTCAAAGCCACAGGGAGGACCACCTCCGCCATAGAGCACCTGGCAATCAGCCTCAACACATCCCTTTAAGAAATGCGTCAGGGCTGGGTTCAGTTCACAAGAGGTGTGCTTCAGCTCTAAGATCACCCTAGTCACTTCAGACACCTCCACTGGCCTAAACTCTTCCCAGATAGATGGAGTGCCGCTGAGACCCTCAGCCCGACTGCTGTGAGGCGAATGCCTCCCTGGCGGGATCCCCGACTAGATGGCCAAAACTCTGTCGGAGAAAAACAGAGCAAACTCCTCACACAAGGTGAATGACAATGCTTTTCTCGGCTGCAGACAGGCAGGGAGCAGAAGCCTGTCTACAGTCCAAAATAGCTGATATGGTCTGTTTTTATTTATTTATCAGCTTTTGGTAACCGGGTAAGTGCGCTAGGCAACAAACCTGCCTATTTTCAGGCACGACCCGGGAGAGTACAACATGACAGTACAGTAATAACAAACAGTAAGGTGCAGCAATTACAACAATTAGGCATGTAAAGAACATACCTGTCAGGACAACAATATCACAATAACTAAATATACAAACAGAGATAACAGTAAGCAAGAAACACACAATTAGGGTAGGATACAGTACTGGCAAATACATTGGCAACAGTCAAAACAGCCTAGCTAGGAGAGAGAAAAGATAAAGAAAACATAAATAGACAAAATATATACGTTAGGTCATTTTCAGCAAATAGCATGAACAGCACTGAGGACAATACAGTGGTCACAAGCAGTCGCAGGTACCTTTTTCCTCCAGAGCCCTTCCCATACTTTGAAATGTCTTTATTGTTTTGGATTTGTCATTGTTTATCAATATTACTTGAGGAGGCAGTATAGCACAATGGTTTAGGGCACAGAGCTGCAAACCTGGAGACCTGGATTTGAATCCCACAGCCCCCACTTGCACACTTTGACCCTGAGCAAGTCACTTAACCTTCTTGTGTTCCCAGGTCACACCTTGAAACTAGTTTTTGCTTAGTGTGCCTTTCCTTGTTAAACAATTCCCCCTTACCCCCTATTATTGGTAGCTGAATGTATGATTACCAGTGGTTTACTTATTTATTTATTTATTTACGAGTTTTACCAGGAAGGCATACTGAGCAACAATTGCTCGATTCCAGATGCGACCTGGGTGCCAGGACCCAATACAAAGCAAAACACATTTACACATTTTTTTCCCTGCGGCATTTTTCCCTGGACAGGAATTCTGCCTTCTTATGGGAAACTGCCCCCAGTACTCCACATAGTAGGCGCGTAGGGCCAGCCTATCAGCCTCCAGACGGGTTTTCCACCAGCAACGCTCCAAACTCCGACCATTGATCTTCATCACCTTGAGGTCCCCATCAAACCAGGGGTACCTCAAGTGAGAAGATAGAAACATAGAAACAAGTGCGAAGATCTGGGTCATATACGAAATGGTGCGAGAGCATCCAGAGCTTTGGAGATCACCCTGTTATAAGTGGCCACCGCCTCTCCAGAACCCATCACACATGCAGCGTCAACCCGAGATAGGTCAGCTAGCACAAACAGTCACTCAGGGCACACGCCGCTTAAAGGGCGGAGGCTGATCATCTCCACAGGGAGGGACTAGACGTGAACTCCATGGTACAGTGGTCAGACCAAGTGACCTGATTAATCTTGAGGATATCGACCTCAAGACCCAGTTGGAATACCAGATCGAGTGTGTGGCCATGCTGGTGGATCGCAGAAGCAACTGCTTGTGACAAGCCCAGTGACTGCATCAACTGGACAAGGCTGTAATCGAAAGGCGAGGATCTGTTGTCGATACAGGCATTGGAAGTCCCCCAGGATTAAACACTTGGGGACTCCAACACCTGGTTGACAACGAAGTCTGCCATCTCCTGCAGGAAATCACCCCCTCCCCCCGCTCCAGGAGGGTGGTAACGAGGAGAATCCTCCAACCTGCACCTGCGCCCCCATGCACAACACCACACTCAAAAGACTGAATGTCAGCTGACATACTAAACAGATATTTCTGCTCAGTCTTTACTGAGGAAAAGGAGGGTAATGGGCCTGAAGGGAGTACGAGGGGTGGAAATGGCGCAGAAATGGACACAAGTCCCTTTACACGGGAAAGAGTCCTAAAGGAACTGCAAGGAATAAGAGTCGATAAAGCAATGGGGCCAGATGGGGTGCAACCCAGGGTCCTAAAGGAATTAACAGAGGTGGTGGCTGAATCACTGGCAATCCTATTTAGCCAATCACTGCAGGGTTTTAAATAATTGATTTGCAGTTTTTTTCTTGGGACTATACTAACTGTACAGAAAGTATTTATATATGTTTTCTAGAAGTGCTGTGTTTGTTAAACACAGTGAGGCAAGAGCTATGCATTTTCACAAAGATTTAGCACTTTTATGAGCAAAACGCTAATCAATTTTTAGAGTTAAATAAATCCCTGCACTGGAACCAGGGGAGGTACCCAAAGACTGGAGGACAGCAGATGTAGTCCTCTTATACAAAAGCGGGAACAAAGAGGAAGCAGGGAACTACAGACCAGTCAGCCTGACCTCGGTTGTGGGGAAGATCATGGAAGCACTACTGAAGGGGAGATTGGTGGAACATCTGGTTGCCAACGGACTACAGGACCCAAGGCTGCATGGTTTCACCAGGGGAAAATCATGCCAGACCAACCTCATTGAATTTTTCAACTGGGTGACAAGGGAGGGCAGTGAACGTGGCCTATCTGGACTTCAGCAAGGCCTCTGCGACACTGTGCCACACAGAAGGCTATTAAACAAACTGGGGAATATAGGAGTGGGCAGGACAGTAGTGTGGTGGGTGGTAATTGGCTGGGCGGCAGGACACAGAGGGTGGTGGTAAATGGCTGTCACTGCACAGAGAGAAGAGTGATCAGTGGGGTACCACAGGTATCAGTGCTGGGACCAGCCCTATTCAACGTCTTCATCAGCAACATTGTGCAGGACCTAGAAGACAGAATTTCCCTGTTCGCTGATGACAAGAAGCTGTATAACATAGTGGACATGCCAGAGAGTGTAGACAGAATGAGAAGGGACCTGCAGAAGTCTGAAGAATGGTCAAGGGTTTAGCAGTTGAAATTCAATGCAAAGAAGTGCAAGATAATGCATATGGGGCACAAAAACCCTGGAATAACATATCATTTTGGGGGGGGGGGGGTGAGGATATAGCATGCACCAAGCAGGAAAGGGACCTTGGGGTTATAATCTCTGATGACCTTAAAGTAGGGAAACCGTGCAACAAGGAAGCAGGTAAAGCAAATAGGATGCTGGGATGCATAGGCAGGGGCATCATCAGCAGGAAAAGGGATGTCATAATTCCACAATACAAGACACTACTGAGGCCCCACCTGGAGGACAGCGTACACTTCTGGAGACCTTACCTACATAAGGACATAAATATGGTAGAGAAGGTTCAGAGGAGGGTACCAAAGATGGTACAGGGATTACATCACAAGTCCTATGAGGACAGGCTGAAGGACTTGAATATGTACTCACTGAAGGAAAGGAGGGAGAGAGGGGATATGATAGAGACATACAGGTACCTTACAGGGAGGAACAGGGTGCAGGAATACACAATTTTCCAGCAAAAAAGATGTTCCAGGACGAGAGGGCATGGGATTAAGTTGGAGGGAGGGTGATTCAGAGGAAATGTGAGGAAGAATTTCTTCACAGAAAGGGTGGTGGACAAGTGGAACACCCTGCCAGAGGAAGTGGTGGGGGCTGAAACAATCATGGGATTTAAGAATGCATGGGATAGACATAAGGGAATTCTGGAGGTCAGGGGTAAGGGGCAACAGACTTCAGAAAAACAAAGTGAACTTACAACCTTAAATGGGCAGACTGGGTGGGCCATAGGCCCTTATCTGCTGACAGTGTCTATGTATCTATGTTGCAAGGTGCTGTGAGAGGCCGATGCCAAGTGGATTAATGTTTACAGTGCAGCTGACTGTGGTGCTCCATTTCAGCTGACCTTTAGTTTGCATTTTTTATTTGGACTTTGCTGTGCTGTGAGAGTCCGATGCAAGGTGGGTTAATGTTTATAGTGTGGCTTTTTATGTATGCAGTGAGCGAGCTTACATTTGATCCTGTCACGGAAGTCATGTCATTATATAGGTCGGGATTTCACTTGGGCAGATTTCAAGTCAGGAAAATGTAAAGTCGGGCAAATGGTGACTGGATTTTAAATGTCGGGCAAATCTGTGTCAGGATTTCGTGCCGTACCCGTTTAAAGAAAGGCCAAGTTGGAAATGGGACTGGGACAGCAGAAACGTCATGTGCTGTCATAGTCCCACATGTATGCCCAGTTTTGAGAATCAGAGAATGAAAAGTAAGCAAGTGCCTAAGTAAAGATTAGACTGAAATGAAGGGATATGAAACTGAAGTGCTGCTAAGTACAAGCTACCTCTAAGTGTGGCCTGGTTCGTCCGCCGTACTGCTACTGTCAGGGATGTAGCCTTTTCGGCTCAAGGGAATGTCTGCATGCAATAAATCAGTCTACTGGAAAAAGAGACTGTTGCAGAAGGAATGTCAGGTTTCGGCCTGTGAAGTGCTCCCACCATGTTTGTACCCCCCATGTTCCACTGAATGGTTCATTAACTTTTTTGTTTATTAAATCCATTTTTGCATCTTTGCTTCTGGAGTGGACACTGAACTTAATCAATTTGAACTGTGCAATTGTGTGCCTGCTCATGAACACTGCCCCCTGCAGCCCACCTTTGGAACTAAGAAGACAGCCTGCTCCCCAATTAGCAAAGCCATCTCACTGACATCAGAAGAACCAGGTAAAGAGCATTTCTGTTTTCCCTGGACTGTGTTTTCTAACTTGTACAGTGCCCCTCCCATCATTACCACCTGGATACACCTGAGACAGTGGGGGTGGGGGCTTACAACATGGAGGCTCGTACAGGATTGAAAAGAACTGATTGGAGGGCAAGTTTTGTGCCTGAACTGACTTTTAGGAGCTGCAAGGGAGTTTCTGTACTGCGTATTTGCCATTTTGAACTGGTGCAACATCACAACTCATAGAAGTACCATTTTGCAACATAAACTGTTTAGCATCCACTTAATGTGCGCAGAACTTTGGGATCCACTGTTGATTGGCTGGAGGTAGCCGAGCTGGGACTTGGGATCCCGTTGCATGGAACAGGGAGTGCCATCTTTGCTAGCCCCATCTGAACTGCACCACAAGCGTGTCAGTGAGAGGAAACACCTAAATACCTTGAACTTTTAAAAAACAGTTGAAGTATTGTTTAAAGAACTTTGGCAAACCCCACCATGGCTGAGGCTTCAGGAGATGGAAGCCGGATGGTACTTGTGCCAGCATCTCTACTTTCATGGCTATGGGACTTGGCCCAAAAGGGAGGAATGCAGGAGAGGTGTGTAATTTGCCAACATTCCCAAGGTATGGTGAAGGTTTTGCCCATCTGCTTCGAATGTGCTGGTAGTGATGACATTTTCCCGGCTCGCCCTGCTATTGAATACCAGCCTGCTTGAGTTTGGCTACCACTTCTGCCTTGATGAGTGCTGCCTCTTCTAGTTTGGAGAACTGGGAACAGGTGAGGGCTGCCACCAGTGAAGTAGCCCATGGGGAGTGGGGGCGCTAGCTGTCTTCCCATTCCTTTTCCCCCTGCAGCGCCTCACCCTCCCCGTAGCAGAGGGAGAGGCCATGGGGTGGCAGGTAGGATCGAGCCATCAGAGTTCCCTGCGTTGGGTCCACACCCCTTGGCAGCAGGTACCGTGAAGAAGTCCAGAGGACCCCCCTTCCATTGCTGCAGAGGCCCCACTTATCCAGCACCCTGACATGAAGGTGGAGAAGATTATATCTGAAGGAGACTCCAGTACGGGAGAAGAACAGGAGTATACTGTACCCCCTCCACCTAGTGTGCAGTACAAGTCTTATACCTTTGATGATCAGTTGTGGGAACAGGACATCCCCAAGCCACACCGTTTCCCCAGCAAAAGGTTTTCAGAAAACATGCCTCGGCTGCGTCAGCTCTGCATTCAACGTAGGAAGGACATGGACACTCTCTGTCCCACTGATCCCCGTTATTTGAGGTACACCTCGGGGAGTTGGCTGTTAAAGGGTACTGCCCACAGAACCAGCGTGTGCAGTATCCCACACTGGTCTCAGGCCGAGCGCTGGGTTTGTCAGCAATCAAGAAGGAATACCCTGACGAGAACTACCCATATGTGAACGAGAGGATTTGGGATGTGATTGAGGAGAAAAGCGAGGACTGGGCGTTCCAGGGCACCGTGGACTAAATTAAGTCAAAGAGCCATGGGAGTGCTTTGGAGGCAGGAGGACATGAGCGAGAAGCCATCAAGAGAGTCAGGCAAATGTATCATTTAATAGTGTGAACTGGAGTGACTGTTTAAAATCTTTGCAATGGTCCAGAATGTGAAAGGGCAAAGAAAAGTACAGTTACGTAAGAACTTACCGTAACAGTAGATCTTCGAGAGAGGCTCTTGCAGTAGGTAATTACATATAGGACTGACGTCGGCAGGCGGCAGGACCCCACGGAAAAATTTCTAGCTAGCAGTCCCTGGCAGGGACCGCTCCCACGTCAGGTGACCGGCGTCAGACGACGTCGGTATAAAAGGGCGGTCCCAGACACCCGCCTTCCAGTTCTTTCCTGCCACAGGCCCGGAAGGCCCGGATGAGAGAGAAGCAGATATTTCCCTCAATGGAAAAGGAGCTGAAAAAGCCTAGGGGGATGGAGGGCGGGAAGGCATTACCTACTGCAAGAGCCTCTCTCGAAGATCTACTGTTACGGTAAGTTCTTACGTAACTGTACTATCTTACTTCGAGAGGGCTCTTGCAGTAGGTAATTACATATAGGACAGAATCCCAAGCAGTCTGGAACAAATGAAAGGCACCGGGAGGAGGAACTACTCCAAGAAGTAGCAAACAACCTTGCAAACCTCAAGATAGGAGGCCTTGCAAGACAGCTAACCTAAACCTGCTCTCGGGGAGGCAATGTCCAAACTGTAATGTTTCGTAAAAGGTATGGATGGAAGTCCAAGTGGCGGCAGCACAGATGTCTACCGCAGACACATTCTTGAAACAAGCCGCAGAGGCTGCTACTCACAGTGGAGTGACTTCTGACTTGACCGGTGAGGTCTTGTTGTATCTGTCATAACAGAAAGTGATGCAATGAGCCAACCACTTTGATAGGCATTGCTTGGAGACAGCATTGCCTTCCCTTTTGTGAGCAAAAGAGACGAACAACTGATCAGTCTTTCTGAGATCCTTCGTCCTATCGGTGTAGTATCTCAGAATCCTGTGGACATTCATGGTATGGAGCAAGTATTCTCCTTGGTTGGAGTACTGCGTGAAAAAGGCAGGTAGCTCAATAGATTGATTTAAGGTAGACTCCACTACCACTTTCGTGAGAAACTTAGGATTCATGCGAAGAGCTACTCATTCTTTGTGAAAAATCAGATAAGGGATTTTACACATAAGGGCCTGGAGCTCGGAAATTCTACGAGCAGAAGTAATGGCCACCAAGAAGAGCGTCTTCCACGATAAGAACTTCAAGTCTGCGGAAGCCGCAGGCTCAAAAGGAGGAAGGGTAAGTTTCTCGAGGACAAAGTTCAAGTCCCAAGGGGGAGCCGGAGTCCGAACAGGGGGCCTGAGATGAAGGACCCCTCTGAGAAAGGTCTTAGATACCTCCAATTGGGCAAATGCTTTATCAGCGAAGGGAACATGGTAGGCTGAAATAGCAGCCATGTGAACCTTCAAAGAGGAGTGACTGAGACCCAGGTCGAAAAGATGACGCAAATAATCAAGCAGAACGGCCACAGGACAGGAGAAAGGCTCCACGTTCCTGGAGGCAGCCCAAATGGAAAATCTCTTCCATTTCATAGTGTAGGTGGAACTAGTGGAGGGTTTTCTAGCCTCCACCAGAATCTCGGCCACCTTAGGAGAGACGCCAAAATGGGATTGGTCTAGGTCTGCAGGAGCCATGCATGAAGTTGAAGAGACTGGAGTCCCGGATGGACCAGGGTCCCCTGATCCTGGGTCAGCAATCCTCGAGATAAAGGAAGAGGAAGAGGAGGAACCTCTGAGTATTGTTGTAGAAGAGAGAACCAGATTTTCCTGGGCCAGAAAGGAGCGATCAGAATCATTCTCGCTCCTTCCAATGCAAGTTTCTGCAGCACACGAGGACCAGAGGAATTGGGGAAAAGCATGACGAATCTGTCCTTCCAGTTTAGAGATAGAGCGCCGCTCGAAAGCGCCCGCTCTGCAGCGGCGAGCAAAAGGTTGGAAGCTTTGCATTTTGGGAGGAGGCGAACAGGTCTATCTGTGGAGTCCCCCAAATCTGGAAGATGCTTTTTAGAACTTTTTGGTCCAGTTCCCACTCGTGTGGCAGAGCCGAAGAATGACTTAGCTTGTCTGCCAGGACATTGTGGACTCCCGGAACATGGATCGTCATGAGGTGAAGGTTGTGAAGCGGTGCCCATTCCCAAACCCTCATCGCTTCCCTGCACAGCGGGTAGGACCGAGTCCCTCCCTGCTTGTTGATGTACCACACCACGCACATGTTGTCTGTTTGGACAGCAAGGTGACCGGGAAGGATGTATTGGTGAAGGGCCTGGAGAGCATACAGCACTGCTTGTAGCTCGAGCACATTGATGTGGAGAGCTAACTCCAATCTGGACCATAACCCCTGGGTTCGGTGAGGACCCAGATGGGCTCCCCAACCTTCAGCCTGATGCGTCCGTGGTCAGAGTCTGGGCGGGGAGGATGAAGAGGGGACCCCAGAACAGGTTCTCTCGAACCATCCACCATTGCAAGTCTCTTGTCATCGGCGGAGATCAGGACTAGATGATCTAGGTCATCTACAAGTTGATCCCACTGAGGCGGAGAGTCCACTGAGAGATCCTCATGTGGAGCGCACGCAGCGGAACCGTCCGGGATGGCAGCCGCCATAAGCCCCAGAAGACGGAGCACCGACCTCGCCGGAACCTTCCTGCATTCGGAAAGAAGGGAAATCTGGGACTGGAGGGAGGCCCCCCTGTCTGAAGGCAGGAAGGCCCTGCACACTGTCGTATCGAGGATTGCCCCGATGAACTGGAGTCTCTGGGAGGGTCCAGATAAGACTTGGAATGGTTGATGGTGATACCCAGACCAGTGAAAACCTGCTGGGTGAGGGAGAGAAAATGCAGGAGTTCCTCCCTGGACAAGGCCACCAGGAGCCAGTCGTCCAGGTAGGGAAAAACCTGAACTCCCAAAGTATGCAGGTGGGCCGCTACCACCGCCAGGCATTTGGTAAAAACTCGGGGAGCCGAGGAAAGACCAAAAGGGAGCGCCCGGAATTGGTAATGGTTCCCCTGGAACGCAAACCTGAGGTACTTTCGGTGCGAGGAGCGAATGGGGATGTGCAGGTATGCATCCTGCATAGCCAGTGCACAAAGCCATTGGCCCAGCCAGAGAAGGGGCAAGAGGGTTTGAAGGGAGAGCATCCTGAACTTTTTGTATTCCACATAGAAGTTCAGGGAGCTGAGATCGAGAATAGGTCTGAGATCTCCCGTCTTCTTTGGTACAAGAAAGAAATGGGAATAGTAACCCGTCCCGTGAAGGTGAGGGGGGATGGGTTCTATGGCCTGCTTCGCGAGGAGAGCAGATATTTCTTCCCTGACCAAAGGAAGATGATTCCTTGAGTAAGAGGAGTTCAGAGGTGGGTGGCGTGGAGGTTTCTGCAGAAACTCTATAAAGTGCCCCTCTGCAATGATCTGAAGCACCCATGAATCCGATGTTATCCTCTCCCAACCCGGAAGATGGAGGGAGAATCTCCCTCCTACTGGTTCCTCCGGGGAGTCCGGGGGCGGTGGGAGAGGAAAGGAGTCAGGTGGTGTGAGGCAGTGCCGCAGCTGGGGCACCCGCTGCTTTTTTGGACGGCGGGGGCCTGGCAGCTGTGGGGGCCCGACGTTTAGTGGCCTGCCTTCCTTGAGGTTTCGCTTAAGGCTGGCTGCGTCTGCGAAAAGGACGGCGCTGCAGGGCATGGGGACGGTACATGGAATCCACAGATTTGAGGGCCGTCCCCTTCTCCTGCAAGTCGGTGATGATGTCCTTGACATCACCACCGAAAAGCACCGAACCTCTGAAAGGTGCTTCTTGAATTGCAGACTGCACCTCCGGGACCAGACCTGACACGCGGAGCCATGTGTGACGCCGAAGACTTACGGCGAATGCGGAGCTCTGTCCTGCAGTGTCCACTGCATCGTAGGTCGTCCTCAGAATGTGACGACTGGCCGAACGAGCAGAACGGACAAGGTCAGCTAACTCCTGCTTGATCTGGGAGTCAGGCAAGGAGTCAATCTTAGATTCCGCCTGGGTAAGGACAGCCTTCTGGTAATCCCCCATATGTGCTACATAATTTAGGGCCCTGATCCCCAGTGTGGAAGAAGTATAGATCTTCCTTCCATACTGATCCAGAAGGCGAGATTCCTTATCCGGGGGAGACGAGCTGAAATGTTTCGGGTGTGCTGACCGGCCGTGAGCGGCACTAATCACAACCGAGTCTGCACGGGGATGAGAGTCTAGAAAGTCTACACCCTCCGGAGCCTGGTATAGCCTGTTGGACTTCTGAGGAAGTGGGGCTAAAGCCAACGGTTGTTTCCAAATGGTGGAAACAAGGTGGGCATGAGGCTCGATCCAGGGTGGCACTAGAGTATGGGCCGTAAGAGGCAAGTCCAGATGTTCGGCGAGTTTAACCCGCTGAGGATCTGGCTCTAAGGAACGCCACTAATGGACTTCCTGGATCTTCCTGAGCAACTCCGTGAAGGAAGGATCCTCCGGAGGAGACTTCGGAGGAGTCCTCGGCCGGGGCTTGGACAGAGAGCGAGGCTCGTCGTCTTTCTCGGAGCATCCGTCGGAGGAATCCGAAGAGTCCAAGAGAGAAGAAGAAGAGTAAGACTCCCTAGCTCGTCTAGGGGAGGAACAGGTTCCTTAGGGGGGGATCCCTGGACGCATGTCCTGCCCTTCCCTGGATCCCGAGGGGAGAGCTCGGGAATCCGGAGGCGGAGAGGGAGTGTGCCATCTGAGGCGTATGGGAGCCAGAGGTGGCACCGTCGCCGTGAGGTGGCTCTCGACTTCCTTGGTGAGCTGAGCCTTGGCCTCATCCCACCAGGAGGCCAGAGTCTCCTGAAGATCCACCGCCGGCCTGGGGGACGGTGGAGGAGGAGGAGGGGGATAGTTGTATGGATTATATCCGTAAGGTGAGTATCCGTAACCCGGCTGCGGGAATACCGGAGCTGGGTATTGCGGCATCGGGTACTGCAGCGTCGGTGGAGTCGGCGCTGGGTACTGCGGCGCAGGATACTGTGGACCCGGGTAAACCGGTGTCGGATAGGACGGCGGATACCCAGGTACCGGAGGAGCTGCCGGAGCAGATGGCCCAGTAGGGAACTCCACGGACAGATCAACCATGATAGGCCCATGGGGTGGAGGGCCCGATGGGAGAGGAATATCCCCCGCCGGCGTCGGTGTCGGGGCTGGCGTCGGCAGAGCCGGTGTCAGATCCGGTTCTGTAGGAGGAGGATCTGACGGCGGAAAAGCATCCCGAGCATCACCTGGGGACGGAGGAGAGAAGTCCCCGGGGTCAAGCAGGGGACTCGGCCTCCCGGACAGCAGCGAAACTGCGGGGAACCTGGAGCGACAGGCGATGAAGGGTCTGGCGTAGGCCCAGATGCCCGTGCACGCCGAGAAGCCGACGCAGCATTAGGGTCCCAACTCCGTGGACACCAGAGGAGCCGCATCCAACTTAGGGGTCCCTCGCCGGAGGCGGGCCAAGGATGGGAAGCAGCCTAGTCTGAGGGACACTGCGTGCGCGCCGCCCGGAGATCGGGCGTCATGCGGCCTTCTCCCGGCAGACGCCGGAGGAGCCGGCGTCCGGCTTATGGGAGGCGCCCGCAAGACTGCGCACTACTGGGGCAGAAGCTCCTTTGCCCGGAGGCGCACCCGCAGGCTCGAGCGAACCCGGGCCAGGTGCGGCGCCTCCTCCAAAGCCTTGGAGGCTGCCGCCGGGCGATCCCCCGGAGGGGATGTTACCTTAGCTGAGTCGTGGAAGAGGAGGCCTTCTCCCGGTGCCTTTCTTTGTCCCGCTTGTTGTGTCCTTCTGGGGAGGTCGACGCCTGCCTAAGCTTCTTCAACTCCTTCTCCATTGCGGACACCTTCTTTTTAAGGAGATGGGCTTCCAAAGACTGCTGGCGTCGTCTGCGGGTGGCCGCATTGAAATGCAGGCAATGTGGGCACTTGTCGAACCGGCGTGGTCGGGGCCTGAACAAAAAAGGCAGAGGGAGTGACCGTCTTTGTGAGGCGGTTGGGCGCTGCACGAGTCGCACTTATTTTTTTAAGGGGACGACATAAACCAATGTTCACCTGATGAATAAATTGTAAAATACTGATACTTTCGGTAAAAACCGACAAAGCAACAGGACTGAGCACGAACTTCACCACGGCGCTGCACGAGCTGGCGGAAAGAAGCAGGGGCGGGCGTCAGAACTGCTGCTTATACTGGCGATAAAGTCTGGCGCGGTCACCTGGCGTGGGGGCGGTCCCGCCAGGGACTGCTAGCTAGAAATTTTTCTTGGGGTCCTGCCGCCTGTCGACGTCAGTCCTATATGTAATTACCTACTGCAAGAGCCCTCTCGAAGTAAGATCACATATTATGTTATCTGTGAGGATGCCTTCGGTGATAAGTGCACCAAGCCAGACCCCAAGCTGTATTTTGCCTAGAACTCTTCATTTGCAGCACTCTCCTGTCCTGGGGAAAGAAATATTTAAAATTAGTCACTTGACGCTGGCTGGGAGGACTGCTCAACTTTGGACCATAACATTGGAGGCTGGGTGAAATCAACCCCTTATAGTTACTGTTTGTGTTTTAAAATGTTTTTAGGTTGCTTGACTACTCAGCTGCCTCAACAATGACATTTTCTGATTCCAATTGACAATATTATTCAGTGTTTTGGGGGGAAAAAATAATCAGTACAAATGTGTATCATTGAAAAGTTAGTGATCTACATGATTGGTATGCTGGAAGCTTGCTTGCTGGTAGTGTGAACTGGAGAGTAAATGGAGGTGAGAATGAGTGTGAGTGGCTGTATGACTGTTTTGAGTTAGTGAAATGTTCAATACTGCTCAATTTTATTGTAAAAAGTTAGTATACTACAATTGCCAAATGTTGCTTATGCTGTTATGGTCGAAAGTTTAAGAAAATTATTTTGGGGGAAAACTGTAAAATCTTTGTGTCCATTCCTGGCAGCAGCTCTATTCCATTAATTTTGGGGAACAGTCAGTGTAGGAGAGTGTGTAGTGATGGGGTTGGGGGGGGGACGCCTCCGCTGCATTACCTGGTCAGTGACTGTGGGAACCAGTGGGTGAGTCACCATTCAGCCCCAGTAAGATATAGTAAAGCTGTTAGAGTGCTAACCATGGAAGGGTTTTAAAGTGTATGCATTTCCACTGTTCAGGTGGTGTTGCCAGCTTGGTGCTTTGACTCTTGGGAGGAGGAAGAGTGCGCATCTCTCCCACCGGCGGATGGGGTTGGTGGTGCTGGCTGGTGTTAAGCATGAGGTGAACGTTTTCAGTGAGGGAAAGCACCCTCTGGGAGCTTACTAGTTAATTTTGGTTGCTAGGTGTAGTTAGGCAGAGAGAAAGAGCTGGTGCCGGTAGGTCTGGGAATTGGGCTTGCCTGCTGCAGGCAGGGAGCACCATCCCTAGAGGGTGTAAACAGGAGAGAGATAAGATTTTGGGGAAGATTCCAGAAGAAGAGAGAGAAGTCGGGGGGTTCGGCCCACTAGTTCGGCCAGAGGGCCTCAGCTCGGCTGGGGTAGATTGCTTGCCACCCCGGCCCTCCTCCCTCGAAGACCCATGTAAGGAGAAGGGTCGGTTACATAGAAACATAGAAAAATAGAAGTTGACGGCAGATAAGGACCGCAAAGCCCATCCAGTCTGCCCATTTCTTTTTCTACCTTATGAATGTGCCATCGGCCTTTGCTCTGTCAATGGCCTATCTATTCATACTCATCTGTATTACTCCCTTATGCCTATCCCATGCCTGTTTGAAGCCCTGCACTGTATTCATATCCACCACTTCATGAGGTAGGCCGTTCCATGCGTCCACCACCCTTTCTGTGAAAAAGAACTTTCTTCACATTACCCCTTAATCAGCCTTTTTCTAATCTCATACTGTGTCCTCTTGTCCTGCTTTTTCTTATACTGAAACATGTTAGACTTTTCCAACTTGTTAATGCCCTTAAGGTGTTTGAATGTTTCTATCATATCACCTCTCTCCCTCCTTTGCTCTATGGTATACATATTGAGTTCCATTAATCTGTTCTCATATGTTTTCTGATGCAGTCCCTGCACCATTTTGGTTGCCCTTCTCTGGACTGCCTCAATTTGGTTAACGTCCTTGTGAAGGTGTGGCCTCCAGTACAGCATGCAGTACTCCAGATGGGGCTTAACCAGTGTCTTGTAAAGAGGGATTATTACCTCCCCCTTATGACTTGTGATACCCCTAGCCTTACCTACTGCTTTAGTGGTCTGCTTGGATGATTTCAGGTCATCTGTGATGATGATGCCCATGTCTCTTTCTTCCATTGTGACGGCCAGCAATTCACCTCCCAGCCTATAAGCAGCTTCAGGGTTTCTCTTTCCTATGTGCATGATCTTGCACTTCACTGCGTTAAAACCCAGTTGCCACTCTCCGACCATTCTGTCAGTTTATCCAGAACTCTTCTCATTCTGCCCACCCGATCTGGATCTTCTACTCTGTTGCAGATCTTGGTGTCATCTGCAAACAGACAAACCTTACCCTACAGTCCATCTGCAATGTCACTGATAAAGATACTGAAGAGGACTGGCCCCAGGACTGATCCCTGAGGTACCCCACTTGTGGCTTGCATCTCTTCTGACTGTATACCGTTTACCACCACTCTCTGCTTTCTGCCCGTCAACCAGTTTGCAACCCAGCTGACCAACTTCTGACCCACCCCGAGCCTACCCAGCTTATTAATCAATCTTCTATGTGGAACAGCATCGAAAGCTTTGCTGAAGTCAAGGTAAGTGACATCAACTGCTCCCCCTTGGTCCACCACTCTGGTTACCGAGTCAAAGAAATCTATGAGACCTTCCTGTTGTAAACCCACGCTTTCTTGGATCCTGTGCTCCTATGGATTCCAGGTGTTGCACTATACTTTCCTTAAGGAGTGCCTCCATAATCTTGCCCACTACTGAGATAAGACTGACTGGTCCGTAGTTCCCTGCCTCCTCCCTGCTACCACTCTTGTGGAGCGGGATCACATGAGCCCTTCTCCAGTCTTCTGGGACCTCTCTTGTGCTCAGAGACTCACTGAACAGTTCTGATAATGACTCTGCTAGTTCCACCTTAGCTCCTTTAGTACCCTGGGATGTATGCCATCAGGTCCCATTGCCTTGTCCTATTGAGCTCTTGTAGGACCCTTTCTTTTGTGAAGGGACTACTGCACACCTCCCTCCCCTGTGTTCGGGCCGCAGTTTAAGGGGAGCATTGGAGCACAAGTTCAGGCCTGTTGATGCAGCTGGAAGCCAGAGCCCGAGCAGCAGGCAGTAGGTGGCCTGCCAAGTGACCTCTGGCACCTTGGTAGGGTAAGTATCGATGGGGGCCCTGAATTTGTAGTCTCATCCATGGGCAAGTGCAGCCTGTGGGTCAGTGTGTGTCCTGTGAGCAGGCCTACTCTGGCAGTGTGGGCCTGGGGTGCAGTTCAGAGGCGGCAGCCTGGACTGTTGTAGGTGTAGTGGTGGCAGCACTACCCCTTTTCCCCTGGTCGCTGACTGCTACAATGTTAGGACCCTCAGGTTGGGCAGCCCATGGAGGCAGGGAAAGGTCCATGTGGAGAATGGTTGGTTGGGACCCCGGCGGGGTGGCAGACTGTCTCGGTGCTCCGTGTGGCACAAGCAGCAGTTCCCTGGGTGAAGGCAGTCCAGAAATTGGATTTACTGCATGAGCGGAAAGTGACTCTGGGTCTCTGTAGGTCCGGGAGTGTGACACTCTGCATAGGGGTTTTAGTTCCTGTAGGTCCAGGAGTGGTAAGCACTCTGCAGGGGAGAACCAAAGGTGGGTGGCATCAGTGACTGGATGTCCATAAGGTCTTTGTTGGTTCGGTTCTTGCTAAGAACATTATTTTGACTTTTAAGACCTTGAAGTAAAGAACATGCTCCATGTATTGTAAGACACACACACACACCCCGGAGGAGAAAGTTTAAAGAAAGGCCAAGTTGGAAATGGGATTGGGACATTAGAAACGTCTCGTGCTGTCATAGTCCCCAGAGTATGCCTAGTTTTGAGAATCAGAGAAAGAAAGGTAAGCAAGTGCCGGAGTAAAGATTAGACTGAAAGGAAGGGCTATGAAATGGCAGTGCTGCTAAGTACAAGATACCTCTAAGTGGCCTGGTTCAGTTCACCATATTGCTGCTGTCTGTGTAACTGTGTGCCTGCTAACAAACAATGCACCCTGCAGCCCACTTTTGGGACCAAGAAGATAGCCTGCTCCCTAACTAGCGAAGCCATCTCGCTGCCATCAGAAGAAACAAGTAAAGAGATTTCTAGTTTCCTTGGACTGTGTTTTCTGGCTTGTACAGCGCCCCCTCCCATCCTTACCACCTGGATAACCCTAGAGAGCGGGGGGCACACATAAACAATAATAAGAGCTAAACAGTATGATCCCAGTAAAATCTGAAAATTAGGCTAGCAATTCCAGGGTGCAATCCTGGTATTTCAAATTCTAAAACTAGAACTCGAGCCACCATTATAGTGACCCTGCTGATAAGGAGTTTCTTCAAAGAAAAGACTGCTACAAAAGGCTCCTTGGGGCTGGCAGTATAGCCTAGAGATTAAAGTAATGAGTTTGGTGCATCCTGCAGACGTGGGTTAGATTCCTGTTACCCAAAACGTTATACGTAAGGATTAGGTACTCATTAGGAATTGGCTCAGTCCAGCAAATTATAGGAAAATCTCTTTATTAGTCACAACTGTACTAACAAAATACAGCACACACACAAATTAACAACAAGCTACTTATCAGAGAATACATGCATGCAATGTTACAAGTTGTTTTCCTTGACTCGGGGAGAACAGACATGATGTTAGCTTCTAAATCTGTTCTAACAGAAGGCCACCAAATCCTGTCTTTTATATTCCACTTGTTTACAACTTCAGCATGGGGAAAGGAAGGGAGTATATCAAGCTGTAAATAAGGGGAGCTGTAAGCTCCTGATGTCTTTATCACTGCAGCTGTGTTCTCTGAGTTCTGTCCTTGCAACAGTTATTCACGCTAACATTCCCTTCTAAGGTCATACAGAATAACAAGTTACAATAGCAAGGAGAATTAGGACAGACACAGTCATGGAAGACTTAAGGTAAAATGGAAGTCTGAATGAAACCATACTGGTTTGTCAATTACAGTAAAATAAGTGTGATGCAAGTAAATGGTTATAGTTTTAAAAGCATAACGATAGTCTATGTAAATATGACAGTCCCCAAGAATTTCCACAACTTCCACTTGCATACTGTGTGATCCTGACTACGTCACTTAACCTCCCCAGTGCTACTGAGTTGCCCATGAAAACAGGCATGGGCCTTACCCAGTAAGTAAGTAAGTAAAGAAAGAAAGAAAGAAAAGTACAGTTACGTAAGAACTTACCGTAACAGAAGATCTTTGAGAGAGGCTCTTGCAGTAGGTAATTACATATAGGACTGAAGCCAGCAGGCGTCAGGACCCCACGGAAAAATTTCTAGCTAGCAGTCTCTGGCAGGTGACCGCCCCCACATCAGGTGACCGACGTAATGCAACGCCAGCATAAAGGGGCGGTCCCCATGTCGGCTTCTTCCAGTTCTTTTCTGCCAAAGGCCAAAAGGTAAGACGAGAGAAAGTAGATGATTCCTTCCTGGAAAAGGAGCTGAAAAAGCTAAAGGGATGGAGGCGGAAGGCATTACCTACTGCAAGGCCTCTCAAGAAGTATGAAAATTACGTACCTACCGTAATTCTTGATCTTCTCTTGTATCTTCACCATTCATTACTTACTGGGTACATGGCGGGCGTGCACCCGTCCGCAGGGCTTTTGACTTTGGCTAACGGCACACGCCCTCGCGAGTGGCGTCATGCGTCATCGCGCGGCGGCCGTTAGTAGCGACGACTCCTCCTCCAACTCAGTTCTGTGAGCGGGAGGCGAAAAGCAGAGAATAAAGATAGCGAGGCAAGATAGCCAAGGGATAGCAAAGCAAGGAAGAATGAACTGAAAAGGAATAAGCCGATGGAGGAAGGACAGAGGAGATGAGATATCCTAACCTAGGGACTGCAGGGCCTCCTTACCTGGGCGACTCTAGGAGGAGAGAGAAGGAGAAAATGAGAAAGAAGAAGAAGAAGAAGAAGAGATGGGATGTTGAGGGAACCAGAATGCCCAAGGAGCCTAGTTAGCTTATGGCTGAAGGCTCAACTTAACAGGAAGCAAGAATCCCGGAGATAGAGCTGAAGAAGGTTCACCAAACCCGCTAGACAGACTTAGGAGGGCATAGTCCTCATCCTCAACATGCCATTGTTTGATAACCACTCGGGCTCCTGGCAGGAAGGCCTTTAACTGGAGGACACCGAGGAGGAGAATAAAACCCCGGCAGTATGAGAGCACTGCTCAGGGGTTTGGAAATGGAAACTATAAGCCTTTCAGGAGTTCATAAGTACAGAAGTGGGACTCAGTCGGTTCCTTAAGGCAGGCCAGAGACTTAGGCTGGCTGGGATTGGTTATGGTCAGCACTGCTTGTCTGTAAAACTGTCGAGGACACTAGAAAGGAAAACACCAATTATCAAAATCTGGTGAGAAGGGCAGTCTGCCCTCTCATCTTACTTCTTGTTTGTTTTCTCTTTTTTTTTTTTTTTACAGATAATCACTTGCAGGCTAGGGCGTGACCTGAATACCAAGAATGCCTATGGCAGTCGAAGAGTTCCCTCAGCTTTTTGCTTTTTTTTCCACAAAAACAGACGTGCCCGTTCCTCCTCTCTGCAAGGCAGAATTAGGAAGGGAGGGGTTTTGATTCTAGGGCTTAACAGCTGGAGCAGGGATTGCAGGATCAAAACTGAATAGCCTGGAGCCAGGCTAAAACCCCAGAGGTATCGCCCTACGGATGGCAAGAGATAGTTGTGCAGTTTGATCGCCTAGCAAATCCACTAGATAGCCCAAGAATCTTAGAGTAAGTAATTTTCTGGAGAATAAAACCCCCAAGAAATAGAATTTTTTTTTTTTTTTAAATTGAGCAATTCTTCCCATTTTTATAATTTTTTTTTTTATATATTGCAGAGAGGAGATGAGGCAGGAGGTGGAGAAGCCACAGGAAGAGGCCACCGAGGATGGAGGGAGGAGGAGTAAGTAATGAATGGTGAAGATACAAGAAGATCAAGAATTACGGTAGGTATGTAATTTTCATATCTTCCTTGTCAATCTTCACCATTCATTACTTCCTGAGTGAGTATCAAGCTCCTCTTCCCTAGGAAGGGAAGAGCCATCCCTGGGGAACAAGACCCCCAGCCTTCTGTTGGTGAGAAACAGAAGGAAGACCCTAGCTCATTCAGAAAGCCTAAGTGGGGAAGAGCTAGGAGGTGCCTCCCGAGGGGCGGAGGCGGAGGAGCCCCTGTAAAAGTCTCCTAGCTCTAGAGGAGAAAAGCGGGTCCCCGGAGGCGGAGCGAATCACCCACCGGGCCAGAGGTGACAACCTGGAAAGATGAAGCCATGCGTCCGCCTGATGCAGATCGCTGTCCCATGAAGCCTGGAAGCCACCTCATTGGCGTCGTAAGATGCCTTGGCAGTGTCTTGCCAGCTCCAGGCCTGCCACGAGAGGGCAGCAGCTTGTCTGGTTTGCTCCATGTCAGGCATTGATGCCAACAGCTGGGACATCATCGACCACAAATGCGGCTGTGGCAGCGTGGTGAGCCTGATGAGATGCAATACTGGCACTTTCCACGAGGAAGAAGAGAACACTCTTAGCTAGCAGTCGAACTGGAAGAGTCCGGATCCGGTGAGCGATGCGTGCGCCAGGCAACGGCGCCCAGAAGGTGTCTAGGTAAACCAAACCGGAGGCGGGTTGGGAAGAGAACCTAGAGACTCTGAGGGGCACAATACCTCTCGCTGACAGTCAGCGGGGCTGGAGAAGAAGCGGCTGGGGACTGCCAGGACCGGATAGACGCCTCCTGGAAAGGGATAGGCCAGGAAGGTACCACCAAATGCTGGGCACTGAATTCACCAAGGAATTCTCGCGTCTCCCGTTCGGTATTGTCTCTCCGAACACAGGAAATCCGAAGATCCCTCACCATCCTAGAGAAACGCTGATATTCCGTGAAATCAGCATCGGAGGAAAGATGAGCAGGAGGTTCCTCTCCCTCAGAGGAGGGAGGCGAGGATGATGGGAGCTAGAATGTCCAGAGGATTCCCTGCGGCGGTGGGAGGTGAAGACCCACTCATGCATGTATCTAGCGTATGAAGGCCACCGCAGAACCCTGAACTGCTCCCAGGATAACGGACCCGTGGGACCGACATGGCCTGGGAGGCGGGGTGGAAGAGGCAGAGAGATGGGAGAGGGGCACCTCGAGGGCAACTGCTCTCTCTGAGGGCTCTGGAATCCGGGAAAGGAGCCTAGTAGGAGGGATCCCGGATATCAGACCAGGCATAGAAGCGGAACTCTGGGGAAGTGGAGCCTGGAAGAGCCCTGGGAGAACCTCTCCTGTGGCGGCCTTGGGACTGCATGGATCCAGAAGGGCAGTCCGCTAAGCGCCGCCAGAGGACACCCTGGAGGGAGGAGGCGAGGGTTCACTCTGGCCCTGGCCACCCCTGAGGTGGCCAAAGAAGCCAGTGGCAGACCCCTGCCCTCAACCCCTCGGACTCCGAGAGGGCCCTCCTCCTCGACCACAGCGTCCCCTGTCCCTAGAGGCAGCAGCACCGATGAGGTAGCTGTCACCGGCCCTCCAGAGAGGGCCTCCCCTCCGTCACCCCACCTGCCCCCGGGCTCAGCCACCCAGCGGGGAACCCTCAGGAGGCGGCGGAAGGGGGACAGAGGGAGGAGGCCCGCTCGCCCGCCTGGTACCTGTAGCCAGGGGACCCAGACCCGAAGTGGGGTGCCAGGATGGGTCACGTCCGAATCATCGCCCTCCGAGGAGGGCGAGACCAGCTGGACCTCGATGCTGGCCACCCAGGGGTCCCTGAGGCCCGCGGAGCATGACGGCCCCAGTACCAAGGGTGGCCCGCTCGCCCCCCCACCGGTAGCAGCCAGGCCAACTCCGAACCCCAGCGGCGCGGCAGGCTCGGCACCGCTAGGAAGGAAGGACAAGGCCCAGGCGCCACCGGCTGCGTCGGCGAGGCAGGCGGCACCACCAGCAGGCGTACGCCAGGTCCGCTCGGCACCATGAACAGCGCCGATGCCCAAAGCAGCACCGTCAGCAGCACCGGGATCAAAGCGGCACCAGCGGCGCCGCCTGATCTGGCGCCCGCGATCCAAAACGGCGCCGAAACAGCGCCGCGTCGATCACGGCATCGCGAAGCGCGCGGGATCCGCAACGGCGCCGAAGGCGGCGTCAAAGTCCACCTGAGCAGGCCCAAAAGCCAAGAGCCTCGACACGAGGGAGCCTGCACCTCAAGAGGTGACTGCCGAGCGGTGTCGGCGTCGCGGCCCGGAAGGACTACGATGCTCCCCAACACCGCGGAAGGGCCTCCTCCTCGGCAAGAAAAGGCGAGACCCCTCCTCCTCGGACCGTATAGGCGGGAGGGGACCCGAGGAGGAGCCTAACGACCTTGCCGAGAATCCCGAGGCGACGTCGTCCCCGGTCGGCGGGGCCTTGCCGAGCTTAAACGCGTGGATTTCGAGGACGCGACGGTCCATCGAGAAACAGGCGTTGCACGAATCCATATCATGGTTGGGTCACAGGCAACGAAGGCAAACGTCATGTCGGTCCGAGACGGAGAAATGCCGGCCACAGGAGCACCGACGCATAGGGGCGCGGCCCGTCTTGAAAAGCGCTTAGCTCCCGAACCGACATAATGCGAAAATAACAAGGCTAAACACAGCAAGAAACACACCTGGCGCAGATGAAAGAAAAGGAACAGTCTTACGGATGGCGTCGAGGTGTGAAGAAAAACAGGAGTCGGCAAACCGCACTAAAATGACCACTACTGCCAAAGGTGCTGCCTCGATGGCAGGAGAAACAGAACTGAGTTGGAGGAGGAGTCGGTCGCTACTAACGGCCGCCCACATGACGTCACTCGCGAGGGCGGTGCCGTTAGCCAAAGTTTAAAAAAAAAAGCTCCCATGCCTCCGGCTTACACCCAGGAAGTAATGAATGGTGAAGATTGACAATGGAAGATCTACTGTTACAGTAAGTTCTTACGTAACTGTACTATCTTACTTCAAGAGGGCTCTTGCAGTAGGTAATTACATATAATACTGAGTCCCAAGCAGTCTGGAAAAAGGAAAAGCACTCGGAAGGGGGAAAACTAACCAACCAATGTAACCTCCAGCCGCACTGGTCTTAAGAAAGAAGACCTTGCAGTACAACCAACTCGAAGCCTGCTCTACGGCGAGAGGCAAGAAAAAAATTACTCACCATAGTAATGTTGTTTCTTCTAATGGAGTCTTGCTGTATTCTGACATAATGCAGTCAACCCCAGCACTTGAACTGTCCCGGAGAGGAAAGAGTTAACTCTATGCAGAAGCATAGAACGTTGAGCTCGAGCTCGGTTTTCAAACCTCTGTCTGTCTTCCTAGTGTAACTGTCAGATTCTTACGCGCAAACTAACTAAATACTATAGAATGGAAATTGTTCAACATGTAGCCAAAGGGCAAAATACTTTTTGGGCCTAAAAGACTCAAGTCGAGAACCCAAGAAGGAAAGGTAGTGACAATATTTAACTATAAAACACCAGAAAAGTAACAACAGCAGCTACCCCACCCAAGGTACACCCCTGAGGTGCAACATTGTACCTGCCAGCCCACTTCCCAAAAACTAGGTTCTGACAGGGGAGGTGGGGGGAGGTCAGAATACAGCAAGACTCCATTAGAAGAAACAACATTACTATGGTAATTTTTTCTTCAAACAACATGAAGTCTTGCTGTATTCAGACATAATGCAGACTACCAAGCAGTTCCCTATGGAGGAGGGAATGCAGAACCTACTTTGGGAAGAGGCTCTGCAGAACTGCTGTGCCAAACCTAGCATCACTCCTAGCCTGGATGTCCAGGGAGTAATGCTTGGTGAATGTATGTACTGTTTTTCAGGTGGCTGCTTTACAGATCTCTAACAAGGGTATATCTCTGGCTGCAGCTAGAGTAGCAGATGTACCCCAGTCGAGTGAGCCCTCAGGCCTGAAGGGGGTGTTCTACCCAATTTGTCATAGCAGAATTGTATACAAGAAACAATCCCCCTGGCAATAGTTCTTTTAGTGTCAGGTTTACCTCTCCCCACCTCACCATAAGTGAGAAACAATTGAAGACAGTCATTTCTGTGTGCCTTAGTATGCTCTATGTAGTAGCTAAAAGCCCTCTTAACATTCAAATTGTGTATCCTTCTTTCCCCTGAAGAAGAATGGTCAGTGAAAAACACAGGGAGAGATATAGACTGGTTCAGGTGAAAATCCGATACCACTTTGGGCAAGAACCTCCTATTGGTTGTTAGGACCACTTTATCCCTATGGAAGGAGATGAAGTCAGGTTCAAATGACAGGGCCTGTAATTCACTAATCCACCTGGCAGAAGTAATAGCTACCAGGAACACAGTTTTCCAGGTCAGGTACTTCAATTCGGCCGAAGCCAGAGGTTCAAAGTATGGCTACAAAAGCTGAGCAATGCAGACATTAAGATCCCAAGGCGGAGTGGGCTCCCTAAAGGGAGGGTTAATGTGAATCAAGCCTTTGAAAAAGTTTCTGAAAACACGATGAGATGCCAGGGAAGAGCCCCTTCCTGCTGAAAGGAATGCAGAGACAGCTGCTAGATGAACCTTCAGAGTGGCAGGCCTAAAGCCTAGACTATTCAGATGAACTAGATAATATAAGATTGTAGAAATGTCTGCAGAATCAGGCACGATGCCTTTCTGAGAGCACCAAATACTGAACCTCTTCCATTTGGAAATGTAAGTTTTTCTAGTGGAAGGTTTCCTAGAGACCTTCAAAATATCCAGAACTCCCTGAAAGAGATACAGTGCTGCATATTCTAACTCTTCAAGAGCCAGGCCTTGAGATTGAGAGACTGGAGATTGGGGTACCAGATCCGCCCCTGGGAGGAGGACAGGAGATTGTATGTCCTGGACAGAGACAGGGGGCATGACACTGACAAGGGCAGTAGTAGAGGATACCAAGGCTGTCTGGCCCAATCTGGAGCCACTAATATCACTGTGCAGGGTTGAGTCCTGATCTTGATCAAAACTCTTAACAGCAGAGGGAAGGGAGGGAAGGCATAGAGAAACCTGCCCTTCCAGTCCAAAATGAGAGCATCCTGGGGTACCGTCCCCAGGACTGGAGGTCTGCAACAAAACAGAAGAAGTTGATGATTGTCCGGTGCTGCGAAGAGATCTATCTCTGGAGTGCCCCACCTGGAGAATATGACTTTCAGGATGTGAGGATCCAGGGACCATTTGTGATGTCCCTGTGAAATTCTGCTCAGAGCATCTGCTAGTACATTGTCCTTCCCTGGAAGGTGAACTGCTACCAGAGAAGTCTGAAGAGAACAGGCCAGAGACCAAAGCATCATGGCTTCTGTGCACAAGGCTGAGGACCAAGTGCCTCCCTGCTTGTTGATGTACCACATTGTGGTGGTGCTGTCTGTTCTGATTTGGACCACCTTGCCCTTGACTGAATCTGAGAAGCTCTGAAGGGCTAGGAAAACTGCCCTGAGCTCCAGGAGGTTGATATAAAGGAAAGACTCCTGTGGAGACCAGACCCCTTGAGCTGTCAGGGCTCCCAGGTGGGCTCCCCAACCTAGAAGAGAAGCATCCATAGTTAGAACTACTGATGGGACTTGAGGGAGAAATGGAACCCCTTGTCTGAGGTTGTCCTGGTCCAGCAACCATTGGAGAGCATGGACTAGAGTCTGAGTAACTGGAATCAGTTTTGTAAGTGAATCCTTCTTTTGAGACCAGAAGGACCTTAGGTAAAACTGAAGGTCCCTCATCTGGAACCTTACTCCCTACACCACTGCCGTGGAAGCTGCCATGTGGCCCAGAAGCTGGAGGAAATGTCTTGCTGGGCAGGAGACCTGAGGTCGAAAGGATGAAGCGAGATCCACTAGGGCCTTCACCCTTGCCAGGGGAAGGAAAGCTTTTGCTTGTACAGTGTCCAACTCTATGCCTATAAAGGTGAGAAGTTGAACTGGTTCGAGGACAGACTTTGGAAGACTGAGAAGAAACCCCAGGGAACCGAGTAGGTCCTGGGTAGTTTGTAGAGCTGACTTGACCTGTAGAGATGACTGACCCACAATGAGCCAGTCGTCCAGATATGGGAAGATAGTGATACCCTGTCTTCTGAGGTAAGCCACCACTACTGCAAGGCACTTTGTGAACACCCCTGGAGCTGATGTTAGGCCGAATGGCATAGCTCTGAATTGGTAATGGCCTGAAGGCAACTCGAATCTGAGGTATTTTCTGTGGGAACACCTGATAGGAATATAGAAGTAGGTATCCTTGAGGTCCAGAGATGCTAACCAATCTCCTGGCCTTAGAGAAGGAAGGATTATTCCCAGAGTTACCATTTTAAATTTTGGCTTCAAAATGTGTTTGTTCAAATACCTTAAGTCTAGGATGGGTCGCCACTCCCCTATTTTCTTTGGGATAAGGAAGTACCTGGAGTACAGTCCTTTTCCCTTGTGTTGAGTAGGAACCTTCTCTACAGCTCTGAGAGCTAGAAGAGAGGAAACCTCTGCCTCTAGGGCAATGGTTTCTGAGGCTGAAGCAGGTGGAAAAGACATGGCCCTTTTTGTTTGAAAACTTTTTGAAGCTGAGGGCCAGTCCCTGGCTTACTACTTCCAGGACCCACTTGTCTGAAGTCACAGACTTCCAGGCCTGGAAGTAGTAAGCCAGCCTGCCTCATACTGGAAATGGGGAGTCGACCCGGGCTGACACATCAGGGTGTCTGCTTGGCAGAAGCCTTAGACTGAGAGGAGGAGGGAGTAGCCCTGCTCATTCCCTTCCTGCCCCTCCCTCTGAAGAACCCACTCTGTGGGAAGGGAGAGGAGGCCTGGGTTTGGTAAAAAGGCCTGTGAAAGGGCCTGCCCCTGCCCCTAGACTGCTGTTTTTGCGGAGTGGCTTGCCTTTCCTTGGCCTGTGCACGCCTGTACATGGTCCTGTATTCATCCATTTTCTTCATGTAAGCCTCTGTTTGCTCCCCAAACAGAGTGTTACCCACTACAGAAAAATCCATAGCCTTAGTCTGGGTACCCTGTGAAAGGCTAGTATATCTCAGCCAAGCACGTCTCCTGAGAGACACAGATGTAGCCATGACTCTAGATGCCACATCACTGGAGTCCATGGCAGCATGAAATTGCATTTTTGATGCCTCAATTCCATCAGCAGCCACCTCCTCCAGCTCCTTGGCTAGCTGGGGAGAGGCCTGTTTAGCCAGGTCCAGAACAGTATCCCATCTGGATTTCTGGTACCTGGCTGTGTACGCCATATAAGCGGCCTGCCTGAGTCCCAAAGAGGATGCCAAATACTGTTTTTTGGCCATGGCATCCACTTTCCTGGAGTTCTTATCCAGGGGTGTGAAGCCAAAGGAATGTTAGCCCTGTCACAGGCTGCAGCCTGCACTACCCAACATGGCTGCTATGACTATAAAGGAACTCCGCAGCAGAGCCTGATAACATATACCTCCTGTCCATTCTCTTGTCCACAGGAGGTATTAAATTAGGAGTTTGTAAACTTTTGTGTGTCTGTTTCCCCAAGGATTTATGAAGAGGGATAGACAGCCTTTTGGACTCTGGGATGTCCATCATTTCCACAAAATCAGGCTCTTCCTCCTCTGCAGCTTCAACCAAGGGAAGCTGCAGGGTTTCTGCCACCTTTTTTTAGAACACGAAATGTGAAGGGGACTCAGAGAGCCTGGGAGGAGAGACACCCGAGGGCCTGTCTGGGGAGATGTCCGGTTCAACTGGCGCATCCAAACCCCCCCTGGCCATCATCATCTCCGGGGTAGTCTTCATCTCCCTCCCACTCCTCATAATAAGCATCTGGATCATAATCTGTAGGAGACTGATCCGACCTAACCGGCGGTACCGGTTCAGATGGAACCGGTCTAAGCGATTAAACAATGCTAATCGCTTTGGCTATTTCGTCCACGGTTGGAGAATGCGATACAGGATCCGAACCGGCAGACTTGCGCTCCTTTTTTGACAGAACTGGCCCCTCGGGGTCGGCTCTCATTTTGCCCGAGTAGGTATCGCCTAGGTCAGCAGGCACCTCCTCAGGTTCGGCTGCAACCAAACCGGGCTGGCCATCCGGATCTTCGGACTTCTCGGCCTCCCTTTACTTCAGTCTACTCAGTCTTTTTTCTAGAGTGGATGTAGGAAAGTTTTTACAGATTTGGCAGGCTGACTTGAGGTTGTCAAACCCCAGACAATAAACACAGATGAGGTGGGGGTCAGCCTTAGCAAAGGCCTCCCCACACTCAATACAGTGTTGAAACCCAGTGGGACCGGTTTTCTTCTTGGGTTTCTCAGACATGGCCAACCTAACAAATTACCCTAATGCAGCTATCAAGCCAGGTAATACAATAACCGATCGGTTACTAGAACTTCTTGGTCTAGGTCGTCCAGTGTCTGGTCCCATTGAGACCGAAGCATCCACTGAGAGATTCTCACATGGAGCCGAGTGCGAGGAACTGTCGGGATAGCAGCCACCATGAGCCCAAGGAGGCGAAGAATTGACCTGGCACCGACCCTTCTGTGACTGGACAACAGACGTGCTTGAGCCTGGAGGGTGTCCACCCTGTCCGGAGGTAGAAAGGCCTTGCCAACTGTTGTGTACAGGATCACCCTGATGAACTGGAGTCTTTGGCAAGGAACCAGATGGGACTTGACCTGGTTGATGGTGATACCCAGGCTAGTGAAAACCTGCAGGGTAAAGGAAAGGGAACGCAGAAGTTCCTCCCTGGACGGGGCTGCCAGGAGCCAGTCATCCAGGTACGGGAATACCTGCACTCCCTGGGTAAGCAGGTGGGCCGCCACCACTGATAGGCATTTGGTAAACACTCGGGGAGTTGAGGAAAGACCAAATGGGAGGGCCTTGAACTGGTAGTGGTCCCCCTGAAAAGAAAATCGAAGGAATTTGCGGTGGGAAGGGCGGATGGGGATGTGCAGGTAGACATCCTGCATATCCAAAGCGCACAGCCACTGTCCCTACCGAAGAAGCGGCAGAAGGCTCTGCAGAGAGGCATTCTGAAGCGCTTCTACTCCACAAACATGTTCAGAGAGCTGAGGTCTAAAATGGGCCTCACGTCTCCAGTCTTCTTTGGAACTAGGAAGAAATGAGAATAGTAACCTGTCCCCCAAAGATGGGTGGGGACTGGCTCTATCGCCGCCTTCAAGAGAAGGGAGGAAATTTCTTCCAGGACCAGAGGAAGATGTTCTGGGGAGTAAGACGACTTGGGGGGTGGTCTTCTGGGTGGTTTCTGATGAAACTCAAATTAGTGTCCTTCTGCTATCAGTTGGAACACCCAAGCATCTAATGTGATCCTCTCCCAACCCAGTAGATCGAAGGAGAACCTCCCTCCTACTGGTTCCTCTGGGGGATCCAGAGGCTGTGGGAGAGGGGAGGAGTCAGGAGGTGTGGGGCAGCGCAGTGGCCGAGGCTCCCGCAGCTTTTTTGAGTGGGAGAGTCTTGGTTGCTGGAGGGGCCCGGCGTTTATTGGCAGCTTGCCCTGTGGTTTCGCTTTAGGCCGGGAACGTCTGCGAAAAGGGCGACGCTGATGCAGAGGGGGGCCTGTACAGACAGTCCATGGACTTGAGTGCAGTACCCTTCTCCTACATGTCGGTGATTGTGTCCTTGACACGGGCACCGAACCCCTGAAGGGTGCATCCTGTACAGCGGATTTCACTTCAGGGACCAATCCTGACACCCGGAGCCAGACATGACGCCGAAGACCTACGGCAAAAGCCAAACTCCGACCAGCTGTGTCCACTGCATCGTATGTGGAATTTGGATTCCACCTGACTTAGGATCGTCTTCTGATAGTCCCCCATATGAGCGACATAGTTCAGGGCCCTAATCCCCAGGGTAGAAGAAGCGTACACCTTCTTCCCATACTGGTCCAGAAGACGGGACTCCTTGTCAGGTGGAGATGAGCTGAGATGTTTTGGATTGGCCGAACGGTCATGGTTATCACCCGGTTATCAAAGTCATAAATAATTAAAATTGAGAGGCGCTAACCACGACCGAGTCTGCCTTGGGGTGTACATTCAAAGAATCTACACCCTCAGGAGCCTGATATAGCCTATCCGCCTTCTTTGGAAGTGGGGCTAACGTGGACGGTTGCTTCCAAATAATGGAAACAAGGTCCGCGTGTGGCTCAATCCTGGGCGGAATCAGGTCAGAGCGGTCTCGGGCAGATCCAAGTGGGCAGCAAGCTTCTTACGCTGTGGATCTGGCTCCAAGATTGCCACTGATGGACTTCCTGGATCTTTATCAGTAACTCCAAAAATGAAGGATCCTTCGGAGGAGTCCTTGGCCTGGGTCGATCTGGAGTACGTGGCTTGTCATCTGGATCGGAACATGCCCCTGTCAGAGTCAGAGGTCTCCGATGCAGAGAAGGAAAACTCCTCCCGATGCGGGGGAGGAACGGTCCCTTTGGGAAGCCCTCTGGGAAGCGTGTCCTCCCCACCCTTGGGGCCTGAGGGTTCACCTCTGATGTCAGGTAAGGGGAAGGGAGTCTCCCGTCTCCGGTGTAGGGGATCCTGGGCACGGTCTGGCGCCGGGAGATGGCTCTCCACCTCCCTGGTGAGCTGAGCATTAGCCTCAGCCCACCAGGCAGCCACAGCCTCCTTCAAATCCACCGGTGGCTGTGGTGTGGGCGGTGGAGGAGGGGGATATGGACACTGAGGGTATCTGTAGGGCGAGTATCCATAACCAGACGACGGAAAGCCTGGCATCGGGTATTGAGGCGCCGGATACTGCGGCGTCAGATATAGCGGTGCCGGGTACTGCAGCGGATACTGCGGTACCAGGTAGGACAGCACTGGATTAAGCGGTGTTGGATACCCGGGTGCCAGGGGTTCTGGCGGCGCAGAAGGCCCTGAAAGAGGCCCAGCAGGCGGCCGAGCTAAAGGTGGCCCTGCGGGCATCAGGCCCAGCAACTGGAGTGACGTCCGGTAAAGGAACGTCATCTGGCGTCAGGGGATCTAGCCCTATGGGGGAGACCTGACGTCAGCATGTCCAAGTCCTCCGTGACATCCAGGGATGGAGGATTAAAATCCCAGAGGTCCAGCAGAGGAGACGCGGGAGCCTCGGTTAGCAACGGCAAGCGTTGTGGTGAGCCTGGGACATTGGACTGGTCCAAGGGGTCCGACGTAGGCTCTTTCACTGGGCGTTCGTCAGAGGGGCCAACATCCATCTTACCAGCAGGATCCGGGCGGGCGTCGAAGGAGCCGGCGTCCGACTTATCGGAACCCTTGCCCAACAGAGGTCACAATGGGGAGGCAACCTTGACAGGCGTGTGAGGGACCGTGTACCCCCCCCGAAGGAGCTGGCGTCTTATCGGCCCTGGGCATCCGGGCAGATGTCAATGCACTGGCGTCCGGCTTAGCAGACCCACTAGACCCAGAGGGCCACATGAAGGCAACCTTCCCGGGAGCGGTAGCCTCCTTTGCCCCAAAGGCACCTGGCGAGCCCAACAGGAGGGGCAACACCATCTTAGACACAGCCAGGAGCGGTCCCCCTGGAGGGGACGTTACCTTGAGAACTGCGACTCCAGCCGGAGTCACGGGAGCCGTGGAGATGGAGTCCCAGTCCCGGTGCTTCTCCTTCTTCTTGTGGCCTTCGGGGGAAGTGGAAGCCTGCCTGAGTTTCATCAGCTCCTTCTCCATGGCAGCCATCTTTTTCTTCAGAACGTAGGCCTCCAGGGACATTTTGGGTTTCCCACGTCATATCCTTCCTCCTGCTATGTGACATCACTGTTGTTTTGCTTTCTCTTTATTATATATATTTATGCACTATTCTGACGACTACTGTTTTTCAACTTTGTATTTTAAATTGTGTGTACTACTGTTGTATGCTGTCCTACCCAGCATCGGAGCTTTTCCTGGTAAAACAAATAGATAAATATTAACTGGTAACTAATGGCAACAAGTATTGACATACACAACTTGTTAGCTCATGCTTGCCAGTAGAACACTCAATTCTTACCACATCACAATGGCATATATTGGTGCTCCAGACCTCTAGGTCAAAACCTTGCACAGCTGGTAGAAATCAACTCAATGTTTCCTACAGCAAAGTGCCTTTCATTTTTATAAAATCCCATTTTATGTTTGTTTGCAAAATGCAAGTCAGAACTATTGGGCTCTTCAGAAAGAAAAACTGGCTTTTGTAAATGTGCCAGGCTGTGATGTGAACCAAAGATGTGCTTGGAAATGACCCTACGTATAATCTATGCAGGACCTTTCTGATTACCCGATTTCCTTAGCAAGTACATTTTTCAAAGGGGTTTGCTGCACTCATCACTCTGCAGGTGTTTGCATTCTGGTGGCACTTTATGTGCACCAGTGTATTATGCTAATGATGTTTTATTCACTGATACTCTCTCTCCCAACCCCCACCCCCATTATCAATGAAACTGGACTTGCTGGTGCAGCAGTTCCTGTGCCTCTCCTTTCTGCCCCTGAACATCAATTAAGGAAGCCTGCCTTGCTGATACAGCTCATCCTATCCTCCTGCCCCCAGCATAAATAAAATGGCCTTATCAATACAGTCAATCCTGTAAGTCTTTCCCACCAGAGCAACACAGAAATTACACTTGTTGGTACAGCTGCTCCATGTTGGTCCAATAAAAGTTATCAAATCATCTTTTTTTCTGGATCACAGTGGCTCCTGTAATGCTTCTGTATCTGTATTATACAGCACGGTATGCTTATATAGTTGACTAGGTAGTGCCAAACTCAAACTAATATTTTTCAGCTTAAAAAATGTTTGGCTTCCTATTAAATAATGTAATGCAATAAGGCAACTTAGAAATATTTAACCAGTTGGGGGTAATTAGCACAGACTATTCTTGAAACATGAAATATTGCAACAGACTATTGTTTTTTTTTTTTTTTAAATACACTCGACATACTACCAATCTTTACCTATATCTACCTGCTCCTTTACTGCCTTATGGTACAAAAAAATGATAACACTCTGCATTGTTATATTGTAAGCCAGTGATGGCATAGACCTTAATTAAGGAGATGGCGCATTTAACAGAACATATTGCACAGTACATGTCAGAACTCCTCAGGAGTAAGACGGCAGACAGAGGGCTTTCTTATGAAACACTTTATAACCACTCCTTGTTTCTTGTGTTAATGAGATCCATTTCTCTCTGAGTGCATCCGTGGCACGGAACTGTGCCCTGTTGTGCAGCTCCACTCTTGAAGCCTTTGTACTGGCAACTAGTTTGCTGAGCTGAGTTTACCTTTTGATTGCCTATCTGGATGGTCTCCTGACTAATTTCCAGCCTATGCACAGGCATACTACATGCTATTATTTTAAATGATCATTTTTGTAAAATAGAGAACAATAACTTTATGACTCACAATACTTTTTCCATTCTATCATTTGTTTTTCAATGAATTCATTATAAGAATAATGAAGTCTTCTGCCAATCTATGTGCTCCATAGCCAGTAGCACTGGTGTTGCACAAATGACCTGGTAGAGCCACCCCCCCAACCTTTTAGATGTGGCTGCACCCGTGTCTTTCCCAGTCACACAGATACTGTACATACTTATGCCCTGAAGATAGTGATCAGCAAAAAAGGATGACATGTAGAAATCTTTCTGTAAGATAGCAGACAAGGCTTCACCACAACAAAAGTTGCTCAGAAACTAACATTTCTGTTGGTTCCAGTTCAGACTGAGAGCCTCAAATTGCAGACAAGTGTTTTGTCCTTTTGGGATGCCTCACTGGAGTGCAGTCACTATCACAGCCAAGTAATGGACCAGCTCCAAAGCAAAACTTACATTTACTAAATGCAAACATTAATGTCTTAGATCCTTTAAGTATAGGTTTTCAATACAGTTTGCACAGTTAAAGAGTTTGCTTCTGTATGTACATTTCATTATGTCCGATTCCATTATCTAGAAACATCCAGTCTGCCCATTTCTCCCTACCTATATTACCACAGACCATGCCCAATCTACAGCTCTTTCTCCCTCCCTCCCGACCTTTCTACTATAATTCCCCTGTGCTTATCCCATGCATTCTTTACCCCCCCTACTGTTTTCACCCCAACCACCTCTACTAGAAGGCTGTTCCAGGAATCCACCACTCTTTCTGTGAAGAAGTACTTTTGTTTCGTTTTTATTTTATACTGAAAAGCATGTGAGCAAAACTGCCAATTTTCACAGATGTCCAGGAACAAAAACACACAAATACAAAATTATAAACATATTATGACAAACACATACATAAATTTAACAATTAAAGGGGAATTGTAGAAATCAGGCAGCTCCTACCCCCGTAAATAAATATAACATAAAACATTTACAAGCAGAGTTAGACAGTAAATCATTTTTAAGGAACCCTTTAAAAGAAAAGATCTTAGAACAATTAACAATAATGTTTGATAGTTTCTTGCACAATTTGGTACCCTTGAATTTGAGTTTTATACAAATGCTGTATGAAAAGAGGGAACCTGAAATGAGTTTCTGCTCTGAAACTTTGTATAGGTGGCATTAGAAATTTTAGGGAACAGTCTAGTAATACTGACAGTAATTCCTTACATCTTTTCTGAATCTACCTCTCCAGCTTCATAGCATGCCCCCTTGTTCTTGAGCACCCTTTCTTCTGAAAAATACTTCCCTCATATACCGTATTTACCCAAATGAGGTATTTAAAGGTCTCTATCATATCGCCCTTCTCCCTCCTCTCTTTCAGGGTGAACATACTGAGGTCCTTCTGTCTCTCCTCATAGGGTCTTTGATGCAGACCCTGCACCATTTTAGTAGACCTCTCCAGGACCAGCTCCCACATTGTCTGTGTGATTCAGCAGATGTGGTCTCCGGAACAAGACACAGTATTCTAGGTGGGGTCTTACCAATGAGCTATACAGAGGCAACACCACCTCCCTCTTTCTGCTGGTTATACCCCTCCCTATGCACCCCAGCATCCCACTGCCCTCCCTACAGCCTAGTTGCACTGCATGGCCACCTTTAGTTCATCTGCTATGATTACCCCCTCTCCCTGGTCTCTTTTCCACTCGGTAGTCATCAATACCATTCCGGCCATTTTGTACTTCATCCCTGGGCTTATGTGCCCTAAGTGCATTATTTTGCACTTTTTTGCATGGAAACCCAGAAGCTACACCCTTGACCACTCTTCTAGTTTTCTCAGGTCTCTGCTCATCCTTCCCACTCCACATTAGAGTGTCCATTATTGCAGATTTTGGTGTCATCCACAAAGAGGCAGATCTTTTCTTCCAGCTCCTCTGCAATGTAGCTTATAAAGATATTAAAGAGAACTGGCCCCAACACTGATCCCTCAGGCTGCCTGCTGGTCACCCTTTTTTCCTCAGAGTGAATTTCATTTACCACCGCTCTCTGTCACCTATCTCCTACTCGATTTCTTATCCAGTTTAACACCTTTGGAATCACTCCTAAGCTACCCAGCTTGCTTACTAGTCTCTTATGTGGAATGGTGCTGAAAGCCTTACTGAAATCTATTTAGGCTCGTCCACCACTCCACCCTGATCCAGTTCCTTGGTCACCCTGTCAAAGAAATCTATCAAATTCTTTTAACATGACCTCCTCTCTGTGAAACCGTGCTGCCTCAGATTTTGTAACACAATGGATTCAAGATACTGCACAATCCTTTTGTTTCCTTCCGCAATGATTCAATTAACTTTTCCACTGCCGATGTCAGGCTGACTGGCCTGTAATTGCCAGCTTCCTCCCTGCTACCACTTGAAAGTTCATTCAAGTTCCCCCTGTGAGTGCACTGCAATTTAAACTGCAAAACCAAAAAGTGCAATCATACAGAGTGCCCACTAACACTGCGGTGAGCTGATGCAGAAGCAGCACTATGTAGCTTTGGCCATGGTACAAAGTCCAATACTAGTAAGTAATGCTTCTATGTTACTGGACCCCCAAAGCCGTCCATCACAGCACCCTAGTGCCTGGTGGTACCCCCCCAAAGCCCCCAGTCCCATATCCCTGGTCTCCAGTCGTTCCCACCAACTTCAGCCAAAGAATCACATGCCTCCGTACGTCAGATCACAATTACCCTAGCCCTGACTGGTTTGATCACCATCCCCCATAACACAAGTCCACAATGTCTACTTGTCCTCCCTTGACCCAATATCATAAGCTCCTGGTGTCTAGCTGTAACCCCAAACCATCCTAACATCACTTTGTCTGGTATCTAGTGTCCTCTATGGCCACCCAGCTCACATGGTTGTATCTGGCAGCATATGGTTACTGTCTGTTTTTACTAAGCAGTAAACCCATATGCCCACTTCCGCTGACGACTCCATTCAAAAGAGTCGCAATGGGAAGAGTATGGCCATGCAGGCAATTAGCATTCAGACCTTGCTCTCTTTTCCTGATGCTTCCAAATGTCTCTGTGGGCCCCCAGTTAGTGTTTGAGACACTGTGGAGCAGGGCTCAGTGACACTAACCAACTCTGTAATCAAGAAACAGGCCCACGGTTTTATACTGTGGCTTTCATACAGAGTTTATCCTACAGCACTTTTAACAGCCATGAGCAGCTGCATCAGTCAATATAAGATACTTACCGGTCAACTTTTCATCATCCGAATGAGAAGCCGGCTTTCAAAACGTGGGAAAAACAGACAAGATATGGGACGCATTTCCTAATTCCAGACTGAGAAGCTCTAACACTGCAAAAATAAGGTACACATAAAGTTTACTGTTAGTGGAGTACCAAATACAGTTCATGTTTTAACACTGTGTACAAAATGGTGCAGCACTAACTTCTGGGTAAAATGTGGGACATTGCACCTCATGTGAGACAGCAGGTATGACAGCACATGAGCACCTCCTGTGTTTTTTTTTTTGTTTGTTTTGATGTATTTACCCAGAACAGTCCAGGCAAGATGCACTTTTCCATTTAAATTGGGTCCTGCAGATCTAGCTCTGGCTTATCTTTTTTTTTTTTTTTGGCACCAATATCTTCACCAAAATATGTTGCACCATATGGTAGGTTGGCCCTATTTTCAATTATATTTATAGTTCCAAACAGTTTTAAGAATTGCCATTTAAAAATAAAAATATTTTTTGACTCAACTGCAAGTGACATAGCAAACTGTCTTGTTTCTGTCCAATTCTGACTGATGCCTGCTGCCACACAAAGGATCTTCCTATCCCTTAGGACAAAGGTTCAATACAAACTCAAATTCCAGCTGTTGGGGGGGTGCAAATGGGGTTTTCTCCCACTAAAGGCCTTGACTGTGCCTATAACTAGGTCACAAACTGCTACAATGCCATGCTGTGAGTCACTTGCTCTGTCACAATCACTGGTATCCCATCCAGATGTTGTCACCCTCCCAAATCTCCCCCCTTATATGGTAGGCCCAGGTGGGCCATCTGTCCCCACCATGGTACGAAAGCATGTTTCATAGTAGTCCAATGGTGCCTACTACCCACACCCCAGGCATCTACAGTATAGGTCCCTTTCCCAACCGGTTCCAGACACATTTGCGATCTCTGCTGAGCACAGCTTGACAGGGTCCTAGCGAATCTAGTGGTGCTAGGTGTTTGAAACAACCACTTAGTTCCATCACTAACCACTAAGAATGGGGCACTGTACATCATAACTGTAACTGACAAGAGCCTACTGGTTTGAGACAGTTTAAGATGGTGTTACCACTGAAACAAAACCTGCCTCCTCCTCCTCCCAGTCCACTGAGAAGTTATCCTTTACGATGAACTTCCCTGTGTTTGACATCACTATTTATTTAAAGTTGGTGACGGGGAAAGGCACACTGAGCCAAGGCTCATTTCCAGGTGCAACCTGGGGGAAGGGTAAAAGGAGGAATCATCAACATAGGTAGTTACATAAATCAGAAGGAGTAGTTACATAAATCAGAAGGAGAGTTGTGTACGTAAAATTGTATACAGAATGTCAATAAACAATACAGAAGATTGCAATATATATATATATATATATATATATATATATATATATATATATACACACATACAGAGAACAATATATACATAATTAAAAAAATGGGAAAAAAAAGAGATGCGAGGGATGGACAGGAGGGGCTAGTGAGAGGATACAAGGTATTGTGAGGACAGTGTGCAAGTGCAACAGGTGTTGAGGAATTGGGAGACAGCATGTTTTAGACAGAGTAGAGTGGGGAATAGCCGAAGGGAGATGGAGAGTGAGTTCCAGATGTGATGGAGACGGTAACAGAAAGCAGCTAGCCCCAAGTTGAAGTGGGGGGGGCGTGGGAGAGAGAACGAGCGGGGGTCCCTGGTTCAGAGCTGATATGAGGAGGGAGGAGGGAGGAGAGAGGAGAGGTAGGGGCCGAGAGTCCTAAACCAGTATTTACAGATGAGTTTGGAGGCATGCAGCTGGCGCTGTGAGGAGAGGGAAGGAAGGAAGAGAGAGGGAAGATTAGACAATGCTGTGATGGGTACAAGGGGAAGCGCTGAAGGCAAAGTGGCAGAAAGCACTAAAGAGAGTGTCAAGCCTAGGAGGGTTGAGGAAGGGGAAGAACTGAAAACGACTGCATATTCAAACTCAGGGAGAACTGTTTTTGTGAAAAGCTCATGGCAGACTGGGAGAGATAGGGCATCCTTGTTCCTGAACATAGCTTCTAACATCGGGCAGAGTTTGGAGTGAATGTGGCTTATGTGGGTGGAGAAGTCCAGGTGGCTGTAAAGCCAGATGCCCAGGTACTTATAAGGAGGGTACCGAAACAAGATTAGTGCTATTGAGAGTTGAGAAGGAGGACAGAGGGTGGAGTTTTGAGAGTTTTTGAGCAGTGCTGAAGGTCACTGATACTTTTTTTTTTTTTTGTGTTGACTTGTCTTGGAACCAGAGCTGAACCTGAGAGAAGTCCCTTTGGAGTTAGGACTGAACCACGGAAGTAGAGGGCCCTGAGGCATAGAGGACAATATCATCAGCATAGAGGTGTATATGTGAGGAAGTGCAGGCAGAGGTAAGGTCAATTAAGAAGACAGAGAAAAGGATAGGGCCAAGTCCAAAGCTTTGGGGGACACCTGCTAGGATGGGGGGGGCATCCCCAGTGAGGACATGCTGGGTGCGCCTAATCAATCAATCAAAACTTTATTTAACCAGGCAGATTCATCATTGAGCAAGCTCATTTTCAAGATGGTCTGGCAGAAGGGAACAGAGCAAGGAATAATACAATAGGACACTTAGTGCAGGCTGGTACATACAGTAAAAAAATAGCAACAACAACATTGGATAATACAAAGTGTGCAGACTGTTAAATTAAATTAAGCGTACACCAACGTCTGGGTGGATACTAAACAAAGCAATAGAAGTAACAGGGTGTGGTAAGAAGATTATATTAACAATAGAACAAGAAGGCATGAATGGACCGACCAGGGGGGTCGACCCTTTCCGGGGAAGGATGGGGGGAAGGGGGTTTCAGGAGGATGTCAACACTAGAGGGAGAGATGACACGAACATAGTAAGGCCAGGGGGTAAGAAGAGTATATAGAGGGAGATGTGCAGAGAAGTGCTGGAGTTGTAAGTAAGTGCTAAGTAAATGGAGAGCAGGGCAGGGAGGCCAGTAGGAGAATCACCTGTGGCAGGTACATATGACTTTCAGGATGGGGACCCCAGCAGGGATGAGAACCTTAGTGTCTTTTGCATGTTGTTCCCTTGGGAAGGAAAGGAGAAGCTGACAAAAGCCTTACCATACTGGAACCTTATTCCTGGCACCTTGAAGGATACAAGGGATGTGCCCAGAGAGGCAGGAGTTAAACCAGCCCACAGCAGAGGAGGCGAGACCAGCAGAGTCGAGTTTGGAGAGGAAAGGGTGAGAGACGGAGTTGAGAACTTTGGCAAGGTCGATAAAAATGGCAGCAGTGATGAGCCCACAGTCCATACCTGTCAGGATGGTGTCAGTGACTCATAGCAGAGAAGTCACTGCAGAACTTTTTTTTCCTGAATCACAATTGGTAGAGGGATGTTGTTGACAGTGCTGCCCCCCACAACTACTGGATCTATTACTGGCTTTCTTAAAAAAGAAGCATTATTATTTACGTGGTGATTTGCAATTCTGGGGTTGTGTTAGAAGTTTCTGAACTTATGATTCTGGTTGCTTCATTCTAACTAGGTTTAATAAAGTTTATTAAATTTGAAAAAAGAAGTTTCTGAACTTTACTTCTATACATAGAGACTAATAAAAATAAAAACGTGTTTACCATAGAAAAATGACATTTTGATATATCACTCAGAATGTCATCTATGGTAAACATATGGGATATGCCATGAGCTAACTAAAATATAACATTTATTTTTATCTGCAAGTTTTTGACCTCTATGGCCTCACGAGGTACGTCTGTAGAGGTCAAACCCTGCAGATAAAAATAAATGTGCTATTTCTAGCCAGCCCATGGCATATGTCACGTATACAATGACAAGTGTCTCTCTGGCAAGATTAGTTCTTTCAATTAAGCTTTTACTCTTTTTCTGTTTGATTTCACTGCTCTGTTAACTGCAGCATATGCCACTGTGATTTCATCAGCACTGTTCAAGCTTTTCTCCCATTGGTTTACAGCTCCTCTGTGACCAGTCTCGAGTGGAAATAAATGCTGATGACCCACCCAAGATTGAAATAAATTATTTATTTCCACTGCAGACCTGTCCCATGTAAAAATAAATGCACTCATTTGCAAAAAAAAAACTGTATTCTCACAGGTCATTGTATACAGTAAATGCATTTATTTGAAACATTTTATTCTCACAGTCATTGTATAAATAAAATGTATACATATAGTAGCTATGTCATCAAGATTTAGAGTATACATATAGTAGCTATGTCACAATCACTCCGGAACTCATTTAGAATGTTCGGCCTCAGTAGCAGTACTAACCTTATTTAAATGCAAATAACTTTAAAATGAAAAAAGATAACATGGTACTGTGAGCATGAAAGTTGTTCAGCCAGGGGTGACCGTGTGCAAATCCCATTGCTCCCTGACCGGGGCACAAAATTATATACAAAATGAGTGGGGTGTTTCATTTATAGATACTGTATAGATTTTTTTATAATTATCAAAAAGCAGCAAATTATTCAATCTTTTGTTGACTTTTTTGACAAACAAATGCAAATAACTTTAAAATGAAAAATGATAGCATGGTACTTTGAGCATGGACGTTGTTCAGCACAAAATCTATCTACAAAATGAATGGCGTTTCATTTATAGATACCTTTTCATTTTTTATAATTAGCAAAAATCAACAGAAAATTCAATTCTTTCCACTTTTTTGACAAACAAATGCAAATAACTTTAAAACAAAAAAAGTAGCATGGTGGTACTGGGAGCATAACATTTATTCAGCACAAAATCTGCTACAAAATCAGTGGTGTTTCGTTTCATAGCAACCACTACACTAGGTGGACATACACTAGGAAAGTTAACAATAAATCCAAGAAATTATAATAAAAAAAAAAAAAAAAGATGGGGGGGGCGCTAATGAGCAGCTAAGAGACCAGTCGCACTACTCCAAAGCTCCGCACATTTAACAGAAATAAAAGTGCGTAAAAGCTACTTTCTCGGGGATATTGTTGCCATAAAAACTTGCTTACAGTACCTACTAAAGATATGGATGAATACATCACCTCGGCAAGCTGGCCTGCCAAACGGGGAAACTAAAAAAAACGCTGTACCATGAAGAAGCTGCACTAAAACGGCAAGGCCAGTTTTCCCTATCGGCTGCAGAGGTTGCTCCGATAAGCCGGGCAGTATCCAAACAGAACCTGTCCAACCTCAAACCACAGTGGGACAGCCTGGAACAGATACTCAAGGGGCTGGCTCAAGACACAAAGCAGCATGCACGCCAAATTCAAGAAGTAGAACAGCAAATCTCAGATATAGAGGATTCGACAAAAGAGATACCCAATAAAATCCAGAAACTGGAAAAGGAGATAGAGGACTTAAAAGAAGCTCTTGATTATCAAGAGAATTACAGTAGGTGCAATAATTTATGCATCAGGGGGCTTCCGGTAGGGGCAGAAAGAAAAAATTACTCACCTTAGTAATGTTGTTTCTTCTAACGGAGTCTTGCTATATTATAGACATTAGCAGTTTGTTCCAGCTCTAGAACTGCCCCGGAGTGAAATGGTTAAAACCATTCCAAAATAGAATTTTGGCACGAGAGCAACTCTATCTGTGTCATTTCAAACTTGAACTGTCAGATCTTTACGAGCCAAACTCACTAAGGTCTGTGTGGAAGCTTAACCTCACACTAGCCAAATGCATACTAAATAATAACAACCATTGATGGTCCCAACACCCAAGACTCAAGTCAGGGGACCAGAAATACTAACACCATTCTAATAATATGAAAATGGAACATAAGTATAATAAAACACACACCGCACGTACACATACACACCCCAAAGTCCCAAAGGGGACAAAATGCTAACAGGACATAAGTAGTGCCCACACTAGGTTGCCCGCACCCACCAAGTAGAGGTTCTGAGAGGGACAGGTTGGGGTCTATAATATAGAAGACTCATTAGAAGAAACAACATTACTAAGGTGAGTAATTTTTTCTTCAAACAACATGAAGTCTTGCTATATTATAGACATTAGCAGAATACACAGCAGTACCTCCATGGAGGATGGGCAGAACTCACTTAGGAATAGGCTCTGAAGAACAGCTGTGCTAAACCGAGCATCTCTCCTGGCCTGGACATCCAGGGAGTAATGCTTGGTAAAAGTGTACCGCTTTCCAAGAAGCAGCCTGGCAAATCTCTAATAAAGGGATATCTCTGGCAGCAGCTAGACGAGCTAAAACCTTTCTGGTAAAATGAGTCTCAAACCGGGGGCTCTGCCCACTTTCTTATAACAAAATTGGATACAAGAGACAATCCACCTGGCTATTGATCTCTTAGTGGCAGGTTTGCCTTTCCCAACTTCACCATAGGTAAGGAAAAGTTGGAGGGATTCGAACCTGTCACCTTTGGTACGCTCTATATAATAACTAAGAGCTCTCTTAACATCCAGGCTGTGCAACCTCCTCTCACCCGAAGAGAAGTGATCAGTGAAAAATACTGGAAGGGAGATAGATTGATTAAGATGGAAATCTGAAACCACCTTAGGCAAAAACTTCCTATTAGTCCTAAGGACTACCTTATCCCTGTGGAAAGAAATAAAGTCAGTCTCCACTGACAAGGCTTGCAATTCACTTATGCGTCTGGCAGAAGTGATAGCCACTAGAAAAACAGTTTTCCAGGTTAGGTACTTAAGCTCTGCAGAAGACAGAGGTTCAAAAGGGGGTTGCATTAACTGGGCAATGCAACATTAAGGTCCCAAGCAGGGCCCGGTTCCCGAAACGGAGGATTAGTATGGAGTAACCCCTTAAAAAACTTGGAAAACACAGGATGAGAGGAAAGAGGGGATGACTTTCCTGCTGACACAAAAGCAGACACAGCTGCCAAATGAACTCTCAGTGTAGTTGGTCTGAGACCCAAGGAATTAAGATGTACCATGTAATCTAACAAAATGGGCAATTCAGCAGATTCTGGGGAAATATTTTTCCCAGCACACCAAATGGAAAACCTTTTCCATTTAAAACTATAAGTAGCCCTAGTGGAAGGCTTTCTGGAACAAGAACACCCTGAGAGAGGTGTAAATCAGCAATCTAACTCCTCAAGAGCCAGGCCTTGAGGTTGAGGGATTTGAGGTCTGGATACCAAACCTTCCCTGGGCACAAGTCAACAGATTGTGATTCCTGGGGAGGCACAGGGGAAGATGGACTGTCAGAGACAGAAGGAGTGGTACCAGGGCTGCCTGGCTCAATCCGGGCAATCAGAATCACCCTGCAAGGCTGAGATCTGATTTTGACTAGTACTTTGAATAGGAGAGAAAGGGGGAAGCATAGAGGAACTTTCCTCCCAATCCCAAGAAGGGCATCCAGGGAACTGAGCCCAGCACTGGAGGCCTGCAACAGAACAGAGGAAGTTTGTGATTGTCTGGGGCTGCAAAAGATCTATCTGAGGATGCCCCACCTGGCAAAAAACTATCCCCAGCACTTGAGGATCCAGGGACCATTCGTGATGGCCCTGGGAAATCCTGCTGAGGGAATCCGCTAGGACATTGTCCTTCCTGGAAGATGAACTGCTATGAGGGAAGTGTCTAGGAATAGGCCAGAGACCACAACTTCACTGCCGTGTGCACAAGGCCGAAGACCGAGTGCCCCCTGCTTGTTGATGTACCACATTGTTGTGGTGTTGTCTGTTCTGACCTGTATCACCTTGTCGTGGACAGATGCAGAAAAGCTTGAAGAGCTAAAAAGACAGCTCTGAGTTCCAGCAAATTGATGTGGAGCAGACATTCTGGGGGACCAAACTCCCTGAGTGGAAAGGTCGCCCATGTGGGCTCCCCAACCCAGAAGGGAAGCATCTGTAGTGAGAGTCAAGTCGTGAGAAGGGGAAATGAAGGGACCCCGCCTAATTGCTCTGATCCTGCCACCACTGGAGAGCTAGGATCAAGGTTCAGTCACTGGGACCAACTTGGAAAGGGGGTCTCTTCTCTGAGACCAAAAGGTTCTCAAGTGAAACTGAATGTCTCTCATCTGAAATCTGGCTCCTGCACAACAGCTGTGGATGCAGCCATGTGCCCCAGGAGCTGCAGAAAGTGTCTTGCTGGTCGAGAGACCTGCAGAGTGAAGGAAGAGGCCAGAGCCACTAAATTCCTTACCCTTTCTGGGGAAGAAAGGCTCTGGCTAGCTTTGTGTCCAATTCTGCCCCTATAAAGGTGAGTACCTGGACTGGTTCCAGAACCGACTTTGGTAGGTTTAGCAGAAAACCCAGGGAGGTGAGAAGCTGCTGGGTGACCTGCAGGTGAGATTTTACCTGTTCTGGGGACTGGCCTACAATGAGCCAGTCGTCTAGATAGGGAAAAACAGCAATCCTCTGCCTCCTTAAGCGGCCCACTGCCACTGGTAGACACTTTGTGAATACCCTTGGAGCAGAGGTAAGGCCGAAGGGCATTGCTCTGAACTGGTAATGACCTGAGGGCAGTTCGAATCTGAGGTACTTTCGATGGGATCTTCTGATTAGGACATGGAAATAGGCATCCTTGAGGTCCAGGGAGGCTAGCCAGTCCCCTGGCCTTAGGGAAGGTAAAATCATTGCCAGAGTTACCATTTTGAACTTTGGTTTCAAAAGATGCTTGTTCAGATATCTGAGACCTAAAATGGGCCGCCATTCTCCTGTCTTTTTTGGGGTAAGGAAGTATCTGGAATACAGACCCCTGCCCTGATGCAGGGGAGGAACCCTTTCTACTGCTATGAGAGCTAACAGGGATGAGACCTCTGTTTCCAGAGCGAGGTCTCTGAAGCACTTGCAGTAGAAAAAGTCTGCTTTCAACTTGGGAAACTTTTGAAGCTGAGAACCAGACCCTGGCTTACTACTTCCAGAACCCACTTGTCTGAGGTTAAAGAAGCCCAATCCTGACTGAAGTAAGCCAGCCTGCCCCCACTGGTACAGGAGAATCGGCCCTGGGCACCCCATCAGGGTGCCTGTTTCGCAGGAGCTTTAGGCTGGGGGTGGAGCAGGTCTGCCCACCCTCGCCTGCCCCTGCTTCTGAAGAAGCCTCTGAGCAAAGGCAGAGGAGGCCTGAGTCTGGTAGAAAGGCCTGTGAAAAGGCTCACCCCCACCCCAAGGGGCATGCTTTTGAGGAGTGGCTTGCCGCTTCCTTAGCCTGGGCACTCTTGTAAGTAGTCCTATATTCATCCATCTTCTTCATGTAATTCTCTGTCTGCTCTCCAGAGAATTTCCCACCACAGGAAAATCCATAGCCTTAGTCTGGGTATCCTGTGACAAACTAGTACACCTGAGCCAGGCCAACCCATTAAAGCTACAGATGTGGCCATGACCCTAAAGGAAACATCATTAACATCCACAGCAGCATGAAACTGAACCTTAGAGGCTTCAATGCCATCAGCAGCCACCTGTTCTAGTTCACTAGCCAGCTGGCCATGGGCCTGCTTGGCCAATTGCATAACAGTATCCCATCTAGATTTCTGATACCTAGCTTCATAAGCCATATAATTTGCTTGCCTGAGTCCCAGAGAGGCTGCCATATACTGTTTTTTTGCCATGGCATCAATCTTCCTGGAATCCTTGTCAGGAGGATGTGAAGCCAAGGGAATATTAGCTTCATCACAGGCAGCAGCCTGAACTACCCCAACATGACTGCATTGCTGAGAAAGGAATTCTGTATCAGGGCCTGACAATGTATACCTTCTGTCCATCTTTTATCTACAGGAGGCACAGAATTAGGAGCTTTTAAAATTTTAATTGTTTGTTTCCTAAAAGACTTATGTAAAGGAATAGACAATCTCCTAGACTCTGGAATATCCATCATTTCTACAAAATCAGGCTCCTCTTGCTCATCCACAGCCTCTTCTAAAGGAAGCTGGAGGGTTTCAGCAACTTTTTATAAAACATAAAATGAGATGGGACTCAGACAGCATAGGGGAGATTCTAAAGGTCTGTCTGGGGAGATGTCCGTTCAATGGGCACACCCAGACCTTCCCAGCCACATTCATACTGTTCATAATCCTCCTCCCTCCTCTGGTTCATAAAATTCCTCAATATCATAATCCTGAACCACTGGGACCGGACGAACCGACCTTTTACCAGATAGTGGTGGTTCGGACGGACCCTGAGACAGTGACTGGACAATTTGTATGGCTTTTCTTTGCCCGAGGAAGTCTGGCCCTGGTCAGAGGGCACTCCTCTGGTTCGCTGGCACCGAACCGGCTGGCCATCCGGTCAGCGGACTTTTTGGCCTCTGCCCCTGAGCCTGCCCAATCTTTTTCCAGGGTGGCTGCAGGAAATTCTTACATACCTGGCAGTCTGACTGGAGGTGGTCAAACCCCAGACAATAAACACATGTGGTGTGTGGCTCAGCCTTGGCAAAGACTTCCCACAAACATCACAGTGTTGAAACCCAGTGGGCCCGGTTTTTCTTTGGGTTTCTCAGACATAATGCCAGCCTCAACCTAAACTTGCCCTTTTAACGGTAGTGCCAGGTAAGACACCCTTATCGTTCCTAACCGTGTCATAGTATTGGAAAAACGAATAAACTGCTTTTTAGAACCGATAAGAACTGGGAACTGTGACTTAAAATAGTAACTTTTAGTTTTAAATGAGTTTTAACCCACTGATCGGTTCAAACCGAACCGATAACTATAAGTTCCACACAGACAAAACCTTCATTTACTTACGGTTACCACAGATAGAGCTTGAACCGAACGGTTTTATGTGTTAAATAAAACTATTCTCGTTAAATCCAACCGAGAAAACACTTTTTAAACCGAGAAATGAACCGAGCAGAAGGAGAAATCTCCGGAGCGACTGTTCACTGAGGCGGAGTAAAGAATCTGACAGTTCAAGTTTGAAATGACACAGACAGAGTTGCTCTCGTGCCAAAATTCTATTTTGGAATGGTTTTAACCATTTCACTCCGGGGCAGTTCTAGAGCTGGAACAAACTGCTAATGTCTATAATATAGCAAGACTTCATGTTGTTTGAAACGGAAATCTTTTGAAGTTCCGCTCTGAGATTCTGCCTAAACTGTTAGATTTGGAAATGCCGAAAAATAAAATTAAAATTGAAAGGACACATAGAGCTCTTGCGCCCAGACCACCCTCCGATCAGCCGCTGCGCCAAGCAACCTTTCGTATGCACCACTATCAGGATAGCCAAGCTCTCCTGGCAGCATTTCGCAATAAAAAAGTGCTACTTTACGATGGCCAAAAACTAACACTGCATCAGGATATGTCTATGAGAATCCAACAAAAGAGGCAGCAATTCAACACCCAAATGGACAATCTCAGGAAAAGGGGCTTGGACTTCTTTATGGTTTATCTGGCAACTGTAAAGGTGAAGGTAAAAGGGGCTACATTCTCATTCTGGGAGCCTGATAAATTGCAAGCGTTCATCGAGGAGTGGGATCGGAAGAACAAAAATACCTGAATTGTAGCATGGATTGGCTGGTGCATTGAACTGTTCTTTTCTGCGAGGAGAAGAAGGAGAGCAGGCGCTATGAGCTGGAGAGGCTCTCTATACACCAGAGGTACATGTTTTAAATAGTTAATAATAAGATGAATAGAGGCCTCCTACATCTCCTGCACTCCTTGGTCTGGAACTAACGGACTGACTGAGCGAGTAGATCCACCTGTTAAATAACTGCCCATGAGAGCTCTTGTTCACCACTGGACTGAAATGTTAATCCGAATGACCAAACTTTTGTTTCAAGATATTGGGGGCAAGGTTTTTGCTTTGGTTAGAACTGACCTCTCGTGTGTGGACTAGAGACAGAACTGTGTCCCTGATTTGGGTTTTGCACTGGAAGATAAAAGTTGCTGAGATCGAATTTGCCCACTATTTGTGTACTTGTGAAGGGAGGGGAAGCTGTACGGCCTACAGAACTGATGCAGGCCGTAGACTAGGCAGCTGTGCAGAGATGCCCACTTGGATAAAAGGAACGTGAAAAATTCATCCCTCCCTGCGACCATGGGAGGACTCCCTGCATACTTAAATCATTGGTCTGATGAAACCCCTCTTGAAACGAAGAGTATTATACGGCTCTTTACTACCGGTTTAATATGGCAGTAAAACTGAGTAAGACTAAGAGTTGCTTGAGCAGTCATGAAGACACGGGGGGCTGTGCAGCAGAATTAAATAAGAGAAGGGACAACATAATGCTGGTTGGAGATGTTATTAAATTTAACCTGAAAATTTGGTAAAAGGAAAAGGGGAAAGGAAAAACAGATAGCACAATTCAGATTGGGGGGTCATTATAAGTGCGGAGCGGGAGTATGGCATAGTGGGTGGGGGTTCTATACACATATTGACATGTTACACTATTACAGAGGATATAAATGCTGGAAAATTATTTTTTCATTATGAAATGGAATATGTGGGAATCAGCTGAAGTTGGGGTTAGGAAGGAGGGAAGGGGGACATGGAAGGGTTCAGTTATAGTTATCTGTTATTGTTCACTGTGTTATATATGGTCTGTGAGATGATTTTTCTGACAATTAATAGATGGTTTATAAGAGGCGGAGGTGAAATGTGCAACAGGACAGAGGGAACTGGCTAAAATGGCTAATAATGGATCTCCAGTATGTAAGGTTATATCGTGGAATGTAAAGGGCTTCACCTCACCTGCAAAGCAAACAAAGGTCTTAGTAGCCCTAAAAAGAAAGGGCACAACAGTAGCCCTTTTACAGGAAACATACTTGTCCACTGAGGAGCATAAAAAACTATTGGGGAGCTTGGTTGGAGCCTGCCAGGCAGCAGCATATAACTGACATAAGAGAGGAGTAGCCATTTTGTTTAATAAACAATTCCCGTTCATTGCTGAGAGAATTGTAAGGGACCCCGAGGAGGGTAGATACATTTTTGTCATGGGGGAGGTTTTTTGAAAGAAGGTCACATTTGGTAATGTATATGCACCGGCAGTATACGATAAATCCTTTTACCAGGATATACTAGACCTTCTTGTCAGGGAACTATTCCCGAACCTGATTCTTGGTGGGGATTTTAACTGCATGGTGGACCCCAACCTAGACTACAGAGGGACCAGAAATAGAGAAGTTAGGGCGGTTGAGCAATGGCAACTTGGACTGAACGAAATGGGACTCGTGGATGGCTGGAGAACAGCCAATCCCAGGCTTAGAGAGTATACTTTCTTCTCAAGTCCACATGGGTCATGGTCACACCTTGATTTCATCTATATTCAGAGGGAACTAAAATATTGGACACAGTCCAGCCTTCCTCTCTGACCATGCCATGGTGGAACTGGAGTTGACTTTGACTCAGCCAGGATGCAGAAGGGGTAACTGGAAGTTTCCCACATACATACTAGTTAAGGAAGGGTTTAGGGAGTTCGTCAAAGAACAATGGAAGTTATATGAAGAATGCAATCAGGGCACAGTGGAGAGGGAGGGCACCTACTGGGAGGCCAGCACAACGTATATGTGGGAATAATTATTGGATATACGGCCAAATTGAGGAGGGACAAACAGCTAAAACAGCGGGAATCAGAGGTTAAGACTGTAGAGCTGGAGAGAGACCCGATACAGGGAGGGGGGAGACAAAAAAGCCCAAGAACTGAAATTAGCTAGGGAACTGCTGAATTCGAATCTAGAGTCTGAGGTTAACAACAAGATACTTTTTGCTAAACAGAAATTGTATGGTTGGGGAAACAAACCGGGCCCACTCCTTATACGCCTTATGAAGGGAGGGAAAGATAATAAGCGCATAATTCAAATTAGGGACAAACAGGGAGAGTGGCTGAAGAAAGAAGTAACTATTGGACAACGATTTAAGGAGTTTTACGAAGCTTTGTACTGAACAAAATATCAGGGAACTGAAACTATTCGAGAGACCTTCTTACAAGGACTAAGAATCCCAAAGCTCAGTGAGGAGAGACACAAGAAATTAGGAGCCAAAGTAACAGTAGAAGAGGTGAGAAAGGTAATTGGGCAACTGAAAATTGGTAAAGCAGCAGGACCTGACGGCCTCGGGGCAGAATATTATAAACTGCTAAAGGAAGAAATAGCAGGATCCCTATGTAGGGTTCTGGAGGAGGCAAGACACGATCAGGTACTCCCTCGAACCTGTTGTCAGGCTCTCATTACAGTGATCCCCAGATCAGGGAACGATGTAGATCAAAACTGCAAAATAATGACAAAGATTCTAGCCAAAAGGTTGGAGGAGATTTTACCCCTCCTAGTGAACCCTGATCAAACCAGATTTGTTCACGGAAGGCAATCTTATCATAATATGAGAAGACTGTTAAATGTTATATGGTGGGCTCACGCCACCCAGGGAAAGCATTCATCCTGTCTATGGACGCTGAAAAAGCGCTCGACAGGATAGAGTGGGACTATTTATTAATCATATTAGGGAGGTTTGGGTTGGGTGAAGAGTTTATAAAACTGATGACGGTCTTTTACAGTACCCCAACAGCACAAGTCTTAGTAAATGGTACCCCATCCCCGGAGTGTCACCTAAGACAGGGCACCAGACAGGGGTGCCCTTTGTCCCCGCTGTTATTTGCCTTGGCAATAGAACCCCTAGCAATTAAAATCTGAAATGACCCCAGAATAGAGGGTATAACAGGGAGGTCTGGGGGACACGTCATTTCTCTGTATGCAGATGACATTCTACTATTTCTTACAAACCCAGAGCAATCGGTACCAGAGCTCCTGAAGGTTGTAAAAGTTTGCTCAGTTTACGGGTTACAAATCAAATTTAGGAAAATCCGAAATAATGTTCTTGGGTGGAGGGAACTACCGAAAAGGAGCTGAAGCTTGGGGACTCAAAGTAGTAAACCGTACCTTCACATACATAGGGATAGAAATCAGCAGGGACCTGGGCACTCTGTATGAGGTGAATTATGGACCTATGGTTAAATATATTCTAAGGGATCTAAGTCGATGGCAAGCATTACCTATATCATGGATGGGCTGAATCAATCTGTTAAAAATGAAGGTCCTGCCCCGAATCCTGTACTTCTTGCAGATGTTGCTCTATGGCCCTACTGTAAATGATGTTAAAAGGCTAGAGAAAGGCTTTTCCATCTTTATTTGGAGAGGTAAGAGACCATGGATAAGCCTAAAGAGACTAAAAGCCCCCACTGCACATGGAGGCCTTAACTTCCCAGATGTTAGAGGGTATTATTTGGCAACCCAAAACATGTATATACAAAGCTGGGTGAACCATAATGAAGTAGCACGCTGGCTGGAGCTTGAAGAAGGAGGAGCAACGGGACAAATATCAAGATATTTAGAGGGGGAGGGATTAAAAACATATACTAGACTCAAAATGCCTAACCCCATGGTGATTGCTAGTTTAAGGGCATGGACTCGTACTAGAAAGAGGCAACGGATAACCTCTACAGCTACTTTATTGGTGCCCACTGCAGGTAACCCTTGCTTCCTCCCAGGACTAGAAGATGAAGGCTTCCACCTTTAGCAAAGAAGAGGCATCAAATGTCTAGCCAACTTGACTAAGGGAGATAATATGCTCCCCTTTCAAGCGATAAAGGGCACACTAAATCTCCCCTCTACAAATCTATATAAATACTTTCAGGTGAGAGATTAGTACAAAAAAAAATGACAGGAAATAAGGAGCAACAGATTCCACTGAGAGGAACAGAAAGGGAAATTCTAGGTGCAGCAAAGAAAGAAAGAGGGCTGATAGGGAGGGCAGTCAAATTGGACAAGAGATTCTTTCAAGACCCTCAGCAACTAGCTAAGAAATAGTGGGAAAGGGATATAGGGGAAGTAACTGGACTATTCTGTTAGAATCACACATGGAACTACTAGTCTGTAATAAATATAAGGAGGCACAATATAAATTCATACAACGCTTATACTATCCTCCTTACATGGTGCACAAATTCTCCCCTGAGTTATCCCCACTATGTAACAAATGCAAGACTGCACAAGGGACACATCTTCACTACTACTGGAGTTGCCCAACGATAGAGAACTGCTGGAGAGAGATTTTGCAGGAAATCGCACTAATGAGAGGCCGACCTGTAGACTTTTCCCCGAAGTCACTGCTCCTGAGAATCGAGGGTACAGAAAATGAGGAGTGGATGCTGTATCCTAGATAGATCAGAATTCTCTTGGTGGTTGCAAGACAAGGAATTCAAAATGTCTGGACCACCAATGTGGGCCCCACACTGGAGCAATGGAAGGGGCTGGTAATACAGGTATTAACAGTAGACAGACTAACATATAGCCTGAAGGGACAAGACAGATTTGAAAGGGCCTGGGCAAGCTTCTTTAGTACATTGGTGAGATGCAGGGGCTCTATGGGCAGGTTGTGGAATCCTAGGATATATATTATATGATACAACCTATAGGAAGAGGGAGATAGAGTGAATTAAAGGCAATATGTCAGAAAGTGTAAATGGAATATAAGCAGATTAAAATCAATACAGACATTGACCAATTAATTTTGCTGAGGTTTCTCAGCACAGTTAACTTTATTGTTAATACATGTTTAGTTTTTAGACAGAGTTTCCTTTTTTTTTTAAAAAAAAACATAGATAATGGACAGTAAGAGATAAGAAATTCATAAAGACTATAAGCTCCAAGGTACAGACATTTTCTTTTTCTCCTTGTTATAAAAGGCACCATATATAAGTGTGTATAACTATGCCATACAATGTACAGAATCTTATGTAAAGTGCCTGTACCAGTGTATTGTGATATGTTGACTGTCACTCAATAAAAATATTATTTCATTCTCTTGCTGGTTGGGTGGGGTTGGGTATTGGGTTCATTATTTTATGTTGTGTGAATGGTGTATGAGTGATTGAGATTATTATTTGTATCAGTGGTGTGACTGGATTTGAGTGAGTGGATAAATTAGTTGTTGGGGTCCTTTGTGGTTGGACTCTATGTGTCTGGGAGGACTGGGGGGGCCTGGGGTGGGCCCCGATAGTGTACAGGGCGTCCCAGCTGCTTGATCTACAGCCTTTCACCAACCTCCCGATCTCCACCACTACTGCACGTCGCTGTCAAGAGATCGGGATTAAGAGAAGGCGCACTGATCACTTATGACATGGTGCCCCGTGCATTATGGGAGGGGGTAGGATTGGGGTGGTCAGGGGCAGAAGGCACCCTGGATATCAACAGGTCCCTGTGAGAGGCGAAAGGTATTTGGTTCCTGTTTCCAGAGCTCCCACCAGACTGAGTGAGCAGGCAGCAAGAAGAACTACACTGTGCACCAAGCCCGAGGGTAGTGCTATGCACTGCCAGATTGATTAGGAACAAGACTGCCACTATCGTGAACCTGATTTCCCTGGTCGATTGAGCGTGCATTACCAAGACCTGGGTGGGTGACAATGCTGGTCCGGTTTTCGAGGCCGCTGTCCCACCCCCGCGGTACTCGGTGGTGCACCACCCCAGAGTGGAACGCAGGGGCGGGGAGTAGCCATCTGTTTTAAATCTGAGCTTGGCTTCTCCGTGCACTCAGTGGGAAGACCGGGTTCATTTGAATGTGTGGCAGTACGTGGGAGTCCGGGTGCAGGATTCTCCTGATTTACAACCCCCCTGCCATGCAGCAGGTGAACTCCTGCAGAAGGCAGCCGACCTCGTCGACGGCGACACACTGGAGTCCCCCCGGTGTTTGGTCCTGGGGGACTTCAATGCCTGGGCCGACGACAAGTACCTAAGCTAGGTTATAACCTCCTCCAGACTATGTCATCTCTGGGCTTGTAGCAGGAAGTTTCCGCTGCAACCCACCGGGAGAGCCACATGTTGGACCTGGTCTTCTCACTGGGGCTTGAGTTTAGTAACCTCAAGATTGACTGGATCATTTGGTCCGATCACTGCACGGTGGAGTTCTTGCTCGGCCCCGAGGGCCCTCCCCTGCAGAGATGGTCAGCTATGGCCCTTTGAGGGGTTTGACCCTGAAGGGATTCTTGGCAGTGGCTCATCTATCTAGTGTGGACAGTGCATGTGTTGGGGGTTCAGGCATGGCAGTTGCCAACTATAATGGGGTGAAGTTGGCAGTGCTTGACTCCCTTGCACCAGCCCGTGTACAACCAAGATCTTCTCACTTGAGGTCTCCCTGGTTTGATGGGAAGCTCAAGGCGATGAAGACTGTGGGTCGGAGGCTGGAGCACTGCTGGCAGAAGACTTGCCTGGAGGTGGGTAGACTGGCCCTGCACTCACATTACTATATCGGGGCCAATCACTCATAAGAAGGCAGAGTTCCTGTCCACAGAGATTGCTGCTGGGAAGAATCGACTGACTGTGCTTTTTCAGACTGTGGACAGGCTCCTAAGCCTAGCCTGTCTCCACCCAAAAAATACTTTTTCTGATGCCCTGTGCGAAGAGTTCACTCAATTCTTCTTGGACAGAGTGTCCACCATCCAGCAGGGCGTGCCGCCAGTCAGCCTTACAGCGGCCTATAGTGATCGTCTGGAGAGCACTCCGCCTAGTTGGGGGGAGTTTAAACCAGTGGAGGTGTTGGAGGTAACTGGGGTTGCTTCTGGGTTGAAGCACACATACTGTGAACTGGACCCTGTGCCAACGCGTTTCTTGACAAGCTGTGTCGACACTGCTGGCCCGGTGTTTGCCTTGATTGTCCAGTGCTCCTTGATGGAGGGGATTTTTCCAGATGCCCTCCTGAAAAAACATCACTAGACCCTGACATCAAGGCGAATTACTGTCCGATCTCCAACCTCCCATTCTTGGGCAAAGTTGTTGAGAAGATTGTGATGTAGCAACTTGAGGAGCACCTCATGGCCTTCGACATCTATGAGCCATTACAGTCTGGTTTCCGTGCGAGGCATCATACAGAACCCACATTACTTCGGGTGCATAATGACCTCCTCAGGGCTAGAGATTGGGGGAGGGGACAATTCTAATCCTCCTCAATCACTCTTCAGCCTTTGACATAGTAGACCATTGTGTGTTGCTTGGCCACCTGAGAGAATTTTATGGGCTCACCGGCTTTGTCATCTGCTGGCTTGAGTCATACTTCACGAACAGGAGGCAACGAGTAGTGATAGGGAATTCTCCTCCTCCAGCCTCCTGTCGTGTGGAGTACCTCAGGGTTCGGTCTTGTCACCGATGTTGTTTGCCGTGTACATGCTGCCCCTGGGTGAGCTCACTAAGAAGTACAGCTTGGGTTTTCATTGCTGTGCTGATGGTACCCAGATGTATTTTTCCTTCGCCCCGGGAACTTCTAGTGCAGTGGAAGTACTAAACAGCTGCCTTGCTGAGATAGATGACTAGATGGTCTCCAGCTGGTTGCAAGTGAACCCTGACAAGATGGAGGTACTGTTGGTGGAGTCGAACAGAATACGGAACAGGTTAGGGAGGCAGTATAGCACAGTGGTTTAGGGCTCTAAGCTGCAAATCTGGAGACCTGGGTTTGAATCCCACAGCCCCCACTTGCATACTGTGTGACCCTGAGCAAGTCACTTTAACTTCCCTGTGCTCCCAGGTCACACCTGTAAACAAGCTTTCAGCTTAGTGTGCAACTCCTGGTTAAACAATTAAAAACAAACAAACAAAAAAGGTTGCCTCTGGCACCGAAACCGGTTTATTCCTGGGATCTGTGCCATTGAGGACTTCCTCTAGGGTGCGAAACCTTGGCGTGATCCTTGACAGCGGATTGTCATTTGATCTTCAGGCGTCATCCGTTGTCTGGACAAGCTTTTACCATCTTAGGAATATCGCCAGGGTCAGGGTGTGAAATTGCTATACTTTAGGTGCCCCAGGGCAAGGTACTATTGTGTCAGGACACCTAGTGCTGTTTAGTACCTGCCCAGTTGGGCACCTAAGGCATAGGTACAGTGCAGAACGCGCACAGTTCCGTTTTTTTACATCCTCTCTGTTCTGGCCATCCCGTTTTTTTGTTTTGTATTTTTTTTGCCGATGTCTTCCGGGGAGTGGGTGGGTGGCACCTGAGACGATCGCATGCGCATCGCTGACACAGTCAATAGATCTGCATAAGTGGTGTCAGCTGACAGGCTTCCTGGGGCAAAGACGACCAGCAGGCTGACGTCCCCTCCCTTCCTTAGACTGGCATCAGCTACTGCAAGTTGAAGCTGTGGATTGGACGGTCCATCAGACTGGAGGTGGGTTGCAGCAGTATGAGACCAATTGGGGACTGTAGGATGATAGTTTGCGCGCCTGTTTTAGTCCGTGTCTCGAGGTCTGCCTGAAAGCGCACTGTTCTACTGCTCCAGAGGTAGGTCAGACTTGTGCTGTGCAGCATTACTAGTATTAGAGGATGATTTGGCTCGCTAGTTGTGATAAACCGTGTGCACAAAAACATAAAGAACTAAAAGCTCTTAAGAGCTCGTTACTGTACTTTGGGGGTGTAAAAAGTGGAACGGGGGACGACTTCCCAGGCGGGAGAGGCAGTGTGTGTGAGACTGCAAAGGTCTGCATTGGAGGGGGGAGAGTTGATTCATCAAGCACAACAGAAATGTATTAGACCCTGTGGAGTGGAGGGGGGCAACGCCTTCATCACTTGCTTGCATAGAGTAAAAAAAAACGAAGTTTACTTTAGGCAAGTAGACTGCAGCAGATTGAGGGGGAGTAGTGGGACTCAGAGGTGGCCATTCCCAGTCAGTTTGCAGCCTACAGCATTTTTTTGTTGTTGTAGTCAGTCACTGACTAGTTGCTGTGTTGAACTTGCAGGGAAAATCTGTAGTCTGTCATTAAACATGTAGACTGTCTACTCTGTTTTCTTTACACTTACCTGTTAAAGGCTACCTTACCTAATAAAGAGCTAACTAAGCCTAAAGCCATCAAATAGAAAAGCTGTCTAAGTGTATCACTTCTTTGAGCTGAGGAAGGTACTAGTAGCTACAGTATTTGAAAAAAGGATTAAGGGAGCTATAGCCACCGTATGTGTACCTAAATTCTAATCCATTATCTTATAGACAAAGGGCAAGAGTACAGCCTAGGACTATTATGATGGTGCCACATAGCCTTTCTCAGAGTTTGAAGGCAGCAGCAGCAGTATTTTTATTTTTTTTGGTACTCTGTCACTCTCACTAATTGCTTGGTGGTCCAGTGAAAACTACATTTAAAATAACGTAAACTAAGGGGTGGTATGTAAGTAGTTTCTTGGACATGTATTTCTTCTAATTACATGCCCAAGTGGGCATGTACTTTTTTTCACGAATTTCATACCCTGGCCAGGGTTAAGCCCTTAGTTCCGTCTATGGACCTCCCCACCTTAGTGCATGCATCTGTGGCATCCAGACTTGATTACTGTAATGCATTCTACCTGGGGGTAACCTCCGTCAACTGCGGCTAGTACAGAATGCGGCTGCTAGGCTGCTAACTGGGCAGCCGAAATTCTGCCATATCACCCCGGTTTTGCACAATCTGCACTGGCTGCCAGTGAGGTGAAGGATCCTCTTTAAGGTGGGCTTGCTCACCTTTAAGGCCCTACGTGGGCAGGGTCCCGGTTACCTGTCAGACCTTCTTAAACCTGCTGTCTCGGTCCGCTCTCTAGGGGCCTCCTGGCGATTCCCAGGACAAGGCTTAAAACTGCCGGTGACAGACCATTTAGTGTTGCCGGCCCCATCCTGTGGAATTCACTTCCTCCATCAATTCAGGAGGCCCCTTCGGTTGAGGTTTTTAAGGCCCATGCCTCAAGGTCTTCCTGTTTAGTCAGACCTTCCCGGACCTCAAGTATTAGTCCTCCCTGGGTACCCTGCTTTTCTGTTTGAGTTTCAGTTTTCATTGAGATATTTATTAATTATATTTATTTATGCTGGTATTTCATTGTTTTTTATATTGATTTGTATTATTGTATTGCTAGTATGATTTGTACTGATAGTGTGATTTTACTGCTTGGCGCCCAGAGCCTCCAGGATCGGGCGTCAGAAAAATAACATTTGCCTTGCATTTTCTAATGGTCCAGCTAGCTAGCTAGCTAGTTAGTTTACCCCCTGGGCTTCCTGCGTGACCTTAGCTAAGCCTACAGCAACAGTTACAGCCAGGATCATCTGTATATTTACATCCACTGGAGTAATTTGTATTCTGTAACTGCAGCATCCACCTACTGCAATGGTGCTGCACCCAATGTCCACTCATCACAGGCCTGCAACTCCTCGTTGTAAGTAATACTTTATTTAAAAAAAAACGTAATTACATAGAAACATAGACTTTAACGGCAGATAAGGACCACTTGGCCCACCCAGTCTGCCCATTTCCCTACCTACTGGATAAGCTGCAGATTCTAGTTAACCAACAGCCTACTTCCTGCAACCCCTCACTATAATTGCCTTGTGTCTGTCCCATGCACGTTTAAATTCCCCCACTGTTTTAGACCCAATGACCTCCTCAGGAAGGCTGTTCCATGTATCCACCACTCTCTCCGGAAAAAATTTCCTCACATTACCCGAGCTCCCTCTATCTTTAAATTGTGCCCCTTGTTCTTACACATCTCTTTTTCTGAAAGATGCTACCCTCTTGAACTTTGTTGATTCCCTTGAAGTACTTGAATGTTTCTATCATTTCCGTCCCTCCTTTCATCAAGAGTATACATATTAAGCTCTCTCAGTCTCTCTTCATATGGTTTCTGATGCAGACCCTGCACCATTTTAGTTGCCCTCCTCTGGACTGCTTCCATCCTGTCTATGTCCTCATGAGATGAGGTCTCCAAACTGCACACAGTACTCCAGATGGGATCTCACCAACTGTCTGTACAGAGGGATAACCACTTCCCTTTTTCTACTTGTGATGCCCCTTCCTATGCATCCCAGTATCCCCCTGGCTCTCCCTACGGACTTTTCACATTGCTTACCCACTTTTAGGTCAGCTGATATGACTACCTCAGGTCCCTTTCCATTTCTGTTGTTGTCAGTACCTCCCCTGCTATTGTGTATTCTTCTCCTGGGTTTTTGTTTCCCAGGTGCATTACTTTGCACTTCTTTGCATTGAATCTAAATTGCCATATGTCTGACCATTCCTCCAACTTTGCCAAGTCCCTTCTCATCTTTTCTACCCCCCCTTGTGTATCAACTCTGTTACAGATCTTTGTGTCATCTGCAAAGAGGCATACATTTTCCTCCAGACTCTCTGCAATGTCACCTATAAAGATGTTAAAGAGGACTGGACCCAGTACTGAGCCCTGAGGTACTCCACTAGTAACCCCCCTTTCTTCGGAATGTGTTCCATTCACTACTACCTTCTGTATCCTGTTGTGCAGCCAGTTTGCTACCCAGGCTACCACCCTGGGACCCACTCCCAGGCTGGCTAACTTGATTATTCTTTTGTGCGGGACTGTGTCAAATGCCTTGCTAAAGTCTAGGTAGGCCATATCCACAGCCCCTCCCCTGGTCTATTACTTGGTCACCCAGTCAAAGAAATCAATTAGATTCGTCTGACATGACCTTCCTGCTGTAAATCCATGCTGCTTTGGGTCCTGTGCCCCGCTGGCCTCTAGGTACTCAACAATTCTTTCTTTCAGAAATGATTCCATCATTTTCCCTACCACTGAGGTCAAACTTACAGTCTGTAGTTTCCTGCTTCTGCCTTGCTCCCACTTTTGTGAAGGGGAATCACATCTGCCCTCCTCCAGTCCTTAGGTACCTCCCCATCCTGCCATGATTTGTTAAAAAGCGTGGTCAGTGGTGTCACTAGGTCCTCCCTTAGTTCTTTTAGGATTCTGGGGTGAATCCTGTCAGGCCCCATTGCTTTGTCCACCTTGAGTTTTAGGAGTTCTTTCAGGACTCTTTCTTCTGTGAATGGACTGGTGTCAACCCCCCTACCCAGAGTGCTTCTATTGTCTGGTTTAGGTAACTCCTCCTCATCTTCTTTTGTGACTACTAAGCAAAAGTATTCATTCAGTATCCCTGCCTTTTCACTGTCTCCCTCTGCCCACCTCCCCTCTCCTTTATTAATCTTCACTATCCCTCCCTTAACCTTTCTATGCTCCCTAATGTACCTATAAAAGGTTTCATTCCCCTTCTTAACTGAGTTGGCTATTTTTTCCTCAGTTTGGGCCTTTGCTAGTCTGACTGCCTTCCCCACTTCTTTCTGCTTTAATTGATACAGTTCCCTGTCGTGCTCGTTCTGTGATTCCTTATACTTTCTGAATGCAGCCTTTTTCTCCTTAACCTTCCCTGCCACCCCTTTTGAGAACCATAGTGATTTTTTACTCCACTTTATTTTCTTTATTTGTTTCACACAAAGGCTTGTTGCCTCTATGATGGCAGTTTTGATTTTTCTCCACTGTTCTTCCACCCCTCCTTTTTGGTCATTTGCTAGTGCATTTTTCAGGTATTCACCCATTTTGCCAAAGTCAGCCCTTCTAAAGTCCAGTATCCTTGTTTTTGTATGGCTTATCTCCATGGTTGTGCTTCATTGTGAAGCACACTGTGCAGTGGTCGCTTGTTCCCAGATGTCTACTGACTTCTGAATTTGTGATCCTCTCTCCATTTGAGAGTACCAGGTCTAGTATTGCTCCTCCCGAGTGGGTTCCAACACTAGCTGTCTAAGGTTTGCCTGCAGGGCATCGAGAATGACCCTGCTCTTGATATGGCTGCAGTACATGTTATCCAGTTAACATCTGGCATATTCAGGTCCCCATCAACAGTAGTATCTCCCTTTTTAGCCATTTTGAGAATGTCCTCATCATTTTGTTGTCCATTTCCTCCCCTTGAGATGGGGATCTGTATACAACCCCTGTGCGGATTGTGATGCCATTCCCTGTCTCCAAGGTGACCCAGAGTGCCTCTTGTCCTCCCCCTTTACTTTTTAGTTCTGTAGCTTTGATCCCTTCCCTTATGTATAGAGCTACTCCACCTCCTGTTTTACCTTCACAGAAGTAGCAAAGCTCTTGTACAATTCAACATAAAATCAACCTTAAAACATCAATAAATAATAAAAATGCTAAAACACATCTACTTCAGTTAATATAATCAGTATTCTGGAAAGGCAAGACTAAAAAGATGAGTCTTCAAAGCCAATTTAAAACTCTCTACAGTCAGGCACTCTCGTATACGACAAGGTAGAGAGTCCTACAGGGTAGGGGCCACAAATGCAAATGCACAGGCACCTGATGTCTTCAAACAAACCCTGGGAACCTCTAGCAATCAATCACTCGTCGTCGGAGCAGACTGGGCGGCAGGGGAAAAGAAGATCTTGCAGATAACCCGGTGTCTGTCCGTGTAGAGCCTTATAGGTCAGCAAAGATACCCTGAAGGCGACCCGCCACTGAATAGGCAGCCATTGCAGGCTGCGGAGCACAGGCGTGACATGTCAAGATCGAGATATACCAGTCAACAGCCTGGCAGACGCATTCTGCACCAGCTTCAAATGGCGGATATCCACACCCCAGTAGCCCTAGGTATAGGGAGTTGCAGTAGACAAGACGAGAGGTCACAAAGGCGTAGACCAATGTTGGAAGGTCGTCAGGCGGAATGAGATGCTTATCCCGGGTAATATTCTTCAGATGGTAAAACGAGGACTTGATGACAGACGACGTCAAGTTGTGTGCACAGAAAGGTATTTGGGAGCTTCCACGGGGAACGTGCAAGGCATAAAATAAGTGGGTTCGCATCGCAATTTGCTACCCAAGATCGGAAAAAAGCAAGTCAAATCTGGCAATGATTAGCAGTCATTGCTAATCACTGCCAATTGATCCTGGGTCCTGTAAAAGTGCCTTAATGGGCACTGTTACGTTAATCTTTTCAATTTTTTTTGTCCTGTATCCATTTTTTGCCCTCCTCCTCCGCACCCCACCCCATGAACCCCGAGCTGTTCCCTGATTGGTCCAGTGATGCTTCTGCTCCCCCCCAACCCGGACTCTATGCCTGAGAAATGTGACTGAGTCTTTTTGCAGCACACCCAGAAGACAAAGCAGGTGTTGGGAGGTCAAGCAGGAGTCAAAAGGTGAGTTTTCTTTATTTTATTTCACTGTTTTTTTTTGGTTTTTTATTGTCATTGCACCATCGTCCGGTTAATTAACTGTGTCTTTTTGTTTTGCAGGTCAGTGGTCAGAGACAAGCCGGAGCAGGAAGGAGTGGTGGCCGCACCGAGGAGGAGCCGGAGGGAGAATGCCTGGCTTAGAGTGCAAGAGGGCACAAGGGTGACCTGGACGATGGAGAGGAGAGCAGGCAGCTGCATCATGGGGCGAGGCAGAGGGCTGGGAAGATTCAGAGCAGCGCAGCAGAATCAGGGAGCTCAGCAGCAAAACAAGTAACAACTTTTCATTTGGTCGGGGAGCTGGAGGAGGGAAGCGGAGCACACGGACTTCAAGGCACAGATGGGGGGACGGCATAATGGCAACGAACAGGCAAGGCCTAGAGCTGGACTGTGTGTGGTGGGAGAACAAGGGCATGAAAAGGTCACCCTGCCTTGAACTTTAAGTTTGTGCCCTGCTTGCAGTGAATTCGGGAACAAACCGTGAACGTAATTGCAGTGAACACTGGGAACAAAATAAAGACTATGTGCCCTGCTTTGCAGAGATTATGGGGGAACCAGAACTTAATGTGCCATGCTGCTATGTTGTGTGCCCTGCATCTTTGCAGTGAACATTTGGGAACACTTTGGGAACAGATAAAGAAGTAAGCAGCCCTGCCTGCTTTGAGATATCAGTAACCAAGAAGTAATGTGCCCTGCTTTTGACTTTGCAGTGAATCTGGGAACAGAAAAAGAGACTATGTAAAATGTGCCCTGCTTTGCAGAGACTGGGGGAACCAGAACTTACTGGGAACAGAATACGACTAAGTTAATGTGCCCTGCTTTGCAGAGATCTGTGTGCCCTGCAGCTAGCTGTGTGCCCACATGCAGTGAACATTTTGAGAACCGAAAACATGACTAAGTTATGTGCCCTGCTTTGCAGAGATTGGGGGAACCAGAACTTATTGGGAACAGAATACGACTAAGTTAATGTGCCCTGCTTTGCAGAGATCTGTGTGCCCTGCAACTAGCTGTGTGCCCACATGCAGTGAACATTTTGGGAACAGAAAACATGACTAAGTTATGTGCCCTGCTTTGCAGAGACCGGGGGAACCAACTTATTTAATGTGCCCAGCCCTGCATGTGTGCCCTGCATCTGCAGCGAACATTTGGGAAAAAGACTTGCTTTGCAGAGATGAGGGGAACCAGGCACTTCTAAGAATATCTGCCAGCTTATGTTGTCAGTGACATGTGCCTAGCATTACAGTGAACAATTTGGGAACAGAAAAGACTAAGTTATGCCCTGCAGCTTTGTAGAGAGTCCAAGGGGACCAGAAAATGTGCCCTGCTAAGTGTTGTGCCCTGCTCTCTGCAGTGAACTTGGAAACACACAGAATGACTATGTGCCTGCCCTTTGCAGAGATCCATGAGGGAACTAAAAAAAAGACTTGTGCCCTGAGTCACAATGGGAGGGATTGGCCCAGTTAGTTAGGAACACGGTTTGGTCTGAGAAGTGCCATCAACTGGGCCAGGCCAGGGGGCTGGGGTCACACATCTGCTCGCTGCCATTTTCTTTTTTCAGGAAAAGCCTCATTATGTGTTAATTTTAAGTAGCTGCACACCCCGACACCTTGATTTGCTAACTTCAGACTTTTTAATATTACAGTCTGACATGGCTGGAATTAAATTAGCAACTGCAGAGGGACGGCGCCAAAAATATGATCCACAAAAAAATTGGCTATAGGTTAGCAGTGAGGAAGACTGTGCAGTGCGTATTAGTTGCAAATTGTGCCAAGTACAGAGATGAGCTACATGGGTTGAGGAACTTCAGTGAGGCATTAATTACATACTAACATACTAAAATGCCAGCAGAGTAGGCTCAACAGTCTATCGAGTCTGCTCGAGAGTCAGTACCTTTAGAGGGGCACCAGAACCATCCCCGATTATTCTCCCAATCCCCCCTCCCCCAGCCAGGGTTCCCCTACCCCAGACAGGCAGCCCCCCTCATCATCATTCACCTATACCTGTCCCAGCCTCTCTTGAACTCTTCCACCGTGGACACCACCACCAGTTCCCCAGCCAGTGCATTCCATGGCTCTACCACCCTCTCAGTGAAGTATGTCCTCCTCCTTCCCCCCTTTGTCTCCCTCCAGCCTCCAACCATGCCCACTGGTGGCCCCTCCCACCTTCTTCAGAAAGATCCCTTGTAGGCATACCTTATTTACCCTCTTCAGATACTTGAAAACCTCAATCATACCACCCCTGTCTCTCTTCTCTTCCAGTGAGAACAGGTCGAGCTCCTCAAGTCTTGTCTCAGAAGTCCTATCCCCCCAGGCCTTGGATCATCCTTGCAGCCCTCCTCTGAACCCTCTCTGGAAGTTTAATATCCTTCCTGAGGTGTGGGTGCCAAAACTGCATGCAGTATTCAAATTGCGGCCTGACTAGGGAGTTGTACAGTGGCATGATCACCTCCCTACTTCTTGAGGTGATCCCCCTGGCGATACAGCCTAGCATTCTATTTGCCCTGGCTGTGGCCCTCCTACACTTTTCCGAGTTATTCATTTTGATTTCCATCAGCACCCCCAAGTCCTTCTCCCCACTTGAGACCTGCAATGTGTCCCCTCCTAAGGCATACACCTAGCCCAGGTTTCCTTGCCCCAGGTGAAGCACCCTGCATTTTGCGGTGTTGAACCTTAGCTTCCAGGTACGTGACCATCCCCCTAGGACATCTAGATCTTCCTGCAGGGCAACCCTACCCTCCACCCCATCCACCACCACCCCCAGCTTAGAGTCATCTGCAAAGAGACTCATTTCACTCCTAATGCCCTCCCTGATGTCGGAGATGAAGGCATTAAACAGGAGCAGTCCCAGGACTGATCCCTGTGGGACCCCGCTGATAACCCCTCTGGGGGACGAGACTACCCCCCCACCACCACCCGCTGAGTACACCCAATAACTAGCTTCCAATCCACCCAACCGTCTGTGCCCCCACCCCCATCTGCCCCAACTTATCCAGCAGACCAGTGTGAGGGACCAAGTCAAACGCCTTGCTGAAGTCTAGGAAAGGACATCAACTGGCCTACCCTGGTCGAGTGCTGCGTCACCCATTCATAGAACTCCACAAGGTTAGTTTGACACGATCTGCCCTGGATGAAGCCATGCTGGTGATCATCCATGGATCCCTGTTCTGCCAAGAACACCCCCAGCCTGTTTTTTACTATGGTCTCCATCAGCTTGCCTACCACTTATGTCAAGCTAACTGGCCTGTAGTTCCCCCGCTCCTCCCCTGATCCCCCTTTATGGATGGGCACCATATGTGCCTCCCTCCAATCCTTCGGCACCCTCCCTGTCTGTAGAGAAGCGTTAAAAGATCCACCAGTGGTTCGGCCAGGTCATCAGCCAATTCCCACAGCACCCTCAGATGTATTCCATCCGGACCCGGGGGATTATCCTTTTTTAGGGACCGGAGGGCTTCTCGTACCCTACCAACAGGAATTTCCTCATCTGTGCTCCCCCTCTCCCGTATGCCTTAGTTCCCTCATCCCCCACTGTAACAGGAGGTACCGCAACTCTTGAATGCCCCGCCTCATCCCCCACCTGCATCCCATTTGCCGGTGGCTCCCCCTCCTCTGCCCTAGTAAAAACCAATGCAAAGTATTCATTGAGCACCTCCATTTGTTCCCCTGCCCACCCCTTCCCCATCTCCAATCTACTGAACTGCCCTTTTACTTTCCTCCTCTCCTCAATATACCTAGAAAACCCTTTTTCTCCCTTCCTGATCCCCCCTGGGCCAATTTCTGTTCCATCTTTGCCTTGGCCCCCCTCACCACCCCGGTAACCTGTCTGGTCATGCGAAGACACTCTTCCCTATCTAGGACCCCACGAGATCTCTTAAACCTATGATAGGCTGCTCTCTCTTCTCTCACCACCTCTTGTACCTCCCTGGTCCACCAGCATGGCCTCCTAGATCTACCCCCTTCGTGCCTCACTCTTACACAGGACTCGGTTGCCTCCTGCAATCCCCTCCTGATGATTTCCCACCTACTCTCTATGTCCATGCCCTGCCTTATCCCAGCCAAGTGGCCCCTGAGGATATGCCCCATGCGCTTGAAGTCTGCCCTTCTAAAGTGAAGAAGCCTGGTCCTCATGTTGTCGCTCCACCCCCCAGGTCTAGTACAAACCAGACCGTGTCATGGTCACTTCCAGCTAATTGATCCCCAACCTCGAGTTCCCGAACTAGGTCACTGTCAGCTAGGACTACATCCAGGATACAGCCCTTCCTTGTTGGGTCGATGACCTGCTGCACTAGAAATGCGTCCTGAAAGGTATCAAACAGCCTCTGCTCCCTGGCCACTCGGGACGTCATGGTTTCCCAATCAGTCGCTGGCATGTTTAGGTCCCCTACAATTACCACCCTATCCCCTTTCCCGACTGCAATGATCCTTAAGATTAGCTAGGAGACAATCCTCCAGATCATCAGCCAGCATGGAAGGTCAGTATACCACCCCCATCTTGACTGCCTTTCCCCCTGGGGTCCACATGGTGACCAACAAGGCCTCCACGCTGTCCTCAGATTCCTCCATTTTGCATATTCGGATGCCCTCCCGAACGAACAGCACCACTCCCCCGCCCACATGCCCTGTCCTTTCTGAGCACAGTATATCCACTCAGGTTAAGGTCCCAATTGTGTCCAGGGGTGGCCCATGATTCGGTGACAGCCGCTACATCCACGTGCCTCTCCATCAGCACTGCTTGCAGCTCCAGCATCTTGCTGACCAAGCTCCTGGCTTTAATCAGGACTACTCTCCTCCCCCACCCCTGGTTCCCCGAGGCCACAAGCTTCTACCCACTAGTTGTCCTAGGTGCAGGGATTAAAGGCCCCCAGCTTAAAGTTGACACCATCCGGAAACATCTGCCAGAGCAGCACAAGAAAGCTGTTAACATTTTCAAATTTGGTAGAACAAGGTCACCACTTGATAGACATATATATATATATATATATACACACACACATATATTGCTATACAACAATTGGTAAGTTTAAAATGGGGGGGTTAGCGGTTTGGAGCGAGACTTAAAACTTATTTATTTGCAGGGAAAGCTTTCAGTAATGCAGAGGAACAGCATAGAATGATTCTAGGGAGGCTGATGGAGATCCTGTATATGATGGCCATAAGGACATCCCTATTAAAAAGTTTGAAGCGATAGCAGAACAAGAAAAGTGCCATGGAGTTCATTTGGGCAAAAAATACATTAACGCTGTTAGTAGGAAAGAACTCGCAATGTGTATTGGCAAGCACCTAGAAGAAAACCTGCTGGCATCTGTCAAAAATGCTAATTATTTTTCAGTGCTTATGGACGGTAGTACTGACAGTAGTGTAATTGACAAAGAACTGGTTTACGTAATTTGTGTAAATCCCATCAATGGTCAAGTGGAAACTAAGTTTTTACTAATGAAAGCTGTATCAGATGGCACAAGTGAGGGATTGAAAAAAATCTCCTTTTCGACATTTTTAGAGAGTCTGGCCTTAATATAAAAACATGGTTGGGTTTCAGGCTGATGGGGCATCCGTCAACATGGGTGTAAGACGGGGTCTTGCTGCTCTTTTAAGGGAAGACATACAGTGGATAGTCGGTGTTCATTGTTTTTCACACAGATTAGAACCGGCCATAAAAGACACTTTGGATAACACCTATTTCAACGATGTTTCAAACTTTCTGATCCAACTGTTTTATCTCTATCAGAAAAGTCCTAAGAAACTCAGAGAGTTACGGTCCCTTGCCTAGGTCATGGAGATGTCAGCTGAAAAGCCCAAGAAGGCCCATGGCATATGTTGGGTGCAGCATAAACTTCTTGCCATCCGTGCTGTTACCAAACCATTCCCCGTAATTTGTGCCCATTTACAATCTATGGCCGCAGATCCAACTCATGATCAGGCCAAAGCCAAGGGAGTGCTGCGAGTTATGACTAAATTCCAAATGGTGGCACACCTTTTGCATTTTGAACAGCTGCTTCAGCCACTTGCCAGGTTCTCACTAGCACATCAAAAAAAAAAAGTAGTTTAGATGCCAGAGCTACTTAGCGCTGTTAAAACTTTGAGAAACACTCCTGACTATGTTAAGCAGAGTGGTCCCATAGGCAGCAGTGAACGTGACATTCTCTTAAAAAATGGACTTAATGTTCTTTCAGGAACATGTGCTCAAGTCACATACAAGAGTGTGAAATTAACACATTTTAGTGGCAAAGTTGCAAAAACCTTTAAACAGCAAACTACAAAATACATTACAAACATTGAGAACTGTTGTGAACATAGGTTCAGTTTGACAGATAAAAGCAATATCTATAACCGTGCAAAAAATTTAGATACCAGACTTTGGCCAGCAACTGCAGACAGAAATGAACTGGAGCTGTATAGTAAGAGTGACATTACTGCAGTAGCTGACCAGTTTTCAGTACTTTTGCAGCCTGAGTGTGACTGCATTCTGCTACTTGCAGAATGGCAAGAGTTTAAAGATTTTTGCTCAAACCAATTTCATCAATCTTTCTGCCTCTGCTATCTGGTCAAAGCTGGCATATGATTTCTGAAACTTTTATCCACATCTGTTGAAGCTTGTCAATGTGTTGAGAGTATTTCCTGTATCTAATGCAATTGTAGAAAGGTGTTTTCAACTCTGAACAAGGTAAAAACTGACTGGACAGCAAGTCTGGCAGAGGATACTGTAGAGACACTGATTCACATTAAAAAAGCAGGGCCCCCCTCCAGCTGAATTCGACCCAGACAGGGCTGAAGACATATTTTTAGCGCTAAACCAAGACATCCTAGTGATTTCGCAGCGGAGGATGGTAGACCACCCTCAGGTCCCTCCCGCCCAAAACAGGCCAGAATTACCAGCTACATGCCTGGTGGAGAAGAGTAGCAAAACAGATTGCACCCAATCCTTGTTGGTAACTGTGTGGCCGATCACGGTCCCAGCGGTTACTGTGTGGTCAACCACAGTCCCGGAGAATGCTGGGGCAGGGTTTTAATCTGCCACGGACTCACGATCACCCTCACCAATTCACGGTCTGCTTTGGCAGACATCCTATCTCGGCTCTTAAAATGTATGTGCTGCCACACAAGAATTGCTGTATTCTAAAAATGGCTAAATAAAACAGACATCAGTCTCAGAAACTTGTGTAAATGTCTATTTTATCAATACAGAGCAAGATAAATACATTTTATGGGGTTTTGAGCAAAAATATAGAATTTTGGTAATTGCTAAACAACTTCGGTCAATTGCTAATCATTTTTCACTTTGATTAGCAAAGGCCGCTAATCAAGTCTCCGACACTAATTTATGCCTTGCTGCGGGGTTAACTGGTGCACCAGTGGGGGGGGGGGACTGGAGTGTAATTATTTACTGTGTTACTTTATCTGAGTGATTACAGTGTTTATTCTAAACTGATTTTGAATGTGTCACTCCCTTTGCTTCCTTTGTTCCTTACCTTATTTTCCAGACCCCAAAATAAACTCCTTTGGTTATTTATCTGCAAGTGCTGAAGTATTTGCCATTATTATGTAATGTAATGTTTGCATGTTTACAGTGATAAGTTGGGAGGGCACTGGGTTACTGATCTACCTGTCACCGAGGGAGAGGGCTGTATTCATTTCCTGTGGGGAAGCACCCTGGCAGTTCACTGCTATAAGGATCCCCATAGGTGGACCCCTCTTTTTGGTGGGAATAGTCTAGTAACCCCCCCCCCAAAAAAAGAAATGTCAAAGTCATGATGGATCGCAGTTCATTGTTAGACTTGTGCAAGGGTGAGGTCACTGATCCGAAAAAAGCTATTTTGGTGTAAGGGATCCCTGAAGCAACCCCAAGGGACCGTCTTGAGATGCCTCACTGAGATCCAGGACTGCATGAACTCTAACTGGCTGAGGCACAACTCAGGCAAGATGGAGGTACTAGTGATTGAGCCTGGCCAGAGTGAGGACGCCTCCAGGACGACAACAAACTTAGTCCTGGGGTCGATGGCATTGATGGCGTCCTCTAGGGTGCAAAATCTAGGCATGATCTTCGACAACAGGCTGACATATGAGGCTCAGGTGCCAGCTGTCATCAAAAGCAGTTTTTACCATCTGAGGAACATTGCTTGGATTAAGCCCATAATCACGCCTGAGGTCCTGCCTTCACTGCTGCATGCTTTTGTAACATTGAGGCTCAACTACTGTAATGCTCTATATCTCAGAGTCAGTAGAGGGAACCTCCACCGACTGCAGCCAGTGTAGAATGCAGTGGCCAGGCTGCTGACAGGATTACCCAGATTTTGTCATGTTGCCTCAGTCCTGCGGGGCTGCACTGGCTGCAGGTCAAGTGGAGGATTCTCTTCAAGGTGGGGTTGCTTGCCTATAGGCCCTATATGGACTGGGCCCTGGCTACCTGTCCTTACTCCAGCCATTCCGACTCACTCCCTCTATTCCTCCACCCAGGGCCTCCTTGCAGTTCCAAGGACTGGGCTGAAAACCTTGGGAGATCGCTCTTTCAGGGTGGTTGGCCCAGTCCTCTGGAATTCGCTTCCAAGATCTTTGAGGGAGGCCACTACAGTGGAGGCATTCAGGAGGGGTCTGAAAATTTACGCATTTAAGCTAGCATATCCTGAAGTTATATTTCAATGCTGCTTATCTGATTTTGATTGTTCTATAATTCTGTGCATTTTATTTTTATGATTCTGAATTTTATGTACGGCACCCAGAGCCTCCGGGATTAGGCACCTAAAAAATAAATGTTTACTTACTTATTTTAAAGTGTCATAGGCAGCATAAAATGTTTGGGAAAAGTGACAGTACGTGGGAGGATTTACAGTTCTGCTCAGCAGGCATTATGTGTTCTGATGGAGTGCCAAGAGGATGTTGATCCTTCCAGGGTGCCTGATCAGCTCACTGCTGATGGTGACTCAACCCCCTGGGTCTTAACCACCCATGCAAGCCTGGATCCTCCTTCGAAGAGACCTAAAGAACCAAGCGACTTTGAACAGAAATTGCACTTGCTTTTGGCAGCTGAAGAAAAGACTGTTCAAGATGTTAGAACAGCTTTCCAAGAATGTGACCCGACAAAGACAAACCCCCTGGTGATCCCCAGGTTGGAGGACATGATTGGTCCCCTTACTTGGCTATGCCCTATGAACCGCACAGGAGACTGCGTACTTTCTCTGGTGCTACCCCCACTCCTTCAGGGGAGGATGACTATGAAAGCTGGATGAGTCAAGCCACCCAGATGGAGAAAGTATGGAAATGTTCAGATGACAAGAAATGCAAACGACATAGTTTAAAGTCTGAGAGGTATTGGATGTCATCCGATCACTGCGAGCCAGCCATCCAGACTGCACTGCTAATGACCATCTTGCCATGCTGAGAAGTACTTTCAGAGCAGTTGAGCATAAGAAAGGCCTCATCTTTCAGCTGGGAACCACCACCCAGAAAGACGGACAGCAGTTGTCCCACTACATGACCCAAGTGGAGACAATGATTTGTAAAACAGTGGAGGCCGGAGGAGTTACCCCCCACAAAAGTTGCCCAAATGAGACTGGATCAGATCTTACGAGGTGCTGTGTAATCCCATAGGACTCTGATAACTCTGAGGCTGAAAGAACACAGAGCAGATCCTCAAATTTTAGGCAACTACTCGATGAGGTGAGGAGAGGGAGGAAGAGTCACAGGAAGCCATTGCCAATTCACTGCGAGTGCCTACTGGGAAAGCCATCCCCCTGCAGCCTCAAGTTGACAGTAGCAGAGAACAAAGTGATCTCTCAGACATGGAAACACAGTTGAAAGAACTATGTGTTAAAGCCTTGCAGATGACACAGACACCTCACCCACGTACCAAATCCTGGCCACCTGGTCGTGGATGCCCACTGAATCCTTCATCTGCTCAAAGGGTAAGACTTCGACCCTCAACCTTACCAGAAATGGACTGCTTTGTTCTCACTGCAGAGACGATGGACATTTTGCACAAGGGTGCAGCAGGCCTGAGAACCAGCAGCTAGTGGACCAGAAATGGGAAAGACAGCAACAGCCACTGGGAAACAACAATGAAGCCCAGTGAGGGAGCAACCTGGGACTCTGATAGTAAAAAGATCCGTAAGATGGACAAATCCCACTGCATCTGTTAGGAACAAGTTACTGTCAGGACTGATGGGTCCTACTCCTACCATAAAGATCTCCATTGAGGGGTACCCATGTGAAGCCATATTGGACAGTGGGTCACAGTTCACATCATCTACCGATCCTTTTACCAGACCTACCCAAAGCATTTGCCTTTGCAACCTTTAGACAGACTTTCTGTCTGGGATTAAGTAATGCCAGCTACTCCTATGATGACTATATCGTTATGCAAACTGAATTTCCAGAGACTTTTACTGGAGTCCCTCAAAGGATTGACATCTTAGCTCTCATTTGTCCTGACGCTCAGATACTGGACAAGACATCTGTGTTGACTGGGATAAATGCCATGGATGGCTGGTTCACTTGTGCCTGCAGAGGACAGGGAAAAGAAACTACCAGACTTTACCGATTCATGTCACTGTGAGTACTGCACACCTGGAGAGGGAGGCCAAGGTCTGCAACTACTCTGATGGGATTGTCGGAGTCATCAAGAAAGAAGGGAAACAGCCTTTGATTGTGCCCCCTGGAGCAGAGTGCCTGGTGGAAGGAACTGTGGATTGCCATGAGTCTCTGTCAGACCAGATCCTCACTGTGGAGTCTCCAGGAAGAGGTTTGCCCAGTGGTCTGATGGTTCAACAAGGAGTGCTACCTTGAACCGAAGTGATGGTAAAAAGAATTAACATAAAGTTAAAGAACAAGACTCACAAAGATCTGACGGTGCACTCTGGTACAGTACTAACCAACCTGTACACTGCTGATGTGGTCATGGCCATATCCTGTCAGAAGACTACTCGACTGGATGAAGAAGTTTTCAATTTCGGTTCATCTCCCATTCCTACCAGTTGGAAGAACCAATTACAAAAGGAACTGGCCAAACAGTCGGATGTTTTCTCCTGCCATGAATGGGATGTAGGCTGTGCAAAAGGGGAACAGCATCACATATGCCTACGTGATGACCGCCCATTCAGAGAAAGGTCGAGAAGATCAGCACCTGAGGACACTGAAGATGTTAGGCAACATCTGCAAAAGCACTTGAAAGCAGGGATCATAACAGAGTCTCACAGCCCCTATGCTTCGCCTATAGTGGTGGACCGGAAAAAGAAAGGTGCCATAAGAATGTGTATATAGACTATCGCACCCTTAATCAGCAGACAGTGGTTGATCAATACACCATGCATTGAGTGCAAGACGCCTTTGATAGCCTCACTGGAAGTAGATGGTTCTCTGTTCTTAACTTGCACAGTGGTTACTACCAAATACAGATGGCTGAGCAAAATAAGAAGACTGCATTTATCTGCCCACTTGGATTTGACCAATTTGAGCATATCCCACAAGGAATATCTGACACCCCAACAACTTTCCAGCACCTGATGAAGAAGGTGGTGGTGATACGAATCTCTTAAAAGTCTTGGTCTACCTGGATGACCTGATAGTGTTTGGGAGAACAATGGAAGGACATGAAGCCTGACTACTAAAGGTACTGGAATGGCTGAAGGAACATGGTTTAAAGCTCTCCCTGAGCAAGTGTCAGTTCTGCCTGACTTCCGTGAAGTATGTGGGTATGTGTTTCTGATCACGGTATCAGCAGTGATCAGAAAAAGTGAAAGCTCTTACTACACGGCCAAGGCCTACCAACTTGAAAACGCTTCAATCTTTCTTAGGTTTTTGTGGACTGGAACAAAATAAGATGAGGATCTTAGTTTTCTGGGCATTTTCCTGGAGAACTGGTCGATTCCCCCCGGCCTTAATTTCTTGATGTATAACTACAACAAAAACAACTTACATCTGTTGTTTAGGCTGGGAATAACAATGTCCAAAACTGTACTGTTGACCTAGTCGATGCAACAAGATGATGTGATGAACTCTCACATAATAACCACTCAAAGTACAAAATAAAGTTACTAAATATGGGGAATGCCAAGAATCAAGATACCAGTTTTTGTCATGGCTTAAGCATATTTTCTTTTGTGGTTTAGAAATAACATTATTAGAGCCGACTTAGTAGCAGGGCAGTAGTGCTACCGCCAGCTGTGCCAGTGACTTAGATTTGGGAGAGTTCTCGGGTCAAATGCAGGCTTGTCAGGGGAGACAGGAAAGTATGTACCATGGACTGCTTTCCGTTATCGGGGGGGCTGGTCACTCCACTACTTTCCTGCCACCTGGTGGCAGGACCCCAGCAGAGCCTACTAGGGGAGGGCCTGCTGTTGGATGCTAACAGGCATGTGCTTGCCCATGCACGTGCAGTGCGTCACAGTACAACTGGCAGCCCTGAGATGTGAACTTGAAGAAAGCACCCCACACCACTAACCAGACTCCTCCACTGGACAATCAGGACTGTGCTCCAGAGGAGCCTGGCCAGTCCCATTGCGGGAGGTAATCTATGGGGAACTCACCAGAGAGAGGTAAGCTCCAGAAAAGGTGAGTGAAGGGGCCACGGTGGACAGAGGTCAATGGGTGATAGTTGGTGACCTGGAAAATAAAAACCTCGATGGGGGAAAAAAAATAACTCAATTGTTTATGGCCCTGTCAGCACTGGGCTGTTAAACCATTACCGGTGTGCTGAACCGTTATGGCTCTGTGGTAAAACAGTATTGTGTCCACACTGGTAACAGTTTAACAGCATCGAAGGATGAATAGCGGGAGAAAATGCTGGAGTATACCAGATTGGACAGAGCAATATGTGTTCTAGAGGATGTACTAGAGATACATAACTCGATTTGGTCTCCCGTTAGACAAAATTTGGCCAATTTGACTAATATAGTTAATCAGACAATGGGTTAGATTCGGCCCCTAGACTATATGCCGGTGATGATGCAATAAGCCTTTATGATGTCATAAAAGATACTGAAGCACCCACGCTGTCATATCATCAAAAGAAAAGAAAAAAAAAATTCAAATTTACCAGCCGTGTTTGAAACTGATCTCAACCTGTTGAGAGCTGGTCTTGAGATTGGTTACAGTACCATTTTTAATGTTAAACTGATTGCCCTACCAGTGTGGAAAATCGGCTTAAACGTTATCCACTGTGGAGTATTGGAGGCCGTGCACTGCACTGTAGGATCACCGACGTCACTATGCAGGAACCGGTTCAGGACACATTTCCGATGAATATCAAGTGCAGATGGGCAGCAAACAATTTCAAAACCGGATTAAGGCAAGTGCGGACACACTGTAACAGTAAACCGTAAAACGGTTTTGAAAATGTTACAGCTGCAGAGAAAGCAGTGCGGACAGGGCCTATTACTGAAGACATTTTGCATGAAAACTGGCATTTACCTGTTCTGGCTAACTGTCCTGCCTTGAAGTCACAATCTTCTGCTTGTGACATCAGAATGCTAGTGACTGTGCGCCTTTTCTAACTTTTTTATATTTAAATATAAGGGCCCAGATATTCAACAGTGTTGCCCCATGCACAACCCCCTGATGCGTCCCGGCGCGATATTCAAAAGGGAAAAGTGCTCCAAGATAATCCCGATGCGCCGAGAGCGATTAGTATTGTATGCAGGCACAGGTAGGGGGCGTGTCGACATACAACCTGCACAGCCCAATATTCAGCCCGGATGCAGAGTCATGCATGCCAACTCCTCTACCGCGCCTGCACAAAGTTAAGCCAAAAAAAAAGGAACAAGTGATGGCCACCAACAGGTGAGCTGCTGCATTGCAGGGCGCAACACAGCAGCTGCCACCTGTGGGTGGCCACCCGAGTTCCTGCCGCACCTGGCAGCGCCCCCCAACCCATAGCGGGCATCCATGTAGCAAAATCCCCGTCCAATATCCCTGGTGGTCCAGTGGACCTCTATGTGCCCGATCGCAGGCATTTGTCCTAAAGATTAAGCCCCCCAAGTCCAATATCCCTGGTGGTCCAGTGGACCGCACTCAGCCCGATCGTGGGCATCAGTATTAGAACCCCCCCCCAAAGTCCAATATCCCTGGTGGTCCAGTGGACCGATTGCTGCCCGCTCGCGGGCATCTGTACCTCATCAAATACCCCTACTACCCTGGTGGTCTAGTGTACCCCCACCCACCCACTGAGCCCCACACTTCGCTCCCCATCGAGGCGACAGCACCCACCCACTTGCCGCCCGCCAGCTGGTGCGGCTGCACACCCATTGGTTCACGCGTGAGCCAATGGGTGTCAGCCATACTGACTACTCAATCCAGATATATCACATATCTGGACTGAATAGATGAGAGATAGACGCCCATTGGCTCACGCCAGAACCATCGGGCGGCAGCCCTCACCGAGCTGTCAGTCGGTGGAGCGGCAGGCGGTGGGTGCTGCTGGCTGACGGGGGAGCAGGGTGGTGGGGCCCAGTGGGGGTGGGGTTAATAACAGATCACCAGGGTAGTAGGAGTATTTGATGAGGTACAGATGTTCGCAATCGGTCCACTGGAGCACCAGGGATATTGGACTTGGGGGGGTTCTATTACTGATGCCCGCGATCGGTCTGAGTGCGGTCCACTGGACCACCAGAGATATTGGACTTGGGGGGCTTAATCTTCAGGACAAATGCCTGCGATCAGGCACATAGAGGTCCACTGGACCACCAGAGATATAGGACGGGGGTTTATTTTTGTACACGAATGCCCGCAATCGGGCTGCAGGGGGCGTCGGTCCCCGATGGCTGCCACCTGGCAGGGCGCCAGGTGCAAGTCCTTGGGGATCGGGCGCACTGCGTACTAATGGCATGCAAATGGGGCCATGATGAGATGCGAATGGCCCCCTGTGTGCCTTGCATAAATTATGGCCCCATTCGCATGACCCCTTTTGAATATCGCAGATGCTGTGCATGGCGCAATGGCACTTGCGCTAGCGCATCTCCATGCTCCACTCTGGCCACTTGCGCTGGCGCAGTGCCACTGCGCCATGCACAGTGGGGGTGGCCAGGGTGCAATATTCAAAGCTGCTGTGGCATAGCGCAGCTCCGTTGAACATCACCCAGGCCTCACCTCGGTGCAACAAAGTTGAGCTGTGCCCAGGCTTGCGCCACAGCCTGGCGCAGTTTGAATATCCGGGCCCAAATGTTTTTTTTTTGTTTTATTTGCACAAGGGTGTGACTGCACTCCCATCTGCAATGGCTCTAACAGTCTGCGATGATTCTGATACCCTACAACAAAGCACCACAACTTGAAAACTGCGCATTGATGAGGACACCAAACTGGCAACTGCAGATCCAACTGAGCTTTGTGCCCATTTTGCATTAGCTGCAGGACCCCGTGGTAGCAGGCACTACTGCTCATCTGTTGAACCAAACACCGCGTACACAGGCAGCTGCTCTTGTAGGGGAGATCTCCGCTCGTAACTCGGTAACGGAAGCTGCATGTATACACAGTGACTGAGGGTGTTTACAACTATCAAGAGCATGAAATAAATAAACGTATTTATGTTCCAAAAGTACAGACAAGCATGGAAATCATTCTTATTTTATGCGTCACCACCGAATTCCAGTAGCGGGCAATCTGTGTATTCGAAGTATTCATTCGACACACAATCCCCAAAATGTGCCCAGTAAAAATAATGTGGTCCGAACCAGCGTGCTAAAGCCAGTGATTCGAACAGTCGGACGGATCTTTAAATCGTGATTTCTGTTATACTGCTTCTAAAGGCTACGACGGAAATAGGTGGTGCCTGCCTGGTACAGAGACAGGCGTTTCCTCTATAATTTGCAGTGCTCCAAACATAACAACTAACTAAGTGGCTGACCTGAGACTCCGCCAGCCCCAGCTGGACCTCGAATCTCTTCCCTCTCTCACGCGTACCCCCACCCGTTTAGTTCGGTCTGGAAATACAAGCGAAAACTGAAAACAACCCCCGACTCGGCTTTGTTCCCATTCGCTGCTCACATAGTTCTGTGGGAGTGTACATCCGCCCAGTACCCACGGGTGTACGGCAAGTGAGAGGGACACACAACGCAAGCGTTTCTGCTATTATTAGCGTACAAAAGCCTATCGCTCGTGATTGGAATTATAATCGAAACTGCTGAAGTTTTGAAAGCTGACTTTCTTCTGTCAGTTTGGAGGCGGCAGTGAGAATTGGTCTCCTATTTCAGAGAGTACTTGAACACTGACAGAACACAATTAGGGTTACCACCTGTCGTGATTGTCGCAGGACAGTCCTGATTTGGGCAGCTGTGTTCTGCAAAAACATGAAAAACACTACACGTCCTGACTGTATAGCAGAACAAATATTTTCTAACGTTCCATAAAATGTTGCAGAAAACTATAATACTTTAACTAAAATAAAATGATAAGAAACAATCGAAGCAGCAACTAAGAAACTGCAGTACGTAGCCTTAATTCTGATTATATAGAGACAAGAAGTCTGTTGCGTTGGTCGAGGTTACCTACTATTCTGCGAAAAATCATGTTTCAGTAAGAAATGTCCCACTTTGGGCTTCTTAAAAGGTGGTAACCCTATATATAATATTGTCTTCGGTGGCAGTGTGTTGTTACAGACTAGTTGGAGTCTGGGCTGTCAGAAAGGTACATTTTGATGGTGGTTTGGATTGCAATCGAAACTGCTGACGCTTAGGAGATTCTGCTGTCAGTTTTGTGGCATCAAAATCGATACTTCACAGACTGCCTGAACATATCTCTCAACTATCACACATTACAAGGTACGTCACTCATTTTACCTCCCAGAAACCCTCTGTCGCACATGGCACAGGTAATACTCCACACTGCTCACTGAAACTTCAGTGCAGAAATTCCTAATAACCTATGATGCTCAGTTATCAGTGTAACCTTCCCCCACCGGCCCCCCTTTTTTCTCTGTCAGCAGGGCTGCTCCTCTCACATCTAGATGCCACCAAGAGGTGTGGGGGTAGTTACTACAAATTATCTGTAACCCCCTTGTTACCTGGGGTTACTAGAATCCCAATAAGACCTAGTGGTAGGCAGGGAAGGCAGCTTGTGAAACTCCAGTTAAATGGATTTCACACTGTCTCACTCTGTTCTCAGTCTCAGTTGAAACTGAGGGATGGCATCACCATAGGACTATCGCAGCTGCATGAGCCACATTGGAATCTGCAGAAGGGAGTTAGATTAGAATGTTGGGAGTTTTGAACAGTCAGTGTGTGTAGTCTGTAGTTGGAGATTGTTGTGAGAGGATCACAGTAGTTCTATGTAGAGGCTCTTGGAGCCTCAGCTCTGAAATAGAGCTACATTTAGGGAAAGGTGTGTGTTTCCACCTAAAGAGAGACACAGTAAGCTGTTTTTTAAAGTGGTGGAGACCGCTGATACGGGTCTCCGTGCCCCATCCCTCAGGGGATGGGGCAGGAAGGTTTGCCTGCTATTCCAGGGGCAACCCGCTGGCTACTGCTAGAGAAGAAGCTGCCTTATTTTTCCCAAGTGTGTGGGTACAAGAAGATTTCGAGATTCGCCTGTGGGGCACCTGCAACCAAAGGGTGAGTTCTGCTCTTTCTAAAGGGCCCATGTTTCATCCTGAACTGTGTTAAAGTGGGGATTGGACTGCTGAAATAGTGGGAGGCCTAGAGTAATAGGCTTAACCAAAAGTAAAAGTATGTTCAGGTCCAGCACAAAGGAAAGTCAAGACATGTAGAGGAGATGTGACATACGTCTACCCTGTAATCTACATTGCCAAGCCAAAAGAGTTGTTTAGTATCCAGAGAAATGGCCGGGTATGGATTGTGGGAGCTGGAGGTGGGAGACCCCCCATCTTTAGTAACCCGGTCCACCTCTACGGATTTGCTCTGTGGATTTCTACTTTGCCTCATGCACTTGGCCAGTGATGAGGGAAGTACCCAGACGTGGAATGGAAGGAAATTTCCCTTTAGGAGTCGAAGGCTGTAAGGTGGTTTGGGGAGCCACCAACAGGAAAACTGGTTCATTCCCATATGGACCACGGATCAAGTGGCCGTCGGGGGAGCCGGGCCAGGGAAAAAAAAACAAGTAGTGTACAAGTCGGGCTGTGTACCCAAAGCTGCATGCAAGTCCGGGCTGTGTGCCTGGTGGGTTCAGAGCCTGAGGGCTGGAATAGTGAAGAAGTGTTCTGTTGCTCTAATCTGCATTACCAGGAATGTAGCCCCGTGGGGGTCCGTCTATGCTTTATTTGTTCAGTTTGGATGTGAATAAAAGCCACACTTTAGAATCCCATTCCTGGTTTTGGACATTACAGTTATTGCTTCCTGTGTTTGGATTTACTTGGGTGCTCCTGTGCAGAGTAGCCAAACCTAGGACCCCTGTGCCGAGTAACCTAGTCCTCCGAGAACCCAGTCCCCACCAGGTACTGCTGTCAGCTTCAACAGCATACCACCTGTCGTTTTGCAAAAAGGCAGGGGTGAGGGCGTTCCATATCTTTTGCAGAAACTGTGGACCCATTACTTCTACTACAGAGCCTGCCATACCTCAGACAGGAAAACCCAGTGTGGCAACTACCTAGCTCACACCTGGGGGGGCCATTTAGCATGGCCATAAACCTGGGTCCTTGGGAGAAAGTGGTTGCTCAGCATTGTGCTAGGTTTGTACTTCTGGACAGGGCACCCAAGTAAATCCGGACACTGTAAGCAATTACTGAAATGTCCAAACCAGGAATGGGATTCTAGAGTGTGGCTTTTATTCACATAACACAGAGAATAACAAGGCAAAGATGGACCCCCACAGGGCTACACTCGCTGGTAATGCAGATTACAGAGGTACAGAGCACACTTCTTCACTACTAACCCTCAGGTTCTGAATGGATCTGGGCACACACGGCCTGAACTGGTACACTTCTCTTCTATTCCTTGACATGGCACCCCGACCAGTACTAGGACACTTTTCCATATGGCGTGGAGGTTGATGGTGGCTCCCTAAACCACCCATGAGCACTTTCTAGCTCTAAGGGAAAAATCCACAATCCCACGTCTGGGTGCTTTCTTCAGACACTGGCCAAGTGCCTGAGAGAAAAACATAGGTGCCCAAACTGAACCCGGAGAAGTAAACCTGGTTACTCCAGATGGGGGGGTCTCCCACCTCTTGCTCCCAAATCTGTAGTCAGCCATTCATTTGGTTACAACACCTTTCTTTGAACTACTGGTTGTAGATGCTCCCTTGAAATGTTTAGCACATTTAACATTCTACATTTCACTCTGGAGGTGTTCTGACTTTAAAAGTACTGTAAGTGGCTACGTCTTTAACCTAGACCCTCCACTGTTGCAGATGCTTCTAAGCCATACACAAACTAAAAGTTCTGTACTTGGCAAGTCTTCCTTTAACCCCACAGTAGGCAGACTTTTACTCTAAACTCTGTCTCGGTGAACATTGTCTCCATTTCAGAGTAGTACTCACCAAAGGTATGCAGGTGCCCCAGGGCTTCTTCCCACAAATGTCTTGGGGTACTCACAAACAAATCAATTATCAGGCAGCTTCTCCCTGTCCAGGCTGGCACAGGGATTGTCCCTGAATTCCTGGAATTCCCCCCCCATCCCTCCGAGGATGGGACACTGGAACAACTCTAGGAATGGTCTCTACCACTTTCTTCTGGCCTCTTCTATGTTCCTCTCTAGGGTGAGAACACACAACCCACTTCTTTCTCTGGTAGCTCTATATCAGAGCTAGGCTGTGAGGAACTGCCAGCTGCAGCACTCCTCACACTCTTGAGTCTCACTGGAAACTGACTTGAATTTCCCAGCGTTCTACAGCTAACCCCTGCAGCTAGCATTCCATTGTGGCTTATGCTGCTGCAAGAATTCTGTGGTGACATCATCACTCCAGCTCAGCTGAAACTGAGAACAGAGTGAGACAGTGTGAAACCCATTTAACTGTTGTCTCACAAGCTGCCTTTCCCTGCCTGCCACTGGTTCTAAGTGGGATTCTAGTAACCCCTGGGAACAAGGCAGTTACACCAGCAAACATGAATAACTTAAGTGCACAGATTTAGACTGTGTTCCGAGCTTGCAGTGTCATTTTTGATGATGTGTCACCAGGGTGCAAAATTCCTATACCTTAGGTGCCCCAGGGCAGGCACTATTGTCTCAGGACACCTACTGTTGCTTAGTGCATGCCCAGTGGGGCACCTAAAGTATTCCTGCAGAGCTCTGTTTTTTTCCTCCTTCAGTGCTACTCATTTGTTTGGAACTTTTTTTTTTTTAACTCCGGGAGCTGTGATGTTATTTTCAGGGGGTGGAGAGGCGCGCAAGCACAGGGCGCTGACAACAGACGCGATTGCAAGGTGCACAGAACAGCTCTTCCAAGTGTCAGATGACTGTTTCTGCCAGGCAGACGCGAGGAGTAGGCTGAAAGTTGCTTTGTTTCATGGCACAGCCAAACGCAAGTTGAAATGGGTCCGTCCGTCACTGCTGGAGGCAGGTTTAAGGCTCAGACAATTGGGCTGTGTAAGAATAGTTTGCCCGCCGCTTCAATCCATGTGCCACTTCAATCCATGCAGAGTGAGTATGATTCTTTTAAAATTCATTTTTTACTCATGTTACGCACGGACCCCCTGCAAAGCACGGCATTCTATCCAGTTGTCTTAGAATGGATAGGTTGTGCTGCACTTTCACAGAGAGAGCACTTTGTTACAAGTGCATTGGGATAGACAATCGCGATCCAACTGTTATTAAAAAAAAAAAGTACCAAGCAAAAAGCTCTTTTAAGAGCTACAAGTGCTTTTTCAGAGGCGGCGTGTAAGCGAGGAGCGTGGGGGACTTAGGCGGGAGAGGAGGGTGACGGCAGGTAACACTGCAAAGGTCTCTCACAGCATGGAGGAAAGTATTCTCTCAGGAGGAGGATCAGACATGGGGGAAAAGAAATAAAGCAAGCTACCTAACTCTGTCAGCTAGTTATGTAATAATAACAGGCAGCCAGTGCTACTGAAAAGCAGCTAGCAGCAGAGACAGGCTCAGGGCCAGGGGCCATTCTAAGTCAATTTTCAGGCTACAGCAGTCTATTTTTCTGTATTCAGTTGCTTGCTGAAATTGCTGAAAATCAGTCTATATAAAAAGGTGTGTGTGTTACTTTTACCTACTGGAAGCTAAGTAAGCCAGGCATCAAATAAAAAAAGCTCTTACTTTATTAAGATTTGGAGCAGAGCTAGTGCACTTTAAAATGGCTTGGGGGAGGGTGCTACAGCTATTCTCTGTTCTAAAATTAATAAGTACATACAACTAAAAGTATCTAAATAAATAAAGGTTAAAGGCTGCCACTTTCAGAGTTTGAAGACTGCAGCACTATATAAGTTACTGGGGACTGAATTTTAAAATGGAAATCTATCTAAACAACTGTCTGTTACCCACCTAATTGAAGACACGCAAAGTAAACCATCAAACATCCTCAACAAAAGCTTATCTATTTGGGGCCAAGAAGTCAAAGTCAATTTTATAGAGGTTTGTTCTATCTTAAGTACCAGGAATCTAAATAAATACAACAAGCTACTCTGTGGACTACCTTAAACCTAAATACAAGGGAGATCTGTAAAAAAAAAAAAGTCTGGGGAAATCTGTTAAAAAATCTCAAAGTTTTTTTTTTTTTTTTTAAAGCTATTCTCTGTGGGCTACCTAAAATCTAAATACAAGGGGGAATCTGTAAAAATCTCTTTTAAGCATTTTTTTTGAAAGCTACTCTGTGTGGGCTACCTAAAATCTAAATACAAGGGTGATGTGTTAAAAAAACAAACCTCTCTTAAAGCTTTTATTTGCAAGCTACTCTGGGTGGGCTTCCTAAAATCTAAATATAAGGATCTGTTAAGGTCTTTAAGCTTTTTTAAAAGCTACTGGGACCACCTAAGATCTAAATAAAAAAGCTATTTGGAGCCATAAAGGCAAATGTGAGCAAAAAAGCAATTAAGAAATAAATCAAACACACACAGAGTCAGTTTTCAGTGTTGCATTTATTATTATTTATTATTTATTATTATTAAAGGCTAATCCTGGCATCATTCTTATCCCTCATTGACTACGCTGACTTCCTCTATGGTCACTGTTCCCTCTCCCATTCAAATAAATTAGACACCTTGGCCCAGATATTCAAAAGGGTTGCGCTATGCGCAACAGGGTTGCGCGTGCGCAACTCCAAAAATGCGCCATTCTGCGATATTGAGAAGGGGCCAGTTGCGCCACCGAAAACACGCTGAGCCACAGCGCAATGGAAATGAAGGCATGCGCAACCGAAGGGGTGGGTCCATGCATAAAGTGCGCAATGCGATATTTGAACACTTGCGCAATGCGCAAGAGTGGCTCAGCCGGAGGATGCGCTGTACCGGATGTGAGCCAAAATAAAAAGGCTCAAGGGAGCGGCGCAAGAACTGTAGCAGGCCGCAAACCCGGGGAGAGAGACAGAGAGAGAGAGAGACATAGACAGGAGCAGGAAGGACAGAGAGGGACAGTGGGTCCTGGAGGACAGAGAGGCCAGTGGGGGGTGCCCGGTGCAGTGGAAGCAGCAGTGGGGGCAGTGGGGTAACACAGGAACAGCAGCTGGGGAGGCAGAAGCCAGGAGATGGACAGTGTCAGCTTCCACATGGAGGCTGTAATGAGGGGGTGAGACAGTATGCTGCAGGGGACGTGGCGTGGAGGGGCCCCGTCCGGCGTCGCCCGACAGGCGGATATCATGCCCGCATCAGCTACGAGCTGTACAGCGATGTCGAGATCGTGGCCCAGTACCGCCTGAACAGGGCATACTGAGACAGCTCAGTGAGCTGTGCAGTGATGTGATGCAGGCACCTCACGACGGAGTCATGCTCTGTCCATGGAGACCAAGGTGACAGCCTGCATGTGCCTGACGCCACGGGCACCTTCCAGAGGCCGACAGGGACACCACAGGCATTACGCAGTCGGCCACGCCATGCATCCTCACCCAATTCCTCAGCGCACTGCTGCCTCATGCTGCGAGTACATCCATTTCCCAGCACCGCGGGCAGAGCGTATAGCAAACATGCAGGAGTTCCACAGGGTAGCACAAATGCCTGGCGTGCTAGGGTGCCAGACTGCACCCATGTGGCCATTCGCGACCACCTGGCTCGACGGGCAAGCATATCGGAACCGAAAGGGCTTCTCGAGTGTCAACTGCCAGGTGGTGTGTGATGCCACTGGGCGATCATCATGTCTGTGCCACACACCTGGCGGAGCACATGATGCCTTCATATGGCACCAATCTGCACTGTGCCATCGATTCGAGAGTGGGAACATCCCCACGGGTCATCTAGTGGGTGAGTACATGTATGGAATGCAAACTCTGTGCAAGGGTGAATGACACAGGTGCCATGGTAGTGGCACACAAGGATATGCAACATGGACCTGACCTAACACTGATCTCCACTATCTCCACACAGGTGACTGTGATACCCACTCCGGCCCCTGGCTGCTCACACCATACCGGCGCCCACCCACCCCAGCGCAGCACGGTTTCACGAGGCACATGCCGCAACACGGAACATCATAGAGCGGGTGTTCGGGATACCCAAGGCACGCCTCATGCCTGGACACCTCCGCGGAGTCCCACAGTACAGCCCCCAAAAGGCCTGTGGGATATTCCGGCCTGTTGCATCCTGCACAACATGGCCAAAGACCATGGGATAGCCGACAGGTCCAAGAGGGGACAGCGATGGACGCCAGTGGCGCCGTGATATGGGTGATGAGCCTCCCCAGGACGGAGGGACCTACTGACCCGGCAGGCCCAGCTGCACCGGGACACCATTGCAGAAGAGCACTATGCCCAACACAGGTAAGTCAAGGGACATGTGCAGGCAACACTGTTTATGCGCAAAACCACAGGCACACAGGGGAACACACCCGCATGAAGGTCAGGGGAGTTGAAGGGTCTAGGCATACCAACACATCATCAGAGAGGGTGAGCACTCAAATGAACACACACACACACACACAGGCAGCATACAGGGCAGCAGCACAGCACTGCGGAAATTACACGCTATCACACAGCACCACCAACCACCCTCCACCTGGACTGTCCACGACGTGTGTCAGACCTGGGCAACCTTGCACCTAGGTGTACAGTGCAATGCAGGCATCATCATCCACACGCACTCTGTGGACAGCAGTTGGGAGAGTGTGCAGGTGGTCCGTGTGTCAGTTTGGTGAGCAGAGCACCCAGCAGTGCACTGCCCACCATGAGCACACATTGCACACAGGCAGCACCAGACAGGGCCTGCATTGGGAGACAGCTCAGTCAGGGGAGCACTGTCCCACGCCACCACGGATGCGCATGGGCCCCTGGCAGGCCTAGCAGCACTGGCAGGCTGCGAGGGGTTACATCAGGTGGCGCAGTGCACCACCAGGGTCCCAGTGCGCACCGCGACCTTGCCCGCACAGGGCTCTGCATCCCGCCAAACAAACTTGCACCAGGGTGCTCGGATGCCCATAGCAGAACCCGCGCCGACAGGCCTGGTGTCGCACGACGCTGAACGGGAGGAGGCGACTGTGTGCGGTGCGTGGTACAGGGTCACCAGACAGTGTGGTCAATGCGGTCGCCACAGAGACCACTGCCTGGCCAGCCTGTCGATGGCAGCGGTCACATCCGTCCGCGATATGACCATCTCGGCCCGGTCCCGAGCACACTCCCTGCATGCCGCCCACGGACACAGTCCAGTGCCTCCACGGACCTTGCAACCCGCCTCTGCAGCTGTACCAACTCCTGCAGCAGGCGGGTGTGGCCCAAGGGTACTGTGCCCCAATGGCATCGTGACCCCAGGGTGTGGATGGTCCTGGTCACAGCACCCTTGAGGGTGGCCGCTGTTCGCCAGGACCAGGTATGGGCTGATCTAAGGGCTGTGGACAAGTGCCACTGCCTGACGCTGTCCCCCAGGCCTGGTGTGGCAACTGCTGCTGCCGCCTCCAACTGCTGAGCCCCAGGTCCACCTGTTCCACCCTGTGCTGTCAACAGTGCCAGACACCTGCTCAGCCACCGATGCTGCCCCACCGTGCTGACAGGCCCAGCCTGTGACTGTGCCAGCATGCTGGGCACAGTGTGGAGCTGGACGCCCAGGGCACGTGGTTGGCCTGCCATGTGTCCCTCGTGGACACACACCTCTCACTGGCCATTGCAGGCCTTCCATCATCAATAGTGCCGGTGCGGCCACTGCCATAGGCACAGCATGCTGGCACACCTGCATGCCAGACTGCTGTGACCAGGCTGTGCACCCCTGCACCCATATCACTGCCGGGCGGAGTTGTCGCCCAGCCGCCTGCTGCTGCAGTGGCAGCGCTGCTGGCGGAGGTGGAAGGTCCCTCCCCTGGTCCAGCAGGTCTGCCTCACTGTCAGCACCCACCACCACCACCGCCTCCCGCAGACCAACAGGATCTGAAACAGAAAGAGAGTACATGTGAGTGCATGTGAACAACAGCCGCCCCCACAACATCACCATGACATACCGCAGTGATGGGCTTCCACCCGCCTGGAATCCTCCGCCGGAACACCCGCAATGGCACTCGGCTGCGCATGGCCGCCACCAGTGTCTCCTCGGTCGGGTCAGCTGCACACCACTGGTGGTCCCCACCAGTGGCAGCACGTACACCCTAAAGGCTGCCACCTCCTTCAGCCTCCCGCGGTCAGTCCCCATCTTCTGCGGCACTCCTGCACGGAGCGCTGGTGGCTTCCGTGCAGGTTGACGGCCAGAGCTACCCCTCCCATGCAGCTGCACGCTGCTGAGGGGTGCCTCCGCCACTCAAAAGCGGCTCATCCTCCAGGTAGGCCTGGAAGAGGGCCTCGATCTCTGCTGTGGTGAAGTTCAGCCTCCCACGCCCCGCCCACACCCTCGGCCTGGTTCGCTCAGTCATGCTGATCTGTATGGATGAAGTGACACCTGTCACTGTGCAGTCCACAGCATTTCCCCATGAGCATAGCTGCAGGCCGGGGGCAGAAGCCCCCCTTTCCTAGCGCTGGCAGATACTGATGGAAAGGGTGCCCTCTGCCCTTTCTAGTGCCTCATCATGCTCAGCCCCTCAACCTGTGACATCCTCCAGCACCCCTGCCGGGAGCATTGTCCTGAGCATCACACAGCATGTAACTCACCTCTCAGCTGCAACAACCAAATCTGGCCACCACAACCCAGTGTCGCATTTTTATAGCGCAACACATGCAAATGAGGTGTGGCGCAACTTTAATGACATGCTAATCGCGCCACTGCGCCTTTGCATGGCTGATCGACTGATTTGCATATGTCGGCTGAATATCGCGTATTTGCGCTTAGCGCAATAGGGAAGGTCCGGCTGAGCCGATGGCGCATGTTTGTGGCTGTGTGCTACACTGCATTGCGCATGCCCAGACAGGTTACGCAGGGCGCTCGATCGCGCTGCAGACCTGCTGAGCCGAAGTAGGCGCATTCTGCCATGGCCACCATTGTGCCAGTGGCGCCACAGCACTGGGCACTATATAGCGCCTGTGGCACTTCTTCTGCGCCGAGAGTCCACTGTGGCACTGGCGCCTGCTTAGCAGTCGCGAGGATGCCTATACATCCCAAGGCGCTGTGCGTAGCCTGCGCCATTGCCGTGACCTTGTGTATGCCCTCTGACCCTGGCGCTGTGGGCATGCCAAGTGTGTATCGTCCCTATTGCGCTGTCTGGTTACAGCGCCATGTAAGTGATGGCGCCTGTGCTAACAGCGCGATTGAGCCTGTGCTGGTCTATTGCGCAACAACTCCACGTGGGTACAGCGCAGCGGGCACCATATTGCCTGCTGTAAAGTTGGGGCCATGGCTCGGAGGAGGGCGGTGTCCTGGAGCCCAGTTGAAGTGGCCAACCTGGTGGCCCTAGTGGAGCCCCACTATGAGGGACTATATGGTGAGGCCCCCCTCACCGGACCTAGGACCCATGTGTGGCAGCAAGTGGCCACTGACCTGGTGGGGGTCACTGGCCGGGGCCGGTCTGCGGAGCAGTGCCGGCACCGGTACAGTGATCTCCGCCGGAGGGACCCGGAACTGTTACGCGGCTGCGCTTCCACGTTGGGCGGGGCTGGTGCCTAGGCCACGTGAGTGTACCATCTATTCACCTATATCCTCTGTAGGGTGTGTGTGTGCCTGGGTGGCTGTGCATCGGTGTGTCAGTGTGTGCAGCTGTGCGATGGATGGTTATGGCTGTGTGGCAGGCAGTCTTACTGGGGCAGGGGGACTCTGCTTTTGAGTCACTGATGTTTGTCTCACCATATGTCTCCCACAGGCCGGATGGTGAGGGCGCCGGACGAGGCTGATGTGGGCATGCCAGGGCCCCAGTGCCACAGGCCGCCGGGCCACAGCAGCAGCAGTGCATCAGCAGCAGCAGCAGCGCAGACAGAGCTGCTGGAGGAGTGTGAGTATCATTACGTCATGGATGCTATTGCATGCTGGGGGCAGGACCACCAACCATGATGGACACAAATCCAGATGGGTGGTCAGTAGTTCCACTCAGACGTAACACTAGTGAGTCCCCACACTGGAGTACAGTGTACAGTTCCCGAACACAGCTGCGACGGACAGGGACTGGGTGGAGCGCTCACAGGAGGCGACATGGATGGTGCATGGATTGCATCACAAGTCCTATGCAGACAGGTTGACAGAACTGAACATGTACTCCTGGAGGGAGGAGGTGTGGGGATATGATGGGGACATACAAGTATTGTACAGGGGGGAACAGAGTGCAGGAAACAATATTTGTCAGCGTAAAGGATGTTCCAGGACTAGAGGGCATGGGATGCAGTTGGAGGCTGCTTAAGAGGAACATGCGAAAGTGTTTTCACATAATGGGTGGTGGACGAGTGGAACACCCTGCAAGAGGATGTGGTGGGGCTGACTTGGTCACGGGATATCTGTATGTGGGTTCGCCATGAGGGACTTCTGGAGGTCAGGGTGAGGGGAACGGACTTATAGGACAAGAGAGTGATCGACAAGGCCAAATGGCCAGACTGGTGTCCCATAGGCCCCTTATCTGCCGACACCGTCTATGTATCCATGTATGTAGGCGTGACACAGGTGACCTGCATCACAGTGCAGCATCACGACACGTCTGTGTATGCATCACAGGTGGTCCAGGCATGCACTGGGCACATAGCTGTGTAATTGGCATCGCACCACGTTGCAACATCACATGACAGCCTAGTTTGTACTGTGATTGACGTGGGCAGTGTGTGTGGGCAGTGGTGCGCATGGCTGGTGCCGCCTGTTTGTGTTGGCCTTGTGCATGTTCACTGTGGGTGGGTGCATGCCATCACATGCAGCACATTGGGTTAGATGGGTTGCAGGTTGGGTGGTGTTCAGGGTTGTGGTCAGTCTCAGCCATTGACTGTGTTCCCATTTTCCCAGGCCTCGTGTGCTTCAGCGCATGGCGACGATGTCCGGGCGCCTGACGACAGCTGGGGTCATGACAACAGAGAGTTCCTGCAAGCCCTACAGCAACAGGGGAACGTGGCGGCACAGACATAGGAGGGGAAGACGGCAGGGAGGAGCAGGAGCCTGCTGGCCGTAGCCCACCTTTCAGTTGCCCTTCACCCATCCCTTTCACCCTGACTTCCTCTCCAAGTTGTTTTCCTCCCCTTGCACACCCCTGCCTTTTACCTGTCCCCCCAACTTGTACATAGTTTTACTGTATTGTTCACCTCTTTTGTTTCAATATAGATTTCTATTTTGGTACAACTGCTGTGTTGGTGTCTGCTTTGCAACTGGCTCTGGGTGTCTGCTGTAGGTGTACATGCCATCTGGGCTACTATGGTCCTGGACTATGTGTGTGTGTGTGTGTGTGTGTGTGTGTCCATGGGGAGGTATCACCAGCATAGCATTGCCTTTCTGTTGCTCTCGCCATCTGCTGCCACCCACTGCTGGGTGCACAGGGTGGGTCTGGGTGGTCTGCTTCTCTGCAGCATGGGGTTGACGTGTGGCACGGGGGGTGCATGGTGTTTCCTGCAGTGCCTGTCACTGCACATGAGCGGTGTCTTGGGGGCACGGTGCACGCTGTGCTGTGCGTACAGGGGGGACTGATGTGCACTGTGGTTGTCAACCCCCTGGGTGTGGCACTCTCTGCCTGCCAGTGGTTGTGCTGGGGTGTCATGGCTCTGCTATGCTTTAGTTGGCTTGTCCCCATGGGCACGTGGATCATCCGTCCCACCCCCAGTGATGCTGTGCTTGGGGTGTGCCAGTGTGGTGTGGGTTCTGCAGTGAGTTCCGGTGCCATGTGTGGCATGGCTGGCGGTGGGCCCCAGCCTGCCTCTCCTGGATGTGCAGTTCCATTGCTCTGGGGGGTGTGCTTGCGCTATGGCAGCTCTGCACTGCTCAGCTGAGCTTCCATGGTTGCGCCATAGCGCAGCATTTTGGCTCAGCCTCTCCTTCCTGGTTGCGCCGGTGGCGCAGTATGTGCGATATTGAGACGTTGGTTGCTTGCGCAATTTGCTCTGCTCCATGTTTGAATATCGCACCTGTTGCGCATTTGCGCAACGGGTTTGTGCTTGCTCCTGCTGTTGCGCTACTTTTGAGCGCAGTTTGAATATCTGGGCCCTTGTATCATAGAGCTATTAGATTCATTACAGATCTTCCCTCCAGCACCCATCATTGCTCTCTCTCCAATGCAGTCAGTTGGACATCCCTGCAACATAGAAGAAACAAAATGCTGCTGTCTGGATCTATAAAGCTCTGACAAACAAACTCCTTCCTACATCTCAGATTGTTTCAACCGGATCACATCCAGGCCTTACACCCTAAGGATCAATAAACTCATCATGCTGAAGATTCCTATCACCTGCACCCGGTATGGAAGGGCTGCAATCAGCTACTCCCTAGCACTTATCTGGAATTCTCTTCAAAAGACCTTGAAATTGGATACCCTCATTCCTTTAACATCCTTCAAAAAACTGTACACTAGTCTATTCCCAGAATCATGCAATTGCTTCCATAAGGCCTAGTCCTCTCACACCCCCTCCTTCCCCTACCCCTTTTTATACTACCCCCTATTTCTTTATTGTCCTTCTAGCTTGTTCTCTAACCTACTTCGTACAAAAATGGCCCCCCAAATCCCATTACCCTAGCTTTATCCCTACAATACTGTTTGTTTCTTTCCTTTTAATATGATCTAGGTCCAATGTCATTTTGCCTTGTATGTATGTAAATATTTGTACACCTGTCTCATTCATAAATCTTTGTATTTGTGTTCATTCAGTACCATGTTTTTGTGTAAAATTTGTAACCTTATATTGTTATGACCACTCAGGTCCATCTTGTAATGAGCTATGCTCAATGATGTTCGCCTGAATAAATAAAGATTTTGATTGATTGATTGACAATACAGACAGTTTCAATGTAATCACTTCTGTGTAGTATAGCCTCAGCCTGCCTTTGCTAACCAACAGAGAGTTACTCTTCTTACTCTGTGCAATTGCAAGCCACTTAGTGCCACCACCACCAGTGTCGCCAAAATTGAAATTATGTGAAAAAAAGAGGTGGCATGTAAAAAGTTTCTTGGGCATGTACTTTTATTGCTTACATGCCCCAATGGGCATGTACTTTTTTTCAAGAATTTCATACCCTGTGTGTCACACATTTTGCCCATTTGTTACACGTACTGTCACACATTTGAGTGATGAAAGGTTGAGAGGTATGTACCTGAACACTGCTAGAACACATCATATTGTTGTATTTGGTGGCAGTGTGTTGCTCCAAACTAGTTAAGTCTGAGCTGTCAGAGAGGTACCTCTTGATCGTGATTTGGTTGTAATTGTAATCGAAAATAAGCATAGAAAGGAGGTCACCTTTTCCTTCCAGTTCAGTGGCAGCAGTGCAATTCGATACCTGTGGGTGCTTCACAGACTTGAACACTGCTAGACCATATCATATGGTCTACGGGTATGGTCTTCTGTGACAGTATGTTCCTGTCGGAGCCTGTACCAGAGGTACAGAACCTCTTTGTGGGTGGGAAGGAAGGAAGGTCAGCTGTGTCTCTGGCACAGTGACCATAAAAAGCTGCCTAGTGAAGTTCAAGAGTTTAAACAGGTTTTTCTTCCAAATGTAGCATTCTGTAATAATGGATAAGATACTGTGAAAAAGTAAGGTAATAAAGTCAGAGAGGATTCTGGTTGATCGGGTCCCCCATCATTTAGAGATGAAAAAGTATGCTGCAGTATAATTTATTGATATTTCTAGGATAACAAGTTCAAGGCCCCACAGTTTTCAGGCTTTTTATTTGACCTTGGAAGTCACTTTCAACAAGTGAAAGGTGCCAATCTATGATAATAACATAGAATTTGATGTCAAAAGGCCCAGCAGCCCATCTAGTCTGCTCACCCTTCCTAATTCTCCTGAGCTGGCCCTTGTGACCATTCTTATTCCACCCTCTCCCCTTACAGTTTTCCACATCTACTGCCATTACTATGGTCTTGTGTTTGTCCTACCCTTCTTTCAGTCCCTCTCCACTGCCTTGGCAGATATCAGTTCCTCTGGCAGTCTGTTTCACTTATCCATCACAACCACTCATACTGTGAAAAAGTACTTCTGGACATCCTTCTTGAATCTTCTCTCAGCCAGTTATAGTGAGTCTCCCACATACGATGTTCGTGCTGGCTCCAGAACCTTGCATGCAGTGCAGTTTTTATCAATAGGCTAAGTAGGCTGCAGCGTAGGGGTGCCAGCTGTTAAGGGGCACCTGAGAAATGAGTGGCACTAAAAAAATTTGGCTGGCTCAGTAGCTCTGGGCGTCGCCTCCCCACCCCCGGAACTCAGTGTCAGTCTGTCCTCCTCCAAGAACTCAATGTTAGTTTGGAGTTAGTTTGTGCCCTCCCCACAACTCAGTTTGTCTTGCCGCCCCCCAGACAGACCAGATCAGTCCAGTCAGCGGCATGCACTGATTTTAAAATCAGTGTGTGCTCACTGCATGTGCACCGACACCCATGCCAAATTGATGAAGAGAGCAGCTGGAGAACGCTTGCTGGGCAGGTGGGTAAGGCATGGTGCACACCACATGAGTCCTGGACATCATCATTGACTGATCGACAACAGTACTAGCAGTAGGGGTGCCAGCGTCTGCACACTAGAAAGTCAAGAGAAGGCACTCACAGCTAGGTCTGAGTGGAGGATGGAGTGGGAGTACGGCGGTCAGCGTGGGTTAGGATACAGTCCAGAGACTGGACCTGTCATGACTGTCGGTCAAGTTCTTCTTGCTTGGAGTCAGCATCATGTGTGTGACTGTCCCCGGCCACCCCACATCTGACCCACCGGCAGCTGCCACGGCCGACTGGCGAGACTACTCGAGTGTCCGAGACAGCGAAGCTCATTAGTGCCGAATGCCTTCAAGGGACGAATGAACAAGAGGAGAGACTGCACCAAACCAGACCTGAGATGGTGGTGAGACAGAGACCAGGTTACACCGGCACCTGGCAACAGTGAATGTGAGTGAGATTTATGATGACCACCACAGTCAGTAGTCCAAACAATTGTCTGAAGAGGAATGTGGTCCAGACTGAAACCTATGGGGTGGCAGGCCAGGCTGCCCTGACTAAACAAAGTTTTTGGGGAGAGAGCTTCGGTTCAGGCTTACTTAGCTTGGGCCTAGCTTGGGGACACTGACAGTGACTTGCCTTTAATTTCCCACTTATTGTCTGCATTCTCTGTCGACAAAAATATAAATGTAGTCAGCCAGCCTCTTTGTGAAAAAAGGCCAAATTAATGAATATGTGCAACCAGGAATTATAAAAAATGAAGTGAGTCTGACTCTGTGTGTGTAGTAGGTAGTGGCAATTCATTTTTTACACTCCCTCATGTAATGTCAGTGTCACAGACTCACATTCTGAATTAACCTTGCAGAGCTCAGCTCTTATGGTTTATGGACATCAGAGATCACATACTGTAACTCTGGAGTGTAAAGACTGCTAATATAACACATTGTCTCCTATGCATTATTCTCTAATTTCTGAACACCACAAATAATGGTCTATATTTATTTTCTAGGACTGGACAATAGTAACTGTTGGGCTGGCAATATATCCTAGACATAAGAGTAATGAGCTGTGAATTAGCTTGGTACACCCAGCAGACCTGGGTTTGATTCACATATCCTCCAGCTCCACTTGCATATTGTGTGACCCTGGCAAGTCACTTAACCACCCCAACAATACTGCTAGGTCACCCCTAAAAACAGGCACTGTGTCTAGTGGTCCTTACCTGATTACCAAAGAATAAGAAAACAAACAAAAAAATTATTCAGAATATTTATACAAAAATAGTAAACAACAAAAAGCTTTAAAAAGAACTTGTTAGCCTCTCTGGTAGCTATGGCTAGTCCTTTGGTCCTTGCAGTCATCACTCCCAAGTCCTCCCATGCAATCGTATGTTGATAAATCTCCTGCCAGTGTCTTTCTTGCTAGCACCTTCTCACTTGCCAATAACTTCTTCTACAAGCCCCTTCCCACCCTCTCACCCTAACTTGACTCCATCTTGCTCCAAATGGCCATCTTAGTAAAGTAGGGGGCCTAGGACCCCACCTCTCTGCCCTTATTTATAATGAGGAATAGTACAGACTGTTTATTCTGGTTGTTCAGTAGTCCCCATCCCAAACCTGCAGCACTCTGCCATCTTTCTTCGAAGCTCACAGACAAAAACAGAAGTGGGAGAGGTCCCAGAAATGGCTTGGTGCAGCAGATAGCCTTGACCCTGGGCAAAGACTAAACACTATAAAGAATGCATGTCTGCATTCTGCAGGTGGATGTATTTCATTACATAAATTCAGAAAGTGCTAATCATTGCAGGAATAAACCAAATTATGCTGCTTGGTGAGATAAACACACCGCAGCATTTCACCTCGCTTGAAGGCTTCAACTAGGAGCAATGTGCAGTTTATTGGAACAGCCTTTTATACTCAAACTTTTAATGGTGCAGTACATTCTTAGCATTCTTTGGACTGCAGAATATATAGGTATCCCCATCTCCTCGTGTACTAGTCACAGGGTGGGAAAGTAATATGTTTTTCCATTAATTGTCTTTACAGTGACGGCAGTATTCTGTCTGTTTTAAATGTGGGTTCCTGCATGGGATTTTGTCTACTGTTATTTTTTATTAAAATGACAATAAACAGAAAGTACAAAAAGTCAGTATTCTAATTGTTTAAGTGTTCTTTGTGAATATGTTGTTGCCATCCTCTGAACTGAGCCATGTTTGTGGGGGCTGAAGTTTTCAGCCTAGGCACCATGTAAGTTAATGCAGCACTGCTTGCATGGTACTCAGATGCAGACAAACCAGGGATTTTACAGAGGGAGGATCCTCTTCTACTGCTGATTCCCTTCCGATGTAACCCAGCATCCTGATCACCTTCCTTGCTGCCTTGTTGCACTTTGTCACCGATTTCAGACTGACTGATATTATTACTCCAGATTCTTTTCCTCTGTGTGCTTTTATCACTATCTCCCATGTCAGGTATTGTGCTTTTAGGTTTTGTTTCTGATGTGATTTTTTTTGCATTTCATTTCAATTGCCAAATCTTGGACCATTTCTCCAGCCTTCCCGGTCCCTCGCTGTCTACCCTTCCACAAACCTTATTATCATCTACGAAGAGGCATCTTGCCCTGAACACTCAGCAGTATATCACAGAGGCATACGTTAAGGAGGACAGGGTCCCCTCCGGGTCCGGAAAGCCTTAAAGTTCCTATTTGTTACCCTTTAACATTAAAGACTTCCCTGTTCACCACCACCTCTGCATTCTCTCCCTCAGCTACTTTTCCACCCATGTTACTATCCTTTGTTCTAATCCCAGATCCCTCAGTTTCTTGACTAGTCTCCTGATTGAACTCTAGGTACAGTATGTCAGCTGCCTATCCTTTGTCAGCCACTCTAGTCATCCAGTTGAAGAACTCAATCAGGTTCATCTGACATGGCCTGCCTTGTGTGAACCTGTGCTGGTTGTCATCCTGTAGCCTCTTGGCGTGTGAACGCCAACCAGTTTCTCTCTTAGTGTTACTTTTAGCATTTTCCTATTATGGACATCAGGCTGCAGGAATGAAGTCACCTGGCTTCTTCTTCTGGCAGCTTGGCTTCAATTCCAAGAAATGCAGAGTTATGCATATTGGAGCCAAGAATCCTAGGACAGAGTACTACCTGGGTGGAGTCCAACTATCTGCATCAGAGGAGGAGAAGAACCGGGGAGTGTAGATCACTAGTGACCTGAAGCACTCCAGGCAGTGCAAGAAAGCAGCAGCAAAGGCAAACAAGATGCTGGGATGCATATCTAGGGGGATCAGTAGTAGGAAAGAGGAGGTTATACTGCCCTTGTACAGGTCACTGGTAAGGCCGCATTTAGAGTATGGAGTTCAGTATTGGTGCCTGCACCTTAAAAAGGATGTTAACCTGCTGCAGAAGGTCCAGAGGAGGGCTACAAAGATGATAGCTGGTCAGCGGGGTAAAGCATACGAGGAGAGGTGGAAGACATTGAATATGTACTCCCTGGAAGACAGGAGAGAGAGAGAGGGGGGACATGATTGTGACCTTCAAGCACTTGAAAGGGATAAATAAGGTTGATAAGGAGAGTCTCTTTGTAATCCCTTTGCAAATGGGGGTTCCTAAAAATGCCAGCTTGGGCCTACCAAGCCCTGTCATTCTGTTCTGCTGATGTCTCCCAGGCTTCACCCGATATCCTGCCACCAAGTTTCTGGTCCCACAGGTCTTGTTTGCTCCTCTAGTGCCTGCACTGCTGCCAGAATGAAAATTAGGCCCCTCGGGGCTTAAAAAAATGCCACTCGAGAGCACCCATATAAAAGGTGCTGCCTCCAGGGCAGCAGAAATTGCATTGTGAGTGCCCATGTTAAAAGTGCTGCCTCCAGGGCAGCAGGACTCGCAATGGCACAAAATGTGATTTCAATTGAACTGCTCGTTTTGCGGTCATCCTGGAGACTGTGCTGTGGGTCTCAGGATCCCTTCCACCACTGGGACTCGTGACCATGGACAGCCTGCTGGGGGGGGTCGCTTGTATGAAAATTAAAGGAGTTTGACCGGGGCTGTATTTAAATATGCCTGAGCCAGGCCCCAGTCATCTGTATACAGCATAACTGAGTGTTTGGCTGAACCCAGGGTAGCCATAATCGACTTTGGCCAAAAAAGAGAGACATTAAGTGTTTTAAATATTGTAAACTGTTGCTGCGTATGGGAGATGTATTTTACATGTGGGGGAGAGTGTTTTAAATTAAAATAAATGCTTTTCCTGGATTATCCAGCATTTGGGACTCTTAGTGTCAGCCTGTCAGCTGCTGCAGGAGTTTGCTATGTGCAGTAGTGACAGGAAATGATCAGAGCCACATTCTTCATCTGTGCAGCGACTGCAAGTACAATCTCTGAGCTACTGAACTATGGGGCATTGGGGCAAATAATTATTTCTTTCTGGCTACACCAGGGTATTATTCAGGACTGTATCTGATCTGCAATAAGGGACAGTGGGTTAAGCAGCCATTGCCAGCAGCCACAGCCAATCAGAAAGCTAGAAGAATAAAACCAGGACTTGTGGGACATTCACTACACCTCATGGGTAACCACCCAAGTGCTCATGGGGACTAACAGGGACATCATTTTAGGCACCAATTCATCAAACCAGTTGTGCCACAAGTGTTCTGATTGACAGGTCCCTCAGCCATTTAGAGATCTGTCACCTCATCTTCTCTGCCACTCAGGAGTTGAACAAGGAGCCCTATAAGAGACAGTGTTTGCCAGGATTTGATCATATTTCTGCCAGGGTGAGAAGAGGAGAGCAGACTCCAGCCTGCTGGGAGCCCCCTACAGGGGTGGGGGCTCAGGCCCCTGCCATGCTTCCAGGCCTGGGCCACTTAGCTATGCCCCTGCAGTCATCGGGGGGTGTTTGTTATTTTCTAGATCCAGTTCAAAAGTAAATGTAGTGTTCTGCAATTGCTAGTCTGGAGATTGCCAGATATGTCCTCCAGAGGCTAGCCCTCCCTCCCACCTCGAAGAAAGATGTGGAAAAGGAGACCATCTACCATGCCTCAGCTGTGAGAGCTGAAGAAGAATTTCAGGATGCCTTCAATGCGGATACGACCGTGGAGGACCTGGTGAGTACCTTGTACCCCCGCTGGTGAGGGAGAAGCTTCTAAAGTAATCTTGGGGGCCTCAAGCCCCACTACTAGATATGTTCTGCCGATTCTGGGATCTTGAGCTATCAGTCTGGAGCATTGACCTCATCAGAGACTGTAGTGTTAAAAATGGTTGGATGTGTCTTGTCTGCTGCCCAAATGGCTAAAATGCAGGTGCAGCAAGATGTCTTGATAGTGAATCTTATAACTGTGTTGTAATTTGTTATTACCCTATGGGTTAGCGTCCTGCCTTCGTTGAGCTGACTGCAAGCCATTTGCCACTTCATGGGACAGGAGGCCCTGGAGCATATTGTGTTTGATTTATTCTGAAGAGAATTTACCTCTGTCTTACCCGGATTTTGTCTGAGAGCGCTTGCCATAAGTGTATAATGTCTAGACGTGCTGGATGTGACTCCATATAACTGAATATTGGATGCTTGATAAAAATGTTGCTGTCTGCTTATACTGGATGGATGCCTTTTTGGTGTGTAAATGTACTGGACGTGACCTCATTTCAAGGGAATTCAGATGCTTGATAAAAGTATCGTTTTTCTGACTACTGTATATTGAATGGGACTTTCAAATATTGTGCTGAATGTTCAGGATGTTAAATCCAAGTAGCTGGTCCTGAAATGTTCGAATTCTGTAAATGCAGGGCAGTCCCGTCTTTCTGGAATGTGCAGGGCAATCCCTGTCTCTTTGTGACCAGCAGGTCAATTCCTGTTAATTCTGCTAAATGCAGGGCAATCTCCTGCCTTTATTGTACATGGCGCTCTGCAGTCATTGCAGGAACCATTCTCCAAGTTTGCCCCTCCCTCAAATCATTAGCCGCCAACTCGACCAGCTGCAACATCCACCAGGCCTGCAACATCTAGGACTGTGGTATCTGGGTGTCCAGTATGGTATGAGATTGCGGGGTTTCATATTGTTCTGGGATTGGTACCAGTGTGGAAAAATAATAATTGTTCACAGTATGTAATATCTGATTAGTCAGCAGCTAGATAGCCAGGGCTCGGGTATCGTGTCGAATTGAGAAATGTGATTGCCTGTAGTCTAGGAGTATGTAGCCACCCAGCTGGAGGGTTCACCAGCAAAACACCAATCGAAACTGTACATATGTAAATAGTAATCAAATACTCTGTACTCCACATCCCCATTGCTAACTTCTTATATCCCTAAATAAATATCTTGTTATTAACATATTTGGTGTGAGCATATTATTAGAGAGTCTTAAGTACAAAATGCAAAGTATTGAAATGTGGGGAAATGCTTATTAGGGCATGTCTGGGAAGGTAAATGGTTATAGTGGGTGGTATAGCATCTCAGGAGGCTATACCCATTACCAGCTTAGCCACATAAAGCACCCTGAGTGGAGGTACTGCACAAAGGTTTTAAAATATGGTCATCTGTTAATGAACCCAACCCCTCTTAGCCTATGTCCAGGGTAGTAGGCAGGGGTGTGACACTGGGGGATAGCACCACCCAGGGGTTACATCTTTAAACTGAGTGGCAACCATAACACGAGGGAGCACAGTCTTAAGCTGGAGAGTGGGAGGTTTAGGAGGGAGATCAGGAAGCACTTCTTCACAGAGAGGGTGGTAGACACTTGGAATGCACTGCCAGAAGAGGTAATCTCATTGAAGACGGTGGGCAGCTTTAAGAGAAGCTGAGACAGGTATAGGGGGAGGGTAAGGGTCATGGGTAGGGAAGATAGGAGGAGTGGGGAGAGGGGTCAGGGACAGTAGTTCAAGCTGTGGACCCTGCAACACGAGCAGACTTGATAGACCAAATGGCCTTCTTCTACTGGCTTCTTCGCATGTTCGTATATTCCTGATGCTTTTATGCAGATGAACTACATTGGTAGTCCTCCAACCCCTTGCCACCCCGGTGTTAGAGAGCAGTTGCATATGTCATCTATAGGTGCTGCTATTTCCTCTGCCATTTTTTTAAAGATCAAATACAAATATATTTTAAAAATTAACCATTTTTCCTAATACAAGGATGACCAAGCTTATAAATTACAAATAAACTGCAGGAATTGACATTTCTTACATATAAATGTTATTTTATTGTCACTCTAATTTGATGGTTTGACAGACCATATGGTGAAATCTTGGGTGGGCGTTAAATCACATTATTTTTCCTCGGGGTCCAGGCAGCTTAGTATACACACAGTACATCAGATTTTAAAATGGCAAAAAACAGTTGTCACTTCAAACAGCATGAAATATACTGTATTAAATATCTAGTAGCTTTCACAAGCTAATCTGCAAAACTTTCGGGGCAATATTAAACATGAGAAGGGATGCCCAAATGTCATTGTAACCCCTCCCTTCCTGCCCCGTCTAGGGGTATACTTAATAACATCACAGATGGTCTGGGCAGAAAGGAGCACTCCCAAAGCGTTAACATACGAGACATTGCATTTTCTGGGCCAGGGAAGATGGATGGTCCCTACCTGATGCTGTCTTCAAGCTGCTGCATTACCTCTTCATTTTCAGCAATGGATCCACTCCCCGAACCTACCAACCAGATCTGGACCTCCCTCTTCTCTCTCAAAGATCCCGTGAAGCCCCGGCATCCCCAGAGGCTGGATTCTTTCCCCTAGAATACAAACTCATGGCAGAATTAATCAGACTGCAAAAATGAAGAGGGAAACAAAAAGTTAATTTCATTAAAACTCCTCTCTTTAATTAAATAAAGCATGGACCACTGCTTTCTCCCCAAATGACTTTATTGTCACCTGCATGGCAAATTATTCCAGCTATACAGGGAGCATCATTCCTTTACAGCGAATACTTAATCAGCTCTATGGGCCTATAACTATTTCCACGATACAGCTGGACCTCTCAAACAGCAGAGGCACAGTATTAGCAGACACCAAAAGGAGTATTTTTCTTACTCTTCTTGTCTCAGGTGTTCTACCAAAAGCCCTGGAACCCAGATCCCTGCAAACTCCTGGCATATGAAGATTTGGTAAGCCAAGTCTTCCTTTACTTCTGTTTTCACTGGGTCCCTTTACTGGCTGTGGTCATCCCACCTGACACTGGCGTGGAAAAGCAGGCTGCCCTTCCCACCTGGACTCTGCAGAGCCCTCCCAGTCCTGGCAACCTGGGAAAACACCAACTGGGCTTCCAAAAGGGCTTCTAGATCCTATCAGGTGGGCTTACAAAGCCTCCTGGCCCCCTCGACGCAAAACCTGGCTACCTGGTCCCTCGCCGAGTGCCATATCCCTACTTCTCGTGGGCCATGGCGCATAACCGACCTGACTGCTCTTAATTTGGTGGGGGTGGGTCCCCACTGCCTTCCTGGACCGCCGAGCTCCCTCATTTGCCCACCTATCCTGGTCCTGGTTCTACTCTCTAGCCCCCCCCAGCCCTGGGCCTGCTGCCTGGGCTGGAAAGGCACCAGATCTTTCCTGTACGCTCCCTTATATACCCTATGTGCTGCTCCCTTGAGACGTTCAAAGCACTAGCCCCAGAGCACTAAACCCATTTCCTAGCTCTTGGGGGGGGTAGAAGGGGGAAAGGGGTGCCTAAATGTGGGAATATAAGCCCCACTTTTGCAGTGGGCTTACACTCTTCCCCCACCCAGGAAATCATTCCCTCCTAGGAGTGATGGCAAAGGTCCAATGATGGTCCACTCCCATCTGGCTGAGTATGCGCACTTCTCAGCACTTTGGTGGCAAACACACCATGTCTGGCCACCTGACACCACCCAGCCTACCTACCTAGCTCAAAACTATAACCTAAAACCTAATTCCTAAACCCTACCTGTGCCAGGAGATAGATCTAAAGTGCTAGTCACAATAATAATTATTTCTTTTTTAAACAGTAACAACAATCACTTTTTTGTAATGATTATGCATTTCTAAAAGATTTGTCTTTAAGCTTTGGCTAAACATTAATGAGGTAGTAGACAGTCCCCGTAGATACCTCCCACCAAAATTTTAAAACAAGTTTCTCCGTGTACAAAACCCCAGTCCATACGCTCACTCATGCACACACACATATTCTCACACCAAACTCTCAGAAACATATTTTATCATGATATATAAAACAATAACTAACATTTTTTTCAATTTAAGAACTTGATCAATAAATGAGATTAGAATCACCACATCAGCTTGGTAGAGCAAGAGTCCTGGCACAGTCCAGAAGTTTTTTTTTTTTAGTCCCAGAGGCCTAGGTTGCAGGTTCCCAGCTGGAGGGAAATAATATGCTGGACCTGGCTTAGTGGTCCCCTCTCCAAACGAGACTCGGTCCAAAATGTAATACTTTGTCCGAGTCCCAGTTAAGTCCTGGACCATAGTGAAGTGTTTGTTTTTTTTTTCCCTCCTCTCCCCCGCAGTCCCCCTCTCTTCGGGAGACACTCTACGGCCTTTTCAGCCCTCGCTCACCTGCCTGTAGACCAGAGCAGTCCATCCCCCACGGAGCCTTGGTTTACCCCCCAGGCGGGGTACGGGGTGGGGGCCCTACACCCCGAGACTTACTGGAATTTCGTCGGGATGCTGTCTCTGGGCAGGCAGGGGCTTTGAGGGTCGGGGCCTAGTGCTCCGTCTACCGGGGAACCGCGAGGTGCTTTTTCCGGTGTTCTTACTCGCGACGTGCCGTGTCCCCTGACGTCAAGGCGCTGAGCGCCGACGTCTGGCACGTCACCCCCCTTCTTCCTGCCATCGGCCTTGCTGCGCCTCAGGTCTCCACCTGGGGACAGTCAAGCGCCGGGCTCTGGATCCCCTCCCGGAGGGCGGGCAGTCCCTGGGACGCTCAGCCCTCTCCCGGCCCGGCCCTCAGCTTCCCGGGCTCGTTCCCGAACCGGGTCGCTGGCGTCATAGCGGAAATCCAACCGCCGCGCAGGCGGCGGCTCATAGTGAAGTGTTTGAAGATGGTTAGTCCTGACCAAGTCCCTACACGGCACATCAACTGTGCCCTTTGGAACAGCTCCTGAGATGGGGCACTTCAACCTCCTGGACGGTTCTTCAGCCTTTCCAGTTGTTCTTTAAAAATCCAGTCCTCCCGCATCTCTTCAGTAATGTCCCAAATCCTTTCTGGCATGTATGGATAGTTCAAGTTCAAATATTCTACCCTCAGCCTCCTGTGAACCCATCTTTTGGCCTGGCTCCATTTGGGCAGGTCCCTCACAGTGGTTCTCCTTGCTTGTCCCATTGGTAGCCATATTCCTTGTCAATATTTAAAATTCAGTGTGTCACTTGGATTTAACCCATTCATCCGGATCCAGAGGGTCTTGGCCTGGATGGGAGGCTGTTGGGTGGAATCACCAAAGGTGATAACTGGGCAGTGGTAGGACCTAAGGATTGCCCTGACCACCATCAGAGACTGTAGTGTTAAAAATGGTTGGATGTATCTTGTCTGCTGCCCAAATGGCTAAAGCGCATGTGCAGCAAGATGTCTTGATAGTAAATCTTATAAATGTGTTGTAATTTGTCATTGCCCTATGGGTTAGGGTCCTGCCTTCGTGGAGCTGATTGCCAAGCCGCGTTTGCCACTTCATGGGACAGGAGGCCCTAGAGCATATTGTGTCTGATTTATTCTGAAGAGAATTTACCTCTGTCTTACCTGGATTTCATCTGAGCGCGCTTGCCATAAGTGTATAATGTCTCGACGTGCTGGATGAGACTATATGATATAGAGTATAAGAGTGGTGCAAGGTAGAGTTAGAAACTTCGGAGAGCTGTGTAGGCATATTTTGGAACTGGAACTGGCTGCCCACATATTTCTCCTCATTCAGCCCCTGGGATCCTGGGAGTCACTGGCTTGTCCACTGGCTGACACTGGTGCAGGTAGAGATTCAGGGCCATGCTCTAGGGTTTTGGTTTTGCTTCTGGCACCGAGACAGGCTTGAATTTGCTGGATTATGCCTGCAAGCTACTGCCAGACAGGGGCCATGATGAGGGTCCCTCGGGCCCTGGAGGACCCCAACCAGTTGTCCGAGGCCCTGCCCCTCCCACTGCCAGTGGGATAGCCGGTACCAGGTGGCAGAGAGCTGGGAGACATCTGTGCTCCCTGTCACCTTTGTCCCTTTCTGCTGCACCTGCACACCCTCTTCCACAGCCCACTATCACATCCAGGGATCTGCAATGTGTTTCGTCCACCTGGACACGTGTGCTTTCTCCCAGGGACGATCTCTCAAACCCTTCTGAATCTCTGTTGGCTGTTGACCACATGATGAATAAGCTGGCGGTGGAACTGGGAGCATATATCCCTCTATTTGACATGGGTGGACTACATAAACAGTAAGGGCATATTGGCAGCCTGGTTACTGCTTCTCCCACAAATCCACACCTCACACAACTTTCATGTTTCTTTCATTGTCCTCCAGCTTTCAAAAGCCAGGAAAGAAGCAAGGCTGGAACTGTAGTCAGGGGTTCCTCCTGAGGGGTTACTTCCACCCTCTCTGCACCTCCCCCTGCTACTACTTGCTGTCAATCCATAGGGATGCCTGCACTTGCTTTTCCTTCCCTCCCAGTCCCACAGTCACTTGAGCCGAACGGGTCTTTCACTCCAAAATAATGCAGCCCAGTTCACTTGCCTGCTTCTCCAATAATGCTCTCCCACAGTGAACTATTTTGCTCTGCTCGTTATTCTCTTTTCCTGATTTATTGCTGCTACTGGTCTCTGTCCCTCAGCTCACTCGAACAGGTCCCCAAGATGGTGCTTCCTCGTGTAGCTGCTATAGCTCATCTTGCCCATCCTCCAATCAGGACCTCTTCTGAGGGTAACATGACCAGCAAGCCACGCCACGCACACTAACCAGCAGGCCAGGCCTAATGCCTGCTCCAAGCCTACCCACAGTAATTTTAAAGGTGTGCAACAGGGCCCAACCAGGCCAGGAAGTCTGCACACTGTGGACTACAAGGCTCGGGTCCGGAGGTGATTTTGGGGTTCGGGAACATCCTCAGATCAGTAGCCCTCTGTGTAACCCTTCCCTTTCTGCCCCTTCTAGGGCCATACTTAAGAACATCACAGTTGGTCCGGGCAGAAAGAAAGGAGCACTCCCAAAGTGTTAACATATGAGACATTGCATTTTCTGGACCAGGGAAGATGGATAGTCCCTACCTGATGCTGTCTTCAAGCTGCTGCATTGCCTCTTCATTTTCAGCAATGGATCCGCTCCCTGAACCCACCAACCAGACCTGGACCACCCTCTTCTCTCTCAAAGGTCCCGTGAAGCCCCAGCATCCCCAGAAGCTGGATTCTTTCCCCTGGAGTACAAACTCGTGGCAGAATTAATCAGATTGCAAAAATGAAGAGGGAAACAAAAGATTTCATTTAATTAAAACTCCCTCTTTACAATCAAATAAAGCATGAACCACTGCTTTCTCTCCAAATTACTTTATTGTCACCTGCATGGCAAATGATTCCAGCTATACAGGGGGCACCATTCCTTTGTAACAAATACTTAATCAGTTCCATGGGGATATAACTTGTTACACTATATGGCTGGACCTCTCAAACAGCAGAACCACAGTACTGTATTAGCGGACACCAAAAGGAGTCCTTTTCCTATTCTTTCTGTCTTGGTGTTCTACCCAAAACCCTGGGACTCAGATCCCTGCAATCGCCTGGCATATGAAGATCTGGTGAGCCAAGCCTTCCTTTCACTTCTGTTTTCACCAGGTCCCCTTTACGCTGGCTCTGGTCGTCCCCTCTGACACTGGCATGGAAAAGCGTGCTGCTCTTCCCACCTGGACCCCGGGTTGTTGGCCCATGCCCGCGAGTCATCCAGGATTTTTCCTGACAACCCATGCCCTGACCCATTTACCAACAGCTGGCTCTAAATGTCCTAAGCTGAGACCACTGTTACCCTGATCACTTGCCTCCACCTCAGTCTCCATGGCCTCCACTTTTCTCTGGGGTTGTACTGCTGTCACCACCTCCTCCCTACTGGGAATCCCTTCCAGGCCCACATCCCTCACAAACAGTTTCCTGGGCTTGAATTAAGCAGCAACAAGGGGACCACCCTCCAAGGCCTTAACACTTCTGTGGGTCCACAGCCAGCCCGGCCTTTAACTGGACTAGCGTCCCAGGACCTGTCCCTCCAAACAGGCCCCTTTTTTGGGTGGAATGCTCCACAGCTCCCTAGACCCCCCCCGAGGCCACCTTACCACACCAGGTGTGAGGGGAACCTCTGCCACCAGTTTCCCTCCTGAGAGGGCCCTGCAACAGCCCTCCCAACCCTGGCGACCTGGGAAAACACCATCTGGGCTTCCTAAAAAAGGCTCCTAAATCGTATTGGCTGGACTTGCTAAAGCCTTCCTAACACCCTAGCCCCCTTGATGCAAAACCTGGCTACCTGGTCTCCACTGGAGCTCCATACCCCCACTCGTCATCAGCCACGGTGCATAACCGACCTGACTGCACTTACTTTGGGGGGGGGTTCCCCCACTGGCCCTCCTGGACCACCGAGTTCCCTCATTTGCCCACCTATCCTGGTCCTGGTTCTTCTCTTCAGCCTCCCCTCCAGCCCCAGGCCTGCTTCCCTGGCTGGAAAGGCCCAGATACTTCCTGTACGCCTCCCTTATATACCCTATCTGCTGCCCCTTGAGGCATCCAGAGCACTAAACCCACTTCCTAGCTGGAGGGAGAAAGGGGTGCCTAACCATGGGAATATAAGCTCCACTTTGCAGGGGCTTACATCATCATGTCTTATCAATTATTTTTATGTTTGCCTGACTGACTTAGTTGCAGTTCTGCTTTGATTCACACCATTTGCTGAGGTTCTGCCATGCTCTCAATATTTATGAATTTTCTGTAATGGCTTCTCTTCATTCCAGAATTTGTACCACTGCTATTGTACCCTTTCAAAAAATGTACTTATGTCACGCTGCGCACCTCTTCCTAATTTGTAATTCTGACCTGTCCTCTGATAATGTTAAACCCTTATCATTTTTCCCAGAATGTACCCTTTTTCACCTTTTCAGTATTTTTCTTTACCTCTCCTCTATGAAAATTTGCATTTTTACTCCTGCACCCATCCAAATATGAACTCCATCTTCTGCATACTTCTCTCAAAATTAGTACTTAAGCCCACACCACCATATACTGTAAGTGTGCAGTTACCCCTGTACTCCTTCTAAATGTATGCCACTTGTACCACTCTGCAAATTTGTACTTGCATTCCTCCCAGAATTTGCACTTGCACCCCTGAAATCCTTCTGAAATTTTAACTTGCACCTCCAATATTTTCACCTGTAACCCTGCAATTATTTTGAAATTTCTACTGAAACCCATCCCTCCTTAAAATCGTACTTGATCCAGCATCCCTTTCAAAATTTGTTCTTGTACCTTACACCCTCTGAAAATTTGTACTTGTATCCTTGCACCCCTCCTAGATTTGTACTTGTAACTCTCCGAAAATGTGTACTTGCACCCCGTATCCCTCTCAGAATTTGTACTTGTACACCTACACCCCACCTAAAATTTGTACTTGCACCCTGTTGAAGTTGGCATCCCTCCAAAACTCTGTTTCCCTATCACCTGACATCTCTTAAACTGCACAAAGGGTTAAGGTGCAGACTTAGGGAGTAGTGTCTGAAAGGTACAGTACATATTTTGGAGTACTGTGGGGCAAAGTGTACTAATGCATGGAAGGATGTAGTGGTAGGTGTGTAAATTGTGTGAGGGTTGCAAGAGAAGGGATGCAGATTTTTGGCAATCTTGCAGATTTTGCCTTGTGCATAGGGAATTGGCTAAAAGTTTGGCAAAATGTGTGGCTTGTGGAATGAATTTTGAGATGGGTACAGGAGATGGGGTATAAATTCTGGGGTGAATGGACGTGGGGGAAACAGCTTAAAGAGTGTGGGGTAGGTGTGGGGTAGGTGTACACTTTAGAAGGTTCCAGGGGCACACATTTTGGGAAAGAGTAGTGTAGGAGGTACAGATGTTATGATGGGTGATGGTGGAGGAAACTTGTGGAAGGTTGCAGGTTTGGAAGAGCTGTACAGGGGAGGTTTAAGTCTTGGGGTATGGGTACAAATAGTTGGAGAAGTACTGTATATATGGTATAACATTTGGGACATGCACAGATGAGCACACATGTACAAATGTCACTGGGGTAGGGTGGGAATACAAATTGTGGGAGGGGTGTGAGGGGTGAGTGTGCACTGAGATAGGTGCAGGATAGAGTACAAATATAAACGGGAGGGGGCAGATTTAGGGAGGAATGCAGAATTTGTTGAGCCATGCAGCAGTATGGTACACAGTGTACACTTCAGGAGGTTTGTAGGGAGAATGGATATAGATTATAAGAGTGGTGCAAGGTAGAGTTAGAAACTTGGGAGAGCTGTGTGGGCATGTTTTTGAATTATTCTAAGGAGGGCAGAGTAGAGGTGTACATTTTTGTGTGATTACACATTTGGAAAAGGTACTAGAGTAGTAGTACACTTTTAGTGAGTGATGTGGAACGTCAGCAAAGTGGGTGAACCTGAAAAAGAATAAAAAAGAGGGAGTTGTGGTACATTCAGGGCTGTAAAGGGAATAGAAGAAATCAAAATTTACATTTTAATTATATAACTTTTTGTTTTTTGGGGGGGGGGGGCTTGAGATTATACTCAAAAGGTTGGTGATTCCCCCAGATGTTAATTCTGGGGGACTTCAATGTCTGGGCCGACGACAGATCTTCTAGGCTAGGTTATAACTTCCTCCAGATGATGTCATCTCTGAGACTGTCGCAAGAAGTTTCTTCCGTGACCCACCAGGATGGCCACATGTTGCACTTGGTCTTCTCACTTGGGCTTGAGATTAGTAACCTCAAGACTGAATGAGTCGTTGGACCAATCATTGCACAGTGGAGTTCTCATTCGGGTCCCTCAAAAGCCCTCCCCTGCTGGGAAGGTAAGCTACCACTCTTTGAGGGGTTTGACCTCGGAGGGATTTCTGGTGGTGGCAGATCTATCCAGTGTGAGTAGTGCATGTGTAGGGGGTGTGGGAGGCTGTTACCACCTGCAACAGGGTGATGTCGGCTGCATTTGACTCTCTCGCAGTGGTCTGTGATGACCCAAATCTTCTGACTTGAGGTCCCGTGTTTTTTGGGAGCTCAAGGCGATGAAGATTATGGGTCGGAGGTTAGAGCACTGCTGGCGGAGGTCTGGTCTAGACGTGGACAGACTGGCCCTGCGCTCTCATTATGATGAATATCGGGGGCAATCACCTGTAAGAAAGCAGAGTTCCTGTCCAGGGAGATTGCTGCCAGGAAGAATCGACCAACTGTGCTCTTTTGGACTGTGGACAGGCTGCAAAATCCAGCCTGTCTGCATCCGAAAAAAGTATTTTCTGACACTTTATGTGAAGAGTTTTCTCATTTCTTCTCAGATAGGGTGTCCACTATCCGGCAGGGCATTCCGCCAGTGTGCCACATGGTGGCTAACATTGATCGCCTTCGGCGTTCGGAGAGCACTCTGCCTAGTTGGGAGTAGTTTAAACCAGTGGAGGTGGCTGAGGTCATTGAGGTTGCCCTCGGGCTGAAGCACACATATTGTGAACTGGACTTGGTGCTGACGTGTTTTCTGATGAGATGTGTCAACTCCGTTGGCCCGGTCCTTGACTGTCCAGTGTTCTATCTCAGAGGGGATCTTTCTGCATGCCTTGAAGGAAGCTCTGGTTAGGTCTTTTCTTAAAACTATCGTTAGACCCTGATGTCATGGCGCATTATCAGAAAATTTCCAACCTCCCATTCTTAGGGAAGGTTGTTCAGAAAATTGTATGAGCAGATAGAGGAGCACCTTGTGACCTTTGACCTGTACAGACCCTCCAGTCAGGGTTTCAGGTGAGGCATATCACAGTAACCGCATCAGTACAGGTGCATAATGACCTCCTAAGGGCTCGAGATCGAGGAGAAGGGACAATTCTCGCTCTCCTTGACCTCTCTTCAGCATTTGACACGGTAGACCATTGTGTGTTGCTCAACTGCCTGAGGGAATTTTGTGGACTCACAGGCACTGGCATCTGCTGATTTGAGTCCTATCTCATGAACAGGAGGCAACGAACAGTAATGGGGAATTTCTCCTTCTCCCTTAGCCTCCTGATGTGTGGAGTACCTCAGGGTTCGGTCTTGTCACCGATGTTGTTTGCCATGTACATGCTGTCCCTGGGAGAGCTCATTAGGAAATACCGTTAGGGTTTTCATTGCTATGCCTATGATACCCAATTGTATCTTTCCTTTGCCCCAGGGACATCCAATGGAGTGGAAGTGCTAAATAAATGCCTTGCTGAGATCAGTGACTGGATGGCCTCCGGCTGGTTGCAGCTGAACCCCAATAAGACGGAGGTACTAGTGGTGGAATCGAACAGAAGTCATGATAGGAGGGTATCTGTCACAGATACCGGGTTATTCCTGGATTTCTGTGCCATCGAAGGCCTCCTCTAGTGTGCATGATCTTGGCGTGACCTTTGACAGTGGATTGACATTTGAAGTTCAGGTGTCATCCGTTGTCCGGACCAGCTTTTATCATCTTAGGGACATCGTCGGGATCAAGCTCCTAGTTCCGCCTGTGGACCTCCCCACTTTGGTGCATGCCTTTGTAACATCTAGGCTTGATTACTGTAATGCGCTGTACTTTGGGGACTCAGGAGGTACCCTCCACAGGCTGCAACTAATGTAGAATACAGCTGCCAGGATGCTGACGGGGCAGCCTAAATGCTGCCGCATCATCCTGGTGCGGCGTGAACTGCACTGGCTGCCGGTCAAGTGGAGGATCCTCTTTAAGGTGGGCTTGCTCACCTTTAAGTCCCTACATGGGCTGGGCCCTGGATACTTGTCTGACCTTCTGACACCCGCTGTCTCAGCCCGCTCCCCCCGTTCTTCCTCCAGGGGCCTCCTTGCAATTCCCAGGATGAGGCTAAAGACTGCCAGTGACAGCTTTTAGCATCGCCAGCCCATCCTGTGGAACTCGCTGCCACCAGCTGTAAGGGAGGCCCCTTTAGTGGAGGTATTTAAGGCCCACCTCAAGGCCCTCCTGTTTAGCCAAGCCTTCCCAGACACTGTCTGGTAGTATTAATTTCTGGGACTGCCTTTAATGATTACCGGATTTCAACTGTTTTATACTATCTGGCTTTATTTATCAGTTGTAACTCACCTCTCAGCTGCAATAACCAAATCTGGCCACCACAACCCAGTGTCGATTTTATAGCGCACACATGCAAATGAGGTGTGGCGCAATTTAATGACATGCTAATCGCCAATACGCGCTTTTGCATGGCTGATCGACTTGATTTGCGTCGGTTGAATATCGCGTATTGGCGCTTTAGCGCAATAGGGAAGGTCCGCCGAGCCGATGGCGCATGTTTCAGGCTGTGTGTCATACCGTACTGCGCATGCCCAGACAGGTTACGCAGGCGCTCGATCGCGCTTGCAGACCTGCTGAGCCGAAGTAGGCGCATTCTGCCATGGCCACCATTGTGCCAGTGGCGCCACAGCACTGGCACTATATAGCGCCTGTGGCACTTCTCGCGCGAGAGTCCACTGTGGCACTGGCGCCTGCTTAGCAGTCGCGCGAGGATGCCTATACATCCCAAGGCGCTGTGCGTAGCCTGGCGCCATTGCCGGACCTTGTGTATGCCCTCTGACCCCTGGCGCCTGTGGGCATGCCAATGTGTATCGTCCCTATTGCGCTGTCTGGTTACAGCGCCATGTAAAGTGATGGCGCTGTGCGAACAGCGCGATTGGAGCCTGTGCTGGTCTATTGCGCAACAACTCCACGTGGGGTCACAGCGCAGCGGGGCACCATATTGCCTGCTGTAAAGTTGGGGCCATGGCTCGGAGGAGGGCGGTGTCCTGGAGCCCAGTTGAAGTGGCCAACCTGGTGGCCCTAGTGGAGCCCCACTATGAGGGACTATATGGTGAGGCCCCTCACCGGACCTAGGGACCATGTTGGCAGCAAGTGGCCACTGACCTGGTGGGGGTCACTGGCCGGGCCGTCTGGCGGAGCAGTGCCGCACTGGTACAGTGATCTCCGCGGAGGACCCGGAACTGTTAACGCGGGCTGCGTTCCCAGTTGTGGCGGGGCCTGGTGCCTAGGCCACGTGAGTGTACCATCTATTCACCTATATCTCTGTGGGTGTGTGTGTGCCTGGGTGGCTGTGCATCGTGTGTCAGTGTGTGCAGCTGGCGATGGATGGTTATGGCTGTGTGGGCAGGCAGTCTTACTGGGGCAGGGGGCACTCTGCTTTTGAGTCACTGATGTTTGTCTCACCATATGTCTCCCACAGGCCGGATGGTGACGGCGCCGCCGACGCTGATGTGGGCCATGCCAGGGCCCCAGTGCCACAGGCCGCGGGCCCAGCGCAGCAGCAGTGCATCAGCAGCAGCAGCAGCGGCAGACAGAGCTGCTGGAGGAGTGTGAGTATCATTACGTCATGGATGCTATTGCATGCTGGGGCAGGACCACCAACCATGATGGACACAAATCAAATGGGAGGTCGTAGTTCACTCAGACGTAACACTAGGTGAGTCCCCACACTGGAGTACAGTGTACAGTTCCCGAAACAATAGCTGCGACGGACAGGGACTGGGTGGAGAGCGTCACAGGAGGGCGACATGGATGGTGCATGGATTGCATCACAAGTCCTATGCAGACAGGTTGACAGAACTGAACATGTACTCCTGGAGGGAGGAGGTGGTGGGATATGATGGGGACATACAAGTATTGTACAGGGGGAACAGAGTGCAGGAAACAATATTTGTCAGCGTAAAGGATGTTCCAGGACTAGAGGGCATGGGATGCAGTTGGAGGGCTGCTTAAGAGGAACATGCAAAGTGTTTCTTCACATAATGGGTGGTGGACGAGTGGAACACCCTGCAAGAGGATGTGGTGGGGCTGACTTGGTCACGGGATATCTGTATGTGGGTTCGCCATGAGGGACTTCTGGAGGTCAGGGTGAGGGGAACGGACTTATAGGACAAGAGAGTGATCGTACAGGCCAAATGGCCAGACTAGGTGTCCCATAGGCCCCTTATCTGCCGACACTGTCTATGTATCCATGTATGTAGGCGTGACACAGGTGACCTGCATCACAGTGCAGCATCACGACACGCCTGTGTATGCATCACAGGTGGTCCAGGCATGCACTGGGCACATAGCTGTGTAATGGCATCGCACCACGCTGCAACATCACATGACAGCCTAGTTTGTACTGTGATTGACGTGGGCAGTGTGTGTGGGCAGTGGTGATGGCTGGTGCCGCCTGTTTGTGTTGGCCTTGTGCATGTTCACTGTGGTGGGTGCATGCCATCACATGCAGCACATTGGGTTAGATAGGTTGCAGGTTGGTGGTGTTCAGGGTTGTGGTCAGTCTCAGCCATTGACTGTGTTCCCATTTTCCCAGGCCTCGTGTGCTTCAGCGCATGGCGACGATGTCCGGGCGCCTGACAGCTGGGTCATGACAACAGAGAGTTCCTGCAAGCCCTACAGCAACAGGGGAACGTGGCGGCACAGACATAGGAGGGGAAGACGGCAGGGAGGAGTAGGAGCCTGCTGGCCGTAGCCCACCTTTCAGTTGCCCTTCACCCATCCCTTTCACCCTGACTTCCTCTCTCAGTTTTTTTCCTCCCCTTGAACACCCCTGCCTTTTACCTGTCCCCCCAACTTGTACATAGTTTTACTGTATTTGTTACCTCTTTTGTTTCAATATAGATTTCTATTTTGGTACAACTGCTGTGTTGGTGTCTGCTTTGCAACTGGCTCTGGGTGCTCGTGTAGGGTGTACATGCCATCTGGGCTACTATGGTCCTGGCTATGTGTGTGTGTGTGTGTGTGTGTGTGTGTGTCCATGGGGAGGTATCACCAGCATAGCATTGCCTTTCTGTTGCTCTCGCCATCTGCTGCCACCCACTGCTGGGTGCACAGGGTGGGTCTGGGTGGTCTGCTTCTCTGCAGCATGGGGTTGACGTGTGGCACGGGGGGTGCATGGTGTTTCCTGCAGTGCCTGTCACTGCACATGAGCGGTGTCTTGGGGGCACGGTGCACGCTGTGCTGTGCGTACAGGGGGACTGATGTGCACTGTGGTTGTCAACCCCCTGGGTGTGGCACTCTCTGCCTGCCAGTGGTTGTGCTGGGGTGTCATGGCTCTGCTATGCTTTAGTTGGCTTGTCCCCATGGGCACGTGGATCATCCGTCCCACCCTCAGTGATGCTGTGCTTGGGTGTGCCAGTGTGGTGTGGGTTCTGCAGTGAGTTCCGGTGCCATGTGTGCATGGCTGGCGGTGGGCCCCAGCCTGCCTCCCTGGATGTGCAGTTCCATTGCTCTGGGGGCTGTGTTGCGCTATGGCAGCTCTGCACTGCTCAGCTGAGCTTCCATGGTTGCGCCATGGCGCAGCATTTTGGCTCAGCCTCTCCTACCTGGTTGCGCCATGGCGCAGTATGTGCGATATTGAGACGTTGGTTGCTTGCGCAATTTGCTCTGCTCCATGTTTGAATATCGCACCTGTTGCGCATTTGCGCAACGGGTTTGTGCTTGCTCCTGCTGTTGCGCTACTTTTGAGCGCAGTTTGAATATCTGGGCCCTTGTATCATAGAGCTATTAGATTCATTACAGATCTTCCCTCCAGCACCCATCATTGCTCTCTCTACAATGCAGTCAGTTGGACATCCCTGCAACATAGAAGAAACAAAAATGCTGCTGTCTGGATCTATAAAGCTCTGACAAACAAACTCCCTTCCTACATCTCAGATTGTTTCAACCGGATCACATCCAGGCCTTACACCCTAAGGATCAATAAACTCATCATGCTGAAGATTCCTATCACCTGCACCCGGTATGGAAGGGCTGCAATCAGCTACTCCCTAGCACTTATCTGGAATTCTCTTCAAAAGACCTTGAAATTGGATACCCTCATTCCTTTAACATCCTTCAAAAAACTGTACACTAGTCTATTCCCAGAATCATGCAATTGCTTCCATAAGGCCTAGTCCTCTCACACCCCCTCCTTCCCCTACCCCTTTTTATACTACCCCCTATTTCTTTATTGTCCTTCTAGCTTGTTCTCTAACCTACTTCGTACAAAAATGGCCCCCCAAATCCCATTACCCTAGCTTTATCCCTACAATACTGTTTGTTTCTTTCCTTTTAATATGATCTAGGTCCAATGTCATTTTGCCTTGTATGTATGTAAATATTTGTACACCTGTCTCATTCATAAATCTTTGTATTTGTGTTCATTCAGTACCATGTTTTTGTGTAAAATTTGTAACCTTATATTGTTATGACCACTCAGGTCCATCTTGTAAATGAGCTATGCTCAATGATGTTCGCCTGAATAAATAAAGATTTTGATTGATTGATTGACAATACAGACAGTTTCAATACTTAATCACTCTCTGTGTAGTATAGCCTCAGCCTGCCTTTGCTAACCAACAGAGAGTTACTCTTCTTACTCTGTGCAATTGCAAGCCACTTAGTGCCACCACCACCAGTGTCGCCAAAATTGAAATTATGTGAAAAAAAGAGGTGGCATGTAAAAAGTTTCTTGGGCATGTACTTTTATTGCTTACATGCCCCAATGGGCATGTACTTTTTTCAAGAATTTCATACCCTGTGTGTCACACATTTTGCCCATTTGTTACACGTACTGTCACACATTTGAGTGATGAAAGGTTGAGAGGTATGTACCTGAACACTGCTAGAACAACATCATATTGTTGTATTTGGTGGCAGTGTGTTGCTCCAAACTAGTTAAGTCTGAGCTGTCAGAGAGGTACCTCTTGATCGTGATTTGGTTGTAATTGTAATCGAAAATAAGCATAGAAAGGAGGTCACCTTTTCCTTCCAGTTCAGTGGCAGCAGTGCAATTCGATACCTGTGGGTGCTTCACAGACTTGAACACTGCTAGACCATATCATATGGTCTACGGGTATGGTCTTCAGACAGTATGTTCCTGTTTGAGCCTGTACCAGAGGTACAGAACCTCTTGTGGGTGGGAAGGAAGGAAGGTCAGCTGTGTCCTGGCACAGTGACCATAAAAGCTGCCTAGTGAAGTTCAAGAGTTTAAACAGGTTTTTCTTCCAAATGTAGCATTCTGTAATAATGGATAAGATACTGTGAAAAAGTAAGGTAATAAAGTCAGAGAGGATTCTGGTTGATCGGGTCCCCCATCATTTAGAGATGAAAAGTATGCTGTGCATAATTTATTGATATTCTCTAGGGATAACAAGTTCAAGGCCCGCCACAGTTTTCAGGCTTTTTATTTGACCTTGCGGAAGTCACTTTCTAACAAGTGAAAGGTGCCAATCTATGATAATAACATAGAATTTGATGTCAAAAGGCCCAGCAGCCCATCTAGTCTGCTCACCCTTCCTAATTCTCCTGAGCTGGCCCTTGTGACCATTCTTATTCCACCCTCTCCCCTTACAGTTTTCCACATCTACTGCCATTACTATGGTCTTGTGTTTGTCCTACCCTTCTTTCAGTCCTCTCCACTGCCTTGGCAGATATCAGTTCCTCTGGCAGTCTGTTTCACTTATCCATCACAACCACTCATACTGGAAAAGTACTTCTGGACATCCTTCTGAATCTCTTCTCAGCCAGTTATAGTGAGTCTCCCACATACGATGTTCTGCTGGCTCCAGAACCTTGCATGCAGTGCAGTTTTTATCAATAGGCTAAGTAGGCTGCAGCGTAGGGGTGCCAGCTGTTAAGGGGCACCTGAGAAATGAGTGGCACTAAAAATTTGGCTGGCTCAGTAGCTCTGGGCCGCTCCCCACCCCCGAACTCAGTGTCAGTCTGTCCTCCTCCAAGAACTCAATGTTAGTTTGGAGTTAGTTTGTGCCCTCCCCACAACTCAGTTTGTCTTGCCGCCCCCCCCAGACAGACCAGATCAGTCCAGTCAGCGGCATGCACTGATTTTAAAATCCAGTGTGTGCTCACTGCGCATGTGCACCCGACACCCATGCCAAATTGATGAAGAGAGCAGCTGGAGAACGCTTGCTGGGCAGGGTGGGTAAGGCATGGTGCACACCACATGAGTCCTGGACATCATCATTGACTGATCGACAACAGTACTAGCAGTAGGGGTGCCAGCGTCTGCCACACTAGAAAGTCAAGAGAGAGTAAGCACTCACAGCTAGGTCTGAGTGGAGGATGGAGTGGGAGTACGGCGGTCAGCGTGGGTTAGGATACAGTCCAGAGACTGGACCTGTCATGACTGTCGGTCAAGTTCTTCTTGCTTGGAGTCAGCATCATGTGTGTGACTGTCCCCGGCCACCCCACATCTGACCCACCGGCAGCTGCCACGGCCGACTGGCGAGACTACTCGAGTGTCCGAGACAGCGAAGCTCATTAGTGCCGAATGCCTTCAAGGGACGAATGAACAAGAGGAGAGACTGCACCAAACCAGACCTGAGATGGTGGGTGAGACAGAGACCAGGTTACACCGGCACCTGGCAACAGTGAATGTGAGTGAGATTTATGATGACCACCACAGTCAGTAGTCCAAACAATTGTCTGAAGAGGAATGTGGTCCAGACTGAAACCTAAGGGGGTGGCAGGGCCAGGCTGCCCTGACTAAACAAAGTTTTTGGGGGAGAGAGTGGCTTCGGTTCAGGCTTACTTAGCTTGGGCCTAGCTTGGGGACACTGACAGTGACTTGCCTTTAATTTCCCACTTATTGTCTGCATTCTCTGTCGACAAAAATATAAATGTAGTCAGCCAGCCTCTTTGTGAAAAAAGGCCAAATTAATGAATATGTGCAACCAGGAATTATAAAAAATGAAGTGAGTCTGACTCTGTGTGTGTAGTAGGTAGTGGCAATTCATTTTTTACACTCCCTCATGTAATGTCAGTGTCACAGACTCACATTCTGAATTAACCTTGCAGAGCTCAGCTCTTATGGTTTATGGACATCAGAGATCACATACTGTAACTCTGGAGTGTAAAGACTGCTAATATAACACATTGTCTCCTATGCATTATTCTCTAATTTCTGAACACCACAAATAATGGTCTATATTTATTTTCTAGGACTGGACAATAGTAACTGTTGGGCTGGCAATATATCCTAGACATAAGAGTAATGAGCTGTGAATTAGCTTGGTACACCCAGCAGACCTGGGTTTGATTCACATATCCTCCAGCTCCACTTGCATATTGTGTGACCCTGGCAAGTCACTTAACCACCCCAACAATACTGCTAGGTCACCCCTTAAAACAGGCACTGTGTCTAGTGGTCCTTACCTGATTACCAAAGAATAAGAAAACAAACAAAAAAATTATTCAGAATATTTATACAAAAATAGTAAACAACAAAAAGCTTTAAAAAGAACTTGTTAGCCCTCTCTGGGTAGCCATGGCTAGTCCTTTGGTCCTTGCAGTCATCACTCCCAAGTCCTCCCATGCAATCGTATGTTGATAAATCTCCTGCCAGTGTCTTTCTTGCTAGCACCTTCTCACTTGCCAATAACTTCTTCTACAAGCCCCTTCCCACCCTCTCACCCTAACTTGACTCCATCTTGCTCCAAATGGCCATCTTAGTAAAGTAGGGGGGCCTAGGACCCCACCCTCTGCCCTTATTTATAATGAGGAATAGTACAGACTGTTTATTCTGGTTGTTCAGTAGTCCCCATCCCAAACCTGCAGCACTCTGCCATCTTTCTTCAGAAGCTCACAGACAAAAACAGAAGTGGGGAGAGGTCCCAGAAATGGCTTGGTGCAGCAGATAGCCTTGACCCTGGGCAAAGACTACACACTATAAAGAATGCATGTCTGCATATTCTGCAGGTGGATGTATTTCATTACATAAATTCAGAAAGTGCTAATCATTGCAGGAATAAACCAAATTATGCTGCTTGGTGAGATAAACACACCGCAGCATTTCACCTCGCTTGAAGGCTTCAACTAGGAGCAATGTGCAGTTTATTGGAACAGCCTTTTATACTCAAACTTTTAATGGTGCAGTACATTCTTAGCATTCTTTGGACTGCAGAATATATAGGTATCCCCATCTCCTCGTGTACTAGTCACAGGGTGGGAAAGTAATATGTTTTTCCATTAATTGTCTTTACAGTGACGGCAGTATTCTGTCTGTTTTAAATGTGGGTTCCTGCATGGGATTTTGTCTACTGTTATTTTTTATTAAAATGACAATAAACAGAAAGTACAAAAAAAGTCAGTATTCTAATTGTTTAAGTGTTCTTTTGTGAATATGTTGTTGCCATCCTCTGAACTGAGCCATGTTTGGTGGGGGGGGGGGCTGAAGTTTTCAGCCTAGGGGCACCATGTAAGTTAATGCAGCACTGCTTGCATGGTACTCCAGATGCAGACAAACCAGGGATTTTTACAGAGGGAGGATCCCTCTTTCTACTGCTGATTCCCCTTCCGATGTAACCCAGCATCCTGATCACCTTCCTTGCTGCCTTGTTGCACTTTGTCACCGATTTCAGACTGACTGATATTATTACTTCCAGATTCTTTTCCTCTGCTGTGCTTTTTATCACTATCTCCCATGTCAGGTATTGCGTTTTTAGGTTTTGTTTCTGATGTGATTTTTTTTTGCATTTCATTTCAATTGCCAAATCTTGGACCATTTCTCCAGCCTTCCCGGGTCCCTCGCTGTCTACCCTTCCACAAACCTTATTATCATCTACGAAGAGGCATCTTGCCCTGAACACTCAGCAGTATATCACAGAGGCATACGTTAAGGAGGACAGGGTCCCCCCCCCCCCCGGTCCGAGCCTTAAAGTTCCCCATTTGTTACCCCTTTAACATTAAAGACTTCCCTGTTCACCACCACTCTGCATTCTCTCCCTCAGCTACTTTTCCACCCATGTTACTATCCTTTGTTCTAATCCCAGATCCCTCAGTTTCTTGACTAGTCTCCTGATTGAACTCTAGGTACAGTATGTCAGCTGCCTATCCTTTGTCAGCCACTCTAGTCATCCAGTTGAAGAACTCAATCAGGTTCATCTGACATGGCCTGCCTTGTGTGAACCTGTGCTGGTTGTCATCCTGTAGCCCCTTATGTCGAGAACGTCAACCAGTTTCTCTCTTAGTGTTACTTTTAGCATTTTCCCTATTATGGACATCAGGCTGCAGGAATGAAGTCACCTGGCTTCTTCTTCTGGCAGCTTGGCTTCAATTCCAAGAAATGCAGAGTTATGCATATTGGAGCCAAGAATCCTAGGACAGAGTACTACCTGGGTGGAGTCCAACTATCTGCATCAGAGGAGGAGAAGAACCGGGGAGTGTAGATCACTAGTGACCTGAAGCACTCCAGGCAGTGCAAGAAAGCAGCAGCAAAGGCAAACAAGATGCTGGGATGCATATCTAGGGGGATCAGTAGTAGGAAAGAGGAGGTTATACTGCCCTTGTACAGGTCACTGGTAAGGCCGCATTTAGAGTATGGAGTTCAGTATTGGTGCCTGCACCTTAAAAAGGATGTTAACCTGCTGCAGAAGGTCCAGAGGAGGGCTACAAAGATGATAGCTGGTCAGCGGGGTAAAGCATACGAGGAGAGGTGGAAGACATTGAATATGTACTCCTGGAAGACAGAGAGAGAGAGGGGACATGATTGTGACCTTCAAGCACTTGAAAGGGATAAATAAGGTTGATAAGGAGAGTCTTTGTAATCCCTTTGCAAATGGGGTTCCTAAAATGCCAGCTTGGGCCTACCAAGCCCTGTCATTCTGTTCTGCTGATGTCTCCCAGGCTTCACCCGATATCCTGCCACCAAGTTTCTGGTCCCACAGGTCTTGTTTGCTCCTCTAGTGCCTGCACTGCTGCCAGAATGAAAATTAGGCCCCTCGGGGCTTAAAAAAATGCCACTCGAGAGCACCCATATAAAAGGTGCTGCCTCCAGGGCAGCAGAAATTGCATTGTGAGTGCCCATGTTAAAAGTGCTGCCTCCAGGGCAGCAGGACTCGCAATGGCACAAAATGTGATTTCAATTGAACTGCTCGTTTTGCGGTCATCCTGGAGACTGTGCTGTGGGTCTCAGGATCCCTTCCACCTCATTGGGACTCGGTGACCATGGACAGCCTGCTGGGGGGGGTCGCTTGTATGAAAATTAAAGGAGTTTGACCGGGGCTGTATTTAAATATGCCTGAGCCAGGCCCCAGTCATCTGTATACAGCATAACTGAGTGTTTGGCTGAACCCAGGGTAGCCATAATCGACTTTGGCCAAAAAAGAGAGACATTAAGTGTTTTAAATATTGTAAACTGTTGCTGCGTATGGGAGATGTATTTTACATGTGGGGGAGAGTGTTTTAAATTAAAATAAATGCTTTTCCCTGGATTATCCAGCATTTTGGGACTCTTGTGTGTCAGCCTGTCAGCTGCTGCAGGGAGTTTGCTATGTGCAGTAGTGACAGGAAAATGATCAGAGCCACATTCTTCATCTGTGCAGCGACTGCAAGTACAATCTCTGAGCTACTGAACTATGGGGCATTGGGGCAAATAATTATTTCTTTCTGGCTACACCAGGGTATTATTCAGGACTGTATCTGATCTGCAATAAGGGACAGTGGGTTAAGCAGCCATTGCCAGCAGCCACAGCCAATCAGAAAGCTAGAAGAATAAAACCAGGACTTGTGGGACATTCACTACACCTCATGGGTAACCACCCAAGTGCTCATGGGGACTAACAGGGACATCATTTTAGGCACCAATTCATCAAACCAGTTGTACCACAAGTGTTCTGATTGACAGGTCCCTCAGCCATTTAGAGATCTGTCACCTCATCTTCTCTGCCACTCAGGAGTTGAACAAGGAGCCTATAAGAGACAGTGTTTGCCAGGATTTGATCATATTTCTGCCAGGGTGAGAAGAGGAGAGCAGACTCCAGCCTGCTGGGAGCCCCCTACAGGGGTGGGGGCTCAGGCCCCTGCCATGCTTCCAGGCCTGGGCCACTTAGCTATGCCCCTGCAGTCATCGGGGGGTGTTTGTTATTTTCTAGATCCAGTTCAAAAGTAAATGTAGTGTTCTGCAATTGCTAGTCTGGAGATTGCCAGATATGTCCTCCAGAGGCTAGCCCTCCCTCCCACCTCGAAGAAAGATGTGGAAAAGGAGACCATCTACCATGCCTCAGCTGTGAGAGAGCTGAAGAAGAATTTCAGGATGCCTTCAATTGCGGATACGACCCGTGGAGGACCTGAGTGAGTACCCTTGTACCCCCCCGGTGTGAGGGAGAAGCTTCTAAAGTAATCTTGGGGGCCTCAAGCCCCACTACTAGATATGTTCTGCCGATTCTGGGATCTTGGAGCTATCAGTCTGGGCTATTGACCTCATCAGAGACTGTAGTGTTAAAAATGGTTGGATGTGTCTTGTCTGCTGCCCAAATGGCTAAAATGCAGGTGCAGCAAGATGTCTTGATAGTGAATCTTATAACTGTGTTGTAATTTGTTATTACCCTATGGGTTAGCGTCCTGCCTTCGTTGAGCTGACTGCCAAGCCACGTTTGCCACTTCATGGGACAGGAGGCCCTGGAGCATATTGTGTTTGATTTATTCTGAAGAGAATTTACCTCTGTCTTACCCGGATTTTGTCTGAGAGCGCTTGCCATAAGTGTATAATGTCTAGACGTGCTGGATGTGACTCCATATAACTGAATATTGGATGCTTGATAAAAATGTTGCTGTCTGCTTATACTGGATGGATGCCTTTTTGGTGTGTAAATGTACTGGACGTGACCTCATTTCAAGGGAATTCAGATGCTTGATAAAAGTATCGTTTTTCTGACTACTGTATATTGAATGGGACTTTCAAATATTGTGCTGAATGTTCAGGATGTTAAATCCAAGTAGCTGGTCCTGAAATGTTCGGAATTCTGTAAATGCAGGGCAGTCCCTGTCTTTCTGGAATGTGCAGGGCAATCCCTGTCTCTTTGTGACCAGCAGGGTCAATTCCTGTTAATTCTGCTAAATGCAGGGCAATCTCTGCCTTTATTGTACATGGCGTCTGCAGTCATTGCAGGAACCATTCTCCAAGTTTGCCCCCTCCCTCAAATCATTAGCCGGCCAACTCGACCAGCTGCAACATCCACCAGGCCTGCAACATCTAGGACTGTGGTATCTGGGTGTCCAGTATGGTATGAGATTGCGGGGTTTCATATTGTTCTGGGATTGGTACCAGTGTGGGAAAAATAATAATTGTCTACAGTATGTAATATCTGATTAGTCAGCAGCTAGATAGCCAGGGCTCGGGGTATCGTGTCGAATTGAGAAATGTGATTGCCTGTAGTCTAGGAGTATGTAGCCACCCAGCTGGAGGGTTCACCAGCAAAACACCAATCGAAACTGTACATATGTAAATAGTAATCAAATACTCTGTACTCCACATCCCCATTGCTAACTTCTTATATCCCTAAATAAATATCTTGTTATTAACATATTTGGTGTGAGCATATTATTAGAGAGAGTCTTTAAGTACAAAATGCAAAGTATTGAAATGTGGGGAAATGCTTATTGGGGCATGTCTGGGGAAGGTAAATGGTTATAGTGGGTGGTATAGCATCTCAGGAGGCTATACCCATTACCAGCTTAGCCCACATAAAGCACCCTGAGTGGAGGTACTGCACAAAGGTTTTAAAATATGGTCATCTGTTAATGAACCCAACCCCTCTTAGCCTATGTCCAGGGTAGTAGGCAGGGGTGTGACACTGGGGGATAGCACCACCCAGGGGTTACATCTTTAAACTGAGTGGCAACCATAACACGAGGGAGCACAGTCTTAAGCTGGAGAGTGGGAGGTTTAGGAGGGAGATCAGGAAGCACTTCTTCACAGAGAGGGTGGTAGACACTTGGAATGCACTGCCAGAAGAGGTAATCTCATTGAAGACGGTGGGCAGCTTTAAGAGAAGCTGAGACAGGTATAGGGGGAGGGTAAGGGTCATGGGTAGGGAAGATAGGAGGAGTGGGGAGAGGGGTCAGGGACAGTAGTTCAAGCTGTGGACCCTGCAACACGAGCAGACTTGATAGACCAAATGGCCTTCTTCTACTGGCTTCTTCGCATGTTCGTATATTCCTGATGCTTTTATGCAGATGAACTACATTGGTAGTCCTCCAACCCCTTGCCACCCCGGTGTTAGAGAGCAGTTGCATATGTCATCTATAGGTGCTGCTATTTCCTCTGCCATTTTTTTAAAGATCAAATACAAATATATTTTAAAAATTAACCATTTTTTCCTAATACAAGGATGACCAAGCTTATAAATTACAAATAAACTGCAGGAATTGACATTTCTTACATATAAATGTTATTTTATTGTCACTCTAATTTGATGGTTTGACAGACCATATGGTGAAATCTTGGGTGGGCGTTAAATCACATTATTTTTCCTCGGGTCCAGGCAGCTTAGTATCACACAGTACATCAGATTTTAAAATGGCAAAAACAGTTGTCACTTCAAACAGCATGAAATATACTGTATTAAATATCTAGTAGCTTTCACAAGCTAATCTGCAAAACTTTCGGGCAATATTAAACATGAGAAGGGATGCCAAATGTCATTGTAACCCTCCCTTCCTGCCCCGCCTAGGGTATACTTAATAACATCACAGATGGTCTGGGCAGAAAGGAGCACTCCCAAAGCTGCTAACACAGAGACATTGCATTTTCTGGGCCAGGGAAGATGGATGGTCCTACCTGATGCTGTCTTCAAGCTGCTGCATTACCTCTTCATTTTCAGCAATGGATCCACTCCCCGAACCTACCAACCAGATCTGGACCTCCCTCTTCTCTCTCAAAGATCCCGTGAAGCCCCGGCATCCCCAGAGGCTGGATTCTTTCCCCTAGAATACAAACTCATGGCAGAATTAATCAGACTGCAAAAATGAAGAGGGAAACAAAAAAGTTAATTTCATTAAAACTCCCTCTCTTTAATTAAATAAAGCATGGACCACTGCTTTCTCCCCAAATGACTTTATTGTCACCTGCATGGCAAATTATTCCAGCTATACAGGGAGCATCATTCCTTTACAGCGAATACTTAATCAGCTCTATGGGCCTATAACTATTTCCACGATACAGCTGGACCTCTCAAACAGCAGAGGCACAGTATTAGCAGACACCAAAAGGAGTATTTTTCTTACTCTTCTTGTCTCAGGTGTTCTACCAAAAGCCCTGGAACCCAGATCCCTGCAAACTCCTGGCATATGAAGATTTGGTAAGCCAAGTCTTCCTTTTACTTCTGTTTTCACTGGGTCCCCTTTACGCTGGCTGTGGTCATCCCACCTGACACTGGCGTGGAAAAGCAGGCTGCCCTTCCCACCTGGACTTGCCAGAGCCCTCCCAGTCCTGGCAACCTGGGAAAACACCAACTGGGCTTCCTAAAAAGGGCTTCTAGATCCTATCAGGTGGGCTTGCTAAAGCCTCCCTGGCCCCTCCGACGCAAAACCTGGCTACCTGGTCCCTGCCGGAGTGCCATATCCCTACTTCTCGTGGGCCATGGCGCATAACCGACCTGACTGCTCTTAATTTGGTGGGGGGGGGTTCCCACTGCCTTCCTGGACCGCCGAGCTCCCTCATTTGCCCACCTATCCTGGTCCTGGTTCTACTCTCTAGCCCCCCAGCCCTGGGCCTGCTGCCTGGGCTGGAAAGAGCCTGATCTTTCTATGCAGCTCCCTTATATACCCTATGCTGCCCTTGGGACGTTCAAAGCACTAGCCCCAGAGCACTAAACCCATTTCCTAGCTCTTGGGGGGGTAGAAGGAAAGGTGCCTAAATGTGGAATATAAGCCCCACTCTTTGCAGTGTGGGCTTACACCTTCCCCACCCAGGAAATCATTCCTCCTAGGAGTGATGGCAAAGGTCCAATGATGGTCCACTCCCATCTGGCTGAGTATGCGCACTTCTCAGCACTTTGGTGGCAAACACACCATGTCTGGCCACCTGACACCACCCAGCCTACCTACCTAGCTCAAAACTATAACCTAAAACCTAATTCCTAAACCCTACCTGTGCCAGGAGATAGATCTAAAGTGCTAGTCACAATAATAATTATTTCTTTTTTAAACAGTAACAACAATCACTTTTTTGTAATGATTATGCATTTCTAAAAAGATTTGTCTTTAAGCTTTGGCTAAACATTAATGAGGTAGTAGACAGTCCCCGTAGATACCTCCCACCAAAATTTTAAAACAAGTTTCTCCGTGTACAAAACCCCAGTCCATACGCTCACTCATGCACACACACATATTCTCACACCAAACTCTCAGAAACATATTTTATCATGATATATAAAACAATAACTAACATTTTTTTCAATTTAAGAACTTGATCAATAAATGAGATTAGAATCACCACATCAGCTTGGTAGAGCAAGAGTCCTGGCACAGTCCAGAAGTGTTTTTTTTGTTTTTAGTCCCAGAGGCCTAGGTTGCAGGTTCCCAGCTGGAGGGAAATAATATGCTGGACCTGGCTTAGTGGTCCCCTCTCCAAACGAGACTCGGTCCAAAATGTAATACTTTGTCCGAGTCCCAGTTAAGTCCTGGACCATAGTGAAGTGTTTGTTTTTTTCCTCCTCTCCCCATGGTCCCCTCTCTTGGGAGACACTCTCGGCCTTTTCAGCCCTCGCTCACCTGCCTGTAGACCAGAGCAGTCCATCCCCACGGAGCCTTGGTTTACCCCCAGGCGGGTAATGCGGGTGGGGCCCCTACACCCGAGACTTACTGGAATTTACGTCGGGATGCTGTCTCTGGGCAGGCAGGAGAGCTTTAGTCGGGGCCTAGTGCTCCGTCTACCCGGGGGACGGTGCTTTCGGTGTTCTTACCATGACGTGCACGTGTCCCCTGACGTCAAAGGCGCTGGCGCCCGGCGTCTGGCACGTCACCCCTTCTTCCTGCCATCGGCCCTGCGCCTCAGGTCTCCACCTGGGGACAGTCAGCGCCGGAGCTCTGAATCCCCCCCTCCCCGGAGAGGGCCAGCGCAGTCCCTGGGACGCTCAAGCCCTCTCCCGGCCCGGCCCTCAGCTTCCCGGGCTCGTTCCCGAACCCGGGTCGCTGGCGTCGCAAGCGGAAATCCAACCGCTGCGCCGGCGGGCCGGCTCATAGTGAAGTGTTTGAAGATGGTTAGTCCTGACCAAGTCCCTATACGGCACATCAACTGTGCCCTTTGGAACAGCTCCTGAGATGGGGCACTTCAACCTCCTGGACGGTTCTTCAGCCTTTCCAGTTGTTCTTTAAAAATCCAGTCCTCCCGCATCTCTTCAGTAATGTCCCAAATCCTTTCTGGCATGTATGGATAGTTCAAGTTCAAATATTCTACCCTCAGCCTCCTGTAGAACCCATCTTTTGGCCTGGCTCCATTTGGGCAGGTCCCTCACAGTGGTTCTCCTTGCTTGTCCCATTGGTAGCCATATTCCTTGTCAATATTTAAAATTCAGTGTGTCACTTGATTTAACCCATTCATCCGGATCCAGAGGGTCTTGGCCTGGATGGGAGGTTGTTGGGTGGAATCACCAAAGGTGATAACTGGGCAGTGGTAGGACCTAAGGATTGCCCTGACCACCATCAGAGACTGTAGTGTTAAAAATGGTTGGATGTATCTTGTCTGCTGCCCAAATGGCTAAAGCGCATGTGCAGCAAGATGTCTTGATAGTAAATCTTATAAATGTGTTGTAATTTGTCATTGCCCTATGGGTTAGGGTCCTGCCTTCGTGGAGCTGATTGCCAAGCCGCGTTTGCCACTTCATGGGACAGGAGGCCCTAGAGCATATTGTGTCTGATTTATTCTGAAGAGAATTTACCTCTGTCTTACCTGGATTTCATCTGAGCGCGCTTGCCATAAGTGTATAATGTCTCGACGTGCTGGATGAGACTATATGATATAGAGTATAAGAGTGGTGCAAGGTAGAGTTAGAAACTTCGGAGAGCTGTGTAGGCATATTTTGGAACTGGAACTGGCTGCCCACATATTTCTCCTCATTCAGCCCCCTGGGATCCTGGGAGTCACTGGCTTGTCCACTGGCTGACACTGGTGCAGGTAGAGATTCAGGGCCATGCTCTAGGGTTTTGGTTTTGCTTCTGGCACCCGAGACAGGCTTGAATTTGCTGGATTATGCCTGCAAGCTACTGCCAGACAGGGGCCATGATGAGGGTCCCTCGGGCCCTGGAGGACCCCAACCAGTTGTCCGAGGCCCCTGCCCCTCCCACTGCCAGTGGGATAGCCGGTACCAGGTGGCAGAGAGCTGGGAAGACATCTGTGCTCCCTGTCACCTTTGTCCCTTTCTGCTGCACCTGCACACTCCTCTTCCACAGCCTCCACTATCACATCCAGGGATCTGCAATGTGTTTCGTCCACCTGGACACGTGTGCTTTCTCCCAGGGACGATCTCTCAAACCCTTCTGAATCTCTGTTGGCTGTTGACCACATGATGAATAAGCTGGCGGTGGAACTGGGAGCATATATCCCTCTATTTGACATGGGTGGACTACATAAACAGTAAGGGCATATTGGCAGCCTGGTTACTGCTTCTCCCACAAATCCACACCTCACACAACTTTCATGTTTCTTATTGTCCTCCAGCTTTCAAAAGCCAGGAAAGAAGCAAGGCTGGAACTGTAGTCAGGGGTTCCTCCTGAGGGGTTACTTCCACCCTCTCTGCACCTCCCCCTGCTACTACTTGCTGTCAATCCATAGGGATGCCTGCACTTGCTTTTCCTTCCCTCCCAGTCCCACAGTCACTTGAGCCGAACGGGTCTTTCACTCCAAAATAATGCAGCCCAGTTCACTTGCCTGCTTCTCCAATAATGCTCTCCCACAGTGAACTATTTTGCTCTGCTCTCGTTATTCTCTTTTCCTGATTTATTGCTGCTACTGGTCTCTGTCCCTCAGCTCACTCGAACAGGTCCCCCAAGATGGTGCTTCCTCGTGTAGCTGCTATAGCTCATCTTGCCCATCCTCCAATCAGGACCTCTTCTGAGGGTAACATGACCAGCAAGCCACGCACGCACACTACACCAGCAGGCCAGGCCTAATGCCTGCTCCAAGCCTACCCCACAGTAATTTTAAAGTGTGCAACAGGGCCCAACCAGGCCAGGAAGTCTGCACACTGTGGACCACAAGGCTCGGGGTCCGGAGGTGATTTTGGGGTTCGGGGAACATCCCAGATCAGTAGCCCCCTCTGTGTAACCCCTCCCTTTCTGCCCCTTCTAGGGCCATACTTAAGAACATCACAGTTGGTCCGGGCAGAAAGAAAGGAGCACTCCCAAAGTGTTAACATATGAGACATTGCATTTTCTGGACCAGGGAAGATGGATAGTCCTACCTGATGCTGTCTTCAAGCTGCTGCATTGCCTCTTCATTTTCAGCAATGGATCCGCTCCCTGAACCCACCAACCAGACCTGGACCACCTCTCTTCTCTCAAAGGTCCTGTGAAGCCCCAGCATCCCCAGAAGCTGGATTCTTTCCCTGAGTACAAACTCGTGGCAGAATTAATCAGATTGCAAAAATGAAGAGGGAAACAAAAGATTTCATTTAATTAAAACTCCCTCTTTACAATCAAATAAAGCATGAACCACTGCTTTCTCTCCAAATTACTTTATTGTCACCTGCATGGCAAATGATTCCAGCTATACAGGGGGCACCATTCCTTTGTAACAAATACTTAATCAGTTCCATGGGGATATAACTTGTTACACTATGTGGCTGGACCTCTCAAACAGCAGAACCACAGTACTGTAGCGGACACCAAAGGAGTCCTTTTCCTATTCTTTCTGTCTTGGTGTTCTACCCAAAACCCTGGGACTCAGATCCTGCCATGCCTCGGCATATGAAGATCTGGTAAGCCAAGCCTCCTTTCACTTCTGTTTTCACCAGGTCCCCTTACGCTGGCTCTGAGTCGTCTCTCTGACACTGGCATGGAAAAGGCTTGCTCTTCCCACCTGGACCTCGGTTGTTGGCCCATGCCCGCGAGTCATCCAGGATTTTTCCTGACAACCCATGCCCTGACCCATTTACCAACAGCTGGCTCTAAATGTCCTAAGCTGAGACCACTGTTACCCTGATCACTTGCCTCCACCTCAGTCTCCATGGCCTCCACTTTTCTCTGGGGTTGTACTGCTGTCACCACCTCCTCCCTACTGGGAATCCCTTCCAGGCCCACATCCCTCACAAACAGTTTCCTGGGCTTGAATTAAAGCAGCAACAAGGGACCACCCTCAAGGCCTTAACACTTCGTAGGGTCCACAGCCAGCCCGACCTTTAACTGGACTAGCGTCCCAGGACCTGTCCCTCCAAACAGGCCCCTTTTTTGGGTGGAATGCTCCCCAGCTCCCTAGACCCCCCCGAGGCCACCTTACCACACCAGGTGTGAGGGGAACCTCTGCCACCAGTTTCCCTCCTGAGAGGGCCCTGCAACAGCCCTCCCAACCCTGGCGACCTGGGAAAACACCATCTGGGCTTCCTAAAAAAGGCTCCTAAATCGTATTGGCTGGACTTGCTAAAGCCTTCCTAACACCCTAGCCCCCTTGATGCAAAACCTGGCTACCTGGTCTCCACTGGAGCTCCATACCCCCACTCGTCATCAGCCACGGTGCATAACCGACCTGACTGCACTTACTTTGGGGGGGGGTTCCCCCACTGGCCCTCCTGGACCACCGAGTTCCCTCATTTGCCCACCTATCCTGGTCCTGGTTCTTCTCTTCAGCCTCCCCCCTCCAGCCCCAGGCCTGCTTCCCTGGCTGGAAAGGCCCAGATACTTCCTGTACGCTCCCTTATATACCCTATCTGCTGCCCCCTTGAGGCATCCAGAGCACTAAACCCACTTCCTAGCTGGAGGGAGAAAGGGGTGCCTAACCATGGGAATATAAGCTCCACTTTTGCAGGGGGCTTACATCATCATGTCTTATCAATTATTTTTATGTTTGCCTGACTGACTTAGTTGCAGTTCTGCTTTGATTCACACCATTTGCTGAGGTTCTGCCATGCTCTCAATATTTATGAATTTTCTCTGTAATGGCTTCTCTTCATTCCAGAATTTGTACCACTGCTATTGTACCCTTTCAAAAAATGTACTTATGTCACGCTCCGCACCTCTTCCTAATTTGTAATTCTGACCTGTCCTCTGATAATGTTAAACCCTTATCATTTTTCCCAGAATGTACCCTTTTCACCTTTTCAGTATTTTTCTTTACCTCTCCTCTATGAAAATTTGCATTTTTACTCCTGCACCCATCCAAATATGAACTCCATCTTCTGCATACTTCTCTCAAAATTAGTACTTAAGCCCACACCACCATATACTGTAAGTGTGCAGTTACCCCTGTACTCCTTCTAAATGTATGCCACTTGTACCACTCTGCAAATTTGTACTTGCATTCCTCCCAGAATTTGCACTTGCACCCTGAAATCTCTTCTGAAATTTTAACTTGCACCTCCAATATTTTCACCTGTAACCTGCAATTATTTTGAAATTTCTACTGAAACCCATCCTCCTTAAAATCGTACTTGATCCAGCATCCTTTCAAAATTTGTTCTTGTACCTTACACCCTCTGAAAATTTGTACTTGTATCCTTGCACCCTCCTAGATTTGTACTTGTAACTCTCGAAAATGTACTTGCACCGCATCCTCCTCAGAATTTGTACTTGTACACCCACACCTCACCTAAAAATTTGTACTTGCACCCTGTTGAAGTTGGCATCCCTCCAAAACTCTGTTTCCCTATCACCTGACATCTCTTAAACTGCACAAAGGGTTAAGGTGCAGACTTAGGAGTAGTGTCTGAAAGGTACAGTACATATTTTGGAGTACTGTGGGGCAAAGTGTACTAATGCATGGAAGGATGTAGTGGTAGGTGTAAATTGTGTGAGGGTTGCAAGAGAAGGGATGCAGATTTTTGGCAATCTTGCAGATTTTGCCTTGTGCATAGGAATTGGCTAAAAGTTTGGCAAAATGTGTGGCTTGTGGAATGAATTTTGAGATGGGTACAGGAGATGGGGTATAAATTCTGGGGTGAATGGACGTGGAAACAGCTTAAAGAGTGTGGGTAGGTGTGGGTAGGTGTACACTTTAGAAGGTTCCAGGGGCACACATTTTGGGAAAAGTAGTGTAGGAGGTACAGATGTTATGATGGGTGATGGTGGAGGAAACTTGTGGAAGGTTGCAGGTTTGGAAGAGCTGTACAGGGAGGTTTAAGTCTTGGGGTATGGGTACAAATAGTTGGAGAAGTACTGTATATATGGTATAACATTTGGGACATGCACAGATGAGCACACATGTACAAATGTCACTGGGGTAGGGTGGGAATACAAATTGTGGGAGGGGGTGTGAGGGGTGAGTGTGCACTGAGATAGGTGCAGGATAGGAGTACAAATATAAACGGGGAGGGGGCAGATTTAGGGAGGAATGCAGAATTTGTTGAGCCATGCAGCAGTATGGTACACAGTGTACACTTCAGGAGGTTTGTAGGAGAATGGATATAGATTATAAGAGTGGTGCAAGGTAGAGTTAGAAACTTGGGAGAGCTGTGTGGGCATGTTTTTGAATTATTCTAAGGAGGGCAGAGTAGAGGTGTACATTTTTGTGTGATTACACATTTGGAAAAGGTACTAGAGTAGTAGTACACTTTTAGTGAGTGATGTGGAACGTCAGCAAAGTGGGTGAACCTGAAAAGAATAAAAAGAGGGAGTTGTGGTACATTCAGGGCTGTAAAGGAATAGAAGAAATCAAAATTTACATTTTAATTATATAACTTTTTGTTTTTGGGGGCTTGAGATTATACTCAAAGGTTGGTGATTCCCCAGATGTTAATTCTGGGGACTTCAATGTCTGGGCCGACGACAGATCTTCTAGGCTAGGTTATAACTTCCTCCAGATGATGTCATCTCTGAGACTGTCGAAGAAGTTTCTTCCGTGACCCACCAGGATGGCCACATGTTGCACTTGGTCTTCTCACTTGGGCTTGAGATTAGTAACCTCAAGACTGAATGAGTCGTTTGGACCAATCATTGCACAGTGGAGTTCTCATTCGGGGTCTCCCCAAAAGCCCTCCCCCTGCTGGGAAGGTAAGCTACCACTCTTTGAGGGGTTTGACCCCGGAGGGATTTCTGGTGGTGGCAGATCTATCCAGTGTGAGTAGTGCATGTGTAGGGGGTGTGGGCGAGGCTGTTACCACCTGCAACAGGGTGATGTCGGCTGCATTTGACTCTCTCGCAGTGGTCTGTGTATGACCCAAATCTTCTGACTTGAGGTCCCCGTGTTTTTTTGGGGAGCTCAAGGCGATGAAGATTATGGGTCGGAGGTTAGAGCACTGCTGGCGGAGGTCTGGTCTAGACGTGGACAGACTGGCCCTGCGCTCTCATTATGATGAATATCGGGGCAATCACCTGTAAGAAAGCAGAGTTCCTGTCCAGGGAGATTGCTGCCAGGAAGAATCGACTCAACTGTGCTCTTGACTGTGGACAGGCTGCAAAATCCAGCCTGTCTGCATCCGAAAAGTATTTTCTGACACTTTATGTGAAGAGTTTTCTCATTTCTTCTCAGATAGGGTGTCCACTATCCGGCAGGGCATTCCGCCAGTGTGCCATGGTGGCTAATATTGACGCTTCGTGCGTCGGAGAGCACTCTGCCTAGTTGGGAGTAGTTTAAACCAGTGGAGGTGGCTGAGGTCATTGAGGTTGCCCTCGGCTGAAGCACACATATTGTGAACTGGACTTGGTGCTGACGTGTTTTCTGATGAGATGTGTCAACTCCGTTGGCCCGGTCCTTGACTGTCCAGTGTTCTATCTCAGAGGGGATCTTTCTGCATGCCTTGAAGGAAGCTCTGGTTAGGTCTTTTCTTAAAAAACTATCGTTAGACCCTGATGTCATGGCGCATTACCGTAAAATCTCCAACCTCCCATTCTTAGGGAAGGTTGTTCAGAAAATTGTGGAGCAGCAGATAGAGGAGCACCTTGTGACCTTTGACCTGTACAGACCCCTCCAGTCAGGGTTTCAGGTGAGGCATATCACAGTAACCGCATCAGTACAGGTGCATAATGACCTCCTAAGGGCTCGAGATCGAGGAGAAGGGACAATTCTCGTTCTCCTTGACCTCTCTTCAGCATTTGACACGGTAGACCATTGTGTGTTGCTCAACTGCCTGAGGGAATTTTGTGGACTCACAGGCACTGGCATCTGCTGATTTGAGTCCTATCTCATGAACAGGAGGCAACGAACAGTAATGGGGAATTTCTCCTTCTCCCTTAGCCTCCTGATGTGTGGAGTACCTCAGGGTTCGGTCTTGTCACCGATGTTGTTTCATGTACATGCTGTCCCTGGGAGAGCTCATTAGGAAATACCGTTAGGGTTTTCATTGCTATGCCTATGATACCCAATTGTATCTTTCCTTTGCCCCAGGGACATCCAATGGAGTGGAAGTGCTAAATAAATGCCTTGCTGAGATCAGTGACTGGATGGCCTCCGGCTGGTTGCAGCTGAACCCCAATAAGACGGAGGTACTAGTGGTGGAATCGAACAGAAGTCATGATAGAGGGTATCTGTCACAGATACCGGTTATTCCTGGATTTCTGTGCCATCAAGGCCTCCTCTAGTGTGCATGATCTTGGCGTGACCTTTGACAGTGGATTGACATTTGAAGTTCAGGTGTCATCCGTTGTCCGGACCAGCTTTTATCATCTTAGGGACATCGCCGGGATCAAGCTCCTAGTTCCGCTGTGGACCTCCCCACTTTGGTGCATGCCTTTGTAACATCTAGGCTTGATTACTGTAATGCGCTGTACTTTGGGGACTCAGGAGGTACCTCCACAGGCTGCAACTAATGTAGAATACAGCTGCCAGGATGCTGGCAAGGGGCAGCCTAAATGCTGCGTCATCATCCTGGTGCGGCGTGAACTGCACTGGCTGCCGGTCAAGTGGAGGATCCTCTTTAAGGTGGGCTTGCTCACCTTTAAGTCCCTACATGGGCTGGGCCCTGGATACTTGTCTGACCTTCTGACACCCGCTGTCTCAGCCCGCTCCCCCCGTTCTTCCTCCAGGGGCCTCCTTGCAATTCCCAGGATGAGGCTAAAGACTGCCAGTGACAGCTTTTAGCATCGCCAGCCCATCCTGTGGAACTCGCTGCCACCAGCTGTAAGGGAGGCCCCTTTAGTGGAGGTATTTAAGGCCCACCTCAAGGCCCTCCTGTTTAGCCAAGCCTTCCCAGACACTGTCTGGTAGTATTAATTTCTGGGACTGCCTTTTAATGATTACCGGATTTCAACTGTTTTATACTATCTGGCTTTATTTATCAGTGTTTTATTTGTGTATGTGTTGTGGTTTTATGATTAGTTTCTTTTTATTTGTACAGCGCCCAGAGTCTCTGGGATTGGGCGCCTCGTAAAGTAAACTTTGCCTTGCCTTTGCCTGATCAGTCTGTGGAACTTGCCAGATATTTACCATTTTGTTCTACTAATGTAAGTCCATTAATAAAAGCTCCCATCCGAAAATTAGTAGCAGAGACGGATTTTGCTATTTCACAGTGCGAGGTACTGTATGTACTAAGCTGACAGGACTTGGAGGAAAATGTTGTTTGCATGACATCAGCACTAATCTAAGATTCTGTTGGCTGGTTGGAAAAAGCATGTGAGATTTTTGTAAAACCATCAGATAAGATAGGAAGACAGAATAGCATTTATGAATGGGGAATTGCAGTTGCTGAACTTTATTTGTAACAAATGAGGCCTAGCTGTCATAATGACTGGGAAATAGAGCTTTTTTAAAGCATTGCATATCATCTTTAAGCAACCTTGGATGCATCTCATCTGGCCCCATTGATTTTTCTACTCTTCATGTCCTCGGCCTCTCCAGCATCCTTTCCTTCATGATGTGAGGGTTGTTGTTAGTGTCCCTCCAACTCCCCTTTCTGTCCGAACTCCACAGTTCAGTAGTTGACCTGCCTTCTTAGTGAATGTTAAACAGAAATATTGATTCAGTATCTCAGCCTCCCCACTGTCTCCTCCCTTTCCCCAGCCTCACTTTATTCTCCTTGACTTTGCATTTCTGCTGAATGTATTGTAAGAACACCTTGTCTCCTTGCTTCGTCCCTCTGCTGTCCTCAGCTCTGTCCTGGCCTTTGTGTTTTGACCATCTTGTTGGTCTCCATAGTTGTCCTCAGGCTCAACATTCAGTCTTCCCCCATTGGCTATTCTTGTGTTTTCCAAATGCCTTTCTTTTTACTCTCACCTCTTCCTTTACCTGTGGCATGCACATAACAGTTTCCTAGCCCTTTTCCCCTTGTTTACTCTTTCAATACAACATGCTGCTGCTTCCATGACACCTGTTTTAAATGCTTCCCACTTCCCCTTTGCTCCCTCAGTTCCCACTACTCCTCTCATACTGTCCACTAATGGTTCCTGCATCGTAAAGCTACCAACAGTCCCTATTTTCCCAGGACAGTCCCTGTTTTAGGCAGCATGTCCCAGTGTCCCCACAAGTTTTGCAAAACGTCACTTTTGTCCTTGTTTTTGCTTTCTTGTCCCAGTTTTGTCCCTTTTTTTTTCGCTGATTGCTAATCCATGAGTGACAGTTATTTCAGCACCACTGTGGAGCTGCTCGAGCTGGACACCAGTTTGCAACTTCAATCCCTGTGCCTGTGTTGCACCGCAAGCATGTCAGTGGGAGCACAGTAAAGCATGTTCATTCCTGTTAAATTAGACTGGGTAGTAAAGCAAACAAGCACATGTGGACATCTGCCTGCCAGCAGCTGAGAGGGACTCCAGACAGAGAAGAGTCCAGCAGCAGTGAAGTAAGGTAGCCAAACCTGATCAGCTGTAGGGAAGTGTGTGAAAACTATCTGGTATGGTGGTGGGAGCCACTGAAGTAATGTTTGCTCAGCAATTGAGGTGAGTGTAAGCAGGTTGGATGGGACTGTCAGGAGGAACAATACATGCAGCTCAAATGTCTGATCACAGTTTAACGCAGGTTTGCTTCTAATGAACATTCTGTACATCATGGTTTGGAACTTGCTACAGCAGAATGATGTATTATTTTAATCTGGATGTTTGCTCCTGGTCTTACTGTGGCTGGCATGGCCAGAGCAAGCAGCAAAATGTAATTGATTGTGTGCAGTGCTGTCTGTGGCGGTGCCCGTGGGAGTGACACGGGGGGTCATGATCAGGATGGAACATCCCAATTTTAGGCCCCAGAAAGATGGTAGCTTTAATCCTACTATAATCTGCTCTCCTAAAGTCACACACTTTTGTTTGTCTCCTCCCCTTGTTAGCTTTCAACTGGACCTCCATCCACACTGTCCTGTGGATGCTTGACCCATGATGCTCCTGGACTGTGATATTGTGGACCTGCTTACTGCTCGTGAGCAACAGGTCAAGCAAGGCTCCATTCTAGGATCTGGGCTGGAGCGGTAACCTTGCCTGCAGTCCTGCCACAGCCACGCTTTAGCCATAGGGTGCAGTTCAAAAAAGGGCATGGTTGCAGGACGGTTTGGAGTGTTGTGATACCTTTGAACCATTTCAGTCTGGGTTTAGGCCTCTCTATAGCACAGAGACTGCTCCGGTCGTGCTGTTCGGTGATCTTCTCATCACAGGAGACAGCAGTCAGTGTTCCATCCTGGTACTGCTGAATCTTTCAACATTTGACATAGGTGGATTGTGGAGGGCTGTTGACCTATCTGAGACACTTTGTAGGTCTCTCAGGTACAGTGATGTGGGGGTTTGAGTCCTACTTATCTGAAAGAGTGCAGCAGGTGGTATTAAGTAGAAACATTTCGAGTGCTGCTGCTGTTTGCTTTGGAGTGCCTCAGGGGGTCGGGTTTGGCTCCCATGTTATTTGCTGTGTACATGCTGCCATAAATGGAGATCATCAGACGTTATGGCCTGGGCTTCCACTGCTATGTGGATAATACTCAGATCTGTTATATGTACCTGAAGGGGTCGATGCAGTAGCTGTATTAGACAGTTGGCTTCAAGCTGGCTCATATGGTGTTACTAGTGAAACCAGGTTGAGTGGGTGCAGCACTGAGTAGCGATGACGCCTTGTTGCCCTCTTTAAGTGGCACCTCTTTACGAGCTGTTGATAGGGTAAGAAATTTGGATGTCTTTGTGAATTGTGGACTGATACTAGAACATCAGGGGTCATATGTTATCTGTAGTGGGTTTTACCAACTACGTAATATCACCTGAATTTGTGCCTCTCCTATACACACTCTGACTTGGAAACACTAGAAGATGCTTTTGTTACCTCCCATTTGGATTACTGTAATACACTTTACTTGGGACTACCTGTGGAGCTGGTGCACCACTTGAAGCTTGTCAGAACTCAGCAGCCCAGCTGATAGCTGGGATCCCATGATTGGGCATATCATGCTAGTTTTTTGGGGGGAACTACACTGGCTGCAAGTGAGGCGGCACACCAGCTTCAAGATACGTTTGTTAATTTACAAAGCCCTGCACAGTCTGGGCCCTGGCTACCTAAGCGACCAGCTGACTGCGTACAGTCCCGCCCGTCCTCTTTATTCCTCTAATGCGGGACTCCTTGTGGTTCCTTGCCCCCTCTTCAAGTCATCAGGAGACAGAGCTTTTTGTGTTGCAGCTCCTATTTTTGTGGAATGCCCTCCTGGCTACGATTAGAGGGGCCCTGTCTCTGGGATGTTTCAAGGATTTATGAAAACCCATTTGTTCAACCAGGCATTTGGGACCACTTAAATTCAGTTTAATGAAGGCTTGGGACAATATATTTTTATGTGGTTTACTGCTTGTACCTGACCTGTTTTTTACTGAGTTTTAACAATACTTTTATAAATTTGCCTTGCCTATAATGTGTGGCTACAGGGCTGGTTTAGGGGTGGGGTTCATTTCATAGGAGACTGGGGCCACACTTGGTGGGGTTTAAGAATGTTCAGAAGGGATGACCTTCATCCACAACGGTGAGTGCCTCAGGGTGCTAGAGCCTAGGGTTGCACGGCACCTACAGAAGACTTTAAACTATGCAAGGGGGATGCAGCACAGTTGAGGACAGACATGTACACACAACTGAGAAGGTGTCAGGAAGGCCTCCCTCAGAACTAGTGCAGGCTGTCGGAGCTGGTCAAGCAGGAATGTGGAAGGATACAGTAGGGCAAACAGGAAAAATAGTCAAAAAGATGCAGCAGGACAGGAGTAAGGAGGAAGAAGACAGTGGGCGGTGGAACACAGTAGGAACCAAAAGAAGCACAAAAACAAGGGGTTTTCAGACCCCAAGAATGCTGCAAGCCCCTGGTGCACCGATTGTTTGGGGCATGGGGCTTGCAGCATTCTCCCAGCTAAATAGGACTGTCAGAGGTGTAGCCAGCACCTCCCTGAACTCCCTCTATATTCTAGGGTATACCAAGTCTGGTTCCATTGCTTTTTCAACTGTCAGATTTGTGAATCCCGTTAGGACTCTCTCTGAAAAAGGACTAGTGTGCACCTCCCTCCCTTCAGAGCTCCTGGTACTTTTTTGTGGCCCCTCCCGTTCTTCTTCCAGTGTGAACTCTGAACAAAAGTGTTTGTTCAGGATGTCTGCCTTTTACTGGTCCCCCACTCCACTGTCCTCACCGTCCCTTTTTTAACATTATAGTCCCTCCCATGCTCTTCCTGATCTTCCTGGACTAAGTCTCCATCACTCATTCATTCACACTAGTGGGATAGCGTCGGAGGCGCTAGGACCAAGTGGGAGCCAACATTTTTAAGAAGGGTCGGCGCCGAGACAGGACCATGCATCCATGGCACTGCAAGACTAGCTGGCACCTGTGTAGGCTGTCTCAGCATCAACCCTTCAACCACCACAGTTCTTTTCTCCTGCCGTCGAGTGCACTTGGATGTCAACTTCGCTCGTCTGCCAGAGAACAAAGTTTTCATCTATACGACAGCAGCTTTTAGCATTTAATTTAACATTTTAGTAGAAATTTCTTATTTTATAAACAAGAAAAGAAGATTATTAAGAAGAAGAAAAAGAAATTCTCACCTGCCATCAATGGAGTCGTCCTTAGACGATAGCGGTGATGGTAGGAAGACTTCGTTTGAAAGTTGTTATGGCAGAAGGGCTATGTCCAGTCCACCGCCCTTTGATAATCGGGGGGGGGGTCTGACTACGGACAGTCTTGTGCTCAGGGGGGAGGACAGTGCACCAAAGCATGAATTTAGCGGTTCCAGGGATCCAGCTCCTCTTAACATTGAGCTCTTCTTCCTCGTTGGGGAAAGAAGAATCGGTGCCGCACGAGGTTGCCCTCTGGTACGTTTGCACAAGAATTGTTCATCGGGAGAGGCGATAGGCCTGAACCGAGTTTGTTGGGTTCTCCTTAGCCCCGCTCCTAATGGCCGTATTCTTTGACTCTGGACTCCATCTCTGTCCTCGTTGGAGCTCCGGTGAGCAGTTTCACCTCTGGGCCGCTTCTGTGGGGCAGGGGGTTCGACTTCTATCCAGTTTTCCTGGCCGGTGTTCCTGATTTTGGGGCCTCGGTGCCACTGGACTGGAGCCAGTTCAATTGATCAGGATGAGCACAGTGCCCTCATGGTGTCTTTGCCATCGTGTCGACCCCTCGTGCCTACCCCCCTCTCTCTTTCCACGCAGGAGCTGGCAAGGGCACCACCTTTTTCCTTCTCCTCTTCTTCTCAGGATTCTCCATTGGCATTTTCCACGATGGTGTTTGTCCTGGTGCCATGCCTGACACCATGGGTGGTGCCACAGGTCCAGCACCATGGCGGCTGCTGGTTTTGGCATCGGTCCCATAGGCAGCACCTCTGGTGTTTGGGTCAGCACCAGGAGTCAGCGCCATGGGTCAGTACCATGGCTAGGTGCCGTCGCTCTCTGTGGCACTGTGGGTGCTGTTGTTGGTACCATTGGTTGCCTGCTCCACTGGCAGTGCAGCGGGTATCTTGTGGCACCGCAGGCACCACTGGGCAGTGCAGAGCACCTTCAGGTGCCACGGGCTGCACCAAGCACCCGTGGATGCCGCAGGTGGTGCCTCAGGCACCCCGGGGTGCCATTGTTGTCATGGGTGCCATGAGTATCATGGGTACCACGGGTGCCATTGCTACCATGGGTACCAAGGGGGTCATGGGTGCCATGGTACCATGGGTTCCATGGGTGTCGGGGGTGCCCTTGGGTGCCATTGCTGCCATGGGTGCTGGGGGTACCTGCGGGTACTACTGTGGGTGCCCTGTGGTGTCTCCCAGGTTGGCATAGGCATAGGCACTGCTTGGTTCCCTCCTGTGCCACGAGTGATGCTGGTGCCACAGGGGTGCCAGTTGGTGCTGTCCAGAAGAACTAGTGATGGATTTTCCTTCTGCAGACCTCTGCAGACCTCTACTTCCGCGGAATTTGTGGCAAGATGTTTTCCACAAAATGAAGTCCTGTTCTGTGGATTATTTTTCCACACATCTTAGTGAGTGGCGGTCTGAGTGGGATCTTGTGACATCCAGCAGTTTTCCACTTATGGAACTCTTCTGTACTGTTCTGCCAGTGGAATCTCTCATTCCACTCGGCACTTTCTCGGCTCCCTACATGGTGCCAAGCTCCTCGACATCCTTCCTGGTGGCAGAGTCTCTAGTTGCTCTGACCTAGACCTCCCTTAGGGGTCCTTCTGGGGTAGAAGTGCATCTAGATGAGTCTCCCCCTGTCCTTCTGGTCAGTGATACAGCGGATGACTCATTTGATATACTGAAGGGTACACCCTCTCTATCATCAGGGTCCATAATGGAAGATCTTTTCAGTAGTTCCTCAGTGATAGGGTCCACTATAGTATTCAGACTGCATCCGTGGACCATACACTTCTGCGTCTAGACTCTTTCTGTCATCAAGACAATTACATTATGTGGAACATTCTAATTCAATTTTCGGGAGCCGCACAGACTCTTCCGCGCCTTTGATAGGGGTATGTAGCCCCCTCCAGATACTGCCCCTTCAGTGGCTTCTTCGGCACAGGTGGTTAACATCTTTTCAGCTGTGATTATTAGTCCGCTTATGATTTCAGTTATGGTCGCTCAGGCTTCTCCTTCCCCTCAGAGGGATGACATCTTCATAATTTTTGTATCAGGCAATCCTTGCGAGATAGCAGCCTGAAATCTTGTCAAGCTCGGACTAATAGTAAAAAAAAAAATTAAAATTTTCACAGCACAGGGCCTAGCTAAAATTACCCGATACCACCCTTTTGGATCTGGTCAGGTTCCGAGGCGGTCATTTGAAAACTACCATTCGCATATCTGAATGTAGACGTATGGCTGCACACCCATTGGCTCACGCCAGGACCACCGGTATACAGCCTACTCAACGGTGTCAGGTGGTGGGGTGGCAGGCGGCTGGGGTGCTGCCTCCTGCCAGCTGACTGGAGGGGGAACAGGGCGGTGGGGCCCAGTGGGCGGGGAGGGGGGTTCCACTAGAGCTCCAGGGATATTGGACATATTTTTATTTTTTATTACTAATGCCCGCAATCGGGCACACAGCGGTACACTGGACCACCAGGGAGTTTGGACATATTTTTATTCATTACTAATGCCCGCAATCGGGCACACAGCAGTCCATTGGACCACCGGGGAGTTTGGACATATTTTTATTTATTCATTACTAATGCCTGAGATTGGGCACACAGCGGTCCACTGGACCACCAGGGAGTTTGGGGATTTTATTCATTACTAATGCCCATGATCAGGCACACAGCTGTCCACTGGACCACCAGAGAGTTTGGGATTTTATTCATTACTAATGCCCGCGATTGGGCATGGGGGGCACCGCCAGGTGCAGCCGGAGCTCGGGTGGCCACCCACCGGTGGCAGCTGCCGTGTTGTGCCCTGCAATGTGGCAGCTCACCTGTGGGTAGCCATCCGTTGTTTCTTTTTTTTTTTTTATCAACTTTGTGCTGGTGCAGGAAGGGGCTGTGCATGCATGGCTCTGCACATCCCGGGCTGAATATCGGGCTGTGCAGGGTATGCATGGGCACCCCCACCTGCACCTGCATACATTACTGATGCGCTCTGGCACATTGGGATTTGTTCCACGCACTTTTCCCTTTTGAATATCGTGCCGGGGCACATCAGTGGGTTGCACATGGCGCAACCCTTTTGAATATCTCGGCCTAAACCTACAGCACAGGATAGGACCAATCTTAATATATCTAAAACAGTATTATTGACATGTGGTACTACACAGGGTTGCCCATTATCTCCTCTTCTTTTTTCAGTAGCCGTAGAGCCCCTAGCTATAGCAATAAGGTCAGACCCAGTGGATAAAGTGGATCAATCTTAGTAATAAAGAAGTTAAAATATGTCTTCATAGAGATTTTATTTTGCTTTCTATTTCTACTTTATCGTTGAATCAGTTCCTATTTTCAGTTGTTGAATGATCTGAATATGCCTCTGGTTATAAAGTTAATTGGGACAAATCGGAATTTCTACCACTTGCCCCCCCTCCTTTTGATCAACCTTTATTGTCTACTACTCAGACTCTGATAGGACTTCCATTTATTAAATATCTTGGTGTCAAATGTGTAATACCATATCAGATTTATATGAGCTAAATTATACCCCATTACCTTAACAGATTACTGAAGACTTGGAAAAATGGGTCTCACTCTATTGGACCTCTTATTGGAAGAATCAATCTGATTAAAATGGCCATCCTCCTGAAGATATTTTTTAGTCTCTTCCAAGCACTGTTCTAGATAGCTTCTTTACTACCCTTAATAGAAGTATTTCTAAGCTCATTTTTAAAGGTAAAAGACCTTGAATATCTATTGGAAAATTAATGTTACCGAGATGTGAGGGTGGATTGGGCCTACCTGATTTCCAGCTTTTTGGTTTAGAAACCTGGACTCAGTAAATGATATGCTTGAGATAGTCACAATACCATACAAATGTTTACCGACATTACTATTTTCTAGTTTACCAAAAGTAAAGTATAAGTGAGCAAGCAATAACCCACGACAGGGTATGGGGTTATTTGGGATTAATCAACACCTCAGGTGCATTGTGAGGCAAGATACTGCAGGCCAAGCATCCTCACAGCACCTGGGGTGTTGATTAATCCTCAATAACCCCATACCCCGGAGTGGGTTATTGCACTTACATGAGTTCACGGAAATTTTTAAAAAATTAAGAGAAACCCTTTTTCCACGCTTGAAATGATAAGAATCTGACTGTATCCTACCAACTTGACAAGAAGTCCCAAGTAGTTAATCTATATGTCACTGATGTTATGAACACAGAAATGCTACAAATACAGTATGAGTATGATTTGTGGCATTTCTTGTCCATAACGTACTTTCACACATTCCAAAACATGCTTTGGTTTGCCCCCCCCCCAAGACTACCTGCTGCTCAAACTCCAACCGAAACTGCAGAGACACAGCGACATAGACAGACAAGGAGCCACGGAGAGAGAGAGAGAGACACGCTGTCAAAATTCTGCACTCCCGGTCCCGATCTCACTGTCAATGTGTGTGTCTCTCTCTCTTGCTCTCAGCACCATGTTTCACTGGTCAGATAGTACTGTGCTGCCTCTCACTGTCTCTTGCTATGTGGCTGCACTGCGTCTCTCCCTCTCTCTCTCTCCCTCTTTCTCTCTCTCTCCTTGCCCACATGGTTAAGTCCCAGGGGAACTGTCTGTTGCTCTCTCTCTCTCGCTTCCATGTGTGTCTCTCATTCTGTATTTCTGTACCTGGAGGCAGACATACGGCTGCAGCATCAGGGTTCACAGCAGAAAATGTGGGAGTCAGTGGATGCAGCAACAGGGATATGGTAGAGGCACACCTCAAGTCTGTATCGGATATGGTAGGGCCATATCTCAAGTCCTGATTAGTGTACTTAGGGTGGACACACAACTGCACCATCAGGGTTCAGAGACAGAAAATGTGACAGCCAGTGGATGCAGTACCAGGGATATGATAGGGACAAAGCTCAAGCAATGATACAAGGACAGGATTCAAATGTCCAAAAATATCTTATGGTATAGCAGACCCACTGGACCCAGTATGCCGAGCAGAAATGCTGTGGGGGGGACAGACTGTGCTGAGCTACATGTCCCACTTGGAGCACAGATCACCCCGCCTGCAGTCCAGCACGCTGTCTGGCAACTGTATATGGCTGCCGCTTTCTTTCACTTCTGCCTATAGGTAATGAGAACCGGCAGCACAGCACCTGACTCCCTCCACGGATCCATGGATTAAATTGGCTGCTTAATCCATGGCTATGCATTGCTGGTATACCAGTCGGGTTTCGCATTCATGACAACCCATGTTATAAAGAACTATTAATTTGCACTGCTACTACTTACATAATTTGGCAAAAATTCATCAAAAGATTAAGAGAATGAAAATTATTGGATCAGATACCCCTCTGATTTAGAATTATAAGCTTAAGCTCTCATTATGAGCTGCAGAATTTAGAACTTGGCATTCATATTGCCTGACAAATTTAGGGCAGTGTTCCAAGAACCAAGTTTTCAAAACATTTGTTCAATTGCAAGCGGAATACCTTATTCCAAATCAACATCTACAGTATTTAGATATTTCCAATTAAGGGATTTTGTTAATAAAAATGATGGTTTAATGGAAGGAGTATCACATTCCCTGATTCATATTATCATGTTACCAGAGTCACACAGGAAAAAATTGATGTCAAGGGCATATTATACCTTAATGATGTATAATAGTGTTAATTTAAATTCATTATGGGACATCTGGAAAGGAGAGTTAGAAGTGAAGTTTTCAGATACAGAATGGCTTGAAAACTTAAGACTTCCATATAAGGACATTATTTCAACTAAACTGCAATAAATCAGTTATAATATTTCAACGGGAACACATACTCCAAATAAACTTAAGATGAATCATAATATAAAGACTAAAGAAGTTAAAAGAGAACTGGCAAAATTAAACACTACAAAAGCAGGGGATCCGGATGGCTTGGAGACAAGATTTCTTAAAATAGGAGCAGACATCTTAGCTCCTATGATTACTTATTTTTTTAATTGGAGCTTAAGTAGTATGACGGTTCCAGAGACATGGAAAATGGGAAAAATAATTCCAATATTCAAGGGAGGGAATAGTACAACTCCTTCCAATTACAGGCCCATAGCATTGCTTCGGGGCCTATCTAAAATTTTTGAAAACAAGTTCATAATCAGCTCTACTAACATCTAGAGTAACATGGGCTTTTGACAAACTATCAGCATGGATTTAGAGTGGGAAGGTCCACAGACACCACTCTAGTAGACTTTAACAACATGGTGGCATTATCTTTAAATGCAGGGAGGAAGACAGGAGCGGTGTTTGTGGACCTTAGCAAAGCATTTGACCTAGTGGATCATGGTGGTCTATCAGTAAGATTGGGTAAAATGGGAGTCCAGGAGCTGGCATTACTCTGGTTCAGATCATATCTGTTAGCTCGAACACAGTGTGTCTCTTATGGGAATACAATATCTGTTCTTGTAGACATAAATAGAGGAGTCCCCCAGGGCTCAATTTTGGGCCCTCTATCGTTCAATGTATTTGTAAGTGATTTACCATCTGCTATACTTCATAGTGCAGCGAGACTTTACGCTGATGACACCAAGTTAATCTCATCAGCTGGAAAAGAGGAACAGCTTAGGAAGCAATTGCAATGTGATTTGTTAATATTGGAGAAATTGTTTAGAGATTCAGGTCTGCTATTAAATGCAAACACAACCCAGAGTATGATGTTTGCGTTGGGAACAAACCAAAAACATAAATTTGAATTACAACTTGAACTGGCAGATGGTATATCTATTAAGAATGTTAATAAATGTAAATATCTGAGAATCTTAATAGACTCAAGATTAACATACAGTGAATATATTTCTCAACAGGTTAGGAAAGTAAATCAGCATCTAGGGGCTTTGAGAAAGGTTGCTGGGTGTTTCAGTGTGGAAACTAGAAGCAAACTTGTGGCCCAACTGCTAATTCTAGTCTTGGAATATGGTTCTTTTTTATATATATATTCCACTCAAGTTGCACTAAAGCGTATTAAACAAACCTTTTACAGATTAGGAAAATTCATTACAAAAAGCAAGCATGGTATCCACCGCTGTATTCTGTTTGAAAGATTGAACTGGTTACAACCCAAGTTTAAAAGAACTTATACATGGCTAGTACGGTGCCACAAGTTAATCTTTTTTAAAGATAAACACCCACTGAAATACCTGGTAACAATTAAACTCCCTGAAGTAAAGATAGAAAAATTGAGGAAAAATAAGCAAACTGTTTCACTGTTAAGATCTTACAATAGATTAGGTGACAACACATTACAAAATAGTTTGTCAAACTATTGGAACGAATTACCATCTGACCTGAAATCCGTGCAGAACCTCACTACTTTCAGAAAGCTTCTGTTTAAGCACTTTAACTCCAAATGTACATGTTTTACATAATGTTTTTATATTCTGTGCTGTATGTAAAGTTTGATTGTTGAATTATGAATTTATTTTGTTATATGGTGAAACACAGGTCTTTGCTGAAAATGGGGGTAACTCCCCAACAAATGAATCCTGTATAAAAATTAAAAGCTTATCATCATAATGTTCCAGATAATTGTCCACCCTGTAATTCCAGTAAAGTAAACATAACACATATGATTCCTGATTGCCCTAGGCTGTTATCTTTTGGGAAAAAAAATATGTCAAACAATTTGATGGCCATATGTGTAGAGGTTAGCAATTGCCTTATCCTATTAGGATATAATCAAAATTGTACATTAAACCAGGCTCAATCAAAATGTGTGCAACCTAGTATCACAATTGCTAATAAAGGTATAATACTGAACTGGAAGGATGGTAACCCTTCAAATTACAGTATGTTCGGTGGGTAACTTAATGACATATTTGCTATAAATTGAAAAAATCCACTATATGTATCATAAGAAGCTGGATGTTTGGAAGGAAATCTGGACTCCCCTTTGTAAAGTTATTAACTAAAAACTCTGACTTCCTGCCCATTGCTCATTGTGTCTCCTTTTACTTTATTTGTTTTGAACTTTTTTGTTAAACTTAATACAAACTATAAGATTATGGATAGGTGCTTATGTACAGTATGTTCTGTATAATGTATAAGTATCACTAGTGCTGTAGTCATGCCTGTTATCTCTGTATATATGTGTTTGTTTGTATGTAATAAAGATTCCTTTATAAAAGGACTCTATTTTTATGCATAAGGTGATTTTAGGTCAGTCACCCCCTTCCATACTGGCATTGCTTATCTTTTATTTAAACAAGAAGAGCACCAGGTCACAACATTATTTGTGGTTTAACATTCCCTTAAGGAAAACAGTGGCAGGTCAAAGAACCACTGACTTCCAGGCCATTGGTTTTATAATAAATTGATAAAAGTCAGTTAAAAAGAATGACTCTATGGTGTTTTTTAAGAACATGTTGTATATTGTAAGTTACTCATAACTCATTCTTGTTGTGATTTTGTCCACTGATTGTGTTGTTGTCTGTTCTGATGTTTTCGTTTTGTATCAATTAATCACATATGAATATGGACAATTTCTTGCTCATTATAGTTCACCAATATAATCAATATATGAAATGAATGAACTTTACTCTTAAAGAGCCAGTGGAGCAAAAACAGGCAGACAGGAAAATAATACACATTTTAAGTAGTCCATTGTAACTTTTTATTTCTGTAGTATTTGTCTTTCTCCTTTTGCTCATCAGAAAATCTTCTATGTGATAATGTTGTGTTGGACGTGTAGAACAGCTCTCAGCATGGCAACTCACATATCTACAGTATCTCTATCCTCCACCCCCACTACATCATTAGCATTGTGATCTCACTGACAATGACATCACAGCTGACTGACCTGGCAGCTATTGAGTGGCTGTTCCTAAGCAGTAGTGATGTCACAGTGAGTGAGGTCACACTGCTGCTGATGCAGTGGGGGGCGGGAGAGATATGTCAGCTGCCAGGCAGAGTGCTATCCCACACATCACACCTACTAACATCAGGTGAACAATCTTCTAATTAATCAAACAGAAAAGAAAAAGTACCTCAGATATAAAAGATAATGCCTGAATGTTGTTAAAAACTAATATTAATTTAGGCAGTACACTAGCTCTTTAACATATTTAAAAGCATTTTTTTTCTTGTGCATAGAAGTGAATGATAGAATCTGTAGCATGTGAAGACATCTTATGCAGCCTAGAGGTTTTCATCTGCTGCAGATTCTAGTCTGTTGGCATTCTAAGTTAATTTCTTTTTTTCATTTAGACTGTTTGAAAATGGTAATCCATAGGTACAACAACGTGAATGTAATGTAAATCTTTTAAAAGCTTTAATGTTTGCTGGCCCAGTGGTGCACCGCACCAGTGACCCAATATCAGGAGCAGCCTCGGGTTGCTGTGGATCAGCTGAGGGGAAGAGGATCAAGTGTTGGATGGACAGCTCTCCTCTCCCTGGGAGGGAGAACTTGTCAGCTGCAGCACTAAATTGCCACCAGGTGCAGGTTTGGTGGTAGTACAATAAGAGCTGCACAAAGGGAGGCAGCTGTGGGACTCTGTGGTGCATGCATGCCTCCATATGCACTCACTGACGTGCACATCCCAGCTATGGGGTGAGGGAGAAAAAGGAGAAAAATAGACAGTGGGGAAGTTATACAAGATGCTCAGCATTCCAACCCCTCAACCGCACCACTGCCAGGAACCCTGTCCGCACAACTGAATGCGAGTCTCTGGGGCAGGAGGACAGCCCCCCCACTCCTGGCCCTGCCATGGGGGGGGGCATCCATGGGGGGACATGGCAGGCAGGTAAGCCCTGGGAAGATGCTTGCCTGTGAGGGACAGCAGGGATATATCTGAAGGGAGCTAGTCTTCCCCCACCAAGGAGGATAAAGACCATTATAGAAAAAAAAAGTCACTGTTTCTCTGCTGTGCCTACAAATGTAAAATAGATATTAGTTTTTTATAACCAGGCTTTTTTTACTGGGTCTTAGTGCTGACATGCATTTTCTTAGAACAGCATCTTCTTCTTTCTGGTGTGGACAAGCTACGGCAGATTTAAAACCTAAATAAATTGCTGCCCTCTTTTTTAAGGCTTTTTGTAATCATTTGTATGAATGACTGTCACACCCTAAAAGCAGAAAGTGGCCAATCTACCTTCATAGTTGTAGGTATCCATGGAAGGGTGATTTCAGATAGGTAGTCAGTAAACGATGTTGGTTACAACACCAAAAAATCTACATTGGTCAACCATGATCTGCGATCGTGGTCGGGCAGGCTGTAAGGCAATAAAAAAGTTGAAAAAAAAATGATGAACACAGATTGGGGATGTCCTTGATGAGGTCAGGTTGGTATGGACAGCAATAGCCTGCAAAGCAGTGCTGAAAATGAATAGCTGATAGTCACAGTTTGAATTTCAGAGTATTAAAGGAGTGTGCATGTGCTGGGACATCTGAGGGATGCAAAAAGAATGCTTTATAAAAATTGAATGGAATGTCATGGATGCCTCTTGACTAATAAAGAGTTTTGTCTCTGGACATCTGAGCTTTCCAGAACTGCTAACTGTGCTTTGCAGTTCTCAAATCCCTAAGATGTTAAGAGACTACACTCTTGATTAGCCAAGAGACGTCTGTTACATCCCATTTAGTTAAATTATAAAAAAGTCGGGGAAATGGAAAGATGTAATTGGATGCTGGCATTCTACTAGCCTTGCATTAATCTTTAATTAACACACTTGTAGAGCCACTTCACATGAGCTCTGATTTTCAAAAATAAGTTCCTCAATATCTTTTTACATTCTTTTTGTAGAACACTGATCCGCCTTTAGGACTACCACTAATGCAGAGACCCTTATCAACACATACAGCCATATATACAGGCACATTTCTTTCTCATTTTGAATTCTCAATAGTGCTGCAGTATAATTTTCATAATTTGCAGTCTTCACTCTTGTTCATACTTCATTTATGCTGAAAACATACCTCATTTCAACAGTGTCACTCTGCACTGCACTTCCTCTGCTTTCTTGAATCATGACATCTTCCCACTCTATCAGAAACTGAGGTTACTCATTACACTCATGTTTTCCACATTGCCTGTCATCCCCACTCTCCCACCCTGTCTCCTACCCATCCTCGACTACAGCTATATTGGGCAGGTTTGGAATGGGTGATGTGATTGCGACGTGGAGATAATGCTGTCATGACAACGTCCATCTACCATGCAATGCTGCATCCCTAATGCCCGCATGGGAAGCACTGTAGAACTGGATGAGATGGCAACAGTAAGGACTGGAAAGTGGCGATAGTGAAGAGAGTTGGACCACCCAATGTTGCGTAGCGCAAAAGCTACAGGAATCTCACACCGCAATAAACGTAGGCGTAACATAACGCTACTTGGGCAAGTGAAGTAATGGTGATGAGACACGCATGGCAACTGACCCAGATATCAGGGGTCTGTGTCCCCTCCCCCACAACCCCCCCCTTCTCCTTCACATCACATAACTACCATCAATAGGGCAATATAAAAAACTAATATGAAAAAGAAAACAAACTAGGAGATAGTGTAGTGTGTCAGACTATCTCTGATCAATCGTAGACATAATCAATTTATTTTACCTTTCATCAGGGGGCTGTGCCCCCTGCATCCCCCCTCTAATTTGGACTATCTGTGATCAATCATAGACATAATCAATTTATTTTACCTTTCATCACCCCCCCCGATGATTGGGTATTGTCAGTTACACATTAAGCGCAGCACCATGACTGGTCCGAAACACTCCACTATGTAGTGATGGGTAGGTAGTCGGGGCAGCCCAGGAGTTTTGTCCAACCCGGGTGATGTTGTGCAATGCCAGATCTGTCTGGAACACGACTGCTGTGATTTCAGATCTTGTTGGTTCGACAGATCTGGCTTGCATCACCGAGACCTGGCTGGATAATAATGCGGGACCAATATTGGAGGCCGCAATTCCAGCCAGGTATACGGTGATACATCGCCTGAGGTTGGACCGCAGGGGCATGAGGTTGCGGTCTGTTTTAAGACTGAATTGGCTCTCACTAGTGTGCCAGTTGAGGAGACCATCTCCTTTGAATGTGCTGTTGTAGCAGGTGTGGGCTATCAAATTGCTCTCATCTACCGTCCACTAGGAGATGAGAAGCAATTCCTTAAGGAAGTAGCAGACTTCGTTGTCGACTTGGTTTTTGAGTCTCCCAGGCTGATGGTCCTGGGCAACTTTAATGCATGGGTCGATGACGAACTCTGGCAATTTGGACAACACTTCCTCCAGTTAATGGATTCACTGGGCCTAACACAGGTGGTTACCACTGCTACACATAAAGGTGGCCATTCTCTTGACTTGGTCTTCTTCCTGGGGATAAAGGCCTCTGACGTGGGAGTGGAACCAGTCAGCTGGTCAGAGCACTACACTGTGAGATTCAATTTTGGTGCCCCACCTTGTAGGTCGACCCCTGTGGAGATGGTCAAGTACCGCCCTTTGCGGACTATTTCTTCCAATGGCCTTGCTGCGGTTCTTGACCTATCACAATTTCCTGTGCATTGCAATGATCCAGAGGCGCTGGTTGTGGCTTATAATACCACCATTGCCTTTGCCCTGGATTCTATTGCTCCAGTTCGTGTGCGTCCTCTCTCCCTTCGACCTTGGGCCCCATGGTTTGATGGGGTCTTGAGGGAGCTACGGCAACTTGGATGCAGGTAAGAATGTTGTTGGCAGAAATCTGGCCTGGATGCTGACCACCTTAGACTGTTAGAACATTATCAATTATATCAGTAAGAAATCTCTTGTAAGAAGTCAGAGTTCCTGTCCAGGGAAATTTCTATTGTGCAGAACCGACCAGCTCAGCTATTCAGAACTGTGGACAGATTGTGCAACCCAACCTGTCTACAGCTCTGTAGAGCGTTTTCACAATTACAGTGTGATGAGATTGCTCGGTTCTTTCCTGATAACGTGGCTGATATTAGGTCAGACATCTGTCAGACATGCTCTATGTGGGCTGCTAGTGGCCAGGATCAGGTCACTGCCCCTTCGTTTTCCTGAAGTACCTTCGACCGCCCGGAAATCGTTGATGTTATGCGGATTGTTCAAGGGCTGCGTCTTACCTGCTGTAGTTTAAATCCAGGCCCTAATTCCCTAATTTTAGGGTGTGGGGAGTCCATTCTACTGGTTCTAGCACAGATAGTCTGGTGTTCCCTTGACTCAGGTGAATATCCCTGTTCCTTGAAAGAGGCAGTGCTGACACCCTTGTTGAAGAAAGCAGCTTTGGACCCAGACTGTCTTGCCAACTACAGACCCATCTCAAACCTTTCCTTTGTAGGGAAGATGATCGAGAAGGTGGTGGCAGCCCAGCTGGAGAACCATTTGACCATCCATAGCATCTATGAACCTCTCCAATCAGGTTTTGGAAAGAGGCACAGTACCGAGACTGCGCTGGTTCGGGTGCTGAATGATCTCCTGATGGCGAGAGACCAGAGAAAATGGTCCGTCTTGGTACTATTAGATCTGTCATCAGCATTTGACAGCATTGACCTTGGGGTCCTACTTGAGCACCTGAGATGTATTTGTGGACTCTCTGGGATTGTTCTCAGATGGTTCACTTCATACCTCACCGGAAGAACTCAGTGGGTGGTGTCAGGGTTTTTTTCCTCTGATCCCATCTCCCTATTTTGTGGGGTTCCTCAGGGCTCTATATTGTCTCCCATGTTGTTTGTGGTGTACATGCTTCCCCTCCGAGACATTGTGAGATGGTATGGGCTGAGGTTTCACTGTTATGCAGATGATACCCAGCTGTACCTGTCCTTTGCACCCGACCAGGAAGGAGCTATCTCAGTATTTAACAGCTGCCTAAATGAAATCCAGGATTGGATGAGGTCCAGTTGGCTGAAATTGAACTCTGAAAAGACAGAGGTGTTGGTATTGGATCCGGATCGCTGGATAGGGGGACCTATGGCCGGCACCCCATTTGGAGTGTTTTGTGGGAATGTCGAGCTATGGGTCTCTGAACGGGTGCGAGATCTTGGGGTGATATTAGATGTGGGGCTGACTCTTTGATCCCAGGTGTCAGCAATGGTAAAGTCATCTTTTTACCATCTAAGAAACATCGCCAGAATCAAGCACCTCGTTCTGTCCGGTGATCTGCCAACTTTGATCCTTGCCTTTGTGACCTCATGCTTGGACTACTGCAACTCACTTTACTTTAGGTTTCCAGGGGTTGATATCCGCCATGCAGCTAGTGCAGAATTCTGCAGCCCGAGTATTGATAGGTACCCCTAGATCTTCCCATATTACTCCAGTGCTGTGAGAACTGCACTGGCTGCCAGTTCAGTGGCGGATCACCTTCAAAGTTGGACTACTGACTTTTAAAGCCCTGCATGATCTGGGCCCTGATCACCTGAAAGAACTCCTGATCCCTTACTGCCCTGTGAGATTGCTCCGCTCAGCCAATGAGGGGGTTGCTAGAGATTCCAAGGGTGATATTAAAATCTGCTGGGGCCTGGGCTTTTATGTTTGCAGCCCCTTCCCTTTGGAATTCTCTACCGCATCAGACAAGGGTGTGTATGACCGTGGGAAGTTTTAAACAGGCTCTTAAATCCTTTTTGTGGGAAAGGGCATATGGTTTTACTGCTCATTAATTGTTTTGTGTGTTTTATAATATTACTTTTGTATCTCTGTTTCTGTATTCTGTATTTTATTTTATTTTATTGGAATGCACCTTGACACTTGAAAGGCGCAATATAAATAAAAATATTATTATTATTATTATCTCCGGAATCGACCATGCAATGCTGCATCCCTAATACCCGCATGGGAAGCACTGTAGAACTGGACGAGATGGCAACAGTAAGGACTGGAAAGTTACCCCTAATAATCTAAGAGGTCCCTAATGTACAGCATAGAAATCAAATCACGATGTCTATGATTTCTCTGATGTACAGAGATCAGCTCTGGCACTTCCTACTTCGGGTGCTGTATGCTGGGAGCACGCTTACACTGATATATCATGCTCAGCCCTGGTAACAACTGCAGAGGGACTGTTTTAATAAAATATAAGGTAAAATGTAAAAAATTAGTAGTAAACATTGCAATCTGTTTAATTTTTCTGAAGACCAATTTTTATAATCGCAATAAGGTGCTTCCAGCGGTTATGTTAATGATTACCTAGAACATTAACATAACTCCTGGTCATACCTTATTGCTAAAATAGCTTGCTTCATTGATACTCCTGCCCATATCTTTGGGTAATATGGGTGACATTTTACCTGTTACTTAGGTGACATTACCCAAGGATACCCATTACTTTTGCAGTCCCTCACAACTGTGAACAGGATAAGGGACATCGGAGTGTGTTCATCTCTGTTAGGCACAAAAACAGAGTGGTCAAACAATGCTCCCTTTGTATAGGTCCCTGGTGAGACCAGTATTGGAGTATGGGTCACCTTTAACTATTCCACAAGGTGTAGGAATTACAAAACTTAGAGAGAGGGTACAGAGAAGGTATACAAAAAGAAATAAAGGTATGAAACATGAGGAATGTGGTGATAGACTACAGCAGTTGGGACTGTTCTCACTCTCGTATAGGAAAACTAGTGGTGACCTATGTTATGTATACTGGGCATGTGAGGATAGGGTGCTGTGGGAATCCACTGGGTTATAACCAAGACTTGGTAATGAAAGATCAACAAGATCACATAATAAGCAAATAAAAGGAGAACAGTAAAGGACTACTAGGTGAGAACAAAGAGAATAATGGATAGTTTACAGTGTATTACCGGTCAGTAGTACATCAAGAGGTTCAGGACATGTAAGAACCTCGAAAGCAAAGCTCGAGAGGTTCCTACATGTCCTGAACCTCGAGATGGTATTATGACTGGTAACAATCTAAACTATCCATTATTTTTTTTATGTATGGATCCAAGTTTTTTTGTGCCGCGCTGCGTCGCTCAGTGTTTCTCCCTCGGCCACTCGCACAGACAGGAGACTGCCTCACTCCGTCTCTTTCTGCTCACTCACACACACAGACACAGGACAGTAAAAAACTGCTTTTTTGGCTTACATTTTTTTCTTTTGTGGGGGGAGCACAGGATCAGCCAGATAATTCCCTTTAAATATAAAAACAAACGGCAGGTGCCGTGGATACTATGCAATCTCGCTAAGCAAGAGATGACCGCCATGTTGTGAACAGCATTTTGGCTGCCCACAGATAGAGAGCGACCAATGAGTAGCTGCGTTGTGAGTGTCAATAGTTGATTGACATTTATGGTAAACGATAGTATGATCACTCTCGAAGTGTGGTATTATCACTTTGGGACTGATAGTATTACTGAAAAAAAATTGTATGCTTTACGATAGTATTCATTTCACAATCCATATATTAAAATGGTTTAATCAGTGGGTGGTCAGTATATGGAACACGCTTCCCTCCACAGTTGTGGAGGCACCCAGTATGCAAACACTCAAAAATCAATTAGATAATTATATGGGAGGACGAACTAGAGAATACCTCCACTGATATGTGATAAGTCTCATATGGCTCTAGCAGTTGCTTGACTTGAAACCCTACCTATGAACCCATGAACCTATGAATGGGCTATACCAAGAAGATACAGGCAGTGACTCTGAATAGTCTCCTATGTGGAAACAAGCTTATCAGGGTGCACCTACCAGAGCAATAAGTTCCAATTCAAACCACAAACCGTCATTTTGGCAGTAGTCATCACTCCTTCAAAAAAGGCTTTATGTATTTAAATTCAATTCAGCAGCTTTTTATCCTTTACAAAAAACAGCAGCAATAACTGGGTAACATTGTCCAGGAATCACAGAAAACTTGTATAGCTGGCACGGTCCACATTGTGGTAATTTAAACTTAGAAATTATGTTCTTACACCCACCAACCATCGTATACCTGAGCAACACTCCTGACCCACATAACTACTGACATTTCAATATCAGTATGACATCTTCCTCAGAGTGTGGTGGATGAGGTGTACTAGCCCACATTAAAAACACCTGAGTTAAAGAGACAGTGACTGAAGAAACACATTAGGAAGCATTTTAGTGGCCGAGTATTTTTTGCACTTTGGTACTAGCACCTATTGCGGACTGCATTTTATGGGCACTGTCTATTTAGCTCTAGGAGTTTTGAAGATGGCGAGCACCTCACTTTGCCATACTGTGAAGAAGATGCCATACTGATGCTGCCTTTTGTAAAGAAAAAAAACCCGCTGCTGAATAGAATTTAAATGTATAAAGTCATTTTTTATTTTTATTTTTATTTTAGCTTTTGTTGACCGGGTAAGTGCACTAGACAAATCCTGCCTATTTTCAGGCACAACCCGGGGGAGGGGGGATACAGATGAATGCCAACTGACCTTGAACCAGATTAAGCTGTTGTTGGTGGTATGTTTAGTGAATGAGGGAAATTTGGCCAGGACACCGGGGAAATTCCCCTTCTCTTTTTGATAAGTGCCACGGGATCTTTAACATCCACCTGAACTACCACCAGTCCAGGCAGATGGGACCTCGGTTTAACGTCTCATCCGAAAGACGGCGCCTCAGAAATGCAGCACCCCTCTCATGCTGCATTACAGTGTCAGTACTGGGATATTAACCCAAGTGCCAGATGTGGGAACTGAACCCACAGCCCTCTGATCTCCCAGCCTCAGAGGCGAGTGTGCTACCTACTGAGCCACTGACACTGCAAAGGCAGTGCACTGACACTGACACTGCACTGACTTTTGAAGGAGTGCTGACCATTGCCGCCACAGCGGTTTGTGATTCAAATGGGGTATACTCTTCCTAAACACACATGCAAGACTGAGGTACATCGCTACCTCGCATGGGCTGCCCCTTGCCCTGTACCTCCTTGGAGGTCAGAGTCGGCACCTGTTTGTCACAGAAACAGTGGCATATCAGATACTGGGTCCATCCCTTTGCTCTTAAGGTTCATATCCTCAATGCCAACTGCCCTGGTCTTCCACAGATACACAGGCCCTTCTGACCATTGACCCCCGTCTGAGCAGGTATCTCATCCACAACTTCTTCACCATAGTAGGAACACAGGATAGATGCTGCAGAAGCCATCAGGAGGCTCTCCTTGAGGTTAAGCCTCTGACAGGCCTCCACTGTTCCCTGTCTCAGACACCAGTCCATCTGGACCCAGGAACCCTGCCACTGTTCCTGGGCCAACGGGCCCCCTTATGCTAGTTGCAGCCATAGACATGCACACATAGGTGCTAAGGCTGGATACTGATGCCCAATGGCACATCCCCTGCCAACTAGGATCCCACACTGAAGAAAGAACCACTTTTGGCAGGACAGAGTCCCTGTTTATGTGTACATAGGAGATGGGAATGGGCACAGGAATCCTTCCAACTAAGGAGCAATTACTGTACAATGACATGTAGACTTTCTGTCACCAAGCAGAAACACATCTTCAGTAAACAGGAGATGCCTCATTAAATCCTTAAAAACAAAGATTTATTAACTCTTTAAGTAAACACAGGCAGACAATACCTAATAGGACTGTAGTTAGCCCTTGTAATACAAATACATCAGCATTATTTTAAAGAACAGTAGGCCCTGTTAACTCCTGTTTTGACAGTGGGCTTACACAAAATGTTGAATCTTAGCTAGACTTTCCATAGTAAATAAGTAATAAAAAGGAAAAAACTATATAGCTGAGAGTAACCCAAATATTTAAGTCCTACTAACCATAGCACATTCTTCATTAGCATTCCTATTTTAAATTCATTTACCCTGACACTAACTAAGCTTATCAATTTCACTAATAAAATGTGTTTAAATTAATCTACCCAGCATTACTTGCTAAGCATAACAATTAAGCAATAATGAATGGCAGAGTATGTGTCACACTTTGGGTGGCGGGGCATGAGGCCACAGGCCAAGTGCGTTCAAAACCAGAGAAGTGACTTTGTCCCACACAGACACACACCCTTGAGTGCATTGTTGCTATTATATAGTGGCTTGAGTATAAAGAAAAAAGATTTAAAGATGCATGTGTCTAACTTAAGGAGCAGAAAAATCAGTAACATGAACACCCATGAGCAACATTAGGTTGATTTACTGGAAAATACTTGTGGTGTAATTATTGGCAAACATGATAAGAGATCAACAATTATAAGTTGGTAACTTCATGCTAAAGATAAACCAGCTTGCATGTAAGAAATAAATTAAATTAATGTTTGCAGGTGTTTGGGAACCTGCTTCATGCACTCTATTATAACCCTTATGTGCAAATGTGAAAAGTATTCTGTTCTGTTGTTCTGATGTTGTTTGTTGAGATAACATCCATTTAAGTACATTCTTAAATGTTAAGTAAACTGCATGTATTAAGATGGTTCTCTCTTTGTTCCAAGATACCTTTGCCATTCATTTTGATCTGAGCAGTTATTCACAGTTCCTAAAATTGCTAAGGAAATGGCTTCAGTACCCTCTTCAAAGGGCATGTCACCTAGTGCCTTTAGCACATTGGATACAATTCCGTTCACTTAAAAATCGTTTTGGTAGAATGTCCCTCTGAGCCATCAAATCTACTTTATCTTGTGGTCAGCAAAGCAAAGTGACTAAATTCTAATTTATATTCTTTTCAAGTCACTGTACTGATCTTGAATTGCGATGGTAGCACATAAGAAGATTTTGCTGTCAGAAGGAAATTTGACAAGATGGAAGTAGTACTGCAGATATTAAGTTATATAAACAAAGTACCTGAAAGTATTTGTAGCATCCCTCTTTCCTTTTTGACTTGCTCTATTTTAATTATTTTTATTAGCAATGTTAATCTCAGGTGTCTGTCTGCCTGCCTAAAAGAAACCTTAATACAAACCGTCTGTGGCTAAAGTTAGACATAAAGCCCATTGACAGTAATTTAGCATGTCTCTAGGGAGTTGAATGATTATGTGACAAAGCGTTGGTGTTGTCCTAATTTTGGCACCATCTTTCCAGGCACATAAACATACTCCCACACATGTGCTTGGAGAGAGGTTTCCAAAATTTGGACAATGCCAACACTGCATCACAATACTACTGTATCCAAATCCAAAGAAACACCATGTCACAAATTCACCAAGGCCCAGTGGAATTTTTTACCCTAACATCACATTTCCTTATTTTTGGGGCACTAAAAGGCAACCCTAACTGATGCCTACAAAAGTATGCTGCAATGAATCATCTTACTAGTATATACTACTTTGAGGTCAACATTGTCAATACTTTTATTAACAAACAGTATCTGGTCACAGCGTCACTCCCTGCCCTTACTCTGCTCTGTGCCAAACACTCCCAGTAGTACACTGGCAGGCATATATTCACCCCAACCCAAGCAATATCTGGTGTCAACAGGTACCCCCTCCCTCACTCCACCCTTGTTCCAAGCAATCACTTGTGTCTAGTGGCACCACCCCCTTCCCCACCTTGCTTCATGTCCAAGTATCCCTGGTGTCCAGTGGTACCCTCATCCACACCTTGCCCCATATCCAAGTATCCCTGGTATCTAGTGATATCCATGCCCTTACCCATGTCCAAGTATACCTGGTGTTCAGTGGTTTCAGCCCCCACACTCTTCCCTGTGGCCAAGGGTACCTTGTGTCCAGTGGTATCCACTTTCACACCCTTCTTATATCCTAACATCATTCACATCCAGTGGTGCTCCCCTTCCACACCCTAGCCTATCTCCAAGTAACCATGGCATCCTGGTTTCATTCATGTTTGATCACAGTTTTATTCATTTAGCTGGTGGCTGGTCAGGGAGATAAATAAAGGGTTGCGCTGGCCAGTATTTTTGTTGTTGTTGTTGTTGTTTATGGATGGGGTGGGGGAGGAGGGTTGGATTGAGATGTTAATGGACTGGTAGGTGGTTATATAAGTTAGTGTTGGGGAGGGGAAAGAGTGTGCTGTAGCTGCCAGTGGGTGAGGGAAGGAAAATAAGTTTTTGTTAAATACTGTATTTCATCCAACCCCCGGGGTTTATTTATTTATTTTTTTTTTAAAGCTGGGAGGCAGACTAGATAACTGAATGCCTTTTTACAGGTACAACCCTGTAGAATACAAAAGGAGGCATATTACGAAGAACAACACCAAATATATTGTAGACCACAGATGTGAACAACAGTAAATAACAGAAACAATAAATACTGTTTAGGCAAAACAGTTAAATGTAATGGTGGAGGCAGATTATCTAATCTAATATAAATATTTAAAGCTGGAAAAGGTGGAAATATAAAGCAAAGTGCTGGGAAAGGCCAAAATTGGACAGATAGGACATGAGTAGTTTTGCAGAGGGAGTAGTGGGAGTTAGGTGAAGTTACAGAAAGAGGAGATGAGTAAATATTTCCTCAGAGCACCCTTAAGGATAAATAAGTGTGAGAGCTGTGTACTGGAGAGGGGGAGGAGTTCCACAACCTGGGTACAAAGGAGGAGATGGTCTGATCCCCCATCCTGGTAGAGCATTTGGGGATGTTGACAAGGGAAGCAATGTTGGATCCAAGTGAGTATGATGGGCCTGCCTTTTGTAGCAGAGATATACAGTAGGAGAGGCATGGGAGGTAGAACTAAGTAATTTGAATAGAAAGCACCTCAGTGCATGTAGGATCATAAACCAGAGGGGGATAGCCAGCTCAGGAAGGAGTAAAGAGTGCAGTAGTGAGTTAGTCTGTGGGAAGACAATGCAAAATTATAGATCCTGTTATATGCCATACCAAGTTGTGAATGATTACTCTGGGGATATTTGAACAAATAAGTGAGCTGTATTGGAGGCAGGAGAGCAGAACTTCTTGGGCTATTGCTAGTCTTGCCATGGGAGTGAGGAGGTGGCAGGTTCTGTAAGCAAAGTCTAACTTGATGTTAACAGATCTTGGAGATGTCAGAGATATGATTTGAGAATGCAAAGGCATAGTATTGGAAGATTCCTAGATATTTAAATTCTTCCACTAGGAAGAGGCTGGATCTGTCTGAGCAACAGTTGGACAAAGAATCAGGACAAGCTAGGCAATGTGTTCTGAACCCAAAGAGTATGTCTTAAGTTTAGGAGGCATTTAGAAATAATTTATTTTCAGTAAGCCAGCTCTGAATTAGGGAGAAGTCGAGGTTGGGTTGGGCATTTAGGCAGGCAGGGTGGGTGAGCTGAAGAAAAGGGCGATGATGTCAGTGTACATGATTGTTGAACAAGAGGTGGAGACAAAAGGAAGGGTATGGAGGAAAACAGAAAAGAGAAGTGGGCCTACAGATGGAGCCCTGTGGAACACCCCTGTTAATTGAGAAAAGACTGGAGGAAATGTTCCTGAATTTAACAAATTGCTGCCTATCCAGCACGCAGTTGGTGAACCAGGCAGAGGCATGGCAGGAGGGGCCAATTTCAGATAAGAGGAGGGCATGGTCTATGAGATCGAAGGCTTTGGACAAGTCACTGAAGATTGCTTCAATGACAGTGCATTTGTCCATGGCAAACTTGGTGTTGTTCGTCAGCTGGGCCAGGGCAGTGGCAGTTCTCTGCTTTGTTTGTTGTGAAAGCCACGCTGATGGATGAGAAGATTGTACTTCTGTAGATAGTCCGTTAACCTGGAGGTTACGATCTTTACAAGTAGCACACTGAGGATGAATAGGAGTGTGAAGGAATGATACTGGGAGATGAAGTCGTGATGCCCCCCCCCCCCATGACCATGGGATGACTGGTGCAATTTTCCAGGAAAAAGGAACAACACTAGAGGTAAGAGATAGATTGAAGATGTGGGATATGGGTTGAACAAAAAATAAGCACTTAACCAAAGAATTCTGGGTTTAGTACCATCTGGGTCAGGTCCGCCATCAAGTGAGAAAGAACTATGCAAAGTATAAACTTTCCATTGGTAATAACTGTCAGTAGAAAGTAGGGGTGGTTTGAGGGAGTGATGGTGGAGGCTAATTAGAGGACATAATTGGGATGTGGAGAGGCTAATGGAGTAGGCAGATAGGTCAGTAAAAAAGGGAGATAAAGGCATTAGCAATGGTAACTTGATTATTGAAATGGGCTCTGTTGATGGCCATGTCCTTCAGGGCTGTTTTGGAGAAACCCCCAAGCAGACCTTTGATACCCCCCCAGAAACTCTATGAGTTACTGGCAGAGGCTGTCAGCTGGTCCTTGCAGAAGATGTTATTGATTGAACATGTAGCTTTTTTGTATTGTTTCCACAGATCTCTGTAGAAGGGCCAGTCATGTATTGCAGGAGGCCTTACAGGTAGCCCAGCATTTGTCTCTGTTTTTTTTAAATGAGAGATGATCACTGTAGAGCCACTGGGTTACAATACCTCTTACTCTCTCTTTGGTGTGAGGGACAAATCAGTATCCTGTAAGTTGGTAAAGCAGGACTGAAAGAGGTCAAGGGAGGGCTAGGTTGATGTTGGGAGAGGTGAGGACAGGGGACCAATTGATTAAAGTTAGTTCAGCATTAAGACAGTGGGTGGGGTCTAGTCGAGAAAATTCCCTGAGAGTTCTTATATTGGGGGGTACTTTAGAAACCGTGGCTTTCCAGATGCAAAAGATGGGGGAGCAATCATTAAAAGATTCAGCTAGAATGCTGTCCATTTGGACTCTGCCAGTTCTGTTGGAAAGCATTCAGCTGAGTCGAGAATGATATGCTTCATTATTCAAGAGACTAGTAGGGTTAGAGATGATTTGGGTTACGCTGGATTTGCTAATCATTGATTCTTAGGTTTTGGTGAGTGAGCCAAGTAAATCAAGATTTTAGTTCCCCATGGCAATGATCTCATTCCTACTAGCCTTTGGTGAAATAGTGTCTAGGAGGGCAGACAGGCCAGAGGCATCTCCTTTTGGAAGGATTGTAGGTACATATCAGGTGAATTCTGTTTTGTGTTTGTGTGTGCTAGGAGGAAGATGGCATGAAGTATTTCACAGAATTACCCTGTACCTAACTCATTGGGAGCCTTTGAGATGCTGAAGTGTGACTTAAAGTAGATTAACAGGCCACCACCCCTTTTGGAGGAGGGGTGCTTGTCATGGATGTTGTAGTTGGAGATACTGTAGAAGGAGTCAGACATATTTGTTTTAAGCCAAAACTCAAAGATGCCTAGGAGATCAGGGGAGTGGGATATCAATAGTTCTGCCATCAAATGGTTCACCAGCTAACTCACCAACAGGTTACAACAAGTCAAAAATGCAGGTGATCTGTCTCCACAAAAATCTCTTTCATGAGGTGTCCCCCAAGGATCCATCCTGGGTCCAATCCTCTTTGCAATCTATAACAATATGAAAGAAAGCACAGATGATAGCAAGGCACTCAGAAGCCAGAAATAAACACACAAACAAGATAGGCATACGGGAGCAAATGAAACCACAGAGCACTCTACCCCATATCAATAACCTGGTCACACATCTGTGCACAGCTAATGTGCACTTATTTGCAGACGATACTGTACTCTACACCTCAAATTCTTCCTTGGACTTGGCTCACAAGGACTTACAGTGAGACTTCACCACTTTCAAATATAACCTCATCAAACACAAGCTCCTACTCAACGCCAAAAAGACTAAAGCCATGATTCTCTCACCAAAGGCAGCACTTGGACCAACACACTTTCCCAAGATTCTAACACTTTTGGATGAACCCCTTGAAATAGTTGATACCTTTAAATATCTAGGGTTCTGGCTGGATAATAAGCTTAACTTTCTGTGCCACCTGAATGAAATCTCAAAAAAATTGAGGTAGCGGTTAGGCTTATTCTATCGTATTAAACATCTGCTTACCTTTGAAGCCAGAAATAGACTAGTACAATCTAAATTCCTATCCGTACTGGACTATGCTGACTTCCTCTACAATCATTGCCCCTCAACAGTGCTCAACAAACTCGACACTCTTTACCACCGGGCCTTAAGATTTATCCTCAAACATCCCCCTCGTACTCACCACTGCCTACTGTACCAAGAGACGGGATGGCCCTCACTCTCAACTAGGAGGAAAAGAAATGCTCTCCTCTGGCTCTTTAGAGCACTGTCTGATAATCTTCCTGCATACATCTCGAGTTTCTTCAAACATGCCAAGGGATCTTATGGCTTGAGATGCTTCTCCATACTTTGTTTCCAGATTCCTAGAGTGAAAACAACCTATGGCTCGGCCGCAGTCAGTTTTTCACTCCCATCGCTTTAGAACGCCATGCAAAGCTCATTAAAGCTTTCCTTACTTCCAGGTCTATTTACATTCAAAGCTCTGATAGCCAGATATCTGAAGGAAACATGCAGCTGTTTTAGGCGACTACGAGCCCTTAGCTTCTGGTTCCTCCACGAATCCTTCGTTCAGAATCTCACTCACCTCACATCCCTAGTAAGGGATACCCAGCACTTAGTAGCCTATCTCCTTCACTCCTGGTCCTCTTCATCATATCCCCTCCCCCTAGCACACCTACACTCTCTTCTTTCCCCTTCCTACTTATTACCAAGAAGGTACTATCTTCTATTTAATGGAGACTGCCTAGGATTGTCATCTCTTCTCTCTCTTGTGAACTTATTATACATTATAATTGCGTGTACCTATGTCAGACCTGTATGTATAGGCCTATATCGACCTTCACCTACATAGATACATAGACAGTGTTGGCAGATAAGGGCCTATGTCCCACTTAGTCTGCCATTTGAGTTTGTAACTTCAGTTTATGTTTTCCTAGAACTCTGTTGCCCCTTACCTCTGACCTCCAGAGTTCCTTTATGTCTATCCCATGCATTCCTAAATACCGTGATTGTTTCAGCCCCCACCACTTCCTCAGGCAGGGTGTTCCACTTGTCCACCACCCGTTCTGTGAAGAAATTCTTCCTCACATTTCCTCTGAATCGTCCTCCCTCCAGCTTCATCCCATGTCCTCTACCTGTAGTCCTGGAATATCTTTTTTGCTTAAAAATAGTGTATTCTTGCACCCTGTTCCTCCCTGTAAAATACTTGTATGTCTCTATCATGTCCTCCTCTCTCCCTCCTCTCCTCCAGGAAGTACATATTCAATTCCTTCAACCTGTCCTCATAGGACTTGTGATGCAATCCGTGTACCATCTTTGTTGCCCTCCTCTGAACCTTCTCTACCCTGTCTATGTCCTTACGTAGGTAAGGTCTCCAGAACTGTACACTGTACTCCACGTGGGGCCTCACTAGTGTCTTGTATAGTGGAATCATGACCTCCCTTTTCCTGCTGGTGATGCCCCTGCCTATGCATCCCAGCATCCTGTTTGCTGGGATGTACAATGTTTTTGCATTTTTGGCTACTGGATCTGTGACTATGTATTATATTGTATTAATGTCCAGGACCACTTTGAAGATGAGCTTGCTCAATGGTGTTTATGCCTGGTTAAATAAAGTCTGATTGATTGATTGAAACACCCATACCTTCAGATAAGTCACATTTGCCAGGAGCCTGCAGATATTATGGTGGACATGTTGAGCTGCTGAAGTTCTGCCCCGGGAGAGGGGGAATCAAGGAACCTGGGTTTGTATCGATATCACCTGCAAGGATGAGAGATTCAGCAAAGGCTGAAAAGTCTGATAGCTGGAACTCCATGCAGCACTGAGTACAATCTTGTGACTCAGAAGTGCAATGGAGTTAGGTGCCTGGTTGAACATCTGGTGTTGGAATTGGGTGGGGGGGGGGCATCTTCGGCAACACTGAGGTTGGGCTTCTGGTTTCCACAAAGTTATTTTTTTATATTGAATCTTCCAGGCACCAGGATTGGACACCTAATGTCAGAATCGGTACTGGAGTACTGTTTCCTGTGTCTGCAAAGTTATTTTTTTTAATTGAATCTTCCCAACAGCGTGGTTGAGCATCCAGTATTGGAACAGAGGCAGGGGGCCAGTCTGTGACACTGGGCTTGTGCTCCCTGTGCCCACTTAGTTTTTTCAGTAATGGGAGTTTCAGAGTTTTAACCAGAAGCCAGATTCATGTGCCTCTGACTGCTGTATAAATGTCCAATTCAGCGGCACGTAAAATGACCTTATTTTTGCAAATGTGAATTCTTTTCTTGATGTAATAATGTAACCCCTTTCTCCTGTGACCTACTGGTTCTTGACTGTCCTGACAAGAGCACCCACAGTTGGATGGGTAACCTCATTATTCCTTGGATGATGCCACTGGATCCTCCCCTTGTAGAGGCTGTGCTGGTGGAGGCATCCCTCACAGAGTACATTTGTAATTATTTTCCAGATCCTGGCTTTAAACTGTGAGGATGAATGCTGGCATCTTGAGGCTCAAATAAATAACATTAGAGTGAGAAGTGGAGCACACATTTGACCTTACTTATAAACTGCTGAAGTTCATCACATATTCATAGCTAGGCCCAGAGATCCATTTAATGGTCTTATGATCATCCATATGGGCATACCAGTTCTACAATACTATAACAACGAAGCTCCTTGACTACAGTATATGAGGGCAAGTATTCTAGCTCAGCTCCTTGTCTACAATAAGAGACGGTGACTATAACGGCTCAGCTCCTCTGGGCTACACAATTATTATAGAGCGATCTCTTGGGGAAAGTGAAACCTGGGCTCAAATGCAAAATAACTTTATCCTATTTTGCCCATACTTATCATCATGTCACTTGGCCAGTGACTCCCAGAGTATCAATCTGTTTCCATACTGGAAATTCAAACCTCAGGCACCTGTAATGTCTCTGGGACATTCCCTCAAGATTGAATGGCTGTGAAAGTCAGATCTGCACAATTAAATGCCTAACATGAGAATGTTACATCTAAAGCAGCTACAGATCCTACCCCCCACCATCACCAAGCCTTAAGGGCTTTTAGATGCTTATACTTTAATTACACAAGGGTGATTTTGGTTTTTTTTTTGGTTATAATTCATTGTCTCTCTTATTCCAGCAGCCTCTTTACCCAGCCAGGTCCATTCCATCCCCAAGTGTCCCTGGTACTTACATATGGTCCCCCCCCTCCATGGTGGGGCCTCTCACTCTCTGCAGCAGAGGCAGGAGTTCCTGGGTTTCTGGAGTGCCCAGTGGCAGAGGTCCAGGCCTGAGCATGCCAGAATTATAGAGCTTGGTGCAGGCCTTTTTCAGTTTTTCAAGTCCTACCCCCAGGACACAGGCACGCATGGAGTATCAGTCAGAGACATGCTAGGGTGCCTTATGTACACCTCCGCTGACATCCTCTCACATGCACTGCCTACTGCACTTCCACCTGTGATCACACAAGTGTCAGTAAAGCAGCAGTAGTGGCTGCCCTTTCTGGAGGAGCATCATCTGAGATGTTTAGTCTTCCTTCCCCAGGCCATTCCTTGATGGCCCAAGTTCATTCCCAAACTTGGGTTGCTGACATCACGAGTGGTAGTGCTACCAATGGGTTGGCACACATGGGTGATTTATTGCTGCAAAGGCTGCTCAGACTAATTCCTAATATGTCATCTCTCAAACTTTAGCACAGCATGACCCATGTTGTGGGGAACTTCAGTCTAGAGACTCAAATCAATATCAACTTCCCTATTTCTGCACATCTTTTCATATCTTCAGAAGATTCTGTTACTCTCTCTGACCTTCTGCCATCTTCATGAGAGCCAGAATACATGCAAGCTTGTCCCTTAACACCAGGGCCTCTCGTAGAACTTTCAGGGGAACAGATTCTGGGCTGGCAGGCCGCCACCCTGCTCTAAGGATCATGGATAAACAGTGGTTGCACAGCATATGGTTAAACCATGATTATAAATGGTCAGCATCAATGGCCATTCATGGTCTGCCCATTATTTTAACCATGGTTATCTATGGACAGCCACTGATGGTATATGACCCAAGGACAGTTCATGGATGACCATGGTCACTATAGTTTGAGAATTAGTCAAGCTGACCATGCTGCGGCATATCCTGTAGGTAGGGAAATGGGTAGACTAGATAGGCCAAGCGGTCCTTATCTGCTGTCAAAGTCTATGTTTCTATGGTCATGATTGTTAGTTTTAGAAGTCTCCTATATTATAAAACAACTTTCTGCATCACTCCGGTAATTAAATTTTTTTCCCATCATCCGTAACATTCAGTAGTGAATACATATTATCCATACATACTTTTGAATTAGTTTTCATTTAGTTGCCCATTACTGTTGTTGTCCCTCTTTCTGAGTCTCTCCGAATTCATAACTGATAGAATTTCCTAATTACTATTTATACCACCATCAAATAAAACTTTTTTAAGATGTGGTGAGTATTTTTTAATGTTTAAGTAATTCATTTCCTTGTGTACACCTTATTATGTCTTCATACACTGCAAAAAATTATTATTTATATTAGTTTAGATTGTCAAAGTCTGCATTGTGATATGCAAATCTGGTTACTGCTTTTATGACCATGGTCAAACATGGATAAACCATGGCTGACCACGGTGTGTCCAGACTCCAGGACATTCAGAAAACCTGTTGAAAAAGGGCACAATACTGTGCTATCATGCTTGAGGAATTCTATAGCAACTATGATCAAGAACAGTAGTAAAAATGGAACCACAATAGTGCAGTTAAGCTATAATGACTGAGAAGCCGGTAATTTCTGAGGGATTAGTGACCAGTTGGGGGGATGGGGCCATCTTCCTCCAGCCAGTCATTAATCCAAGGAAATAACCAGCTTTGAGGTTGTTACTGTGATTATAAGACTAATCACAATAACAAAGTTTCTGTCTTACCATTTATTTTTGTACGTTTTAAATGTTTTGGGCAGAGTGTTGCGAGCGTTCGGTTGAGCATCTCTGCCATGCTGGTCATTTCTAAGAGATTTCAGACCAGTACAGCAGCCAGTCAATGACCTATTTTGCTCATGAATAATTAATTAGACGTGTACTTATTAAAAAGCTGACAACGCCTCCAGCAGAACTTTGAAAACCCTAATGTTCAGATATAAATCAGCTAATATTTGACATTAGTGCTGCAGTTCTACTATCAATTATTTATTAATACTGAGGTTAATTGCATGAAAACAGGATCTTTGTTCCTTGGGAGTTCATCATCTCCTGTTACTTATTCCCTACCTGACAACATAATGCTCTGCTTGTGACATCATAATTAATCCCTTGACAACAGACTGTGATGTCTATTGTCAATTATTCATTATGTAATGGTGTTTTCCCTCAGATTTGGAAGTCAGCTCTCATAAAGCCTATATTTAAATCAGGTTGTTGGAATACAGTTTCAAACTACAGACCAATTTCGTGGCCATCACCATTATCTAAAATTCTCGAAAGAATTGTGTCTGATCAGATCCAGGATTTTCTGTTAAAAATACTATCTATTAACAAACTCTCAGCACGGGTTTAGGAAACATCATAATACTGAAATGGCATTGGTGGGGTTCACAAGCAGTGTACGGGGTGCTCTGGATTTGGGGCTGTCTGTCGCAGCAGTATTTGTGGACCTCACCAAGGCCTTTGATTTAGTAAACCATACATTGCTGCTGGAAACTTTGAATTAAGTTTATTTTTCTAGAGATGTTATAACTTGGTTAAGTGATTATTTACATAATAGGGAGCATAGAACTATAATTGCCCAGAAATCCTCTGATCCCCATTTAATTTCCTGTGGAGTACCCCAGGGCTCAAGTCTGGGTCCACTTTTGTTTTCCCCTTTTATGAATGCTGCTCCTACTTCCTGGTTAGGGTCTAACATGATTTTGTATGCAGATGATGCGGTAATATTCTCAGATGGACCTTACCCTGACCAAGCATTAACTCGGTCCAACAGGATTTTGAAACATTTCAAAAGTGGTTGCTTTCATGTAATTTAGTTCTTAACTCTGGGAAAGCAAAAGTAATTGTTTTTACCTGCCTCAGGAAAGTCAGAGATACTAGTGTTCCTATTGTGGACTTGAAAGGGAATATAACTGAATTGGTGAATAGTTTTAATTATTTAGGGGTTACTCTTGACTCCCATTTTTCTTTTGACCTTCAAGTTAGTAAAATAATTAAAAAAGATTCATAAGAGGTTAGGAATGCTATTTAGGATTAAATCCAGTCTTATACCTGGATCCCATAGGCTCCTGGCCCATAGTTTATTGCTTAGTGCATTTCACTATGGTCTATTGATATACTCTGGAACAAATGAAAAATTGCTACAGAAACTTCAAGTAACCTATCATAGTATTCTTCGATGTATGACTGGTCTCTCTCTGAGAACTCATCACTGTGTACTGATGAGGGAAGGCAACTGTCCTTCCTTTTTAGATAGGATCAAAATTAAGTTGGGAGTTTTTGTATTTAAGGCAATGCAGGGCTTATTTCCACCAATTATTCAAAAATGTTTTCCCCAGCTCACACATCTTTTTAGGAACTAGGTCCCAGTCCAGAGGTTTATTTAGGATTCCCTTTTTACAAGAAGAAAACTGGACAGAGATCTGTGGTTTATAGGGCCATTGCTTTTTTAACAGTATCCCCCCTGCTGTAATTAATTGTAGAACAGTCAGGTCATTCAAGCATAAGCTTTCCAGTGGCTTAATATTCTTTCAGACTGCAGTTGTTTTCATTAAGATTTTATTGTTATATGTATGTTTGTATTAATGTTAAAATGTTTTTTTTTTTATTATTTAGTAAGCTTTATTCTCCTGCCGTCAGTCACTCGGAACCTCTGCCCAGTCACAGACCTCAGGCTTTGACTTCCAGATCGCCTGTGACCCTCCGATACCCCCTGGCTTACCACCCAGGGTGGGGTTGCTGCACAAGTCCCCCTAACAGTGGCGCAAGCAATGGGATAGGTTGGAGGGATGGCCTGGAGGCTAATTGAAGCCGAGGTGGACTTCATCTAGGGAGGCCGGCAGCTGAGATTTTTCTTGTTTTTTTTTTTCTGGGGGTGGGGATGTGCAATGATGTCTGGTGTCCGCCTCACCCCCTGAACATTCTGGCACTGGTCGCTGTGGTGCCCCCGGCCTCTGTCAGGGGTCCATCAAGCACCGGTTGCACTCCCTCCCCCCAGAGAAGGAGGGTGACCGTCGGAATGCTCCCTCCTTCTCCCCCCCCCGGCCATCCCTCCGACATCCCAGGTCCATTCCTGAACCCGAGTTGCCAGCGTTGCAAGTGGAAATCCAATGGCTGCACTGATGGGCCGGCCTAAATGTATTGTTTTTTATAGTATGTCCTGTTTGATTATTTGTTTTAATGTTTTACTTGTCGCTTGAGAAAATGGGAAATGTGCTCATCTTGCTAACAAGTATAAAAAATAAAAATGAAATGAAATTGAAATGTCACAACAGAGGATTAGGACCTCAACTTGGGAATAAGCTGTAGGGGTAAACAAACTCTCAGGGATGATGATCCTGTTTTGTGAAAAGTTCCTCAGCAATAGATAAGGGTAGGAGAAATCTACAAATGTGGGGTTTACCTTAATGTCTTCCTGGGCTCCTTCAGTGCCCACTGCCAGGCTGACATCCTGTCTTTGTGTGATTCTGTTCATTTACATGTGAGTGCCATGCTGGGCCTCTGCACCTGTCCCTTTAAGAGCTGAGCTAATATGTGTATAGTGAATGGTCTGAGCTGGGTCTGAGTGATTTAGGGCTTATGACCGGTCAGACACTGCTCTGTTTTCCTCCACTCTGCAGTCGATGGTAAGGTTCTTCCGTTATTGTACTCCCCTCTAGCTAAATGGCCTACTGGCCTCTATCTCCCTAGAACCCAAGCTCAGCCTCTTTAAATCCAACCTCAAGAATCTGTTTCTTGACTCTGCCACCTGTGACTGCTCTTAGCCATTCTCCATATCCACCTCCCCAGGGGACCTTACATTCCAGCCTCCCGCTAGTCCCGGTCCCGGTAGTGGATACTTCTCAAAGCTACACTGTTTTGCTGAGTTTCTCTCACCTCTGAATTGCATTACTTTGCGCGTAACTCTGTATTATGTATAATTGAATATGTATCTACAGACACTGAACTACCTGTCCCTAGAGTTTGTACTCCCATTCATGTCTTCACTGTATTATTTATTTATTTTTTATTTATTTATTTAGCTTTTGTTGATCGGGTAAGTGCACTAGACAAATCCTGCCTTTTTTCAGGCACGACCCGGGGGAAGGGGATACAGATGAATGCCAACTGACCTTGAACCAGATTAAGCTATTGGTGGTATTTTTAGTGAATGAGGGAAATTTGGCCAGGACAGCGGGGAAATTCCCCTACTCTGTAGGCGGGTGGCACTGTCCGTCTGTCTGCAGAGATGAAGGACTTCAGTCGGAAGGAGGTAGTGGACGAGGCTGGTCATGGATTAGGGAGCTCAGGAGCTGACCACGGTAGAAAATGTGCTGGAAGAAGAAGGAAGCCGGAATGAAGGCAGAAACTGAGCCGAGGTTTCGGAATCATCGGATTTAGCATTTCAAAATGACATGGATGCATCTGCAGAAGCGCTACTGCAAGAAGAACTGGATAGAAAGAAACTTCAATTACTGGATTTAATAACTACAGCGGAGAGAGATTTTCACACATGCCAGATGAAACTGGAAGCAGAACGCAATAAAAGAAAATGTTCTCCAACCAGTCCATTTAATAATGGAGGGAAACGTTTTGGGCAACAGGACGGTAGTAATCTTGAGAATTCACAATACATGGCAGACCTGAATGGAGAAGGAATACAAGATAAAATGAGGGAGCATTCGTGTTCATTATCTGCATGGTCCCCGGGAGATGCTTTGCAACAAGCTGGCTGGCTGTGGGCTGGGGATAAATGGGTTCCGGACCCCTCGATTCCTAGTCCCGGTGGCTCTACTTCAATCATGAAAGGAACTGCTATACCCAAGTCAGTCTCTGGGCTAATAATAGATAGTCAAAATTCTAAGTCTTCAGTTGCTGATAGTGCGAATGCGCAAATTCAAGGAGAGGCTACTGATTTTTTAGGTGTGCAAGACGCCGGTGGCAACCTAGAACTTCTAACTCCCCTACTGAGTCAACACCCCTTCTAAGGATATTTCTACAACAGAGCTTAATATAGCAAGGAACGAGACCGTAAGCTACACACCGCATTTGGACATGAGAAAGATCTAGGTAAAACTGTGAGTACTGAGAAACCAGTAGGTTTGGGCACTAAAACATTTGCAGGCTTGTTTAGAAAACCAGCAGAATCAGTGAAACGCAGGTTTTTGGTGCATTTGCGATATCGTGGAAAAGCCCCTATAGCACCGGACAGACTTTGGGTGGGGAAGGTTTTGCTAATTGATTCTATGGGCTTTTCACCAACTGAAGTATATGCTTTCGTACATCCTCCAGGAGAACATAATTACGATATTAGTTTCTGCTCTGTTATCTCTTTAGACAAGTTTTGGAGACTTTATTATGACTTAAAAGATCAAGAAGACTGGAGGGATTTCCAAGCTATCCCTATCACGAAACCCACAGTTAAAACTGTTACGATTCTTTTCCGAAATGAAGGAGTGCATATTGCGAATATTCGTTTTTGGTTAGAAAAAAGATGTCTTGTTCAGGATAAACCTCAACCTGTTCTGGTTGGGAATGGGTTTTGGACAGGAGGCTGGACAATTCGAGTTCAATTAAAACAGGATGATGAGGGCATTCAACACCTGCCTAGCTCCTTTTTTGGGGGGGAGGGATAGGGGCATAATTTTTTATGCTGGTCAGCCAAAAAGTTGTTTTAAATGCAGGTCATTAACCCATTTGAATACTTCATGTGACCAGATTAAGTGTTTCCACTGTGGCATATTAGGTCATACAGCAGCAGACTGTGTTGCTCCCTCGGTTTGTAACTTATGCAATGAAGTTAAGCATTCTTTTTCAGATTGTCCATGGAAAAACACAGATACTGAAGAATCCACAGATCAGGAATACTTTTTGTCACAAGTTAAAGACTCTCATCAAGAACAAGAAGGGATAGAGACAGGGCATATGTTTTGAGGTAGACGTAGAGGCAGGGGACGGGGAGGATTCAATTCGGATGGCAGGCAATCTAACTTTCAAGCCGCCCCTAACTTGATGAGACCCAAGGAGCCTATTATTGAGGTATTGTTAGTAGAGCAGACAAATGCTACTCCCTTAGAATCATCTCAGGAGCCCAGCAGGGAAGAAAAAGAAACACCATTTGTGACACCTCAGGGGTCCCCACAACGGTCAACTATACTGATGGGTAATGAATCCTGCTCTTTGACAAAAGTAGTAGAACCTAGCGACAGAAGGGAGCACGAGGATTTACAAGAACTTAATGACAATATGTTATTTACCGAAGGAAGTGTCAGTAGTAACATGCCTGCTTCCCCGTTACCTTTAGGAAACAGATTTTCTGTTCTTTCATCGTGGGGTGATCAGGTAGAACAAGCTCACCCTATCCATGTATCTATAGAGAAAACAGTTATTCCAGCGACATTGTCACCTGTCCCTGGAAGCGCACTAAGAAATAAACAGCCAGAAGCTAGGAAACGGGTGACTAGGTCAAGCAATAAAACTCCTAAACCTCCACCTTAAACCTTTTACATTATCGGTAGCTTCCCTAAATGTGAATAGCTTAAAATCTCATGTAAAACATCAAACAACATTTGGAATTCTTTCCTCCCTAAGATATGATGTATTTATATTACATGACACACGTTTAAACACAAACTCTGAGACGTTTAGAGCTAACAAAGAATGGCATTGGGGTACATCATTCTGGTCCTTTGGGGATGAAAGATGTAGTGGGGTAGGAATATGTTTTACCACAATGGATGTGAAACTTATCAGATTGGTAGATATAGAACCAGGGAGGGCGTTGCTAGTGGATGTTGTAGTTAAAAGCCTTACGTGTAGGTTGATAGCAATTTACGGCCCTCAGAAGAAGGCCCTTAGGATAGAGTTATTACAAAAGATACAACCTTATTTGTACACGGGTAGACATCTGTTTTTTTGCCGGGATTTTAATATAAATTTTCTGCAAAAGAATGTACTGGGAAAGCAGTATTGTGATAAGACATGTTTAAAATCTATTCTTTCTTTAGCTGGTTTGAGAGATTCTCATCAATTAGGGAGGAATTCAGCTAAGCCAACCTTTTTTAAAGGAGGTTTAGCATCATGAATAGACTTTATTTTTGTACAAAAAACACTGTTAATAACCAATTTACTTTATGTACCAATAGAAACTTCGGATCATATTATGATTGGTATAACAATAGATTTTCCTCAAAGTAGGAGGAAAGGGCCTGGGTTTTGGAAGTTGAATGCTTCTTTTTTAAGTATCCCATTAGTCTTAAAAGACTTAGAAATAATTATTCAAGATCACATCACGACGATAGATCTGCATGATGACAGGGTGAGTTGGTGGGAAGCTTTTAAGCTTTGTTTAATAGGATATTTTCAGGCACAGGGACGATTGAAAGCTGAAACAAAAAGAGAGGAGTATTTGTCTCTTAGGCATTCTCTGCAAAATTTAATTTCCAGTCAAATTGAATATGGAATAGATTTATCCAACAATATTGCACAGATTAAACAAACAATGATACAGTATCAATATGATCGTATGGATTCACTAATTAGGGAAAAATCCTTTGGGACGCAAGGAAAAAATGCTCAAGTTAATCCCTTTTTAGCTTGTAAAACGAGGATAGATAAAAGGCTTTTTTCTAGTTTAAAAAATAAGGAAAATAAGTTACTAACTGATAATGTAGGTATCATGGATTTTTTAGACCAGCATGTAATCAATAACTTTGGGGTTCAAAGTTTAGACTTTGGTTTTACGTCGCAGTTATTAGCAGCAGCAGATCTCCCTCGTGTAGAGAAAGATTTACAACATGCAATGGTAGCTGAATTTACGGAGGCGGAATTAGGATCTGTAATTGCATCTCTTAAAAATGGGGTCTCTCCTGGCTCTGATGGATTGCTGGGAGAACTATATAAAATTTTATGGAAATTAATGCCTAAAGATTTATTGGCATTATATAATTGCTTAATTTCTGATATGATTTTACCAACTCAAATGTATGAGGGATTATTAATCTTTCTATTTAAGAAAGGAGATCATTCAGGTATAGGTAATTGGAGACCCTTGACCTTATTGAATGTTGATTTTAAAATATTTTCCAAACTTTTAGGGAATAGATTATCTATAGTAATGCCGAATTTAATTACTAGATATCAATATTGTGCAGTTCCAGGGAGGAAAATAAATGATGCTTTGATCTATATTAGAGAAATTATGACTTTAGGGATGGGAAGTATAGGAGGAATGGGAGGCTTCTTAGCAAGCCTAGATCAAGCTAAAGCCTTTGACGAGGTATCGCAATAATATGTATGGGAGTGTTTGAAGTCGTTTGGTATACTGACTATATTTGTACAATGGGTACAGTTGTGCTATGCATTAGCTAATGTGATTCTTATTAGAAAATGGATGGAAAGGAGGAAAACATAGAGTGTTGAAAGGAGTTAGACAAGGGTGCCCTTAGCCCCTATTATACGTTCTTGCTTTGGACCCTTTATTGAGGATAATAAACAGATCTCCTTGATAAGAGCTATTCCGTTGGACATGATAAGCCAGACTAAAATTATAGCTTATGCGGATGATATATGTCTTATTTTACCTGATGAAACTTCAATAATGATAGCGTGTAGCACCATCACCAAATTAGGAAGAATTATGGGTGCACGAATTAATAGTGCGAAAACTAAATGCATCAGCATCTCAGGGTTTCCTAATTTTCAGTCTAAAGTGGGAAGTTTCTGGATTGAACGACAACCGTGCAAAAGCCTAGGGATATACTTTGGGGGTAGGGATAGTGCAATGGATAACTGGAAAATAGCTTTGCAGGAGGGTAACTCTAAAGTAGCAATTTGGAATAAGAATAAATTATCAAAAAAGAAAAGGATATATTTAATTAAAACTTATTTAATACCCATCTTTTTATTTTTAAGTAATGTTTTTTTACTACCTAGAACTATGGAGACTTCATTAATGAGATGTTTTTTTTGTGGGGTATGGGGTAGCCGTCTAAACTCAATTAAACGCAATACCTTGTATTTAGATATTGGGGGGGGGGGTTTGGGAATGATTAATCCTGTCCTTTTTTTCTTTTCGAATTTTGTATATTCAAACCTGATTCCCGTTATTAGAGGTAATCATAAGGTTTGGGACATGTTACTTACTGCACATTTAAAGGGTGTACTGTGTGAATGGAGGAATGGAACATTTCTGCATCAAAATAAAAGGCGCCCTCAATTGATGGAAAGCTGGAGGGAGATTTTTGATAAAATAAAGTGTTGGAAAATTAGGTGGGAAGCAGTTTTGAACATCTCCAGGAAAGAACTGTATAAAAATGTTTTGGAGCAGTTTTTTCATGAAACTCCTTTTTTAAAATTTTCTAAGGAGGTGTGTTTAGAGATATCCAAATATATAACTAATCCCCGTATCCCGCAACATATGTGGGATATTTCTTGGTTGGGCATTCATGGAAGAATAAATGTACGTAGTAACCAGAAACGTAAGTCAATACGTGAGCACTATTGCCCAAGGGAAAAATGTGTATCTATCTTGGAAACTATGGATCATATGTATTTTAACAGTCATTATGCTATGGAATTTTGGGACATAGTTAAACAACGCTGGAAGAATGGTTTGATGATTCCACCCACGAAAGAGAGTTTATATTATGGCTCTTTTGATAAAAGAACACCCGAGGGTATTTATAGTACATTGCAAGTGATACATACCTTTTTCTTGTATTGGATATGGATTAGCAGATGTAAGTTATTATTGCAGCAGCAGGTTATTCTTCCGATCAATTTGGTGCATATAGTGGAAACTGAAACAGGAAAACTGAAGCTTTTGGAAAAAACTAAGTTCCCATCAAAACGTTGGGAAACTTTATGGAATGCATTTGATTATTTATCCTAATATACAGTATATGGGAATTATGACATTATGGTAGCTGTGAGATAGTGTTTCTTTTTCTGGGAAGGTTTAGCAATGAACTAGGTTTCTCACGGTGACTATAATCATTTCACATATCTCTGCTTGATAGCTATTTTGTGGGGAAAAAAAAAATTATGAAGCATTTTTCTGACTTAAGCTGCATTTAGTTATGCTGTAAGAAACCGCAATTTGTATTGCCTACAGGATCATTTGTATTATATTATGGTGAAATTATGTACTATTGTGGGATGAAATACTTGTCTATCTTATTTTTCTTTTATATTATGATTTAGTGTGGAGCAGTACTGTTCTGAATGTATGTAGTTTTGTGTGTGTTGATAAGTGCCATGGGATCTTTAACATCCACCTGAACTACCACCAATCCAGGCAGATGGGACCTCAGTTTAACGTCTCATCTGAAAGACGGCACCTCAGAAATGCAGCACCCCTCTCATGCTGCTCTACAGTGTCAGCACTGGGATATTAACCCAAGTGCCGGATGTGCGAACTGAACCCACAGCCCTCTGATCTCCCGGCCTCAGAGGCGAGTGTGCTACCTACTGAGCCACTGACACTGCAATATCTGCTATACTGCTATAGTGATTACATTGTTTGAATTTTCTGTACCTAGCTGTGAAGCTTCGAAAAGTAACCTTTTATCTAATGAGTTTCTGGTGACGCTGGGTTTCCTTGACCCTAGAGTTTTGCTCTCATTTGTGTTCTCACTGTATTGTAATGTTCACAATGTCTTGTTAATTTTCAAATTTTTCTGTAACCTCTGTACCAAGATGTGGAGCCTTTGCAATGCAGTCTATGACTCAAAGGGTTTTAATTCTGATTGTAATAAATAAATAAAATAAAAGAGGAATCCTGTATGGGAACTGTACTTAGTTACTTCCTACATGCTGTTGTATCTGAAATAGAGGAGTTTGTTTAACCTGCTTTCTTTGCTACTTGCCTTCCAAAATGAAAGCCAACATGTTTGGTCCAGGACTTCCAGTAAGTGGACCAATAGGACTCGGGGACCTAAAATGGATCCTGGCCCAAATGTCTGATGGGAAGGAAAACTGTAGTTTTTGTAGTTTTTAGGTTGGTGCAAAAACTGACCTGCAGGGGGAGTCCCAACTGTGACTGATAGCTTTCCCAGCCAACCTGAATCCTGGATTACAAGGGAAAGCCCCAGTGCTGCATGAGACAGTAGATTAGTGAGAATTGGAGTTTGAAGTGTGAACAACCTGAGCTTTTGAGCAGCTGCTCCCTGAATGGAGCATAGGGGAATTGGCGGGAAGAGGCCTAACTTGCCTCCCTCCCACGTTTCTCCTGCATTGGATTGCGTGATAGCAGGAGTCAGAATCATCTGATTTAAGTTTGTAACTGCGGCAGCAAGTACTGAAGCGTCTGAGAGGACCACTTGTATTTTGGACTGAAGAATTGCTCTTGTGAAGCGATCGGCCCCGCTAGTGTGCGAGACAAATTTTGGATTAGGAGATTTGCTCAGTAAATCTACTGTAATTGCAACCGGACTGAATCCAAACTGTAAAATGTTGATGCTGTTTGAGTTAAATGTGCTGAATGTTTCCTGTGGGTTGAGAACTGCCTGTTCGCGGCCTGCTTTGTTACACCACCTGGAGGCTTCACCAGCAAGAAACAAATGTACTTTGCCAATTTGCTCATCCTGCCTGGGCCTCTGCCAATCCGGCCCAGACCACTTGCCCTGTACCAGAGACTGTTTCAGTGAGAGACCGGCTTGGAGATCCAGCCCCTGCGAAACAACAACTCGCATGCTGTGGCAACCTGGAGGGAAAGGCTGAAAAGAGGAGGAGCGTCATGATGGCCTTGCTTCCCCATACTCATTGGTGAACAACACGAGGTCTCCATGTTGCCTGCCATCCTGCAGAAATCTAGTAGCGTGAGTACACTCAGGGTAGCTCCCTGCAATGGGTATTTTAATCATCTGTGGTACCATCTGATTTCTTTAACTTTCTGGGTTTTCCAAAGACTGAGCTAACTGGCTTGGATTACTAATAATCATGTTGTTGTGCATGCTAACTGCCTTTCTTTTAATCAAGGGCCCCAACATCAGCTGCAATGCCGGCCACCATCAGGCAACGCCTTTGGCTAGCCAGTTTCCATCCTTGGTACTCAGTGTTGTAGAACTGTCTATTTTGGGACTGAGAAGTGCATACCAAACCCTGATTTAAATCACAGTACAAATCATTTGACTAAATTCATGCCCCTTCCTTGTTCACGACCACTAAATGAACCTGAATGTCTTTTCACGTTTAACCTGGCTAGTGTGCATATTATTAGTTGGGTTACAGTGTTAAAAGTGTGCAGGGAATCGCCAGAGAAATTCCTGAAGGTCCAACCCTGGTGGTAAATGTGAAGAGGGTGTGCATATTATTACTGTTTCTTACTGACTGTGTGTTAACTATGTGTGAACTACTGCTGTGACAGGTACTGAGCCACTAGGGGGGGTTGGTGGGTGGTTATAGCTTCTCAGAAGGCTATAGCAGGATAGGCAGACACCCCAATACCATTACTCTGGGTGGAGGCACCTTAATACTGAATCCAGGCCCCTTAACCTGTGCTTGGACATACAGGCAGGGGTAGTAACCTTAGAGATAGTGCCACCTAGTGGTTACATATGAAAGATATATAAAATGCAAGCTGAACTGTGTCTAAATATTAAGTTTTCTAAAGCTTTCCCAGACGTGTCAGTGGCTCTTTAACATGGTCTATTGATGGACTATAGATTTTAGTAGTACAGTTACAACTTGAATTTATTTTGAGAAGAAGTTTTTTATTTTGATAAACACAAATGGGGGGGGCGGGGGGCGCATGGCTAAGCCAGAAACCAAGATGGTGCCTTAACTTGAGATGAGTTCCTGAACCGGAGCCCAGCATCCGTCGTTTACCTATCCCCTGGGAGAAAAGTACTGTTTAACAAGACACTTTGCCACTGGACCTGTTTCTCTACCTGTCAGTGTAAAATCTAAGCCTTGCATTCGGTGATTTGTGTGCACAATGCCACTTTTCATTCGGGACATGCAGCAGCTCTGGGCCACATGGCACACAACACCAAGGAGGGTGAGGAGATCTTGATAAGGAACATGTTTCAGACAATAATGCATCGTATGGATGCATTAACCCTCACAACTAACACTGCGACCGGAGCACTCCAGCAGTTGGACGTCCGGCAAGGACAAACAGAACATAAAGTTGATGCCCACAAAGAGGCCTTGCAGGGTCACTGCACCACACCAAGAGCTCAGGCAGCTCAAATTAAACAGTTACAAGAAAAAATTGACGGTATTGAAAACCGGAGCCCGCCAAAACAATTTAAGATTTCTGGAATTTCCGGAGGGCAGTGGGGGGGAAGAGTTGTTAATTTTCTGCTGCAGGCCTTACCGGAGCTCTTACAATTGCAGCCTGCTACTAGACTGACAATAGAATGGGTGCCCATTCCTTGCAACAGAGACCAGCACCTGGGGACCATCTCAGACCCATTTTGGCTAAATTCCTTAACTTTGCTGAGAAAGAGGCTATACAAGGCAGAGCGAGAGAGCTTAACAACCTAAACTGGAGGGGTCATTGCATTATGATTTTCCAAGACTACTCAAAGGCACTGACGGACAGATGAAGGCCTATACGAAACGTGCAGATGCCTGCATGAGCTGCCCATTCCTTTCAGCCTTAGATACCCAGCAACATTCAAAATAATATATAATGGGACTCCACACCAGTTCTTCTCTCTGGATGCTGCATTAGACTTTATAAATGCTACTCGGCCCCACTCAACTAAAAGGTTCTTCAGTCCCCCTCCCCAGGCTGCTTCTGGGCCCTTGCAGGCAGAATACTTGGGTCGTAGAGGGCTGACTATGGGTGATCAATATGTTGTACCTGGAGGGTTTGATTCGACCAAGAGGCCTGGCAAGGATTTGGAACCATGGACTCCCAGAACCTGCAAGAGACCCCCCTCCGCTCCTCATTCTAAATGCGATCATCCACAAGACAGAAATAAAAATGGGGCACTGCCTGAAACCAATGTCGAGCATCACATGAGAGAGGAACCATGTGAAGCATTCTACACCAGCCAGTTCTTTCATGAAAACCGGTTCTCACCGATTGCTCCTTACAACCGATCCGCATCGGATGAACTGTTGGCTGAAATGGACTTATCAGCTCCACCGGACCTGCAAAATGACCTGGCAGACCCTGCACAGTTCCTGGGTGGAGGCCGCAGAAGATGCCCTGCCACTGGAGGAAACGAGACCTGTACCCGAGGCTTTGGGCCCAGCACTTGGAGCAACGCAGCAACTACCTGGGAAATCTGGAGACAAGACATCCCACTAAGACACCCTTGACTGACAGTCTATACAGATAGGTACCTATTGGGTATAAGTGTCTACTGGGGAGTAATGAGGGTAGGATAAGGGGAGTAAAAAGGGAAACTGGTATCCACTGGTGTTATAGCATGTGTACTTAGTCCTAAGATGGGCAGTGCACCTACCTGCCCCCGCCCCCACCAGACGTTTTTCCAGATAGAATATTTGTAAGACCTGAACGCAAGTGTTACAGTGTTATAGTGGGGATCACCCTGTGTGCATGGGGGGAATTCTATGAAACTGATAATTAGTGTGGCTGCATTCTACTGTCCATATCATTCCCAGGTTACACCCCCCCCAGGGGAGTATTCCTCCTGAGAAGCTCGTACCCAACTCTCTACTCCTTTGCGGATCCTACAGTAACAACAGCACTCGGCTCATTTCCCTGTCCCTACTTCTCCCAGAAATTGGAACTGGTGCAAGAGATAGGACTCCCCCACCATCTTCCCTGACCACGGTTCTGGGATCTCCCCAGGGTACCACAGACTTTCTGCGGCTCTGGAATGCAGCTTTACTAGTGGAAAGTTTAATAATTGTGTTTTGTTCTTTACCATGTTTTAAAAGGGTGAGTATTAATAAAAACCAGGGCCATTGGGTAGCAGGGGCTGTTATGACTGGTGTCCTTTAAGCTAGATACCCCTCGCAGGTGCTACTAAGCTTGCCATTGGCTGGAGTTCCAGCTGGCTGAGTACAGTAGAGTCCTTACTTAGATTTTAATTTTGCCAGTTGGCATATGGTTACATGGTTACATCAGGCAGTTATTATTAGTGTGTTGTGTGTAAACAAATATTCCGTCTGTTCCTGTTCCCTATAGCAGGGTATTTGCAGCTCAGGCTGCATTTCCATAACTTATCCAGGGGCTATGACTAATGGTTTTGTGCCTAGCTTGGACTAGGCTGGAGTAGACCATCTTCAATTCCCTCCCATATCTCATTGGATGACTAGTTGAATTTTATAGGATAATATATCCCCCTCTTCTTCAAAATGGCTAAGATCCCATTCCATACCTGGAATGTCAGGGGCTTAACTCACCCATCAAAAGGAGGAAGATTCTTGCCCATCTCAAGTAGTTGAAATCCAGAGTGGCTTTCCTGCAGGAGACCAAATTGACTCAAACTGACACCTCCATGATGCTGAAAGATTGGGTGGGGCAGGAGGTTCATTTGAACACCCCCATCAAGAAACACAGAGTGATGATTCTGCTTCACAAGTCTCTGCAGTGGACCCTGCTGGACTCAGTTGCTGATCAAGATGGTAGATGAGTGCTAGCAAGGAAAAATACTCCCACAGGTCCCCTAGTGTTGTGCAATGTTTATGCCCCCATTTCAGATGATCCACATTTTTTCCACAGTTTGGCTGATAGAATAGCAACCTTTCAGCCCCCTAACTGTCCTCTCCTGGCTGGAGGGGACTTCAGTCTTACCTTAGTTCCTGCCTTAGACAGAAATGATAAGGGCAAAGAAACCCATATTAGAGGTGCAAGAGCCCTTCTTCAGCTGATAGAAGACCTGGATCTCACAGATGCTTGGAGGCTTTTTCACCCTAGGGTGAGAGATTACACCTACCACTCTGAGTCTAACTCCTACAACAGGCTGGATTATTGGCTTGCATCCCCCCTTATTCTGCCTAATGCCCTTGAGGTAGTCATTCTTCCTTGAATAATTTCGGACCATGCTCCCGTCCAACTTCAATTACAATGGGGTAACCCTCCCCCTCCGCAATGGAGATTGGTCTCCCTCCTTATGAGAGATCCAGACTTTATCCCATGGGCCAATAATGAAGCCTTATTATTCTTACAATTTAACCTGTCTGTGGACACAGCATCAGGGAATACATGGGAGATATTTAAGGCCACCATGAATGGTAACATTATGGGGTATGCCGCAGCAAAACGGAGAAAACATGAACAACAGCTAGGTGATCTGGAGAAGCAGCTGGTGCATGCTGAAAGTTCCTTCAAAGCCCTTCCCTCCCCCCCCCATAGCTCCCCTCTTGACAAGTCCATCTTGGGCCTGCACTTCAAAATTAACCAAGTTTTAAATCGGAAGGCGGAGGTGGCTATCCTCCATCTTCAGCACACTGGGAAGGTGGGGATAAGAGAGGCAAGGTTCTGGCTTACCAACTATGGCATCAACAGGCTAGTAGGCACATCTCAGGACTGAAGAATGCACAGGGGGTTGTGACATAATCACCGCAAGCCATTAATGAGATCATGGCCACCTTCTATGGGAAATTATATTCTACTACACACCCAAAGGCCAGAGCAGATACTTAATCTTTTCTGGATGGGCTGCAGTTTCCCAAACTGTCATGCCAACAAACCTTAGAATTAAAGGCCCCGTTCACACAGCAGGAGGTGTTCTTTGCCATCAACACCCTTCCTGTGGGGAAATCCCCAGGTAGTGATGGATGTACAGCAGATTTTTACAAAGCATTGGCCCCGTTGCTTAACCTATTTCTTACCAAGGTCTTTCAGGAAGCTGAACTTAGGGGGAATCTCCCACACACCCTCAGAGAGGCTACGATAGTGGCTATCCCTTAGAAGGGCAAGGACCCTACAAACCCAGTCAACTATTGACCCATATCACTGATCAACTTAGACTGTAAAATCTAAGCCAAGATTCTGGCCATCAGACTGAGCCTTTCCCTTCCCACCTTATCCACCCCTCTCAGGTTCACTTTGTACCTGGAAGACACAGCACTGACCATCTTAGAACTCTGATTGACTTAATCTACATTGCTGGTCAGATCTCCACCCCAGCGGCAGCTATAGCTGTTGATTTTGAAAAGGCTTTTGACTCCCTAGAGTGGGATTACCTGTACACAGTGTTGTCCCATCTTGGGATGGGGACAGGTTCAAACTAAGAGTGCAGACAATTTATGCCAATTCAACAGCCCGAGTCACAGCAAATTCCTTGCTTTCCCCCCCATTTCCCCCTGGAACAAGGGATGAGACAGGGCTGCCCCTTATTGCCTCTCTTATTTGTCCTAGCAGTGAAACCACTGTCAGCAGCTGTCCGTCAGCACCCACAAATTGCTGGGATCTCTGTGGGAGACACAACTTACTCCATGCTTATGTATGCTGACAATCTTCTTCTCCCCCTGGCTGATGCCCAGATCTCAGTGCCCCACTTACTAACCCTACTGGAAGACTTTGCCATGTACTCAGGCCTGAAGCTTAATCAAGCTAAGACCGAGATGCTCCCTCTTAAAGTGACTTACCAACTTCCCCCGATGTCATGTTTGCAGGTCACCTTCCCTTCATTGAGTGATGCAAAGCTCAGCTGCCCTGAAGTTAAGTATTAAATATATTCAGATGCTTAGTTTTTTAACATTTTTGTGCCACAGTTGTCTCTGCATGTTTTTTTGCTTTGTTTGAAGTTTGCATATGAGCAGTGCATCCACATGCATGAGTGACATCAGCACAGGGAAGGTTTTCCCACTGCATCTTTCTCACTGCTTGTTCATTCATCTTTCCTGGACCCAGCCTCAGTGAGTGCAGATCCAAAACTGAACTGGCAAAAATTACAGCACTGATGACAGCAACTGTTTGTTATATTGTCAGCTGAGGTGGATACTTGCTTTTGGGATTGCGGAAGTGGTAATTTCTATAGATTTTCATTTTACTCATCTGACTAAGCTCTGTGTCATAGGTCCATCGGTTCTAGGAACATCACAATCTATATTGCTTGAGTACAGTGTTACAGTTTTAGTAAGTGCTGCAAGTACATAATTATAACAACAAGTCTGTATAAAAAATAAATTTTTTTTAACTGAGTGAAGCTGTAATCTGTAGCATATTGGGACACAAAAGGATGACTTTTGAACTGGGCAGATTTATAAATTGCAGTAAGCTTTTCAGTATTGGTACATAGAGGTCTGTGTTAAATGGATGACTTTTTCAGCAGTTCAGAATTGTAATGTGCAGTAAGAGTATAGGCACTGAGCTGCACAGTCCAATCCCAGGAGAACAGTGCAATAAACTGTATTTTTGGCAAGTGCTGCTTCCAGTGTGATTGCTTCAGTAAACTGCCTTTGCTGTTGCATTTCTGATTGTCACCATCATTATAGACAGTTTATATTTTTTCCTGTGCTCCTGTGTTTTCTTGGGCTCATTTGGTGTTCTCATGCAAGCACCATAACACTGATCACCAAAGTATGCTTAGATGTGCATGGATAAAGGGACATGGTGCACTGAATTGTTTCTCCAGCTTGCCAGCTCCTCGCTAAGTTTATAAATGAATGCAATAAAATCAGTTATATACTGTACATAGTTATACTTTACATAGTTTACAGTGTATCCCAAAATTAAGCACTTAGTTTTTTAACATTTTAACATACAGTCTTTATTTATAATTAGGATTATAGCATCATTGTATGTGCTCCGGAGCATCAGCAAAAGAAGAGACTGCAGTTGCCATCCTCTCCCGACACTGTGGTACCAATGTACGGCTTCTGTGGTGTTATATTGCAAAGTATGCTAGTCAGTTTGGCATACTTAGGGAATAATGTCTGAACCAAAATATGGGCTACACAGCAATGAATGCAGGGAGTCTACACAATGCACCATGACCAGGGCCCCGATTTTTCTGCGGCACATCAGAGCAAAGTTCTGCGGCAGGGTTCTCATTTGCCGCAGAACTTCTGCGGCACTCAACACCAATTTCTGCGGCAATTCTGCGGCACGTTTTTACCCTTAATTTTTTTCCTTTTTTTGTTTTGCCAAATCTGACACAATGCACGCTCGTAACACAGTCATTTTATGGGCGTTTGTCACCAAATTTTCAACATAGCCAGTTTAAGACCTCTGCTCATGAACAGTATCACTATGATTTTATTAATCTGTCCGGAACATTGATTTCGTACACCGACCGCGCCATTGTGCGCTACATGTACGATAACACATTTCGGGTGAGATGTGAAAATGACAGTTGTACTTTTCATAAGGAGGTGTGGTAAAATGGCAATACTGGAAAATCTGGAGGAAAATATTAAAATAAGCTCGAAGTTACGAACGCAAGGAACCGCGCGCACGCACGCCGTAACACAGTCATTTTTGCAGATTGTCACCAAATTTTCAACATAGCCAGTTTAAGACCTCTGCTCATGAACAGTATCACTATGATTTTATTAATCTGTCCGAACATTGATTTCATACACGACGCGCCATTATGCGCTACGTATCGCGAAAACACATTTTGGGTGAGATGTGAAAAATGACAGTTGTACTGTTCATAAGGAGGTGTGAGTAAAATAGCAATACTGAAAATCTGGAGTGAAAATATTAAAAATGTTCTAAGTGCGGCGTGCGTAGGAACTGCATATACGCTCGTAAAACAATTAGATTTTTGGGAATATTTTCACCACATTTTCAACATAGGGTTTTAGGCCTACCTCATGAACTGTGACACTGTCATTTCGTTAATCATTCCAGAAAGGTGGTTCGCGCGGTGACTGCGAAAACACCTTCGGAACCGATTAACAAAATAACAGTGTCACAGTTCATGAGGTGGGGTCCCACAAACCCCATGTTGAAAATTTGGTGAAAAATTCTCAGAAATGGCTGAGATAGTACTAAAGTTGAAAAAATCCATTTATGCCATTATACAGCTTACCGGCATTTCTTCAGTTCGCGGTCGGCTTTGAAGAGTGCAGACGTGTTCCCGGTCCACAGAAGATCATCGCGCTGGGCTCCGGAGGTAAGTATGGGTTGAGGTGGGGGTGAGGTGGGGGTGTGGGGAGGTGGGTACGCAGAGGGTGGGTGCGGGTTGGGGGGGGGCAAAAGAATCAATGATGGAAGGTTTTTTGTTTCAGGTTTCAGGTTCAGGTTGGAGGGACTTTTGCCACGCTGGGGTGGGCTCCCAGCGTGGCACCAGGCAGCTTGAGGGGGTCAGTGAAGCCGACGGGGATTGGGCACCCCCGTCGGCAAAGGAAGTTTTTGCCACGCTGGGGTGGGCTCCCAGCGTGGCATAAAGACATCGGGGGCAGTGAAACCGATGGGGGATTGGGCACCCCCGTCGGGAAATTAAGCTTTTGCCACGCTGGGGTGGGCTCCCAGCGTGGCACCAGGCAGCTTGGGGGGGAGGGGGACAGTGAAGCTGACAGGGGATTGGGCACCCCTGTCGGCAAATGAAGCTTTTGCCATGCTGGGGTGGGCTCCCAGCGTGGCTTACTAACATTTGCGAGGGGGGGGCACGTTTGTTCCGCGGGCAGCCGCTGTAGATCAGTTGCCACTAGGGCAAAGACAGACCCAAACAGTCTAAATAATTTACAGATAACATTTCTTTGCTGCAGCATTTTTCTCAGTGTATGTGTGCAGCTGGGGGGTTTGGAGTGGTTGGGGTACAAGGTGCCTGCTTGTAATTTCTACCCTGTGCTCCATCAGAGTGAGTGACTGATAAATCAATTGGCAGGAGGTCACTACTAACTAGTACCAGGTGAAGAATTTGGACAAATTAGATTTGGAAAAATTGTGAGCTATTTATCCTGCTCAAGCAATACCACCAGATCGAGCCATGCTCTCAGTGTCAAGCTGGAGTGGCCAACAACTCATTCGCATAGGGAAAGCAATCCCCCCCTCAAAAAAAAAGAAATATAAAAACCCAGGGTACTATCACTAGCATTTGTGTGGGCAGATTGATGCTTGGAGTAACAGAACACACACCGTACCTCGATTTTGCACAGTAAAATGACAGCAATGACGGGAACCAAACCGTAGCACTAAGTAGCAAAATATAATATTAACAGTCCGTGTTGCTAAGTCTGCTCTCGCTGCTGTACTGGAATGGATCGGGAGTACTGTTGTGACTGCCTGAGCCACTGCCCACATCATTCTCGCTGCTGTCATAGGGTCATCTCTATGGGGATCTAATATGCAGTGGGTGTCAAATTGTGGCACTATGTCAGTGTCTGAAAGATCACTGTTAGTTCAGGACAACATAATGCTTTCATCATCGGACCCTGAAAATGAACTGTTCGACATTGCCATTGTCGTGCTGCATGCTGCGATCAAGAGCTCTGTTATCAAGACAGAATTGCTGTGACCAAGAACTAATTTTAATTGCAGAGCACAGATCTCCCTGTGGTGACATTGCAAAGGTAATGAGTGTCAAAGGTCACCAAATACAGGCTCCAGTACACAATGACACTTCCTGGTTTGTGAGGGTGAAAACCTGATTTAATTTGCTAAAATAGGCTATGCAGCATCTATCAAAATACATTGCAAATCAGTTCTATATGCAGTCACCTTGTAGTATATGTGTTCATATATCCAAACTTTGTAAATCGCTTTAACGAACACTGCCCCCAGCATATCGCACAGACCTCTGGACTGCTGTGGGCCCCAGCTGGCATCACCTATTTGGGCATTTACATTACCCCCAAATTAGAAAACTTGTGGAACTTAAACATTCACCCCTTACTTCTGTCCACTAAGACTGAATTCGATAGATGGCAGATGCTCAAACTTACACTGGCGGGAAAGATTGCCACCATAAAGATGTTTTCCGCTCCTGGAATCCACTACCTTCTCAACCATATTCCTATTTCCCTCCCCAAGCTGTGGTTTCAACACATTGATAAACTGATTGGAGACTTCCTGTGGGAAAGAGCCAAGCCCCGATTCAGTCACTCTAAACTCAGGACTCATTGGAGTAATGGAGGCTGGAACCTACCCTGGATGGAGGGATACAAACGGGCCTTCCAAGTTGCGCTAACTGTGCAATGGTTTCAGACTGACCCCCTCCACACTCCACAATGGGTTCTTATTGAGCAACGCATGACAAACACCGTATACCCACCCTCCCTACTGTTTCCAGCTGAGGGGCCTATCCCCCTGTGCAGACCTCGCCCCTCTAAGGCAATTTTGCCCCCCATGGCAGAAGCCTCCAGGAAATGTTGGCATTATGTCCACTCCAGGCTTGCCTTAGACTCAACCCCCCTCTCTTAATGAGCCTGATATGGCAGAATCCAAAGATCACCATAGATAATAGGAGGGTGCTCTGGACACAGTGGTACAAGAAGGGTGTTCAAACAGTGGGGGACCTCTGTGAACCCAGTCTACGCAGAATTACCTCCTTTCAAACACTGCAGCAGCATTGGAATCTCTCTCAGGCAGACTTCTGGAGATGTCTCCAGATTAGGGCAGCTCTTAAGCCCCTTCTGTAGCCCCAGAGGGGTGGCACTAACCCTGGAGTCCTTCAGTCCTGGATAGACAAGCCCAAGGGCCTAGCAGGGAGAGTATATGGCCAGCTAAGAGACACTCTCCCTTCTCAAAATGAAGACTCCAAAGCTAAATGGGAGAGTATGCTACAATGCTCTATATCCACTGAGCAATGGGGTCAGGCTTGGAAAGATGGCTCAAGACTGGAAAGATGGCCACAAAGGGTATCAGGATGTAAGGTCACAGTTAATCCAGAATAAAATATCACACTCATGGTAATGAACCCTTGTAGTGTTGCATAAAGCTAAACACACTGATGCAGATGATTGTTGGAGATGTCAGGGGAAGGGTGCAGATTTGGCCCATATACTTTGGTCCTACCCCAAAATACAGAAGTTGTAGAAAGAAGTATGTTTATTGTCCACAAAGGTATTGCAGAAACTAATCCCTCAGACTTCTAAATTCTTCATTTTGGGGATCTGAGCTGACCTGCTAACACTTTTACAGCTTGAGTGCAGGTGGTTGGCACTACTTGCTATTCAAACCAAACAGGCCCTGCTATGTAAATGGCGTACACTCATTACCCCCTCCCTAGGTGAGGTGATGGCCTCTCTTTCCTTCTTGGCAGCACTGGATAGGCTTTCCCACCTCCATACCTTTCAACTGGGTAAATTCCAGAAATGCTGGGCTCCCTACCTTCAATATGCCACCTCCTCCTCCCTCAGGGTGTGGGGTGAGTCCTTCCTAGACGGCTGGACTAATTGGTCTTCACTTTCACTTTTCCCCCATCGGACGGTGGGCAGACTCTGATGAATCCTGGTGCCCCTCCCCATTTATGAGATCCTTTAGGATAATCCCCCCAATCTCCTGGGCACCCTCCCCCCAGGTCCTGAGATCCAACAGGGATGATAACCCTAACTGATGGCTATGTGCTCTGTGTGGTCTTGTTCTGGTTACCGCCTAGTCACATATATATAGAAGCAACATAACAGCTTAAGGTCAGATTCTTTGTGTATATTGTGTTCTCTCCTAGGAATCCCCTCCTCCCACTTTCATTAGGGCTCAGTGTGCACATGATCCCCACCCCCCGAGAAGACTTAGCTACAACCGACGTCCCCAGGGCCATACAACAGTGGACGATGCTTCTCATGCACAGTCATGTCGGGTGAGTAGCTCTGACACTAGTACCTTGAAGAGAGCCTTTTAGTGAATCCTCTGTGCTTCCTCATAGGCCCCCACTATCATACAGCTGGTCATGGGTTGCACTCCCTTTAGCAGTTGATTCCCTGCTAGTGGATAGAACCCGCTAACAGCTAATGATATTCAGTATTTAATCTATACCTTTATACTGTACAATTATAGAACAATTTTACAAGACACACCTTGTAACCATGTGTAGTCTGTGTTATAAATAACGTAAAGGTTTTCTTTCCCTTCTCTCCTTCCATACCCCCCATTGAAGTATGCATGCATATCAACTGTACATGGCATAGTACCTTTTTCTTTGGTGTATTTCATATGAGCTTGCTCAGTTTTGTACCGTTGTTTCTTCATTTTAAAAACAATAAAAAACTTTAAATCAAAAAATAATCGAATTGCTAGCTGTTATTTAGAAATAATTAGTGATGACATAGTTTAAGAATGAAACTGGTCCTTGCAAGGCTTTTTATGGACTACAGTTAGCTGTAATGAGATGGCATAAACTTAGAAAAGAAGCTAACTAGAAATAAAATAACTTGAGGGGCAAATCTTTTAATTTAATCTTCACACTTGGGGCTGATACCTCTGACACCACTTAAAAATAAGGGCTCAAGTGGACCCAAATCAAAACGAGGTTAAACTGATACACAGAAATATTTTAGAGTTTAATTGTAGAATGTATACCATATATTGCTAAATGATGAAACTACTACTGTGATAAAAACAAGATTTATTTAGTAAATCAGATTCCATTCATAACATAAATTTAAACAGGACACAAAGAGAATATATTTGAATAACATTACAAGTAAAATCAACCATGAAAACCATCATCAAGCATGAACTCTAAAAACTATATTTAAATCATAAATAATCATGGCTGTTTTCTGCAGTACATTTAAAATATTGTTTTATCATGATCTTTTTTGGTTCTGTTTACCAAACTGTAAATAGATTTAATTTTCCTGATTAGTCTCTTGATTGTGAGGTTCTTCCATGCACCTGTGTATAACATCAGCTATGGTCCGTCGTAGCCATGTCTCATGGACAAACCATGGATGGAGTTATTATGGACAAAGATCAGGGACTGAGCAGGGATAATCATGGATGTCCATGGACAACCGTGTTTGTCTGTGACAACATGGACAACTGGAAAGTTGAGGCTGCTCCTCATGAGGGGAGAAACTCCATGGTTCCCATCCCTTCCCAGTGGCTCCAGTCAGTTGGCCAGAGCTAAGGACTACTCCCTTCTTGTCTCTCTTTTTAATCTAGACTGATCTAGAATAAAGAAAACCCTACATACTGCCCCAGACTAAGCTAAACATAAGTCCTCTCACTTAATCTTAACCCCTGCAAGAGAGCAGCAAGATGTGTGCCAGTCTCAGCATTGGCATTTCTAGTACATAAAGCAACCCCTCTTCTACTCTAACGCTCTCTATCCATACTGAAGAGATTGGGCCCCTACAATCTTTCATACTAACATATCCTTTCATTTCACCAGATCTTTGTGAGCCCTACTACATCAGAGCTCACCTCAGGAAGTTCACAGTCCAGCTTATTAGTCGTGCTCAGCTGCTTTTCACATTTGCAATCATTCAGCAAAGGACTGTGTTTCTCCCCACCCTAGTGTATGCCTCTTAGAGCTTGCCTTATAAATTTACCTCTCTTTACCTAGCTGGGGCATTGGTATATGCATGTCCTAGTTCAAAGCCTCCGCCAATACTATATAAATCCTATGTGTCAGCACCCATGTTGTGCTCACGTGAAGCCCATCCACAGCATATAGACTTCTCCAGACCCAGAATGCTTCCCGGTTTGTGATGATCCTAAACCTATGCTCCCTGCAGCATATCTTAAAACAACATTTACATGCCTAATCTCCTGCTGCCTCACAGGCCCTGCATGTAGCAGTAGAGTAGTGTCTCAGAGGATGCTGTTTTAACATAGACTTTGACAGCAGATAAGGACCGCTTGGCCCACCTAGTCTACCCATTTCCCTACCTATAGGATAAGCTGCAGATCCTATTTAACCAACAGCCTATTTCTTCCTACCCCCCATAAAAATTGCCTTATGTCTGTCCCATGCATTCTTGTATTCTCCCACAGTTTTAGACCCCACAACTTCCTCAGGAAGGCTGTTCCATGCGCCCACCACCCTCTCTGTGAAAAAATACTTCCTCACATTGCCCCCGAGGTCCTGCTCCTAATGTTCCTACCAAGTTCCCTAATTCCATGCCATAGGTCCTGTAATCTGCCTCTTCCTACATCATCAATACCAGCATGTACAACAGTTGTCAGTTCTTTTTCCCCACCTCACGGTCAGAAGGGACTCTAGGTCCATCATGTCTGACCCCCCCCCCCGCTTCATAAGCAGGCATGAATAGGTATACTGTGCAAACATGTACTTATTTAAAGGGTTCCATACCAACTATTTTTTATTTATTTATTTATTTAGTTTTTGTTGACCGAGTAAGTGCACTAGACAAATCCTGCCTATATTCAGGCATGATCCGGGGGAGGAGGATACAGATGAATGCCAACGGACCTTGAACCAGATTAAGCTGTTGTAAACTATAGTATCCAGAGTATCCAAGGATTCCCTTGGTAAACATAAATTTGTCCAGGCTTAGCAAGGGTTAGCAGATAAGAAAGAAATTCAGCAGTCTGTATGGCTCAAGTGCACCAACATTTTACCCAGCTGGCTAACATACCTTACTAGAGTCCCTTATCACTGCTACTTTCCGGTTACCCTGCCTCATTCCCCTCCCTAGACCCTTCTGTACTATAGGCCATGTTGGAAATCAAACAAATTCAGTGGGGAGGTGGGAATCAACCACCTTTGATGTAGGATTGAACATACCTGACAGGGCTCTGAGGACATGCTTCTTCATTAAATATTGCATTTTTACACTTTATTTAGACATGTTTATGTTTCCTTGCACAAGCAGCGTGAAGTGAATATATTGTGGCTATTCAGGATAGTAGAGACTGCAGAGGTGTGTCAGTGTAGCAACCAATGTAGCTGAGGCTACAGGAGACTCATCACTAACAGACAAACATGGAGCCAGTTGACAGTGACAGTGTTCATCCTGGCTGATGGGTGGAAACTTTGTGTCATTGAAAGGAGACAGCTTCACCTATCAGAGTGCAGCTGCATCCTTTCAACTGCATGATGCCACCAAGCAGCCAGCTGAGTGCCATCATGATCTGCCTGCTTCTCGTCCTCCTTCATCTACACACACCCTGCGACATGGGAGTGCCCACACCCAGTGCACCAAACAAAATCAAAGGGCACTACTAAATGTTCCCCAACTACAGGAGTCCTGACCTTAACAGTGCCATGTGGCATTGCTCTACCAGGTGCTCCCCAGCCATAGGAGCCCTGATCTAAGCAGTACCACCTGGCTTGGCTCTACCAGATGATTCACAGCTGCTGCTGCTGCCTCGATCTAAGCAGTGCTGCCTTGTGTGGCGCTACCAGGTGCTCCCCAGCCACAGGAGTCCCAATCTCAACAGTGCCACTTGGCACTGCTCTACCTGGAGCTCCCCTTTTTTTTACTCCATCCATGCTAATACCAGCTATGATCCCCCCAATTAGAAGCAGAGTACCCATCCCCAGTACTGCTGTACATAATTATCCCATCTCCATTCCAGTTCAGCCCCCCCAACAGCTGGCAACACTGGGGTACCTACCTCCAGTGCCGCTGAACAGTGTACTGACACTGGTGTGCCCAATTCCCAGCACAGGTCCACCTGAAAAAAAGGAAACAATCCCTCGAAGATCTTTTGTTTTATGTGTAAACCCTGTAAAAAAAAAATTCCCTCATGAATGTCTAAGACCCCCACCTCAACCCCGACTCATCACCCACCACCCCACACCCCTCACTCGCCTACACAACATCCAGTTTTGAAGATCCACTCTCCTTGAAGAAAGACGTCCTCCTCTTGCAGTGCCAACTACGAACCGAAAGAAGGAAATGTGGTCTATGTACTGTATTTTCCATGTGTTTTGAGCTTTCGCTCATAACTGTCATTTTTAAATACAGTATGTTTTCACCAAATTTCCAACATGGGCTTTGGGGACTCCACCTCATTCTGAAAAAGGGAGGTGATATTTTCTAGATCAGTGCTGAAAGTTGATTTCGAAGTCACTTTGTAAAATCACATTTTGGATGGGATATAAAAAAATCTCACCTACCAGCTTCATGAGGTGGGGTCATGTGAATAAAATCTGGTAAATAAACAAGTTAAATTACTTTGGTAGTTTTCAGTCCTTTGACCCCAAATTCTCAACATAGTAATTTTTTTTTTTAATTTAGTTGTTTAACCAGGTATAACACACTAAGCTGAAAGCTTTTTTACAGGAGCGACCTGGGAGCACAAGGAGGTTAAGTGACTTGCTCAGGGTCACTTTTTTTTAGGGTCATTTTTTCACATCAGCTCATGAACATGACAGGTGTTATTTTCCAAAACCTGACGAAAATGTGTTTTCGAACTTGAGGCATTACATGACATTTTGGCCAATATTTTAAAAATGACACCTGTCGTGTTTGGAAGGGGGGTCATAAAAAGATGGGCTCGATTTTCAAGGCCCTACAAATGGTGCAATGTGCCAACATCAAACAGACCTTGTGTCATAAGTTGTGGCACTCCTGATTTTTGAACGCAAGCTGCACTGAAAATGGGAGGCCTTTTTGCAGACTGGCCTTGTGCCACCTCTGCACCCAACATGCCAGTGTGCCATCTCAGAAGGGGACTTGCACCATGGCAGGGCTACTGTACCACCTACATTGGGATTTTGTAAGCCTATCCATGGCCACAAGTCCCAGCTGAGGTTAGACCAGTCATTACCTGGTCTAAGGGCCTTCGCACCACGAGACCTGCACTGACTGGGTTGGATATGCAGGGTGCCACAGAGGCACAGACCTCACTGCCATCTGCATGGGGGGGTGGCCAGTTTCCTGGCACGACACATGAGCATTTGCTACCCCCCCCATGATAGGAAGTCTGTGGTGGCCAGCTGGTGCAGGCACCTCAGTACTGGGCATCCATGTGGAGACTGTGTGGCCGGGACATGGGGGGGGGTACGTGCCCTGGGTGAGGGGTGAATAGCACATGGGTGGGTGGCATGGCTGTCCATAAGGGTCAGACAGCAGTGATCCTGACAGTGGTGATGCCGGTAAGTCCATCTGCTGCACAGGTGTTGCTGATCTTGGCATTCTGTATGCTGCACAGCGATGGAGCTCACCCTAGTGGATGTCAATAGCCACACCTGCAGAACACAGTAGGCCGGGGATGCGGCAGCCTTGATCATTTCCCTGTGGTGTGCCATTCATTTGGTGCAAGGCATGGCTTACTACAGCACTGGGGACTTTGGCAACTGGACTCTGCGGTACAAAAATATGTTGCAGGGTCCACAGCACACCCAGAGTTTGGCACAAGCAGGAGTTCAACGCTCCTTGCACTGATCTGGGGGGCCTTTGAAAATTGGGCCTACATTGTTGAAAGTATGGGGTGAAAATGGCAACAAAAACTGAGCTGGTGGCTCTGTGGATTGAGGTGCTGGATGCAACACCTCATGCCACTCTGGCGACCCGAGTTTGGGAGCAAGTTTGGGTTGCCGGGGGTTGGCAGGAGAGGGAGAGGATTGAGCATCCGATTGACTGCTCTTCTTTCCTGGGGAGGGTGGGGATTGGCTGTCTCACTCCTTGGCTGCCACCTGGTGGAGGCTGGATGGCAGCTTCTGAGTCTGAGTAGCAAGTATGGGCCACGGCTATGTAGAAACACAGAAACATAGATAGTGATGGCAGATAAGGACCACGAGGCCCACCTAGTCTGCTTCTTTTCCCTATCTAATGCAATACCACAGACCCTAGTTGATCTGCATCTTACTCTCTCTCTCTCTTCTCTACTGTGAGAGTGCTCTTATGTCTATCCCATGCATTCTGGAACTCCCGTACCATGTTTGCTCCCACGACCTCTGCAGGGAGGCTGTTTCAAGCATCCACTACTCTTTCTGTGAAAAAGTACTTCCTCATGTTGCCCCTGAGCATACCCCCCCAGCCTCATATCATGCCCCCTTGTTCTTGTACAGCTTCTTTTCTGAAAGATACGACCCTCCTGTACCTTGTTTATACTGCTGAGGTACTTGAATATCTCTATCATATCCCCCCCTTCTCTCACCTCTCCTTCAAGGAATACGTATTGAAGTCCTCTAGTCTTTCCTCATATAACTTTTGGTGCAGTCCTTGCACCATTTTTGATGCGTTTCTCTGGACTGCCTCTATTTTATCTATGTCCTTCCAGAGATGTGACATCCAGAATTGGACATAGTGCTCCAGATGAGGTCTCACTAGTGATCTGTACAGTGATATAAGAACGTTTTTTCTGCTGGTGATACCTTCCCCTATGCACCCACTGATTCTCCTTACAGCCTTATCACATTATTTGGATACCTTTAGGTCATCAGATATGATTACCCCCAGGTCCCTTTTTAGGGCTACTGTGGGTGGAACCCTGCAGACCTCTTGCTATGAGAAAAGCACTCCACATTCCTTGCATTCCTTCCACCTGAACAACCTGTTGGACTTGCAGTACAGTCGCCACTGCAACCGTGAAGCAGTCCACTCGTTGTCTGGATTGGAAGTAGCACTGCACTATTTTTAGCATTGGCGGTCATGGCCGTCAGGGCTGTGCAATCGATTCAGTATGGTTACTAGCATGTGTCATCAAGGCACAGGTCAGGAAGCATAGGAACACCAGGAGCAGTTGTAAAATTCACAACAAGAATTTTATTATGAATAACAGTAAAATACAAAAATAAATTTTTTTAGAATGACTATTTACAAAGGCAGAATAAACAGAGAAGATCCATCTGAATTTTCCTTCAATCTCTGTGTGTCTCCAAACATTGTAGCTCTCTCTTCTTATAAGTCTTTGCAACCCCCCTTCTTAACAAGCATCCTGTTTTTTTTCTAAAATGTTCTTGTATATTTCAAGCAGGTGTAGCCAGAACACAGTTTTCCAGAACTGAGGCCCCTTTCTCCACAGCTTCTGAAAAAGGGCTTAAAAACTGGTCTCAGATTAACCCCTTGAGCTCCCAATAGCCTTTTTCAGTCATCTCAAGCGACAATTATATACATTTCAACAGTAACACCATGGCCAGATTAATGGATGTGGGGGCCCTACTCCAAGTCATATTGTGTGGCCCAGGGGGCCCCTAAATGCCAACATTCCACTCTTCTGCAGTAACGACCAGGGTACTCAAGCAGGATGTGGTTTATAGTGCTATGTGTTATGCCACATGACTTGACAGGTCACATGCCCTTGATTATAAACAACACAATTCAGAATTACCAATTACTGTACAAAGAAACACTTTATCAGTACAAAATTAACATTTTGTAAATGTTCACTTTTTAGTTACATTTAACTCATCTTGTTTTCCCATGCCACTACTGTACCTTTTTTTTTATACTTGTTTATTGTTTTGTCATTATTTCACACAAGTATATATTGGTAAATACAACGCATTTGTTGTGTAAATCTAGACATTGTTTCAGCTTTAACTATTAAAGCAAATATCTTATATTATATCATGTCCAAGTCTACTTTGGGATAAAGGCTAAGTACATTTAACCAGTGTTTACTGAAGTATGTTTTGTCTCTAATAAGAGATTAAAGAGACATTAGTTCAGTAAAACCAATTAATGTATTAAACATTATAAATTAACGAAACTGAGAGAGAGAGAACTAAACAACTAACTGTCACTGCCAAATTGAAACATTTGAAAAGGCTATCCAGCTTTTTTCATCTGAGGGAGGGGGTAGGGTAGGAAGCGGGGATGTAGAATAGGGCTCCAAGCACAGCCTGCCAGACCAGTTTAATATCATCTTCCTTTATCTCGAGAACCCCATGCTCGGACTAATAACTCAAAAATTCTGTATAGAACCTCAATTGGCTGGGAAGGCCTCCCTTTGATATCTGCCCCATCTATTCCATATGTTAATAAACTTTTCATTTTGATGATTTATGGAGTGAGTAATGTCCTCCATATGTTGAATTTGGGAGATTATTGCCAGCCAGTCCCTTATAAGTGGGGGGTTTGGTTGCAGCCAATGTTTTGTTATCACTTTCATAGCGGCCATTGTTAAAATGGCCCAGAGATACTGCGCTTCCCTTCCCTCCACCCCCTCTGGATAGAAGCCTAGCAGACAGTGTTCCGGGGCTATAGTAGTTGATGATAAGTCAAACAGGTTAGACAGATGGACAAAGATCTGGTTCCAGAAGCTTCGAAGTTCACTACAAAACCAAAATACATGTGAATGATCTGCTGAATTACTCCCGCAATCCCTCCAGCAAACCCCTTTGTGTTAGTAGTCCCATCCTAGCTAGCCTCATAGGGGTATAAAATAACCTAATTCTAAGCTTCCAAGTAAACTCCTGCCAACCTGGGGATGAGGTAGTTTTCCAGGCATTTCTAAAGATTTTCTCCTAAAGTTGGGAGTTCAGGGAGATTCCTAGCTCTAATGACCATTTCTGTTGAATCTTCTGTATATTGTAGCTCCTATCTGCAATCATGTTGTTATGTAGCATGGTTATTGCTCCCTTTCCGTTGGTGCTCTCCCATATTGTCTCAAAGGCATATGGAAAGGGTCTTTCATCCTGCCAAGCCTGCATCTGTTTCTGTTTATTATTTATATAATCTTTTATTTGACAGTAATATAGGCAATCAGAGTTAGCCCACTTGTTTTGGATTTTTAGGAGTTCGAAAGGCTGAACATCCTGCCCCTTCAGCAGCTGCCAAGGAGCATAAATGCCCCTCTTCAATTGACACCTGTACCATTTATGGTATCTCGGTGGTCTAAACTCAGAGTTGAAGCACCAATTCCTATAGCTCCATATATTTTTAGCTGTATATCCTCTCTTAGTCCCCCAAAACCATGCCTGCAATGTTATTTTCAGGGCATGTCCCTGGAAAGCAGCACACTCCACCTGGGCAGGCGGATCAAATATATCCATTGGTAAAGTCACTTTTCTGGGACTATAAAGTTCCATTTTTTTCCAGTGGGATATGTATGATGGGTGAGCCCATAGCAGGGCCATTTTCATTTGGGCTGCGAGCCAGTAATTCTGCAAGTTTGGACATGTCCTCCCCCCTGCCTGTCTTGGTAGACATAAAGTCCTCGCATTCACTCTCGGGTGTGCGTGTGCCCATAGGAATGCCATAATTTTCCTCTGCCATTGTGTTATCTCTCCTACTGGTATTATACAAGAAATTGTTTGGAAAAGATATAATAACCTTGGTAAAATATTTGTTTTAATGGCTTGTAGTCTCGAGTGAAAATGAAGAGGAAGGAGTGCCCATCTCTGTAGGTCTGTCCAAATGCTCTTCAGAAGGGAGGGGGATAGTTGTCTCTGAATAGAGATCCAAGAGATTTCCCTAATTTCACTCCGAGATATTTAATAGTGGGGCAGTCCCATTTCATGGGAAATCTGATCTTCAGCCCTTGTGATGGGGAGAAATTAAAAGTCAAAATTTCTGTTTTTGCCCAATTTAATTTGTAACCTGATATCTGGGAGAATGCCTCCAATTGTTGGAAAACTTTAGAAATGGAGTTCTCTGGGTTAGATAGCCACTACTGTACCTTGCAACTATTTTTGTTATTAATAATTATGGATCCTCTTTTCTTCCTCTTTTTTTCTCTCCCCTGAGACACACCTGGACATTAGACTTCAATTAGTGTGCCCTGCCTTCCCAGATATCAAATTCAAATTCCACATAAATAAATTAATAAAAATGGGGATTGTAGCTGCCACGGTCTCCCTGCACATGCCTCCTTGAATACCTATTCTCTCTGCCAAAACCAAAAAACTGAAGCATGTATTGAAGCAGTTAGTGGGGCTCACAGCTCCCTCCCATTATTTCCCCGCTCAAGACTCCTTCAAGCTCCAAGCCTGAGACATGCTTAAGCTCCTTGCCTCCGCAATGCATCTGCCACAATCACCTTCTGTGCAGCTATTGTTGTCCTCAATTCTGTCTGTTCTCCCACTGTCTCCTGTCTTCCATCTCCATTGTCATTTATAGTTTTGTTGTCAGCCTAAAAGTTGCTTTGCTGCCAATGCTGAGTTGCCACATCCTTGCCCCTACTCCAAGTCATTGATGCCAAAGCAGCTAAACAGAGTTGTGCCAAAAAGATTGAGCCTTAAGAACCTTGCAGGACCCACAGGTATTGACTGCAGTCATTTCAGAAATTAAGTTTCCTATAACAACCTGCTGCAGCTTCCCAGTAATGTGTATGACTCAAATCAAACCAAGACAAAACTGTGCCAGCAAGAGCAAGCCGCACAAGTTAGTTCCCCTCAGGTGACTTATTAGCATCCCATGGTCCACTCAGTGCCAAACTCAAATCTTATTAAAAACTCAGTATACTACTCAGGTTACTGAACACTCACAGACAGACCATGACCAGAGGCAACCACAGCTTAGTTTGTTTCTCCAGTGCAATAAAACTAGTTATTTCTGCAGCACAAATGACTTGGACTCTGCAGCATGCAGGTGACTAGTCAACACAACATACCTGGTGTGGCCTGACTGATGTGAATGTGACTGTGATGAGTCCAGTCTGTCCTCTTGATTGTTTCCTCCAGATTACACAGGCGGCGGTGACACGACTCAGCCTTGCAGTGTGGCCTGGCATGGGAGGACTCCTCATAGCCACAGCAGGACCAAAGGCCAAACTAGCAGCAGCACTGACTGACCCTGGCTAGTGGCTACACTGAAAACACCAACAGCACCTGACACTGTACTGAAGCCACATCTGACTCTGGGTGACCCCCCGTGGCCTGCTCAGACTCTCTCTCTACTTTTGTGTCTTTAGACAGAGACTCTTCTTCTTTGATAGATGAGACCAACCACCGGCACTGATGACTGACCGCCACAGCTCTCTCTTGTTCTCCTCCTCTACTCCTCATTACTGCTTGGCCACATGTCCTGATGCCATGCACATGCACACACTGATTCCCGCTCCCCAGTAGCCACACCTCCAGAGGACCTCTGATGGACATGATTGGTTGTGTGTGGTGCGGTCAGGGTGGATCAGAGGTGAAGCTGGAGCAGCCATCAGAGAAACTGAGAGGCTCACTTGCTCAGAGCAGCTGAGGGGGGGGTCATCATTCACCAGGCTGACTAAGTGAGGTGGGGGCTGACTGACTCCAAGGAGGGGCTGCTTTTGGGCAATTCAGCCTGTCAGCGGTTGTCTAGTACAGCCAGAATTAAAGAAAGTAACTGTAAATAAGTTAACAGTGGGGGCCCTCCTGAACCTCAGGGCCCTATGCCATGGCATAATTTGCATACAGGTTAATCCAGCCATGAGTAACACTATATAATTTCTAAACAAAGGGATCTCAATATCAGTTAAATTTGCACATAATGATTTACATATATTTTTGTACCAGCAGATATGCAAGGAAGGAAAAAGACAGAACAACAAAGGAAGACAGAGAGACAGTGAGAGACAAAGAATTGCAAGACTGTCGGGGTGATCAAATTCTAGGTCTCACAGGAAAATTTGGTTGCGCAACCAGACAGACAGACAAGAGACAGGAAAGGAAAGAACAGATCCCTGCATTTAAACACTTTTTCCATAACAACTGGGACAGGGTCCTATTCAACCCTGTCACAGCATGGTTACTAGCACACCTAGATGTCATGTGGTTCAGATTAATTTCAGAAACAGTAGTCCAGTAAGCATTCTTCCACACTTGTCATGATAACAAAAGTAGCCATTTAAGGAATTGATACTGCTGAAAGTGAAATCAAATCCACAGGTTCTGATCGTCGGGGACTGTGCCACTCAGTTAAAGGGCCCATGGTCACGGTAGAACACGGCACACTCTGCTATGTCTGCCATTTTTCTTTATTTTTAAATGCAATTACCCTCTACTCAATCCTCCCTCTCAGCACCCACCACCCCATACTACCTCCCCCAGAAACATAAGAGTGACACTGGGGGGTGCCCAATCCCCCAGTGTCATAATCAGGAGTCTTCATTCTTTTTTTTCTCTTAAACCGGAAAGCAAAAAAAGTCCATTGATGTCTTTTGTGCCATTAACATCCCCCCCACCTGACCCTCCCTCTCAGCACCCATCACCCTGCACCCTGAAACCCTTACTTACCCATTGGGGGTCCAAAGCCATAATCCTTTCTGGACTGCAGACATGACTTCACTCTTCAAAGCTGGACCGCAAGCTGAAGAAACAGGTATGCCATGCAATGTATTTCAATGAGGATTTATTTATTTTTTTTTTTTTTAATTATTTGTTCTAGGATTACAAATACCTTTGAGCCGAGGCTCATTTACAAAGGTTCCACGTCATTGGTACAATTGAGACAATTATAAGCAAAGATAACAGTTTATAAAATTAAAAAAAAAGACACATAGTCTTGTAGATGAAAAAAGAACAATAAGGTGAAACTTTGGGGAAGGGAAAGGAAGGAGGAGGATGAAATCAGGAGACTAAGTGGATGGGAGAAAAGGAGAGTGAGGTTGGGGGACAGAGAGGAGAGGTGGAAGGTGGATAAGAATAGAGGTAGTGCAGCTGGGTGGCATTTGTCATGGGCCAGCAGGGAGGTGAAGATAGGTGGGGGGGTGGCTGGCAAAGTGCAGGAGTAGATGTGGATCCAAAAGGGCATATTCAGCTATGCAACCAAAAGACATGTTTAGCCACAACAGTCACAGAAGTTGGAGGCGGTCAGTGTTGGGCGGAGATGAGTCTTAAAAGTGCTGAGTGATAGTGAGGATGAGATGTTGCTGGGAAGACCATTGTATCAACTAGTGGCCCGGTAAGCAAAGGATCTTTGGCCTTGTGTTCAGGCAATGCTGGACTTGAAGCTGAGGTTTCGATCCCTGGTATGTCGGGTGTGGATTCTTGGTTGTATGAGGGCACAGACTCCAAGGGGGGCAAGGCCCAACAAGATTTTCTTAGTAGTAATACAAGTTTGGTGTTTTATTCGATTGGCACAATTCAGCCATCCAGTTTGAGAATAGAGGTCACAGGTGTGAGTTAGGCATTGGGAGCCAGTGACAAGTCGACAGGTCTTGTTGAGGGCGATGGATACACGTTTGAGTGCGGTGGTTGTAGAAGAGCTGTAAATGATAATGCCATAATCAATGATGGATATGATGGAGCTCTGGACAGTGACAGCGAGGGCTTCAGGTGACAGGTGTTTCCTATGACCGAATAGCAGGCCTAGCCGGGAGTTAGCGGCTTTGGCGACATGGTCGATGTGGGTAGTGTAGGAAAGGTGAGGGTCAAGGGTGATCCCGAGGTATTTAAAGTTTTTGACCTGTTCCAGTGCGGCACTTTGTCTGGTGATAATGAAGAGTTGGAAGTGCTTATGTTTATTATGGGAGCTGCTGAAGATCATGGCCTTTGTTTTTTTTTTGATTAAGGATCAGTTTGTGCTTTGTGAGCCAATTCTCAACCGAAGAGAAGCCGAGTTGGAGATTTTCTTGCTATTTCTTCGGGTCCTGGTGTGTGGCAAGGATTACTGCATCATCGGCATACAGGGTGATATGTTCCGTGCAGGAGTCCGGTAGGGTGTTAAGGAACAGACTGAAGAGTAGGGGGCCCAGTATTGAACCTTGGGGGACTCCAGAGAGGACAGGTTTGGAATCAGAGTGCACATCTCCAATTTTTACACGCTGGGTGCAGTTTTCAAGATAGCTTTTGAACCAAGAGATTGAATCATTGGAGAGACCAGCATTTTTTAGTTGGCTCAGCAGGAGGGAGTGGTGGACAGTATCGAAGGCTTTGGTCAGGTTGATGAAAATAGCACCAATTAGTTGTCCATTGTCAAGGGAGTTGTGAATGGAGCTGGTGAATTCGAGTAAGGCACAGGATGTACTATGACCTTTTCTAAAGCCATGTTGCTGTTTACAGAGAATATTATAATTGTCCAGATGCTCGGTAAGTTGGTCTGCTACTATACATTCCAGTGCCTTCGATAGGGGAGGCAGAATGGAGATAGGGTGGAAGTTCGCATGGTCAGCCTTATCACCACTTTTGTGAATCGGGGTAACAGTGGCCATTTTCCATTTGTCTGGGAATTGGCTAGAGGAAAGAGAGAGATTAAAGATCTTGGTGAGGGGCCCAAGTACCTCGTCAAGTGTTAGGGCCAGTAGATTGAGGTCAAGTGTGTCAGTGCTTGTTCTAGATTTGCTGAGGGCTTTGGCAATGTAGTTTCGGACTTGATGTTTCTTTAGTGCTTTAAAGTAGAAAGGTGGGTGACAGGTGTGGGTGGAGGAGTTGGGGGGATGGGAGTTGACACATCTTGGAAGAAGTCAGAGGGGAGAACACTGCTAAGATCTGTGAAAGCGATGTTAAAAGTGTTCGTAATAGTTTTAGAGTCGAGTGTAGTGTGCCCATTTATGTTAAGTATGTTCGGTGAAGATTTTGACTGCTTCCCAGTGACATCTTTAATGTTTTTCCAGAAATCCCTCCCATTTCCCCAGGAGTTAGTGTGGGCATTTTTATAGTAGTCAGATTTCTGTTGCCGGATGGATTTGGTGCAGTCGTTCCATGCCTGTTTATAATTCTGGATGTCGAGTTGCTTACCGGAATTTCTAGCCAGTTCCCAGAGGTGGTCCCTGGATTTAAGTTTTTAGAGGTCTCCTGACAGCCAAGGTTACTGAGCAATTTAACTTTATGTTTTTGAGGGGGGACCTACATAGGCTTCATTGAAAAAGAATAAATTGCTCCAGTGCAGTATTAGTATCTGTTGCCTTGAAGATGGGGACCAGTCCTGCAGACTGAGGTGTGATTTGAGGTGGGTTAGTTGACCATGGGGTAGGACTCTGCTGGTGATGATTTTTGGAGGGGGCTTATAGAATTTGTTTGACCAGGTACAGCTGATGGGAGAGTGGTCACTGAGTGAGTCAGGGAGGACTGAGGTTTTCATGATCTGAGAGGGGTGGTTGGTTAGGATCCAGTCGAGTAGGGTGCAGGTCCCAGTTCTGTAGTTCTTTCTGGTTGCATAGTCAACAATTTCAGTCAGGTTAGCTGATATAATGGAGTCCTTAAATGACCCACCTTCAGCTGAGAGCCAATTAATGTTAAAGTCACCAAGAAGGATGATTTAGGAGTCCGATGGGTGGGATTTGACAAAGACAGGGACAGCGGATAGACCAGGTCCCTGTTCTTTAGGAGGTATGTAAACAGTGACAACTGTAAGGGCCTTATTGTGGGCACCTAATAGGAGTCTGATGGGAAGACTCTGAGCAGGTGTTGCTGGAAGATTGGAATCAATGGGGTGTCCTCGGAAAGTGTCTTTCACATATAAGGCACACCCTCCACCTCTTTTGGACTTACGATCAACCCGGAAGACATTGTAGCAAGGAAGGGTGATTGCCTGGTCAGGAATCTTTGGGGTGAGCCAAGTTTCAACTACTGACAGAATATCCGGGTTGCGTTGGGTGGTAAAGGCTTGCAGTGCATCAAGCTTAGGAAGTAAACTGCAGATGTTCAGGCACATGATTGAGAGAGTGCCTGCTGGCTTGTTTTGGTTGGAGGTGTTTGGTCTGGGCTTAGGGTGAACCATCCCTGATAGGAGCAGGAGAAGGAGCACAAGCTTCAGGGTGCATAGGCGGAGTTCAGTCAGAGAGAGGTTGCATTTCTTTTTTGAACAGTAGTATGCCAGGTGGTAATGTCGAAAATGCAACATTGGAATAGTTGTATACAATGTGGCTGGATGTGCCTAAGCCTCACACATGAGCAGGGACAGATCAATCTCGGTGATGTGCCTCCAGAGGGAGGATTTGCCTCATTGCCAAATGATGTAAAATAATCAAATCCACAGGAAAATGACTAGTAAACTGATCTATTGTAACAAGACAAAGTATGTGTTAAATTCCTGGAACACTGGCCTAGGGCACATGCAGGAAGTTAAAACCCTTTGTCAGTGTCTTCCCTTTGTTTAAATAGTTGTGAGTGGTTCTCAAAGACATGCACTTCCCTTTAGCAACAAGGCAGATGGAAATGTGGATTCAGTTTGCACTCCCCAGGTCAGAGCTTGTAGAATTTCTTAGCTGTACTTACTTTGATTGTGATGGCTTCCAAAAAAGTTGATTTATAATGAGAATCCCACTATCTGCTGGTGATGTTTTCCACTTTCTTAGTCCAGCAAACTTTCATAGATCACATATCCAAGAATGGTCTAGTTCCTCCAAGCCAAAACACATGAAAATCCACAAAACTAAACTATTGACAGAGACAAACACCCAGCCACACAGCCCAAGTAGGCGGAGCATTTATTTATTTAAGTTTCGGAATTACCTTTGAGCTCAAAACTCTTTTACAAAGGTTCCACATCAGTGGGGAGCATACAATACATAAAGAGGAATTAGGACATACATACATTAGGTGAATATAGGTTTTGTACATAAAAATTGCAAAATTATACAAAGCAAACAATGGCATCAAAATACATCATTGCCTAGTTAATGCAGACTAAAATTAAGAGCTGTTGTAAAGAACGGGTCTGCCAGGGGAGGCATTGTCAAAATTATAGGGTGGGAGGGAGGAGGGAGGGCAAGAAGGCAGAGGGGGAAGGGAGAGAATATAGGAAAGGAGGGGACATGAGTAGAAGTAGAAAGGGGACGAGAAGGAGAGCATGGGAGACATGAGCCAATACAATACTGAACAAGTCCAGATAGGTCAGTCCTATTATAGTGAGCAGGAAAGATGCAACTCAAGTAAGACAGTCACAACCACAGAGTGCAGAGAGATGCTGGTGAAGCTGCCATTTAAAGTGTCCGAGCTTTGTTTCAGCGAGAAGATTGCTCCCGAGGGAGTTGAATCAATTGGGGGCTCAGTAGTCGAATAATCTTTGTCCTTGAGAAATGTGGCAGAAAGGAACTTTGAAAGGTTGACTGTTTTTGCCATGTACAACATGGGGTAGACGTTAGTTGTAATAGGTTTCTGACACCTGGGGGAGTAAGTCCCAATAATGATTTCTTAGCCAGCAGGCAAGGCTGATATTGCAACCTTCCTTTCAAATGGAGCCTCCCCGTAGATTCATATAGGTCACATGTGTGTGTAAGTCTGTGGACCCCCATGATAAATCTACAGGCCTTATTTAAAGCAGTTGAGATCTGTTTAAGGGCAGAGTCTGCTTCAGCCCCGTAGACTCCCAGTCCATAGTCAATTATGGAGATGACGGAGCTGTTAACTGCAATTGTGAGTGCATAAGCTGTCATGCAGTGTTTGTACCTGTGGAGCACACCAGTTTTCATACTGACTGCTTTGGCGACATAGTCAATGTAGAGAGCATGGGATAAGGTACTGTCAATCATTATCCCTATGTATTTGAAGGAGCTGACCAATTCTAGGGGGATGTTCATATTATTATGGATAGTGAGCTGGTGAGAGTTTGTGTTTAGTATGGGGTGATGCAAATGTCATAAGCTTGTTTTTTTTGTAATTCAAGAGTAACCCATACTTCAGGAACCATGTCTCAACATTGGCAAAAATCTGCTGAAGCTCTGTTTCCAGGTGAACAGAGTCAGGATTGGATGGAAAGAGTACCACATCATCAGCATAAAGTAGAATGTCATGACAGATGATGGGGAAGTGGTTAAGGAAGAGGCTAAAAGGCAGGGGGCCCAGGATGGATCCTCGGGGGATCCCTGTGTTAATATTACAGCAGCCTGACAAGACTCCATCAATCTTCACCTGTTGAACTCTGCCCTTAAGGTAGCTGTTAAAAAAACCGCAGCCTCTGAAGAAAGCCTGGTGATAACTAGCTGTTCAAGAAGGAGGTTATGGTTGACTGTGTCAAACGCTTTGGTGAGATCGATGAAGACCGCACCCACCAGCTGCCCACGGTCAAGAGCCTTGTGAATGTATCCAGTGAATTCAACCAGCACAGTGGTGGTGCTATGTTTCTTCCAAAATCCATGTTGTTGTGGACATTGGATTTGATATTAAGTTAGATATTCTACCAGTTGATCAGATACGATCTGCTCCAGTGCTTTGGAAAGTGGGGGGAGAATGGATATAGGGTGATAGTTTGAATGTGTGGTTCTATCACCACTTTTATGGATGGGTGTGACTACTGCAACTTTCCATTTTTGAGGGAATGTGGCAAACCTTAGTGAGAGATTTAGGATTTTAGTTAGAAGGGCTATAATTTCATCCAGAGTTAAGACAGCAAGTTTAAGATCCCATGTGTCTCTGCCAAATCTTGTTTTTCCTAGGACATGTTGAATGTACTTTATGCATCTTTTTTGTAAGGCTTTTGAAATAGAAAGAAGGGGGGCTCTGCAGGTGGTTAACTCTAGTGTCATTATTCCTGTATGCTGCCTCGAGATGGTCGGGGGGGGGTATACCACTGAGGTCAGTAAATGCATTGTTGAAGTGTCTGCAATGTTTTTCAGATCCTGTGTGAGGACCCCATTTATAGCAAGCATGGATGGTGTGGATTTGTTCTCTTTCCCTAATAGGACCTTCAGGTTGTCCCAGAATGTTCTACCATCATCCCAAGTGTTAGTAAATTTCCTTAAAATGATGGCTTTTAACTGAGTGTTTAGCCCTTGTACAATCATTCCTTGTTTTTTTATAGTTCTGCAGATTCACCTGATTACCTGACGCACAAGCCCGGTACCATAGGTTGTCCCTTTTTTTTCGTAAGACTGAGGAGGAAGGGAGTGACCATGAGTTGCATGTGCCCTTAATCTTATGCTTTCTGGGAGGGGTGAATTTGTCACAAACTGCATTAAACACAACAATAAAGTAGTAGAGGGCTTGGTCAGTGTCCTTTGTAGAGTCAATAGAGAACCAGTCAAGCTGCCCAAGGTGTGATTTTAGGAGTTCGAGTTGCCCCTTTTTTAATACACAACCAAAAATTGTTTTGGCTGGGCATTTAGCAGCTTTGTTAGTCCAGGTACACAGGATAGGAGAATGATCACTAACTGAATCAGGGAGGAGAGTGGTGGATGGCATTCTTTCTGGGTGGTTAGTGAGGAGCCAGTCCAGTAGTGCACTAGTTCCCATGCGGTAGTTTATCCTGGTGGGGGAGTCTATCAGCTGTGTTAAGTTGACAGAGGAGATGGCATCTTTGTAAGGGGTTGCCTCAGGGGACAGTCAATTAATATTAATGTTCTTGAGCATGATGACCTCAGAGTTATGAGGCAATGTATTAAAATAGTCCACAGACACATTAAAACATCTGGTCTGTTCTTTGGAAGGGATATATATCAAGCCCACTGTAAGTCCTTTCTTGTGGGTACCTCAGAGTATTTTGACCTTTAGAATTTGGACATTATGTAGAGTGACTGTGTTGGGAATGGCATATCCTTTCAGGGTGTCTGTAAGGTAGATTACACAACCATCCCCACATTTACTTAACCTATCCTGCCTAAAAACATTGTAGCCATCTAGGGAAATAGCACTACTGGGGATTTTAGGCATGTGCCATGTTTTCGCTATGGATAGGGTGTCAGGCTGGAGTTGGGTGACCCATACCTGGAGCTCATCAAATTTGGATAGTAAGCTACATATGTTGATTGAGGCCATCGTGAGGGACCCTTTCTTCCTACAATGCCAGGCTGTGTGTTGCACACTGACAGGGTTAGGCAGGACGTTGCCCAACATTAAAAGTAAAACAAGTATTGTTCTCAACTTAATGGCATAACATGGACATTTTTGCATAGTTTTGGCCATATTTTCAACATGCCTTTTTTGGGACCCTTCCTCATGAACAAATGAACTGTCAGGCAGATCTGTCCTGAAAGATGACTTTGTGGTCCATGCACCTTTTGGGCAGGAGTTGAACATTTTCACTGCCCTTGTTCATGAGGTGGAGTCATAAGAAGGCTATGTTGAAAATCTGGTGTAAAATATTAAAAAACAACAAAGTTATGAGCCTACATTGAATTTTGCGAATGCAGGCTCATAACTTTGGTAATTGTCAATATTTTTTCTCCCAGATTCATGACATAGTTATATCTTTATAGCACCTCATGAGCGTAACAGCTGTCATTTTTCAAATCATGGCCAAAATGTGTTTTGTTTTTTTACATCCCAAAAGGTGATTTAGTGGTCCCTGCACAAAATCACCTTTTAGGCAAGAGTTGAAAAGTTTCTCTGCCCTTATTTCATGAGGTGGTGTAATAAGACGGCTATGTTGAAAATTTGGTGTAAAAATATTAAGAAACAATAAAGTTATGAGCCTACATTGAATTTTGCGAATGCAGGTTTGTAACTTTGGTAATTTTTAATATTTTTACCCCAAAGTTACAACACAGCCATTTCTTTACAGCACCTCATGAGTGTGACAACTGTCATTTTTCAACTCTGGCCCAAAAAGTGTTTTTGCGTCCTGGAAGTTGAATTTGCAGTCCCTGCACAAAAGCATCTTTATTCCAGGAGTTGATCATTTTCTCTACCCTTCTTCATGAGGATGGGGTCTTAACAAGGCTGTGTTGAAAATTTGGTGTAAAAATGTTAAAAAACACATTTTCAATATCTGTACCCCAAATTCCTGAGCTGCAGCTCTGGCCAGAGTTTGTTTGATTGGTGGCCATCAGTACCTCTAGTCTCCCCCCGTCTTGTACTCCTCCTTGCATTTCTGTGCCCCAAATGCATGATTTTGCTCTTCTTTGCATTGAATCTTAACTATCACAGTCTTGATCTCTCCTTAAGCATAGTTAGGTCCTTTCTCAGTTTTTCCACCCCTCCTGGAGTGTTGACCTTGTTGCAGATCTTAGTGTCATCTGCAAAGAGGCATACCTTCCCTTCCAGCCCCTCTGCAATGCCACTTATGAAGACATTAAAGAGGACTGGCCCCAGCATGGCTCCCTGTGCCCCCCCCCGCTGGTCACTCCCCTCTCCTTGGATTGAATGTCATTTACCACCACCATCTGTGTTCTGTCACTCAACCAGTTTCTGACCCAGTTTACAACCCTGGGGCCCACTCCCAGGCTGCCCAACATATTTACCAACCTCCTGTGTGGGATGGTGTTGAAGGCCTTGCTGAAATCTAGGTAAGCCAATCCCCCCCCCCCCCAATCTACCTCCTTGGTCATCCAGTCAAAGAAATCTATCAGATTTGTTTGACAAGACATTCCCACTGTGAATCCATGTTGCCTCAGATACTGTGCTCCACTGAATTCAAGAAATATCACAATCCTTTTCTCTAGCAGTGACTCCATTAATTTCCCCACCATTGAGGTCAGGCTGACTGGCCTGTAGTTGCCAGCCTCCTCCCTGTTCCCACTTTTGTAGAGAGGGACTACATATGCCCTCTTTCATTCTCCTGGAGCCACCCCTGTCTCTATTGATTTCTTGGCTAGGGCTGTTAGTGGTGCTGCCAGCACCTCTCTAATTTCTTTTCATACACTGGGATGTATTCCATCAGGCCCCATAGCCTTGTCCCCTTTCAGATTCTTAAGTTCCTTTAGTACTCTTTACTCCATAAACAAGCTAGTGTCCACCTTTTTTCCATCTATCACCTGCCTCCACACATGCATGCTCATGGAGCTGTGGCATACGAGGAGAAAAGCAGGAGGAAAATGGTGCCTCTTGCTATGAGAAAAGCACTCCACATTCCTTGCATTCCTTCCATCTGAACAACCTGTTGGACTTGCAGCACAGTTGCCACTGCAACCGTGAAGCAGTCCACTCGTTGTCTGGAAAATGGTGCCAGCCAGCCATCGTCCCGCTCTATCACCGACATGCCAAAAGCCCCAATCTAGATTGTATATCCTGGGTGGGGGGGATGGCCTGCCCTTCTCAGCCCTGCCCCGGGGGAAAATCCGTGGAGGAATGAGACTCAACAGTGGTGGAGAAACGGAAGTGGGACTTAGGTGGCAGGGACAGGGCGGAGCTCAGCCGCCAATAGTGTACCTGGTGGGAAACAACCTATATACTGTATATAAAAAAAAAATTATGAAGAATTCTAGTGTTCAGGGCTGCTGGTTGACCCAGCAGGTAGGTTGTTGTGATCCAGTGCAGCTTAACTAAATTCAGGGGCCAGCTCAGCGAGACAGTTGAATGGGCTGATGCTGAGGGAAAAGTTGTGCCATGCAGCATCACTCCCAGTCTGGCAAGAATGGTGCAGTGTTGGCTGCACAGCTAATATATTAATATGGCCAACAAGACCACTCTTACAGTTGTAAAAGTGATCTCACATTCTTAGGATGTTGGAGCCGGTCACCTTCGGTTTGCAATTCTCATACCCTGACAATGCGCTGGAGACCTCACAACTGTAAGAGTGGTCTCACTGGCCATATTAACATACAACTCAGGTGTCTTGCAGGACTGCAATATGGTGAACTGTAAGTTGCATATTCACAGGTCTGGATGTAGAGGCTGTGTCTTCCCCTGGGTCTGCACATGGAGAGGTGGCAGAAATGAAAGAAAGTAAGTGTTATACTGCAGGCTAACATTTGGCATTGACAAATGCTTGTTAAGCTTTAAAAAGCCTCTGACAGCATTAGGAAACAATTGAAAAAAAAATGAGATTTATATTGAACTCTATTCCATTGTATTAATTCATATATTTTGAGTAATTCATTCTCCCATTTCTTTACTACTGAAAATAGCTGCATGAAAACATGATCCCTGTCCCCTAGACTATATCTACAGTGGGTGCTTCTCCACACATGACATCACAATTCCCTGTTTATGACATCATAATTATCCCCACAACAACATATTTTGATGTCATAAACAGAATTACGATGTCACGTGTAGGCAGGTAGCCAGAGCTGAAAGGGCAGAGATACTGTATTCATGCAAATACCATTAGTAATAAGGAAGTAAGTGTGAGAATTACAGAATAAAATATGTAATATAAGATACATTTATGCCTGAATGTTACATTTTTTCAAAGTTTTGTCTCAACTGTGTCAGGAGTTCTTTAAGGGGGAACACTTTACACAGGAGCAATTTTTCCCCATTTTCATGGAACTGAGCCCCCCCCCCCCCATTTCCACAACTGACTAAAGGAGTCCCTATGATCAAGCTCACAGCAATAGCTTCCATCACCCTGAGATCACTCTTTGTCTTCCTAGGCAGTGGCTTATATCAGCTCTGGACAACCACAGGTGGCTGCCCTTGCTTCACCTCAGGATTCTGTCCCTGTGTTGCCCCCTCCCCAAACAGACACACATATCTATCTCAACTCAGTGGTTTTTCTCTAAAACTTGGTCCTATCTTTCTGGTACCACTGCCCTTTAATCTAACCTGTAACTTTTCTACCCATACATCATGAAGTGTTACTAGTTGCCCCTTGAGTATGATAGTTCAGGCCTTCAGTGCTGCAACCAGTATTTGGTATCTCATCAGTTTAAATAATTGTATTCATGTTTTTGGGTTGAGTAAGCAGAAGTACATTTTAAATATAATGGTTGTTCTGATTTCTTTTTTTTTCTCAACAAAGACCCCATTAGGCCTAAAAGTGAGTACCTCTGTCCAATTAAAGAAAATTCCTAAGTACGGTATTTCTTTGGAAAGTAAATAAAACCCCATATGTTTCTAAATGGTGTGAGGGAGAATGTGATGAACAAATGAACATCGTCTAATTAGTAGTGTGCAAATGATGCATAAACTGCCTCATTATCAAACCATCTATAAATAGGTATGAGATAAGCATAACCTGTACTCTTCACAGATATTTTCCATGTGCGACTCAGAATGGTAATGTGATTGTCTGATTTGCATAAACACTTGTATTAATCAAACATTTTATGTATTTTTTTAATTAAAAGCTTTTTTTATATTTTAATGTAATACTTCAAATCTTATCATGGGTTCCTGTCAGAAATATTTAAAGGGGATAAGGTATAAAGATGAGAGATTGCCTACTATATCTGTTATACATTATCAGTAAATGTGCATAATCTGGGTCACTAGACAATATACTCTCTGGCAGAAGAAATATGTGGGTCCTATGGACTAGGCTAGGCTTATGGAGTTTAATGCATTCTACAAAATCTAACCCATCATTCAAAACAGTCTCATCCTGGTGGCACAGAGGGCTGAGGTGCTGTGCACCTTACATCTCACTGCACTAGCAAACCGAGTTTGAGAATGAGCTTGGGTCACTGGGTGTTGGTGGGAGGGAGAGCTGGTTGTGGACTGAATGACTGGCAGGCAGCTGCCCTCTCCCAGATTAGGGTGTTGGGTCGACATTGCTCTTGGCTGCCGCCAGATGGAGGCCTGGTGGTAGCGCTGACACACTAGTAGCTGACGTAAGTCAAGGGGAGAGGAAGTTGTGGTTCTGGGATGCATCAGTGCCTTCACGTGCATGTGTAGCCTGTGCCATGGTGGCTAAGGGGAGAAAGCAGAAACAGAGGTCAGCTCAGACTCTATGATGTGCTACCCACCAGTGCTGTGCCCCTCGCTGCCACCCAGCTGGGAGCCCTAGTACTGGATTTGTGTCTCCAGGTGGGGTGAGGACAGCCCTCCCTCATCTGGCCCCACCACCACCACAGGGAGTGATCTGGGGGATCTCGGTGGTGTTCCAGTCAAGGTTGAGGCAGAATGCTGGGTGGAGGGGGCAGGGACAGGACTAAGGAACCTGCCCAAGCAGACCATGAAGGGGAAAAACCTTTATGGAAAAAAGGGTTTCAGGACTTCCTGTTATTTTGATCATTATATGCATTACCATTAATAATTCATTTGTACAGAACTTTTCAAAACTTCAGGGCAGTTTATAATAAAACATATTATACAAGAAAGAACATACAGCAATAGTCATCTTAAATGGACAGTGTAATACCTGAATCTCAAGTCATCTAGTGTTGGACAGTTACTGTATATGGAAAACAATAAACCAGTTTTTAAATAGCATTTAAATTCTGCCCCTGAAGTGTGTGGAAAATATATTTAACAGCAATAAGTTCCACCAAAATAGAGCTAAATAAAAAAAGGCACAAATCCATGCAAAAGAGCTGTAGATGCAAAGATCAACTCTAGAACAAAGATCACAAGCCAAAGTATAATGAAGATAGTCTCCGAGTGTAAATGTATTACTTGATTTGTTTCTTACAGGGGGACTGTAATGACAGTCCCACCTTTAACTATGTTTCTGGGCAAAAATGACTAAGCAGCACATAGATTAGACAACATAAGATGACAGGTAAACAGCAGATAAGATTTACTATTAATACAATTAAAAACAACGAGTGTTGTCCATTAACAATTGGAATCCTTCAGGTCACTTTTAAAAGTCTTTTGATGTTGATTGGATTTACAGTATTTAGTAACTGGGTGCCTTTGCTGTACTAAAGATGGCCCATTTCTAGTTACGCCCTGAGCCATGAGACATGATCAAATACATGCAGTAACAATGAGAAAGCACTGCAATTAAGCTCAAGACAGATGAAATGATTATTCTTTTAAATGTATTTATTTTAGAAGTCTGGGCCACAAAACGCACAGTGATCAAATCTGGTTTCCAGGTGGAACCCAGAAACACATGGAGATTAAGTGACTAGTTCATGGCCTTGCTGTATGCAAGTGTCAGTTGTGGGATTCAAACCCAGGTCTACTGGGTCTCCAGGTACTATGTACTCTATCCTCTAAACTATATTGCTTTTCTACAAAAATGTAAAAGCAGCATAAAATACATTAATACAGTTATTAAGGTATCATCATGCCAATTGAAATGCAGATTGTTCAACAAGCCCAGTCTATTTGCACACAGGCAGTACAGACTAGATCAGTACTGTCAGTTCACTTGTATTTTTCTTATGCATTTTTACAGAATAACACTGACTTCATTTAAAAAGACAAACATTACTTCTTTAGTTTCAAGAGTTCTTAAATAGCATACTGCCACCAATTCCAAAATTCATGGTGTGTGGTCATGATCTCTAGGCAGATTGCAAAACGATCTCTCACTGTCAGTTTCCTTCACACAAAAGCATTGTAGGCAGTATGCTGTTTAAGAATTCTTGAAAATAAAGAAGTAATTGTATTTTACAATGAAGCTGGTGTGACTCTATAAAAATGAATATACAAAGAAAAATACAAGTAACCCTAGGGTGCTGACCTATTCTATGCTGCCTGTGTGCTGATAGACTGTGTTTTTGATTTTACATTGCCCCAGGTATTGTACACCTATTAGACACTCACTGAATGTACTACTTCAGCTTGTGTCTCTGTTGCCAGCCCAGTGGCACAGAGGGTTGAGGCGCTGGATGCCACACCTCACACCACACTGGTGACCCGGGTGCAGGAACGGACTTGGGCCATCGGGGGTCGTGAGGGGGGTGAGGACCTGGACCAAGCAGCCATCTGGCAGCTCTCCTTCCCCAGGGAGGGTAGAGCATGCACTGTGTGACTTTGGTGGCCCCTAGTGGTCAGGGGCTCAGCTGAACAATGCACACAGTATGGAGTATGGTGGATGCGGCTGACATCCTGCAGGCAGGTATGGGAGCATGCCTGCACTGCACTGGACATCCTTGCATGTCCAATCCACCAGGAACAGTAACAAGAAAAAAAACCTTCTGCCTCTGTAGGCGAAGGTGGGTACAGAGGTCACGACCCCACGTCAGCACCGGGCACCACAAAGCTTGATCTGAACCCTACTCCAGCTTGCTAGCCTTCAATACTATAAGATAGAGTGCCAGAGGTGTACAGCTGTCCCTCCACGTGGGATTCAGCTCTGGGGGTCGGGCTAGTCAGGCTGGGAGTAGGGGTGCCCCCTACCGGAGAAAGAGGTGCCAGTACTTTAGGCAGACGGGAGAGTTGCAGCACCGTGTATCCATACTGGAGAGAGGCCAAGGTAGGAGGTGAATAAACAGAGTTCAAAAACAAAAAAGCTTGTGTCTCTGTTCAAATATTTTATTATACCCTTCTTTAAGGATATAAGACTATCAACCTGGTTCAAGGGACTTTAAAACCATTACAGTCTTAGATTTGGTAAAAGCCTTCTGCCCCATAACTGTGGTAATGTGGTTCCAAAAGTAACATCTTATCAGATGATCTGAAATCCCTTGGACTATTCTGACATATTATCATCTCTGTAGGAGTAAGGAGTCTGTATAATTAAGAAGTCTGCTAATAAAGCAGCATTGCAAAACAGTTCTACGTAATTGGTGGTCATCGAGTACAAGGCACCATACAGCTGTCAATGGTGGGTGGTAAATTTGGCAGCTGAATCAAAAAAGGATGAAATGGCTTTAATAGACAGTACTTAACCCGTCTTTTGGCTTGCCGACTGATTTTTTGCTGTGCCCTGATGGGGATGGGCATAGCCCAAAGTAGCTCCCATGTGGGGATTTGTTGGACGTACAGCTTGCCAGGGCCCCATTGAAAGCATTTCAGCACAGGCTGCCACTCTCTTCTATGGAGCTAAAGACAAAATTTGATTGCAGAAAAAGGCCCAGTGACCTATCCAGTCTGACCATCCTTCCTCATTCTCAAGCGCTGACCCTAGTGGCCATCCTTCTCCCTTAACCTTTGCCTCCTAATGCCCTTCTCATGCCCTTGTGCCTGTCTCACCCTTGTTTGAATCCCCAAACTGTTTTGGCAGACACAACTTCCTCTTGCAGTCCATTCCACTTGTCCACCAGGCGTTGTGTGAAAATGTGATTACAAACATCCTTGCTGAATCTTCCCTTTGCAAGCTTTAAGTAACTTTCCACTTGTGCTTGTGTTCTTGCTTCAGATAAGTTAACCAAGACAGGTCCCAGAGCCTGTTGACAGATGTTCACACCAATGAAGGGCTTGCAGTGCATCAGCTCATCTTTACTGATATGACATTTGAACAAGTCATTACAGTACACAGTTAATTTTTGGGCCACAGTGACCCCATATTATGTCAGATTCTACATTGTTCATTATGGCAATTTGAGACCAACACTACAGTATGTGACCACCTCAGGGTCCTCACTGCAGCCACAGCCCTGACCTCAATTAATAATATGGACTCTCCAGATCCCTGATTCATTCAGCACTCATTTACCAGCCTGAGAATCCCTTTTCTCCTTTTTTGTCCTGTGTACCATGTCCCTGTCGTGAGCCTAAACACTATATCCACACTTAGTCTACAATACATGGCACACCAGCATGGTGGCCTGATGTCCAAAGTAAATATTCTGCTTACAGTGCCAACAAGACTGGCTATTCTTCCAAATGTTCTGGTGTTCTGGAAGTCTTGATGCCCCCATTTTGTCCCTTGGGGCCTGCATCAGCTGGAGCTTCAAAGCTTGGCACTGAACTCTGCAGCCCGCCCCCAGGATTCCTTACCAGTAAGGCACCAGGGTCAATCTGGCCTGATTACATGGGTCTCACAACCTTCTCCAATCAATGCTTTTTTACTTATACCCATGGGTTGACATTGTAACAACATCTCTACCCCTCATAGCTTGGATGGTTCTCATTGTTCTCTGGAGGTCTCCCCCAAGGACCTACTCATCACCCCATCTTCAGGGAATCTGTTCAGGGCCAAGTGCCATCAGATGGCACACATTCAGGAGGTGCCTACTGGAATTTCCACTCCCTCCCTAGTGTCCTGATAAGCTGTCACTGAAAGTCAGCTCCACAATTCACAGCAGGTACCTATCACTGCTCCCAGGAGGATAGAGGAATGTGTGGAATGCTTGAGGCCCAACCTGGCATATGCCAAGCCCATTAGCATCTCTGGATCTTGTGCCACACTTGAACAGACAGCAGCTTGGTACTCATGCTTAAAAGGTGAGATGCATGCAGTAGGTAGCTGTGCTACCCTGGCCAATGTGATGAATCCAGCCACATGGCAGAACACCTTGTGTGCCTTCTTCTCCAGTGCACCAGCCCCTCTGGCACCCAGCATTTAAGCTGGTGATACCTGCAGCACTTCCTTGATCCACACCCCAACTTCAGCATCAGGGTAGTCCCTTACCCATGCTGTCTGACACCAGTTGAAAGCTACCTGGGGTAGGACACCCTCTGACCCCCTTTAAACTGAAGCATCAAGCTGAAAGTCCCCTTTTATACCATATTTAAGGAGGAAAAGAGGGGACATGATAGAAACATTCTAGTACCTCAAGGGTATGAACAAGGTCTGAGGGGGTTGACATTTTCCAATACAGGATAAGAACAAAAAAAGAGGGGGCATGACATGAAACTGGAAGGGTGGGAGTTTAAGAGGGATTGTGAAGAAGTTCTTCACAGAGAGGGTGGTAGACGCATTGAATGGTCTGCCTCAGGAGGTGGTGGGAGTGAGCACAGTGGATGGATTCAAGCATGCTTGGGACAGGCATAGGGGAACCATAGAGGTACAGCAGCCAGTGGATCAGAAGCAGTAATCCAGTACAAGGGCTTACAAGTAGACTAGATGGGCCAGGTGGTCCTTATCTGCTGACAGTTTCTATGTTTCTATTAATCTCTGCTCACCATTCTCTTCACAACCTCCCTAACTCACTACCTGACCACAGAAGCACTTATATAAGGCTACATCCTAATTTCCTCCCTCACCACTAAGGCAGAGGATGATGCCAAGGAACCACATCTCTCTACTGGACACTGCTAGAGAGAGCCTATCCTCTACTATAGGGAAGGGGTTGTTGTTCTTAGATCTTTCATAGCAGCACCAGCAAAAACCAGAGACCCATACATTAGGGAGATCAAAAAAAGTACCTCTAGCACAAGCCAAAAAAATTGGGTTACTAAGTATGCACACAAATCTTGAAGAGCATCCGGTAGTGAGGAAGAAACTAGAAGTATACAGAGGGACTTGAAAAAATAGCAGAGTGGACAGATAAGTGGGAAATGAAGTATGAGAGTTTAAGTGCACAGTGTTGCATTTATGAAAGAAAAACAGTAGGGCAACAAGTTACTATTCATTTGGGGCTGACTTGAAGAAGGTTAATGAAAAAAGAGACGGTGTTATATTAACAGCAGATTTCAAAGACAAACGCCGGTGTGAAACAACAGCAGAAAAGGCAGTACAAATATTAGGCTGAATAAAGAGAAACTACGTAACAGGTCTAGGGAAGTTAGGGCACCACTATATAGGACATACAGTATGTGAGGCATCAGCTAGATTACTGCTACCAGTTCTGGATTCCATATCATAGAAAGAATATAGCTAGATTGGAAAAAGTCCAAAAAAGAGTAACTGTTTTTTATGTTCACTGTGTGTGCACATGCAGTGAACATTTTGTTAGGAAAGTGGTTTTGAGGGGTGTGACACTGTCAGTCCAATGCAAAGTGGTTCACAAGGGGCTCATCAGTATCACATCAATCATCAGCCAGGCAGATCATGACACTGTTCTAGCTTGCTGTGCTTAAACTTCATGTATTTGAAAGGAGATAGCCGACCCAATCATAGATCAGCTCTTTCATTTGTTCTGCGCTGCTCAGCAAGTACAGTTGATCTGTAATGATCAGCCTACTGAGGTTTAATTACTCCCTGTAACAAAGAAAACCATTCATCCATGTCTGTTGCTGCCCTGCCCTTACTGTCCCCCCACCTGACCCTCCCACTTAGCACCCACCACCCCACAAACATAACACCAGTGCTGGGGGTGCCCAATCCCCCAGTGTCACTCCCTGAAACAAAGAAGACCATTCCTCATAGATTTTTTTTTAAAATACACCCTGTAAAAGAGAAATCCAGCCATCGATGTTTGTTGCAGCTGCTGCCGTAACTGCCACCCCCAAACCTAACCCATGTTAATATTCTGGCATGGGGGTGCTCAATCCCCCATGCTGGCAGCTACCCCCCCACCCTGCCTGTTTTAGTTATGCAGCACCGAGGAGCCCGCCTCTGTTGCTACCAAACACAACACAAACACTGGGGGTGCCCAGTCCCCCAGTATCGCCACCTGAAATAAAGAAAACCATCCCTCATAGTTTTTTTTTTTTAAATACATCCTGTAAAAGAGAAAACCATCTAACAATGTCTGTTGCTGCCCCACTGTAACTGTCCCCCCCCAAGCCCAACCCACGCTAATCTTCCAGCACGGAGGTGCCCAATTCCCCATGCCGGCTTCTACCCCTCACCCTTCCCAATTTGGTTCTGGAGCACTGGAGAGCACACCACCAGTGCTGTCAAATATAACACTGACACTGAGGGTGTCAAATTCTCCAGTGTTATGACCGGAAATAAACAAAACCATCCCTCATAGGTTTTATTTTTGTTTAAAATAAACCCTGTAAAAAAGAAAACCATCCATTGATGTCTGTTGCGCCATTACTGTACCCCCACCTGAACCTCCCACTCAGCACCCACCACCCCACCCTACCCCCAAGCCCTTACTTACCCAGCAGGGGTCCAATGCTGTAATCCTCTCCGGACTGCAGACACATCTTCACTCTTCAGTGCCAAACCGTAAACTGAGAAAATCCGGTATGGGGTTCTATGTTCAGTTTCAGTGGAGTTTTGAACTTAGTGGCATAACCTGACCATTTTTCAATATTTTTGCCCCAAATTTTCAACATGCCTTTTTTGGGACCCCCACCTCATGAACAATGACAATGATATTGGGCAAATCTGTCCCGAAAGGTGATTTCACAGTTGCTAAACAAAATCACCTTTCATACAGGAGCTGAAAATTTTCTCCAGCCTTGTTCATGAGGTGGGGTCATAAGAAGGCTATGTTGAAAATGTGGGGTAAAAATATAAAAAAAAAAAAAACAGCAAAGTTATGAGCTTATGTTGAAATTTGTGAACGCAGGCTCGTAACTTTGGCAATTTTCAATATTTTTTTTGTTTTGCATTTTTTTTGTAATATTTGATGTTGATTTATGTTGTTTTATTGTATTTTCACTCAAATTTCTGTAACATCTTGACCGTCTTTGTAATAGGTCTCGGGTCGCATATGAAAAAAGGCCTTGGCTCCTATGTTTACTCGATAAACAAAAGATAAATAAATATATTTTGACCCTAAATTTCAACATAGCCATTTCTTCACAGCACCTCATGAATGTGACAGCTCTCATTTTTAAATCCTGACCAAAATGTGTTTTCATATCCCAAAAGGTGATTTTATTGGTTGCTGAGTGAAATCACCCTTCAGCAGGAGTTGAACATTTTCTCCACCCTTGTTGATAAGGTGAGGTCATAAGAAGGCTATGATGAAAATTTGGGGTAAACATATTAAAAAACAACAAAGTTATGAGGCTATGTTGAAATTCACAAACACAGGCTCTTAACTTTTGTCATTTTCAATATTTTGACCCCAGCATTTCAACATAGCCATTTTTTCACACCACCTCATGAATGTGACAGCTTCGATTTCTTAGATCCTACCCAAAATGTGTTTTAACACTTGTGTTGCAAAATGATGTTTCAGTCATTGTTTTATAATTGTCACCTGTCATGCTCAGAAGGAGTGGTCATAAAAAGAGTATGTTGACAATTTAGGGTAAAAATGTGAAAAACCAACTAAGTTATGAGGAAACAAATTGTTCCAACATTTACTCTTAACTATATTTTTTGCAGATTTTGGCCCCCAATGTTTAACATATGCCTTGTGTTACCCAACCTCCGGAACATGGCAGGTGTCATTTTTCAAATCCCCCCAATATTTGCTTCCACAGTTGCACAGCAAAATCACCTATAAGATGGGATTTTAAAAATTCCACCTGTCATGATCATAATGTCAGGTGATAAAAAGACTGTTAGACTTTGGAGCCAGATATTCAAAGTTTTGCACTGTGTGCAAACTGATTGCACTGGAATAGAGCCAGGCCGCCATATTCAAAAGGTCAGTTAGTGCTGGCGCAACCTGGTAGTGCAAGCACAGAAAGATAATGTATGCATCGTGCAAACTGAGGGACAGGACCATGCATATCAGTACAATGGCATATTCAAAGCGTTAGTGCCGTGCAAGGTGCTGTAGCACAACCCCTAGCATGACGTTAGTTACTGCCTATAAAAAGCATGTCAGCTCAGGGCAAGCCACTGAGGGGGGCATGGACACTGCAGGGATCAAGATGGTGGTTGCAAACAATGCGGTGCTTGTGTATCTGATGGCAGCAGTGCTGGAAGAGGATCAGAGGGACCAGGCCCACCTTGGGCCCCACTGTAGGCCAAGGAAGAGATACACTGCAAACAGAACCTACCGGCCCAGAGTCTCATTTGAGACCCTGACAGATGACCACCTTGTGGGCTGGTACAGAATGAACAGAGTCATGCTAAGGCAGTTGTTTGAGCACCTGCATGAGCAGCTGCAGCCTACCACCCAATGTAGCCATGCCATGTCAGTTGAGCAAAAGCTGATGGCTTCGATGTGCTTTCTATCCACCGGGACCTTCCAGACCCCAGTTGGAAATACCATTGGCGTGTCGCAGTCGGCCACCTTGTGCCTCCTGACCCAGTTCCTTGATGCTTTTGTGCCACACTCTGGTGAATTCATTGTATTTCCCAGCACAGCACAGGAGCACAGTGAAACAATGCAGCAATTCTATTGGGCTGCACACCTACCAGCTATACTCAGTGTCATTGACTGCACCCACGTTGCCATCTGTGCACCACCTGTTGATGATGCCGACACATAAATCAACAGGAAGGGCTACCACTCGGTCAGTTGCCAGGTGGTGTGCAATGCAACAGGGTGCATCATCAATGTTTCTGCACAGTACCCTGGCAATGCCCATGACGCCTACATTTGGCACCAGTCACGGCTGTGCCAGGCATTCAAGGCTGGCATAATATCTAGTGGATACCTTGTCAGTGAGTATCTGCAGCAGGCATAACCAAAGCCCCCCAAATGGTGGGTCAGTGCCCTGGAACAGCAGACAAGGTAGGTGGGGGGTAGTGTGCAAAGGTAGACAGGTGGACCCAAAGGGAAGGGTCTGTTGACAGGCAGGGAGACTGGTACAGTATAGACCTGCTAACATGTGGTCATGTTTCCACAGGGGACAGTGCCTATCCCCTGAGACCCTAGCTCCTAACACCAGTCCTGTGGCCTGCAACAGTGGCCAAGGGGCGTTACAATGAGGCACACGCCACAACAAGAAACATAATAGAACATGTCTTCTGTTCATGGTGCCTTTCCTGGTTATCAACTTTTACATAAAAGAAAAAAAAAAAAAATAAATGTCTTTGGCATGCTCAAAATGAGATTCCATTGCCTGGAAAGGTCTGGAGGTGCTCTACAATACACCCCTCAGAAGTTATGCTGCATATTCCTTGCCTTTTGCATGCTGCACAACATGGCAATGAACCATGGAGTATGCACACCAGAACTTTGGGAACAGTCAGAAAGTGAGCCGGGGGATAGTAGAGCAACTTGACCGGCGAGATCCTTGCATGGCCTGGAGGTCCCAGGAGCACCACAATGGCATTTTTGGAACAATAACCCGGACTGGCAGGTAAGTGAAAACATCATAGACAACAAACATGTTATAAGATGTGTATTTACAGGAAAAACACTACAGTGGCAGACACACAGTGGTGACAGGTGCAGGTATATGACACACTATAAGCAAGGCACACAGGTGATAGTGGGAATGTGGTGGGCAGTGGTAATGAACAAAGAGGGGCATGTGAGGGGAAGGGTGTAGATGAGTGAGTGGTGCAGGATGTCATGGCACACACGTGGCATCGTCACCGTATCCCACTGCAGACCCTTACAGACTCCTGGCTGTGCACCTGCAAGGGGGGCATATTGTGGGCTGAGGAGCTGATAGGCAAAGACTGTGTGGACGGGGATGCCCTGGGACGGCCACGGCCACAGTGCAGGCTCGATGTTGCCAGCGACCTCTGCCGCACAGTGTTCCGTGCCCTGCCCGTGGGTAATGGTGTTGCAGTGGTGCTGGTTGATCCCAAGCAGCCAGTGGAGGCAGGCTGGGGTACACTACTGGCCCAGTTACATTGTGTGATGGTATTGCGCCACTGCCCAGTCATACCACCATATTCCCCTGCAGCTGTGAGCTCCCTCACAGCCCCAATGAGCTCACCAAACACCTGGTGGAGGGTGTTGAAGAGACATGCATGTCGGTTCTCTGCATGCTGCTCCACCTGCAACATGCCAGCATTCACTGCCTCCTGGAGCATGGATGGCTCTTGACGCACCTCCCACCTGAAGGCGTGCAGCTCCTGCTGTGCAGCTGTCTGTGACTCCACCGCTGAGTGGAGGAGCACCTGGGATTCCAGGGCCACTGGCCCCTGGGGTGCATGGTTCCTCTGAACAGGGGGTAGTGGTATCTGTGGCCATTCAGCAGTGTGGGGCAGCAAGCTCCCTATATGTCAAACTGCCAACTAGTGCACCGTCCACTGTTCCATGCATATTGTGTGGACATGCCACCTGGCCAGCAGCATGGGCTCCCACAGGTGGCAGTCATGTGGGCTGGCATGTGTTGGTGGTCGCAGACCTGTCAGGGACAACACTTGCAGTGGTGGAGTGGGTGGAGCTGGTGGCACTGGCAGTGGCAGTACTGGGAACATATACCACTGGGGAGCCTGGCAGCAGGAGAGGCACAGGCTGTCTGATGGGTGATGCAGTCGGGGCAGCAGTGTGGCCACAGACGTCCACCTCTGGTAGGTCCTCCACCCCAAAACCAAAGTACAATGGCGATAACCCCCCATGGCAATGTCACCCATGTAGTCCATGGTGGGGATTAGTGTCTTATCGTCTGTGTCCTCCTCCTTCACCTCCTCAGGATCAGTGTCCACCCCTGTTCTGGCATGCATGGTGACACCCTCAGCCAATGCCTGTGATGCTGTCCCCTGGATCCCTGATGTTGATGGTGTCGCATGATTGGCCTAGATTCATTTATGTGGGTTCATGTTGTATATGATGTAATGTACTTTAGAATTAAGACACTATCCCTTTAACAGGTAACTACAAAATAACTGGCATTTCTATAAAGGCTAGTGTGGATCTGTTATATTTCAAGATAAGGGAAACAGGCGTATGGCCCCAGGAAAGCATAAAACATCCCTCTGTGGCTTTCCATGACAGTGAAGGGGTATGTAATGACCTAGAGGTCAGAGGCTAAGCCAAATGTATGGACCAGATGTCACTGGGATTGACATGGAACCACAGTGACACCTACTATGAAAGGTGAACATTTGCACCCTAATATCTGTATTGTCCTGGAAGCATTAACCCCACTCCAAAGAAAAAGATAAGGTGGGTGTGTCCTAAGGTGGATGTGTCCTAAAATGACCCTCCAGTATATAATCTGACACACTTCAAATGCATAGCAGTTGAAAATCAGTTTAGTTGGAAGGCAGATCGCTGATTCCAACTGGCATATACTTGTAGACCAGAAGTATATACGTAGGCCTGGAAAAATATCAAAATCCAGTCCTGAGTGTGTGGAAAGTTTGACTTGCCACATACTGAACAGAACATTCTGATTTTTAAGTCAGAATTTTGGAAACCAAGCCTTTTCAACAAGGACAACATCTGAAGCCTTTTTAAAAGGACATCCAGAGACTTGGATCAAGGACTTGCTACACATTCTATTATCTGTCACCTGTACCAGGACATTTGAAATCTTGTCTGAACTTTAACAGCAAAACAAGGTATAATTTAGAATACAGTAGCTAGTGTTTTCTGTAAACCATCCAGTTTTACTTTTGTTGTTGTCTTCATTTCAAAGTTCTTCTAAACTGTAGACTTTTCTGTATTGCTTTCATTTTAAGTAAACTTTTAATATTTTCTTATCAACTCTGCCTGGGGTCTGGTTGTGTGATTTAACATTTTAAACAGAAGGGTTTTGAAAAGGCTATGAGCCTAAAAGATAGAACTGCTCAGCTATCATATAAAACTACCTAGGCAAGATGTAGCCAGTGGCCATGGTGGGATTCAAATATTGAAAGTAGTGCAGAGTCAAGGGAACTCAAAACTGCAGAATTTACTCTCCCACTGGGAAAAGGAAGGCTGGGAAGTCTTCCTGAACCCTTACTCAAGTTCAAGTTTATTAATACAAAATATGTATAAAATCCATTTTATCACATCAATTCACAAAGAAATACACACAATAAATAGTGATCATACAGTTAAAACTGGACATCTTACGACATAAATAACAAGAGAAAAAAATATATACAAACTTCACTTTTTCATCTTATTAATGAAATTTGCTACCCCATACATTATGTTAATATTTTCCAAACCAAGCAGGCGCTTCACACAGTTATCCTTATACGTTAAAATATCAGCCATAATCAGTGGTGTAATCCATTTCCCTCTTTCTACCTTCCACTCATCACATTCCAGTAACTTGTGAAACAAATTTTCTGTATCATCATCATTATATTTACATTTCCTTTTATTACCAAACTGACCCCACCACTTATTATAATGTAAATTCATAATGCCCAAACTTTCCAGCCTCATATTACGTAAATTATTCCTATGTCTCTTATTTTCACAATGCACCAAATATGCTTCAATTTTTCCATTTAATTTTATAGAGGAGTAAAACCCATGAATATCTATCTTATGCACTCTCGTAAGATCACTTTGAACCGAAACATCAGTAATTCTTTGAATAGCTACCTTTACAAACAGGTTTGTGTCTAAAATTACCTTATTAGACCACAAATCTTCCAAACCCAAATTCTTTAACCAAACATTCAATCTTTGAAACTATCCAATCATACTTACTCCCCCGTAGTCTAGCCAAGAAGTCAACTCAGAATAAGTTGAGGAGTCTCTCTGCTGCCATCTTTACAGTTTTTTCCCCAATACTTAATAGCTCTAATTTTAAGTTTTGCACTCAGAGGGAACATACCTGTTTCCAGTCTCATAAAGGCCAATGGACAATCCCATGGAAGCTCTAAAATATTTCTTAAAAAAACATTCTACATGGCTTCTATTTTTGAGTCCCCAAATAATGGTCCCCATCCTTCACAGCCATATAAGTTCTGACTAATAGTTTTAGCTTCGAAGGTCCTTTTGAGAGCCACAAAAGAGTTATTCGCAAACCTGTTTGCAAAGGCATTTACAGCAGACATTGAGCTATATGATTTATTTTTCATTTCAGACATATGGGCATTCCACTTCAAATTGTTTTCAAATATAATTCCCAAATAACTAAATTGCTTCACTTCATCTATTCTTTTATTATTAATTTCCCAAAAGGTTTTTATAATTTTTTTCTTACTAAATGACATTATCTTTATTTTATCTACGTTCTTCTCTAAATTTAGTTTAGAGAATGACTTCATCAAATTTGTTATCGCTCGTTTTAAGCCCAAGGGTGTTTGTGAAATAACTATAGCATCATCTGCATACAATAATATTTACATTTTTTCTTTATTTATTGATGGGGCAAATGTATCTATTTTCGCTATATCCTTAATTACTGTTTCATTATATAAGTTGAACAGTAAAGGGGCTAACAGGCAACACTGATTGACCCCTGTACCAACTCCTATTTCTCTTGATAATGCACCAGCTCTTAAATAGCGGACTACAGTAGTCATGTTGTAATGTAGCCTCTGTATCATCCTCAATAACTGTCCATCTATATTAAGAGATACCAGGATCTCCCACAATTTGTTTCTGTCTACAGAGTCAAAGGCAGCCCTTATGTCTATGAAATATACATAAATCATACTTTTCTTCCCATTCCCATATAATTCCAACAGATAATTCAATGTAAAGATTAGATCAAAAGTGTTAAACTTTTTCCCAAAAGCACATTGATATTTGGAAATCAATTTTTCTTCTTCTACTCATACCAATAATAAGCAAGTAAAGATCTTTTGTGAAATTGGAAGAAGAGATCTTACTTCGAGAGGGCTCTTGCAGTAGGTAATTACATATAGGACTGACGTCGGCAGGACCCCACGGAAAAATTTCTAGCAAGCGGTCCCTGGCGGACCTTCTCGTCAGGTGACGGGCGTCAGGCGACATCGGTATAAAGGGCGGTCCGGGTCGCCGCCTTAGTTCTTTTCCTGCTGTCAGCTCGTGCAGCGCTACAGCAGTGAAGTTCGTGCGTCAGCCCTGTTGCTTGTCGTTTTTCTTTTACGAAAGTACCAGTATTTTACATTTTATTAGTCAGGTGAACATCGGTTTATGTCGTCCCCTTCAAAAAATAAGTGTGACTCGCGGTGCCCAGTTGCCTCAAAAGGCGGTCCTCCCTCTGCCTTTTGTTTAGGCCCTGACCACTGCGGTCGACAAGTGCCCGCATTGCCTGCATTTCAACGCAGACACCCGCAGACGACACCAGCAGTCTTTGGAAGCCCATCTCCTTAAAAAGAAGATGTCCGCAATGGAGAAGGAGTTGAAGAAGCTTAGGCAGGCGTCGACCTCCCCAGAAGGACACAAGAAGCGGGACAAAGAAAGGCACTGGGAGAAGGCCTCCTCTTCTGCGACTCCAGCTGGAGCCACGGCTAAGGTAACATCCCCTCCAGGGGATCACCCGACGGCAGCCTCCAAGGCTTTGGAGGAGGCGTCGGCCCACCCGTCGGGTTCGCGTTCGAGCCTGCCAGGTGCCTCCGGGCAAAAGGAGGCTTCTGCCCCCAGTACTGCCGCAGGCTGCGGCCCTACAGATCTGGTGCCTCCCATAAGCTGGATGTCGGCTCCTCCGATGTCCGCCGGAGAAGACCGCTAAGGCGCCCGACCCTCGAGCGGCGGCTCGGCAACGTACCCCTCAGACCGGGCACGCCCGCCTCGGCCCGCCTCCAGGAGGGACCCCCTAAGTCGGGACGCCGCCTCCTCTGGTGTCCGCCCGATTCAGCCCCTAATCGCATATCGGCTCCTCCGGCGTCGCGCTGGGCATCAGAGCCTCCGACAGACCCTCCATTGTCTGTGGTTCCAGGTTCCCTCGCAGCCTTCACTGCCATCTGGGGCAGGTCCCCCCGCCCTGACCCAGGAACTTCTCTTCTCGTCCCCAGGCAATGCTGGGATGCTTTTCGCTGTCAGATCCTCCTCCTACAGGGAACGGATCTGGCGCCCCGGACTCGGCCCGATGCCGGCTCCGACGCCCGGTCCCAACATTGGCCCGCTGATGCGGTTCTGACACCGGCCCCTCCTCGCCGGGGGATATTCCTCTCCCATCGGGCCCCTCCACCCCGCGGGCCTATCCACGGTTGATCCACCCGTGGAGTTCTCTACTGGGCCGTCTGCTCCAGCAGCTCCTCCGGCACCTGGGTATCCGCCGTCTTATCCGATGCCGGTTTACCTGGGCCCACAGTATCCTGCGCCACAGTACTTGGCGCCGACTCCACTGACGCTGCAGTACCCGATGCCATAATACCCAGCTCCGGTATTCCCGCAGCCGGGTTACAGATACTCACCTTACAGATATAATCTATACAACTATCCCCCTCCTCCTCCTCCACTGCCCCCCAGGCTGCCGGTGGATCTTCAGGAGACTCTGGTCTCCTGGTGGGCTGAGGCCAAGGCTCAGCTCACCGGAGTCGAGAGCCACCTCCAGCGGCGGTGCCACCTCCGGCTCCCGTCGCCCCAGGCGCACCTCCTCTCCACCTCTGGATTCGAGCTCTCCCTCGGGATCAGAGAAACAGGACACCGTCCGGGATCCCCCCAGGAACCCGTTCCTCCCCTAGACGAGCTAGAGTCTTACTCTGCTCAAATTCTTCTTCTTCTTCTCTCTCAGACTCCTCAGATTCCTCAGACGGATGCTCCAAGAAAGACGATGAGCCTCACTTTCCGTCTAAGCCCTGGCCGAGGACTTCTCCGAAGTCCCCTTCGGAGGATCCTTCCTTCACGGAGTTGTTCAGGAAGATCCAGGAAGTCCATCAGCGGTGTTCCTTAGAGCCAGATCCTCAGTGGGTTAAACTCGCTGAACATCTGGACTTGCCCCTTACGGCTCCTACTCTAGTGCCATCCTGGATCGAGCCTCATGCCCACCTTGTTTCCACCATTTGGAAACAACTGTCGGCTTTAGCCCCACTTCCTCGGAAGTCCAACAGGCTATACCAGGCTCTGGAGGGTGTAGACTTTCTAGACTCTCACCCCTGTGCAGACTTGGTTGTGATTAGCGCTGCTCATGGCCAGTCAGCACACCCGAAACATTTAAGCTCGTCTTCCCCGGATAAGGAATCTCACCTTCTGGATCAGTATGGAAGGAAGATCTATGCTTCTTCCACAGGGGGATCAGGGCCCTAAATTATGTTGCACATATGGGCGATTACCAGAAGGTTGTCCTTACCCAGGCGGAATCTAAGAGTGACTCCTTGCCTGACTCCCAAATCAAGCAGGAGTTAGCTGACCTTGTCCGTTCTGCTTGTTCGGCCAGTTGTCACATTCTGAGGATGACCTATGATGCAGTGGACACCGCAGGATGGAGCTCCAGCGTCGCCGTAAGTCTTGACATCATGCATGGCTCCGTGTGTCAGGTCTGGTCCGGAGGTGCAGTCAGCAATTCCAGAAGCACCTTTCAGAGGTTCGGTGCTTCCGGTGGTGATGTCAAGGACATCATCACCGACTTACGAAGAAGAAAGGGACGACCCCTCACATCTGTGGATTCATGTGCGTCCCCATCCCCCGCAGTGCCGTCCTTTTCGCGAACCTGGATGGCCTCAGCGAAACCCAGGAAGGCGGGCCACTAAGCGTCAGGCCCCAGCTGCCAGGCTCCGCCCGCCCAAAAGCAGTGGGTGCCCCAGTTGCGGCGCTGCCTCACACCACCTGACTCCTTCCCTCTCCCACCACCTCCGGACTCCCCGAAGGAACCAGTAGGAGGGAGATTCTCCCTCCACTTTCTGGGTTGGGAGAGGATAACATCAGATTCATGGGTGCTTCAGATCATGGCAGAGGGCACTCTATGGTTTCTGCAGAAACCTCACGCCACCCCCTCTGAACTGCTCTTACTCAAGGGACCATCTTCCTTTGGTCAGGGAAGAAATATCTGCTCTCCTCGCGAAGCAGGCCATAGAACCCATCCCCCCTCACCTTCACGGGACAGGTTACTATTCCCATTTCTTTCTTGTACCAAAGAAGACGGGAGATTTCAGACCTATTCTCGATCTCAGCTCCCTGAACTTCTATGTGGAATACAAAAAGTTCAGGATGCTCTCCCTTCAAACCCTCTTGCCCCTTCTCTGGCCGGGCCAATGACTTTGTGCACTGGATATGCAGGATGCATACCTGCACATCCCCATTTGGCCCTCGCATCGACAGTACCTCAGGTTTGCGTTCCAGGGGGACCATTACCAATTCCGGGTGCTCCCTTTTGGTCTTTCCTCGGCTCCCCGAGTTTTTACCAAATGCCTGGCGGTGGTAGCGGCTCACCTGCGTACTTTGGGAGTTCAGGTTTTCCCCTACCTGGATGAATGGCTCCTGGCGGCCTCGTCCAGGGAGGAACTCCTGCATTTTCTCTCCCTCACCCAGCTGGTTTCACTGGTCTGGTATCACCATCAACCATTCCAAGTCTCATCTGGACCCTTCCCAGAGACTCCAGTTCATCGGGGCAATACTCGATACAATAGTGTGCAGGGTCTTCCTGCCTTCGGACAGGGGGGCCTCCCTCCAGTCCCAGATTTCCCTTCTTTCAGAATGCAGGAAGATTCCGGCAAGGTCGGTGCTCTGTCTTCTGGGGCTTATGGCAGCTGCCATCCCGATGGTTCCGCGTGCGCGCCTCCACATGAGGATCTCTCAGTGGACTCTCCACTCTCAGTGGGATCAACTTGTAGATGACCTAGATCATCTGGTGCTGATCTCCTCGCCGATGACAAGAGACTTGCAATGGTGATGGTTCGAGAGAACCTGTTCTGGGGGGTTCCCTTCTTTCATCCTCCCCCTGCCCAGACTCTGACCACGGACGCATCAGGTGAAGGTTGGGGAGTCCATCTGGGTCCTCACCGAACCCAGGGGTTATGGTCCAGATTGGAGTTAGCTCTCCACATCAATGTGCTTGAGCTACGAGCAGTGCTGTATGCCCTCCAGGCCCTTCACCAATACATCCTTCCCAGTCACCTAGCTGTCCAAACAGACAACATGTGCGTAGTGTGGTACATCAACAAGCAGGGAGGGACTCAGTCCTACCCGCTGTGCAGGGAAGCGATGAGGGTTTGGGAATGGGCAGTGCTTCACAACCTTCACCTCACGGCAATCCATGTTCTGGGAGCCGACAATGTCCTGGCAGACAAGCTAAGTCGTTCTTCAGCTCTGCCACACGAGTGGGAACTGGACCAAAAAGTTCTAAAAAGCATCTTCCAGATTTGGGGGACTCCACAGATAGACCTGTTGCCTCCTCCCAAAACGCAAAGCTTCCAACCTTTTGCTTGCTCGCTCCAGAGCAAGGTGCTTTCTGGAGCGATGCTCTGTCTCTAAGCTGGAAGGACAGATTCGTCTATGCTTTTCCCCCAATTCCTCTGGTCCCTCGTGTGCTGCAGAAACTTGCATTGGATGAAGCGAGAATGATTCAGATCGCTCCTTTCTGGCTCAGGCAAATCTGGTTCTCTCTTCTACAACAATACTCAGAGGTTCCTCCTCTTCCTCTTCCTTTATCTCGAGGATTGCTGACCCAGGATCAGGGGACCCTGGTCCATCCAGGACTCAAGTCTCTTCAACTTCATGCATGGCTCCTGCAGACCTAGTGCAATCCCGTTTGCGTCTCTCTAAAGGTGGCCGAGATTCTAGTGGAGCTAGAAAACCTCCACTAGATCCACCTCGCTATGAAATGGAAGAGATTTTCCATTTGGGCTGCCTCCAGGGCAGTGGAGCCTTTCTCCTGTCCTGTGGCCGTTCTGCTTGATTATTTGCATCATCTTTTCGACCTGGGTCTCAGTCCTCCCTCTCTGAAGGTTCACATGGCTGCTATTTCAGCCTACCATGTCCCTTCGCTGATAAACATTTGCCCAATTGGAGGTATCCAAGACCTTTCTCAGAGGGGTCCTTCATCTCAGGCCCCCTGTTCAGACTCTGGCTCCCCCTTGGGACTTGAACTTTGTCCTCAGGAAACTTACCCTTCCTCCTTTTGAGCCTGCGGCTTCTGCAGACTTGAAGTTCTTATTGTGGAAGACGCTTTTCTTGGTGGCCATTACTTCTGCTCGCAGAATTTCCGAGCTCCATTCCCTTATGTGTAAAATCCCTTATCTGATTTTTCACAAAGAACGAGTAGCTCTTCGCACGAATCCTAAGTTTCTCCCGAAAATGGTAGCGGAGTCTACCTTAAATCAGTCTATTGAGTTACCTGCCTTTTTCTCGCAGTACTCCAACCAAGGAGAATACTTGCTCCATACCATGGATGTCCACAGGATTCTGAGATACTACACCGATAGAACGAAGGATCTCAGAAAGACTGATCAGTTGTTCATCTCTTTTGCTCACAAAAGGAAAGGCAGTGCTGTCTCCAAGCAATGCCTATCAAAGTGGTAGGCTCATTGCATCACTTTCTGTTATGACAAGTACAAGACCCTACTGGGTCAAGTCAGAGGTCACTCCACTCGTGGAGTAGCAGCCTCTGTGGCTTGTTTCAAGAATGTGTCTGCGGCAGACATCTGTGCTGCTGCCACTTGGACTTCCGTCCATACCTTTATGAAACATTACAGTTTGGACATTGCCTCTCGCCATAGAGCAGGCTTCGGGTTAGCTGTCTTGCAAGGCCTCCTATCTTGAGGTTTGCAAGGTTGTTTGCTACTACTTGGAGTAGTTCCTCCTCCCGGTGCCTTTCATTTGTTCCAGACTGCTTGGGATTCCGTCCTGTATGTAATTACCTACTGAAGAGCCCTCTCAGTAAGATAGTACAGTTACGTAAGAACTTACCATAACAGTAGATCTTTGAGAGGCTCTTGCAGTAGGTATACCTTCCGCCTCCATCCCCTAGGCTTTTTCAGCTCCTTTCCATTGAGGGAAACATCTGCCCTCTCTCGTCCGGGCCTTCTGGGCCTGTGGCAGGAAAGAACTGGAAGGCGGGCGTCCGGGACCGCCCCTTTATACTGACGTCGTCTGACGCCGGTCACCTGACGTGGGGGCAGTCCCCGCCAGGGACTGCTAGCTAGAAATTTTTCCGTGGGGTCCTGCTGCCTGCCGACGTCAGTCCTATATGTAATTGCCTACTGCAAGAGCCTCTCTTGAAGATCTACTGTTATGGTAAGTTCTTACGTAACTGTACTTTATTGGTCTATAACATGTAGGATCATGCTTTAGACCTTTCTTAAATAAGGGTATAATCAGCCCTTTATTCCAATCTGTTGATAGGACAAATGATTGACAAATTGTGACAAATAACAATGTCAAAACCTTTACCCAGTGCTCAACATTATGAAGGTACACTTCAGCTGGGACACCATCTGTCCCTGGTGCTTTATTTCTCTTTTGTGCTTGTATTACTTCTTTAACTTCCAAAGGGGAAAAAATAGGAGATACCATATCCTCTATGTCCTCATTTCCTCAGCTAAGAAGTGTATCCTCACAATTACTATCATAAATTTTGCTAAAATGATTCACCCATAGATCTTCTGAGATCAGCCCCAGTAAATTATATTGAATATTACTCTCACAACAACCAAATGCCACCAAAGACCAAAATGCTTGACTATCTTTCTTCCAAATTGCTTGTAGTTTCCCCCATAATAATAAATTATGATTCTTCTTCTTTTCTCCTATCATATTTCTATATTCCATTTTTAAATTTCTAAAAGTCTTTAATATAACCAGGGTGGTATTTCGTACCCTTAGCTTACCTAATCTTTTGTTCTCTTTTCTTAAATATAAACAATTATAATCAAACCATGGGTAAGTGTTACCCATATTCAACCTTGTCACACTTCTCTTTTCTAAGCTGAATGCTTGAATTATCTGCTGCATATATATTTCAGAATATTTAATTTGTGCAATTGGTCCTAAAGAAATCATTTTATCTACCGGCTGTTCTATCCTATTTTGGTTTTGAATTAACTTATCAATACTTTCCCTTGTATATTCATTCCACATTATTTTTTTCCATATTTAGTACACATATTAAAATGTGACTCCTCTATCTTTCGGTCTTTTACTCTTTGATTAATATTTAAGTTCATGGCACAAGATACCAGGAAATGGTCACTATCCCACAATTTAATAATCTTAAAATAATTCACCCTAGGATAATTTAGAGCATCTACAACACCCAAATCTAAAACACTGCCCCCTTTATGTGTGGAGAAAGACACTTGCCCTGCCCAGTCCCCTCTTGTCCTAGTAGTCAAAATCCTCAGGTTGAATTTATTTAAAAACTATAATAATTACTTGCCTTTTTGGCTTAATACCCCATCCTTAGATTGATGTACTGGGATGTTTAAAAGATTGTCAATTTCCCAATCCAACACTGAGTTTTCCATACCATTACCTACATGTACATTAATATCTCCAAATAGGAGTATAGATACCCACAGAAATCTAGATTTTATAGATTCTATATCCTGTCCTATACAATTAAGGATCCCAATCAAATCTCTTGATTTAATAGTAGGGGGAATGTATATATTGAGTAAAGCAATACATTCCATATAACCAATTATAATTACATACATATAAAACTCATTATACATACTAGCCTCAGGGTTCACAAAGTCAAGCAATACATTAATACAAATAGCCAATCCACCTTTAGAGCTACCATATTTAGAACTTTTATATGCTGGAGAAGCCCAGCTTCTGTATCCTTTCAACCAAATCTCATCCAGATTACCCATCCATGTTTCTTGGAGGAGCAGTATTGAAAATTTAGAAATCCAATCTAAACAGGCTGTATCCTCCATTTTTTTCTCTAAGACCAGCAACATTCCAGGACATCAGAACAATATTTTTGTTACCTGCCTTCTGTCAATTTGATGTTTCTAGAGATATCAACGAGCTGTCACTCACCCTAATTATATTATAAGACTCTTTCTCTTTGTCCTCTAACATAGAGCTATTATCCTCATAATCAGCACTAAAAGTCTCTTCAGATTCCAAAACCACAGAGGAGTTAATACGGACTCCCAGTTGCTTCCTACCTCTTCTCATAATGATCTCTAATACCTCCCCTTTTAATGTATGAGTTGTCTCAATCGGTTTCAGAAAGGCTGTAATTCTAGGCTGTTTTACTAAAAGAGTACCTTTCTTGCCATTAACACTGTCTTTAACTGCTTGCTTGTTTTTATCATTCAAGGTTGTTATAATCGTTGTATCAAGTAACACTCCCAAATCAGCAAAATTATCATTCTCTTTAAGAACTCCCCTTCGTTTATCAGCATTCCTTAACACAACACACAAACATCCTTTATGGGGTCTAACTTGGTACCTATAGACTGATTTAATATCCTGCCAGTTAATTTTTTTTCCTAAGATCCCCTTAATCAAATTATACATGGCTAATTTCACCGTATATGAATTCTCATTTCTTTGTTTTGGGATTCCTTTTATATAAACTGTTGGTAACATTTTCCTTTTAGCATTAACTTCTCTTTCTCTATATCATTTCGTTTGGATATATCCTGGGTGTCATTAGAAGCATTTTATCCCTTTTCATTAGCCTTACTAAAGTTTACCTTGTGTTTTTCCCTGATGTATCAATGCCCTTTCTATCTCTTTCCCAGCTGTATTCAATCTTGTATTCTCCTTTCTTTTTTTCCTTTTTTCCATCTCTATTGTGAGCTTGCTTTGCTCCATTAATATTTCTGACCTCTGTATTATGTTTTAATACTGCCTTCCTTTCCTTCAATTCTCCAATCAAAAGATCTATTTCTCTCTTCTCTTTGTTACCAGTTTCCTCTTTTGGTTCACTTTTTCTAAGTTTTTCTGCTTAGACACCTTCCCTATTCTGATTGGACTATTGCTTGCTAAGTGATTCCTATCAGATAGTTGGATACACTTTTTTATCCCATCAACCCTATGTTCCTTTAATGACCCACCAACATTCCTTATTGAATCATTATGATCCATTCCTTCTACTCTCTTCATCTCATAAGTCTGGTGAGAATTAACATAAAATTCAGTGAATGCACGGCAAAGTTTAGTTAATTCCAACAACTGGGCATTACCAAATGATATCTCTTTTTTTAGTTCATCAAGCTTAGATATTATAGCCTCCCCACTGCCAGATCCTTTATTTTTAACATTTAGCAAATCCCCCTTTCCCCCGACTCAAAACATAACCTTTGTATCTCAGATGGTTCAAGATTATTTGCCAATTGATTGATTTTAACCTGAGGTGTTATGTAGGGTGTCAAAAAGGAGTCAAATTTTTGCAAAAAGGATTAATTATTACTATAATTCTGGTTAACCTGAAGCTCAATCTGTTTCACAGACTTATGAACCTCTATTGAGGGTTGTTGCACCTTTCCTTCAATCAGATCCACACTAATCCCAATCTCATTTTGCTCCAAATTTGAAGTACAACTATCCCTAAATACATCATTTCCATCCACTCTATCCATTTCATAAGCCTCAGACACTAGAACCTTATTCCTAGACAGATTAAGGGGGGATAGTATATTATTTCTATAGTAACTCTTCTCACTTTGTTTTTTGGAAGGATTAAGATATGATTTATGTAATTCTGATCCAGTGATGTCTATTAAATTTCTGGAGTTACTTTCTACAACCTGACATTGTAATTTCTCCTCCAGCTTTCTAATTTCCTCTAACAATGGATATGTACTCCTTAGACTTTGTGACGTCATCTCACTTGTTTTTGCAGGTGATGATTTCATTTTTGGGTCAAAAACTTTGTTCATTTTCTTATTACCCCTTAGTTCCATTTGATTACCATTTGGACACAAATATTGAGTTATCTTCTGGGCAGGAAGAGCTGTCTAATCCAACAACACCTTTTTTTTCCTTTGCCTTTATCAGCCTTACAGCTATATGTTCTTGGGTTTTTTTTGGCTGCATAATCTCTAATCATACAGAATTAAATTTTTTTACAGAACGACAAAGAATGAAAAAGACAATAAAAAGCAGCACAAAGAACCCTTGGTACTAATTTTATCAATATATTTTTGTAGTCCACTTTTTTATTTTCTTCTTAACTCTCCAAGCCAAAAATGAAGTTCTACTTGTGAGCTCCTTTGTCCACTTCACAACCACTATAGCCTCTGCAGCGTCTAAAAGCTTTAAAAAGGAACTGGGCACTCTGTAACCGAGACACAAAATATAAGGACATTTAATAAAATCTAACGAAAACAGACACTATACACAATTCTTTCAGACCCCTAAAATGTAATACACCAACAACCTAACACATCTAGCACCTAACTAAAAAAAAAAACTTACAATATCCGAAGAATATTTCTTACAAATCTTACATAAAACTCCATTTTAATTAAAACTTACTTAGCCATCATTGGTCCAGCAAATGTCAGGCAATAAATTTCATAGATAAAATCCCGGAAGCCATAGGAAAAACTGCAAGATCTGCAAGGTCTATTCCAAATCTTGTGCCACTTTGCACTAAAAAATGGGAAAAGGAGAAAACTAATTAACTCAGCACCTAAACGCTATTCCACTACTTCTACTGTCAAATGGGGGGGGGGGCACAAGCAGAGTTTAGCATATCTAAAAGAAGTATAAAGATTTACCTTTCAGGTTTTACACCTAAAAATGGGAACCAGGGGCGCAATGTAGCGGAACACCAACTATGCTGCTTTCCCTGAGATGTAACCACCACGACTGCTTCCCTACACATCCATGCATGCGCCTTATATCCACCAAGTACACATGGATAGACCTACCAATCCCTTACTGGCTATTGCAAATGGCGTAAAACAAGAAAGAAAAAATAAAATAAAGAAAAAAATACAAACATACAAATATACAATTCCCAATTAATTCCACAAATGTCAAATCCCATAATACTGCACGAAATGTTCACAAAGTTCACAAATTCATCAAAACCCCTCTTCCCCTAAAAACTTAGTCTCGTGCCACGCTTATTTAAAGTACTAAAAATTAAGAAGGGTTAGACGATATTAAAAAATTAAAAGACACAGCAATTGTTCCTCAGATAAATAATCTCTGAGAAACATTAAAACATATATTGTCCCAGAAACTGTACAAACACCTGTGGAGATCGTAAATAGTTCAGCTCCAAATATTCTCACACTCCACTTTCTCCCTGCTTTCTCTCCATGTCCTTCCCAGATTCAATACTCAGCTGTAGCCGTGGGTCATAAACAAAGAAAAATGCTGGCAAGACAGTGAACCGAACAATCCAGTATTTTCAGTAGTTTTCAAAAAGCTCAGTTAAAAATGTGGCTCAACATCCAACCCACAGGAACAAAACTCAGCCTTTAAAATGGGTGAGAATGAGGGTTCCGAACACTGGAACTACACGTTAGTTCACAAATCTCCATTCTCTGTTCTCCAAACAATAGTAATGAAACTTCTCTGGTCAATTCTGCCAAAAAAAGTGCAGCTCCACAGGCTTCAGGCCTTTCTGAAGGGCCCCCTTACTCCCCGTAATCTAGCCACCACCAGGTGCATTCCTCCTGCAGGGAGACAAGGAACAGCCTGAGGCAACACACCAGCCAAAGAGACAGAAGAAATTCTGGTAAGACATGCAGCTATAATAATGGTGGCATACCTTTAATAAAATAAGTATAAGCATACAGCACGTCCTGCTCTGGGGCTCCTCCACAGCTACCATGGCATGTAGTCTCCTTCAGCCATCAGCATTCAGAATCCAAACTCCAGAACCCATACTCCTGCTCACGAGTTCCTGAATAGGGGGATCCTCTCTGCAAACAGGATGTCTTGTTGGGCTGCCCAAGATTTTGGGGCCAGGGATGCATGACAGACTGGCCCTCCACATCATCCACCCCCACATGGTCCACTGCTGTGGGTCCAGCACTCTACGTTGTGGAGCAAGAGGAAGCCTGTGAGTGGGCTGCACATGACATAGCTGTCCACCACTAATGCCACTGCATGCACTATTCCTGAGTGCCGCCAGTGACACACCATACAGATCAAACCAGGTGTGCACAGCCCACACACACTCGCAGCCAAGGTTCATGTATGAACAAGCAAGTATGTGCATCGTAGGAGGCCATGGTCAACCAGCACACAGTATAGGCAAGCACTCACACACACATGCACACACATGTGAAACCCGACACCATAATGTGGGTGGCAGTAGTAGTACTCAGTGACACACGTGGCAGCAAGCATGTCTGCATGGGGTATGCACACACACACACACACACACACTGGCTATATACACACCATGTGCTGGGGCACATTGACAGTGCCTGCAGGGTGCAACATGACCGTGTGCAACTGGCACATGCAGCATGTCTGGCAATGCATACTACATGTGACATGTGACCACCAGACTGCACACAGGCTTCCAGAATGCATGCATGTGTTCCCAGGCCAGGCCTGTTGTGTGCCATCAGACATGCACAGCCACCAGTAAAACCCTGTGGTGACATGCATACCATGGTGCTTCATGGCCCTGTATTCACATGCTCAATATAAATCCAGCGGCGTTTCACAGCCACCCCCCTCCACACAAGCCATGGACACAGTTTGTACGGTCGATACAATCACCCCCATGATGGGGTCCACTGTCACTAGCCTTGTGAGTCTTTTCCCTCCCTCAGTGGCATGCAGTTCCTGTAGGTGGCGTGCCTTGTCCTCTTTGGCCCTGTGCTGCATACCATGCCAATGTTTCCAGACTGTATCTATACTGTACCCACGGCCACCTACATCATTGACCTCTACTGTTATCTGGTCCCACAACTCCCTGACTATGGCATTTTTGTTCCTGTGGCACTGCATGGCCTTCTCCCTTGTCTTGTAGCCATGAACAAGGGCCTTAATTCCTCACTGGAGAACTTGTAGGACCACAGCCTTGCCCATCCAGCCGAGGCCCCTGTGTGGGACAGAAGGTTAGTAGTGGTCATGCAGCCTGTGTAGCAGTCAGCCGCTGGACAGCTGTTGTGTGCAACAGTACAACAGCCACACGGATACACTCTGAGAGCCAACACTGGAACACTGTACCACATGTGACCCAACATATGTGTGGCAGTGCTGTGCTGCACAACTCAGTGCTGCTGTTAGTCTGAAGACTGTGCCCATGATGATGTGGACTGTATTATGGGGTAGACACATGCTGGTAGCACAGACCTGTCATGTGGACTGTATGGTGTTGTGCCCCCCTGGACATATTGTTACCCATGTCTGCATCCACATGTGACACAGTCACAGGGTGGACATGTGTGATGTGGTACAGTGGTGCTCATGCATGCAGAGCCTGTGGCCCATGTATATGATGTTGCAAGCTGTACCTGACACAGTACATCTCAATCCTGTTTGTACACACGCACACCCACACATGAATAGTGGCCTCATTACAGTGTGGCAGTGCGCACACTGTATGCATTGCAGGACTCACAGATCTACAGAGATTCCTGTCTTTTAAGGGAATATGGCACCATCTACAGAGACACTGTTCTCATAGACTTGCATTGGTTATACAGGGAAATACAGCACTTTGGCTCCAATAGGAACTAAAATAATCTACAGGAAAATACAGGAAAATTGCCCAGCAGTTACAGTGAAAAAGGCAAATCAATCTTGGAGCATTGGCACTGCAGTACAGCGTTCTCATGACAGCGTGACACCTACCTTGTGCTCCTGTGCTTGAGTCTTGGGACATGCTTTTGCCTACTGTTGTGCTCTATCAATACCTCTTTCAGCCTGCAGTATCTGTTAGCTCTGTAGGTGGGACTCAGCCAGCCCTTAAATAGCCCGGCTGGGCAAATCACAGTGGAATGCATGTAGATGAGGCTGTAATGAGATGCTAATTAGTTGGATTGCACCACGATTGCCTAAGTAGGCTGATTAGCATACCAGTTTTGAATATGTCAAACTTTTGTGCTGTGCAAATGCGGTAGCACCGGGCAAATTAATAGCACCGCGGCGCAGCGTTATTGGATTAGTACCATATGAAGTGAAGTAATGTCACACCTAGGGAGCATACGTGAGGACATTGTCACATTTGGGATCATGCAGGGGTCATACAAGCTCATTGGAGGCTGTACAGCCTAGTGCAGTGCTGCTTTATCTTGCGCTGCACTGTACACATGTAGCGCGGCACTAGCATATGCAAACATCATCTTGTGGCCTACACAGCTCCAGTCTACAGCAGTATGAGGGTGTTGGCAGACAGGCTGCATTTAATGAACATGGCAAGCAGAAGGCGTTCCAGGGCCATGGTGCAGAGGGACCAGAGGTGGGGGAGGTCGAGATGGCCAATCTGGTCAAGCTGGTGATGGCCAAAGAGAGGCTGTTGTTTGGGGAGGTATGTGAGGGGGGACAGGCCACGGTGCCAGGTGTGGGCCTCCATTGCATGACACCTGTCCCACCTCACGTGTGTTGACAGGAAAGGGGAGCAGTGCTGGCATAGATACATTGACCTGCAGCACCGGGAGATGTCCAGGCTGGAGAGACTCAGGTGCATGATGCGGGATGGCACTGTGCCTGCAGCAGGTAAGTTGGAACCTTACTTAGGGCTGTGCCTTTTCCATGTTGGTGGGTGTGGGCTGTTGTCTAGAAAGTCTAGAGTTGCCATCTGGAGTCCAGCTCTAGATGAATCAGATTCTTGTATGTCTGTAGTGTGAGCCAAAGAACACACACACACACACACACTCACACACAAGCAGTACGTAATAATAACAGAAGGTTTAGTACAGTACTCACGCCAAACATGTGACAGAGAAAATCACAAGGGAGTCAGTTTCTCACCAGTCCTCGAGGAAGGTATAATTCTCTTTGAGAAGCTGGCTTACAGAAGATTGTATAGTAAAGATAACAACATAGTTACAGTGATAGCAGCATAGTTACGGATATAAGGAACATAATGCATTGGTATATAGAATGTAAACAAGGCATCTCCCTTGGGCAGTTACTTAGGAAACAGAAGTACTAATGAGTAAGAAGTTAGACAAAGGAAATGATCTGTCAGCATTAAATCACAGCCAAAGGAACTGCTGAATAGCCAGAAATACATGTGGCATAATAACCTAGTATAAGACACATATGACATATGATTATATGATAATATAAGTATATAGGAATATATAGTAATCACTGATGATCTGTAAAGGCCTTCTAATCAGTGATATGGGTCAGAATATATGTGTATACAATACTTAAAACATAACATAGCCTAGGTAAATGTATTATAATGAGGTATAATATACATCATTTGACACAAAAAGCAGCTCCGTTCTGAAGCTGTGCAGGCTTCAATATAATATTCACAACAAAAAAAGAAGCACCAGCATCAGAAAGTAAAAGAGCTTATTTATGCATAGCTGGGTACACCAGGAAACAGAAACCCACAAGCCCTGACTGGTTTCTGTATGCACGCCTTCCTCAGGGAAACCGGTCAGGGCTTGTGAGTTTTGCCAATTTCACTTCCTGGTTGTTACAGGCAGCTATGCAATAAATAAGCTCTTTTTCTATTATTTACAGATGCTGGTGCTGCTTTTTCTTTGTTTGGAATAATATAGATCATGCATGACAAGTGTAAAACAATCATATAAAAGAATGTAAACATAATATACAGTAGCATATATTACCAGCAAAGCACATTCCTAGTACCCATGCTTGTACGATCGGTACCTACATCTACATGTTAATGCAAATAGCAGTATCACAGTATAAATGACCAGAATACATTATATTGTGTATGTGGGATAACAGGGGTGCATAACCCATTGTATAGCAATCCCCTTCTTGTTGCCTTGATAGAACAGAGGCAACATAACAAAAAGAAGATGGTTAGGCACCATTCGTTTACAGGCCTGAGACACGAACCTGGTAAAGGAACTTAAACAGGTCACAATGGTGTTTCAGGGTTTTCTTCAGACAGCAAAGTGTAACTATAAGGCTAAATATTAGTAAACCTTGAACAACAATGAAAACTTGAAATGTAAACTTGATAATGGGGGTCTCCAAAATCATTGCAATATCATCACTGGTTAAATCATCAAGTACTGCTTCACCTTTATAAATATTGTTACTGATGTAAATGAGGTGTGAATCTGTCCTATTGAGAAGAGATTGGAGAGATAAACTCAAATTGTCAATATGAACATTAAATATAGGTAAAAACTCTGTTAGAGCATCAAGATAGTCAGGGCTAGACCTGATAGTATCAGGTTCCGGGATGGGAACAGGGATAATAACAGTATGTCCTATGACAACACGCTGTTTAGGTGAAAAACTAAAGTTAGGAAAGTTCACATCACACAGTTCAGAACCATACCTAAACTGCTTATAGGTAGTCATGACACAGTATTTTCCATCAGTAGAGTAAACCACTTGGAAGATGATATTTTCCATTTGTATAGTTGAATCGGGCAAGACATTTTGGTGTCCACAAGCCATAAACCACGAATAACTCCATGGATAGATTCAAGTTTTCTCCAAGGGTTAAACAAAGTTTCATTGTGCATTTTTGATCCATTTAGATTTCTCAAGGATAGATCCACGTGTTCAGGTGGCTGCTGTATTTGCAGAGGCCTCGGCAAGGGATGCATTAGAGTGTGCATTGAGTCTTACAATGGAATAGCAACATACACTGGCATAGCATTAGTGTTGTGGAAGTTGATCATACCCCTGTACAAAGACTAACAGTTTATAACACAACACTTAGTTTGTATGAGGTGCCAGCCAGGCTTGGAAAACACCAGCAGTGAAAAAAATGGATGTCTTGCTCGAAGATCAACTGAAGTAGAGTCTTCTTGCTGAAGTTAGGGGATTGCCCCCTCCTCAGGCTTGGCTTCATAGTAGGCAAGACAGTGAGGTTGATTTTAGAGTCTGAATTGGCTGGACCTTTTACAGTTGATTTGAGCATTCACAAGAGGAAGCCCAATTCCAATTATTAGGCCAGTATCCACAAACTGACAAGACAAATTTGAAGATGTCACATCTGCACATGAAGTGGTATCCTTTCCACGTACAACAATCTACATTAGGTGCCAACCAAGCATCCAAGACCTCATGGCAAACCAACAAAGGAGGTAGTTCCAGCCTTTCATGATAAATGTTCCCATCAAGATGACCAGTATATTGGATGGTAGGCAAATGATCAAAGATGGCAGTTGCTGAATCAAACTGCGGCAATGATGTGGTGGATGCCAAGAAAATTGCATCCTTGATTGTGCATGAATATGTTTCAAAACATGGAGCAATGCTGGTACGTGTGGTGACGTACGCAAGGTTCCTTGCCATAGACAAGGGAATAGAAACAGTGTCAGATAAGCATTGGTTAACACAAGCAGTAGAAGTGCATTTGGGGCAATACCACTGTCCCATACGTCTATCATACAGTATATGAAAGCAGGAATACGTCCTAATTCCAAATGTCGGAAGAGATTACTAATGGATGTAAGAACATAAGAGCCATAGGCAGTGCAAAGGACTTCCCTGGCTATGAGATGCTCTGCTGCTTCCTTATTGTTAACAAGAATTAATTTGTTAATCTTATTCTTTGTCATTTCAAATCCCTTTGCAGTATCCTTCATGTTGTAAATTGTAAATCACTCTTCTTGAATGGGACCATCTACACCATGTAAAAGGGGAGGTATGATATTATATTTCATACTATTATGGCTATATCAGCCCTATTCCAGATAGACATACCAGAACCAAATAAGCCTGAGGCTAAACCTGTTTCTGCAACAAAATGCTTACTGCATTTGGGATGTTTACTGTTATTAGATGTAGTACTATGTTTAGGTTTTGAGAATCCTCTATGAGTGGTGCTATCAGTCCCAGTATAGGGGTCATTATTGCGTACCTGGTAAGCTGTCAGAATATCTAATAACATAATTTGGAAGAAGCCAGAAATGTTTGTTGTGGAACATAAACCAAATTCCTCCAAATTCCAATGGGTACGATTTAAAACCACTGGGACATGCATGAACTGTACGTTATTGACTAGGGCACCTGGTTGGGAAGTGGCGATCAGACCCCTAGGTGAACCTGGTTCTTGTTTTGGGCACTCAGTATCTGGTGTTACAGATTCTTGGGCATCATATGGTAGAACCTTTAGGACAATGGCACTAGTTGCCATATGATTTTGTATGCAAAATTCCTGGTTATCAACACATTTTAAACAGGAATTCAGATCAATCCTAGCTGTTAGGTTGTACACTCCAGAATTTGTGGGGTGTACCTGTTGGAGGGATAGGGTACCAACAGGGGAAATCCTGGCATTGGGCTAGCCTTGGAGAGTGCCTTTGTAAAGGCGGGCTACTGGTTTTGGATCTTTATTGTGAAATGCATACCATTCAATTTCAAGACTGGATTGATATGAAGAGACTATCAAAACATTCCATAGGGCCTCTCTGCCCTCCTGAATGGTGACCGTATCTTCTGGAACATTAATGTGGGCTCCACGGGTTGCTTTTATATCCTGTGGGCTTGTGAGGTACTCTGCCTCAACAAGCTTGCTGTGTTTAGGGGTCACTGGTTTCTTATCTGTGTTACAATATACAAGTCACGCTTGTAAGAAGACTAAAATTCCTAAAGAGAAAAAAGAAAATAAGCATAAAGCAGCCATCTCTCTCTGAAACCTAAAAGAAAAGAGAAAAGTAAAGCATAGTTAGTTCAGTACTATTCTGCCCAATGGGGTAAGGGAAAGTAAATTCAATCTCCTTTATACAGTTTCATCTAATTGGCATGTAGCCATTTATCAGTGAGTTTCTTGTTCTGGTGTAGTCTAACTTGGTAGACTGATGGACTGAGCTTGTTTACAGTGGCAGTGATACTCTATCAGCAGTGGGAGCACACAAGTCCAAAAGTACTATAGGTGTTCTGGTAGTCTCATGGACCATCCAGTCATGACTCCGAATAGGGTACACTATGTACTTGTGGAAGGTGTCCCCCTTATTGCCATAAGGAGTAAAGGCAATAAGAAATCCCAGTCCACAGGGTTGTCCTGAATGAATTTGGATAACATGAGCTTGATCTGTCTGTTAGCCTTTCTACCTGTCCTGATGACTGATGGTGGTAAGGGATGTGAAACTTTTTATTTACCCCTAACAAATCCAGAGTTTCCTGCATAAGTTTAGCTGTGAAGCTGGATCCCCGATCAGAATCCATGTTTTTGTAGGGGCTGTTTGTTGGAAGTTCTTCCTCAGTTCCTCTATCAAGGAATCTGAACACTGCCCTCAAATGAGGGTCCGTCTTTCGTGCAGATGCTAAATCTAAGGGCACAAAAGGAGTTGGTTTTCTATTTACAGCACCAATGCATACTGTATCTGAGACAGTTTTCATTTTCCATATGTCCTCTCCTCGAGCACCTTCTTTCACCAGACAGTCAGAGTGGTTGTTAAAAGGGAAATTAGGTTCATTCTTACAGTGTGCTCAAACATTATGAAAGCACAGTTTATATTTAAACTGTCTGGTTAGCATTGTGGTGTACACAAACAAGTCTCTGTATTCTACAGGAGTACCATCAGAGGACTGAAAGTTTGTTTTCTCTCAAAAGGATAGAAATTCAGTCAGGGAGGAACAGACCTAATCTGAGTCTATAATAATGACAGTGTCTTCAGTGCCTTGCTTTAGCAATTCCAGAGTACAAGCCCCAGCAGGTGGTTTGTCATACTGTGCAGCACAAATAACCCTCTCACAGAGTGCTGGTGTCATGTTATGTAGGAAAACATCTTTATATTCTACATTATCAACAGAAAACTGTTCCAAAGGACTTGCCAGCACTGTAAGCCATCCACAAACATTTGTGGTAGCTAAAAGGAGACTCCTCAGCTCCCTGCTTCACATAGTTTGCCAGGCATTTTTCAACAATGCCTGGATACTGTGCAGAAATGATGGTACACATCCTAGCAATGCGGACTCTGTCATAACTAGGATGTACAATGAGAATTCCAAATCCTGCTATCAGACCCTCTTTGGTATGTGAGGCTGAGCCATCAATAAAAACATGACACACAGTAGGGTCATTTAACACTTCCTGAGGTTAGTGAAAGGAGAAAGTCCAGAGGGGGTATTGCTAAGCTTAATGGAGAAAAGGGAGCATGTGAGGAGGAGGACCCTGTAAAGGCATCTATCCTAAATAGATACTTTTGCTCAGTATTTACTGAAGAGAAGGTAGGGCAGGGCCCACAGCTCAGCATCATGGACACAGGGGGGAGGGAGGTCAACTACCCCTTCACAAAAGAAAGGGTCCTACAAGAGCTTGCTAAGCTCAGGGTGGATAAGGCAATGGGACCTGATGGCATACATCCCAGGGTACTTAAGGAGCTAAAGGAGGAACTAGCAGAGCCATTAGCAGAATTGTTTAGTGAGTCTCTGAGCACAGGAGAGGTCCCAGAAGACTGGAGAAGGGCTCATGTGATCCCACTCCACAAGAGTGGTAGCAGGGAGGAGGCGGGAACTACAGACCGTCAGTCTTACCTCAGTAGTGGGCAAGATTATGGAGGCACTCTTAAGGAAAGGATAGTGCAACACCTGGAATCCATAGGGGCACAGGATCCAAGACAGCATGGGTTTACAAAGGAAGGTCCTGTCAAACTAATCTCATAGATTTCTTTGACTGGGTAACCAGAGTGGTGGACCAAGGGGAGCAGTTGATGTCGCTTACCTTGACTTCAGCAAAGCTTTGACACTGTTCCACATAGAAGATTGATAAATAAGCTAGGTAGGCTCGGGTGGTCAGAAGTTGGTCAACTGGGTGGCAAACTGGTTGACTGGCAGAAAACAGAGAGTGGTGGTAAATGGTATACAGTCAGAAGAGATGCAAGTCACAAGTGGGTACCTCAGGGATCAGTCCTGGGGCCAGTCCTATTCAACATCTTCATTAGTGACCTGCAGATGGACTAGAGGGTAAGGCTTGTCTGTTTGCAGATGACACCAAGATCTGCAACAGAGTAGATGATCCAGATGGGGTGGGCAGAATGAGAAGAGATCTGGATAAAACTAGCAGAATGGTCAGAAGGGTGGCAACTGGGATTTAATGCAAAGAAGTGCAAAATCATGCACATAGGGAAGAGAAACCCTGAAGCCACTTATAGGCTGGGAGGGGAGTTGCTAGCAGTCACAAAGGAAGAAAGAGACTTGGGCATCATCATCACTGATGACCTAAAATCATCCAAGCAGACCTCTAAAGCAGTAGGTAAGGCTAGGGGGGTGTTAGGGTGTATTAGTAGGGGTATCACAAGTCGTAAGAGGGAGGTAATAATCCCTCTGTACAAGACATTGGTTAGGCCCCATCTGGAGTACTGCGTGCAGTATTGGAGGCCACACTTCACAAGGACATTAACCAAATTGAGGCAGTCCAGAGAAGGGCAACAAAATGGTGCAGGGACTGTATCAGAAGACATATGAGGACAGATTAACGGAGCTCAATATGTATACCCTTGAGCAAAGGAGGGAGAGAGGATATGATCGAGACATTTAAACACCTTAAGGGCATAAACAAGGTGAAAGAGTCTAACATGTTTAAATATAAGAAAAATAGCAGGACAAGAGGACACAGCATGAGATTAGAGGGAGGCCGATTAAGGGGAATGTGAGGAAATTTTTTTCACAGAAAGGGTGGTAGATGCATGGAAATGGCTTACCACAAGAAGTGGTGGCTATGAATACAGTGCAGGGCTTCAAACAGGCATGGGATAGGCATAAGGGAGCAATACAAATGACTACGAATAGATAGGTCACTGACAGAGCAAAGGCCGATGGCACATTTATAAGGTAGAAAAAGAAATGGGCAGACTGGATGGGCCTTGCGGTCCTTATCTGCCGTCAACTTCTATGTTTCTATGTTTCTATGAGGTGCTGGCAGGAAGAGCCCTGAATCAGGTAGGTCAGGGGGTTGGAGTGAACAATCATTGACTTCTCCTGTAAATAGTAGGCCATGGGCCAACAAGAATGGAATCTGGGTAGGAAGGACAGTGATGTCATGACCCTGTAGAAGAAGAGACCAGTGTCTAAGTCTGGCATTGGAGACAGAGCTATCTTTTACTCTGTCTGACTTCAGAAGGCTTGTGGGCATGTGATTGGAATGCAGTTCTAAATAGAAAAACATCAACATCAACATTACAATAACTTGCACCTTCTTGCCAGAAGTGCCTGCTATTGTCCGTGCTGGGAATAACCCAGACTGTTCCTGACTTTTGCCTGCTACTGCAGCTATAGTATGGAATAGTCAAAGTGGCTCTGGTGGAAAGGGCCCTGCAGCAGGTGCAGGTGGTGCTGGCACTGTGGAGGGTGCCTGCACAGTGGGGAAATGTGGTGTGCAGACTGCACGTAGTGCTGCAGCTATGGTTTGTGGTTCAGTAGCCTCCGGAGGTAGTGGAGGTGGTACTGGAACAGCTGGCAGCACAGTTTCATAAACCAAACCTGTATCCCCCTTCCCCAACGTGGCCTGTGATGATGAAAATATCACATCCACGGGGCCTTTAAAATCAGGGTTAGCAGTAGCTGTAGCCTGTTGCAGGGCTAGTCTGAGGGTCTTGTTATCCTTAGCAATCTCCTTATTACTGTTCCAGTTTTTGTTGCCCTGTCCATTATTGGAGGTATGGGCCTTGTTACCTTGTGCCCCCCCTTGACAGCATAGTGGGTTTCCCCACTGGAAGGCTGCTGGATACAGCAACTTTGTCATCCTTCTGTTGGGCTGAATGAGCAGATTTAATGGGGTGGCTTGGTGGTGCACTTGGGTCGGGTGAAATCCTGATACTAGCCCCCTTTAGCTGCTGCTGCTACTGCAGCATCCGCCACTGACTTCATAACATTAGGCTGTGTACCAGCCTTTCTCAAAATTACATCAGCTTCCCTTTTAAGGAGATCCTTCTGTTCCTCAGAAATACCAGTCTTACTGACAACATTAATCATGCCTAAAACCTCCAGTTTATTTTGTCTGGTTAAGGCAGCAATCACAGGTCCCTGCGACTGAATATGCACAGCTCTGTGATGTGATGGTCAGCCATCTTGGAAGCTGCACTGGGCGCCACCATCTTGGTGTATGGCAACATGGCCACCATCATGTGACCAGGAGTGTCCATCTTGGGAATGGCATGGTGACACAACGTGATGACGTGTGTGTCCACCATTTTGCAGCTTTAGCAATCCACCATTTTGTGAATCAAAAGAAGAATGGCCTGCAGTTGGGCTAGCCCACTCCACAGCATGCTGTGAGTCCTCACAATCAGACTCCTTATCACCAGAAGAGGCAAGATCAATTGGCATAAATTGAAAGTCTTTCATAGCTTTAATATGCCCAGCCAGTACCTCTCGCTGATGGCACAATCTCACCATCTTTGCTCTGCATTTCATGTGATTAACCTTACAATTGGTAACACACAAACCACTTTCAACATACTTCTACAAGACTCTGTACATGGCGCTTATTTCAGCGTGGTCCCTAATCTTACTTTTGAGCTCACCACTTACCTGCTTCAGCTCCCACCTTAGCTCCTTATTTTCCTTATGTACGGTATTATTAGTATTAGATAACAAGTCATGTGTATAACTTCCTTTCTATCAAGCATTGCTCTTTCATACTCATCTCTCAGAGCATGTGATTCCTTAGCATTACTGGCAGGTGTTTCATATAACAGGGAATCATTTTGCTGACGCACTGTCTCAACTTGAGATTCCAGTTTGAGTGCACAGTCTGAAAGTTCAGCATTTAACACTCCCATCTCTCGCCTGAAGTCAGTGTAATCTGACTTCAGAGCATACATCTGTCTTAATGACACTTCAAAGCCAGCAGACAACATTGCAGTTAACAAAGCTATGGAAGAACTGTTTTTGATACCATTCTTTAAATCAATATAATGATCAAAGTTAGCCTGTATGGGATCAACTTTATTCTTAGTTACGGTAGCAAAATCCTCAAAACCACCATGGGTAGTGAGGTACTGTGAGGTTTCTAACCTCAGTTCTGCACATATTTTTTTAGACGTCAAAAAATAAACAGAGAAACCTTTAACTGTTGGTGGTTCAGGAACTGTGTTGCGAACCACAGTAAATGAAAGCACACAGACAGCTTTGGCTTATGTGGGTACCCATGAAGGAATTCCACTATCTGAAAGCAATCTGTCTTCCCAGAATCAATTACAGCTCATTGTTCTCCCAGGGGAAAGGCTGCTCACTGCACAAATTTAAAAGTGGGGAAAAGCAGACCATGAAGTTTTACACAGCAGAAGCTAACAGCTGCATGTCACTGAGGGATTTCTCACTCCAGTGTCTAAATCCACTAGGAAAATCAGTGAAACTTTGAACAGCACTCAGACATTACAGCACACGGTCGCCATTTTGTTATCTAGAAAGTCTAGATTTGTCATTTGGAGTCCAGCTCTAGATGGTTCAGATTCTTGTATGTCTGTAGTGTGAGCCAAAGAACACACGCACAAGCAGTACGTAATAACAACAAAAGGTTTATTATAATACTCACACCAGACATGTGACAGAGAAAATCACAAGGGAGTCGGTTTCTCACCAGTCCTCAAGGAAGGTATAATTCTCTCCGAGGAGCTGGCTTACAGAAGGTTTTACAGTACAGATAACAACATAGTTACAGTGATAGCAGCATACTTACGGATATTTATTTATTTATTTATTGAAAATGTTTCACCAGGAAAGGCACAATGAGCAAAAAGATGCTCATCTCACGGTGCAACCTTGAGGGGGTACAAGGGAGAAGGGTATACATACAACAGTTAATAGGTTGAACTTAGAGTAGAGCAATACAAACAATTGTTACATAATTGAGTGAGGTTAATTATGAACTTGTTACATGAGGAGAACAGTACATACATGTGCCTCAAGGAAGGTGGCATACATATTTGAATACACATCTAGGACTATACGTGATTACATAAGTGCCTGTAGCAGAGATTGAATTGAAGCATGATGCACCAAGTTGGCAGAGAAAAATGGAAGTCTGAGATTGGGGCAAGGGAGAGGTGGCAGGACAGTATAGTAAACACTGGGGTATTTATGGGGGGTTGACTTAGGGAAGACGGTGGCGGAATGAGAAGGGAGATAGCAGGAGTGAATGAGACAGTAAGTGCAATGTATAAGCCAGTCAATTAGGCGAAGGCCGAGCCACTGGTCAGGTGCATAGGAGGAGGATCGAGGAGGAGAGAGAATCAATCGGGGGAGGTCAGGGGCAGGTACAATTTGGTGCAAGAAGTTAGTGAGGGCAGAGAATAAAGAAGCGTTTGGAGGAAGAATGGTGGTTGGGCGGCGAAATACATTCAAACTTAGGGAAGAGGTAAGAGGAAGCCGATTGGCCTCATGGAGGTCCTTCGGTGAGGGATTACTAATAGCCTGGAGTCAGTAGACCTGAGGGTGAGGGCGGGGGTAGGTGGGGAAGATAGGGAGGATATGAGGTAGGGAGGAAGGGAACCGAGCCAGAAGTTAGAAATAAATTTAGCACTGTGAAGTAGGCGCTGGTTACTCAGGGATGGAAAGGTCAGTGAATGGAAGAGCTCACAGTGATGGGTGCAGGGGGTCATCGAGGGTAAAGCGGCAGAAAGCATTGAAGAGGGGGTCCAGTCTGGCTAAGGTGGACTTAGAAGCAGAACTGTAGACAACATCGCAGTAGTCAAAGGAGGGTCGTATCATTTTCTGGACTATTTCGCATCTTACAGGAAGCAGGAGACTAGTGCGGTTTCTATAGATGGCACCAAGTTTTGGACGCAGTTTTGATAGGATAGCGTCCACGTGTGTGGAAAAGGAGAGGTGGCGGTCAAGCCAAACCCCCAGGAACCTAAAGGAGGGCACATCTTCAAGGATGGTGTTATTTAGGGTATGGAAGATCGGGGGGATGTAAGTCTGGATAGTCTCTGTCTAGTGCCGAAAGACATAGAGACAGTTTTCTTGGCATTTAGGGAGAGTTGGTTGGAGTTGAACCAGTGTTGTACTTTGTTGAAGTCGGTCTGAAGATTGGAGGTGACTTCTTCGTAGGTACGGCCATAAAGTAAAGAGGACCATGTCATCAGCGTACATGTGTGTTGAGGTAGTGGAGCAAGACTTTGGCAAATCATTTAGTAGGATGGAGAAGAGGATGGGGCCAAGAACTGAGCCCTGGGGAACGCCGGTGGTAATAGGGAGTGGGGGGGAGGTGTAGTCAACTATTTTTGTGGATTGGGTTCTATTTTGTAGGTAGGCACTGAACCAATTTGTGGCAGATGCAGATAGCCCTGCCCCTGATAGGCAGGATAGTAGGAGGGAGTGGGATACCGTATCGAATGCTTTGGCTAGGTCGATGAAAATAGCGGCAGTAATTTGTCCTTTGTCCATCCCTGAGAGGATGGAGTCCTGTGAGTCTTAGTAGGGAGGTGGTGGTGGAGTGTTTTTTTCTAAATCCAGACTGGAATGGAGTGAAGCAGTTAGTTTCTGAGAGAAAGTGGGAGAGTTGAGATAGTACTAGGTGTTCCTGGAGTCTGGCGAGAGTGGGGAGGAGGGAAATGGGACGGTAGTTAGTTGTGGAGGTAGGATCATCTTCTTTTGGAAGGGGTAGGATGGTGGCATGCTTCCACTCAGTGGGGAGGTGACTCAGTGGTGAATGAAAGATTTTGCAGGGCAGCGAGGGGAGTAGTGATGGCAGGGGCAGATAGGAAGAAGAGTTTGTTGTCGAGACCATCGGGGGATTTACCTTTGGTGGGGTTCAGGGAGTGAAGGGCATCTAGGGTTTCGATGGGGGAGATGTGTCTGAAAGAAAAGGGGTTCTGGCCAGGTGGTAGGGGGTAGCTGTCGGGGAGGGGTGTGGTTACAGGAGGAAGGAGTCCAGGATGGTTTGTAGCACAAGAGTGAAGTAGAAATTAAACTCGGAGGCTACCTTCAGGGGTCGAGAGTAGAGTCCTTAGGCAGAAGGGGATTTGTTGTTGGGGGGGAGAACAGGGAGTTGATGACTTTCCAGAATTTAGAAGGCCTCCCAAGATTTGCGTTTAGGGTGTTGTTAAAATATTCGGCCTTAGCTAAGCGGATGGCCTTTGTGCACTTGTTGTGGAGCATGCGGTAGGTGATATTGTCACCTGGGAGGAGCATGGATTTTGGATAAATGTCCCATGCCTCCTTGTCATGGGCTTGTTGGCAAGCTATCAGCTCGGGTGATAGCCAGGGAAGGTGAGACCCCCGGACCCTAGCACGGCGCAGGGGGGCGTGTTTGTTCCAGGCGGTAAGAAAGGTGTTCCAGAAGTGCGTAAGGGCAGTGTCCATGTTAGAGCAGCTTAAGATTGGGTCCCAGTTTGAGTGAGCCAGCTCTTCCAGGAGAGGGGAGAAATTTAGGGATTTATATGACCGCTGGAATATAAATTTGGGAGGGGATTTAACTTGATGGATTTTGCGGACCAAGTAGGTTAGGTGGTGGTTGCTAATGGAGTCAGGAAGGAGGCCAGAGCTGACAACGCAGTGTAAGTGGGAGGTAAGCACCCAGTCAAGAAGGGAGTGGTTTCCGGTCTTATGGTTTGACCGTGTAGGTTCCATAATGGTTTGGGTAAGGTTGAGAGCAGATATCTTGGTTTGGGTTTTGTTAAAAGTGGGGGCTAGCCAGTTGTGGTTAAAGTCACCCATAACATATAGTTCACCCGACTGGGCAAGAGACGTCAGTTGGCTCAGAAGGTCGGTGACTGTTGTGGTTGGAGTGCCAGGGCAGCAATAAATATCAGCCACAAAGATGGGTAATGAGGAGGGAGGGGACAATTTCACCATAAGCAGCTCATAAGCTTTGGGTTCAGCTTTTGAGAGAGAGACTGAAAAATGTAGGGCTGAGCTGGTGTAGATAGCCACCCCTCCACCTCTGGTGGGTCGGTCTTGCCGAGTGATGGTGAACCCTGGTATAGTGATGGTTTGGTCTGGGAGGTTTGGGTTTAGCCAGGTCTCGAATAGGATGATTATGTCAGGGGCATGGTGGGCAGCTAGAACCTGGAGCTGATCGAGCTTGGGGGCTAGGCTACAAATTTTTAGATGGAGTAGGCGTAATCCTCGGGGAAGGGAGCCAGAGCAAGTGTCAGTGGTGGCCTTGGCTGAGGGGTTAGGCATGGGGTAGCTGGAGCCAGGAGTTGGTGATGGGCCGGGATTAGGGTGTATATCCCCTGCAGCCAGTAGTAGTAGGGCAAGGGTTAGGTGGTGGCGTAGTACGTGAAGGCACCAAGATTTGGCCAAGCGCCATTTGGGGGAGGCAGTAGGTCAGGCAGTGTGGAGAAAGTGGGCTCTGCTTTGGTAGAGGGAGACCAGGAGGCAGCTAAAGGGATAGAGCGAGGAGGTTGGGTTTGTAGAGAAACGGGACCAGATGGTAGCTGGGAGAGATGCTGTGAACTTATGGGGGGCATTTGTAGGATGAGTCAGTTCAGTGGGGGGATGCAGGGTAGCAACTTAAAGGGGGAGTTAAAAAGGGTAGGAAAAGTAGGATGGAGAAGATCAGAAATAAGTAAGTTATTGTTTGTGCCATTCTTCCAAGTGTACAGGAGGCACAGGTAGGGAGTCAGGAGAGGTACACTCTACTGTGGGGTAGTGTAGAGAGAGAGAGAAGAGGAGCAGTCATGAGAAGCGCTAGGTAGATAGCTAGGATGGAGAAGAGGGGAGGGGTAGTACTTGTAGGAAAGGGATTGGAGTGGGTAGAAAGGGGCGGGGCAAGTAGCGTATTTAATTGGTGGCCTGAGAGGGGGTGGTGGGGGCAGGACAAAATAGCTCTGTAGAAAGAAGAGCGTAGACCCAGGCTAGCTGGCGCTCCGGCAATCCGGCTGGAGGGATCCACGGGTCAGGTAGCAGCTTGGCTGGCTCAGCAGAAAAGGCACTCCAATTGGAAGGAGAGGGCTGATCTCTGGTCCAATCGGGGCCGCCAAAGTGGTAGGTGCACCAATCGGAGGAGGCACTAGAAGCTGGGAGGCTGAGGGTGTTTAGCGGTTGTTACCTTGTGGTGGATCCAGGAGGCAAGACCAGGAGGGCGTGAGGGAAGTGTCGGTTTGCTTCAGTGGTAGCGGCGCTGATGCCGCTGGGCTCCGTGGGCACCACTCGGGGTGTGGAAAGATCCTGGGAGGGAAGCAAGGAGAAATTGATCAATAAGTAGTTGTAGGGAACAAAGTAAGGCAGGAGACAGGCTGGAACTTGAAGAGGGGGTTGGGGTGTGAACAAGGGACAAAGGACAGGAATTAGCAATTCAGGAGGAGAGATTTAGGGAGGCAAAAGTTAGATGGGCGAGGGAGGGGGCAGGCTACAAAAATAGAGCTCAGTGCAGGAGTGAGAGAGGGGAAAAAAGGCAGAGAATAAGTGGCATCAAGGAGCACGGAAACAGGGATTTGGAGATTAGGCAGAGGGAAAATGGCAGGATTGTTTGGAGGGTAGAGAAGAGTACACAGCAGGAGTAGAAAACAACATGGGGCAAGGTAGGAGTGATTAAATAGCTAGCTAGCTAGACTTGCAATAGTGAGGGATACAACTGGCTATAATGTCTACACAAAAAGACTGTATCGCTTCACTTAAACTGTGCGGTAGCAGAGAATATAATTAGATAAACACGAGCAAGGATTACAGTTACAGTCCTTTTATGCTAAGTAGTATGGCATCAACATTGATTATTATACAGTCCAAAATAGCTCTCTAGAAAGAAGAGCATAGACCCAGGCTAGCGGCCGCTCCAGCAATCCGGCTGGAGGGCTCCACGGGTCTGGTAGCAGCTTGGCTGGCTCAGCAGAAAAGGCGCTCCAATCGGAAGGAGAGGGCTGATCTCCGGTCCAGTCAGGGGCCGCCAAAGCAGTAGGCGCACCAATCGGAGGAGGCACTAGAAGCTGGGTGGCTGAGGGTGTTTAGCGGTGGTTACCCTGTGGTAGATCCAGGAGGCAGGACCAGGAGGGCATGAGGGAAGCATGGGTTTGCTTCGGTGGTAGTGGTGCTGATGCCGCCAGGCCCTGTGGGCGCCGCTCAGGGTGCGGAAAGATTCTTGTGGTGGATCTGGGAGGCAGGACCAGGAGGGCATGAGGGAATCGTCAGTTTGCTTTGGTGGTAGCGGTGCTGATGCTGCTGGGCTCTGTGGACTCTGCTCGGGGTGCGGAAATATCCTGGGATATAAGGAACATGATGCATTGGTGTATAGAATGTAAACAAGGCATCTCCGTTGGGCAGTTACTTAGGAAACAGAATTACTAATGAGCAAGAAGTTAGACAAAGGAAATGATCTGTCAGCACTAAATCACAGACAAAGGAACTGCTGAATAGCCAGAAATACATGTGGCGTAATAACTAAATATAAGACACATACTACATATGATTATATGAGAATATAAGTATATACGAATATACAGTAATCACTGACAATCCGTAAAGGCCCTCTCATCCGTGATATGGGTCAGAATATATGTGTATACAATACATAAAACAAAATATAACTTAGGTAAATGCATTATGATGTGGTATAATGTATATCATGCATGACAAGCGTAAAACAATCTTATTAAATGATGTAAACACAATATACAGTAGCATATATTAGCAACAAAGCACATTCCTAGTACCCATGCTTATACGATGGGTACCTACATCTGCATGTTAGTGTGAATAGTAGTAACACAGTATAAAGGACCAGAATACATTATACTGTGTATGTGGGATAACGGGTGCATAACCCATCACATAACAAGGCATCCATGTACACCTTCACATGTAGGTACATTTGTGTATGGGTGTCAATGAACACATGCCTGCAATGCTGCTGGTAATGTCACAGGCAGGGGACTGTGTGCAGTGTTATGGGTACAGTGTTGCCCATGTGTGGGCCGACAGTGCCTGTGTCTCTGGGTGTGCACGTGACATGCAATGCAGGACCCACATGACTGTTCAAGGGTTGGACAGGCACTGGCTGGGTGGAACATGTGCAGTGCATATACAATGCACATGTGTATTGTGCAACAGCTGCATCTGGTGGAGGGCACATTGCACTGCCTGACAGTTGGACATTGTGTACCTGGCACTGTTTGGGTGGGGGATACAGATGTTCATGATGGTACTGACCCTCATTCAATCCCTTCTCTCTGCAGACTGCAATGCCAGGCACCTGGACAGGGGGCTCAGCCAGCAAGGCCAGGGGACCAGTCAGACTGATGACATCAGCGGTGATGGGCATCAGGGTGTAGCACATGAGTATATTCTACTGTTGCCTACCTGTGTAGCATACCTTAATGGGTAGGGCAGTTTTGTACCCTATACAGCACTGTTTCACACATGACTGTGCATGTGCCCTGTATATTGTCATGGGTCCCTTGTGCGTGCGGACATGGGTTGCCCGTGGCGATGTGCAGCCGGGGAGGGCATTGCACAGAGGTTATGATGCCTGTGGTATGGTGCGCATGGACACTGCCTAGCCTGCCCACACAGCCTGTGGTCCTCTGTTCTGGCTGCACATGTCCCCATACAGCCCTGCAGTGCTGAGGCATGTTGTGCCCAGCATGTGTGCAGCAAGCGTGGGTCATGCAGTGCACATCACACTAGGCAACACAGGCACACAAACCCCTGGGTGCTGCTTTCCTGCTGTGCAACTTCTGCTCCCTATGTATGGCATGCCAGCCATTCACAGGCCCTGTGTCATATCTGTGTTTACCATGTGGTAACATGGGCTTGACAGCCATCCTGCACCCTGCACATTGCACTGCGCGTGGTGGCCTAGGGTACACTGTGGATATGTCAGACACCAATATTGTGCTGTGCATGGTGCACTGTTCCACGAGTGTGTTCTCTATCAAGGGTGTTGATAGGCATGCTCACTGTACACATTCATGTACACATTGTTATGTGCATGTTCCACTCATACCCCTCATTTGTGACTATACTCATTCTGCTGTGTGTATGTGGGTTACTGTGGGCTTCTTTGGTAGAATGATATGTGTACAGCCTGCATAGTAGGGTGTAGAGATGTCGACTGCACACTGTGTGGTATCTTTGTGATTGGGCCAGCATTATGGGTGGTTGTATAGCATGACACTGGGGGTGGGGCTACTGTTGTAGTGTGTGCATGTTGGCCATCTCTGGCTATGCACCTGTTCAACCATATGTGTAGTGCATGCAGTGTCTGCTGCCAATCCACAGTCGTGTTGGATTGTTGCATGTGCCCTGCTCATGCTGTGTACTCTGCTACAGGATGCACGTACCTGTGCAGTCACCATGTTTGCACAGTGTACACTATACGCAGGCCATGTGGTGTGTCATGCCCATTCCATGTGAGTGGCCAGGTGTGTGTGATGTCAGGTTCCTGTGGTTGTGTGTCTGCCCACAGCATGCATAAAAAACACATGGCATGCCTCTGGCCTGGCTGTGGTCCCCGTGGACATTGTGGATGCACTGTGGTGTGGCAATGTGTGCGCCATCTGTATTACACCCCGGAAACAATTCACATTGCACTGTGCTGTTCCAGTGTGCCACAATGGTGGGGCTGTGCTGCACACTGTGCCCACTGACCAGTTGCTGGGGGGGGGTAAAGTTGATGTCTGGCTACATGGGGTGTCATAGCCCTGGGGTAGTGTGGCCGTCACATGTCCACGTCACACTTGTGTCATGGTCAGGGTCTGTGGCTGTGTCGGGGGGTGGGGGCACATGCACACTGTCTACTGTACAGCCCTGTGGATCACCACTATGGGCCACAGTCTGTTGACGTGTGACAATTGATTGTGTGGCTTCAGGCTGTGTTGTTGCATGGTCACCTAGCACTGCCTTTTGTGCCATTGGGCAGCATGTCCCTCCCATTCTGTTACAACATTATTTTGTTTTTTCTTGGGGGCAGTCTGTTGTTCACCTGAGGGGGGGCTGTGTGGATGTACTGTGTCAGGGTCTACACTGGTCATGCTTGGGGCATCGTCCCATCTGTGGTGGCAGTAGCAATGGCCTTACAGGCCTTCCTGGCTGTGTAAGTGGGCGTGTGTACCATGGGGTTTCGTGCTGCGGCATACAGGCACAGGTCAGGTGGCATGTGTGCCGTTCACATTTTTGGGTGCATGAGCATGGTGGTTGGGACATGCTGTCCTCCCCTGGGGCCACATCTGGGGGTCTGCATTGCTCCACATTGTTAGCTCACCATCCTTACATGGACATCATTCCACCCATAGGTTCACGTAGGAGCTCACTGTGGGCCAGGTGGCTGGAGTAGACAGAAGGCCGTGACGACATGCTGAGGCAGATCGTGTGGCAGCAGAGAATGATTATTGAGCAGCAGGCAGTGCTAATCAGTGAGACCAGGCATGTGGTGGCCATCCTGGAACAGACGCTCCCCTGCACCCACACAGGCCCAGCCGTCAAACCCTTAATGCCCGTCTTCCCCCGTTATTCATCCTTCCCTGTTCTCCCCCATCCCCGTTGATGTACATAGTTTGCTGATGCTTTGCTTGCTGTATCGCCCCCCCCCCCGGGTTGGTGTTTAATTATCTTGTACATAGTTGATTCCTGTATTATTTGCTGTATCCCCTCCCCAGTTTGATGTTTCTTTCTGTTGTACATTGTGTATTACTGTTTTTTGGTCAATATCATTAATGCATCTTTTTCTGGTCGCATTCGTATGTCCTGTGTCTTTAATGAGTATTATTTATGCTTTGGTTCATGTGCGTTTTGCTGGCATTGCCTTTGGTGTTTTTTTTTTGCTGTTGTTTTGTTGTTTGTGTTGTTCACTGCTGTATGCTCTGGTGTGCACATTTTGGGCTGCACTTCTTTGCATGGTGCACCTAGTGGCCACATTTCTCCTGTGCACTGTGCTGCTGTTGTTGTTTGCACTGCCTGGTTCCTATATTCAGGGCTGTGTTCTTTGTTATGTTCAGAGCTGTCTTGTGTGCAGGGCTATTTTTGCACTGCACTCACAGCCCTGTTTGCAGACTATATTCAACTGCTTTAGCCCTGGGGCTATTCCTTTGAATATAGCATGCAAATTGGTCTGGGCTAATTTTACATGCCGGGCAGTGCTAATTTTGCCCCAGGTCTAAGTTTTGAATATCTGACCCTTACAGTCAAAATGTGGGAGCCCACTTGAAAGCAGAATATTGCCTCTCAGCTGCCCTATCCTGTGTAATTACAGTTTAACAATATATCAAAGCAGGACACCACTGAAAATGAGATATTGCATCTCATCTGCTCTATCCTGGTTAAATATGTAGTAAAAATGTGTACAAGCAAGACCCAGAACAACAGCAATATCAGTGGCAGAAATTCAATATTGACAAATGCTTGTTTTTAAAACTTTGTATTTACAGTAATGCAATATAGCATAAATATAGATACAAAACATGACAGCTAAAGGGGAGGTTCTGATAATGGGAGACTTTAACATGCTAGATACAGATTGGTCAATACCAGCAGGAACATCTGTCAGAACTAGACACATGGTGGATTCCCTGCAGGGGGAGGGCCTCAAACAACTGGTACAACAACCCACAAGAGACAGGGCTATCCTAGATCTGACTAACAGGGAAAGGATCACAGATCTCCAGGTAGAAGGTCACTTGGGGGCCAGTGACCATCACATGGTATGGTTCAATTTGGCCACTACAACAAATCATCCCATTCCAAGGCAAAAATATGGGACTTCAGAGGAGCTGGCTTTGATAAGATGGCTAACAGAGTTAAGCTAGCCCTGGCAAAAGAAATACAGCTGAGGGATACAGGCAAAGTGGGCAAGCATTAAGGATGCAATACTTGAAGCAACATCCCATTGTGTTATAGAAAAGAAAGTGCAAAAGAAGAAGGAAACCACTTTGGTTCTCAAAAACAGTAGCAGAAAAGGTCAGAGCCAAAAGGCTGACCTTCAGGAAATATAAGGGAACACAGTGGGATGAAGATAGGGAGGCATACCTAACTTCCCTAAGGGAAGCAGGGAAAGCAGTAAGGCAGGCAAAGGCCCAAACTGAGGAAACACTAGCACAAACAGTAAAAGAAGGTGACAAGACTTTCTATAGATACATTAGTGAAAGGAGAAAGTCCAGAGGGGGTATTGCTAAGATCAAAGGAGATAAGGGAGCGTGTGAGGAGGAGGACCATGTAAAAGCATCTATCCTAAATAGATACTTCTGCTCAGTATTTACTGAAGAGATGGTAGGGCAGGGCCCACAGCTCAGCACCATGGACACGGGGGGTGAGCACTAGTCCCTTCACAAAAGAAAGGGTCCTACAAGAGCTCGATAAGCTCAGGGTGGACAAGGCAATGGGACCCGATGACATACATCCCAGGGTACTAAAGAAACTTAGAAACATAGAGTTTGACAGCAGATAAGGACCGCTTGACCCACCTAGTCTACCCATTTTCCTATCTAACAGATAAGCTGCAGATCCTAGTTAACCAGCAGCCTACTTCTCCTACCCCCACCCCTAGAATGGCCTTATGACTGTCCCATGCATGCTTGAATTCCACCACTGTTTTGACTCCACAACCTCCTCGAAGGCCGTTCCATGCATCCACAACCCTTTCTGTGAAAAATACTTCCTTAAATTACCTCTGAGCTGCCCCCCATCTTCAAATTATGCCCCCTTGTTCTTGCACACCTCTTTTTTTGAAAGATGCTACCCTCTTGGACTTTGTTGATTCCCTTGAGGTACTTGAAAGTTTCTATCATGTCCCCACTCTCCCTCCTTTCCTCGAGGCTATACATATTAAGCTCCTTTAGTCTCTCTTCATATGTCTTCCAGTGCAGACCCTGCACCATTTTAGTTGCCCTCCTCTGGACAGCTTCCATCCTTCTGTGTCTTTGTGGAGATTGGGTCTCCAGAACTGCACGCAGTACTCCAGATGGGGTCTGACCAGCTGTCTGTACAGAGGGATAATAACTTCCTGTTTTCTACTAGTGATGCCTCTCCCTATGCATCCCAGTATCCCCCCAGCCCTCCTTGCTGCCCTCTCACATTGCTTGCCCACCTATAGGTCATCTGATATGACTACCCCCAGGTCCCTTTCCATTTTTGTTGTTGTTAGTATCTCACCCCCCGTTATGTACTCAAGAAGCTAAGGGTGGAACTAGCAGAGCCATTATCAGAACTGTTTAGTGAGTATTCTGAGCACAGGAGAGGTCCCAGAAGACTGGAGAAGGGCTCATGTGATCCCACTGCACAAGAGTGGTAGCAGGGAGGAAGCAGGGAACTACAGACCAGTCAGTCTTACCTCAGTAGTGGGCAAGATTTTGGAGACACTCCTTAAGGAAAGGATAGTGCAACACCTGGAATCCATAGGAGCACAGGATCCAAGACAGCATGGGTTTACAAAAGTAAGGTCCTGTCAAACTAATTCATAGATTTCTTTGACTGGGTAACCAGAGTGGAGGACCAAGGGAGAGCAGTTGATGTCACCTACCTTGACTTCAGCAAAGCTTTCGATACTTTTCCACATAGAAGATTGATTAATAAGCTGGGTAGGCTTGGGGTTGGTCAGAAGTTGGTCAACTGGGCGACAAATTGGTTGATGGGCAGAAAACAGAGAGTGGTGGTAAGCATATACAGTCAGAAGAGATGCAAGTCACAAGTGGGGTACCTCAGGGATCATACCTGGGGCCAGTCCTCTTCAATATCTTCATCAGTGACATTGCAGATGGACTGGGAGGGTAAGGTTTGTCTGTTTGCAGATGACACCAAGATCTGCAACAGAGTAGATGATCCAGATGGGGTGGGCAGAATGAGAAGAGATGGATAAACTAGCAAAATGGTCAGAAGTGTGGCAACTGGGGTTTAAAGCAAAGAAGTGCAAGATCATGCACACAGGGAAGATAAAGCTACCAACTTTCCGAGGCCTAAAACTGGGACGGTCCATCCTGAACATGACACCCCCCACCCCGCCCCCCTATACCGCTGCAGACAATGCTGCACACAATCAATTACATTTTGCTGCTTGCTCTGGCCATGCCACCCCACAGTAACACCAGTAGCAAACATTCAGGTTAAAACAATGCATCATTCTGCTGCAGCAAGTTCCAAATCATGATATACAGAAAGTTCATTAGAAGCAAACTTGTGTTAAATTGTGATCAAACATGTGAGCTGTATGTATTGCTTCTCCTGACAGTCCCTTCCAACCCACTTACACTCACCTCATTTGCTGAGCAAACTTCACTTCAGTGAGTCCCACCACCACACCAGATTGTTTTTACACACTTCTCTGCAACTGATCAGGTTCGGGTAGCTGAGTTCCCTGCTGCCAGTCTCTTCTGTGTTTGGAGTCCCTCTTGGCTGCTGGCAGGGAGACGTCCACGTGTGCTTGTTTACACTACTATGCAGTCTAATCTTACAGGAAGAAATATGCTTTACTGTGCTCCCACTGACATGATTGAGGTGCAACACAGACACAGGGGTTGAAGTTGCAAACTGCTGTCCAGCCTGAGCAGTGCCACAGTGGTGCTGAAATAACTGTCACTCACGGATTAGCAGTCAGCAAACAAAAAAGGGACAAAACTGGGACAAGTAAGCAAAAACCAGGACAAAAGTGACATTTTGCAAAACTTGTGGGGACACTGGGACATGCTGCCTAAAATAGGGACTGTCCTGGGAAAATAGGGACTGTTGGTAGCTTTAAGGGAAGAGAAACCCTGAAGCCACCTATAGGCTGGGAGGGGAGTTGCTGGCAGTCACAAGGGAAGAAAGAGACTTGGGCATCATCATCACCAATGACATGAAATGATCCAAGCAGACCACTAAAGCAGTAGGTAAGTTAGGGGGATGTTAGGGTGTATTAATAGGGGTATCACAAGTTGGAAGAGGGAGGTAATAATCCCTCTTTACAAGACACTGGTTAGGCCCCATCTGGAGTACTGCATGCAGTACTGGAGGCCACACCTTCACAAGGACATTAATCAAATTGAGGCAGTCCAGAGAAGGGCAACCAAAATGGTGCAGGGACTGCATCAGAAAACATATGCGGACAGATTAACGGTGCTCAATATGTATACCCTAGAGCGAAGGAGGGAGAGAGGTGATATGATAGAAACATTCAAACACCTTAAGGGCATTAACAAGGTGAAAGACTTTAACATGTTTCAATATAAGAAAAATAGCAGGACAAGAGGACACAGCATGAGATTAGAGGGAGGCCGATTAACGGGTAATGTGAGGAAGTTATTTTTCACAGAAAGGGTGGTGGATGCATAGAACGGCCTACCTCAGGAAGTGGTGGATATGAATACAGCGCAGGGCTTCAGATAGGCATAAGGGAGCAATACAGATGAGTATGAATAGATAGGCCATTGACAGAGCAAAAACTGATGGCACATTTATAAGGTAGAAAAAGAAATGGGCAGACTGGATGGACCTTGTGGTCCTTATCTGCCATCAACTTCTATGTTTCCATCTCATTCAATCATGCTGTTGCACCACATCATGAATTTAGAGAAACAAGAAAAAAGAAATATAAAAATAACTGGCCATTCTTAATGCAAGTTGAAATCTCAGTAGTTGTATAATTTCTTTCATAAGGAATCATCCAGCTTCATTATTAGCTGTCCCTGGTCCCCTGACTGGGTGCAATGGCCCCTCCAGACCGCAGCTGTCCTCCGTAGAGGCATCAGCAGCAGCAGCTCCCAGCCACACTTGGACACCCACCGGTCTGCATCAACAAGCAAGCTGTCCCTGTGCCCCTGACCAGGTGCAACGGCCCCTCCGGACTGCAGTTGTCCTCCGTGGAGGCGGTGGCAGTAGCTGCAGCTCCCAGCCACACTTGGACACCCACTGGCCCGCAGCAACAAGCAAGGTAACGATCCTCCTGGACCAGACTGCCATGGCTTTCTGATTGGCCACTTCATCCCAGGACGAGGCTTTCATTGACTAGCTTTCTCTGCCCAAGCTTCCAATTGGACCAGCGTTCTCTCTGGTACCGAATCTGAAGCTCAGGCACCCCTGCTGCCTTTCTCTGCTCCTGCTGTGCCAATTTAAATTTCTGGCTCCATGTGAGCTCCTACACACTGACATTTTTCGAAATGGCTATAATTACTTTTTACTGTACTAGCCTGCTTTGATTCTGTACCTTTGTAACTCTGTATGTGCAGCTGTATATAATTCCAAACAGTGCATGCCTTTGCTAGGGATTTACTGCCTTAAAACAGTGTTCACTCAGTGATTTACAGCCTTTTTGCTAGGGGTTTGTACTGCCTAGAAACTGTGTTAATTAGTGATTTACAGCTCTTTTCTGCCTCTGTACCCTGTATTCCTACCCTCATTTCTCTCTCTCAGCTTGTAGGTCCTCCACAGTCCCTGCCCTTCTCGTGCTCGCCTATTGCTTCCCACATTACACTTTCACGCCCCCCACTCAGGGCCCCCCGTGGTCTCACTGTCTCCATTTCTGTCTGCTCCATGCCCTCCAATTCTCTCCTCATTTACTGCCCTATTTCTGCTCAGTAATTTCTCTCCTGCTATTCTCTCTCTTTGTTTTGTTAATCTATCCTTGCTTAACACTACCTGCTCCATGCCCACAGCTTTCTGCATTGTAACCTCACACCGCCTACCGATTTCCCCAGTAACCTGTTTCTTTTTTTTGTTCCCTCTCTCTATAGCTGTCCCTGTGCCCCTGACTGGGTGCAATGGCCCCTCCAGACTGCAGCTCTCCTCCGAGGAGGTGGCAATGGCAGCAGCAGCTCCCAGACCCACTTGGACACCTGCTGGCCAACAGGAACAAGCAAGGTAATGATCCTCCTGGACCAGGACTGCCATGGCTTTCTGATTGGCCGCTTCATCCCAGGACAAGGCTCTCATTGGCTAGCTTTCTCTGCCCGAGCTTCCAGTTGGACCGGTGCTCTGTCTGGCGCCGAGTCTGAAGCTCAGGCACCCCCGTTGCCTTTCTCTGCTCCCGCTGTGCCAATTTAAATTTCAGGCTCTGTGTGAGCTCCTACACACTGAAATGTTTTTGCCTACATGCCCCTCCCCCACCCCTGGCACTGTTTATATTGGCTTCCCCACTTTTATGCCCTCCCTCCTTATACTGATTGGCCCTTAAGCGGTGCCCTCCCCATTAAAGGAACAAGCTCCTCTTCTCCTCAACCCACTCCTGCTATCCTGCCCAGTTGTTTCATCACTACCTCCCACCGCTACTTTGAGGGTAGTGGTCTGTCCTCCTGAACTCCCAGTCTTGCCTGTTCACACCCACCATGAAGTCCTCTCCCTTGCTCTGCATGGCTGCTGCCCTGCTATGTACCCTCCACACAGTAGACCTTGTAGCCTGTATATTATTGAATGATCAGGCCTCCCTCTGCCATGTCACTGAAACCTTAAGCATCCTTAATCCTTCACCCCCTCTTCCCACAAGGTGGGAACTTACCCCCCTCAGACCTTGCGCTCTGGCTTTCCTACTTAGCTTTGAGCTTCGCTTCTTAGGCAGCTTTCTTTTTTCCCTTTGCCTCTTCCTGTCACTAATAAATGCTCTGCTCCCCTATCTCCTCCTTCTCTCACTCCTTCTTCTGGGTGGTGACATTGAATCCAACTCTGGCCCTCTGAACACTGCCGCTACACCCACCTGCAATCCATGAGTCACCTTTCCTGGAATAAAAATTGCCCATATCTCTCTACTCTTTTAAGGAAGCTATCATACTAGGAGAGATCAACCTCAACTGGTTGGACACCCTTGAAACTGACTATGCTAACATGCTCAAGCTGCAAAACCTCTCACAAATTATCACCCTCCGCACGCGACTAAACCCTTGCACCTCTACTCACTACCAAATCGACTGGGTGATCACCAGTTGTGTGGACCATGTTATCCATGCAGGCACTCTGTGTGACTCCCTAAGTTATCACTCCCCTACCTTTGCCATCTGGTCCTCTAAGACTCCCCACCCCCCTCCCAAATATCTAACTTTCCAAAATTTTAACCACCTGGATACCCCCTTCTTCTCAATGACCTTAGAGCCATGAACTGGCAGGGCCTATATGCCCTCACTGATGTGTCCCTTGCAGTTACATACTTCACTGACATTCTCCTGGCTATCCAGGACTGCCATTTCCCTTCCACTTCCCAGAGAGTCAGGTGATCGTAACCGTAGGATCTCCAAAGAACTCCTCACCCTTATGAAAGAAAGGGACAAAAAGTGGCAGGCCCATAAATGTACCCCTTCACCTTCCCGATGACATGATTACCGGCAGCTGTGAAAATGCTGCAAGATCTTGACTAAAACCCTAAAGCAAAAACACTTCACCAACCTTCAACATCAGAGTTTTGATAATCCGAGAAAATTCTGAGATTCCATCAATTCTATCCTCACTCCTCTCACTGGCAGCAACAACATCCTACTAACCTCTCCCACCGGCACCATATCAGACCCTGCTGAGGTCGCCAGAGTGTTAAACAGCAAATTCTCTGACCTGTCAGCCCTCCTCAGCAAGCTTCCCCCTGCAGCCCCCTAGCCAGGGACTACCCATTTCCCACATCCGTCCTCCCTCCCCTCTCACACCATGTGCCCCCCACCTAATCAGTCCCCGATAACGGGCCCTGCTCCCCACTCATGTCCTTCTCCTCCTTCCCTCCCTCCCCCTCCGGCAGGCGCACCCCCGGCCAGCTTTCTACTTCAAGACCTTATCCCCCAAGGATACCTGCAAGCTACTTAGGGGCCTACCTAAGTGCGGTAGTCCGGGATCTGACGGTCTCTCCCCTGTCTTTCTCAAACTCATCTCCTCTGTCGTCACCAAACCTTTGTCCTTTATCTTCAACCTTGCTCTAACTGCCACCCATATGCCCCTCCTCTGGAAATCTATCAAGGTGGTCCCATCTTCAAATCTATGGACCCTCTCCTATCCAACAACTACCGTCATATATCAATCCTACCCCACCTTAGTAAGCTCCTCAAATGGTCTGTTCACCAGCAACCATCCAAGTACCTTGTTGACCACAATATCCTGTGTAACCAGCAGCACTGCCTCCGTAGGCTTCATAGTACCACTACTGTCCTTGCCCTATTCATCAATCATATCCTAATGAACATGGACAATGGGCGAGCAACTGGTGCTGTATTCATGGACCTATCCAAGGCTTTCGATCTTGTTAACCACCCTCTTCTCCTCTCAAAGTTACACTCCATCGGATGCTCCTCGGGGTCCACCAACTGGTTCCAGAGCTACCTGTCTGATCGATCCCAGTCAGTGTGCATCGGCTCAGCCATTTCTTCCCCACTGCCTGTCTCCTCCGGGGTTCCCCAAGGCTCCATCTTGGGCCCCTTGCTCATCATGATACTTGTTAATACCCTCGCCTCCGACTGCCTATCCTGTGAGTCCCTCCTCTATGCGGATGACCTAGTCATCTTCAACAGTGCCGAGTCCCTCCAATACATCTCCTCTGTCCTTATGCAGAATTACTGCACTGCTCCAAACTGGTTCTCTTCCAACCTGATGCTAGTTAATGCCAAGAAAATGAAGGCTATGCTGTTCGAGTCTAAACCTTACCTAGCCAACATCCAGAAAGCCAGCTCCTCTCTCCTCATCCTCCCACACAATGGTCCCCCTCTGGAAGTGGTCCCTTCCTTCAAGTATCTGGGATTCACACTCAATCCCACCCTCTTCTTCACTGTACATGTGAATCTTGTAGTCCGGAGCATAAACCTGAAACTCGGCGTTGCCTATTGTGTCAAACCCTACCTGACTGATGAGGCCTGCATGACCTCAGCTCTAGGCAACCTACTTTCTATCCTGGACTGCTGCTCTCCTATCTACTCCCATACGTCCTCTGTCCTCTGGGCCAGACTTTTGGCCATCTACAACAGTGTTGGCCACTTTGCCTTGTCTTCTCCCTATTCCTCACATCATTGAAACCTTTACAGCTCTCTTGACTGGTTCCCCCCCCACCCCGTAAGACTGGTTTGATTTTACCCTTGGTTGCCTCACTGACGCTATCATTCATAGTGGTCCCACTTCTCCTCTTTTTCCTTTTTGTGAGCACCACACCTCACCGAAATATCTTTGGTCCTCTGCTGTCCCACCCCTGGTGATTCCAAGAACTTCCACTAAATTGGGTGCCAATGCCCTTTCGGTTGCGGCCCCCTCACTATGGAATACTTTTTCTACACCCTTAGGTTGACCTATGTGCATAATACTTTAAAGCAGAACCTGGAATCCTGGCTCTTTGCCCATGGCACCTGCACTTCCTTCCACCGGTAGCCCCCCTTCTTTGTTCCCTGTAGCTCTCCCCCTTCCCTCCCACCTCCTCCACTCTGTCTTCCCTGTTGGGTCACAGGCTAATCGGGGCTCATCTCGGGGGGGGAGATCATGGCTTGGGTTTGTGTTACCCTAACTACCCTCTTGATGTGGACTTACTCCTGCCTGTTATTATTGTTATTTGCATTCCCTACCTGGAAGCCATTTTCCTATGTTCTCACCTACTTCCTCTCTCCTATTTACTTTACCTGCTTTGTCCCATTATTTTACTAATGTTGTATTGTAACTGCTGTGCTACTTGCTATGTGCTATGACTGTACCTGCACTGTCTACATTCCCTATATTGTACTGTTATCTAGTTGTTATTGCTGTTTTATTGCACTGCATTTCTACCTGTACCAACATTATGATTCTTGAATGTATTTGTGCCTTCTGGCCTGGGTCATGCCTGTAAACAGTCCTTCGGACCAGTGCACCTACCTGGTAAGTAAAGTCATAAATAAATAATATCCAGACTGCAAATTGCTTTGCACCACTGGAGGAGATGCAGGTACCCAATACTTCTGGGGGAAGCTCTGAGTGGGTCAGGAACTGTGAGCATGATGACTTGGAGGCACTCATGATAAAAGCAGAAAGAAGACAAGAAGAAGTATGGGATTCTATGATTAGAGGGGTGGAGAAAGAGATGGGGGAAGGGAGAGGTGTTGTTGGTCAGATGTCTTCCAGGTGCATCAGCCATCAGGGATATGTAGAGGATAAGGAGTATGTTACAGAAGTGAGGAGGGCAGCTTGGGGTGCTGGTACTCTTGGGCACCAACAATCTGGCAAACCAGCCTATTAAGAAAGCGAAGCTTGGGGGACAGATTGAAGGCACACTCATCTTCCCTGACCTTTTCTGAGGTTCTCCCTATGTGGGGTAGGGAGATTGGAAATAAAGGGGTAAAGAAAGAGGTGACTGAGGAATTTATTGGGTGGATAAAGGGATCGTGTAAGGAGGAGGGGTACCATTTTGTGGATGGCTGTGGGGGCTTCTGGGACAGGAGGCTCTTCAAGGGTGACACCTTTACTCGACAAGACAGGGGGCAAGTGTGCCCGAACAGATGTTTGATGTCTTTGTACTGTAGGTTGCCATTTAAACTGAGGGCAGAATTGAGGCGGGAAGAAACACAGAGGATGCAGAGCAAAGGGGAGCCTAGCTAGGACTCCCCCTAGAAATGGGGACTAGGAACAGTATGGATGATCGCACTAAAGCAGGGGTCCATAATAAGTTAAATATGGATGATGGGGGGGGTGCACAAAGTCAGCAGGGAATAGGAAAACATGGACATTAAAGAGGGAGGGTAAGAATAAAGGGCCAGGAACTGATAAGAAGGGGTAAATGTTTGGGCTTATGTTGGAAGGTTATCTGCCCAAATACCTGCAGCCTAGGAAACAAAATCTGTGAGCTTCACGTGATAGTGGCAGAAATGGGGTTAGACTTTGTAGTCATTACGGAAATGTGGTCCACTGGAAATAATGACTGGGACCTGGCAGTACCAGACTACACCATGTATATAGTAGGTGGGATGGGAAAAGGGAAAAGGAAGAGGTGTAGCACTCTATGTCAAAAAAGGCATAGATATGGTAGAGGATGAGTCCATCAGGAGAAGAAATGAGGAACAGAATCTCTGTGGGTACAGCCCAGGACATCAGGTAAAAAGTTGCAAATGGGATGGTGAGTAGACCACCAGGAAAGGGTCAGAGAGTGATAGAAAACTAGGAGAAGAAATAGGGAATGGAGCTACAAAGGGGAAGGAGTGTTAGTGGTTGAGTACCTCAGCCTGTCAGACATAGATTGGGACATTCCAGCAGCTAAGAGCACCAGAAGTCAGACACTACTAAATACATTGCTGGACTGCCTGCTGGTACATCTGGTCAGGGAACCCACAAGATAGGCTGTCATTATGGACGTGGTGCTCACCAACTCAGAAATGGTAGGCGTAGTATGGATTAGGAAACCACTGGGGGTCCAGTGACCACAACACCATACAGTTCGAACTGGCCCTAGGTACCAGTATCTGCTCATCAAATGCTGAGTTTCTGGATTTCAGAAAAGCAGACTTTGACCAGGTGAGGGAATTCTTAAAGGATAAGTTGATTGGAGTAGGCCAAATCTGAGGGGTGGAGGAAATGTGGATAGTATTTAAAGAGGCCATTCTTAAGGCATCTATGTGTCAGTCATGCTTAAGAATGGTTACTAAAAGAAGCAAGTACAAGAGACCAGTCTGGTTTTCTGAAATGTTAGGGAGGCAGTGGATGGCCAAAAAAAGCCAGCCACAAACCCTTCCTGAGGACAGCTGTGAACTGCTGCCTCATGACTGGCTTCCCATCCCTGTGGATAAACAAATGACCCAGCTACTGCAGTCTCACACTTAGGTACTCCTGCATTAGTGACCATGGACAGATGTCCCCCAAGGGGGCCTTGAACAGTGTTATGAGGGCTGGTGGTCCACACCGATTCATAGAAACACAGAATTTGACAGCAGATAAGGACCGCTTTGCCCACCTAGTCTGCCCATTTCCTACCTAACAGATAAGCTGCAGATCCTAGTTGACCAACAGCTTACTTCCTCCTACCCCCCCACTAGGACTGCCTTTTGTCTGTCCCATGCATTCTTGAACTCCCCCACTGTTCTTGACTCCATGACCTCCTCAGGAGGCTGTTTCATGCATCCACAACCTCTCCATGAAAAATACTTCCTCACATTACCTCTGAGCTGTCCCCCTCTATCTTCAAATTGTGCCTCCTTGTTCTTGCACATCTCTTTTCTGAAAGATGCTACCCTCTTGGACTTTGTTGATTCCTTGAGGTACTTGAAAGTTTCTATCATGTCCCCTCTCTCCTTCTTTCCTCAAGGGTATACATATTAAGCTCCATTAGTCTTTCTTCATATGTCTTCTGGTGCAGACTCTGCACCATTTTGGTTGCCCTCCTCTGGACGGCCTTCACTCTGCCTATGTCCTTGCGGAGATGGGGTCTCCAGAACTGCACACAGTACTCCACATGGGGTCTCACCAACGGTCTGTACAGAGAGATAACAACTTCATGTTTTTTTTACTATTGATGCCTCTCCCTATGCATGCCAGTATTCCCCCAGCCTTCCTTACTGCCTTCTCACATTACTTGCCCACCTTTAGGTCATCTGACATAATTACCCCCAGGTCCCTTTCCATTTTTACTGTTGCCAGTATCTCACCCCCATTGTGTACTCTTCCCCTGGGTTTTTGTTTCCCAGGTGCATTACCTTGCATTTCTTTGCATTGAATCTGAGCTGCCATACATTTGACCATTCCTCCAACCTTGCCAAGTCCCTTCTCATCTTTTCCACTCAATCTCGTGTATCAACCCTGTTGCAGACTGTTGTGTTGTCTACAAAGAGACATACTTTTCCTTCCAGTTCCTCTGCAATGTCACTTATAAAGACATTAAAAAGGACCGGTCCCAGTACTGAACCCTGCGGTACCCTGCTAGTAACCCTCCTTTCTTCACTGTGGACTCCATTTACTACTACTCTTTGCGTCCTGTTGTCTAGCCAATTTTTTATCCAGGCTACCACCTTGGGACCCACTCAAAGGTTGGATAACTTGTGTATTAATCTTTTGTGTGGGATTGTATCAAATGCCTTGCTACAATCTAGGTAGACCATGTCCACAGCCCCTCCCTGGTCTGCTACTTTGGTCACCCAGTCAAAGAAATCTATTAGATTCGTCTGACACGACCGTCCCATCGTGAATCCATGCTACCTTGGGTCCTGTGCCCCACTGGCTTCTAGGTACTCAACAATTCTTTCCTTCAGAAGTGATTCCATCATTGTCCCTACCACTGAGGTCAAACTAACTGGTCTGTAGTTTCCTGCCTCTGTCCTGCTCCCACTTTTGTGAAGAGGAATCACATCCACCCTCCTCCAGTCCTCAGGTACCACCCCATCCTCTCATGATTTGTTAAAGACAGTGGTCAGCGGTGTCACTAGTTCTACCCTAAGTTCTTTTAGAATTCTTGGGTGAATCCCATCAGGCCCCATTGCTTTGTCCACCTTCAATTTTATTAGTTCTTTCAGAACCCTTTCTTCTGTAAATGGACTGTTCTTGACCCCCGTCTTCAGAGTGTTTCTCTTTTTTGGTTTAGGTACCTCCCACTCCTCTTCCTTTGTGAATACTGAGCAGAAATATTCATTCAGTATCCCTGCTTTTTCACTGTCACCCTCTACCCACATTCCCTCCCCTTTATTAAGCCTCACTATCCCTGCTTTGGTTTTTCTTCACTCCCTAATGTACCTATAAAAGGTCTTATCCCCCTTCTTAACAGAGTTGGCTATCCTTTCCTCGGTTTGGGCCTTTGCTATACTGACTGCCTTCCCAGCCTCTTTTTCCTTTAACTGATAAAGTTCTCTGTCCTGCTCCTTTTGTATTTCCTTATATTTCCTGAATGCTGTCCTTTTCTCCTTAACCTACTCTGCCACCTGTTTTGAGAACCATAGCGTTTTTTTCCTTTGTTGTGTTTTGTTGATTTGCTTTACACAAAGGCTTGTTGCCTCTGTGATGGCTGTTTTGATTACTTCCAATTGTTCCTCCACCCCTCCTTCTAGCCTGCTTGCTAGTGCTTTTCTGAGGCACTCTCTCATTTTACCAAAGTCAGCCCTCCTAAAGTACAATACTCTTGCTTTTGTATGGCTTGATTGTATGGCTGTGTTTATCGTGAACCACACTGTTTGGTGGTCGCTTGTTCCCAGATGGCTACCCACTTCTAAATCTGAGATTCTTTCTCCATCCCCATTTGAGAGTACCAGGTCTAAGATTGCTCCCTCCTGAGTGGGTTCCAATACTAGCTGTCTGAGGCATGCCCCTTGTAGGGCATCAAGAATGACCCTGCTCTTGGATGTGCCTGCAGCAAAGGTGCTCCAATTAACATCTGGCATATTCAGGTCCCCCATCAACAATATCTCCCCTTTTTCTGCCATTCTAAGGATGCCTTCTATCATTTCCTTGTCCATTCCCTCCCCCTGAGATGGGGGTCTGTATACAACCCCCGTGCAGAGTGTGGTGCCATTTCCTGTCTCCAGGGTGGCCCAAAGTGCCTCATCTGCTCCCTGTTTACTCTTTAGTTCTGTTGCTTTGACCCCTTCCTTTACATAGAGAGCTACTCTTCTTCATCTCTTACCCTCCCTGTCCCTCCTGTAGATTGTGTATCCTGGTATGTTGACATCCCAGTCATGGTTCTCTGTGTACCATATTTCTGTAAATGCCACAATATCCAGGCAACCCTCTTCCATCAAGGCCACTAGTTCAGGGAGCTTATTACACAGACTACGCGCATTGGTACTCATCACCCTCCACTTTTTGTTGGCCTTACCCCTTTTAGCCCCATTCCTGTCCTTACTGCCTTTGCCTTTCTTTACATTTACCTCTGTCCTGCTCCCTAATGACTTCTCTATCTTGGTGTTTACCTCACTAATTACTGTGTTTTTTTGGGGGAGGCTGGGATTTCCCTGCTCCTTTTCAGTGCCTTCCCCCTTGGCTAGTTTGAATGCTTGCCAATGAAGCATTTAAACCTCTCACCTAGGATCCTGGGTCCCCCCGGACAGATGCAGACCATCATGCCAGTATAGGTCTGCATCCCTCTAGATGGCTCCCCAGTCCCCAATGAAGCCAAAACCCTGAGCTCCACACCAGTTTTTCAACCCTTCATTGAATTCCTTGGTGAGAAGTGTCCTAGCATCACCCTTGCCATAGACAGGCAGCACCTCCGAGAAGGTTACCGTATGCGCTACTTGTCTAAGGCCCCTCCCCAACTCTACAAACTCCTCTTGCACTGCTCTGATCCCATTCCTAGCCAGGTCATTTGTCCCTAGGTGGACAGTGACATCCAGCTCCCTCCCTTGTGCAGCTGCTCCTATGATCCTGAGGATTCGCTTCCTGTCCCTCCAAGCCGTGGTGTCAGGCAGGCACCTTACCTCCCTTTCCCCTTCCTCCCCCATTTATACCCCTCTAATGATAGAGTCCCCCACCAGGAGTTGTTTCCTTCCCCTGTGGGGTCCCATGCCACCCTCCTGTGGGTTTCCTTTGTGAAGGTTCCCAGTATCCTCCTTGGTCTCAACTGCAGATGCCTCCATAGAGGAACTACTATCCACCAGAAGAGCGTATGAATTGTGGAGAGGTACAGCTAGAAGGATGCAACTCTGTTCCACCACCCTCTTCCTCCCTGAGACCACCCCGGTCCAGCCTCTCCTCTTTCTTGGCAACCTCTGAGGTAGTGGCATTGGCCCTGGTGGTCCCTGGGTGGGGGAGGAGGTTTCATGAATCCTAGCCAGGTCAGCCTGGAGACAGGCAACCTCCTCCCTTAGACCAGAGAGGTGCCTGCAAATAGAGTAGCATTGCAGCCTCCAGAATGTCTACCAGAACACTGCCACCCCACAGCCATTGCACTGTACCATTCCTATCATGTCTTATTTTGTGCCCCCTCTCCTGTTTCTCTGTATGCTTACTCTCTCCTCTCCTTACAACTCTCACCCTTCCTGTTCTGGGACAGCAACTTCCTATATTCTTCAGTAGCTTCCTTCTTCCTTGCTCAGTGTCAGACCACCAGCAGCTGGGGGGGTGAGCGAGCTACTTTTTTCCTTTAGGGTTGACAAAACCAATGTTTCTCTATGATCCTTCCCTTCCTACTGCCAAACAGGAAGTTCCTGTTGTCAGTCAAATCCCATGGCTATAAAAGTAGAACTGATTTAGAGTGGGTGAGATGGAGGGCAATTAGTAAGAAAAAAGGCTAGCAACAGGAAGTTATAATTTGAGTCATCTGCTTTAATATTGTCTAAGCCACACCCCCAATTAAGCGCTCTCTCCTCCTACTGGTTTAGCAAAGTAAGTTGATACAGTACCCTTCCCAGCACAGAACACACACTGACTTTCTTTCTTTTCTTTTTTTAACCCTAAATAAGACCCCTTCAACTCCTTATAAAGTATCTGTCTGCTTAATCTCAACAGACACTGATTCCTTTTGAGACAGAAGTGTTAAATTAGTTAAAAAAATGGTAGCTTCTCTTAACTGCTTTCTGCTCTACAAGCAAGGCTAGTAACAGCCAGATTTCAACTTGCACAACTGTAGACATATTCTGTCTTGCCAGATGGTGAAGTCATCAACTTGCAGATTTGCAGTCTGCCCAGGTACATTGGACTGTGGTACCAATTCTGATACCTGGAAGGCCCAAAAAAATGCACAAGAAAAAAAGGCTCTGAATAGTTGGGTTCCATAACCTGAGTTGCACGTAACTGTCAGTACCTTCAGCAAATCAGAGGGCTCGGTCAAACCTATGGGCTTCCTTGCATCCTGTTTTCTCCCCTTTGATCTCTTTGACCCCTGTAACATTTTGTTTGTAATGAAATTGCCAGTAGGGTCTGGGAAACCTTGTGCCATGTGAAGAAAAGAGATACCCACCACCTGTAGGCGTATCACTGCAGGGGATTTCCCCAGATGTTCCAGATGGTGGATGTAGCTTTGGACTTGCCTCTGGGTGTCATGCAGTGTCATGATTACCCATGACTGCAAAAGTCTTGGAAAGCCGCATAGCTACCTATGTATTTTTTCCATTTCGAGGGGGCCACAGACAGCTGTACCAATTGCTGCAGTCTTGCTTCTTCAGTTACCAAACAGCTTGTGGTATTTGTGTGGGGAGTGGGTCTGCCCCTGGAGCCAGCCACCTGAACTGCTCGAGCTGTAAGTGAGACAGGGCATCAGCAATCACATTTTGTCTGCTTGGCAAGTGTCTCACTCTGAAAGAGATATTGTACCGGAGGCAACACAGCACAAAAACACGCAGAACCTTCATGACTTTCTCAGACCTAGATGTCTGAGTTCAGTAAGTCTGCTTCTGCTCTGTTGTCTGTGAGAAACAGGACCCGCTTATTTTCCAGTCTATGCCCCCACACCCTCACCACTACCATGATGGGGAAAAGCTCAAGGAGTGTGATGTTTTTAGTGTAACTCAACGTTACCCACTCCTGGGGCCACCGCTCTGCAAACCATGACCTCTGCCAAAAAGCACCAAAACCAATTTCACTGAGGCATCTGTAACCAGATCCAGATCATAGAGCTGACCCTCCAGCATCTGCCAGATGGCTATCCCATTAAAACCTTGCAAAAATAGCTCCCAGACCTTCAGATCCACCTTCATTCCCTGTGATACCTTGATGTGATGGTAAGGTTTTGAAACCCAAGCCATGGGAGCGGCCATTCACCTCAGGAATGGTCTTCCAGGGCAGACTGCCCAGCATGCAAAGTTCAGGTGGCCTATGACAGACTGCAACTGCCTTAGGGTAACTTTCTTTGCCTTCCCTACTTAGCTTAACATTGTGCTCAGGACCGTTACTTTGTCATACGGTAGGTGAGAAACCATTATCTCTGAATCTGTCTCTATGCCTAGGTAGGAGAGGCAAGTGGTGGACCTTCTGGTTTTCTCCGGGGCTAATGGAATACCAAAATATTCCATTAGGACCCAAAAACCTACCAACGTATCTGCACACATCCGCAATCTGCTGGGACCTGTAACCAGAAAATCATCCAGGTAATGTATAATGTGTCCATTCCCAGTGTGCCTTTTCATTGCCCATTCTAGAAAGGTAACAAATGCTTCAAAAGCTGCACAGCTCACTGAACATCCCATAGGCATTATTTTAGCCACATACCATTGCCCATTTAATTTCAAAGCCAGTAGATCGTGGTCGCTTGGATGCACCGGGAGGAGGTGAAATGCAGACTTTATGTCACTCTTTGCCATAAGTGCCCCCTGGTCATGCTCCTGTATCAGTTGCCCAGCCACATCCAAGGACACATATTGCACAGTGCAGTCCTCGGGGGCAATGAAATAATTTACCGAGACACCCTTTGGATAAGACAGGTGATGTATCAGCCTGTATTCTCCAACCAACTTCTTCGGAACTAGCCCTAAAGGTGATACCCGGAGGTCAGCAAAAGGAGAGTTGTGAAAGGGGCCGGCTACCTGGCCTGCCTCGATTTTCTTTGTAATTTTCTTCTCGATTGTATTGGGGAGTAAGGTCGCTGATTTTAGGTTGTGGGCTATTGTCATAACTCATGGTCCCTTGTATGGGATCTTGGAACCCTGTTGAAAACCTTCCGTCAAGTAAAGAGTAGCCTTCCTGTCAGGGTAACAGGAGAGTTAGGTACCCATATGGTTGAGCCGGATAGGTGATCTAGCAGACTTCCCAGTCCCCTGTTTTCCCTTTTCTCCCCCGGCTCCCTCATTACCCTGCCCTCTGCCTGCCTAGCGATTGCAGTCCGTGACCCAGTGCCCCCCCCAACTTTTACAGATGTGGTTGAATTTGCAGAAGGAACAAAAGCACTTCCCTTTGTTGTAATCATAACACGCTTTCTTACCAGCTTTCCTCACTTCTTTTTTATTGTCTCCCCATGATTGTCTGGCAGTGACATGGCTACTATTAGTATACGTCACAAAATTGGGCCTCCCATTTGTCATAGAAACATAGAAACATAGAATTTGATGGCAGATAAGGACCACTTGGCCCACCCAGTCTGCCCATTTCCCTGCCTACTGGATAAGCTGCAGATCCTAGATAACCAGCAGCCTACTTCTTCCTACCCATATAACCTAACATATTCAGAAGAGACAGAGCAGGCAGGAAGGGAGGAGGAGTGGCACTCTATGTGAAACATGACATAAGGGCCACAGAGATCCAGGAGGAACAAAATGGGGGAGAGATACTGTGGGTTAAGCTGGAAAGGAAAATGGGGACAGCCATCCGCACAGGTGTGGTCTATAGACCACCAGCCCAGGAGGAAGAAACAGATAGAGTTGATGCTAGCCATCCAAAGGATGGCAGACAAGGGGAGTAGTACTGGTTGGAGACTTCAGTATTCCAGACGTGGACTGGAGCATGCCAGCAGCAGCATCAACTAGGAGCAGATTTATCCTGGACTCCTTCAGGTGCCTTCCTCAAGCAACTGGTCATGGAACCAACTCGGCAGAAGGCAATACTGGACCTTGTGCTCACAAACAGGGACAGTGTGATGGGGTAACAGTGGGGAGCACCTGGGAAGCAGTGACCACCAGTCATTGTGGTTTGAAATCACAGAAAGAGCAGAACCAAACCACACAAAACACGTATCCTGGATTTTAGGGGAAGACTTTGGGAAAATGGGAGATACTTGAAAGAGGCATTAAGGGAATGGGACAGGAATCAGGGGTTGAGGAACAGTGGGCAGTATTTAAAATGGGGATTACAAGAACAACAGAATTATGTATTAAGCAGGTTAGCAAGAGGAAAAGAAGAGGAGACCATTATGGTTTTCCAAAGAGGTAGCAAAGAAAGTGAAAGCCAAAAAGATTGCATTCAGGCAATACAAAAAGACACAGGCAGAAGGGGATAGGGAGAAGTACCAGGAGAAGCAAAGGGAGGCAGGGAGGTCAGTAAGGGAAGCCAAAGCTCAGACAGAAGAACACATTGCAAAATCAGTGGGTAGAGGGGACAAAACCTTTTACAGGTACATAAGTGAAAAAAGAAAGACAAAGGGAGGGATAGTGAGACTGAAGGGGAGGATGGGGGCCGCGTGGAGGATGACAACAGTAAAGCTGACATACTGAACAGGTATTCTGCTCAGTCTTTACTGAGGAAGAGGAGGTAATGGGTCTGAAGGGAGTACAAGGGGTGAGAATGGTGCAGAAATGGACACAAGTCCCTTTACACGAAAGGGTCCTGAAGGAACTGGAAGCAATAAGAGTTGATAAAGCAATGGGGCCAGATGGGGTGCACCCCAGGGTCCTTAAAGAACTAAGAGAGGTGGTTGAACCTCTGGTTATCCTGTTTATCTGATCACTGGAAACAGGGAGGTACCCAAAGACTGGAGGACAGCAGATGTAGTCCCCTTATACAAAGTGGGAACAAAGAGGAAGCAGGGAACTACAGACCAGTCAGCCTCACCTCGGTAGTGGGGAAGATCATGAAGCACTACTGAAAGAGAGATTGGTGGAACATCTGGTTGTCAATGGACTACAGGACCCAAGGCAGCATGGTTTCACCGGGAGGGTCATGTCAGACCAACCTCATTGAATTTTTGACTGGGTGACTAGGGAGGTGGATCAGAGGAGGGCAGTGGACATGGCTATCTGGACTTCAGCAAGGCCTTTGACACTGTGCCACATAGAAGACTATTACACAAACTGGGGAATATGGGTGTGGGCAGGACAGTAGTGTGGTGGGTAGGTAACTGGCTGGGTGGCAGGACACAGAGGGTGGTGGTAAATGGCTGTCACTCCACAGAGGGAAGAGTGACCAGTGGGGTACCACAGGGATCAGTGCTGGGACCGGTCCTATTCAACATCTTCATCAGTGACATGGCGCAGGACCTAGAAGGCAGAATTTCACTGTTCGCTGATGACACAAAGCTCTGTAACAGAGTAGACACACCAGAGGGTGTAGACAGAATGAGAAGGGACCTGCAGAAACTTGAAGAATGGTCAGGGGTTTGGCAGTTGAAATTCAATGCAAAGAAGTGCAAGATAATGCATATGGGGCACAAAAACCCTGGTACAATATATCAGTTGGGGGTGAGGATATAGCATGCACCAAGCAGGAAAGGGATCTTGGGGTTATCATCTCAGATGACCTCATGGTAGGGAAACAGTGTGACAAGGCAGCAAGTAAAGCAAATAGGATGCTGGGATGTATAGGCAGGGGCATCACCAGCAGGAAAAGGGAGGTCATAATTCCGCTATACAAGACACTAATGAGGCCCCACCTGGAGTACAGTGTACGGTTCTGGAGACCATACCTACGTAAGGATATAGACAGGATAGAGAAGGTTCAGAGGAGGGCAACAAAGATGGTGCATGGATTGCATCACAAGTCCTATGAAGACAGGTTGAAGAACTGAACATGTACTCCCTGGAGGAGAGAAGGGAGAGGGGATATGATAGAGACATACAAGTATCTTACAGGGAGGAACAGGGTGCAGGAAAACACTATTTTAAGCGAAAAGATGTTCCAGGACTAGAGGGCATGGGATGAAGTTGGAGGAGACGATTCAGAGGAAACATAAGAAAGAATTTCTTCACAGAACGGTGGTGGACAAGTGGAACACCCTGCCAGAGGAAGTGGTGGGGGCTGAAACAATCACGGATTTAAGAATGCATGGGATAGACATAAAGGAATCCTGGAGGTCAGGGTAGGGGCAACAGACTTCTAGGAAAACAAACTGAACTTACAAGCTCAAATAGGCAGACTGGGTGGGCCATAGGCCCTTATCTGCCGACATTGTCTATGTATCTATGTATCTATGTACCCCCACCCCCTAGAATTGCCTTATGACTGTCCCATGCATGCTTGAATTCCACCACTGTTTTTGACTCCACCACCTCCAGAAGGCCATTCCATGCATCCACAACCTCTCTGTGAAAAATGCTTCCTTAAATTACCTCTAGCCACCCCTCTATCTTAAATTGTGCCCCCTTGTTCTTGCACACCTCTTTTTGAAAGATGCTACCCTCTTGGACTTTGTTGATTCCCTTGAGGTACTTGAAAGTTTCTATCATGTCCCCCTCTCCCTCCTTTCCTCGAGGGCTTACATATTAAGCTCCTAAGTTCTCTTCATATGTCTTCCGTGCAGACCCTGCACCTTTTAGTGCCCTCCTCTGACAGCTTCCATCATGTCTATGTCTTTGCGAAGACTGGTCTCCAGAACTGCACGCAGTACTCCAGATGGGTCTGACCAGCTGTCTGTACAGAGGGATAATAACTTCTTTTTTCTACTGGTGATGCCTCTCCCATGCATCCCAGTATCCCCCCTGCTGCCCTCTCACATTGCTTGCCCACCTATAGGTCATCTGATATGACTACCCCCAGGTCCCTTTCCATTTTTGTTGTTGTTAGTATCTCACCCCCCATTGTGTACTCTTCCCCTGGGTTTTTGTTTCCCAGGTGCATTACCTTGCACTTCTTAGCATTGAATCTAAGCTGCCATACATTTGACCATTCCTCTAACTTTGCCAAGTCCCTTTTCATCCTTTCCACCCCACCTTGTGGATCAACTCTGTTGCAGATCTTTGTGTCATCTGCAAAGAGACAAACTTTTCCTTCCAGTCCCTCTGCAATGTCGCTTATAAAGACATTGAAGAGGACCGGTCCTAATACTGAACCCTGCGGTACCCCACTAGTAACCCCCCTTTCTTCAGAGTGGACTCCATTTACTATTACTCTCTGTGTCCTATTCTCCAGCCAATTTTTACCCAGGCTGTCATCTTGAGACCCACTCCCAGGCTAGCTAACTTGTATATTAATCTTTTGTGTGGGACTGTGTCAAATGCCTTACTAAAGTCTAGGTAGGCCATGTCCACAGCCCCTCCCTGATCTACTACTTTGTTCACCCAGTCAAAGAAATCTATCAGATTTCTCTGGCATGACCTTCCTGCTGTGAATCCATGCTGCCTTGGGTCCTGTGCCCCTCTGGCCTCTAGATACTCGACAATTCTTTCCTTCAGAAGTGATTCCATCATTTTCCCTACCACTGAGGTTAAACTAACAGGTCTGTAGTTTCCTGCTTCTGCCTTGCTCCCACTTTGTGAAGGGAATCACATCTGCCCTCCTCCAGTCCTCGGGTACCACCCCATCCTCCCATGATTTGTTAAACAGGGTAGTCAGTGGTGTCACTAATTCTACCCTTAGTTCTTTTGAATTCTGGGATGAATCCATCAGGCCCCATTGCTTTGTCCACCTTCAGTTTTAAGAGTTCTTTCGAACCCTTTCTTCTGTAAATGGGCTGGTATCAACTTCTGTATCCAGAGTGTTTCACTGTTTGTTTTAGGTACCTCCCTCTTCCTTTGTGAATATTGAGCAAAATATTTGTTTAGTATCTCTGCCTTTTCACAGTCACCCTCTTCCCCTCCCCTTTATTAAGCCTCACTATCCCTCCCTTGGTCTTCCTTCGCCCTGATGTACCTATAAAAGGTTTTATCCTTCTTAACTGAGTTGGCTATCTTTTCTCGGTTTGGGCCTTTGCTGTTCTGACTGCCTTCCCAGCTTCCTTTGCTTTAACTGATACAGTTCTCTGTCCTGCTTCTTCTGTGATTCCTTGTACTTCCTGAAAGCTTTCTTTTCTCTTGAACCTTCACTGCCACTTCCTTTGAGAACCATAGTGGTTTCTTACATCGTTTAGTTTTGTTTATTTGCTTCACACAAAAGGCTTGTTACCTCTGATGGCAGTTTTATTATTCTCATTGTTCTTCCACCCCTCCTTCCTGTCCATTTGCTAGTGCATTCCTTAGGCATTCACCCATTTTGGCAAAAAGTCAGCCCTCCTAAAGTCCAGTACCTTTGCCTTTGTATGGCTTGACTCTATTGCTGTGTTTATTGTGAACCATACTGTTCGATGGTCGCTAGTTCCCAGATGGCTACCCACTTACATTTGTGATCCTCTCTTCATCTCCATTTGAGAGAACCAGGTCTAAGAGTTGCTCCTCTCGAGTGGGCTCCAATACTAGTTGTCTAAGGCATGCCCTGTAGGGCATCTAGAATAACCTCACTCTTTGAAGTGGCTGCTGCAACTGCACTCCAGTTAATGTCTGGCATATTCAGATCGCCCATCAGCAATATCTCCCTTTTCTGCCATACTAAGTATACTTTCATCATTTCCTTGTCCATTTCCTCCCCTGAGAGGAGGTCTCTAACCCCTGTGTGGATTGTGGTGCCATTGCCGGTCTCCAAATTTACCCACAGTGCTTCTTCTCCTCCTGTTTTCCTTTTGTTCTGTTGCTTTGATTCCTTCCCTTATGTAAAGAGCTACTCCTCCTCCTCTTTTACCCTCTGTCCCTCCTGTAGATAGTGTATCCTGGTATGTTTACGTCCCAGTCATGGTTTTGTGCGAACCATGTTTCTGTGACTCCCACGATATCCAGATGTTCCTCCTCCATCAAGGCACTAATTCAGGAAGCTTGTTATCTGACTCACGGGCATTGGTACTCATTGCTTTCCATTTTTTGATGGCTTTACCTTCTGTTGCAGCATCCCCACTGACCTTTCTACCTTGGTCTTTTCTCATTTAGTACCCTGTTTTGTATGGAGAGGCTGGGATTTTCCTGCTGCTTATCAGTGCCTCACCCTTGACTAGTTTAAAAGGCAATGAAGCATTTAAACTGATTGCTCAAAAGACTTGTTCCTTCCTGGACAGATGCAGACCATCCTGCTAGTATAGGCTGGTGTCCCTCCAGGTGGAACCCAGTCCCCAATGAAGTCAAACCCCTGTGCTCCACACCATTTTTCAACCATTCATTAAACTGCATGGAGCGAAAGTACCCTTGCCTCACTCATGCCATTGACAGGCAGCACCTCTGAGAAGGATACTGTGTGTGCTACTTGTCTTTGGCCCCTCCCAGTTCTACAAAGTCCTTCTGCACTGCTCTAATCATGTTGAGCCAGTCATTTGTCCCTAGGTGGACAATGACATCAGCTCAGACTCCTGTGCAGCTGTTCTCGTGATCCTGAGGATGCGCTTCCTGTCCCTTCAAGCCATGGCACCAGGCAGGCACCTTACTTCAGTTTTCCCTGCTCCCCCCAGTTCTATCCCCCTAATAATTGAGTCCCCCACAAGGAGCTGCTTCCTTTTCTTGTGGTGTCCTCTGCCTCCTTCCTGTGGGCCTCCCTTGTGACAGGTGTCCTCAGCCTCCTTAATCTCCTCTGTGGGTGCATCCATAGGGGAGCTGTGCTCCCCCAGAATGGTGTATGGATTGTGGAGTGGAACAACTGACTGGGTGTGCCTCTGTTCCACCAACCTCACCCTCCCTGAGCCCACTGTGGTCCAACTGCTGTGCTTTCTTTGCAACCTCTGAGGTAGTGGTGGTGGCTCTGGTGCTCCTGGATGGGGAGGTTCCCTTCCTACCATCCAGTCTGGCCTGGGGAAGGTTCCCTTACTGCTGTCCAGTGTGGCCTGAGGCGGGCAACTTCCTCCTCAGGGCAGAGTTGTCTGCAAATAGGGCAGCATCTCAGCCTCCAGAAAGACTCCCAGAAGACTGCTGCCCCACAGCCATTACATTGCACTACTCCCCACATGATTATGTACTTTTGTGAGTGTGTGTGTTTGTGTGTGTGATTGGTTTGTTATATAGAAATATATATATATTATACAATGTGTATGTTTATAATTTCAGTGCTGTGTGCTAGAGAGGATATGACATTGATATGCACCTTGCACTCTTGAGAAATATGTCAGAACCCCAGGTATAAAGGAACTATTTCCAGGGAGGTGGGGTGAGGGGTGGGAAGGGGTTGGGCCTAAACTGTGCCCTCCTGAACAATCAGCTAAGAGCTCTGACCCACCGCTGCGATGAGTGCCTTCCTGTCAGCAAGATACCATACACAACAATTTGACAGAAAAAATCCCCTGCTAATCAAACAGAGAAAAATCCAGACATCCAAGTCAGACACAGGTAAACCTCCCCAGCCCCAAAACAGCCTGGTGGTTTGTGCTCTGAAAGCAGTCAGCCCTAAAATAAGTCAGCTATGCTTTAAACTCTTCCTGCACTGAAAATCTTAAGAATTGTAACAAGACTGTATTTTCCTGATAATTCTAAGTTCCTTATTTCACCTTTCAGTTAGAAGTAGCCTCCACCTGCAGAATATCTGCTACAAACCAAAGACAATTGTAAGGTTCACACTCCCTCTGTTGTGAGCATTAACTCGCTCTTGCAAATCCTATGTTCAGTATTGCAGCTCCCAGCAAGAGGTAGTTTGATTTGAAAAATATTAGCTGTTCTGATGAGTTTGCTATAAAACAGTTGCTTATAATACTATTGTTCTCAGGTCTGTTACCAAAGCTATTGGCTGATAAGTATCTATGATGTAATCACTTCCTGAGAAAGTCTGGAATTTCCTTTTAAGGCACACAAAGATAAACACAAAAAACAGTTTACTGTCTGGGTCAAATACACAACCTGTACCTGCACTTATTTCAGGATTTGTGACAAATGTTTAGCCCAGGGTTTAAACTCTTCCTGCACTGAAAATCTTAAGAATTGTAACAAGACTGTCTTTTCCTGATAATTCTAAGTTCCTTATTTCACCTTTCAGTTAGAAGTACCCACAGTTCTCATTTAAGATTTGGCTGCCAGACCATTTTGAGGTGGAATTGTTCATTGTATTTTAGACACACATATCCAACAAAGGATAGGTGAGCAGATTTGATGATATCTCGGTACTTGAGCAAAGAATTCAATTTGTCCTGGTGCTTCATCCCGTAAACCAACATAAATATGTCAAAGACAGCAGCCCAATTCTCAAATGTGAAAAGGAGTTTGGGCCTTAGATGCCTCTCTTTCTTCCCCTTTTCATCATTGCTTTCCTCCAGAATCTCCCGATGTAATAATGAGAACATGTTGATAAATTCACCATTCCAAATTTTTCCCCAGACCGTGTCTGACAAGTGATCCCTCAAGCAGATTCTCAACCACAGCATATGCCCAGCGGTTCAGCCCTGTGCTTCCCTCTGTTGTACCACTGCCCACTGCTAATGTCAGTGGGGATGGCTGGTTTATTGTGGCCGTGCCACTGGCCCCCCATCCACACCCTTTCCCATTATGTTCACACATGATTGCAAGATCTATGGCCCAGGAGCTGCTGCTTTGGTTCATACCTGGACCACGGCTGCTTGTGCCCTTATATCCCGTTGTTGCGAAGTGGTGGAGGCCACTGTGGTTTGTGCAGTTGCTGTCATCTGTATGGCCTGCCCATTTGCTACCTGAGGGTCTCCGTGTCAGGCGTGCCTGACTACGGTGGCACCGTTCAGGTATTGGAAGATTCCTGCTGGCCACTGATCACTGGTGGGCGCACCCCTATGGACATGCCAAGCCCATCCTGTGCAGTTACCCCCATGATAGGATCCCTTCTTCCATGTGACCCTGTTATGTGTCAGTCCAGAATGCCCTGGAGGGGATGTCCTGTAGATGCCTGTAAGGTGCCTTCACCCCATGCATTTGGAAATGTGGCCTGTGCCCCTCTATCCCCTGGACCCTTCCTGCCTTGGGGGTGGCTGTGGACTGAGACATGCCCCACAGTCCCCATGGGTTCATGGTGGCCCCCATGCTGGCTGGTATGTAACCCGTGACCCCATACATGATCAGCCACATATGCAGACCTGGGATCCACATAGGTCCCCAAGGTAATGCTGGCCAGTGTGGAGTTGCTGGGTTCATGCTGGATGGCTGATTAGGCAGTGCACCCACCCTTATGCCTGCTATCGAGAAGGGTGCAGGCATATTGCTGAATTCCACTGAACTGCACTGCTGCCCCATCTCCAACATTTTCCCTGATGGGGACTGAATGACTGAGTGACCCCATTAAGTACCTCGACTCCTGTTTCAGTTAACACCAGGTCAAGAGGGGGCATGCCCAATGTGGTTGTCTGTTGGTCCCTGTGCACCCTTGGCTGTGCACCCTGGCTATATGAATCATCACCCAGCTGGTCTTGTGCACCATGGGTGCCGGGGGTTTGACTTGGGTATGGCTGGTGGTGGATATCTGCTGTACTGCCTCCCCCACTCATAGCCTTGCACTGCGCCTGTTCCTTGGCAGCAGCATTCCTCGTCGTCCTCCTCAAGTTCTGCCATCTTGTACATTTTGTGGGTGAGCCCCTGTAACAAGCTGATAGACTGTCTGGGCCTTCGCTTGACAATTCGTCCTTACTCCCAGACTCTGACCCAACTGTTTCCACAGATGTATCATGCTCATTATCCCTTTCATACTCAACGGGCAGTATTTGAACCACAGGTGTTGTCATGGGCTTATCCCCCATGTTTCCAGGTGCGATCGGCTGCTACACTTGGTCCACTGTGGCAAGGCCCTCATCTCCAAACTGCTCGGGTTTGATCTGCTTTTGGCTTTCATCAACTGATGCCTGGGCCTTACACTTTGTTTGCCCTCCTTGCCCTTCTTTCTACCTGTTTTGCTTTAAGCCACCAATCTAAGAAGCAAGCAGAAGGCTGGCTCTGCCTTGACTGTTGCTTTTCCCCTTCTGTCCTCCCAGAGGACACCTGCTGATTTTCATTGTTAAGGGCCATCTCCAGGTCCCCATGGCCCTCTGAGGTGGAAACCTGCATACCTGGTTCCAGTCTGGATATGGCTAGCACCAGTCCAGACCACCGATGCCTTATAGATGTTGCAGGGCATCCTGCAAGGCCTGGACTTGCCCTCATGTCTGGGCTGCGGGGGAAGCAGAGGGTGCCTAACTTCCCTGCGCCAGCCGAGCCTGATGGGCTGACATATTGTACAAATAAAAAACTGCATAGCAAAGTGGTGCTAAGTGTGGCAGTAACTAAATTAAAGAAAAATGTGCTTATTAGCATTCCCCGTAATCTTCTCAGCTAACCAAGTGCACCAAAACCAGGCCCCCTCTCTCCTACAATGTATTCCTGAATGAACTGTCTAGGGTAAGTGCTGCTTCCTCAACTATGAGAGACATTCCTTAGTTTTCACCCTTCAAAAATGTTAGATTCCTCCTCAGTCCCTCACTGGAATAGTCCTGTTCTCATATTGAATGTGCTGGAAATGCAGATTCCCAAACAGAAATTCATAATATTCTAAAATGCGAAGTTAAAATTAACTTGTATCCAAATAAACACCAGAGCTTGCACAAAGTTCTGAGCTTGCATCTCAACGCACTGTGACATTGTCCCCTTTTTCACAACTATCACTAGGGACTTTAATTACATTTTAAAGGAATGCTTAGATACATAAACTTACTTATCTACCAATTGCACCACAGAGATGTCACTGCCAAAGCCTTACAGCTGGGAGATAACCCTGGACCTAACTAAATAGTTGTCTTTTTTTTTTTTTGAAAGGGTCCTGGTTAACAACAGACATACACCTGCATTTCTCTCTCTCTACAATATAACCCCCCTCCCTTATTTTTTTAATTCAAGGAACCAAGCCCAACCAAAATGCCGCCCACTACCTGTATTCAGAAAACAGAGACACAAAGGCAAAACCATTTGATCAACCATCAAAGTATTGTCTCCAGAACTGTAAAGCTGATAAAGATAAATAATGACACTGCAAGCATATTAATTTTACTCATATATTCCTAACTTACATTTTTGTTTTCAGGTTTTTGATTGCTAAAATCAATAAAACTGTTTACTACAAGAAATAAGGACATGAAAAGGAGGACTGATGAAGCTAGCATGATGCTCAAGATAAGCAAACTTTGCAGGCATATTTTCACAGTGTTCTGAGCTCCAGTCTGAGCTAACTGCTAGAATTTCCTACTGTGTCCCACCTATAAATTTGTTTTTTAATCCCTCTTTTTTTTAACAGTATTATTGAAGAAAGGAAGGGAAAGCCCAGGAGAAGGGGGGGGAGGATACACCGAATGCACCAAAAGGTGCACTGTGGCTTTAAGGCTGGGTGACCAGCCATGAAGAGCAGGGCCTAGGATGCTGGGGGCAGAACACACCAGGGGAGCAGCCAAACTGGAGAGAGGGGAAAAAGAGTAGGCAGGAAAAAAGGGAGGAGGAACCCCTGAAAAATGTTTGAAAATGTGTTTATTTATTAATTTTTTTTTGTAAAACGCTGAGAGATGCTGGGAAAGCGCTGGCCACAAGGAGCAGGCCAAACACCATGATCTGTGGGCCAAAACAAAGGATCATGCAGAACAAGAGGAACCAATAAGCGAGGAGGAATGGAGCAAGGAGGCCACTCGGAGCTGCAGAGCAGAGATGGCCACCCAAGGAGGTAACTGCTGGGCCAGGAGAAACAAAGGAATCTTGCATGGGGGGGTTGCCTGTGAGCACCACTCCAGCACAGCTTAAAAGTGCTGCTGGGCGGGAGATACTGGGTTGGGGCTGGGGAAGGGAAGGAAGATGGCCTCAGGGCAAATGGCCATTAAAGGGCTGGCCAGGAAGAGACTGGCCTGAACAAACAGAGCAGGGAGGTGGTCGGAGGCTGCAGGGGAGCTGCCATTCCTGGTGGGGCAAGGAGAAAATTAGCAGCAGGAGGAATGGGAAAAAAGGGAGGGAGCTGGAGTGGAGGGAGAAACAGCGGGCGTGGGAAGCGCTCCCGAGCCCAGGGAAAGCCACAAGAAAAAAGGGTTGAAAAAAGGCTGCAGGAGTGACAGGAGACAAGGCCACGGGATGTGACAGGCTTACCTGAGGGTAGAGCTGCTAGCTGGCAGGTTCAAGGTGGCGCAGTGTCCTTCTCATGAGCTGTTCAAAGAGGGAAAAACCCTCCTGAATCACTTGTTTTAAACCCTGCCAAGCCCCTCCCTACTGGAGCAGCCTGGACCAGCACCCTTTCAGTGGTTCCCCACTGATAAGGCATATCTTTCGGTAGCTGCCTCCTCCACCCCTGGGGCTTAGGCAGTTTCTCCCTGCCCACCTTTCTGCAGGCAGTGAGCAACTCCCCCCCCGGTGAGAAGCCAGAGGGGTCATTTCCAAACAAAGTTAAACAGCTATAACATGTAATGGTTTGTCTGCACTGTAAAAACCCAAAGGTACTGTTTCAGTAGTTCCTTACCTGTTCTTCTGAGCTGCTACTATGGAGGCAGTGGGCCACACCCTGCCCTTTTTATGGCTGTGGGTGGAGCCTACAGCCATCTTGCTCTAGCTTGAAAAATGTGATATTGTTGAACACATTTTTTTGTACTTTTCAGTGTATCCTTCCATAACAGCAAATCACAATGACAGTTACATAAAACACTCTCTTCTTTCTATTTACAATGTTGAAGCTAGAACTCCAAGCTGCTTTTCTCTGAGAGCAACTGTGCACACATTCAAAACAAATTTAAATATCATTAAAACTATTCAACACAAAAATAACTGTCTTGTTTGGAGATCAGGCATGTGGATGTACTAGAACAAGTAATAATCATTAGCCATGTAACATCAGACAGTTCTAACAGACAGCGCCTGGCTTGAAGTCTCACCTCAAATTGACCTGCTGGATCTAGCCTGTATCAACTTTCCATCTCTTAGGAATCTCCTAACAGTTATTAACCCTTGACTCACAGAATATTCCCTGTTTTCTTAAAAAAAAAAAAAAAAGCAGAAGAGTGAACAAATATATACTAACCTGAGGTTATTGTGAAATCTTCTATGCATCATTTAATAACATACACTATGTCCTCTATTTGTAGTCTATTATATTCATGCACTGTAAATAGATTATACTGGTAGCATGCAGTATCTATTTCCATTTGTAACAGTATTTGTTCTGACTAGTTTTTTAGGCTCTTACTAACTATAGCATCAGTTCTTCCCTAACAAATAACATCTGTTGTATCTGTACCATACAGTATGGTGTGAATGGACTTTGTACATTCTTCTACATTGTAAATCAGTATGTAGTTAGAAGTAATATGTGTGGCATTTAGAAACTGTTTAATCTCATTTAATAAAGTGCAGAGATGTTTTATGTCAGTTTAAGTGATGAATTAACTCCAAAGTCTGAAAAAAAAAATATATATATATATACAGGCTGTCTAGTTTATGTTCGATCTTCCCATGACTCCCATCAGTCTGACATACAGGAAGACATGATCTCTGACTGTACACTGCAATCACTAAACATTTCAATAAAATTCATCTTGCTCTGTGCCGTGTATTACAATGTAGTCCAGTCTATATTGTTAGTTTTTGACATGACCACCCTTACCCCTTGTACAGTTTGTAATAATCGGAAAATAACTCCATCACTCTTTCAACATAATAGTATCTGCATACGGCAATAAAAGTAGCACTTCTAAATCTCTGATCTGGAGTAACAAACTGCAGTGATCTGAAATGTGTCATAGAAAACATGACAGTAAAATGTGGTACAGTAGATTTATGAGACAACAGAAAACAGTATTCTGCAGTCTTATGCTTACAAAGTTGTTACTCAGCTTGAGATAAATGAATGCTTGGTTCAGACTCCACCACAACCACTTATACATGATGACTGGGGAGCACTTTTATTAGATCAGGGTTACTTTCATCATGTTTATGGCTACTGTTGTAACGTGTGATTTAAGCACACATATGTATATTTTTTAATTTGTTTAAATATATTTTGCTGTAAAATGTGTGACAATTTGCCTGTTGCAACAAGGTTAAACTGATTCCATACTAAGGAGGCACATTCTGTAGTTGGACACTGTCTATTCTGCTTCACTCTGGGATACATTTTAACTCGAATTTCAGGCACAAAAATAGGGTTTATGTATCCTTTAAATTCTGTTCTGTTATTCCCTCTGTGTACGTTTACTGTCAGTTTACATAATGCACCTCCTTGGAACCAGTTTAACCTTGCTGCAACAAGGAAATGGACGTACAGTCTGTCACAAATGCACTCAGCAGGTCAGGCTCTTTGCTCTCACAGTGCCAACCTCAGAGCGCAAGAGTGTGAACAGGTAACAGACAGGGTAACCCTCCTGTCTGCTTGTGGGTCCGAATCACTTTTAATCTCAAGTTCTGGGGGGATTCAAACTGTGAACCTTATGTTAGCGTACCCAATGTACAGGTGCAGCTTTGTACCCTCTTTGGGGATTGTGGTACAATCTTACACCAGGGGCACCCAACCAGGCTTCCAAAATGAACCCTTAAAACTCTATAAAAGGCCTTAGGTATATCCTTACCTTTTCCCAGTTTAGTAACACCATCAAGCTTTTGAACAGTTTTGTCAGTCTTAACCCTCTATACGTCACATGCAAGAAAAAGAACTTGGAAGACCCAGGCAGTATCTTTCAAATATAGATTTTACTAAAAATGGACAAACATATGAAAAATGTAAACACAGAACACTATATCATGGAGCATACAATCACTTACAAGAAAACAAAGAAAACTACAGACTGTCACAAATTCACTTGACTGGTCAGCTCTCTACTCCCAAAATGCCAGCCTCTGAGCATAGGATTTGTGGACATTTAACAGTACAAGGTAACCCTCTTGTCTGTTTTGTGGGTTCAAGTCACCTTAGTCTTAAGTTCTGAAGGGATTCAAACTGATAACCTCTTGTTAGCATACCCAATTATCTGTCTCAGATATTTCTGTCTTTGGGGGGCCAGATATCTTTGCCTATGGGCACCTTACCAGGCCTACAAAATGAACGCTTAGAACTCTATGCAAGACCTTAGAGAACTCTATCCATTTCCCATTTTGGTATAACAATAAGCTCCTACACAATGTTAACTATAACTTTAAAAAGCTTCACTTAATTAAAAAGAAATGTCAAGGAACTCCAGGCAGTTTCCATTTTAAAATATATATATCTTTACTTTAAAATAGGAAAACAGAAAAATATTACAGAACAAAATATCCCAACACATACAGCATTAAAACAAACATGTAAAAGTGCAGATTCCTACAAATAATAACATTTAGACTACTCTTTGTCTAAGGTCCTTACTTCAGTGCTCTGATGTTCCTCTTCTCTCAGTCAGGAATATGAAGGTGTGTCTGTCAAGGTCTTCTCAGTATGTTAAAAAAACAGTCCTGAGCCGGCCCTCTCGGCGAGGTCACCAAACTCCGTCTTGGTGTAACAAAATCTATATTTTATAACACCAAGATGGCCTACTAAGGTATTTAAAAATATAAGAGATGACATAATAAATCTCCTGTCTATGTAACTAGTCGAAAACTAGTCTGTGATCTGCTTTACACACACACACATCAAAAGTCTCTTTGATATAAGTCACTGTATTCAAAGCAAAAGTGTATTTGATTCCTTAATTCCATCTGGGCCTTGGCATCTACACATCAAAGGTTTCTTTGATGAAATAAGCTGGTTTCCTGGGAGGTTATTCATAACACTGGCCAGTGTCTCTTTTCTCAGGACATCTAGTGCAGATCAAAGGATTTCCTTAAGGACGTCATGAGGGGCTAATTTTATTTCCTGGTATCAAAGCAAATTGACAAGATAATTGCACCCCAGATCTCTGCAGTTTAACAATGTCCTGTCCTTTGACCTTATCCCTGGGGGGTTTGAAGTGTCAGCTTCAGCAGCCAGCACATCCCTCTGCCATGGTCCATCATACATTAATTTCTTATATTTGCAACAAAGAATTATACAGGGATCAGAACCAGCTGTCCAGGTGTGACACAGACAAACTCCTACCAACATACAGTTACTTTTCTATCTAATGTATTACCTCTAAGTGCTTATCAGAGAGTTGTGTTTCTCTCTCCCAAGATGTAATATAACAAACAGCTCAGACACAGTATAGTTTAAACTGTATCTCCCCACACCCCTTCTATGAGTCATCTAGCTCCTCCTTTTAGAATACAAAAAAATACAAACATGATGTCCTATCAGAAGGTATTTTAAATAAGGTGACATTAGCAAAAACTCATTTCACAAATTATAAGTCTGTGATTTCCCAGTTCCTTCTCCCCAAGCATTTCAAAGGTGTTTTATAGTTTTTTAACACCAGTTGATATTAAATGTTCTTCTTCTTAAGACATCATGAAAGTTTATGATCTCCATTCTCTGGCAGACTCATAAAGTCCCATTTCATTTCCACTTCAAGAAGCAACAGGTCATAAAAAAAAGGCCATGAAATGCAACTTCTCAAGCACGTTAGTTACATTACAGAGATCTCCTGGTTTAATGTATATCCTGTCATTTTCAGTGAAACCTGGGGGGGGGGGCACCCATGGAAGCACTGTGACAATCACACAGTATATTTTTATATTACAAATGTCATCCAGCGATCATAACCAGCTGGCCAAGCATCACACATTCTACAGCAAAATGTATTCAATACAGATTTAAAAAACAAATATGTGTGCATAGATTCTGTTTTGCAACAGTGGCCTTGAACATGATGAAAGTAGCCCTGATCTAAAACAAGTGCTCCTGGGTCATCATGTATAAGTGGCTCTGGTGGAATTTGAAGCAGATGATTCATTTATCTTAAGCCAGGTAACAACTTTGTAAACGTAAGGATGCAGAATACTGTTTTCGGTTGTGCCATCAATCTGATGTACCACATTTCACAGTCATGTTTTCTATGACACATTTCAGATCACTACATGTTGTTACTTCAGATATGAGATTTGGACTTGCTACTGTTATTGCTGAAGATGCTGTTAGTTAAAACAGTGATGAAGTTATTTTTCTAGTATGACAGGTTTGTAAAAGGGGTAAGTGTGGTCATGTCAGAAATGGAAACTATAGACTGGATTACATTCTAATATACAGCACAGAGCAAGATGAATTATACTAAAATGTTTAGTGACTGCAGTGCACAATCAGAGATTATGTCTTCATCTCATTTAGACTGCTGGAAGCCGTGCAAAGATAACAGAAAAACAAGCATTTGTTAATGCTGCAGGTTTCCTTGCATGGTGTATGTGGGATGGCATTCGGCAGTGCTCATTCCTCTGAGCTTCCTCAAGCTCACCAGAACCATATCGACTCTGGCTAGAGTTTGTTTGTAATAATGCGGGAGAGAACTCAGAGCAGTGGGTGTAGCTTAAGGAGGGTATTTGCAAATTCTGGGTGGGTTTTGCATACATTAAACCCTGACTCTTCATTCATTCCCAAAGGAAAGGGTGCAATGGGACACATTTAAAAGTGCAGACTTTGTATAATAATTGCTTTGGAATGTATGTGTTAGTTGTTGTACAGACTAACTGTAAAGCCTGAATTAAGTCTCATATATGTAACCTGCTTGTTCACAGGGGTTACTAGAATCCCATTAGAATCAATGGCAGGCAGGCACTTGTGAAATGCCAGTTAAATGGAATTCACACTGTCATTCTCTGGTTTCAGTCTCAGCTGAGCTGGAGGAAGTAATCATATAATTGTCGCAGCAGCATAAGCCACATTGGAATGCTAGCTAGGGAGATAGCTTTAGAATGTTGAGTTAGAGTTCAGTAGTCTATAGAGTCGAGTTCCAGGAGGAGGCTGCAGCCTAGGCAGCTCCTCAGATTTAGCTCTGACGGAGAGCTACCACTGTGGTTGGGTAGTTTGTTCTCACCCTAGAAGAAGAATATGGAAGACAGAGAGTGAAGTGGTGGAAACCATTCCAAGAGGGTTTTCCAGTGCCTCATCCCCAGATGGATTGGGGGGATTCCAGGATTCAGGGACAATCCCCTGGTCCAGGCTGAACTGTGTTAAAGCTGCCTGAGTTTCATCTGCTCTGTGAGTACCCAATACTTTTGTGTGGAAAAGCCCTGGGGCACCTGCATTCCTGAGGTGAGTTTTCTCTGATAAAGGGACTCTGTCACCTAGACTGTTTTCTGTTTAAAAGTGTTTGCTAAAGTTGGAGTCTAGTAAGAGACACTGCCAGTTACAGAACTTTTAACTTTCTGATACCTCAGAGGTGTGTAATGTAGTACGTTAAATGTGAAAAATATTTCAAGATAACACGTTTTCTGTGAGGGTGTTATTAACCTGATGAATGGCCAAGTATAAATTTGGAAGCAAAAGGTGGGAGATCCCCCATGTGGAGTAACCATGTTTGCCTCTTTGTGTTCAGTTTGGGCACCTGTGTTTTCTTTCAGTGCATTTGGCCAGTGCCTGAAGAAAATAGTTTACCCAGACGTGGGTTTGGATTTTCTGTGAGCCTGTCTATGCTCTTTGGTGGTTGAGGGTGCCACCAGTAATTCCTCATGAAATATGGGAAAGTGTCCTAGTACTGGCTGAGGGTGCCTAGTCAAGGGAAGTGTACCAGTTCTGGCCATGTGTGCCAATCTCCATTTCAGAATCAGAGAGTGTTCGCTGTTCCATTCAGAGCCTGAGGGTTCACTGTGTGTGTGTGCTCTGTACCTCAGTAATCTGCATTACCTGTGGGAGTAGCCCTGTGGGGGTCCGTCTTCTCTTTGTGATTATTCTCTGTGTATGTGAATAAAAGCCACACTCTAGAATCCAAGCCTGGTTTGGATAGTACTGTTATTGCTTCCACTGTTTCTGGATTTACTTGGGTGCCCTTTACCTGAAGTACAGACTTAGCATAATTGTGAGAAAACATTTTCTCCCAGAGACCCAGGTTGATGGCCATGGTAAATGTTCCCCCCAGGTGTGAGCCAGGTAGTTGCCACACACAGTTTTCCTGTCTGCGGATGGCAGGCCCTAAAGTTGAAGTATTGGTAAACTGAACTGTAGTGACAACCCCCATCCCTCTTGTTGGCACCATGTGTGAGAGGAGCAGCCCTGCTAGTGTAACAAGAGGTGCTGGTGGGGGTGGGTTACAAAATGGAGGCACCACTGTGGATTTGTTTGAATTTGGAAGAAAACAAGAGATGTTTGCTCAGGTTGCGGCTAGCGTTTTGTCTGTCTGGCAGTTGGTAGCCCAAAACTGGAAGCTTTGCGTATAAGGAGTTTGCCCAGAGTAGTTCCATCCATATGTGCCGCTGTGTGCCTGCTGTTCATGTGCAGCTGTGATTGTGCCAATGTTTACCAAGGAGCTGTAAAGCCAGATTGCGTGTGCCCCTTATCCTGCATCAAAAGTAGAACATTTGCCAGCTGTAATTTTCAAGTTGTGACAGGAAAAATTATTGTGAACTGTGGGAAACAAAGAGACATTTGTGCCCTGAAAGTTTCAAATGCTTGCTGTGTGAACTGGGGGAGTCACTAAAGAAATAACCATGAAAAATGATTCAAAATGTTACTCCCGCTGTAGAGTTACAGTTGAAAAGAAAAAAAAGATGTTTTGCAGTTTAAATTTTGCCGGGTCGACGATCGCCGTGGAAGAGAAGAGCACGAAAAGAGGGAGAAGCTGATTTGCATGGCATCGAGTGATTGGTGAGACTGCAATCAGTTCCACTCCAAGCCAGCTTCAGAGTGCTGCCCAGTGTTCAAGAGGGAGAATGCTAGTGGTGTGAGAGCTGGTTAGCCAGGAGGATGGTTGCGGTGACTGCAAACATTCTAAAAGTTAAAACAACAGACTTTTGTGTGCTAAATCAAGCTCAACCCGTATTCCGATTGACTGGGGAGAAAGCGTGGTGTTCGTAGGGACAATCTGTGGGATCGCCAGCCTGTTTCAACCCAGAGGTCTTCCAGGATTGGCTGTAGGCCGAGATTTTCCATTGAAAAGCCAGCTACTGATTCAGTGAGTACCATTCAGCAAAACTAAGCTCAACATGTGTGTAATTTTTCAAAAGCAAGTCAGATCTGTGTGTAAACAGTGCGATTGTTTTTGCAAAGAAGGACTGTGTAAAGTAATCAAAAACCCAAGCAAGAATTCTGAGCATTAGACTGTGAGCATGTGTTATGGATTCAACAACAGTGTAATTTTCTGAGCAATCAGAGAGACTGAGAGTTGTATGAGAGGCTGCAACAAACAGGCAATCCTGTTCAAGAAATACTGTGGCTTTAGTGATTGTAAGCAAGTAAAACTGATTGAAAGCTAATGGTAACGTCCTAGAAAATTATATAGATGTGCTGAGGAAGAAAAGCAGTGCAGTTAGTACAGTTTGCATAAAATTTATCAGTATGCAGTAAGTCGGATGTGCAGTGGCTAGAGTCAGATACAGATTGTTGATGCATCAGGAGTGCTGCTGCTGCCATTACAGGGTGGGGCAGTAATGTAAACACAGCAGCAGGGAGCCATTTTGTGAGACTGTTCCAAGTAGAGTGAACTCAGTGATAACAGTAAGCTTTTGTGTGTTTTTCTACAGTCATGGCTTCGGGACATCCCGTTACCCAGATCATGCCCGGGCTATGATAGTTGAAGAGGTTACAAAGCTGAAAGAAATAGAGAAATGTTTTTACAGTGGACGTTTGCCTCCTTATGTTGCGATTCCCAGATACCCTGTGAGAGTATGCATAATGTGCCTCAAGCCTGGAAGGGACATTTTCATGATTCCTCACTTTTCAGGGTGCTTAGAGAAGCAAGGTCTAACTAGTTCACCTAAGATTCATTTGGCTTCCATGTGGACAAAGCTTCAAGATCCTGCAAGTAGCAGTACACAGCACCAGGTTGAACCCATTGGGTGAGGCCCAGCTGAGTGTGGCACAAAGAAAGAGGGTGTAGATGTACTGGCAGAGCAGAGTTTTTGTGATGTCTCCACGCCTGTGTCACAGATGGACAGTGCGGATGGAGAATCAGTGCATCCATGGAGAGAGGTTCCTACTCCTAGCCTCATTGGAGAAGATGAGGTTTGAGAAACCCTAGATTGGGAGGTGTCTACCTCCACACCCAGTGAAGAGTAGACTGTCTTGGGAGTGAGTATGACTGCTCACTCCTGGGCCCAGGTCCTAAGTGAGGAAGAGGAGGAGGAGGGGGCTCTGTATCTTTACAATGAAGGTTCTAGTCCACAGCCTCGGGCTCTTGCCTCAGAGGAACAGGAAGAAGAAGTTCTTGACTCCAGAGCCCCACCCCCAGAAGGAGGGATCAGGGACCAGTTCTACATAGCTTTGAGTATGCAGCACTGGCAGAACCAGTACTGGCCACCCCCAAGCCAGGCCGGGGGTCGCAGACTGATGAAGAGTAGTAAGGAGGAAAGACTGGTTTGTAGGAAGGCAGATGAGATCTATGGAATGTCCTTTCCTACCTTTCCTCAGAAAGTCTGGGAGGAGATTGAGAAAAACAGGAGAGCCTGGCTAGTGGAAGAGGCAACCAAAGACCTGCATCCAGGTGCAACTCGATATGTCAGAGACAAAGTGATACAAGACAAACTCAAGTTTTGGATGTTGGGTAGGACACTGTTCATAGACACTGTAACTTATGTGGACAAAAAGGGAAATGAAACCTTACATAATGTGAATTATGAGCGCCCAGATGGGGTAATAATTCTTGCACCTGACCCAATGTGGTACTACTGTCAATGTAACCAACATCCTGTGAATGTGCCCATGCCTACCAAGTGGAAAGCAGAGTAGTGGTAGCCAGTGCTGCCATCCAGTCATTGCCGTACCCATGTTGTTCCACCGGTCTGGTGTTCCAGGATCCAAAGGTGTGTCCAGATTCATCAGCCTTGCAGTGTGCCTTTCCAGTTCCATCACCTGGCCTTCCAGATGACATTGGTCCAAGATGACATCAAGCCAGCTGTTTTCCTGATTCATCACCTGGGATTTCAGATGACATCAGTCCAGCTGTTTCTTTCCTGTTCCAAAGTTGCATCTCCTAGATGATGTCCGCCAGAGATGACATCACCCCAGCAGTTTCCAGATGTCCATCCTGTTATTTACAGAAGATTTCCACCCAGCTGTATCTGAAAAATGCTGCCAAGGAGAGTCTTCGGCTGGAGATACAGGTGCTGTTCCATTTTTCATTCTTCAAGGGACTGGTAATTCCAGACTTTTCTTACCTTGTTGACATTGCAGTAGACATCCTACACCTGGCAGACTACAGACTATTGAACTGTCCACAAAGACTCTTCCCATTGGGACTACAGTACATCAAGAACTGTGCTTCACTGGGCTCCAGCCCAGGAGAGACTCTTTCATGGACTTTGCCTTTGGCACTGTTTGTCACTAGTTGGGACATTTTAGGGCATTCCATCTCTAAAAGGTGTATTGTACATAATGTTGACATTTTCTGCTATTTTGTACTTTTCTACTTTTTTTCTAAAAAATATTTTTGGGATTCTCCAGTGTTTTGATGGTAAGGGTTACTGTTGCTGTACTGTGTGTTTGCAGATTTGGGGTATGTTTTGTCTTTTCTCTTTCAAATGGATCCTGATGAAGAAAGAAAAGACAAGAAGAGGATTGGAGGGACTCATTGGAGTTCCTCTGTGCTTTAAAGTGTTTTTTAAAGTTGTGTAGTTGTTAACATGGGTTAACCTTTTTGTTCCACAGGTGTAGTTGTGGGGGAGTAGGGAGTGAAATGCTTGTGTACAGTGTTAGCTCTGGGTTTGGTTTGTAGGTGTTCAGGGATGGGGGGAGGTTCCGCTGTTTTGGGTGGGTTTGTTTTGGTTAGATAGGTTTTCTCTAGAGGCCTAGGGGGACACACAGGCTGTAGTCCTGGCCTGTATCAACTTTCCATCTTTTAGGAATCTCCTAACAGTCATTAACCCTTGACTTACAGAACATTCCCTGTTTTCTAAAAAACAAAACAAAAAACAAAAAAAAAATAGAAGAGTGAACAAATATATACTAACCTGAGGTTATTGTGAAGTCCTCTATGTATCGTTTAATAACACACACTGTCTCCTCTACTTGTAGTCTATTATATTCATGCACTGTGAATAGATTATACTGATAGCATGCAGTATCTCTTTCCATTTGTAACAGTATTTGTTCTGACTAGTTTTTTAGACTCTTACTAACTATAGCATCAGTTCTTCCCTAACAAATAACACCTGTTGTATGTGTACCATACAGTATGGAGTGAATGGACTTTGTACATTCTTCTACATTGTAAATCAGTATGTAGTTAGAAGTAATATGTGTGGCATTTAGAAACTGTTTAATCTCATTTAATAAAGTGCAGAGATGTTTTATGTCAGTTTAAGTGATGAATTAACTCCAAAGCCTAAATATATATATATATATATATATATATATATATATATATATATATATAGGGGATATCGATGGTGGACCATGGAATAAAGTAGTTATTTTCACAAGTCCCGGTGACCTCGGGTAACCTCACAGTGGCGTGGCGTGGCGGAGCACGGTATTTCCCGGTCACCGGGCTCTTTTAATTCCCCATCGCATCATTTATGCAATGGGTTTTGTGGTGATGTTTATGATGTTTATCATTAAACTTGTGTGGTATATAATTTTTTGATGGAGACTATTTGGTTTTATGGTGGAAGGTTTTTTTTATTGCTGTGTGAATGGGTGTGTGGTTGTAGGATTTGATTGGTTGTGGTGGCTGGAGAGTGCTTGGTGTGATGTGATTGGCTGGCGTAGCATTGGGAAAGTAGTTTTGATTGGCTGGAGGGGCGTGTCTTACAGTGGGAGGGTTGGAGTGATTGATGTGTATGTGAATTGCTGTGATTGGGTGTGCGTGTGGTGAGCGTGCTTTGTGATTGGTTGGTGGGAGTGGCTGAGATTTGTGGCGCAGTTTCGGGAGAAAGGAGTTCGAGGAGGATGTGCTGTTGGATTGCTCGAGGTGGCGGCCTTTTGGAGAGCGGGACTTCGTGTTTGGTGTTGCCGGAGAGCGTTGCGTTGTTGTGGGCGTCGATGTACTACAGCGTCGGTGGATGTATGGAAGAGTTTGAGGAGGACACTGTGGATTTTAGTGTGGCGTGCTGTTTTCTCATCGATCGACCGTGGAGGAAGATTTCGTGAAGATCTGAAGAATTTGGAGTGGTATTCTGTTTGGGTGTTTTATTTTGTTCGAGATTGATGTATTGGGGCTTTTTATTATTTTTTTTTTGGTATGTCGGAGTTTGGCTTGGTGGATTGGAAGGAACAAGACTGAGAAGGTAAGTTTTTGCAAAATTTATTGAACAGAAAAGAAACAGTAGCATTTATTTTGTTGTACAGAGCAGAATTTTCATAGTTTAGAACACTGTATGGGTTTCTATGATTTTTGCAAGTTGCAGTAAAGAGTTCATTTTCAAAAAGAAGAGTTTTTAGAAGATTTGGGTATGGGGTTGAGGTGGGGTAAGGGTAGTGGGGTGAGGTTAAGTTTATTTTTGTGTTGTAGTCCATAGGGTTTGATAGAGTATTTTACTGTGTAGAATTTGTATTTATTTTCCTTTTCGGTTAATTCAGATTGTCTTTCCGCTAGTAGTTGGTTTGTATTCCAAAGATGGTGAATATCCAGGATGTGTTTTGAAGAAAGGAAAGTCCAGTTTTTGTTAGAAATTTGTTCTAGTTTGCGAGCCTTCATTTGACTTTTTTTGCTTGTAGGTTCAGCTTATTAAGAGTTTTTTTTCTTATTGTCACAGTATTTCAGGAACGAATGTTTAGGTCTGCACAGATCTTCTTTCTGGCTTGAGAGTATTTTTTGTAGGAAGGTGAATTATTGTTGATGTCTTTTTCTTTGCTGTATTCAGATGTTGTCTTCATTTCTACAGGTTTTTGATATTTTTTCATCGAGAATATATGGTCGTTTGCAACTTTATTCAGAGTCGCTGTCACTATCTAAAACCATCGGTCTTTTCTTGGCGTAGGTGTCATACTTGTTACCTGCATGGGGTGGGGAGAGAAAAAAAAAGAGCATTATGTGTTTGGTTTGTAATGTGGAGCGGTGTTTGGAAGGGTGGAAGTGGTGGTGATGGGTGGTATTGGGTGGGAGGAGGTTTTATGTAGTAGTTTGTGAATTTGTTGGTAGTGTAATTATGCTTACCTTGAATTATATTGAAGGTGACTTGCTTTGCATGTATGGTGGGTTTGCTGATGCAGGTTCCAAGTAGGTCTTTGTAGTTGGTAGGAATAGTGGTGAGTTGTTGTTGTTGACAGGAAGGTTTGGATTGTGGAGTCTGATGCCACTTAGTAAAGTGCTTATTTCTTGTTGTTTGGAGTCATTGAGCTTTGAATATTCGTTGAGGCTTTGGAGCTGTTTGTGGCCTGAAATTTGTATGATTTGGTTGGTGGTATTCCACTGTCCACTAATTTTTGTACCAGATGCTTTCGTACAGAATGGTTAGTTAGCGTTTATCAGTTTGTATGCCTGCATTTGTAACCATATGTTTTGATAATAGTGGAGAGCTTATTAATACCCACAGGCTGATTTTAAACCATTTGTGTACTTTTGAGGTTTTTATGTTGTTGTTGATAGCTAAGAAAAGCGGTGCTTCAGGTTAGTTACTTTGGCTGGGTCTGTGGGTACTGTAGAGTTTGTAATTGGTGACTGGGCATCTAGTAGGATTTTGTTGTACTTCGTATGCTCGTGGCTTTAGTTTTCTGCATTCTTTTGGGTTGGAGCCTTGTCTAGTTTTTGTTTGGCGTTCACTGGTATACTGGAGGTAGCACAGTCCGTTTTCATCTTTTTGCATGATGATGTCTCCCCATTTGACTGCTCTCATTTCCGTTATGCCTCTGACACCAAAGTATAGGCTAACTATTAACCACATGGTGTTAAGCAAGGCATCAGGGCTGTGTGGGCCTAGTTGTTGAGTCTCGTATAGTTTGTTGATAAGGGAATCTGTGAGCTCATCTGCTGCTTTTGGTCTGTTACCCTTGCCATAACTTTTGAGGCGTTTTTGTTTGCACTGCAGAATTTCTCTGGTTGTGAGGAAAGCAGTTGATGTTGATAGAGATTCTGGATAGCGTTTTGTTTTAAATATCTTTCAACACTCTGGAATGTGGCACGTAGTGTTAAGGGCTCGTAGGGAGTTCCGTCTTTTCTGGTGGAGTGCATGAAAAAGGTAGCAAGTAATTTATCCAGGTTTACTGGTGTAATGGTTTCAAGCGGAGTTTCTATATTGTGCTTTTCTTTGAGGTATTTTTGAGCGGTCAAGACATCACTGTGAGTCTTTTTCATCGTGTTGGTGTTTTCTGCTTGGATATATTTTTGTATGGCATCTTCGTCTATGTTCACTGCGGTGCTAGTGCTGGGTTTAGTTCTTCTGGTATGTCTGCATTTTGTGAGTTATTTTGTTGCTGGGGTTCCAGTAGAGGTTCAGTGTCTTCTTCAAATTGTGTTAGTATTTGGGTTAGTTCCATTTGAAAGTTTACAGCAGTTTCCTGTGTTGCCATTTTGTATGCAGTAACAGTCGTTTTTCTGTAATACTGCGGTCGGAAAAGGTATCGGAAATCCAGAGTCACGGAAGTTGTTGGTGCTATTTATAGTTTTTATGGAAACAGCGTCTTTTCTGTATCGAAAATGGTTGTGCTGTTTACGATAGTAATATAGTATGGTGAAGTGTTGTTTGCCTGCAGTTTTCTTGTTGAGTGCACGAGGGGTTCTGCAGGTGGATGATTTACTGGTTGTGCCAGTGTTGATTGCGTTTATGTGTGCCAGCTGTGTGGGTGGCAGAATGTAGGTCCGGCACAGTGTTTGTGATTGACAGTTTTCATTTATTCTACATATGTGGGATAAATCTAGGTTGGTTAGATTTATTCCACATATGTAGAAATAAATGGATTTATTCAATGGCTTTTGGTCTCACACCCATTGTATAAATATATATATATATATATATATATATATCTATACAGGCTGCTTGCTTTATGTTCGATCTTCCCATGACTCCCATCAGTCTGACTTACAGGAAGACATGATCTCTGACTGTACACTGCAATTACTAAACATTTCAATAAAATTCATCTTGCTCTGTGCTGTGTATTACAATGTAGTCCAATCTATATTGTTAATTTCTGACATGATCACCCTTACCCCTTGTACAGCTTGTAATAATGGGAAAATAATTCAATCACTCTTTCAACGTAATAGCATCTGCATATGGCAATAAAAGTAGCACTTCTAAATCTCTGATCTGGAGTAACAAACTGCAGTGATCTGAAATGTGTCATAGAAAACATGACAGTAAAATGTGGTACAGTAGATTTATGGCACAATGGAAAACAGTATTCTGCAGTCTTATGTTTACAAAGTTGTTACTCAGCTTGAGATAAATGAATGCTTGGTTCAGACCCCACCACAACCACTTATACATGATGACTGGGGAGCACTTGTATTAGATCAGGGTTACATTCATCATGTTTATGGCTACTGTTGTAACATGGGATTTAAACACACACACATATATATGTATATATATATATATATATATATATATATGTATTTTTAATTTGTTTAAATATGTTTTGCTGTAGAATGTGTGTCCATTTACCTGTTGCAACAAGGTTAAACTGATTCCATGCTAAGGAGGCACATTCTTTAATTGGACACTGTCTGTTCTGCTTCACTTTGGGATACATTTTAACTGGAATTTCAGGCACAAAAATAGGGTTTAAGTAGCATTTAAATTCTGCTCTGTTATTCTGTCTTTGTACATTTAATGTCAATTTACATGATGTACCTCCTTGGAACCAGTTTAACTTTGCTGCAACAGGGAAATGGATGTATATTCTATAGCAAAATGTATTCAGTGCAGATTTAAAAAACAAATATGTGTGCATGGATTCTGTTTTGTAACAGTAGCCATGAACATGATGAAAGTAGCCCTGATCTAACACAAGTGCTCCTGGGTTATCGTGTATAAGTGGCTCTGGTGGTATTTGAAGCAGGTGATTCATTTATCTCAAGTGAGGTAACAATTTTGTAAACATAAGGATGCAGAATACTGTTTTCTGTTGTGCCATAAATCTGATGTACCACGTTTTACAGTCATGTTTTCTATGACACATTTCAGACCACTACATTTTGTTACTTCAGATATGAGATTTGGACTTGCTACTGTTATTGCTGAAGATATTATTAGATAGAACAGTGATTAAGTTATTTTTCTAGTATGACAGGTTTGTAAAAGGGGTAAGTGTGGTCATGTCAGAAATGAAAACTATATATTGGAATACATTCTAATATACAGCACAGAGCAAGATGAATTATATTAAAATGTTTAGTGACTGCAGTGTACAATTAGAGATTATGTCTTCATCTCATTTAGACTCTTGGAAGCCATGCAAAGATAACAGAAATACAATCATTGGTTAATGCTGCAGGTTTCTTTGCATGGTGTATGTGGGATGGCATTCAGCAGCGCTCGTAGTGCTCATTCCCATGAGCTTCCTCAAGATCACCACAACCATATTGGCTCTGGCTAGAGTTTGTTTGTAATACTGCAGCAGAGAACTCAGAGCAGTAGATGTAGCTTAAGGAGGGTATTTGCAAATTCTGGGTGGCGTTTGCATACATTAAACCCTGAATCTTCATTCATTCCCAAAGGAAAGAGTACAATGGAATACATTTAGAAGTTGACTTTGTATAACAATTTCTTTAGAATGTATGTGTTATTTGTTGTATGGACTAACTGTAAAGCCTGAATTAAGTCTCATGTATGTAACCCCTTTTTCCCAGGGGTTACTAGAATCCCATTAGAATCAGTGGCAGGCAGGGGCAGGCAGCTTGTGAAATACCAGTTAAATGGATTTCACACTGTCATTCTCTGGTTTCAGTCTCAGCTGAGCTGGAGGATGATATAATCATAGAATTGTCACAGCAGCATAAGCCACATTAGAATGCTAGCTAGGGACATAGCTTTAGAATGTTGAGTTAGAGTTCAGTAGTCTGTAGAGTGGAGTTCCAGGAGAAGGCGGCAGCCTAGGCAGCTCCTCAGATTTAGCTCTGACAGAGAGCTACCACTGTGGTTGGATAGTTTGTTCTCAACCTAGAAGAAAAACATAAAAGACAGAGAGTGGGGGATCACATGATGAGCTGATCGAGGAAGGACATCCTGAGTGCAGCTCCCAGGCCCTGACGAATCTATCAAATAATTAACTTATTTTTGACTCCACTGTGGTGGTGGAAATAACGCGGCCAAGCTTCTAAAGATAGCTGCACTCCTTGAGAAACCCTTCTGTGCAGATTGCGGGACTTTATACTGAATACTGCGGTGACCAATAGGGCCGAAGGCGACACCCGCGATGGCGTATGGAAGTCCTGAGATCTTGGATGTGCGAGTGCCGGTGACAAAGTGTCCGAAACCCCCCTCGCCAGTGCCGGAAGATCAAGAGACATGATCGAATACGGAAGGGGGAGGTCAGGCATCCCCCGATGACATATCTGAAATTAAAGCCTTACTTCAGGGGCTAGTGGCTGATTTCTGGACAGTCAAACTGATGTTAAATGCTTTGGCACAGAGAATAGGGGATGTAGCGGTGCGAATGGCTTCTCAGGAACGGAAAACTCTAATGCATGAGCAGGAGCTAGTGGCTTTATGAAAGCAAGTCAGAAAGCCTGAGGATCAAGTCGAGGACCAGGAATCTCTTAGCCAGAGGAATGATTTGATCCTGGCGGGCCTTCCGAAGTGATCAGAAGGATCTGATTGCATAGCTTTTACCCAGGATCTACTACTGAAGCTGCTGGGCCCAACGTCATATGGGGACTCATATAATATCGAGAGAGCCCACCGCTCACTCAGAGAAATACCTCCACCGGGGTTTGGACACGGGTCATTATTATGCGGTTCTTAAATTATAAGGAGAAAGCCCATGTTTTAAGTAAAGCCAGAGCACTCAAAAACCTGCAATGGAACGGAGCATCCTTGTGGGTATTCTAAGATCAATCACCTGCAATTCGTGAGAAGCAGAAGGAGTATGTGGATATAAAGAAAAAGCTTTACTTGGCTGGAGTGAAGTTTAGAATCTAGCACCCTGCTACTTTGGTGGTGAAATTGCAATCCAGAGATCGGAGATACTTAACTGCGAAGGATGTGGCTGAGGGACTGCGAGTTGAGCTCCCAGATTTGTTTAGGCCTGTGACCTAACTGTGAGTAGTGGGAGAAGACCTCTGGCAGTTCTGAGACTTGCTAATCATGCGGACACATTTATTTGAAGCAAAATAGTAAGGCAGAAATGCCCTAAAGTTTACTAAAGGAGCATTTTCTGTGTTAGATTTAATGGGACTGCTGCTTCATTTTTATTTTCATTTTTTGGTTAGAGATATGCAGAGGGACTGATTAATCTTATCAACGACATAAAAGTCATTAAAGGCGGTCAAATACGAATTGTTATGTGTTCTAGTCTTAAGCGTGGGCTTAAGGATCTGTGCAGTGATTTAACCCTGGACTTAAAGGGACTGGATCTAATATGGGGCCTCAGAAGACAGGAAATTGATGTCTTACAATGTGTAATTATATTTGTTTTTGGTTATGTGGGGCCACTTCATATTCATTATTACTATCGTTACTACTCTCTGCATAGCTTGATATATTATATTTGGGGTTAGGAGAGAACACTAATGGGGCACAATGGGGGGCGAGTGGTAACATAGGGGAGTCAGGAAACCTCAGGTGCTTCTATAAAGATCCGGGGTACCTGGGGGCACTCTCAGGGGATGGCTCATTTTCGTATCCACTTATGGCAGGAGGGTGATCTAAGGATCGGGGATTATGCTGGGGGGAGGGATCAGTGGGATTGGGGAAGAGAGAGAGAGAGTCCATAGTTAGGGCTGAAATATTTTCACGGTAAAAACTTGTGTTTTTCACGGTGCCTGCACGGTAAAAAAATGCTATTTTCACGGCTCATGCATGGCACAACATAGTGTGGCCCTGTTTTATTCTGTTGTCTGCCCTATTGCTTTTTTGTGCATTTCTGTTCCCTTGCTAGCGTTTGTTGTCTCTTTTATTAAAAAGTATGCAGTGATGTAACCTCAACGTAGGAGATGTTCGTAATGGAGACAACATCGTCGGTGGCGTGTCTGTGAAGGATCGTAGATCTGGCAATCTGGCAGGCTCGGTCAAAGGTCAGAGAGATGCTGCTTGAGCATTTAAGTAGTGAGATAGTGGTAGGAGTGCACAGCCATCCCTCGCAGTTCGGGTAGTTCTTTATTTTTTAGGCAGCTGCAGCTGGAGCTGGCGGTTCCCGGGTGTTCGGTCAGAAGAATGGAAGGAGTCGGAGCCACTGTCCCCTTGTACAGACTAGTCACTTAAAGCTAGCGGTTACTGGGATTCGGTCAGTGAGAGATGCCACTTAGTTTTCTGCCCCTGCATGTCAGCTTTTCAGGGCAGAAGGCAGAATGAGCAAAATGTATGTTTTTCTAAGTAATTGTGAGCTTTTTTGAACATATGACACAAATTCACGGCAAAATGAAGAAATTAGTCAATTTCACGGTACTGCTTATAAATCGCTGAGATCGTGAAATCCGTGCATGGCATGAATTTCTTACAGCCTTATCCATAGTATATATAAGTATAGGGGCAGAATTTGTTGGAGTGAGAGGAAGGGGTATGGAAAGATAATATGATAAGTGTCAAAATTATTTCTTGGAATGTTAAAGGCCTCAGAGGGAGAAAGAAAAGAATGGTGATTTTAAAACATATTCATCAGCTGGGGGCTAAAATAGCAGTATTGCAGGAAACCCACCTATTAAAAGATGAGCTAGGTCTTTTAAAGAGGCTGTGGGTAGGTCAAGTTTTAGGAGAGGGAAAAGCGAAAGCCTCAGTGGGGGTAGCAATTTTGATTGGGAGAGCCTGCCCGTTCACAGTATCGCAAGTTAAGGCTAGAGAAGACACTAGAGGGATATATGTTACTGGTACTATCATGGGCAAACTATTATCGATTGCCTCTATATATGGTCCTACTCCATCTAACCCTTATTTTTTTGCCTCGTTGGAGGTGGACATAGCTTATTTTTCATCTCATCCTTTAATTATAGCAGAAGACTGGATCCTGTGTCTTAATAATTTGATGGACAGGAAACCTTCATCTAAAAAGCCACCTTCTACAGCCCAGGTAGCAATGGCTAGATTCCTTGAGGTAACAGCATTGGTTGACCCACTCCAGGTTTATCATAAAGGGGAACGCAGTATGACCTTTTACTCAGGGGTGCACAAAACTCATTCACAAATTGATTTTTTTTGGTTAATAAGGAGGCACTACAGGGAACTAGGGAGCTGATCACCCATACCCGAATTTTATCTGACCATTCCCCAGTCCAGTTGACTTGGGTGATGGAATCTATTCCAGTGAAGCCCTATAGATGGAGGTTAGACGACTCCTTATTAGTAGATGATAGTATGTTATCCCGGTTAGAGGAAGCATTGCTGGAAATTATCCAGACTCAAAACCCAACACTTCAGGATAGGAGATTAGCATGGCCCACTTGTAAAGTTTTATATGCTGTTATCGCTCAGGGGTATACAGCCAGAAGAAATAGTATGAGAAAAGCGAGGGAAGAGTTTATATTGGGTGCTATCAACTCACTGGCTCCCCTGGAGGGCTCTCCTGACGGGGTGGATACTGAGCTTAAGGAATTAAGAGACGAAATGGCAAGCATCCTTTATGGTAAGATAGATTTTTGGCTTGAAAAGATTCAAGCTAGATATCTAATACAGGGGGATGTACCTAGTCGGCTTCTGGCAAATAGAATTAAAGAATGGGAGACTGCTCGTACGATTCTATTGATAAATTTCCAAGGGGAAATAATAACTGAGCCTCAGAGAATGGCTGATGCCTTTGTGGCCTATTTTGCAGAGATTTATCAAGGGGGTGTGCCCGCTAATGAGGCAGATGGTTTTTTTTTTTGAAAATATACCGTTACCTAGATTAGATCAAGAGCAAGACCAAGGATTGGCGGCCCCTATACTAGAGTCTGAAATAATAGAGGTGATTAATTCGTTGCCAAATGGCAAAACATCGGGACCAAATGGTCTATCAGCAAAATTTTATAAATCCCACTCTCCAACTATATTGCCTCTATTGAAAGATATATTTTCAGATATTATGCAGGAAGGGGTCCCCTCACCCACCATTATATCAGGCCTACATTACACTCATCCCAAAACCGGATTAGCCAAAAGAACTCCCTGGAAGCTATAGACCAATTGCTTTGATGAACCAGGATCTTAAATTGCTGATGAAGATATTGGCCAATAGAATTTTAAAAACTGCCCCTTTGATAATCAGTCAAGAGCAAGTTGGGTTCATGCCAGGTAAAGGGGCACACGATGCCCTTCAGAAGCTCCATCACATACTTAACAAAGCCTCTAACTCTAGGTTACCCATGGCGCTAATCTCGTTAGATGCCGAAAAGGCCTTCGACAGGGTCTCCCATACTTTTCTATTTGCGGCCATGAGGAGGATGGGTTTCCTGGAGGGCCTTCTTAGAGGCATTAAAAATCTTTATACTGCTCCTATGGCTAGGGTTCTTTGCAATGTCTATTTATTGAAGGAGTTTTGCCTTGATAACGGGACCAGACAAGGATGCCCCCTATCGCCAGTTTTGTTCAACATATATCTGGAGCCCCTATTAAGAGCGATCCAGATGGATTCGGCAGTACAGGGGATTGTTGTCGGGGGGAGGGAAATGAAATTTTCTGTTTTCACAGACTGCATACTGTTACACCTGCAGGAACCAGCAAAGAGCTTTAATAGGGCACTTGAAATAGTAAAGAGATTTTCTATGGTCTCGAACTATAAGTTAAATTTGAGTAAGACACAGGTTCTCCCTCTCACCCTATATACCTATAAAGCGGATTTTGAACCTTTACAATTGAATTGGTCCCCAAAAAGGATTAAATATCTTAGCATTTGGATCACTGCTAAGGTGGAGGAAGCAGTGGAAGCAAACATAAGCAAGGTGCTATCAGTAGCCAGAACAGATATGACTAGATGGAATAAACTCCCCTTGAACTTGACTGCTAGACTTGGTTTGATTAAAATGAACCTATTGCCTAGACTCCTGTATCCAATACATTTGTCCCCGTATAATGTTCCAAAGTGCTGGTTTATTAAAGTGCAAAAATTAATTTCTGACTTGCTATGGAATTCTAAACCCCCTAGGAGAAAATATAATATTCTATGGCTTCTTTATAGTATGGGGGGTCTTAAAATTCCAGACCTCCATTTATATTATGTGGCTGGACAACTAGGTATAATGGGTTGGTGGTATAGAATGTCGGAGGAAGGGGGATATATACCAACTTGGCTACACGTTGAGAGACAAATTCTTAAAGACATGGGTATTTCCCCAGAAGCAGTGCTCTTTTCCAATCCAGAAGGACTACTGGATGGGGGAAAGCAAACTCCAATATACAAGTCAATGTCGGCTTGGTAGGCTCTCTTATCTCCGAGTCAGAAAAAAGCTCAAAAGGGCTTCAGGGAGCAGCCTATATTGGGTAATCCCAATATGACTATTGGGGTCAAATAATTAGAAAACAAAGGGCTCCTCAATTGTCTAATTTAAATTGGGCAGATCTTATAGTAGAAGATAGAGTGGTCTTCCCAGCTCAGTGCAAGAACATGAACTTCTTTAAGAAGACACGGTTTACTAAAATGGTGCAAAAAATGGTGAGAGAGAATAGTGGCACTCAGGGTACCCCGTTTACTTGGGATAGCCTTAAGGAAATTAGCCATTTACAAAAAACCCTCTCTAACATATATAAGGTCCTATTAGATTTTTTAGGCGGGGATGTTTCTGTGAAGGTTTCATACTGGGAAAAAAAGAATATCCCTCTGGGGCCTGATTGGAAGGAAATTTGGAAGAGCAGTGGGTATATTCCTATACCTAACTACAGGATCATGCAGTTTTTTATATTCACTAATATATACTATACCCCTACCAAACTATGTGCTTGGGGTCTTAGACAGACAGACCTATGTTTTAGATGTGGCATGAACCCAGAGGATATACTACATTTAATGTGGGATTGTCCTAAAGTTCACCCCCTCTGGGATCAAATTAAACAAAATATGGACCCCATGATAAATTATACGGACTTTATTTTGCCGGAGACTTGTGTTCTGGGAGATATGGCCCAAATTCCAGGAGCACTTACTAAACACCATATATCTTTGATGTCTGCCCTAGTTAAAGCTTTTGTGCTGAGGCATTGGAAAAGCGACCTTATCTATACATATGACCAGTGGGTGGGAGATTTGTTGAAGACGCTTGATAGGCTCAGGAGGCAAATGCTTCGAGATGGACGAAAGGGAACATACGGTAAGAGATGGAGGACCCTGGAGGCGGTTTACTCAATACAATCTAAAGGTGCCCAAACACAGGTCTGTCTGTCTGATTGTGCTTAGTTTAAGATTTAGGGATAGGGAGTAGATGATATAACAGTGGGTTATATTTATTTATTTTCCACTGCAGGGGGTCATGTATACTCCTATTGATTATTGTTAAGATTATATAACATGAGTCTTAGAATCAGCCAAACGATGGTGGGTGGGGGGGACTCTTTCTTTTCCCTAGGGACATAGCTGCAGGGTTCTACCCCAATGTGTCGATACCCTGATGGAAATTATTTTAAATATATGAGGGGATACCTCTTGAAAGTGATGCTCTAGTATAAAAGTTAGTTATCTAGACATAAGATGCCTTTTATAGTACAGACTAGTACAGTTGTTGATGTTGCCTGTGGGGGGTACTTATTGCAACTGTGTATGTATGTATATAGTTATTATTGTACATAGTGGCTACACTCAGTTTTGGGGTGTGGGCTTGGGAGGTACCCGAGTATCAATGTATGTTTGCCTAATGGTTATTAAAATTACAATAAAGAAGTTTAAAAAAAAAAGACAGAGAGTGAAGTGGTGGAAACCATTCCAAGAGGGTTTTTCAGTGCCTCATCCCCGGATGGATGTGGGGGGGGGGATTCCAGGATTCAGGAGCAATCCACTGGTCCAGCCTGAACTGAGTTGAAGCTACCTGAGTTTCATCTGCTCTGTGAGTACCCGAGACTTTTGTGTGGAAAAGCCCTGGGGCAACTGCATTCCTGTGGCGAGTTTTCTCTGATAAAGGGACTCTGTCACTTAGACCGTTTTCTGTTTAAAAGTGTCTGCTAAAGTTGGGATCTAGTAAGAGACATTGCCAATTACAGAACTTTTAACTTTCTGACACCTCATAGGTGTGTAATGTAGTATGTTAAATGTGAAAGACGTTTCAAGATAGCATCTACAAGTTTTCTGTGAGGGTGTTATTAACCAGATGAATGGCTGAGTATAAATTTGAAAGCAAAAGGTGGGAGACCCCCCCCATCTGGAGTAACCATGTTTACCTCTCTGGATTCAGTTTGGGCACCTGTGTTTTCTTTCAGTGCATTTGGCCAGTGCCTGAAGAAAACAGTTTACCCAGATGTGGATTTGGATTTTCTGTGAGCCTGTGTGTGCTTTTTGGTGGTCGAGGGTGCCACCAGTAATTCCTCATGAAATATGGGAAAGTCTCCTAGTACTGGCCGAGGGTGCCTAGTCAAGGGAAGTGTACCAGTTCTGGCCGTGTGTGCCAATCTCCATTTCAGAATCAGAGAGTGTTCGCTGTTCCATTCAGAACATGAGGGTTCACTGTGTGTGTGTGTGTGTGTGTGTTCTGTACCTCAGTAATCTGCATTACCAGTGGGAGTAGCCCTGTGGGGGTCCATCTTCGCTTTGTGATTATTCTCTGTGTATGTAAATAAAAGCCACACTCTAGAATCCCAATCTGGTTTGGACAGTACTGTTATTGCTTCCACTGTGTCTGGATTTACTTGGGTGCCCCGACCAGAAGTACAATCCTAGCATAATTGTGAGAAAACATTTTCTCCCAGGGACCCAGGTTGATGGCCATGGTAAATGGTCCCCCCAGGTGTGAGCCAGGTAGCCGCCACACTTGGTTTGCCTGTCTGAGGATGGCAGGCTCTGAAGTAGAAGTATTAGTAAACTGAACTGTAGTGACAACCCCCATCCCTCTCTTTGGCGCCATGTGTGAGAGGAGCAGCCCTGCTAGTTGGACAAGGGGATCAGGTGGTATGGGCTACATATATGTAAGTGTCTTTAAGTATGGATCATGTGACCCTGTGGGAGGGCTATAAAAGGCCCTTCTTTCTGCAGCTTCAGGATGGAGAAGGAGAGTAAGTGAGAAGGAGCAAGAGAAGGTTAGTTGGATCTGGGATGCTCACAAAGGCAATTGCTGCTCTTCTGCTTAAAAGCTGCTTGAAGCTTTTCTCCCTGGTGTTCTGGGGATAATATAATGACAGCATTATCCCTGAGGGAATTGGTCAGTACAGTGTACTGATACACGTGATCCTGCTTTAAAGAGACCCAGGCTAATTTTGTTCGTGTATACTTTTTCTTATTTTGGTTTGTTATTTTAGTTAGCTATTTTCCACCAATAAAATCACAGATGTGATTTTTATCCTTTCATGCACCTTATGCTACGTGTCTTTGCTCATTTTGCCCATATCCAGACACAATACTTTTAGGTGATGCCATTTCAAAATTACTTGGGCCCTGCTCTCAGTGAAAATTGGTAGTGCAGGCTAAATTGGGGCAAACATGTTAGCCCATTGCGCCACTGCAATGTTTGTGTTATACTCAAAACCAGTTACATGAATTACAAGGTACGGTACAATTCATATTAAACTATCTCCCCTTCAGTACGAGTTGCCTTAGCATTTCTCAATGAGTTGTATACTGTAAGTGTTGCTGGATCCAGCATAAGCCTTGCAAAAAATGTTGCCTGAGAGTTGTAACTCGGTTATATGTTGCATTGTGATACAGCTGCAGATGCATTCCAGGTGAGTCACAAGAACAATCCAAGTACCAATGGTACTAAAGGTGCAAATGAAGGTCTGTAAAGTGTGAAGTAATAATGTAGCCAGAAATAATTCTGACAGGCTTCCTCTGGCAATGAAAGGGAAGTGGCTTTGGGGCTGGGGCCTGAAACACAGCCTCTATCAGGACTTGGTGTTACAAGGATAAGACAACACTGAGCTGTGCCTGCAGCATGTAACATAATTTGCAAGGGGGCAAAGGCAAACAGTGGGCTAGATTTTTCCCACTACACACCTAGGGTCCATCTTAGATCTCCAGATATCCCTAGCAAAACATGTTACTGATGTCCCCACACTCTGTATAGAATACTTAAAATAGCATACAAAAGCACTGATCATCCAAATAATTTATTACATTTATGGATGGCTGCGGCAGTTAGATTTATGTTTTTGGCATCACTACTCCCTCTCTGCTGATGCTGCTGGAGAATGTTTATGGATGCTCCTTCATTCATCACTCTAAAATAGACAGTGCCTGCCTGTCCGATGGTGGTGTTGGTCTGGAAGTTATTTGCAGTCTAGAACACAGAAAAGGGGTACCATGGCAACTGCTTTTTTTTAATTTCCTCAAGTCAGGGCAAGTTCTAGAACAACTTCAAAACCACTCAGTGATGCCATCCCTTCAGTGCAGCAGTAGCACTACCGCTTGCTATGCTGGTGACCTGGGTTTGGAAGTGAGCCTGAGTCATTGGTGCCAGCCACGGGCAGGAGGATTGGGTGTCCCAGAGGATGCTTTTCTGTTCTGGGAGGGGGGGTATGTGAGCTCTGCTGCAATACTGCCACCTGGGTGACCACAGGTATTAGTGTATGCTGAGCTGCAGTTGGTGGCCAGGTGCCATCCAACTGAGGAAACTGGTACACTTGCATGCATCGTCCACTTAAGTCCTTGCTTATGAGCTACCTGAGGGAGGAGAACAGGGAACAAGGGAGCCCTCAACTGCAGGATGATGCTGCCTCTCTCCTTGCACATCCCACATTGCTCACTGGGCTGCAGACCAACATCCACACAAAGCTCTTCCTGGCCTTGAGGAACCCGTCAGACTCCACCATGGTGGGGCAAGCCATGGGGCACTGTCAGGTCGGCGGTAAATCCCAGTGAAAGCTGGTTGTAAGGCTGAGGAAGAGAGTGGCCAACAGCAGCTGGGGAAAGTGTAGTAGATAAATAACAATAAATAAAAAAGACAATGACTCAACCACTGCTTGAGCCAGCCAGGGGACTGCTGAGTTGTCCATTACTACTCCTGCACAGGACACAAGAAGAGGCCCACCATCCTCGTGGATGCCAGGTTTTCCATTCCTGCTTGTGCTGGACTCCAGAAGAGTACTGCAGTGCTGGTGGATACTGGGTTTTCTGTTCCAGCTGCTGCAGGAAAACAAAAAAAGGAGAGGCCCACCATGTCAGCGAATGCTCAATTTTCTGTTCCTGCTTGACACCAGAAGAAGCCTGCTGTGTCTGTGGGAATGGGGTTGTTGACTTTCGATTGTGCAGAACACCAGAAGAGGCTTGCTACATCAGTAGATCTGCAGACGACCAGAGGAGATCCTTTGCAGGGACTGCTAGACCTCCAGGTCCATGGGAATGGGTGACATTCTATTCTATTTTCTGCTGTAAGTTCCATGGAATTCACAGGTGCTGAATTTCTTTTCTGATTTCTTGTACAGTTTATGCAACAATGCCCACAACTGTCACATACAGCAAGCTGTAAGCCAGGAACCTAACCTTCATGGCACTCACAGTGCAATTCCATAGAGAAACATTGCCTAAAACATTTATTAGACTAATAAAAGTAGAAATTAAAAAAAAAAGTGTATAGTACTGTTGTTTACTGCTAGTGGAAAGAAAGCACAGGGAGGTAACATTAATTTGTTTTGTTAGCATTTTTTTTTTGTTGCCAGTGAGCTGTGATGAGTACTTTTTAGGTCCATGGGAGGGTTACAAGGACCTTTTTCTATTGTCCATATTGTGTACTAACCCGGGTTCCAGGTGTGGAATTAGAACCCATAACTTTCTGATTATTGGATTACCCTTCTCACTAACAATTCTCTCATACGTATGTAAGCAGGTGGGTCAAGAAAAAGAACTAAAACAACAGCATATTGCTCTGGTGCAAGGTGTAGGAGTACCTTTTCCTACTGTCAATCTGACTGCTAGGTTTGCAGTTTGGATATATGTGAGGCACAGGTAGATGACTCCAGGAACCTGTGGGAGAGTAGCAAACTAGTTTTCTTGTGTTTGTTTGGGTCCCTAGGGCTGGAATCACTGAATGAGAGAGGTTGATGATGCCATCACACCTGCTGTGGTACCCACACTGTGTCATGTTTTGGTCTATGGAGACCATATTTAGTAGAAAAAGGTAAATGAGCAACCAACCCTTCAAGTCAGCTGGATAGAGAGGATTTATTACTAAATAAAAAGTCTAAAACTAATGAAAAAGTTGAGAGGTTTACCATTGTTACATCTTTTTCAGCCCATTCAACATACATTGAGAAGATTTTAAAAGACAAATGGCATATACTCAAAGGTGATCCAGGTTTGATACAAATCTCTAGTAATGTACCACTAATTACTTATAGGAGAGCTAATACGCTAAAAGATGCATTGGTACATAGTTTTCAGAAACCTAACCTGTTGGAGAAAACGTGGTTAACGAATAGAGTTGTAGGATGTTTTACATGCAAGAAATGTTCATTTTGTAAACATGTATCAGTTGGTAAGAGCTTTGTTAATCCACATAATGATAAAGAGTATGAAATTCGTCAGTTTATTACGTGTGACAGTATAGGAATTATTTATGCAGCAATGTGCTCTTGCGGTGCTTTTTACATTGGTAAAACCAAGAGGAAGTTTAAAAATAGGATCGCAGAGCACTGCAGAGCAATTAATAATGCTGATTTGAAGTACGCGACGGCTTTACATTGAACAGCTCTTCAACCCCACTAACACACTGTTTCTCTTTCAGAGATATTGATAAAGTGTGTATGAATCCAAGAGGTGGGAATTTTGATAATTTAATTTAAAAAAGAGAGGGTTACTGGATCTATACATTACAAGCATGAAAATATCCTGGTCTTAATGGAATGTTTGATGTTATGCCATATTTGAAATAATATTCTGCAAATGAGCTCCTAATATTATTTGTGACTGACAAAATATGTATTTGAATAAGAAAGTAATTTAAATATTTGAATTGCTGTGTTGATATTTATAATGTGTAAGAATTTGTTATAAATAGTTGAAACTAATTAAAGAAGAAAGTGTCTGTTTTTATATTACTAAAATTTTTAGTTTGTTTTGCAGAAAAAATGTGTTTGTCTCTTCAGTAAATATACATTGGATGTTTTATCAAGATTTCTACAGAAGTGAAACGAAAAAAGTCAAGAAATACAAAATTGATTTTTTGTAGAGTTTATAATGCAGATTATAATTAATGTATTTGTTTTTTGATATGTATTTATTAAAAAAAAAATTTTTTTAAATATTTTTGAATGGAAATACAAATGGATGCACTGTTATGTCATTGGATTGATGTGTATATAAGGCAACTGGTTTGTAACACCACTAGCCTTTTGATAAAGGATTGATATCCAAAACACATCAAGGTATTGTGTGGCACTCTGAATAAATTTGGGCACTTAAATACATTTCCAGAGAGCAGTGTCCTTTATTATATTTGGTGGTGAGTGCTTGACATTTTTCTAAGTGATATGGTTTTTGTGTCTGGAGCACCTCCAACCAAGTGCGTTTACTCTGTTTTCTGTTATTTTATAATCCTGAATTGGTAATGCCAGAACCTGTGGCGGGTCTGGTGAAGGTCAGATCTTGTTTGATAGTCCTAATAAAAGGTTACTTCTGAGAAGTCTGTACTAGGTCAGTTAGATCAACAAAAAGATGAAGAAAGGTATGGGGGCCAGTCCTTTACAAGATCTGGTTCCCTTTTAAGTTGGGTGATATGTGATTGGATCAGGAACCCTATCCCAGTTAGAAAAGTATAATTCAGTTTAAAGCAGCATTGCTGAGATGGAACTACCCCCGTGATGCTGAATAAGTGATATCAGGTGCACGACTTAAACTCTAGCAGTAAAATTAAGCAATAAACCACAACATGGTGTGTGCTGTTGTGGGATAAGGGCACACCTAGGGTGGATTGGAGCACAAGACTGTAGGCCAAGTGCTTCTACCACCCTAGGTGTGCAATTATCACACCACAGTGCATGCACTGGAGTACATTATTATGATTATAATATTGCTAGGAAAAAATACATGAAACAAGGTAAATTAATGAATGCAAAGATAAAATGTTATTACAATTAATTTAAACAGAAAATAGTGATGACAGTAGTCCCTTTCAATGCTAGTATTCATTAAATTTAATTACTGAGTAAACTGCTTTTTCATTGTGCTTTTATTTGTATCAAATGCACAGTTTTTATTTAAACTTTTCCTCTTTTTTATGCAGATTGACCACTTTGAATTGTTACAAACATTTATACTGACAGTCCCACAAAGTGTTCCAACACAGATCAGGGGTGCAGCACAAGAAGCATCCATTGGCTCATTTTCAGTTTTGTCCTTGTTTCATTTGAAATCTTCCATCTTGTTGAACACAAGAGAAAAAAAAACACTACTTTTTTTTTTATAGGGTATGAGAGGAGCTTGCCAGAAGCATAATGGGACTGGGATGGGCTTTGCACTGAGGATGTCGGTTAATTGCTGCTGCTCAGGGTTTATTAAGTTGGTCACAGTACTCAGTGCAGGTTTTTGTACTTTTTCCAATTTTGGATTAATTTTATAGACATCTTAACAGGATAAGATGGTTACAGAGCATTTTTTACATTGCTGTTGAGATTAAGAAACTCAATGTGAGTGAGTGTTGGGGTGGAGGGGGCTATAGCTTTTTAGCTCTGATGACATAAATTTGTGATTAAATTTAATTAATCTTATCCCAGGGGTCCTTTAGCATCAGTAACTTTAAGCAGCTAGCTGACCAGGTAGTACTGCCCCGGGGGTGTGGTTCATGCTAATTAATTAACATAAGTCAATCAGGAGAGACTTTAGGGGTGTGCTGAGGAGAGACTGCCTGAGAAGGCACCAGAATTTTTTCTCCGTGACTGAACAACACTGCCTCTGAGATGTTCCCCTCAATTGCCAAGGAAACAAGTTTTCTTGAACTTTTGAGGTAAACTCTTTTCATTTTATGTTTCTTTTACTGTGCTAAGTATATTTTAACTGTTTTATCGTAGTTCTCTTCGGTTCCTGGGAACCGCATTTACTGGTCGGTTCCACGGTTCCTCCACAGTTTCTGCCTATATTTCTCATTTATTTTAACCGCATTTGAGTATTTCGATGGTTCCTTTTAAACCTTTTATTGCGGGTCCCTTTTTTCTTCAGGAAACATGATTTTAAGGGTTTTTTTACTTCAGAAATAGCTGTTCTTTACCGCGAGGGAACCAATCGCATTCCATTACTAACGGTAGTGGAACCATTCAATTTAAAATTATTTCTGTCAATTGGCATGTCAGAAATCCCAAAAAAGAGGACTGGACCCACAGGTTTTAAAAATTGCCTAAATTATTACAGGACTGTGGCCAAAGTTGACACTCACGATCTGTGCTTAAAGTGTTTGAGTCCAGAGCATTACTGTTCACTTTGCTCAAAATTTTGTTCCAAAACCTTGAGAAATGGAGCAAAGAGGCTTAGATAGATGGCTGGGGAAGGGTCTTCTACAGTCCCCAAAAGACCCAGGCTTACCGATAAGGGGCCTTCAAAAAATCCTAACGGGGTGCTGATGAAACATCCACTAGCTCTAAGTCCAAAAGAGGCACTGATGAAGTGTCTTCAAGAGAAAAAAAATAATAAATCAGGTGCTGATGAAGTGCCTTCAAAACTAAGAGCTTCCTAAGGGGATGATGAAGTTCCTTCAAAAAATATAAATAATAGGGGCACTGATGAAGTGCCTGGATCTAAAAGGAAGCCAGATTCTGCCACTGATGAAGTGGCACCAAAAAAAGTGTGTAAAGATAAATTGCCTCCAATTCCTATCAGTAATTTTCAAGGGTGATCAAGCAGGGGGAAAGAAACATAAAGGGAAGTCTAAGCACACACAGCTTGACAGTCTCCCTGATTTTTAGAAGGAGCTGCCCTAACCTGAGGATATGGCAAAGGCTTGGCATGTTTTCCAGACCTTACAAGCTATGTTGTCTATTTTTTTTGCTCTGTCAAGCAAACACTCTTCTGCAACCCCCTCTGATTCAGGGGCCTATGGGGGTGAGGATGAGGATGATTATTTTGATGCTCCAGGCAGTCTCTCAGAAATTAGTCCCTTGGAGCCCGACATCTCCCCTGATCCTCATTTTGGTGCTTCCCCTTCGGATCAGGAGGAAAGTTCCTTGATGCTAACCTTTTTCCAGCACCTGGTGGATACTCTTGACATACCCTGCCAGGAGTCCAACCAGGAGGAAAAGGAGGATGAAAACTACAGGGAAATGAAAGGTCTCCCTCATCCTAAAAAGATGGTTCTCCTTATTTATGAAGCTTTCAGGAGAAATACCATGAAGCTGTTACAGACCCCATCTTCCTTACCTGGGGTTGATAAAAGAATTGATAAAAAATACCAGCTCTCCAGAGCAGACACTGTCTTTTTGTCTGTCCACCCTGGGCATGAGAGAGCTGTGCAGCAAGCCGCCTGCGATAAAGCTAGAGTGCCTTTGTCTTCCTTACCTCTGGACAAAGACTCCAGGAAGATAGATTACGTTGCAAAGAAACTTCCACCTCTGCTTCTTTGCTTCTTCATCTGTCTTCCTATTTGGCCTATACAGCAAAGAATCAGAAGGCCTTGTGGAACTCTGTGCTGCCATTGCTCAATCAGAGTCTGATTCTATGGTCCAGGACTTAATTGAAACTGCTAAGACTGCCCTGGAAGCAACTAAGTACCAGTTCCACATGGCAGTTAATAACAATGATGCTGCATCCAGAGTTTTGGCCCAGATCATTTCCCTCAGGTTTGCCTGGTTGAGGACCACCAACTTGACACAGGATACCCAGTCTAAAGTGCTGAACTTACCCATGATAAAAATCTTCTGTTTGACTCCAGGACAGAAGAGTACATGAAAAAGGTGGATGAGTACAAGTCCACTTGCCAGAGCAGTACGGCTAAACAAAGGGCTTCCACCAAAAAATCTCAGCCTAAGGCAGGCAGAGGAAGGGGTTATTTTCCTAAGCCCTACTACCCCATCCTCCCCCTCAGTGTGACTACTCTCAGACAAGAGGGTACTATAGGGGAAGGGGCAGGAGAGGCCAGAGAAAGCCAGCCACTTCCCAGGCCCACGCATGTCAGTCCAAGTCCTGACTTAAATGCCTTGGTTGCCTTCCCATCACCAGTAGGAGACAAGTTCTCCCACTACCTCCAAGCTTGCACCCACACAACTTTAGACAAGTGGGTCCTGGAGGTAGTGGAAAAGGGTCTGTCTCTTCACTTCAAGAAGATGCCAGCTGTAAGGGATTCTCTATTTTCAAAACCCCTTACCCCATCAGAAAAGGTCCTGCTGGAGCTGGATATAAACAACCTTCTGGCATCGAAGGTGGTGGAAAGAGTACCAGCCTTACAGTAAAATAAAGGCCTTTACTCCAGGTACTTCCCCACCCAAACGGAAACCGGGGCGTGGTGACCTATCCTAGACCTCAGGTGTCTCTATAGACACCTGCTGAAACCAAAATTCAGGCTGCTGAACTAAAAATTGTTATTCAGTCTGTGCAAGAGGGAGACTGGCTAGTCTCTGTGTACCTCAAGGACGCCTGTTTTCACATCCCTATAAGGCAGTCCCTCAGAAAATTCCCGAGGTTCAGGCTTTCTTTAGGGCATTACCAGTTCGCAGCCATGCCCTTCAACCAAACATCTGTATCAAGGGTATTTACCAAATGTCTGACTGTCGTGGCAGCATATTTCAGAAAACAAGGGGGTTCAGTGTATCCCTACCTGGATGACTGGCTGATAGTAGGGAAAACCCCAGATCATGTTCAGTAGTTCTTGTTGATCACAAAAAACTCCCAGCTCTCTTTGGGATTCCTAAAAAAATAAATCTTACTTAGAGTCAACCCAGCTCCTAACATTTATAGGGGCACAGTTGGACACAAAGCAGAGCAGGACCTTTTTGCCACCAGAAAGAATTCACAATTTCTTAGCAGTGGAAAACTTTTTCACACTGGCCAACCAAGGCCAGCCAGACACTTACTAAAACTCCTGGGACACATGGCATCCATGACTGCTGTAGTCCCAGGAGTCAGGTACAGGATGAAGGACATTCAGTATCACTTACGCTCCCATTGGTCCCAAAAGAGCAATGCTCTGTCCAAGCTTATACCAGTAACACAGACTCTTCTTCAAGCCCTATTCTGGTGGAAGGACACTGCCAACCTATCAATAGGTGTCCCCTTTCAGATCACCCCTCCTACAAATGTCATCACTACAAATGCTTCCCTGCTAGGGTGGGGGGCTCATCTGGACAATGCCTCTGTCAGTGACACCTGGACCCTGAAGGAGTCAAGGTCACACATCAATCTTCTGGAACTCAGGCACTAAAATCCTTTACTCCTCACATCAAAGGCCACTCAGTGCAAATCTGGACAGACAACACCACTGCCATGTTCTACATAAGCAAACAGGGTGGCACAAGGTTGGGAGTCCTTTGCACAAAGGCCATGAAGATTTGGACCCTGGCATATTCTCTCGAGGTGACTCTATCAGCCATTCACCTTCCAGGCAAAGACAACACCCTGGCGGATGCCCTCAGTTGCATAAGTCAGGAACACAGCAAGTGGTGCCTCAACAAACAGGTGCTAGCCACAGTGTTCAGGAGATGGGGGACCTCAGAAATAGATCTATTTGCCTCCCCCCTCAATCACCAGCTACCTCTCTTCTGTTGCAGGCCACCAGTCTTGGGAACTCTCCGAGCAGATTCCCTGGTGTTGGATTGGTCAGGGAAGTTCCTATATGCCTTCCCTCCATTTCCTCTCATTTTCAAGGTCCTGCTGAAACTCCAGGCTCCAACCAGCACTAATGTCTAATGAATCTGGGGGCCCCAGATTGGCCAAGGTAAGTTTGGTATCCCTTGCTGCTAACACTTTCTTGCAGCAGGCCCCTTTGCCTTCCCATCAGTCACTCACTCCTGACTCTTCCCTGCTCAGGGGCGACTTATCCAGACCTGCAGTCTCTTCACCTCAAAGCTTGGCTCTTGAGGAGTTAAGAGTTCCCTGCTTCTCAGTACTCGGAACAGGTCCTTAAAATCCTGTGAATGGCCAAAAAGCCTAACACAAAGAAGACCTATGCAGCCAAATGGAAGATATTCTCCATCTGGTGTAAGGGCAGGAAGATTAACCCTTCTCAGCCTCTGTCACCACCCTGTTGGACTACCTGGTTCATCTCCAGGCCTCAGGATTGAGGCCGTCTTCACTCAAACTGCATTTGGCTGCAATCTCGGCATCTCTCAATGGGAAAGTCTAAATCTGTTTACTCCCAACCAGTGTTTAAACAGTTTTTTAAAGGCCTGTCACACCTTCAGCCTCACGTTAGGGAACCTGCTCCTTCTTGGGGTCTAAATCTGTATATTGCCAAGCTCATGGAGCCTCTCTTTGAGCCTATGGCTATGGCCCATCTCAAGTATGTTACCTGGAAAACTGTCTTGCTGGTAGCAATTAATTCTGCAAGGAAAATCCGAGAGTTGCAAGCTCTCCATACCAAGCCCAGCTACATTATCCCTCACAGAACAAATAGGAAGTTTTTGTCTAAGGTGGTGTCTGAGTTTTACCTTAACCAGTCCATTACCCTACCAGTGTTCTTTACTGAAAAGTCCACTCCTAGGGAACATAAACTCCATATCCTGGACATCAAAAGAGCCCTGTTCCACTATTTGGAACACACTAAGCAGGTTAGGAGTTCATCCACTCAACTGTTCCTTACCTATGGGGAAGTGGGTAGAGGTAGACCAGCCACAAAGAGACTATTTCTCCTTGGATAGGACTGAAAAACTGCCTTCTGAGGGCCTTAAAGCCCACTCTACCACTGGCACTTCTGCCTCCGTGACAGCTGCTAGGGACATCCCTTTGTTGGATGTCTGCAAAGCAGCCACTTGGAAGACTGTACACACATTCACTAAACACTACTGCCTAGATGTACAGTCTGGATTTGATGCCAAATCTGGAAGGGCAGTGCTGCAGAGCCTTTTTCCTAAGTAGGTTCTCTACCCTTCTCCCAACTACACTGCTTGTTGTCTGCTTAAAGTTACTGATGCTAAAGGACCACTGGGGTAAGAAGAAAAAATTACTCACCGTAGTAATCTTCTTTCTTCCAAGGTGTCCTTTAGCATCAGTAAGCTCCCACCCTTCTTCCCCTGACAACCTGATTACAGAGGTCTCTGCCTTTGTCTTCTCCCAAATTTGCTATATTTCCACTTGGAACTTCGTTTTAAGTTAAGGTTTCTCTGGTTTATTGTTAAACATGCTTTTTGTATGATTTTTAATTCCTATTGGTTCATAACTCTGGGCACGTGCCCATTTATCTTCAAAAAAGTTCTGGTGCCTTCTCTGGCAGTCTCTCCTCAGCGTGTCTCCAAAGTCTCTCCTGATTGGTTGATGCTAATTAACTAGCATATACTACACCTCCGGGACAGTACTACCTGGTCAGCTAGCTGCCTGATGCTAAAGGACACCTTGGAAGGAAGAAGATTACTACGGTGAGTAATTTTTTCTTCTTTACACAACACGGCCACAGTTGGGTCTATCTATATTTGCTGCTAGTGTGTTTCAAAACCTGTTCAGATGGAGAGGAACTTTTTTTGTGGTACTTGTAAAAATACAGTACTCATACCTCTCAACCTCCCTCTTCACAAATCAGGGACAAGGCTTAAAATGATCAGGGACAAATGACCAAAATCAGGGACACAACTGAAAAAATAGTAATATTAGTTCCAGAAGCTGTGTACAACATGCTTCTTAGTGTGAATAGCATTTTCTTAATGAGAACTAGACTATAACACCAATGGCTGGCATTATTTTGCGATTCAAATCCTTACTCTTCATGACAAAAATGCCAAATTTAGGAGGGACAGAAGAAATTTCTGAGGCAAAATTAGGGACGTCCCTGAAAATCAGGGATAGTTGAGAGGTATGACAGTACTCATGGCAGACTAGATGTTTCTGCAGATGCTGACAACATGCACCTCATGACATGGAGACTCACAGCCTGTTCCCTGTAGGTTTAAAATAAAATGGTTATAAAATCAGTTGGCAGGAAATAATGCTGTTTCTTTTTTTCTTTTTTTCCTGTTCTTTACTATGAGACACCCGATACTGAAGAAGGTAGATTGCTTTAGTGGCACATCTATCACATTAAAAGATCTGTGAAAACATAAGAACAAGCATTTGTCAATGCCAAATATTTGCTGTTGGTATTGCTGTTGTACCAGGTCATGCTTGTACACATTTTTACTATATATTTACCCAGGATAGAGAAGATGAGATGCAATGTCTCATTTTCAGCGGTGTCTTGCTTTGACACATTGTTAGATTGTAATTACCCAGGATAGGGCAGCAGAGAGGCAATATTCTACTTTTAAGTGGCTCCCACATTTTGACCCCAAATGTCCAACAGTCTTTTTATGACCTGATGTTATGATCAAGACAGGTGGAATTTTTAAAATTCCATCTGAAAGGTGATTTTTCTGTGTGACTCTGGAAACAAGTTTCAGAGGGGATTTAAAAACATGACACCTGCCATGTTCAGGAGGTGGGGTTACACAAGGGATATGTTGAATATTAGTGGCCAAAATCTGCAAAAAATAAAGTTATGAGTAAATGTTGGAGTAATTTGTTTCCTCATAACTTAGTTGGTTTTTCACATTTTTACCTCATTATTTTCAACATAGTTTTTTATGACCACTCCTGAGCATGACAGGTGTAATTTATAAAACAATGGCTGAAACTTAATTTTGTGCCACAAGTGTTAAAACACATTTTGGGTAGGATCTGAGAAATGACATCTGTCACATTCATGAGGTGGGGTGAAAAAAAAAGGCTTTGTTGAAAAGTTGGGATCAAAATATTGAAAATTATCATAGTTTTGAGCATGCATTGAAAAATGGCAATGCAGACTCATACTGCAACTTTGTTGTTTTCTGATATTTTTACCCAAAATTTGCAATATAGTCTTCTTATGAGCCCACCCCATAAACAAGGGTGGAGAAAATTTTCAAATCCTGCCCAAAAGATGATTTTGTGCTACAAGTGCAAAAACACATTTTGGCCAGGATTTGAAAAATGACAGTTGTCACATTCATGAGGTGATGTGGAGAAATGGCTGTGTTGAAAATTTTGGGTCAAAATATTGAAAATTACCAAAGTTATGAGCCTGCATTTGTACATTTAAACATAGTCTCATGCCTTTGTTGTTTTTAAATATTTTTACCCCAAAATTTCAACATAGTGTTCTTATGACCCCACTTCATGAAGAAGGGTAGGGAACTTTTTCAACTCCTGCCTGAAATGTGACTTTGCACAGCATCCACAAAAATCACCTTTCGGGACAGACTTGCCTAATTTCTCTGCCACTGTTCATGAGGTTGGGTACCAAAAAAAAGGCATGTTTAAAATTTGGGTCAAAAGAATTCAGAAATGACCAAGTTATGCCACTAAGTTCAAAACTCCATTGAAATACATTGAACCACAGACCTGATTCCTCAGTTTAAGGTACAGCGTTGAAGAGTGAAAGCGTGTTCAGAGAGTATTCTAGTGTGTTGGACTGATGGGTAATTAAGGAGCTTGAGGGTGGGTGCTGAATATTAGGGCTGGGTGGGGGAGGCAGCAGATATCAATGGACCATTTTCCTTTTTACAGGGTTAAAAAAAATGAGGAATGCTTTTCCTTATTTCTAGTGGCAACAGTGGGGGATTGGGCACCCCCAGTGTCGGTGTTATGTTTTGGGAAGTATGGGGTGGTGGGTGCTGAGTGGGAGGGCCAGGTGGGGACAGAAAGGCTGGGGCTGCAACAGACATCGATTGACAGTTTTCTCTTTTGCAGAGTGTATTAAAAAATATGAGGGATGGTTTTCTTTATTTCAGGTGGTGACACTGGATGATTTGGCACCCTCAGTGTCAGTGTTATATTTGGCAGCACCAAGGGGTGGGCTCCCTAGTGCCAGCATAACTAAAACGGGCAGGGTGGGGGGTAACTGTTGGCACAGAGGATTGGGCACCCCCGTGCCAGAATATTGATGTGGGTTGGGCTTGGGAGGTGGCATTTACAGCGGTGGCTGCAACAGACATTGATGGATGTTTTTTTTCCTTTGCAGGGTGTATTAAAAAACTATGAGGGAAGGTATTCTTTATATCAGGTGGTGATATTGGAGAATTAGCACTCCCAGTGTCAGTGGTATGTTTGTGCGGGGGGGGGTTAGTGGGTGCTGAATGGGAGTGTCAGGTGGGGGGCAGTAGGTATGGGGCAGCAACAGACATCAGTGGATGGTTTTCCTTGTTACAGGGTCAACCTCAGCAGGCTGACCATGACAGATCAGCTGTGCTTGCTGGGAGGTGTAGATCAAAGGAAAGAGTCAACCTATGAATGGGTCAGCTCTCTCTTTTGAAATACACAACGTTTCTGCCCAGCAGGCCGGAACAGTGTTATAATCAGCCTGGCTGATGATTGGTGTGACACTGATTAGCCCCCGCAGACCACTCTGCATTGGTCTGACAGTGTTACACCCCTCAAAAGCTACTCTCCTAACTAAATGTTTGCTGTGCATGTATGCACGGTAGACATAAAAATATCTTGTCAAGTAATTCATGAACAGAGCTTTGTTCACAACTTTGATCTGCTTTCTTTGAATATTTGTCTTTCATTTAGAGAATCAGCCGCTACAACTGCAGTTCTCCCAGATCTATGGGACTCTCCATATTTTACAAGATTTATGGGTTGAAAATGGGATATGGGAAGGAAAACTGTATTTGTTGATATTTATGGGGAAATGCTGCCCAAAGGTCATTAGATAAAATGTTTCAGGCTGAGTGGTGTAGCTTTCCTCCAAAGGCATCAATTTCTTTTTTCACAGCAAGGGCTGTGCCTGCTTTCCAAACATAACAGATAAGAGCCTGTCAAGTACTGAGGACTCTCATAGTAAGTGTGTGTGTGTGTGTGTGTGTGTGTGTTGGGAGAGGGATGGAAAAACAGTCACACTCCTGGCAAGGGAGATCTCATCTCTGCTGACAAACCACGAGAGTGAGAAATTAATCTGTATAATTATCTGATTACTTATGTTCTCATATGGAGTTATAAAAAAAGTTAGTCAAAACAACTGAGAAAGAAATTTGTAGGGGACAACAGTTGAGTTTTTCTTGTGTTTTGGACCTCCAAATCTAAGTTGTGGAACATAAATGTGTTGTTTGTGGTTGGAAATCAATCTAAACAGTAAGAAGGTCTGAACAATAATGTTTTAATTTACTAGTATTGTAATCTTGCTTAATTTCTGTAAATAAATTTGAGGTCTCATAATAATGTAGCTAGGGTATGTGTTAACTTGCTTTGTTCTCTCACGACATGATACATAATGTGCTATTTTTGGGAATGAAAGATATCATGCCATTTATTAGGAGGAAAATTATTGTTTTTATTATGTTTATATTTTTGGAGGTTTCGTGTAGGCTTGATACTATTCCTGAAATGTTAAAGATCTTCCTGGGGAACCTGCAAGATACTGGTATATAACTATACCATTTGTAAAGGGTCCTGATCAAACAACTGGAAACAGAAGACTGTTTTTTGTCATTTTATGATATGATGTACTGAGTGTGAATTTACTGAGTTGCTGGGTCAGGGCTTTGAAGAAAATAATGTTTATGTATCTCATTCAAGATTCCATCAGGTGGTCAGAAAAACGTCTGTGAGAATTTGTCTGAAAACTAACAAATGAAAGATACAAAAAATAGCAAGTGTGTACAGTATATACAGTATATGAGGACATTTCTCTAATATATTTGCAGTAAATTTGATTACAGGCATTACTAGTATCTTTTGAAAGATTGGCCAATTTGTGATTATTAATTTTAAGTATAGTTCATGAAATAATGAGTGTGATATTTGTTATTTCCTATAGTCCCCCATTATGCCTTATGCATACCATGCAAATCCAAATCATTCCAAGGCCATCTTGACCTATAATATTAATACCTAACAGAAAATCAGAGCTCTTTTCCTGATAAAAGGCTGCCAACATATTAAATAAAGAACAAAGTCATAAATAAGGAACCAGTGGCTTATGGAAAAATCTACAGGAATTTATACAGGGATTTGATTCTGCCTCTACTGGGTAAATACAGGGAAAGTAAAGACGTGTTACAGGGAAATGGTTATTTGGATATGGGAGCACTGCAACTGTATTTGAGCTTTTATACTGGGAAATTGCTGCTAAACTGGAAAGAGAATGAAGCACAAACATTTCAACACTTACTGGATTTGTCCATTTTCAGTAAGGAGATAGCTGATTTTTTGTTGTTGTTTTTTAACTCTGTTTATTCTCTTTTGATGCTGGTAGGAAGTTACCCTTATCTTCCCATGATTCCCCCAGTCCCCGTTCCTCCTGGCATCCCCCTGAGCTGCCCAAAATGGGTGTCCTGCAACTTACCTCTTGCAGTGGTGCTTCTGAGGGAGAGATCAGTGTCCACCATGGGTCCCAGACTAGGCTTATACTTGACTTATTTTGGTTGGGTTTGGGAGTGGCTTCACAGGGCACCATGTTGTTGCAGCCTGAAAGGGTTTCCTCCTTTGTTTCCCCATGGTGGAGTGCTGCTGCAATGACATCGCAGGTGCAACTGTGTATGCTGTCACACATGGTGCACCAACATCCACCGATGCCTCTGACACTGCACATGTAGAACCCAGCTGCTCTACCTAGCCTCTGCTAGGTGTTGCCACAATGCTGAGTCCTAGCACCCCCCTCAGAACATAAAAACAGACTAACAGACACTCATCCTGCCTTCCCCCGGGCAAGCCCTCAGATGCTTCAGGCTTGTTCCTGAACCCGGGTTGTCAGTGTCACAGGCGGTAGCACTACCACTGCACCAGCAGGCTGGATTAGCCAGATAATGTTGAGAGACTACTGTTTCTGCTCTGGTTAACTCGCAGATTGCTCCAGTGCCTCCTCTCAGCCATGGATGGGCCCCAGTAGAAATGAAGCGATAATACACATCTGTGGCCAGTTAATGACCATCATCTTCCTAGACTGCAAGCATGCAGAAGACAAGAGATGTACAGCAGTGCTTCAGAGACTATGATTCATGTAGTTGGTACTTAATTTTGCCAGTTTGCATATATGTGGCAGCCTGCTGGAAAGATAGGTTGTATCCATGGGTTCCTCAGTGAACCATACTGTACAGCTTGTGTTTCACAATATGTAGTGGCCTGCTAGTCTCCTGGGGTGCAGATAAAAATGCAGGGGCATTTTCTGGGACTTTGGACATATACTTTTCTAGTGAAGCAATTGGACACGTAACATTGCCAGGTAACTGAAGCATAAAGCCCTGGAGACCATTTTTTCCACTGTCATGGAGTCAGGGTGATTTTTTTTCCTTGAATGACATGCAAACATATTTTAGTCCATTTGTGTCAGCTTTTATAACAATGCTGTCACTTTTCAGTTCTCTGAGCCCCTTTCATCCATGATGAGAAAAGTATAGCTGTACATCCAGCCATACTTTGCAAACAAGAGCACCAACATTGTTTACATATAATTAGGGATGGGCAGGTACTAAAATACCTGACTACCAAGGCAACCGGCAGGTACCTCAAAAATATCCAGAAAAAAACCTGAATAAAAACTGAGTAGTCGGGTTGGGTTGGGTAGTCATTACCTGACCCGTTCTACTAGTTGATTACCTGACCCTGACCATAATAAAAATCATGGAAAGACTGTTTTTTGGGGGACTATTACGCTATCTGTTAGGTGCCCCAATCCATTATACCCATGGGGGCATTGTTGAGGTAGGTACAAGAGGTGCAGCTGCTCTTAGAGAGCCTGTTGCTGTTTCCAAAAACTATACCCATGGCGGCCATTGCTGAGGCAGGTACGAGAGGCGCAGCTGCTGAGTGAGCCTGCTGCTGTTTTAAAAAATTATATACATGACTGGCCACTAGGGGGTGTTAAATAGGATGGCAGCTTAAAGATCAGCTTAAAGATCAGCTTCCCCAGAGGGAAATAACCTTTAAAATCCTTTTTCTACCAGCTGGTATTATATCCTCACTCTACTGTAACTTGTGGGGTAATACTCAAGCTACACTAATTTAGCTTCATTGATACAAAAAGCCTTCATTTGCTGTGTAGAAATTGCTATTTTACTGAAGAGCCTCCTGGACGAGGTAGGCCTGAAAATATGGCTGAAGACCGCTTGCCACAAACCTGGGAGCAACTGTCAGTTGAGGCGATGTTCGGCCAACTTATGGCCCAGATGGCACAAGTCACTATGGTGACTAATCGAAACACCCAAGTGGTTCAAAATTTAGAAGCCAGGATGCTGCATACCGAACAGTGGGTCTCGGCGACGGAGGGGCATGTTCAGGACTTAAGGGCAGAATTAAGAGGGACCATACAGATGCTGCGGAGTAACATGGATGACCTTGAGAATCAAGATCGCCGAAATAATCTTCACTTCCTGGGCTTCCCTGAGTGTGTAGAAGGCAAAGATACTGAGGGATTTCTACAATAAGCCATCGCTGAAATGCTGCAGTTGGACCCATTGATACCGCTCCAGGTGGAACGCACACACCATACGTTAGCACCCATGTCTCAGGCCAAGGACAGACCACAACCTATCATAGCCCGATTTATTGATTTTAGGGACAAAGAGAAGGTCCTAACTAGAGCTTGTGAGTTACAGCATGTAGTGTGGAGATCGAATAGGATCCACATCTTTCAGGACTTCTTTAAGGATCTGTCAGACAAACGCCGAGCATACTCTGAGGCAAGGCATAAAATGCACAGTATTGGACTGTCCTTTTCCTTGCATTACCCAGCCACGATGCAGGTTATGCATAATGGGGTCCCAAACAGTTTTGAATCTCCTGATGCACTCATGGATTTTTTACGGTGCAACTGGCCACAAGAATTCACCACCACTACCCCAGGAGCCCCTTTGGCAAAAACTGCTACCGACAGATTGGATTGCCACTCCTCTCCATCAGTGAGCAGGTCTGCAATTTGGCAAGACCTCAGGAAGCAACACTGGGAACTCCCCCCAAAAGCACTCCAAAAGAGGTAATCCTCAAAGAAACAAGCCCGCCGGGAGCATCCTTAGGAGAGAGGGCAAGACGACACAGAGGAGGCCACAAGCATGGACACTGTTGTTCCAGGTCCGTTACAGGCCTACCACACCACTAATAGATATGAAGCTGTCCGGATCATCACCCAGGCATTCGACTGTGGAAGGCAGATCTACTCCTATGTTGCAGCCCTGCTACTTGTCCCCATCTGCAACTCCTCACCAGCCGCAGAACGAAGCTACAGATAGCAGAGGGCAGTGTCCACCAAAGGCTACGAGGGAGGCCTCCTCTACCAGCGGAGATCTCATCTTCAGTGTGGACCATCCTGAGCGCTCTACATCTCCAGGGCAATTGATCAGAGAAAACCTACCGGCATAGCCATGTAAGTAGTCATCCTTCTATTTTCTTTCTGTTCCTGTTCTTTTAATCTCCCGGGGAGTTGTAGATATGAGGCGAGTTTGGGGTGTCTAAATTGACCGTCGGTGGACAATCTCCTTGGCTGCCACCCTTTCTCCATGTTACCCATGTAAGGGAACTGTCAAGCCCCTTTTCACCCCAACCTTGACCCCCGACTTGCACTGCCATATGGCAGAGAAGATGCCTCACTCCTATACTGGGAGGGATTCAACGAGACCTACCAACAAGCTCTCAGTGGACGTCCTGATCAAAGGTCCAGACACGTCTAGATGGCAAAGAAGGCCTTTTTTGTACCATCTGATTAAACAGCAGAACTTTTGTGGGTTCTACCTCGCTTAGTTGTGTGTGGGGGGGTGAGGTCCTCTGGGAAGCTGTGACATATAATATGGAAGTATTTGTCGGCATGCGTAAACTGTTGTGCTGAACGGGTAGCCAGGATGTGTTTTACGTGAGGCCCTAAGTGGTGAATGGCACAGGCCTGTGCCCCTCTGGTATGTTTTTTTTAATATTATTATTTTCTATCAAGGGGAGATCTCCCAGCCCCCACATTGGGTGGCTTACAGTACACTCTTCATAGGTGTGATGAGCCTGACCTCACCATGATTTTTGTTGTGAGAACACGCTGGCACCCATCAGCAATAACCCTAGGCTTGCCAAAATAGTGGACAGTTCCCCCCCACTTTCTTTCCTGCAAACCCCCACTTCATTAGAAGCGTTTTGTAGTCCCACTTTAACTACCCCAGCTTCTGAGCTACACCGCTGGAGCAGATCTCTCAACCTTCTGGGGTTGCAATGAGCCACGTGGTCCAACCTTCTTATTGGGTTGCTCGATTCTGTTGGAGGGGAACCTCCCCCCCTGCACTCACCGTAGTGCTAAGGAAGGATAGATACCACTTGATAATGCTGTCGGAATAGGGACTGGCCTACAGCAGGGCTCTGTGGCTGAAGAGACGCCTCTATATCCCCAAATTGCATGGTACACTATGCACAATGTATATAGTTTGTTAATGTGTTTATGTAAGTTTGTTTCACATGAGACACACACACAGATGTTTCGTTATTTGTTAGTATAAGGTCATCTGGTAGGGATAGGGTATATGGGCTTTACCCACTCTCTCCATATCTGGTGGCGCTCTATAGAAATGTGCCTCTTCTGGTTGGGCTGCCCTCGTCCCCTATCTGCTGGTTGTTCTTGATATATCTAGTAATTAAATATTTTCTCCCTATTACTACCCGGTGATATCACTTGTCTGACATGGAACGTCAGAGGGCTTAACACCCCAAACAAGAGGAAGCAAGTTTTGGACCACCTTAAGAGACTGAGAGCAAGGGTTGCATTCCTGCAGGAGACCAAACTTACCGTGGGGATCCTGAGAGACTGAAGAGGGAGTGGGTAGGTCAGGTCATTCATGCCTCAGCCTCCTCTAGAAAGAGAGGGATGGTGATCCTGCTTCACAAGCAACTACAATGGAAATTGCAGAGACAAGTGAGAGATCCTGAGGGTAGATGGGTGGTGGTACTCATGGATACTGGGGAAGGCCCTCTGATCTTGGGTAACGTATACGCTCCGAATGAGGACTCACCCTCCTTCTTTCACAAGTTGGCCCAGGTGCTGGGATCCATAGCTCCGGAAGACACCTCCATTTTATTAGGGGGTAATTTTAATCTTACTCTGGACCCTTTCCTGGATAGATCCCCTTCCAATACTGAGCCCCACTCCAGGGCTGTAATGGCAGTGGCTCAATTACAACAAGATTTGGCCCTTACGGACATCTGGAGAATATTTCACCCCTCCCAGTGGGACTACACCTTTCATTCCCCAGTACATAGTTCTCTTAGTAGAATAGACTTCTGGCTCACCTCTCTTACTAGTACTAGTAACACTGTTAATACCCTTATTCATCCCTTAGTTATCTCGGATTATGCCCCTGTGCATCATGCCTTCACATGGGGCCCCCCTCTCCCTAAGTCTCCGGCATGGAGGCTGGACCCATTGCTACTTCGTGACCCAGACTTTCCTTCTTGGCTTCAAGAGGAAGCAACAGAATTTTTTTGGCATAACCTCATAGCAGATACCTCTGTGGGTACCACATGGGAGGCATTCAAAGCTACTCTAAGAGGGGCGATAATAGGGTATTCGAGCCAGTGCCGAAAGAGGAGGGAACAACATTTGAGGGGGCTTGAACGACAACTCAGAGAAGTGAAGCTTGCTTTTAAGGCCCTTCGTGTCTCTTCCCTTAGGTCAGAGGCAGGTCACAAAGTCACCTCTCTGAAGATGCAAGTGAATGAGCTGGTCTCTAGAAAGGCAGAGATTTCAATCATTAAACTCAAGCATAAATATTGGGAAGGGGGAGAAAAGGGATGTAAGCTGATGGCATACTGTCTCAAATAGCAGCAAGCCGAAAGGCATATAGCGGCTTTAGAGGATGCAGTGGGTAGGACCCAGACCTCGGCGCAAAGGTATTAATCAAATAATGATGGATTTTTACTCCTCATTATACAAGTCCTCCAGAGTCCCAGACCCCCTTGGGGTCCACCCATTTCTGGAGTCCCTACATCTCCCCAAAATCTCAGAAGCCCAAGCTAATGCCCTAGATGCCCTAATCTCAACCCAGGAGGTGGCAGACACCATCCTCTCCCTTAAAAAAGGAAAGGCTCCTGGAGGGGATGGTTTCGCTATTGAAGTGTGGCAGCTGTTGCATCCCATAATCTCTCCAGTATTGCAACAAGTATTTACTGAGTCATTGCAAACAGGGTCTCTCCCTTCATCCCTTAGGGAGGCAACTATTACTATCCTACCAAAAAAAGGTAAAGACCCTCTTAAAGCGTCCAGCTACTGCCCTATTTCATTACTGAATGCTGATAGCAAGGTGCTAGCTAAGATACTAGCTAATAGACTTAATCCTTTCCTTCCCACTTTGATCCACCCATTCCATGTAGGCTTTGTTAAGGGCCACTTTAGCGCAGACCATATTAGATTGTTGGTAAATTTAATCCATAAGACCCAAACATTATCTTCCCCCGCTGCTGCCATTGCAATAGATTTCGAAAAGGCCTTTGATTCCCTGGAGTGGGACTATGTCCAACAAATACTTTGCACTATGGGCTTGGGGGCAGGGTTTGGGCCTGGATCGGGGCAATATATTAATCCCCAGCTGCACAGATACTCACCAATACGATACTGTCTCCCCCAATCATACTGGGTAGGGGTACCCATCGGGGCTGCCCACTTTCCCCACTACTGTTTGTATTGGCAGTAGAACTCCTGGTAGCCGCTATTAGGCAAAATCCTCTAATTTCCAGTGTCCAGGTGGGAACAAGGGCATACCCTACTCTTATGTATGCGGATGACCTGTTGCTCCCTATAGCCAATATTGTCACCTCCCTCCCTCTCCTACTATCCACCTTGTCAGATTTCTCTACATTTTTAGGGCTCAAGATTAACTAGGCCAAGACAGACGTCCTATCTTTAAACTCTAAGTGTACCTCTCAAATGGTTACTCAGCATGGGCTCCGATGGGCCCCAGAGGGGATTACCTACTTGGGCATTACTATCTCTCCTAATCTGCATAAAATCTGGGACCTGAATATGAAACCACTTTTTGCGTCCATTCGTATGAACTGGACAGATGGAAATCTCTTCGACTGTCACTTGTAGGTAAAATATCCGCAATTAAAATGGTCACAGCACCAAACATTATGTATCTTCTCTCCCACATTCCTTTGAAAATACCTTGTTACTTGTTTACTAAGTTAGACTCCCTGCTGGGATCCTTTTTGTGGGAGGGTAAGAAACCTAGGTACAGTAGAAATAAGCTCAGAGCTCATTGGTCAGAAGGGGTCTGGGGTCTTCCATGGTTAGAGGGGTATAAATGGGCCTTTCAGCTGACTTAGATGTTAAAATGGTTCCTTTTCCCTGAACACAATGCTCCCCAGTGGCTGTATATGGAGAGAGAGGTATATCAGTGTACTCACTTGGTACTATTGTTATTTAACCATCCCCCTAAGGGCACTTTCTCTCATCCTACCATAGGTCCCTCTCTGGAATATTGGGCCAAGGTGCATAAGAAGTTGGGCACCTCCCCATCTCCCCTAAGACTTACCCCACTATGGGGCAATAATGAGATCACCATCAATAAACAACCAATTGCATGGTCCTCATGGGAACGTGGTGGTATCTCATTGCTTCGAGATATGCTCATTCCTGGTACAGATACCCTTAATACCTTTGAGGGCCTGCGGTGCTCTTATGGGATCTCTCCCAAAGACTTCTGGTGATTCCTTCAAATAAGAAGCGCCATCCTTATGTACAGGCATAAGCAGCACCAAAAGCAACAAATCCCCCAAGTAGAGTCATGGCTGGCCCTAGAAAGAGGACAGTCAAGCCGGGTATATGCGGCCATTTGGAGCACCATCCCGTCCCAAGCAGAGGAATCCAAGCATAAATGGGAGAAAGCACTGCATGCCCCATTACGAACCTGGAGTGGAAGTCTTGTCTAAAACTAGCTCACGGGGCATATCCTGACACCAGTAGTCACTTAATACAGAACAAGATAATTCACTCCTGGTATAGGACTCCTGTAGTTCTCGCCAAGGCAAAGCTGGCTCAGTCTGACCTGTGTTGGAGGTGTCAGGAACTCCCAGGTGACCTGTTCCATATACTTTGGTTCTGCAGGCTGATCCAGCCCATATGGCAGGCTACCTGTGAGATGGGATCCAAAATACTTGGGAAGCCTGTGCCTCAGTCCCCTGAGTTGCTGTTATTAGGACTCCGGCCCCTGGCCCCTCACCTTCATCTCTCCAAGTTGAAACTACTTCTGACACTCAGTATGCAGGTTAAAAGACTCCTACTGTGTAAATGGCGGTCCCAGATAATCCCCTCCCTTGGGGAGGTACTTACCTCCATGGCTCAAGTTGCCAACTGGACCAGAATATAACATACTGTGACCAATACCCTCTTTAAATATACTGCCCCTGACTTCCTTCCTTCTGTTTTTGAAACCTAGGGAGGGAATCAGCTGAATAGGCACAACCATGCTACTATAATGGTCTCCTCTCATGGTGCATTTAGGGGCAAGTGCTGGAGAGATTGTTACTGAGTTATAGGGCACCCTGCTCTACGGATGACATGGTATAATATCAGTAAAGAATAGTATCTTCTCTGACAATGAAGACCTGTTTGCTTTGTGTGTGTGATCTCTTTTATTTTGTAGGCATAAAGTAGAGGACAGTGGCCCTGGACCTCTCATAATTTCTGATGCTTTGTCAAATACTGCAGAAACTAGCAGGGTGGGGCCAGGTAAGATATGTTTGTATGAGTTAGCCATAATGCAATGAACCAACTGCTAATGCTTTCAAAGTTAATCTCCAGCTGGATAGGTGTTGTACACCCAGGCACAGAGTATTATCCTACTGCTTACCTGGCTAGTACATTCAGGTTGTTACTATTTGGCCAGCATGTTCCATTCTCTGCTTCTACAGACATACTGTATGTAACAGTCTGTAAGATCCTTGCAGTATATCCAACTGTTTTAATGTTTGTATCATCTTAATAAGTCAAATCAATAAACTTATTAACCACAAAAAATTATACACATGGTAGACATCGATCAAACTTACAAACTGATCACTGACAAAAGAAAACTAAGAGTAGTACTAGTGTGGCACATGTGGCTGGTGGCATGGTGATGGTTCTATTTGTTATCTTGTACAACCTCCTCATCATATTCAGTATCACTGTTTGTAGGCTGGTGTTCATTTTCAGGGTCAGACTCGCATAAATCAGTGTTTGTGACAATTGGGAAGCTGTCAGCGTTCATTCTGACAAATGTGAGCCATTTGCAGGACTTAGCAGTGTTCTTTGGTCAGTGACTATTCCTCCAGCTGTGCTAAATATGTGTTCTGAATTTATACTTGAAGGTGGACAACTGAGGTACATTATTGCAAAATTTGCTAGATTTGGCCATATTGTTCTCTTTTGTTTCCAATAGAGTAATGGGTCTTCCTTTAGACCAATCACAGTATGATCAGCAAAGTACTCCATGATCATTGTGCTGCATGAGATGGTTACCAGTCTGGCAGATGAACATGCTGCACTTTCTTTACAGGATACCAGTCCATGTTGTTACAGGCAACTCAGAAGTAATTTGCCTTTCTGATTCTGAACATGAGATGCCCAAGAAGTAGGTGTACATGTCCTTTCTCTTGCTGATGATACTGCTGACTGTGAAGAATTAACACAGTACATGTGCTGTTGTCTGCACCAGAGGTGCACTGTGATGGTTCGGTAGGGTTTGACTGCTGTACATCAAGTTAATGGTGTTTGTAGGGCAATGTCACATTTAGTTAGCAGAAGATCTCCCCAATACTCAATATCTTCCCCTGCAAAAAGGATGGCTTCAATATTCCATTTGAAGTGGGGATCTAGCAATGTAGCCAACACATAGGTGTCATTCTTAAACATGACATTTATTCTCTGATTGGTCAACAGTCTGAGACTCAAGTCATCAGCCAGCATAACAGCAGTGGTGTCATCTTTTGACTGAAAATCTTTATGTTTTCAAAGAAAATGTGAAGAACTCTGATTTGAGGAAGAATTTGACTCAGAGTTGCACCGTCTCCACTGGCATCACATGTGGCAGCCTCAAATGGCTCCAGTAAGGTGACCAAAGATTCCAGCAGAGTCCAGCTGCTGGAACTGAACATGATGTCTATTTTACCAATTTGATTCTGCATGGAGTAGTCATGTACAGCTTGTTTTCTGTTCAAGAAGCTTTTCTAACATGTGAAATGTTGAATTCCATTGGGTTGGAGCTTCCTGATTTAATGTATGCAAGAGTAAGTTGTTTGACCTCTGCAGTTGTTTCAGGATTTTTTGAGCTTTCACAGAGTGGCTGAAATGCCCACATATTTTCGTAGCATGATCTAACAAGTTTTCAACATTTCTGTTTCTATTTAAGAAACCATGGATGAGAAGATTTAAACAAGCTGCAAAGCAAGGTATATATTGGTAGTTGCCATCTCTAACAGCCTTGACTATGTTGGCACCGTTATCTGATACTATGAACCCTGGAGATAAGGAATACGGAGTAAGCCATTTCTGGAATTGATTTTGCAGCTCCTGCAAAATATTCAGAGCAGTGTTGTTTTCTTCAAAAGTGGTGACACATAATACAGCTTGCTTCCTACTACTTATGGTAGATTAACAATTATTACTTTCTGACCGAAAATTTGCCCAAGGAGTTGTAACAGTCGTGTAGTCAATTGTTTAATTACTGGTCCATATATCCATGGTTATGTGAACCTGCTTCAACTCAGAGTGTTTCAACTGTTTAGTGACCGCACTACACACCAAGTCATACAACTGTGTAACAGTCTTTTTTTGAGAAATATGTTCAGGAGGAAATGGTGTACCATGGTTCAGTCTGGTTCATGAACGTGAGGAAACCATTCTGGGCAACAAAAGCAAAAGGGAGCTGACTATCCGCCATCAGCTGTGCAATGGTTCTATTTAACAGCTGCTGTGTTGGATGCTTGAAGGTACATTTTGATGTTCTTGCAAAACTTTCTTTTAATGTTAGATGACGAGAGTGACAAGATATTTTCGATTTTGGGGGGATTGTACTTTTCACACCTTTTTCAGATGGAGTACTACTGAGGGAATTTGCAGTACTTGTTGATGTCAGAAGAAAACAATCTGTGCTTGTCTGGGAGGACTGCAAGGATACATCAAGTGATTCAATGTCAGTTCCTGCTTCCAGTTCATTGTCACTATGGTCACCACCACCATCACCTCCACTACCACCCATTCCAACCACACTGTCCCTTGCCCTGCCTCACTCAGTTGGGTGTTTTGCCTTTGTATGTTGTATCATTACTGATGTTCCAAAATGTTCCAATTTGCCACCATGACTGACACTCTTTTTGCACAGACTGCATGCAGCTTGAGAGTTGTCTGCAGGGTCAATATAAAATAAATTCCACACTAAAGATTCACCCTTTGTGCTTTGTACTACGGTGCCTGACACTATTTCTTGAACAGTCAAGGGATCTGGAGGAAACCTTATACTGCGATTTCCTTCCTCACATGAATTTTTCTCATTCATGGTCCTCTTCTTATTCTTACATTTAGCATATCATTTTGTTTGGTGTACTGACTCAAGGGCGAAACCCCATCGGCGAAATCGCCCACAGTAACAGTTTTGACCAGAATCAAAACTATCGCTGTGGGGGACCAGCCGCGGAATTTCGCTCTTATGCCGACTGTTGCCCCCACTTCGAGTTAACTCTGACTGGAGTTAACAATCCTAAAGATGGGGGGTGCAGGGGCCACAGCTCCCAACATGGGGGTTCAGGGGAGCAGCCCCCTGATAGAAACACGTCTGATGTCAACAGCCAGAATTTCACCTGTCGACATTGGGGACATCTCTATGCTGCATATCGACAACATTGTTGTAGCGGTGGCATAGGTAAACCATTTTTTTTCTGCACTTGCCTCTCATGCTTACAGCAGCATCTTTTCCTACCTCCTCATTGAAATTACAGACCTCATTGCCACAAAATTCAGAAGAACTGGAAGTGCTGTCATCATCAAGTGGGACATAGCCTGGGCTATCCCATTCGCAGTCCCCATTATCACCACCATGTTTATCAGCATTTGCTGCCTCAGCATCTGAGGTTATACTTGAGGAGAATGCCTCCCCCTCCTTGTATGCTGCTTTAGCAGCTGGAAGTCTCCTGGCACATGCGTCAAAATGTTCAGTACCTCTATGATTAACTCCTGTCAGTTCTTTCTGAAATTCTACTACAGTATCATTTAATTGGTAACATTCTTTTTTGGTTCAGGAGAACATATAATGCCAATCCTGGTGATTTTATTGTTATTATTGTCACTAGGTTCTTCATTAGTGCTAGGATTTGTATTGTCCACATCATTTTCAGTTGCCCATGCACTAGCACTGTGTTTCCTTTTAGTAGACTTAGTCTGTGAAATACGAGACATAGTAGACACAGCCATGGCTTTCGGTTTCACTATGCCACAGAGAAAAGTCACACACGGTGTAGCTATGACAGGGCTCAGGGCACCTAACAGGCTAATAAACAGTGTTGCACAGGCTAAATGGCTTTTGCTGTACTACAGAATGACACAGAGCAGCTATGTCACAGACAGGACACAGGGCGCCTAATAGATAGTGTGTAAAATATACAGCCTAAATGGCTTTCATTACGCAGCAGAGACACACAGAGTAGCTATGCCACAGACAGGGCTCAGGGCATCTAACAGACAGTGGGTAATATAGCCTAAATGGCTTTCACTATACTGTAAAGACACACAGAGTAGCTATGTTACAGACAGGGTACAGGGCACCTAACAGACAATGTGTAAAAAATATACAGCCTAAATGGCTTTCATTATACTGCAGAGACACACAGAGTAGCTATGTCACAAGCAGGGTTCAGTGCATCTAACAGACAGTGTGTAATACAGTCTAAACGTCTTTATACTGCAAAGACACATAGAGTAGCTATGTCACAGACAGGGCCCAGGGCACCTATCAGACACTGTGCAATACAATTTAAATGGTTTTCACTACACTGCAGAAACACACAGAGTAGCTATGTCCCAGACAGGGCTTGGGGCACCTAATAGTGTGTAATACAGCCTACATGGCTTTCACTATACTGCACCTAACAGACAGTGTTTAATAATACAGCCTAAATGGCTTTCACTATACTGCAGAGAGACACACACAGTTGCTATGTCACAGACAGGGCTTGGGGCACCTAATAGACAGTGTGTAATATAGCCTAAATGGCTTTCAGTATACTTCAGAGAGGCACAGAGTAGCTATGTCCCAGACAGGGCCCAGGGCACCTAACAACAGACAGTGTGTATACAGCCTAAATGGCTTTCACTATACTGCAGAGACACACACAGTAGCTATATGTCATAGAGAGGGCACAGGGCACCTAACAGACAGTGTTTAAATAATGCCTAAATGGCTTTCACTGTACTGCAGAGACATATGAGACACACAAAGTAGCTATGTCACAGACAGGGCTCAGGGCACCTAACAGACAGTGTTTAATACAGCCTAAATGGCTTTCACTATACTGCAGAGACACAAAAAGCTATATGTCCCACACAGGGCACATGAGGGAACCTGACAGTGTATAACAAATGGCTTTCACTATACTGCAGAGACACAAACAGTAGCTAAAGGGCCCAGGGCATTTAACAGACATTGTGTAATGCAGCCTAAATGGCTTTCACTATGCTGCAGAGAGATGCAGAGTAGCTATGTCACAGACAGGGCTCAAGGCATCTAACAGAAAGTGTTTAATGCAGCTAAATGGCTTTCACTATACTGCAGAGATACACAGAGTGGCTGTGCCACAGTCAGGGGCTCAGGGCACCTAACAGACAGTGTGTAATACAGCCTAAAAATGGCTTTCTATACTGCTGCAATGAGACACACTAACTACTATGTCACAGACAGGGCAGGCACCTAACAGTGTGTAACAGCTGCTGCCAGGCCAGCAATGAGCGCCTCCCCCCCTTCTCCTTCTCTTTCCATAGCACCGCACTGGATTCCTGATTATTCCCCCCTCCTCCCCAACCCTTGCTCCTTTGTGCAGTAAACTTGTGCTTTGTTTTTGTTTTTTTTTAAGTTAACTTTTTCATTTTCTCTGTGGTGGCCGCGGCTGCAGAGCAAACACCAATTCCTCCCTCTCCCCAGAAAGTCTGCTGCTATCTATGCACTCACACAGCAGATACAGAGCACAGACACCAGCACTGACTTGTTGGATTGTCAGGCTGGTGTCATGTGCTCCTTTCTGCTGTCAAGACCACACAGGTTGCCCTTTCATGCCTGTATCCAACCTCAGATGAGTCCCAGGACCCCACAGTCTGCCTCTAATGCCTGTTTTCAAAAAAAAATACCCATTACCTGTGTTCACAGTACCTGACCTGCAAAGTACACTGTTAGGTTGGGTAGGGTAGTTAATTACCCAAACTACCCTACCCGACCAAAAAATACTGATACCTGACCTACCTGCTGCAGCTACCCGATGAGTAGCCCATCCCTACATCTGATGCTTTTGAATTTGTTATTTTTGCATGACTGCTGTCAGACAAGGGTGGCTAGTGACAAGCTTTGTCCTTTCCTTGTCTCTGTAACTGTTTAGGACCCCAAGGAAAACATTATTGTTGTTAGAGAACTGGTATCTTTCATTATGTTGACCAAGCAGCTCATAGAAGGGTTGTTTAGTGATTTATTACCACTCTGATCCCAACATAACTGGACACAGTATGCACTTCACCACTGACATTTCTGAGAGTTGTAGAAAACTCTCACAGGATTACATTTAGTGACTGAACAGCAATAGTGTTTAAAGGTATGCCACCCTTAGGGCAACACCAGTACAGCAGAATACACATCTTTCGGCAAAATCAACACTTTGCAGATAGGTCGCTGTGTTGGTGTGCCCGAGACAGGGGCATGCTGTCTCTCGGTCCTGAGCCCCCACCCTGAATCAACTCTGACTGGAGTTGAGAATCCTAAAGACGGGAGAGCGGGGAGCAGAGCCCCCCACATGTGGGGTTCAGGGGCAAAGACCCCCGATAAAAAACAGGACTGGGAGACACACAGGAATCATGTAGACCACAACTTGTGGTTGACATGATTCCTGTTGGAAAGATGCCGGTCGACATAAAAGATGTCAAACCGGCATGGTAGAGCCATTTTTAAGTCTATTTATTTTCCCATAGCCAATCTTTCAAAACGTTCATAGCCCAGCCAGTTTTGAGGTTTGGTGTTTTACTTGTTCTAGTTGAGGTCATTTTGGCTGCTGCTAGATCGTTGGAGCCATTTTCTCATATTAGCCTCTAACTGATCAATATTTTCACTTACAGTTGCTGTTTCTGTCTCCCCTTCAGAGTGATTGCTATTTTCAGCATTGAATCTGGTGTTTACCCACTCTGACATCTCTTCCAGGGTCAAAGAAAAGCTTAGCTGCATTATTTTTACCTTCTGCATTGAATTTAAGATGGCAGTAATTTTTTTTTTTTTTTTTGCTGTTTGAATCTCTGTGGGATGTATTTCTAAGTGTTATGTGGTTCTATGTTCTGACTAGTGCTGCTGTACTCAGACAACAGCACTGGTTCCAAACACTATTAACCAAATCGATGTCAGGATTGTTTTTAGCAATATGTCTGTTATTTTACTCGTACTGTTTGTTTCCTGAAGCCGTCCATTATCTTGCAACACCAGCCCACCAGGCATTTACAGAAAGTTGGCCAATATGGACTGCAAAATTATATCTTTCAGTCATCACATACTCACAGATTTCAGTCAGGAGGTGATAAGGTACTGTAGTATCCCAGCAGAGGGTCTGAAAAAATCTGTTGATATGCTATTGTCTTAATGACTTTTGAATGCCTGTAACAGGAACCTGTAGAAAGTGCATCCACTCACTATGATGGCTAGTGTTGCCCCTTAAAGATTTATATTATGTATTATAATTACTATTGTTATAGTACAGTGGAGACTACGTACAAGAACACTGAATATAAGAACATGCTATTTACAGTACAAGAACATTTTCTGGATGTCCTGATTTTTGTCCATTATTTTCAGTGGCAGTAAAGCCTGTTTATAAGAACAGTCAGCATGTTCATATGATAATTTTTTCTACAGAGGTAGCGGTAGATGGTCATTATCACCTCTGAGTGTGCTAAGCCTGGGCTAAATAGAGATCTAGTTTCTTCATTAACTGTTACTTAAGTAGTGAATGGGCATGTGAAAGGCAGCACACATCCGTCATGGTTAGCTGTGACACTGAATGAACTTTATAACAATTCTCTTAATTGTTTAAGCAAGAGCCCTTTTCAAAAGTTACAGTATATTGCTCTTAATAAAAGGTTGTCTACAGATTAATGTGAGCACAGTTTGATCATGTTAGCAATAGAGCTTAAATGGATTTTCACAGATTTCATTGAAGCCCTCTTGTAAGAACATCCCTGTTATATAAACATTTTTGCTTGGCATTTAGCGTGTGCTTATAACAGGGCTCCACTGTAGTACTGTATTATGGTCAGCATCAATAGAAAAGATAGGAGAGACAATCAAAATATAGTCATTAGGGGAACAAATAATATCAGAGATAGGAGTGGTGAAGATGTTTGTATTTATTTTTTTAAGCAGTGTATCGTCCAGTTGGCATGTAGCATCTTTCTCACAGTGGCATACTATCTCTGTCTAGTTTTGCTGCTTAGATGGACTGTAGCACATGGAGACTAACTAAATTGCTTAAGGTCACACAGTATGTGTCTTGGATATGTACTTGGGTCTCCTGTTTCCCAACCATAGGCTTTAACTCCTAAACACATTACCACACAAGTTCTATGAGTGACAGTCAGTGGGTTTGGACAGAATGAGTTCAGATCGGAGGAGGACTTGATCACTGAATGTGACCTCAAAGAGGGAATGAGGTAAGGGTAGGAATGGTTCGAGGTGAGAGGAGGTAACTGATAGGGAAAGGTTCAGAGATTCAAGATTACATATAGAAAGTTGAAGGTGAAATGGTTGTGTGGCTCACCTAAATGTATGTAGCCTTCCTTCCAAGCTCACTGAGATAGAGGCCTGGGTGACCCTATACAAGCCCCATGTGCTAGGTCTCTCGGAGATCTGACTAAAACCATACCATGGCAACACCTTGTACCAACTCTAAGGCTATTCCTTCCTCCGGCTAGATAGGCCGGGCAGGAAGAGAGGAGGCGGCGTCGCACTGTATGTCCAGGACCATATATCAGCTGCCACTGTTGCCTGCTCCACTGCCATCTCACTTAGTGAGTGGATTATTACTGAGCTAACCATTAGTGCCTCAAAAAAACTGTACATTGGCTGTTATTACAACCCCCCTCCAGCTTCTACCCAGGGACTATCTAGCTTACTGTCTGGTCTAGCAGGCGCCATCCCATCTAGAGATGTCTTCCTACCGGGGGATTTCAATCTCAATTGGACAGCAAACTCAATCACAGACTACACAGCCCTACTAAAGCCACAAAACCTAGACCAAGTAATCTCGACCACAACAAGATTCAACTAACACACACCAAACCACTCTATCCTTGATTGGATTCTAACTAACCGGTCTGACCTACTCCTCCCAACAGGCACCATGTCAGATGCAATTAGCAACCACTCCCCCACCTACATCGGTGTGAACAATAAGTCAGTTCTCCCACCAGCAAAATTACTGTCCTTCAGAAATTTCAGCAGCCAGAATCATGAACCTGTGACTAGGGAAGCAATGTCCTTAAGCTGGTCCTCCCTATACCAGCTTGAAAATGTCTCCTCTGCTGTCCAATACCTCACCAGCACCCTTCAGAAACTTCAGGACCAGTATTTTCCCACCAAAACCAAAAGGGTTAGGGGAGGCTGCACGTTCTGGATAACAAAAGAACTGTTACTGCAAATGAAGGTCAGGGACTCTAAATGAAGAGCATTCAAAGAGTCTCCATCCCCACAACTATGGAATGTCTACAGGCAACTGCAAAATGTCTTTAAGCAGCTGGCAAGGTCACTAAAAAAGAAATACTTCACTGAGCTCCAAAAAAATACCCTGGGGAATACATGTAGTTTCTGGGCCTCAGTTGGGTCCATCCTAAACCCAAAGACCAGTAAGCAAATAACACAACTTGCCTCCCCAGCAGGCACCATCGATGACCCTGCTCTCATCGCTGACCTCCTCAATAATATGTTTACCAACCTGACCCCTTATCTTAGCAAGCTCCCTCCTCACCATCTCTCCAACCCAAACAGCAACAATAGCCCCTCCCACAAACACTGAAACTTCCACCCTTCCTTTCCATTTCAGGGCCATTACTCCCAAGACCATTATAAACTTCTGAAAACCCTCCCTTCTAGCGGCAGCCCTGGAAGTGACAGGTTGTACCCTGCTTTCCTGGGGATCATCTCCCCTGCCTTTGTCAAACCACTAACACACATTTTTAACCTTGCCCTGTCTACATCAACAGTGCCTGACACCTGGAAACATGCAAGTGTGATTCCCATCTTTAAGGCAGGAGACCCCAGTTGCCCAGAAAACTATTGGCCCATCTCCTTGCTACCACACCTCAGCAAACTACTTGAGAAAGTAGTCCATTCCCAACTAACTGAACATCTCAATAAATATAACCTCCTGTGTCCTTTTCAACATGGCTTCTGCAAACACCATAGCATCTCCTCTGCCCTGGCAGCCTTCTCAAACTATGTCCTCAGAAATATGGACAACGGTATGGCCACGGGTGCAGTCTTTGTTGATTTATCAAAGGCGTTTGACCTTGTTGACCATCAACTTCTTCTCTCCACACATCAACATTTTGGTTGTGCCCCTGAACCTGCAGCCTGATTTCATAGCTACCTCACAAAAAGGTCCCAGTCCATGCTTATAGGCAAAGCCTCAGCTTTCCTTCCCACCAGCACTGGAGTTCCTCAGGGATCAGCCCCCTTCTTTTCTCCATGTTTATCAACATGCTACCGGTATATAGCCTAAACTGCAACACTCTCCTCTTATGGATGGACCTAGTCCTATACCACAGCAACAAGTCCCTGAAGCCATCTCTCCACTCACCAATAGGCCATGCAGCAGCTGTTCACTGGTTCACATCCAGAAAACTCCTTGTAAATGGGAAAAAGACGAAGGCAATGCTCTTCGGATCAAAGCCTTTCCTAAACAAGTCAGCTAAGTCAAACTCCTCCCTCACCATATATACACCTGCCGGACTCCCACTGGAACAGGTCCACTCTTTCAAATATCTCGGTGTTACCCTCGACCCATTGCTCACCTATAATGATTACATAACCCTGACTATCAATAGGATAAACCTGAAGCTAGGAGCGGCATACCGAGCAAACCACCTGCTATCATCTGAAGCTCATCTCGCCATTGCACAGGGAAACCTCCTCCCACTCCTTGACTACTGCTCCCCCATCTACTCCCAAGTGTCCATAAAGCAGCACTCCCACCTCATCACAACATACAATGCCAGCTGTCACTTTGCTCTCAAAGCTCCCTCCAAAACTCTTCACTGTACACTCTACCAGTCCCTTGGTTGGCTCCCTCTCCAGGCACGCTTTGACTATACCACAGGCTGCCTAGTCGACAATGCCCTCAGAAGTAACCAGCTGTCCCCATATGCCCCCCTAGTCATACACAGAGCATCCACGAGGCTGCTTAGGGCTTCTTCCATCCAATCCTTGGAAGTTCCCTGTGTCTCTACCGTAATGGGCAGTAAGACCTTCTTTGTCTCTGCCCCCTCCCTCTGGAATCGTTTTCCCGTGCCTGTTCGTACATCTACATCCCATGTGTCATTCAAATCTAACCTACAGGCCTGGTTAATGATAGGCTCCACCTGCAAATGCACACAGGGAAGCGCAGGAGACCGAAAGCCACCATAATCCTACCACGGTCAGGTGCTTTCTGCCCATCCTACTCTCTCCCCGCACCTCTATCCTAAAGCACTAACCCACTTACTTGACTCTCATACTGCCTCTCAAACCTACCTGTGAGACCTTCTCCCACATCTCTGTACCTGGTCCAGGCAGACCATGGCTCAAGGTGACACCAAGACTTAGTGGGGCTTAACACAAATTACCCTGCTCTCCAGTTTACTCAGACTAGGCTCCCTCAGTGCCTAGACTCAGCACACTGTCTGGAAGCCATGCCCTAATTTTACCACAAGCTCTCAGGTCAACCTGCTCTCTTTCTCAGGACAGGCATGTTACCTAGATTAGATATTGTTAAGTCTGTTATGTTAAACTACTCCTTGTGAATCTGTAACTTTTCTCCCATTGTACTGCTGCAGGTATCCCTATGGTACCTCACTTACCATTGTTTGTTTATCACAAGTAAGCTTTTGCCTATTTGTTATCTATTGATGCTTGTACAATATATGTAAATTGTATATTATATCTACTACTTGTATCCATGTACCGCCACCTTGTGGCCCAGGTCGTGACTGAAAATGGTCCACTGGATCAGCGCATTTATCTGGTTACCAAAAACGTAAATAAATAAAACTGATAGTCACTCCCAGCCCAGTGGCACAGTGGCATTGCTGTTGGCCACCATGCTGGTGATCTGAGATTGGGTCTTGTCTTAGGTTGTTGGGACAGGCTGGGGGTGAGTGGATCGAGTGTCTGCTGGACTGCTTTCCTCTCCCATGAAGGGAGGGTTGCTGGTTCTGCCTTGCAGCTGCCACCAGATGGGGGCCTGGTGATAGGACAGAATGAGAGTGGGACAGTACGGAAGGAGCTGTGGGAATTCCGCCATGTGTGCATGCCTCCACATGCTCGCACTGATGTGTGTGTCCCAGCTACAGGGAGGGACCAGAAAATGGAAAGGGGATTGATATGGGTTTTGTGAAGCCTTGCCATTCTCCTCCAGCCCACATTGTTACCTCTCTACCAGCATCTGGATTTGTGTGTACTGTGGGGGTAGCCATCTCCTTCCTGACTCTGCCATGGAGGGAAATCTATGATTGACTCTTCCTGTGGCCAGGGGAGGCAAGTGGCAAGGGGGGGGGGGGGACATGGCTGATAGAATCCTGCCTGCAACCCACAGAGAAACACTTTTAAGGCCAAGCTGAGATAGTCAGAGATTTCCAAGAGGAAGGCTTAGCTGGAGTAACCAGTAGATTTAAAAAATGTGTAAATTAGTTGAAGGATGGAGGTGGAGAGTAAGGTGTTGAAGGGAGGGGTGACATGTAAATGATGTAGTATACAGTACTGTTCCTCAATTTTTCTGATGGTCTGAGGTGTTAACATAGAAAGGCAAGGCAATTTTAATTTATATAGTACCCTTGCCCAAGAGCTTAGGAGACTTTATATAAAAAATCTGGGTACAGAAATGTTTACAGGGTAAGATCCGGGAGACAAAATTAAACAGTCTAAGCATGTACTCCCTGGAGGATAGGATGGAAAGGTGGATAGGCTAGAAATATAAAAATAAATGCAGGTACATACTAGGGTGGATTTACAGAGTTATTTAGGTTAAGGAATAGCGCAACCAATAGGGGGCACAATTTTAATCTGGATGGGGGGGGAATCAGCAAAGACACCAGAAAGTATTTATTTCTCCTGGAGCAGGAGGTGGGATAGGTATAATAGTCTGCCAAGCAATGTGATCACTCCTGGGACTATATTGGGGTGAAAAATCCCAATAGGACATTTTCAAGTGGTAATTAGGAACAAAAGAGCTGATCTGGTGGTGCTGAGGGTTGAGGCACTGGACGGCACACTATGGGCCATGCCGGCGACCTGGGTTTGGGAGCAACCTCGGGCCACCGGGGGGAGGGATGTGGATTTGGATTGAGCTGCCAACAGGCAGCTCTCGTTTCCCAGAGGAGGGTCAGATGCAGTGCACAGTTTCTGCGATTCCCAGTGGTGACTGGGAGCATCATGGCTGACGCAGTGTACACTACAAGGGTATGGGAGTTGCGGCGGCATCCTGCAGGCAGGTGCAGGAATGCGCTGGCACTGCGCTGGACATCATGGTATGTCCACGCTCCTGGGACCACAGAAGAACAGGAAAATGGACCCTGGCACCTGGACAGACAAAAGTGGGTCCAGAGGACGGCCCCCACGCCCCTCACCGGGTACATCCTGGTTGGCTTCTGTGTCTCCTCTTCTCCCCAACTGCTCCTCTAGATTCTAGATAGAGCACCAGAGGAGTTAGGGTGGTCCCACCCTGGGGGCCTCAGATCCAGGTGGCGGGATGGTTGGTGGAGCTGGAGGAGCAATCCCGGGAATGGAAGACCAGACCATGGAGGATCTCAGGCCGAGTGGGACAAGGTCAGACTGTGTGACCTCACTGGAGAGAGGTCTAAGGGACCAGTGAAGTAGGAACATAAATATAGTTGAAAAAAAATATGAACAAAAGGAAGGCAGAAGGGTGGGGGAGCTCTGAAAGGACAGAGTAAAACAATATAGGAACATTAGGGCAGACTCAATGGCTCGTAGTCATTTTTGTCCCTGTTCATCTATATATGTATGTAATTTAAAACAACTTAAAACTCAGCTTGTGGCAACCCTGTCAAATATTTTAGACAAGTACTGCTTTATCAAAGCTGATGAATTCATCCTATCAGGTGTGCATGCTTGATTCAAATAAAGGCCTTCTACATAGCTCTGAAACCCTAAGTTAACCCATGCAATGAACTTACACAATGGCAGCATATACACTTCAAACTCCTTCGGGATAAAATTGTGCCCTGAGGCATCCCACTGCTTGAGAGTGCTGGTTTTAATGAGCAACCACCCATCATGTGGTACAGCTGTCTACTGGGTAGGAAAGACTCAAACCATTGCAGCACTGTCCCCCATAGCGCTCAAGGGGACCTATCAAAACTCAGTATTTAAGTGCTGAATACCAAAGAAAGATCAAGGAGAGCAAAAATGGACGGCTTACCCTTGTCCTTCACCAAGAGGAGGTTGTCCAGCACCTTAAAAGCAGTCTTGATGCTGTGCCATGAGCAGTTCATAAATTTTAAAGAGCTCCTGGTAAGCCATGAGCTGCAGTGTTGCCACCTTCACAAGTACCTTGCTTAAAAAGGGAAAGACATGCCTGTAGTTTGCTTAATTTCTGGGTCTAAAGATTGCTATTTAAGGAAGGGTGGGGGGTCTTACAACTGCCATGTTTAGGGCAAAAGGAACATTTTCCTGCTACAATAATAGATATATAATACCCATAAACATAACTCAGGACATCCTGGCTATCAAACACCAGCCATGTTGGTCCAGGAGCCTGTGTATAGTAAGTGGACTGTGGCCCAGCTACTGTATAATGCAGGACATCCTCTCACTGGAAAGTGGCTGAAACTTGACCCATGGCAACAGGATGCCCCTTATGTCTAAACTGTGATCACCACCTGGCTGTCTGTAGAGACTCCCACCTGGACAGATGCCACCATGTCATGGAAGAAACAGCCAAGTTCCTTGCACTTTTCAGCACTAAGGACTTCACTGGCTCGCAGACACTCTGGATGTCTGTCAAGGGTACAGAAGAACTGAGCTGTTCTTTTTTCTCTCTCTGCTACAATCACTCCTGACAGGCGCTTTGCCTTTTTCATGGTGATTACTCAGCCCTCTTACAATCAGCATATAACTTCTCTGTGCTAATATGTCAATCACTGAGTGAGTCTGCCTCTAGCTGTGCTGCAATCTCCCCCCTCTTGAGTCTTCAACCACCTCAGCTTATCATTATGCCATGGCAAGCTTCATGAGGAGGTCATAATGTGGACACAGAATGGTGCCAAAATGTTTACAGCAAGGAGTCCTATCATAACTTTCCACAACCTGCACAACACCCACAGCGTAGGCATCAACCATACTTGAAATGTCTAGTGTTTCTTTAAGCCTATCAGGCTTAAGATTACATCTCAGACAACACTGAACATGGGGCAGAGTATAAAGGGGGAACCCGACCTCGAATTACATCACATAATGATCAGACCACACTACTAAATCAGCCATGACAACCAAGATGCCAAGCCTTGAAGTGAAAACCAGGTTCAAGTTGTGACTGATTTCATGAACTGCATTGGAAACAACCTACTGTATACAAGGTCCAGAAACAATATCAACTGGAAGAGCTGCTGAACAAGGGGCAAGGCCTCATCATTGACTCAGGTATTGAAGTCACTGAGAATCAACAGCACAGTGAGTTTAATGCCATACAGGTGATGAAGTCTGCAGCATCCTGCAAGAAGTCCCCCTTGCACCTAGGGAGACAGTAAATCAAGAGTGCCCGGCACCCCATACTTACTGGATGATTTACAGCCCCACATGCAAATGACCTGGACTTTACAATCAATGATTTGGGGCATCAGAAGCAAGATCTTGCACAGATAACCCCTGCCACCACCTTCTGCACTCCCACTGCAGGCAGTGTGACATAGAGAGTTAGCCAGGATCACTGCCTTTAGCACAGGTTCAGAGTTGTCAGCCAGCCTGGTCCCCATCACAAACAATGGATGCAATGAAAATTGAAAACCCAATGATATAGCGTTACAAAGATTTGCCCAAAGGGAGGACCAAGCCCATCCAGGCCCCTTGCCAGATGTTGGACACTCTTGAGATGGTAACAAAATATAAAAAAAAAAAAAACTAGGTCCCATATCCTCACTGAGTGTCTCTTGATCCTCATACCTTGGACACAGCCCAGATCTGTCAACTACAGTACCTCCCTGCCATTACTAGCATGCTTCTGGCAACTTCTCAGGATACCAAGCTTCCTACATTGGCAGAAAACCACTTTTGAGATAGTAGACCTGACAAAAGGGCACAACCAGTGCAGTCAGTAGTTGAAGACATAACTAGACTCTGAGAAACACATAAAAATTGCCCCCAGTGCATACATTATAGAGAACCCAATCCAATTGCCCTATCTAACCCAGTAAATTAGATACCGACCTACAACACCCGCTCCACTTTTACCACTTAAACCCCCCCACACAAACTCCCAAGCAGAATTAACTAATGCATCTACATACAGCAACCCTATTCATATAAAATTTAAGATAAATAATAAGCAGTAAAGCACCTTAACACAATGCTCATCAAGCTATGCCAGTCTGATATAACAGAGTTTGCTATTACAGTTTAAGGAGGACCCTCCTGTCAGTCAATATCATTTACAGAAATTATCCCTTTAGAGACAGAGAGACTTTAGGACTGAAGAAACACAAAGCATCATCATAATAACAAAAAAAGATCTATGATGCGTCCAGTAATGGAGATTTCTTTTTGAATGGCACATGTAGGTTATGGGAATTTCTTTGAGACTCTCCTTTTGCTAAATTTATAACAACTACATTATTTTATTTCCTTGCCTTGGTGATAAAACATGTCCATGTAAACCCTCCCCAGGATGTACATGGAAACAAGCCATCACAGATTAGTGTGCCATTATGGTCAGAAATTACAAATAAAAAGAAGTAAAATAAATTATCTCAGTACATACTGAACACTATTAACCCAGTTTCTAATACTGACATGTATCAATGAAGCATTTCAGAGCTTTAAGACTGACTTGTCTCCTTTAGGAAGCTTTGACATTTAAGTTCTCTGTAGTTAATTATCTCTCGTTTGGATGTAATTGGTACTACTTTATCTTAGGCAAATTGTACAGTAGGTGGGAGGGAAGCACAACTAATAATTATGTTTATTTATAAGCCTTAATATGGTAACTGCTTAATTATCTTCTCTGCCTCCTGACAATTTCTTGTACTGGTTCCTTTGTTGAGTCCAGCTAATACGTAGTATGTAAATGTATTACAAATGTTATGACAGGGTCCCACAAGAATCATTCATTTTTAAGAAATGTCTATGTTCATGTTTGACTTTTCTTATTTTGGCTTAATGGTCAACTGTATTAGCCTTTTAGTGCAGCAAATTGTTAGCACTTCTTTTTATATTGTATATCCATTTTAGGTTTGCACTTTTTTGACATCAATCTTTCACATAAAACCTACTTCTGCCCAGTTTTCTAAAAACAGTATGGATGCAGCATAGCGCTGTGGTTTAAGGCTCTGAGCTGCAAACCTGGAGACCTGGGTTTGAATCCCACAACCCCCAATTGCATACTGTGTGACCCTGAGCAAGTCACTTAACTTCCTTGTGCTCTCAGGTCGCACCTGTAAGCAAGCTTTCAGCCTAGTGTGTCTCTTCTGGTAAAAAAACAAAACAAAACACAGAAACACGTGTTGAAGGGACTTGGGTTGCACGGCCCTAAAAGCTTGTACACTGTAACATAAATGTAGTTTAGAAAATGGGTTGGAGAAACCCAGTTTCCTTATTGGCTGACAGCACTCAGTATCAGGGTAGGTATCAGGCAACAGGGACAAATAACTAGTCCCTGTGCTTGCCTGCCTTTTTACTGAATTAATCCCTGTGCCCAGAATGGAATGGGGTGGTAGCCATTTTTTCTTCATTCAGTTAGTAAGCAACTCCTCGCTTTAACCAGATTACCCCAGTCGCTTCATTTGGTGCTGCCACTTGCTGTCAGAGATCTGCAATATAAACATTAACACACACACACACACACGAAAGTGAACTGTAGGACCATAGTGCTGTCACTCAGAAAACAAAAATGAAAGTTAACCGGGTGCTCTACATGCTCCTCAGTGCTACACCATCAGGCTGTCACTTTCAAATGATCCACAATGTTGCACCGTGCTACCCTCTGACTTGCTTCCCTGTTGTGAAATAGAAAATGTTTTTTTTTAATACAATAGTTTAAAAGAAAAAAGAAAGATATCCAAGTGCTCTGCAGTTTCTTCACAGCTGCCCCAGCACTCTCACCTGAACCACTGTCATATATTCACAAGCAACTGTGCTCTTCACAGTTGCTAATACAGCACTGAAACTATATGTTCCTCCTGGTCAGCACTGCAACTGTCTCACGGGGGGTGGGGTGGGCAAGGGATCAACGCACAGAAATAAGTGTGGCTCACAAATGACTTGTATATTTTCTTTTTTTGCTAGTCTTTCTTCTCCCCTGGTCCCACTGCCACCTCTGACATTCCCCTCCTCGCCGTCCCTAAGGATCAGGACCCCCTCCCCTATTGCCCCCATGACTTACCCTTCATGGCAGGGGTTGGGGAGCAACTCAACCCACTGGCATGGATCCAGCTCTGGAGGTGTCCTCCTGGGGTGGCTCGGAGGGGGGATCCATCATCATTCTGTGCAGTGGGACCATTTTTTCTGAGTTACTTTTTGTGGCAGGGAGCGTGCAATGCCACCAGTGATGTACCTCATGCACTTCTGCATGCCGTGCATCAGGCAACTGCTCCACCTCTGCCTCCACATTATGAGACCTGGCTTGTCGGCCCCCAGCTGCCGCTAGAGGTCAAGCAAGAACCGGTCCATGTCCCCACCCTCCCCTGGGATAGGAGAGCTGTCCTCCAGATGCTCGATCCTCTCCCACCCCAGCCGACCCTCAGCGACCCGCTCGCATCACAAACACGGGTTGCCTGCATGGCAGGAGATAAGGCATCACTGCCTCAGCCCTCCATGCCACTGGGCCAGCCTGACTTGTTCATTTAACAAAAAAAATCTCTTAAAAATCGCAGCACCAAGTCTGGCCCTATGAGTTAGAGAGTTGAGGTGCTGGACACCACACCTACTGCCACACCAGCAACACAGGTTCATGAGCATACTCCAGTTGCCTCGGGTGGCTGGAGGAGGAGGAGATGACCGAGTGCCCAGAGGACTGTTCTCCTATCATGGGGAGGTTAGGCTCTGTGCCCTGCTGTTAACTGCCACTGAATGGAGGCTCAGCGGTACTGCAAGCACCAGATGTCATTAAAGGTGGAGGGTGCTTCCGGTGTGTGTCTCCACTCAGCACATCCTGTGCAGCATGGCAGGGGTTTGGGAAAAGAAGGAAAATGTGGCTTGGGCTGTATGAAGCCCATGGCTTGCTGACATGTTCACAAACAATATTAATCCTCCCCCCCCAACAAGGGGGTGCCCAATCCCCCTCGGCAGCATGTGTTCCCCCACCGTGTTTGTTTTCCGATGGGGGCCCCAATCCCTGTCGGCTTCAGTGCCCCAAGGTTTATGTTGCCGATGGGGGAGCCCACTCCCCGTTGGCATTATGCAATCCCCCCCCACTTTTGTTGTCTGCCGACGGGGTGCCCAATCCCTGTCAGCATAATGTCACACTCCCCCCTTTTGTTGGGTGCTGATGGGGGTGCCCAATCCCCTTCAGCATAATGTAATACCCTCCCCATCTTTTGTTTTGTGCCAATGGGGGTGCCCAATCCCCCATGGGCTCCAGCTGCCCCCCAAAAAAAAGACTCCATTGGCATGCTGGGAGCCCACCCGCATGCCACATGTCCCTGTAAAATCAAAAATGGTCCTGCAATGTCTTTTTTTTTAACCTGTAAAAAAGGAAACAGTCCCTCGGCGGTCTCCCCACCCCTCCACAACCGCGCCCACCCACTGCGCACCCTGTTTCCCACACCCCTTCACCCCATACTTACCTCTGGAGTCCAGTGCGATGATCTTCGGTGGACCAGGAACACGTCTGCACTCTTCAAAGCTGACCGCAAACTGAGGAAATGCCGATATGCTGTATAATGGAATAAATAGTTTTTTTCAACTTTGATGCAAATCTCAGGCATTTTTTTGAATTTTGGCACCAAATTTTCAATATGGGTTTTTTGGGATCCCTCCTCATGAATTCTGGCACTGCCATGGTGTTATTCTGTCCTGAAAGGTGATTTCGCGGTCACTGCCCGGAATCCCCTTTTGGGACTGATTAATGAAACAACAGTGTTCATGAGGTGGGCTTTCAAAAAGCCTATACTGCAAATTTGGTGGGAAAAATAAAAAAAATTACTGTTTTATGAGCGTGCATTGCGCAGTTGCTATGCACGCTCGTAACTTTGCGAATTTGCAATAGTTTCACACCAGACTTTCAACACTGGCATTTTTTCAGACGTCCTTGTGAACAGTACAGATGTCATTTTCCACATTCTGGCTGAAATGTGTTTTCACACTTCTGGCACAGAATAGTGTGGTTGCTGTGGGAAATCAGTGTTCAGGACAGATTAAGAAAATAATAGTGGCACTGTTCATGAGCAGAGGTCCTAAAATGCCTATGTTGAAAATTTGGTGACGATACTCCATAAAATGACTGTGTTACGAGCGTGCATTGCGCAGTTTGCACGCACAGTCATAACTTCACAAATTAATATTTTCACTCCAGATTTTCAACATTGCCATTCTTCTGCACCTCCTTATGAATGGTATAGCTGTCAATTTTCACATCCTGCCCGAAATGTGTTTTCGCAGTTCCAGCAAAGAATAGCATGGTCGCTGTGGGAAATCCATGTTTGGGACACATTATGAAAATGACAGTAACACTGTTCATTAGCAGAGGCTCTAAAATGCCTATGTTTAAAATTTGGTGACGAAACTATATAAAATGACTATGTTACAAGCGTGTGTTGTGCAGTTTCCATGCACCCTTGTAAGTTTGCAAATTAATAATATTTTCACGCCAGATTTTCAACACTGGCATTTGTTCACATCTCCTTATGAACAGTACTGCTGTCATTTTTCACATTCTGGCCAAAATATGTTTCCATTCTTGCAGCACAGAATACCGCAGTCACTGTCTGAAATCAGTGTTTGGGACATATTAGGATCAAGCGACTGGGTGGGGGCAGTGACCGAGCTCAACTGAGCTCTGTCAGGACTGCTGCAGATTTCTTTGTGGGCAAGAAAAGGCAACAATGCAGGCAGGAGCCCTGTACAAAAGGGCAGCCTGCAGTGCCGGGAGACACAGAACCAGCGAGTGAGGGAGGGGGAGTGAGAGAGCTCGAACGGAGCTCTGTTGGGACTGTTGTGGATTTCTTTGTGGGCAGAAAATGGCAGCAATGCATGCAAGGGCTGAATACAAAAGGGCAGCCTGCAGGGGTGGGAGAAACAGGATGAGCAAGTGAGAGAGGGGGAGTGAGCGAGCTAAACAGAGCTTTATCATGACTGCTGCGGATTTCTTTGTGGGCAGAAAAGGTTGGCAATGCAGGCAGGGGCCCAGTACAGAAGGGCAGCCTGCAGTGCCGGGAGACACAGAACCAGCGAGTGAGGGAGGGGGAGTGAGAGAGCTCAACGGAGCTCTGTTGGGACTGTTGTGGATTTCTTTGTGGGCAGAAAATGGCAGCAATGCATGCAAGGGCTGAATACAAAAGGCAGCCTGCAGGGGTGGGAGAAACAGGATGAGCAAGTGAGAGAGGGAAGTGAGCGAGCTAAACAGAGCTTTTATCATGACTGCTGCGGATTTCTTTGTGGGCAGAAAAGGTTGGCAATGCAGGCGGGCCCAGTACAGAAGGGCAGCCTGCAGTGCCGGCAGAAACGGAACAAGCGAGTGAGATGGGGGAGTGAGTGAGGCCAAAGGAGCTTAGGACTGCTGCAGGTTTCCTTGTGGGCAGAAAAAGATGCCAACAGAGGCAGGAGCCCAGTACAAGAGGGCAGCCTGCAGTGCCAGGAGAAATGGAATGAGCAAGTGAGGTGGGGAGTGAGCGACCTCAACGGAGCTCTGTTGGGACAGCTGCAGATTTCTTTGTGGGCAGGAAAAGGTGCCAAGGCAGGTAGAAGCCCAGTACAAAAGGGCAGCCTGCAGCGCCAGGAGAAACAGAACAAGCAAGTGAGAGAGGGGGAGTGAGCAAGCTCAGCGGAAGTGTATCATGACAGCTGCGGATTTCTTTGTGGGCAGGAAAAGGCAGCGATGCAGGCAGGAGCCCAGTACAAAAGGCAAACCTGCAGTGCCAGCAGAAAGGGAACGCGTTAGTGAGAGAGGGGGAGTGAGCGAGCTCAACAGAGTTGTGTCAGGACTTCTGCAGATTTCTTTGTGGGCAGAAAAAGCCACCAGTGCAGGCAGAAACCCAGTACAAAAGGGCAGCCTGCAGCAGCTGGAGACACAGAACAAGCGAGTGAGGGAGGGGAAGTGAGTGAGCTCAATGGAGCTCTGTTGTGACTGCTGTGGATTTCTTTGTGGGCAGAAAAAGGCAGCAATGCACGCAGGCGCCCAGTACACAAGGGCAGCCTCAGTGCTCCTAGAAACGGAACAAGCAAGTGAGATGGGGAGTGAGTGAGGTCAATGGAGCTCTGTCAGGACTGCTGAAGATTTCTTTGTGGGCAGAAAAAAATGCCAACAGAAGCAGAAGCCCCGTACAAAAGGGCAGCCTGCAGCGGCAGGAGAAACAGACGAACAAGTGAGAGAGGGGGAGTGAGTGAGCAAGCTCAATGGAGCTCTACAGTGACTGCTGCAGATTTCTTTCTGGGCAGAAAAGGGCGGCAATGCAGGCAGGAGCCCAGTACAAAAGGGCAGCCTGCAGCGCTGGCAGAAACGGAATGAGCGAGTGAGACAGGGGGAGTGAGTGAGGCTAATGGAGCTCTGTCGGGACTGCTGCAGATTTCTTTGTGGGCAGAAAACAATGCCAAAAGAGGCAGAAGCCTAGTACAAAAGGGCAGCCTGCAGCACCAGGAGAAACAGAATGAGCAAGTGAGGCAGGAGGAGTGAGCGACCTCAATGGAGCTCTGTCGGGACAGCTGCAGATTTCTTTGTGGGCAGGACAAGGTGCCAATGCAGGCAGGAGCCCAGTGTAAAAGGCCAGCCTGCAGTGCCAACAGAAACGGAATGAGCAAGTGAGAGAGAGGGAGTGAGCGACCTCAATGGAGCTGTGTCGGGACTGCTACACATGTCTTTGTGGGCAGACAAAGCCGGCAATGCAGGCAGGAACCCAGTACAAAAGGGCAGCCTGCAGCAGTGGGAGATACAGAATGAGTGAGTGAGGGAGGGGGAGTGAGTGAGCTCAACAGGGCTCTGTTGGGACTGCAGTGGATTTCTTTGTGGGCAGAAAAAGGCAGCAATGCAGGCAGGGGTCCAGTACAAAAGGGCAGCCTGCAGTGGTGGGAGAAACAGAACGAACGAGTGAGAGTAACGGAGTGAGTGAGCGAGCTCAATGGAGCTCCATTGAGATTGCTACAGATTTCTTTGTGGCCAGAAGAAGGCGTCAATGCAGGCAGGAGCCCAGTACAAAATAGCAGCCTGCAGCACCAGGAGAAACAGAATGAGCGAGTGAGAAAGATGGAGTTTGCGACTTCAACAGAGCTCTGTTGGGACAGCTGCAGATTTCTTTGTGGGCAGAAAAAGGTGCCAGTGCAGGCAGAAACCCAGTACAAAAGGGCAGCCTGCAGCACCGGGAGAAACACGAAGAGCGAGTGAGAGAGGGGGAGTGAGCGAGCTCAACGGAGGTGTATCGTGACTGTTGCAGATTTCTTTGTGGGCAGAAAAAGGAGGCAATGCAGTCAGGAGCACAGTACAAAAGGCCAGCCTGCAGCACCAGGAGAAACAGACTGAGCGAGTGAGACAGGCAGAGAGAGTGACCTCAATGGAGCTCTGTCGGGACAGCTGCAGATTTCTTTGTGGGCAGGAAAAGGTGCCAATGCAGGCAGAAGCCCAGTACAAAGGGGCAGCCTGCAACGCTGGGAGAAACACAATGAGCAAGTGAGAGAGGGGGAGTGAGCGAGCTCAACAGACCTCTATCATGACTGCTACAGATTGCTTTGTAGGCGGAAAAAGGCGACAATGCAGGCAGGAGCCCAGTACAAAAGACCAGCCTGCAGCGCCGGCAGAAACAGAATGAGCGAGTGAGAGAGGGGGAGTGAGCTAGCTCAATGGACCTGTGTCAGGACAGCTGCAGATTTATTTGTGGGCAGAAAAAGCTGCCAACAGAGGTGGGAGCCCAGTACAAAAGGGCAGCCTACAGCACCAGCAGAAACAGAATGAGCGAGTGACAGAGGGGGAGTCGCCCACCTCAACAGAGCTCTGTTGGGACAGCTGCAGATTTCTTTGTGGGCAGAAAAAACATGCCAACGCAGGCAGGAGCCCAGTACAAAAGAGCAGCCTACAGCACCAGGAGCAACAGAACAAGCGAGTGACACAGGGGCAGTGACCGAGCTCAACGGACCAACGCAATCAACATTCGGCATTGACAAATGCTTATTTTATTTTATTGAAATCTCGGATTACAACCTTTGAGCTACAAGCTCTTTTACAAAGGTTCCACGTCAGAAAGAAAATGTGAACGTACAATAGTAAAACACAGAGTTTCAATGAACATTAAACAAATGTCAATATTAATATGACTGACAGAGTGCATGGGAAAGGGTTTGTGCCTTAACATACAGGCAAAGTCAGAGCTGCAGCAGTAATTAGCATGAGAGAGTAGGGGGGAGGAGAAAGCAGGGAAGTTCAAGAGTGGGGGAATTAAGGAGGTGTTTAGCTTGGGAACCACTGGCTAGGGGTTGCTTTGTCAGGAAGGGGTGGGGAGTGGAAGGACAGGAGGTTAGGAAATAGGTAGAGGCGAGTACCCTGGGGAATAGAGAGGGTGGGACTGGGGCTGGGGGGGGGAGGAGGGTTGGTGGAGGAGGGTAGGAGGGGGAAGAAGCAGATTGGGTGATTGTATAAGTACGCATTGGTGGGGTAGTCAGAATTTTTTACCAGGTGGGTTGATCAGGTAGGGCAGGTGCATTGCCCTTAGCTGGACAGGTGGGCTGTAAGTGCAGATTTGAATAAGCCAATTTTGCTAATAGTGGCTAGTTCTGGTGGGAGTGAGGTAAGCCATAGCGGGGCCCGGTATTCAAAGGATGACTGACCTTCTGTGGTGTGGCGGTAGGAGATCTTGATGGAGATCTTATTGGATGTCCTTGTAGTCCTTCTTGGTGTGACCTGGTGTATGAGGGAGCTGGGCCCCGGAGGCAGTAGGCCCAGCGATGCTTTTTTGGCAAGGAGACAGGTTTGATAGTGGGCCCTATCATTCAGATTTAGCTAACAGGTTTGCTGGTAGAGGTGGCAGGCATTGTCAGGCATGGGGCATCAAGTGCAAGTCTACAAGTCTTGTTGAGCGTGGTGGCGAGTCGCCTGAAGGTGCTGTCAGAGGCTGCACTGTAGATAGCAAGGCCATAATCAATAGTTGAGAAGACCGAGCTGGTTATGGCAAGCTGGAGGGCTTTATCAGAGAGGCAGCTTCCGTGCTTATATAGCAGGCTGAGCTTCCTGTTAGCTGTAGTGGCCACATGGTCGATATGTGTGGTGAATGAGAGGGAGATGTCTAGGGTGAGACCCAGGTATTTGAATTTGGAGACCATTTCAATGGTGATCTTCTGGAAATTCTGGATGTTCAGGGTTGCAGCCTGGTAGTGGCTGTGCGTAGAGGTAAAGAACATAAACTTCATCTTTTTGTGGTTGACTAGGAGTTTAGCTTTGTTAAACCAGTCTTGCACATTATAAAAGTCCTGTTGAAGATGCTGCTCCAGTGCGATAGGGTCAGAATGACTGGTGTAGATCACTGCATCATCAGCGTAGAGAAGGATTTTTTATTGACAGGCTAGTGATAGGTAGTTTAGAAAGAGGCTAAAGAGGAGGGGGCCCAGGATGAATCCTTGGGGGACTCAGATGGACACTTGTAGGGGGTCCAAAAGTACATTGCATATTTTTACCTGTGGAATACAACCAGAGTGGTAGCTCCGGAACCAGCACAGTGAGTCAGAGGAGAGCCCAATTACCTCTAATTGGGCCATGAGGAGGTCATGGTTGACCGTGTTGAAGGCCTTGGTGTGGTCAATAAAGGTTGCCCCCACCAAGTGCCCCTGGTCGAAGGCATGGTGAATGTAACACATGAACTCGAGAAACACTGTGGTAGTGCTGTGGTGTTAACAGAAGCCATGCTGCTGCTGGCATCGTAGCTGCTATTTGTCAAGGTGTTCCACTAGCTGACCTTAGACTATATGCTCAAGGGCTTTTGAGATCAGTGGGAGGATTGAAATTGGAAGAATAAACTGCCAAATCCTTAACAAACAGCAGAAACTCATGTATGTTGTCACACCACTGGAAAAGAGAGCAATACAAACTCTGAAAAACAACCATAAGATTGTAATAAAACAAGCAGACAAGGGTAGAGCTGTGGTTGCGATGAACACAAAAGATTACATTAAAGAGGCACACAGACAGCTGTCGGATACAGCTTATTACAGAGAACTCACAGAAGACCTGACTATGCAATATACAGAAGAACTCAAACAATTCGTCATGTCTCTCCCTAACAACGTCCAAGAACAGTTAAAAATGCAAATTCCAAACAAACCTAATCCAGGGACATTCTGTATGCTACCCAAAATACATAAACCAGGGAATCCAGGACAACCCATCATCTCTGGCATTGGCATACTCACTGAAAACATTTCAGGACTCATTGAATCCATTTTAAAACCACTAGTAAGAGCTACTAGCAGTTATATTCTGGACACCACAGATTTGCTCAGGAAACTGAAACAAATTGGACAACTGCCACCGAACACTATTCTAGCCACAATGGGGGTCACCGCCCTGTACACTAATATTCCACATGAAGATGGCATAGTAGCATGTCAACATTTTTTAAAGGAAAACACATCTGCAGGAGACATTCCAGAAACCACCATCAGCACCTTAATAAAATTCATTTTGACACACAACAACTTTACCTTTAATGGCAAGCACTTTTTACAGATCACGGTGACAGCCATGGGTACCAAAATGGTACCACAATATGCCAATCTCGTTATGGCTTATTTAGAGGAGGATTTTTTTAAACACCACCCCTATAAACAATAACATCATTACTGACAAAGGGGAAATCCTGGACTCCTTCAACAACCATTTTACAACTGTGGGGTTAGCCTTCGATAACTCTCCTGTGAACCTGCTGGATACTCATCATACTGAAGCTTGAGTCATGGATACTACATTTTCTCTACAACTTGCCACCCTGAAACAGGTCAAAGAGCTCCTATGTAATTTTGTAAAGGTGCCCTGAGCTTGGGAAGGGCGCCTTATATAAATCAATTTTACTTACTACTTACTTACTATGTTAGCTGGACATTAAGAACAGCGCTGGTGTGGACTCCATGGACCCTTAGTTTCTGAAGATTGCTTAGCACATACTAGCTGCACCTATAACACACCTATTCAACCTATCTTTGACCCAAGGAATCCTCTCATCCATCTGGAAAACAGTGCATGTGATATCTCTGTTTAAATCAGGGAATCCCTGTGACCTCAACAATTATAGGCCAATTTCCCTTCTTCCTGTCCTGTCAAAACTATTGGAAAAAATTGTAAGTACACAACTGAGATCATACTTAGAATCAATTAATCTTCTAAACACTGCCCAATCCAGATTCAGAGCTAAATATAGCGCTATCACAGCCCTTGCAGAAGTGACCAATGACTGGCAACAAGAACTGGACAAAAATAACTTTATCTGCACCGTATTCTTGGGCTTAAGCTAGGCTTTTGACACTGTTGACCATAGCCTGCTCCTTTCATCTCTTCAGTCTATAGGTCTGGGATCACTTTCCCTTCGGTGATTCACCAAATATCTCACTAACCATCTACAGCAAGTCAAGGCTGAAGGCGAAATCTCACCTATCAAACCCCTACTTAGGAGAGTGCCACAGAGATCTATTCTTGGTCCCATACTGTTTGCAATTTACATCAATAACACTGACGATAATAAAGCTAAGGCTAACGTCCTCCTATTCGTGGACGACATGGTATTGTATCTGAGCCATCCATCCCCAGAAGCCGCATGTAATGACCTACAAACTGAATTCAGCCTACTACAAAACCAGCTTCTACACAAAAAGCTATTACTTAATGCTAAAAAAAACAAAGCGATGCTTCTCTCTTTTTTAATACATGTGGCTAACCCGGTTATTTCAGGATCTATACCACAGATCTCTACAATTCTAGGGGAAAACCTAGAATTTGTTACAAAGTTTAAGTACCTGGGAGTTTGATTAGATCATAAACTCTTCTTCACCGAGCACTTAGAGAACTTGCTAAAAAGACTGCATCAGAGACTCGGGCTCTACTTTAGGATTAGCTACCTTCTTATAAGTGATGCCAGAACAAGGCTGGTTCAAGCAACATCTTTTCACTAATAGACTACGTGGACTTCCTATATAGTCAATGTCCTACTTCTCACCTCTCAAAACTGGATACACTCTACCACAAAGCTTTGAGATTTATTACCAACCTTCCCTTCAACACGCACCATTGTTCACTATATGCAGCCATAGGTTGGACCTCCCTCCAGTTTAGACGAGAAAAAAATGCCGCCTTATGGACCTACAGAGCTATTTCAAAAAACTTCCACAATATATTATGGATTGCCTCTCGTTAAACCCTTTAGGCATCTATGCCCTGAGAAGTTATTCCTACATCCTATTGAAAATTCCCAAAGTCCACTCTCATCTGGGTAGAGCATCAATTAACTTTGCGCTGCTAACATTGTCGAACAATCTGCAGAAAACTTTAAAATTTAGCTCAATTATCAGCATTGCTTATTTCAAAACCCTTATTCGCATCTCCTGAAGGGACAGTGCAAGTGTATCTGCGCCACTAGTTGGAATCAACTTCCACAGCATCTCCATATTGTCTGCCTACTAACCTGCTGTATTATCCAGTTATTACCATCCCCTACTGCTTTGTACTGCATTCCACTACTTGTTATCCACTTCTGTTAATTCACCTACACTACCGTTATCAGTTTTATCTAGCACCATCTTCGGGATCAAATTTTCTGGTCTTGTTCAGCTGGTGTCCTTTCCCCTCACTGACTGTCCCTGCACCTCTAGGCCCACATAGTACTACCTCCACTGTCTTACCCCCTGATCTCAAACTTTGCTCACCTGTTTACTTAAGCTGATACCACCGCAATGTCATTTGTACATATGTCACATTTGTAAATACTGTATCTGTATGCCTATCCATGTTGTTGTATGTTGCCTTGTAAATTGTAAATTTAATGTTATACCTTGCCTGGTTTTATATATATATATATATATATATATATATATATATATATATACACACACACACACACACACACACACACACACACACACACACACATGTAACAACCTACCCTAACCAGGTCCATCTTGCAAATGAGCTCTGCTCAATGATGTTCGTCTGGATAAATAAAGATTTTGATTGCTTGATTAATTGATAAATCATCTGTCTATCTCCATTATATTGATGCAGCTGCAGCAGCCACTTCGAAGAGTGGGGTTATTTTAGATGCCCTACGGGGGGCATGCCTTAGACAACTAGCATTGGAACCCACTTGAGAGGGAGCAATCTTAGACCTGGTCCTCTCAAATGGAGATGGAGAGAGGAACACAGATGTAGAAGTGGGTAGCCATCTGGGAACTACCGACCATCGAACAGTATGGTTCACAATAAACACAGCAATAAAGTCAAGCCATACAAAGGCAAAAGCACTGGACTTCAGGAGGACTGATTTTGCCAAAATGGGTGAGTGCCTAGGGAATGCACTAGCAAATGGGCAGGAAGGAGGTGTGGAAGAACAATGGGAATAATAAAACTACCATCACAGAGGTAACAAGCCTTTGTGTGAAGCAAATAAACAAAACAAAATGATGTAAGAAACCACTATGGTTCTCAAAGGAAGTGGCAGTGAAAGTTCAAGAGAAAAAGAAAGCATTCAGAAAGTACAAGGAATCACAGAAGGAGCAGGACAGAGAATTGTATCAGTTAAAGCAAAAGGAAGCTGGGAAGGCAGTCAGAACAGCAAAGGCCTGAACTGAGAAAAAGATAGCCAACTCAGTTAAGAAGGGGGATAAAACTTTTTTTAGGTACATCAGGGAGCTAAGGAAGACTAAGGGAGGGATAGTGAGGCTTAATAAAGGAGATGGGAGTGGGCAGAGGGTGACTGTGAAAAGGCAGAGATACTAAACTAATATTTTTGCTCAATATTAACAAATGAAAAGGGGGAGGTACCTAAAACAAACAATAGAAACACACTGGATACAGAAGTTGATACCAGCCCATTTACAGAAGAAAGGGGGCCTGATGGGATTCATCCCAGAGTTCTAAAAGAACTAAGGGTAGAACTAGTGACACCACTGACTACCCTCTTTAACAAATTATGGGAGGATGGGGTGGTACCTGAGGACTGGAGGAGGGCCGATGTGATTCCCTTTCACAAAAGTGGGAGCAGGGCAGAAGCGGGAAACTACAGACCAGTTAGTTTAACCTCAGTGATAGGGAAAACGATGGAATCACTTCTGAAGGAAAGAATTGTCGAGTACCTAGAGGCCAGATGGGCACAGGACCCAAGGCAGCATGGAATCACAGCAGGAAGGTCATGCCAGACGAATCTAATAGATTTCTTTGACTGGGCGACCAAAGTAATAGATCAGGAAGGGGCTGTGGACATGGCCTACCTAGACTTTAGCAAGGCATTTGACTCAGTCCCACACAAAAGATTAATATACAAGTTAGCCAGCCTGGGAGTGGGTCCCAAGATGAAAGCCTTGGTAAAGAATTGGCTGGAGAATAGGACACAGAGGGTAATAGTAAATGGAGTCCACTCTGAAGAAAGGTGGGTTACTAGTGGGGTGCCACAGGGTTCAGTATTAGGATTGGTCCTCTTCAATGTCTTTGTAAGCGACATTGCAGAGGGACTGGAAGGAAAAGTATGTCTCTTTGCAGATGACACAAAGATCTGCAACAGAGTTGATGCACAAGGTGGGGTGGAAAGGATGAGAAGGGACTTGGCAAGGTTAGAGGAATGGTCAAATGTATGGCAGCTTAGATTTAATGCTAAGAAGTGCAAGGTAATGCACCTGGAAAACAAAACCCAGGGAAGAGTACAGAATAGGGATGAGAACAACAACAAAATGGAAAGGGACCTGGGGTAGTCATATCAGATGACTTAAAGGTGGGCAAGTGCAAGGAGAGAGGGCAATAAGGAGGGCTTGGGGGATACTGGGATGCATAGGGAGAGGCATCACCAGTAGAAAACAGAAAGTTATTATCCCTCTGTGCAGACAGCTGGTGAGACCCCATCTGGAGTACTGTGAGCAGTTCTGGAGACCCAGTCTCCGCAAGGACATAGACAAGATGGAAGCTGTCCAGAGGAGGGCAACTAAAATGGTGCAGGGTCTGCACTGAAAGACATATGACAAGAGACTAAAGGAGCTTAATATGTATAGCCTCGAGGAAAGGAGGGAGAGGGGGGACATGATAGAAACTTTCAAGTTCCTCAAGGGAATCAACAAAGTCCAAGAGGGTAGCATCTTTCAAAAAAAGAGATGCAAGAACAAAGGGCACAATTTGAAGATAGAGGGGCGCTCAGAGGTAATGTAAGGAAGTATTTTTCACAGAGAGGGTTGTGGATGCATGGAACGGCCTTCCGGAGGAGGTTGTGGAGTCAAAAACAGTGACCGAATTCAAGCATGCATGGGACAGCCATAAGGCAATTCTAGGGGGTGGGGGTAGAAAGAAGTAGACTGCTGATTAACTAGGATCTGCAGCTTATACATTAGGTAGGGAAATGGGCAGACTGGGTTGGCCAAGCGGTCCTTATCTGCCCTCAAATTCTATATTTCTATGTATGACATATTCTTCATCTGGACAGAAAGTGAAGACTCTCTCAAACAATTCCATCATGATTTTAACAACTTTCATTACTCTATAGATCTTACTATTGAATATTCCACCACCAGCATACCTTTTCTTGACACCACAGTCAGTATCACCTAAAATGGACTTATACAAACTGCTCTTTACAGAAAACCCACTGACAGACACTGCTACCTGCATAATTCCAGCTTTCACCCAAAAATACAAATAGATCTGTAATCTACTGTCAGGCGATTCAATGCCATCGAATTTGCTCGGATGAGAAAATAAGAGACAAACAGCTCTCCACACTTTGGAATTCCCTAATTCAGCAGGGCCACTCTCCAAGACAAATTAATAGATAATTTGAACAGGCCATACAAATACCACAAGACAATCTGCCTGAATACAGGCAAAAACATCAAACTGACTGCACACCGTTAGTGGTCACTTACAGCCCCATGCTAAACCCCCTTCAGCAAATTATTAAAGAACTGCAACTCATGCTGAGAGATGATGAACCACTGAAGGACATATTCCCTGAACCACCTGTCATTGCCTATAAGCAGCCCCCCAGCCTCTCGAACATAATAATCCATAACAAACTCCCAGTGGACCATAATAAGCAAGAAACAAGGGGGACAACACCATGCAACATGGTAAGATGTAAGACCTGCACCTACATATGCACACAGACCACCATCAAGACAAGTCAGAACAACATAATACAAATTAATGGATCCTACACTTGTCAATCCAGCAATGTGGTGTACCTAATTCAGTGCAAGATGTGCACTAATGTATGCTATATTGGGGTAACCAGTAAACCACTAAAAACCAGGATGAATCGCCACCATCACACAATAGTTAACCAGGTTATCAGCACTCCAGTAGGAAACCAATTTTCATAAACAGATCACTCTCTCCTGGATTTGTCTGTCTTGATACTAAGAGGCAACTTCAAAAACACACAGGACAGAAGGACATGGGAACTGAAATATATTAAACAATTTAAATCTAACGTTTGTGGACTGAATCGGGACATTGGATTCATGACACATTTTGGTCAACTGCAATTCTCTTTTTATTGTGGACTAAATCATGACATTATTTTTCATTCTTCGGTTCTGTATTTCTCTTGTTATTGTATTTTTCCTAGTTCCTACCATATCTGTTTTTTTTGCCTGTACAGTACAACCCCATTTATCCGAACCCCAGATAACCAAAACTCTCAGTTATCCAAAGGTCGGACATGTCCCCTGTTGTTGTTTAACGTGTCATTAATCCACTACAGGTAGTCACTTAATTAGTGTTTGACAGCTATTGTTACATTACTGTTGTTTCTGATTCTTACAGTGCCTTTAACTGGATCTCACTGATCATTTAAATACAGAACTGTTCCAGCACTGGAAGTCGTGTCAGCCTGTGCTGGAACTGTTGTTAAGCTATGGCTAAGCGAAAGCACTCAGTGCTTGATATGGTAGAAAAACTTTGTGTGCTGGAGTCACTTGAGGCAGGAGAGAAGGTGGTGGATATTGCCCACAGGTTTGGCATAGGGAACTCAACTGTATGTGATATCCGCAGGGCGAAGGACAAAATTAGAAATTTTGCAGAAACCTTGGATAGCAAGGAACGGGCAGCAAAAAGAAAAATAATGCATGCCTGTAGGGATGAAAACTTGGACTGCGCGGTGTATCTCTGGTTTGTTCAGAACCAAGCAAAAAGGAATCCCTATCTCTGGCACCATACTTAAAGAGAAAGCAAGGCAGTTCAATCATCAGATGAGGGTCGCACCAAACTTTGTGGCAAGTGAGGGATGGTTGGATTGGTTCAAACACCGCCATGGTATCTGCCAGCTTTCTATAGCTGGTGAAAGTCTCTCCTCTGCTTGCGATTCCATAGAGCTTTTTCACAAAAAAATGAAAGAGTTTATGTTTCGAGAGGGTCTTACTGATCAGCAAATTTATAACGCTGATGAGACTGGGTCTTTCTGGAAATTGCTACCAGAGAAAACCTTAGCCTCCGGAGTTGAAAGACATGCCCCTGGGTACAAAAAAAACAAGGAAAGGCTCATTGTGCTTGCATGTTCTAATGCTGCTGGTAGCCAAAAGCTACCTCTGCTTGTTATTGGCAAGTCCATGAAGCCAAGATGCTTCAAGAATGTCAATTTAAACAACCTGCCAGTTGTTTACAGAGCACAGCGTAGCGCCTGGATGAGCTGCAACATTTTCCAGGAGTGTTTTTTTTTCTAGTTTTGTTCCTGCTGCTAGAGCCCATCTAAGGGCATCTGGTGTCCCAGCTCGAGCTGTGCTGCTCCTGGATAATGCTGGAGCACATCCAAGCTCTGATTCACTGATAACTCCAGATGGCTTGATTCATTGTGAGTTCCTACCTATGAACACAACAGCAAAGATCCAACCCATGGATCAAGGCATCCTAGCTACACTTAAGAGGATTTATAAAAGTAAATTGCTTACACAGGTCTTGAATGAGGAGAATGAGCACAATGACCTGTGTACCATCATCAGATCCCTAACAATAAAGGATGCAAACTACCTTCTAGCAGAGAGCTGGTCTGAGATCATGCCACAAACAATTGAAAAATGTTGGCAGAAATCCACAATCCTAAACACTGACTTTACAGTCACACAACCAGAGAACGAGCAGGTTGCTCAAGCTGAGGAGGATCTAATATGTCTCGCTGTCCAAGTTCAAATCGACCTGGTTGCCTGGCAGCAAGAAACTGAGGATCTGGGTCATGAGGACCTAACTGATGAGGAAATCATTTCCTCTGTGTGTGAAGGGTCTGCTGACAGGAAACGGATGATAGCAGTGGGAGCAAAGATGAATGTGACCCGCAGTCCACTGTTCCGACTGATGCCGAGGCAGTGGAATCATTTGAACGTTGCTTAAAATGGATGGAGAACCAGCCGGAGACTGACTCACTTCATATGTTGCTTGTTCGGCAACTTAGGGGAAAGGCCATCAACACATGGAATGAAAAAAAAGGCAGACAGGCATAATGGATTATTTTGGGCCAAAGGAAACACTCGCAGTCGTACCTGTACCTGTACCTCTACCAGCACCTCCAAGTGCGACTGAAAAAATGAGCGAAGCTAAGTGACATTACTTTACTGCTGTACTTTAATGTTTTTATTTTGCTGTGTTTGTTAAATAAAGAGAGCTTTAATCAGTACAATCATATATGCACTTATTGCGTTGGCTTGTGGGCAGAGGCAGTGTGGCAGGAATTGTTGAATCTGGCAACCCCCGTTTAACCGTAATCCCATTTATCTGAAAGTTTTTGGTGTCCCCCCATACATTTGGATAAACGGGGTTGTACTGTACTTTAATTCCTCCATGCCTCTCCTACAAACTCTTCAACTCAGTCCTGTCAACCCCCTGATGGTTTTCACACCTATTATTTACACTACCTCACACTCTGTTTTTTCTGGACTTTTGTTCTTTTGTTTCCTCTGATGTCTTGACTTCCATGTATTTCTTAGGCATCTCCTGTCCATTCCACTCTTACAAGCCTACCTCTGATCTCAGGTCTTTTTCTATCTATGTTCCTGTCTTGTCCTTTGTTTTTGCCCCTTCTAGCTTCCTTTCACCTCCTACTGACTAGTCCCCACCTCCCCATTTTCTCTCACTCATTTCTTTATTTTGCATGTTATATAGAATTTTTGTAACTTGAATCCCCTTCTGTCTCTTTCCTATTTCATTTACTGCTATTTTTTAATTGCTCCTCAGTAGCAATATATACTGCTTTTGTTGCTCAGTTGTGCTATTTGTGATGTTTGGCCAACTGGTTATAATTGCTGTATGATTTTTGTAAAATAGAATATAGTGTGTGATTGTCAGTGCTTCCATTATTGCCCCCTCCCCCCAGGATTCAGAGAAGCAACAGGATATGCTAACCTGAAACCAGGAGGTAATTAAAGACTAAAAAGACATAATTAAGGGTCTCCCATTTCCCTGACTTTATTAGAGCTGACCCAGCTACCAGGATATAGGGCTCGAAAACTTTTATGATGTCTTAGAGGAAAAAAACATTTTTATACCATGGTATGAAAGTCATAAATATCCTTTGATTCCTTGGTAGAACAGGAAACCACAGAAGATCAAAGGAAAGATGTGATTTAAAGACAGACTTATAATTTGGAAAATGAGTTTTTGCTGATGTCACCTTATTTAATATACCTCCAGATAGGAAATCCTGTTTTGTATATTATTTTATATTCTGAAAGGAGGAGCTAGATTACATCATCGAAGGGGTGGAAACACAGTGTTTTAAACTGTATTCTGTGTTTCAACTGAGGGACATTAACTTTTTGTACTCTTAAGAAACAACATCTAACTCTAAGCACTGTATAGAGGTAATACATTAGATAGAAAAAAGTCTAACTGTATTGGGGTAGGAGTTTTAGTTTGTACCTTTCCTTGTTGTCTTTTAAGTGATTGTATGTTTTGTGATATGGGGTGGGATATTCAAAGGGGTTGCACCTGGCGCAACTGAGTTGCGCCTGGCGCAACCCTGCAGTGTGCCCCGGCAGGATATTCAAACAGCTGCTAGGTGCAGCACAATTCCTGATGTGCTGGGGCATAATGTAATCCTATGCCTATGTGGTGCAGGTGCAGAGGACGTGCTCATGCATATGCGGCACATCCCGATACTCAGCCCGGGATGTGCGGTGCATATGCAGTGCAGCGGCCTGCAGTGCGCCACATGGGAAACTCAAGTTAAGCCCCAGAAAAGCAGGAGCAGGTCCCGGCCACCCACAGGCAGGCTGCTGTATTGCAAGGCACAACACAGCAGTTGCCAGCCGTGGGTGGCCACCTGCCCACCCAGAACACCGTTACCAAGCACACATACCACCCTGGTGGTCCAGTGGACCCTCCACCCACCCTGTAAGCCCAATCGTGGGCTGTTGCAATAGGGTTTAATTCCTGGTGGTCTAGCAGTCCCCCGTAAGCCTGATTGTGGGCTGTTGAAATAATGATTAATCCCTCGTGGTCTAGCATTCCCCCCCATGCCCGATCACAAGCTGTTTCAATAAAGTGTAATTCCTGGTGGTCTAGCAGTACCCCTGTGCCTGATCATGGGCTGATGTCAGGCATACTAAATCCTGGTGGTCCAGTGGTACCCCCCTCACCCACCCACCCAGGGGCCCCACAACCCAGCACCCCAGTCATCGGTGGGTGGCAGCACCCCACCCGCATACCACCTGGCCACCTACCGAATGACAGCACACAGTATGTTCTGTATGCTCGTTGGTCCACAGTGTGGACCAATTGGCATGCAGGCCATATTGTACTACACAGGACCAGATATGTGAATGAATATGCATTTATCATGGCCTCATTTGCATGCCCCCTGCTGAATATTATGGGTGATGCGCCTAGCACAACGGCACTTGCACTAGCGCATCCCTGTGCTCCCTCTCTGTGTCTTGCACTGGCACTGTGCCACTGCGCCTTGTGCAGTATGTGCGCTGTCCATGCCATATTCAGTGGTGCTGAGCCATGGCAAAATCACCATTGAATATTGCCTGGTCTTGGCCAGGGTGCAGCCCAGTTGCACTGTGCCCAGGCTTCTCCTCAGCTCAGCACAGTCTGAATATCCAGCACATAGTGTTCTTTGTTTACGTTTTATATATTTTTATCCATTTTTAAGTAAATCTATATTTAAAAAGACTGCCTGGGTGTGTATTCAGAGTTCTTTCCTTTTGCATGTGATGTATAGATGGTTAAGACTGACTAATAACTGTTCATAAGCTGATGGTGTTACCAAACTGGGAAATGGTAAGAATATACCTAAGGTCTTGTATAGAGTTTTAAGGGAGCATTTTGGATACCTGGTTAGGTGCCCTTAGGCGAAAGATATCTGGCATCCCCTGAAGAGCAGATTATCTGAGCCCATACATTTGGGTACGCTAGCATACGGTTCACAGTTTGAATCCACCCAGAACTTGAGACTAAAGGTGATTCGGACCCACAAGCAGACGGAAGGGTTACCCTGTTCTGTTACCTGTTCACAATACTGAGCTTGGAGGTTGGAACTGTGGGAGCAGAGGGCCTGACCTGCTGAGTGCATTTGTGACACTATTCACCTGAAGAAGGGACCTGTGTGGCCCTGAAAGCTTGTGTATAATTCCATCTTTGTACAAGACACTTGTTGGTCCAATAAAAGCTATCAAACCTTCCACCATTTCCTGTTTTCAAAGGACCAATACGGCTGGAATCTTTGTTTTAGACATGGGAACTGTTTATTGATTATTTTTGTTTTATGCATGTAGTTTGTACCGCTGAGTATGACACATTAGCTCATGAAAATAGGCATGATATACTGTAAAACATTCACTACTATTACTACTACTACTTTTTGTTGATCCATTGAAAGGTATGACTGTCTGCAACAAATCCATGTTTGTACTGAGAAATTCTGTACATTTGAACAATTGTTTCATCAATTGTTTCATCTTGAATAATTAATATTTTTAAAACAATTATTTCAGTGATGTGCTGGAGCAAGTGGTTATCACTCTAAAGCTTACTGATTTGCTTTATCAGGCTGGTAGTTAGCTCAACTCCAAGAAGCAACCAGCCAGCTGGGAACTGGCACATCAGAAAAAAAATGTTTGTTTGTTTATGGTCTTTTCCTTAAGTGACTCAAGGTGGCGCTGTGAGGCAGCAGGTCAGGTTAAGAGAGATACACTCTTGTGCCTGTGTCATGGCAGCCACCCCAGCCTACTTGCCCCCCCCCCACCATGCTGCACTTTTAACTCCATGTGACTGTCTGTGGTGGTAAATCTCCATCAGCAGCTTCTCCCACCCAAGCTGACCCAGCCCCCAACAGTCAGTCATGGGAATAGATTTGATGTGTGAGTGCAGGAGTTAGCACTGCCAGTCTGGTGCAAACAGCACTATTTTGCTGGTGTCATGATCCTTGAGTGAGTCGGGGGCACATGGCATGTTTGTGTGCTGTGTGACATGGCGTGTGTGTGTATGTTGACAAAGAGGCAATCTGCCTGAGTAGTGTGTGGCGCTCTACTACCTAGGTCCCATCATGAAGGCCATATTGTCAGTTCTGCTGCGGTAAGGATAAGAGCAGTGGCAGGCAGCAGTGCTTGGTCATTTGGGTCTGTGATCAGTTGAAGTCTCTGTCAAATGGACTTTTACTGACTTGTCATTACTGGTAGCCATCAGTTCATGGACATCCGACACCATGTTGTCTGGAAAGAGAGAGAAAACTGGAGCTGACTGGGAGCAATAGCAGGATTACTGGATAAAGGAGGCAGCATGCAATGTCATCCTCTAGCTCTCCATGCAAGCCACTTCCAGTAAGTGACAGTCTTTCTCTTGTGTGTAGCTAGTGGTGGGTTGTGGTAGTGGGAGTTTGTCAGGATCCACCCCCATGGGCCCTGATAGTTTTATTTCAAAAATTCCTGTCTGATGGATGTTCCGTCAAACTCTCTGGGGCTGGACTGGTCCAGGAGGACAAGGACAGAAGGCTGTGAATGAATGGCTGGGGGGGGTCTGTCCTGGTGGAAGGGCAGAATATGGAGAGTGATGGGTCTCAATATGAATTGGGTGCTGTGGTGGTGTTTTCATGGCTGCTTAGTGAGAGCTACATTACTGACATAGGAGGAAGGGGGGGAAGGGGGCTCTGTGCACGAGACCACACATCACAAAGGTTTGCTGTGTGGAGAGTGGAGTTGCAGCACATAATATTGAGTATATATGAATCAGTGTGCTCGCTGTCTCCCTCTTCACCCCCACCCCCCAATAACAGAGCTCTCTCCCTGTCTCTCTCTCTCTCTTTGTCCTCCCCCACTCCATCAACAACAGAACCACTCTTTTGGTTTCCCTCTCCCACCCCCTACCCTTGCAAGATCTATTTTTATCTCTCTCTCTCTTCCCCATACACTACATCAAATGTTCCTTTCCCCTCACTGGTCCGATCCCTTCACTTCCCCCTAAGCCTGCTGTCCTCCTTCTCACTGCAACCTGATCATCTCTCCCCCTCCCCACATCATTATATCTCCTCTGCTGTCAAGTAGCTTCTACCTGGCCCTTCACGTGTGACCACTTTCAGTGGCATAGCATTACATTCCACCCCTCACTGATTAGGGCTTCTAATAGACCTGCATTCAGCAGCACTTCTTCCTGCTCCCCTTATCTGCATGCTCTCCCAAACCCACCCTCTACCCCGGTCCCAGGGCAAAAACTCCTCCCACTCTCTCCCTCTGTGTGCAGTCCCACCCTTACCCTTTACCTTGATCCCCAATACATGTTGTGACAGTGGGGTGACCACTTCCCAGTATTACCAAAGAACAGAGCAAGCTTCTTCCAGTCTCAGACAAACAGCTCCTCTGAAATCTCCATTGCATGCCTTTCTAACCAGAACTACAAGATAAGCAGCAACTACATCATGTTTCACAAGCAGCACACCACTGAAGTATCAAGAAAAGCCATTTTATTTCATAAATGGGAAACCCTTGATAAATGTTGCTTTTGAATAAAAGTCTTGTGTTCTTTTTTATCAAAAGAAACAGATGTTTTATTCCTACTTATTTTTAGAGCAAGCCCTTTCTGATCCCAAGCAATTGCGAACAGCCCCTTTGAAATCTCTACAGCATGCCTTTCAGTACAGAACTACTGGAAGAGATTAATAAGGTAGGTGGTGCTGTCCAATTGGAACAGAGACAAAGTGAAACTTTCCACTGCCCAGGGGAGTTCTTATAGTGTGTGTGTGTGTGTGTGTGTGTGGTGTGTACCACTTTTGAGTAAATGGAAATCTTTCCTTTTTGTTTTATTTTGAACTCCTAGACAACTTTTGAATTCCCCCGTTACCTGCCCTATTTATGCTTTTTATTTTCTCCTTTGCAAATTACTGCACGTTGAAGACAACTGGGATTCATTATTTATTTATAATGTATGGTAGAATGTTGTTATGCATAAAAAATCCATACCAGCTAAAAAGTTGTTATGCTGCAGTAGCTTGTTGTTATGCTGCACCAGATACGTACCTACTGCAGCATAACAACTTGGAACCTTTCACATAATGCTTCTAAGAGCTGCGCGAGCCGCATTCTCTTTAAACAGCTGTCATAACTGTACACAGTTGTGAGTGGCGATTTTAAAAATGGAGGCACCAGATCAAAGCATGTCAGCAGCTATTTTCTCCCAGGAGCTATCCAATCGTTTTTTTTTTTTTTTTTCCAGTCTACCAAAATCGCTCTTGCCATTCGATGTAAGCTTATGAAATGTAAGTACTGTAAAATTCAAGAGAAACTGTTGCCGTCTTCACATTTCTGTCTCATATGTGGGGTACAGTAACAATTTTCTAAGTTGTCATCACAGATAGGTGACCATACACTATAAAAGATAATGTATATTCCTCTATCTGTGACAAGTTTGAAAACCTCTTCTCAAGGATGTCATGGCAACTGAACCTCTCGAGCTTCGCGCTCGAGGTTCTGAACGTCATCATGACGACCTCTCGAAGAGTTTACAAACTTGTTACAGATAAAGAAATATACATTATCCTCTATATTTTTTTTCTAGCTACAGTTTCTGGGTTTTTATGGGTTTTCTCCGGGCCCCTACACCCACACATCCCCGAAGTAGCACACACGTGTGGAGGCGCGCATGTGCATGCCGTTCGGGACACCCTACCTTCCAGTCATGCCATTAACTGCCTGAACCAGCACCAAACCTCCATTCAGTGATAGCGGGACTACAGTTGGGTGACCCTACCCTTTACCCAGGAGAGGAGAGCCAACACTCGATCATGCTTCCTCCCCCCCATGTCAGCACCCTGACGACCCAAGGTCGTTCCCAAACCTGGGTCGCTGGTGTAGCGTGATGTGTGACATCAAAGCACCTCAACCCTCAGTGCCACCAGGCTGGCACCAAGATTCATTATTTTAACCTGTTATGGGAAGCTCTGGTCCTTGGGAGAGCACCTTGTCAAGGACACTATCAGTGTTTCACCTGATAAAGATTATATTCTTTTTTGTTGCTATATTAATCTTTTTGGTTTGATCTAAAATATTCTGGAACTGTACAACAGGAATTTTCCAAATGAGGGGTCCTTTGGGGTGGGGGGTAGACCGTTAGACCCTCAGAGCAACTGCATGATTCCATAGCATATACCTGTAGTCTATACTATTCCTTAGTAATGCATTGTAGATCACGTATGTTGAATGTGAAACAGCTAACAGTTGTTGAGAATTGTGGCTGAACATGAGCTGACCCAACCCAACCTACAGAAGTCTAAGTGTGTGTGTGTGTCTCTGTGTGTGTGTGCATATATACGTGCCCTACTGAAACTGAGGTATTTTATCTCATCTGGCTTAGCCTTTTGTAAATACAGTGTAAAAATGGAGAAACACAGGACTCTACTGAAAACAAGATATTGCATATCTGCTGTGCTGTCTTAGGTAAATACACAGTAAAAATGGATGAAAGCAGGAACCCACTGAGAATGAAATATTGCATCTCAGCTGGGTTATCCTGGGTAAATACATCACTGTAAAAGCAGACCCCACTGAAAATGAGATATTAGCCACAATTCTCAAATGTGTCAAAATGCCGCAAGCCTCGGGTATGCCGAACAGAAGGTGCATGGGGCTTGTGGCATTCCCTGGCCGGCAATCGGGATTCTCATTCCCATGTGCCACATGCTGCGAGTTAGACCAGCTTTTTGCTGGTCTGACTTTGCAGCAATAATGGGACCTTTTTACAGGGTTTGCACCTAATATTTCGCGCAAGCCGCCATAACGGCTGTAAAGTGTCACAAATGTGCACAACCTTTGTGAATCGGGTACAAGGCGTGGCATTGTGTTTGGCATAGCACTGGGCTTGACTCAGGGCTTGTTGCAAGCCCTCTGGCAACCTTTGAGAACTGAGCCTATTGCATCTCATCTGGGCTCTCCAGGATAAATAAGCTGTCAAAATGGGTCAAATTAGGACCCAGCTGAAACAAGATATAGCATCTCTGCTGTGTTATCCTGGGTAAAGACATTATAAAAATGTATAAAAGAAGAACCCCCACTGAACATGAGATATTGCATCTCTACTGTGCTGTCATGGTAGATACAGTGTAAAATGTGTAAAAGCAAGACCCCAGTGTAGATGAGATATTGCATCTCGGGTGTGCTCTCCGGGATAAATACATTGTAAAAATGGGTAAAAGCAGAACACTACTGAAAAAGAGATATTGCATCTCCACTGGGCTACCCTATGTACCTACACTGTAAAAATGGGTAAAAGCTGAAAATGAGATATAGTATCTCCACTATGCCATCCTGGCTAAGTACAGTGTGAAATGTGTAACAGCAAGACACCAGTGAAAATGAGATATTGTATCTCAGGTGGGCTGTCCTGGATAATTACATTGTGTTACCCCTAGGTGGCACTATCCCAAAGGCTACTACCCCTGCCTGTTTGGCTAGTTGCAGGTTAAGGGGCCTGGGTACTGAAACAGGTGCCTCCACCCGGAGGTCAGGGTTGTTATGGGTAATAGCAGGACCCTACTGAGAAAGAGATACTGCATCTCCTCTGGGCCATCCTGGATACATACATTATCAAAATGGGTAAAAGCACGATCCCACTGTAAATGAGATATTGCACCTTAGCTGGGTGATCCTAGGTAAATGCACTGTAAAAAATGAGTACAAGCAGACCTTACTGAAAATAAGGTATATCATCTTGCTGTACCCTACTGAAAATGAGGTATGACATGTCCTCTGGCCTATCCTGTGTGCATTCAGGGTAAACATAACAAAAAAATTTAAATCCAGCCCACACTTTAATTCTATATCTCTTATCAGGTTAATGCATCAACAGCCATTTTGCCTCTGACCAAGCTTGTTTATTATGTAGCTGCTATTTAACCCTTCTGGTTTTGCAATGACATTTTGTTATGGACAGCGTTTTTCAGTCTGTCCCCATTTGCACATTTTCAGTACAGATTTTAATGTCATCAGTATCCCCTTCTGTTTTTATACCACCCCCTTGGAGCAAACGGAAAAGGTTGGGTGAGGCATGAGGCTCTCGTTAGCCCTGGATTTTTGTTTTTTTGCATTATCTTTTTATCCTTACCAACCCAGCTGCCCACTCCTTCAGGCAGCCAACGTTCACCTCTGCCCCTTCTCCCCATTATATTGGCTGCTGCTTCCTCGACTGCTGTTCCAACTGACCAGACATATCCCTTTGTCTGGGGCCCCCTACCTGTGGGGGCAACCGGAAGGGGACATTGAAGTGCCCGTAGGCACTTCCTTGCATCTATATCAGGCTGCAAGGGTGCAGCTTGGGGGCTTCGCGGTGAGGGTAGCAGGCCGCTATCATCCAGCTGGCAAGGGTGGCCATTTTTTCGCTTTCTGCCCTCCCATCTCCCCACTTCTAATTGGGCCTTCAGTGGGACGCGACCTGAGAAAATAACTATATACCTGACTGTTGAAGGGTCTAACTAAAATGAAACCCAAGTAATAAGAAGTATATGAGTTAATGAGGAATCACATGTTAGTGATGTCACTCCTAGCTGCTATATAAACTCACCACTAAGGGCTAAGTTTAAATAGGTGGGTCAATAGTGGACTGACCACAGTGAGAGGAGGATGTAAGTGTGCAAGCTTACTCGCTCATTCAAAACTACTGAATTATAAAAAGGAAGTTTCAGGAGATCGTAAAAGGAAGTATTTCCTGTATGCTGTCGTGTGAAGGACTAACACCCCTTTTCCTTATTGTAAATAATTATTATTTTTTTTATTATTTTGTCAAAGAAATAAATTGACAAATGCAAGTTTTGTGTTTTTTATGCACTTTATTGCTGCCTTGTGTGTCTGTTATTATAGCCACGCTGGTTTTAGAAGTGGGATATCCTGGTACATCGAGGCTGCCCAGGAGGCATTTCCAGGGGGTATTGCTACATAAATACCTTAACAGATGCAGCCAGGGGACAAGGGAGACCAAGGTGCATATCATCTGACACGGTCAGTGACGGAGAAGACTGGGATACAACTATTGCCAGGATTGGGCCCAGGAGCGAGACCCGAAATGAAGAGGACAGAGGATGAGGAGTTCAAAGATGAAGAGGAGGCACAGAAGCAAAAGACTGCCCAGATGACCCCAGCACCAGATGACCCAGGAAAATTGCTGAAATGGCAATGTAGGCGCCAGATGGAGATGGATCACCAGAGGGAGCAAGATCATCGACAAAGGGGTGAGGACAGATGTCTCTAAGCAGAAGAAAGAAGACAGCAAGATGAAAAGTGGAATGACACCCTGAAGGCTATTCCGGCATTAACACAAGGTCAGCCTGATAGAACTATACCACAGGACATCAAATTAACAAAACTGGTTGAAAGTGATGACACTGAAGCATACTTCACCACTTTTATGAGAATTGCCCAAAATTGTGAGTGGACCCGTGACCAGTGGGTCATAAGACTGGTTCCCTGTTTGTCAGGTTGAGCCCAGCTGGTATACAGTCAGTTAAGTGGTGCTGATGGAAATATTTATGACCGGGTAAAGGACAAGGTCCTGAGATGCTATGATATTAGTGTGGAAACCTACCTACACCATTTTCGGTCACAGAAGATGACTAGTTATGATAACTTGAGGTAGACCTATGCACGGTTAAGAGACTATTGTGGAAAATGGTTGCAGCCAGCAATGAAGACCAAAGAACAAATAATGGACTTGATCATTATGGAATAGTTCGTCCAGGTGTTGCCCCATAATGTACAGTTATGGGTGAAACAGCACAAGCCAGAGTTGGCTGAGGACACCATAAAACTTGTGGAGGATTACTTAGCAGCTCAACCCTTCAGACCCAGAGGACAACAAGGTACCCCACTTCACCCTGTGGAGTCGGTAAGACATATTTATATAAATACCCATCAGAATAATTATGTCAGATGAGATAGAGGGGGAAGAATACCATATTCTGAACTGATTTGCCATGGTTGCCTGGGAAAAGTCCATATAGTGAGAAACTGTCCAAACAAAAAAAGAACTGACATGACTCATCTAGCTTTAGCCAATATTGGTTATATTGCTACTATGGGGATTAGAAAAAAGCAGACTTTGGGTTTACTTGATTCTGGGAGTAGACAGACTCCGATAAGAGCACATTTGGCCCTGGATAGTGAGGTTACCCAATGTGATACAACAGTGATGTGTGTGCACTGGGATATCCATCAATATTACACAACCATGGTTGAAATGACTGTCAGTAATGAGCACCACTGCAAGACTTTTGGCCTGGTACCCCAATTGCTGGTGCCAGTGATTACTGGCCAAGACTTTCCCCATTTTAACTCAGTGATGCAAGCACAGCAGGACTACCTAGAACCAGTCAGTGTGCTAACCCAATCCCAGACTAACAAGCAACAACTAGAACAGGTATTTCCCTTTGAAGAGGACTTTTTTGAGGGGAAAAGGGAAATGGAGGAAAACCAAAAAAGAGAAGACGAGAGAAAAGAAAGTGCAGATAGAGTTGCATAAGATGGATAGACTTTGATAGCAGATAAGGACCACTTGGCCCACTTAGTTTGCTCATTTCCCTACCTACAGGATAGGCCGCAGATCCTAATTAACCAACAGCCTATTTCTTCCTAACCCCCTCAAGAATTGCCTTATGTCTGTCCCATGCATTCTTGAATTCTCCCACAGTTTTAGACCCCACAGTCTCCTCAGGAAGGCTGCTCCATGCATCCACTACCCTCTCTGTGGAAAAATACTTCCTCACATTACCCCTGAATCACCCCCCCTCTATCTTTAAATTGTGTCCCCTTGTTCTTGCACGTTTCTTTATCTGAAAGATGCTACCCTCTTGGACTGTGTTGATTCCACTGAGGTACTTAAAAGTTTCTCTCATGCCCCCCCCCTTTCCTCAAGGGTATACATGTTAAGCTCCTTTAGTCTCTCCTCGTACGGCTTCTCTTGCAGATCCTGCAGCATTTTAGTTGCCCTCCTCTGGACTGCCTCTATCCTGTCTATGTCCTTGCAGAGATAGGGTCTCCAGAACTGGATGCAGTACTCCAGATGGGGTCTCACCAACTGTCAGTACAGAGGGACAACAACTTCCTGTTTTCTGCTGCTGATGCCTCTCCCTATGCATCCCAGTATACCCCCAACCCTCCCTACTGCCTGGAATAGTACCAGGACTGTCTCCACATGATATTAAGTGAGAACAAAAGGCAGATGTGACATTACAACCTTTTCCCCCACAGGTCAAGCAGGAAGAAAAACACGAACAGTCTCAATTTATATTGAAAAATCATGTTTTATATAGAGTTACTGTTAATTCTGCTACCGAGTTAAATGTGAAGCAATTGATGGTACCCAAAGTTTATAGTGAGAAGGTGATTCAGCTTGCCAATGATATTCTCATAGCTGGGCATGAAGGGAGGGATCGAACCTTAGAGAGATTAGTGTCTCGATTTTGCTGGCCAGGTATCCACCAAGATGTGGCGGAATATTGCCGTGCCTGTGCAGAATGCCAGCTGGTGGCACCTGGTGGGAAGCAAGACCAGGTGCTCCTACAGCCCATTCCTTTTGTAACAACACCATTCAAAAGGATTGCCATGGATGTGGTAGGACCCTGACAAAGCGTTCTAAGGGTATCAGTTTCATCCTTGTAGTTTGTGATTATGCCACCCGGTACCCAGAAACTGTTCCCATGTGCACTGTAGTTGCACCCCATATAGCCGAAGAACTGGCCAAGATATTTAGCAGGATGGGGATACCACAAGAGATCCTGATGGATAGGGGTAGTAATTTTACCTATATAATGTTAAAAGAGCTTTATCGACTAGTGGGGTAACAGCAGTTAGAACGTCTCCTTACCATTCCCAGACTGATGGGTTGGTAGAGAGGTTCAATAAAACACTGAAGAAAATGCTACAGAGATATGTCCAGGAGGAGGGTAGAGATTGGGACAAATATCTCCCTTACCTCCTGTTTCCTTACAGGGAGGTGCCCCAAGCTATCACTGGATTTTCACTTTTTACCTTGCTTTTTTGTAGGAACCCCAGAGGCCCATTGGATGTGGTAAAAGAACACTGAGAGGAAGGTACCAATGTAGGTTTCAGTAACATTCTGAACTACATGTCCTTACTAAGAGAAAGACTGGTAAAATATGCCACCATGGCCCACCTGAATGTTACCCAAAAACCAAATAGGACAGAAAGAGGTTTATGATGTTGGTTTGAAAAACAAATGTTTTATGCCAGGAGAGAAGGTTTTGTTGTTACTATCTTCCACTGAAAACAAATTGTTGATGTGTTGGCAAGGGCCCTATGATGCGGTGAGACAGACAGGAAATGTGAATTATGAAACAGAAATGCCTGGCCATAGACCTGTCAAAAAGGTGTACCACACAAATCTCCTAAGGAATTGGATAGACAAGCTCCAGTCTCAGACCCTGTACATACACCCAGAACAGAAACAAACAGAGTTAGATCTAGCCTATGAGAGACTAGATTGTCCCATGGTAGATGGAATTGTGCAGATTAATCCTGAGTTAGACCCTAAGCAGAGATCAGAGATGGATCAACTGCTACACTTCTACCGAGATACATTTACAAAAACACCAGGAAGAGCTAGAGGGGTGGAGCATGACATAAAGATTAACCAGAGTAAACCAATCCCTTATCGACTGCCTGAAAAATGAGACAGGAGGTAATTGAGGAAGTAAGAAAAATGGAGCAATTGGGGTGATTGTTCCCTCTAGAAGTGCTTGGTCTTCCCCGCTTGTAGTAGTCAATAAAAAGGAAGGGGGCCTATGTTTATGTTTAGACTTTAGAAAAGTGAATGCAATTTCAGACTTTGATGGCTATCCAATGCCCAGAATTGATGACCTACTGGACAGAATAGGTACTGCACATTACATAAGTACATTAGACTTGACCAAGGGGTATTGGCAAATTCCCTTGGCCCCCCCATGCACAATAATTGACAGCCTTTACCACACCTGTAGGCTTATATCAGTTAATTACAATGCAATTTGGGCTTCATGGCACACCTGTCACCTTTCAACATTACATGGACCACATATTGAGACCCCATACATAGTATGGTGCAGCATATCTGGACAATGTAGTCATTTTCAGTCCTGACTGGCCCACTCATTTGATCCATCTCAGCACCATTATTCAAACTATCTAGGATGCAGGACTTACTATATACCCTTTGAAGTGCGCCATAGCTAAAACCGAAAACCAGTATTTAGGTTTTGTCATTGGTAATGGGACTATTAAACCAGAAATTGACAAAGTAGAGGCAGTTATTAACTGCCCCACCTCATCACAAAAAGACTTGTGAGATCCTTTGTAGGATTAACCAGCTACTACTGGTGTTTTATTCCTGACTTCACCACATTAGCAACCCCACTGACAGAACTAACGAAGAACAAATACCCAAACAGAGTAAAGTGGACCTTGGATTGTGAGAATGCCTTTCAGAATGTCAAGGCAATATTCTGCTCTGCCCCGGTGTTAATGATTCCCAACTTTCATAATCCATTTGAGGTACAAACTAATGCCTCTGACACAGGAATAGGAGCGGTTCTGACCCAACATGGTTCAAAAGGAGAACATCCAGTATTGTACATCAGTAGGAAGCTCCACAAAAGAGAGAGGAAGTATTCCAACATACAAAAGGAGTGTCTGGCCATGAAGTGGGCCATAGAAGTCCTCAAATATTACCTCTGAGGCAATGCCTTTGTAGTGATCGACAGACCATAATTCATTATGTTGGTTAAATCAAATGAAAGACAAGAACATGTGGATTATGAGGTGGTACCTGTCCCTACAACCATACAAATTTACAGTGAAACATAGTGTTGGGTCACAGCATCAAAATGCTGGCTTTTTATCACACTGTGGTGCTGATAGTAAAGCAATTACTGGAATTTGAATATGTACTGATTGTCCTTGGAAATTGTTGAAAATGTTTAAATGATGATAGTACTAAAAATAGCACTGACCTTAGGGAAAAGAATGGTAATGAACATATGCATGATGTTGCATAATTTAAAATACTGTTCAGAAGTTAATTAGGGTCCTGGAGGGGAACTTCTGGAGAGGGTGGGCAGAAGTTCCAAACCTTCCAAGGGTGAAGGGTTTAAGACAATGAAAGTATTGTGTTGTCTTCTTATGAGGGGAGGTGTGTAACAGGGTGCCCCTGTCATGCATCTTACAGTATGTGCCTTTAGCTAAAGATGTGCAATCCTCCCTCATTTCTCACTCACTCTATTCTGTCTACTTCCTTTTCTTACTGCACTTTCTTTTCTTCAGGGTGACTGCCCAGTAAATGCTGGCAGCCCCAGAATGTTGTGACTGGGGCTGCATGAGAGGCTAAAGGGCCAAAATGAAATATAGCCTGACGGCTGAAATTTTAGCCATCGGCTTTTGCAAAATACATTCTACATCTTAATAAAGATTTGGTGAGGTATTCAGAGCCTACCAAAATCCCCTTTAACTTAATAAGTTGATGCAGCTAGGTGAGGGCTACAGAAATAAAACCCTTGCAGAAATTAAAATACAAGGACACTTATTTTTGGGAAATGTTCTTCTTCTAAAACTTGCATACTGTTTGGAATCCTGAAGTTGGCAATGGAAAGCAAATAAGGAGCACACCCTTATTATTCTATTCTCTTGACAAATTCAGGAATATCTATGTTATTGAATATTATTACAAAAAGATATAAGATAGTAATTACCTGGGTATGTAGACAGGACTTTCTATACAGCTGGCAGCCCAAGAAATGGCTGCCTTTATAGAAACCTAGGAAGTGAGGTCACTCCTGATGGGAGGAGCTTATGACCCTCATTATGAAATACCCCATAATTAAGGTTATTATTGGCTTTAGAGCCCAGAAAATGATAAGATGTGAATAGCAAGAGGAAGTTTCTAAGAAAATAACTATATACCTGACTGTTGAATGGTCAAACTAAAATGTAACCCAAGGAATAAGAAGTATATGAGTTAAAGAGGAATCACATGTTAGTGATGTCACTCCTAGCTACTATATAAACTTACCTCTAGGGGCTAAGTTTAGATAGGTGGATCAGTAGTGGACTGGCCACAGTGAAAGGAGGACATGAGCGTGCAAGCTTATACACTGATTCAAAACTATTGGATTATAGAAAGGAAGTTTCAGGAGTTCATAAAAGAAACTATTTCCTGTATGCTGTGGTGTGAAGGACTAACACCCCTTTTTCTTTTTGTAAATAATTTATTTTTGTTTTATTATTTTGTCAAAAAAATAAATTGACAAATGCAAGTTTTGCGTTTTGTATGCACTTTATTACTGCCTTCTACGGCCTTGCTGCAATATCAATTGTGTTACAGAAATGCTATTATTATTTTGAAGTAATTTGTCCTAAACAAAAATTGTCTGTGGTGGTGATCAAACACCTGCAGTATGGGGCATTCCCCTTTAAAGTGTGGAGTTTAAAGAATAGTATAACACAGATGGTAATCTTATTGTACTGCACTGCAAACAAGGTTTTTTTTGTGCCCTGCTGCAACTAGGGCCCCCCACTAGGAAAACACAATATTGAATCTTAGAGAAGAATAAATAATTAAAATACCTGGGTTCAAAAATTGTGTTGTCAGAGTGTCAATATAAAAAAGATGTAGAACCAAACTGCACTCAGATAAGCAGGTCCAGATGGAAAGAATAATATATCATTTACTATTCTAGTTTGACTTCGTCTATCCAGCAATATTTTTTCATGGTTGGTGATTTATTTCTTGAAGCTAAACCCTCATGTTGTAACGTAGCAAAAGTCCTTTCTCTGCTTTTTTCATGTATCTTCTCTTTTCCCAGTTTTATCAGAGATGTCACATTTTATTTTTTTATTTGAAATTTGTTGTTCAGGACAGCACACTGAGCTGAAGCTTGTTTTCAGGAGTCCCCTGGAGGGAGAGGGGATACAGAATGGGAGGATACAGTACTACAGTGTGTGCTGCCATACAAAGACATATGAAGCCACAAGGGACCTGGAGGTTGAAGACCCACCAGCTGGGAGTGATCACCAATCTGTGTGGTTCACACTTGGTATGGGGAAGCAAACAGGAGGCATGTGTACCAGGGTGACTGATTTTAGGGGGGCAGATTTCAGCAAAATTGGGGAAATTCTAATAAAACACCTGGGGGGAATCCATCCAACCATGGATGCCAATCAAAAATGGGATATCATTAAAGAAGGGCTGGCAGAGGCTACTGGGACATGCATTAGGACACAGAGAAAGAAGGGAAGGGCTAAGATGCCCAGTTGGCTGATCAAGGAAGTAATGGAGGGAGTGAGAGCAAAGGGGACAGCATTTCAGAAATTCAAGAAATCAGGCTGGGGGATGATGGGGAGGAGTACACAAAGAAGTCCAGGGAGGTTGCAAGACTGGTCAGAGCAGCCAAGGCATACAGAGAGCTGAGGCTGGCACAGGGTATTAAGGACGGGAAGAAGGACTTCTTTAGATACATTGTGGACAGAAGGAAGAGCAGGGACAGGATAGTGAGAATTAAGAAGAATGGGGTGGGTTGAGAAGGGAGGAGCAGACAGAGGCACTAAATGAGTACTTCTGCTCCGTATTCACAGTGGGGGAGGTATCCCAAGGAGGAGTGCAGTGGGCTGGGGAAGGGAGGGGTGACAGATGGGAAATTACAGAGAGCAGGGTACTGGAAGGGCTTAGGGCACTACGGGTGGACAAGGCACTGGGGCCTGATGGCATTCACCCTAGGGTACTCAAGGAACTGGCAGTGTACCTGACAGAACTACTGACTGATCTGTTCAATATCTTGCTGAACATAGGATGCATACCACAGGACTGGAGAATGGCCAATGTGGTACCCATTCACAAAGGTGGCCCAAAAGATGATCCAGGTAATTACAGACCAGTGAGCCTCACATCAATTGTGGGGAAACTCATGGAGACAATCCTTAAGGAAAGACTGGTGACATTTTTAGAGGACAACAGTCTCCAGGACATGCATCAACATGGGTTTGTCTCGGGCAGGTCCTGTCTGACAAATCTGATTGAGTACTACAACTGGGTAACCAGGAGGCTAGGCGAGGTCCATGCTGTGGATGTCCTGTACTTGGACTTCAGCAAGGCCTTCAATTCTGTGCCACATGGGAGGCTAGGGGTGAAGTTGGAGTATATAGGGGTGGGTACTAAGATGGGCAACTGGATCAATAACTGGCTGAAGGGGAGGCAGCAAAGGATGGTGGTGGAGGGGAAACTCTCCTCACAAAGAGAGGTGACAAGTGGGGTGCCACAGGGATCGGTACTGGGACCAGTGCTGTTTGAGATATTCATAGCAGATATCTCACACAGGACCCAAAGTAAGATCATTCTGTTCACAGATGATACCAAGATGGGAGCTGTGGTGGATGATGATGAGGGGTAGAGAGGACTGCAGGGAGACCTGACTAAACTACAAGAGTGGTTGGAAGCATGGCAATTGGGGTCAATGCCAAGAAGTGTAAGGTACTGCACTTCAGAGCTAAGAACCAGAGGAGGAGCTACCAACTGGGAGGGGTGCAGTTGGGAAGCACAGAGGAGGAAAAGACCTGGGGGTGATTGTAACAGGGAAGATGAACAACACAGCACAGTGCAGGAAGGCGGCAGCAACAGCCAACAAGATGCTGGGCAGTATAGCGAGGGGGATCTCCTCAAGAAGTAGTGAGGTGATCCTTCCCTTATATAGGTCACTGGTCAGGCGCACCTGGAATGTTATGTGCAGTACTGGCGCCCATTCCTAAAGAAGGACATCAGGTTACTGGAGAGGGTGAAGCACAGAGCGATGAAGATGGTTCAGGGTTTGGAGGGGAGTTCCTACGAGGAAAAACTGAACAGGCTCAACATGTATTCCCTAGAGGAGAGGAGGGATGGGGGGACATGATCGAGACCTTTAAGTATCTGAGAGGGGTAAACAAGGTTAATACAGGAGGGATATTCGAGATCAGAAGAGGGAGGTAAACTAGGGGGCATCAACTGAGGCTGGAGGGGGAAAATTCAGGAGGGAAATCAGGAAACATTATTTCACAGAGAGGGTGGTAGGCAAGTGGAACACTCTACCTGGTGAGGTGGTTTCTTGTAGGATGGTGGCCTGCTTCAAGTGGGGGTGGGATACATTACGGGGGGGAAATGACCATGGGGCAGAGAAGGATGGGTGGGGCAGCTGCAAGATAGGGGGCTAGCTGTACAGTTGAGCAGACTCGATAGACCACATGGCCTGTTTCTGCTGGCATTTCATATGTTTGTAAGTGCAGCATGATAAAAGTGAAAATTTAAGGGATGTATGGGAGTGCCATTTCACATATGTGAATTATACAAAAAAACTATACTGAAACAAAACGCTGGTGCCAGAAAAATTATGTGACATTAGCAACAAGAGAGAGATTATACTTTTTAGTGGGACAGATTTCAATAATACAGTAGGTGCATGCAGATTGATCATGGAGAAGGACTCTTAATGAAAAAGTGAGAAGAAGGAGCAGTTATCAGGGGGAGGTTGCTACAGAAGAGGAGATGCTGGAGGGGAGGGCTGATTGTGTGGTGAAGGTTTTACGGGAAGGACAAGAGAAGAAGCACGAATCAGAGGAGCTGAAGAAGTAGGAGGAAGGGGGAAGTTTTGAGAGAGAATAGTAGAGAAAGCATGGGTGGAGCAGAATCAGAATTTCTGCAAGAAATGTAGTACAGTGTAATAAACACTGGGAGTTGAGCGGGGAAAGTGAGAGTAGAGTAGAGTAGAGGAAGCAGTGCTGGATGTGGGGAGGGCAGTTGAGTGCAAAGTGGCAGAAGAAGTGAAAAAGGGTTTCTAGGCTGGTGAGGGAAGATTTAGAAGTGGCACTTTATACCACATTGTATAGTTACAGAGGAAGGAACATCTTAAGGGTTATCCTTCGGTAGAAAGAGTATGGTAGGCAACATTTATTGCAGTAATGCACAGAAAACTAAGAGAGTAGTTTAGTTGAAAGCATTGGTGTGGGTGAAGAAATAGAACAAATGATCAAGCCTCCAGCCACACATCTGCAGTAGGCATTTAAAGTGAGAGACTTCTTCAAGGGAAGTAGCCATCCAGGGTCATGAAGAGCAGGGTTTTGTGAAGTTCAACACATCTCAGATTACTGCCAAAAATCAGACACTGCTTCTTTGGCACTTGGTGAGAGTTGGTATGACAGGACCCAGCCCAGTATTGGACATTATTAAAGTCATGCTGCAGAGAAGCTTCTAGCTCAGCAGCAGAGGCACTAACGGTTAAAAGTATGATGTCATCCATGTGCATAAGAATGCACTAGTAGACACAGACTAGGGTTGGGATCTTGTAAATAGACAGAAAACAGGACTGGGCCCTGGATAGAGTCCTGAGAGACACCTGAATTGATGGGGAGGGGAGGAGGCATCACCTGTTTGGATAGACTATATCCTGTCAGACAGGTAGTAGCAGAATCATCTAGCTGATATCTCAGACAATCCCACCCCTCCAAGCTTCCAAAGTAGAAGAGGGAGGTCCACAGTGCTGAAAAACTTAGCCAGGGTAACAAGAATGGCAGACGTTAGATGACCCTGATTTATGCTCTTTAGAATAGTATCAGTAAGTTAGAGTAGAGACAAGACAGTAGAGTGGGACCATTTTAACAGACCATTTCATAGCTTTAAGAGGCTCATCCACAAAGCTCTGGATATCCGTGAAGATGTTGCACAAATCTGGCTTGGAGCTCTGTACTACTTCAATTTTATGAACAATTAGTGACTGACATTGCCAGTGGACTGGAGCAACAGATTTGCAAGGGATTTAATAGAGGCATGTAGGGAGCAGGGGACAGCTCTAGCAAAACACAGGCACTCTCATGGAACACCTCTTGACCCCACCTTATATGGAAGTGAATGCCTCATGAAGAGCCAGAGTGGCTAGGTAGTTAGCAATGCACCTGCATATGGCACTGACCATAACTGAACGATAACTAGAGTGCAAGCTGAACTGGAACTAATCCAGTGTATACTGGTGGACTGGGAAATGGCACAGCCAGGGTTAGGGAGGGTGACCCAACTGCACTAACTGGTCTGTGACTACAGTTGTCTACACCAAACCATGGATTCCAGTGTACCATCAGACAGCTGCCAGACTATCCCCACACCCACTGAAAAATTTGCCACAAACCCTGGGGAAGGTAGCTAATACTATACATATGGGTTCTAAAAAACAGTATAGATCAGAAGTAGGGCAGGGGAGAATATTGTCCCATATAAGACCGAAACAGCTTGCTGCTGGATTCATCTGACAACTACCACTTGCCAAATTCTATGCTGGACAGCCGTGTCAGCAGAGTTCAGTGCATCAGTTCTGTAGAACCCTGAAAGAATAAGAATGGAGTACCGCCATACTGATTACAAAATTCTGCAGCAAGACCTATCTCTTTAAGTTTTTGGTGACATAAACACCCTGAGCAGACTTTATATTTCCACCAAAGATGATTTGCAAAACAACTTTATATACCTGTTAAGATGACTCTGAAAGTCTTTCGCTCCTCTTGCTGCTGAGGAAAGATACAAACGGTATGAACCAAAGGAGAAAGAGTCCCACTAATGTTAGCTCAGATTTCTATGATCTCTTGAAGTACACACTGTCTTATCTTTATGCATCACATGGTAAAAACTGGAACAGGTGACATGTCATGGCAGAATTGCCACCTTTCCATCCTGGTGGTTCATAATGGGCATACCTGTGTTCATTTTGGATGGTCTGCAGGATTGTGGGGCCAGTTTAATTGGCAGTCTGGCAGCTGGTTGCTTGTACAACAGAATCATGTCAGTCCTTTACTGGTGCTGGATTGTAAACAGGTGTTAGTATCACCTACACACACAGGGCAGGATTGTTGCATGTGCTGCCTGAATAGGTGTAGAAGTGATGGTAATGTACTGTGTAGCACATAGTCGAGTGGTCTCCACACCCAGAAGTTACATGATGGTAGTGCTGTTGGTTAATATGCACACCGCTAACCTTTGTGACCTTCCCAATGATGTCCTGATCACTGACCAACATGCTGCAGGAAACTTGGCGCACAAATGATAGTGGTACAGTAGGTGCACTGGACAGAGCATCCAACACATGGCAGTTTGTATAAACAAAACACAGATCTGGCCATGCCAAGGAACCCACTTCTCAAATTTGATAACAGCCAGACACTGTATTGAATACTTTCTGCAAAATGTAAAGTGAAATGCTAGACAGACATGACATCAACAGAAGTGTAATGCGTACTAGTCATCGTTGTTATTAAAAGGATTAGGGGAGCAAAACAGCAGAAAAGGGATTGGCACGGGCAGAGAGGGATAGATGTAACAGGCATTGATCCTCCTTTCCCTCTACCATGGCCAGGGTCCACAGCATGTGCCAATTGTTGTCCATCTGGAAGAAACAAAGAAAAACAGCATTGGTAATACTGTGCCTGGTACTTAGCCCTATTATGGCTGTATCAGACACTGAACATGTACATCTACAATGTAGCACATTGTGTACAGTATTTATAATTCAGTTTACAGAGACCTTCACAATAGACCATATGCAATCATACAGGTTTCTATAGGCATTCCTATTCATAATGTTGGTGAGGTACGGTGTTGTTGGTGTACCATGGTTTTTAGTCACAACTTGGGCACCTCCCTCATGGCCTGCTTAAGGCCTCTGTTTTTGCCCTAAAAGGACATGATGACAGAGAGGGCTGGGGTATGTGTTGTATACAGTACTAAATACATTGCAATACCCTTGGTACAGCAGTACAGATGAACATGAGGAAAGGATGCTTAGTGTAAAGCATTGCTCTCCAACATAAGGGGTTGTTTCATAAATATACCCAGTGCTCACATGACCCCCAACATGGCAAGGATAAAGTGTTCAGACTATTCTTATTGTCACCCTGATGCTATTCTGTACAGTATAGAGACTCACACATACAGTATGCAACACTCAGTGTACTATGGGCATTGAGTCAGGAAGCATTCCTCCTACAACACAGGAGTCAAAGGTCATTTCAAGCCAAGGTTCAAGCCAGCAAACTATGCAGCTAGCTGATCAGTCCAAACAGTACACGCCACACAGAGAACACAGCACATGCCACCCACTGCACAAAACACCTACATGACCTTGAACATCGTGTGCTGCATACACAGAGCAACAGCTCAACAGCCAGTCATGTGCACAGTAATGCCACATATGGAACCAAATCATGCAGAGTTATAGCATTGACATTTATTCCCCACTGTTGAGATGGAGTGGGGAGAGGGCAGTTGTCATGAGGAATGTCCTGGGAACAGTCCTGAGCTAACCCTGGCAGCAGCAAGGTCCAGATTCTTTAGCCACTGTTGTCAACTTGGAAATCATTGCATCATGAAAGTGTAACAGGGGTCATGCCAATTCAAACTGGAGAAAGTGCACGCTAACAGTGCTATGTGATGCTTGAGTGCTTAAACTGGGGGCTGCCTACCCCAACATAATACTACAGACAAGAAAATGTTTGGCACTCATCAATTTAACGGACCAATAATGTGACTTCATTCCCTATTTTTGACTTTGTGGCCTTTATTTATCTCTTCTTAGTGCATTACTTGCAAAGACATCTCGAGTACATCCATGGCCAGAGCACCCTGGTGCTTCATCATGAAGGCTTTCTCAGAGGGCAGTGCTCTGGTCTCCAACCTCTTGTTCAAATACATAACCTCAACCAGTCACCACTATGTGCTTATGAATAATTCATTCATGGCAGTTAATATTAAGAGCCTTCAAGGAGTATACAATGATTTTTTTATGAAACATAAGTGTCCATACAATTAATGCATACATTTTAAACTGTTTTTATAGTTTGGACATTTATTAAGTTACACGTTTTCAAGAATGAATGGTTCATTTCTACATACATTAAATGGTAAGTACAGACATAGTGAGTAAACTACCAGGCCAGTCTGAGTTCCTGCATATACTGTAGCAGTGATTAATTAAGTTACTCTTTTCTAGATACTGACCTTGTTATGTAGCATACATGAAGTCATAGATCTGGATAAGATTTGAAGGAATTTTTTGAGAAAAAATGTTTTTGTTTCTAATTGGTTCTGGTGATTTTGCAAACCTAGGGCAGCATTCATAAAGGATTTGTGCTCGGATGCCCTGGTGCAAATGAGATGCGTCAAGTACAAACTGTGGTTGCTGCTCCCGGTGCATCCCCTCTGTGAATACCACAGTTGCTCTTAGCCCGGGATGCACTAACGCAACCCTCTGGTTGGGCTGGGTACACAATGGGGAAGCACATCTCCCAATGTGCTATGTCGAAAGCTACCATTCACAGCCATGGACATGCAAATGGGGCCATTAGGCATGCAAAGTGCAATGGGGCCATTTGCATGTCATTATGGCCCCATTGGCATGCACCTATGCACCAGGCACCCTGAATGGCTATGGTGCTTACACAGCCCCAGGGAGGCAGTTTGCACCCCCCACCCATCCCTGACCCATTTGCTGGCCATGAGGATGCCCATGACTGAGCCCTGGTGGTCCAGTGGTTCCCCTTTCCTGCCTGAACCCCATTCTGAATGCCACACCCTGTGGTGGTAAATCCAAATACAGTGAACCCCCCCTCCCTGCTCGTAGCCCAGTTAAGACTACCACACCCTGCAGCGGTGGATACTCGTACACTGAATCCCCTTCCCACTCCGACATGCATGCAATATCAGTGGCATTCAAAGACTCTTCCGTCAGTCCAGCAGACTCCCCACCCACCCACTCAGGCACCCTCTCCTCACTTGCCCCCCATCCCAGTTGGTCCTGATGTGCAGCGGGCAGCACAACCCACCCACATACCTCAATGGTTGCCCACCAACAGAGCTGTCTGTAACTGACAGCTACTGTACTACTGAAAGCCCATTGGTAGACTCTGTCAACCAATGGGCTTGCAGTGAGTACTGTACTCTGTCATTAACATCTTTGCGAATGACAGAATGCAGTACTCACTGCAAGCCCATTGGTCAACAGGGTCTGCCAATAGGCTTTCAGTAGTACAGTAGCTATCAGTCACGGACAGCTCTGTCAGTGGGCAGCTGAGGCAATATGCAGGTGAGTTGTGCTGCCCACCGTACATTGGGACTGGCTGGGATGGGTGAGTGGGGTGGGGAGAAGGTACGTAAATGGGTGAGGGGTCTGCTAGCCTGTGGGGTGGGGGTCTTTGGAGCTCTGTTGGCATTGCATGCATGTCAGGGTGGGGGTTCTGTGTATGAGGATCCACCGCTACATGGTGCTACAGTCTGGCCGGAGCTACGGGTGGGGAGGGGGGTTTCAATGTATATGGATTTACCGCTGCAGGGTGTGGCAGTCTGAATAGGGGGTTGGTAAAGGAGGAGGGGCACTATGGACTGGCAGGGTGGGTAGGCTGTTGTGCTGCTGCCTGCAGTACGGCAGCCTGCCTGTGGGTGGCATGTGACTTAAGTCTACTTGTAGACTTATCTCTAGGAGGCGCATCTCCGGACTTGACCTGGAGATATGCCTCCTGAATGGGGCTGCACACCATATGCATGGACATGCCCTCTTGACAGACCCTCCAGATGTGCTGCAAATAATTATGGGTGAGTGTCACGGCACATCTGCGATGGCTGGCACATCGAGGGATGTGCGGCGCGATGGATCCACTTCTAGAATCGTGCCGGTGCACAAGTCAGGGATGCGCTGGCACATCTCGGATGTGCTGGCTGCATCTATTTTGTGAATCCTGCCCCTAATGTCCAAACTATGCCCCATGTTAAAAACCCCTCTCAGTACATCACTAATTTAACCAAGAGATATGACATCCAGCAACAGGAAAGGAAAAAAAAATCATATTGTTTTTCACAGTTATAAATGGGTATCAGTAACACATTTATAATTTTATAGGTATAATAATATTGCTTATACAGTATCCTGTTCAAGTGGTGACTACTAGTTCTCATGTGTAGTTGGACCCTTCTATGACCAATTTGACCTGCAAGCTTTTTACACAGAAATGCAGTTCAATAATTTTATGATGGCTGTATCTAGCAGTCCTTTTTCTGACCACAAGGATTGTCTCTACCTGTTCCAGTCACTCAACCTCTGGCCCTTCTGGAGTGACTCCTTTAGCCTGATGGGGATCTGGTTAACAGTTCTCACAACTTTTTACCACTTTGTATTTACATCCGATTTCTGTGAAAAAAAGAACAAACAACATTTTTTTGTTGATATATTTAATCAAAGCATTCATTCCTAGAAGGATTTTTGTTTGTCTTTAGCTGTATCCAATACAGTAATACACCAGGGGTCAGATATTCAAAAGTGTACCCAGAACCTGTGCAATGGAATGCGCAGCGCAATTCAGGTGCACCATAAAAAAATGACGGCATATTCAAAACATGCGCCATAGACATGCGCAGGCGCAAACCACATTGAATATAGTAAAGATGTGCCACTGTGCAACCAGACATGCGCCGGAGCAACCAGGAATGTGCAGGAGCAGGACAGTATGCAGCAACAAGCATGCTGAGCAAGCACTACAGGTAAAGGTGCACATAAGCAGGGCAGCACAAGAGCAGAGTGCCAGGCCAGCCCGGCAGTCCCAGGCCACATGGCGAGCGTGACCACGGTGCACAGCAAAGGCACACAGCCAAAGGGCCACAGTGACAGTAGGCTGCACAACAGAAGCACACAGGCCAATAAACACACCCAGTCACCCACACAGATGATAGTGAATATAGTAGGCCCATGACACTGCACTACCACTACCCCGACAGGCAACACTGCATGGGACAAAGCCACAGGCACGCTGGGAGGGTTCCGGGCCTGTACAGTGCGTGGGGGTACAAGAAACAGTCAGGCACTGGGAAACAGGGTGCAAAAGCCACGCCACCAAGCAGCTACACAGGGCCCAGCACTGCACCACACACCAGCACCGGCAAGCGCAATGGTGCAGGTGGAGGGCAGGCCAGCACAGGCAAACAGGGACATGAGGCAGTGGACCACACGCAGGCCAGATGCACAGCCACAGCCCACGGGCCCGTGCCACAGATGTACATGTCACACAGCAGCCACTGCACATGGGAGCACACCACAAACGATACAGTGGTGAAACACAGTGGGCACACCCAAGAGCAGCACAGAACAATGTAGGCACAGTGCAGCACTGCACTGGCAAAGGAGATGCAGACACAGAGCTGTATAAGCAAGTATCTTTACTACAAAATAAACAACAGTGGTGTGCCAACAGGGCAAACAACAGCAACATCAGTAAGGGAATGGGAAGGGGTGCAAGGTTTCCAACAAGGGGAATGGGAACGGGAGCAAGGACACAGGAACAGACAGGACAGGAAACATCAGGAGGGAAGAGGTCAACCAGGGCACAGTGGTGTGAGGGGAGAGGGCCAGTTTTGCTGATGCCGCTGCGACTCTCTCAGCTGGTGCACCTCCCCAGTCAGCGCCAGGGTAGTGCTAAGATGACGCCTGCAGACGTGGATGAGGACACTCGTCCAGGTGATGTGCAGCTGCACAAGTCCATGTAGCATATGGAGCCCACTGCCCAAGGCTTGCTGTTGTCATCTGGCCTGAGGCCTTGCCTGACCTACAAGAAGGGAAACAAGACAGGCAATGAGTGACGGACCACAAGTAGCCCCAGCCCACCCGAAGGTGTGCACAAGACAGCAGCTGTGCCCACAGGTGGACAGAACCTGAACTGGCATGTGCACAGTGGACAGCAGCAGCCGACACCACAGCGCCCCATGGTCCGACTGCATGGATGTCAGTAACAGTCTTGCCCCATACCTGTGCAGTGGACCACACAGTACCCCCTGCAGTAGTCGTACACCATGGGAAGAGCACACATACCCACACTACCAGGAACAGTGATGGCCCACCACCATGGACAGACCATGTGCAAGGCCCACCCCCTGTGCAACATGGCACAGGCAGCAGGGCCGAGTACCGCCCAGTGCAGTGGCCACACATGGTGACACTACCCCTTGCCAAAACATACAGCACACTCCACAGCCAACAATGACCCACACACCATGCTGCACACACTCATCTGCCTGCCCAGGCACTGGCACAGCAGCGCCACCACCATCACCGAAGCCGCTGTCCCAGTCTGTGGACATCCTGGCCCGCCTGTGGTCCTCCAGTTCTCTAGATGGAACAGAGAGAGAGAGAGAGAAAGAAAGACAATGGACATGAGTGGCATACCATGCACAGACCCACCCACCACCGACACAGTGCCCAGCGCTGGCACAGCACGGGCATGCGCACAGGCCCAAGTGTGGGGTATGGTGCATGGCCCAATGTCAACATGCACAGCACAGGCATGCAGTGCAGCAATGAAGGACACGCACCAGCTACTAGCAAAGGCCCCCCCCACAACCACACAGCACAACACAGGATGTGGACACTGGCGGCATGCACATTGCAATGAGACACCTACCTGGCTGTGGCACAGACCCCCGGTGTGCACTTTTCTGCAGCTGTTGGAGCCTGCCAGGATCCCTCCTGCGGAGGTCACCATATCTGTGCCTGCAATGCTCAGCAGTGCATGGCGCCCCATTCCAAGCCAGTGGCCACACTCTCCCACACCTGAGACCTGGGCTTCTGGAGCTCTGTCACACCAAATAGGTGGTCCTCCACTGGCAGGCCAAGGGCCACCAGATTAGCCACCTCAATATCCGACCAGTTCCCTGCCTGGCGCACACGCTGTCCTGACACTGCCACGACTGCCAACTGCTGCATTGTGCTCAGCCACATGTACCTGCACAGCCAGTACGTGGATCCGCATAGCACCTGATGCACAACTGGGTGTCCCATACCATGGCCGTGCAGCACAGATTTCCAATGCAATTGACTTGCGCGGACCCTATCATGTAGCACCGCGCATCGCCAGAGCAACCCCATGGGGTCAAAGCCATGACCCCACATACACGCTGCATGACCCCACATGGTGGCATGTGCGTGCATGCGCACATTGGTAGGCAATGTGTGGTAGGGGGTATGGTGCATGTGGCACTGTTGCACAATATGGCCTGACAGCACAGGATGTCTGCATGCACAGCATGTGCATGTGCGTACATTGCCGCATGTGCAATGGGGGTACATCATGCACAGTGCACAGGTGCGCTATAGGCCACACACGCTGAGGTGCCACCCATGTTGCACATGGTGGATGCACTGTCACGCATCACACACGTGCAGGGGATGCACCAGTGACCCTCCCAATACATCATGATTGTGCAGAGTGCAACCCTGCAATATTCAGCCATGGTATGCAAATAGGCTAATGAGGCAATGCATGGCAAAGTTGGGCATATTTGCATCCCATTACAATTGCACCACTGCTCATTTGCATGAGATGAGCCATAAAAGCACCACAATACTGCACTGGGCACTGAAAGGTATTGCAGCCATTTCAGTAAGGAGCAACAAACAATGTGATGTTACTAGGTATGTTATCTGTGCTACAGTGTTTCAGGTTGACCTACCAGGCCACTAATGGTACCATTGTGTTACCGTCCACAGGAAGTATCATGTAGGAGATGGAGGGAGCTGAGGAGCAGGGGCCTGCATGGAAGCACAGGCTCAACTTTACCAAAGATGAGCAGCAGGCCCTGTTTGAGGCCTACCTTGACAGGGAGGAACTGCTCAGTGGGACCATGGGCACCCCACAGGAACGTGCCACAGGGTGGGAAGAGATGGCAACATATGTCAACACCCATGGAAGACATCAGGTGAGTGCACAAGAGTGCAAGAAGACGATGGGTACTGACAGGCGGCACATTAAGGAGAAGGTGGCCACCATCAGGGCGTCCCACTGCAGAACGGGCCGGGGTCCAGGAGCCACCCCTATACTCATGGTGGGGGAGGAGATGGTGGCAGTGACCAGCCATGCTGCCACTGAGGGCATACCGGGAGGCAGTTTCCAGATGGGTGGCAGCCCCTCACAGCACTGTGAGTCACTGGGAGTTGGGGCTGTGTGCAGTCCGGCAGCGTGCAGGCATGGGAGCAGCTGTACAGTGGGGCCCCATGCATGTGTGGCATGCAGCAGTGCAGGTCACACATGGGGCCCACTGTGCATGCCTGTGTCCACCTGTGTGTGGGGCTGTGGCAGCAGGGGCACTGGACCCCAACCATGCCCCTGGCCCCAGGGAGTGCAGCACCACTGGGAAGCCCCATGGAGCCACACGCCCAGTGGACACAGGGCATGGCATGGCCCACAGGGACACAGGTGTCTGCATGGCACACCATTGGTGGTGTGCGGCTGGTGCATGCCACCCATTATGTGCTGCTGCATCTTGTGCTGCAGCCACTGCACATGGCTTGCTCTGCATGTGCACTGTCCATGGCATGTCCAGCAAACTGTGTCATGCAGACATGCATACCCTGTTCCATGATGGCACTGTGTTGGCATGCATGCCCCCCACACAATGGTTGTGGCTTGGTATGAACACTGCCATCCTCATCATGTATATCACTGTTGTGTCTTCCAACACCATCACACCTCAGGGGTGGGATGCAGGATGCAGCTGACGATGCTGGACCCAATGAGGATGAGCCATCTATGTCCACTGGCATCAGTGCCACAGACCATCAGCGATGTGGTGGTGTGGGGCTGCTGGACATCCTAGGCCTTGGCAACAATGACACCCCGTCAGAACTACTGCTCTCCGGGGACCTACCCGTACTTGTACCAGGTACACAGGTGAGTGGGGTGTCCAACACAGATGATGACCTGACACTGATCCTGGGTGGCACGGCACTGGCTACACCTCCCAGGGTACAGTCCTGCACACTGTTGGCAGTCACCAATTGTGATGGTACAGCACCTGGGCAGCCACTCCCTGTCCATGGCTGCATGGTGGAGGGTAGCAGCGCCACCGATGCCGGCCATGGGGGGGGGGTCGGTGCTGTGGACACAGGAGTCACAGAGACTACCCAGCAGGTGGCTAGGCATTGGAGGTGGGCAGTGGTGGCCACTGTGTAGCACACCACAGGGTCCACCAATGGGGCACCCCCACATAAACCACCCCCTGTGCGGTCCCCTGTGCAGCATCTCCCAGCAGGGGATGCTGCTGGGCATGCTGCCACATCCTCAGTGGGTCAGTGTCAGCCCCAGCATACGCATGGCACTGACAGGCTAAACAAGCACACCATGCTGCTGCGAGCCTCTGTGGACAACCAGGCAATGCTCGGGGCCCAGTTATACTCACTGCAGGTGGAGCTATGCCACCAGTCTGAGCGTGCAGACATTGAACACGCACAGCTGATGGGTGAGATCTGGCAGCTGTGGGAGGACACGACCGCATCGCTGGACCACATTGCCAGTGCCATCATGGCCGGATTTACATCACTGGCATCCAGTGGCCATGGCAGGGTGCATAGAACTCCCAGTAGTGCAGTGTTGTCAACGTGGACCCAGCATCTGGTGACTCCAGCTCGGATGTTGCCAGGCTCTGACATGGCCATCCCAGACACTCCCGGCAGTAATCTGTTTGCTGGCCTGTTCATGCCAGTGAGGACCCAATCATATTCCCATGCCTCTACCCCTGCAAGTGTGTTGAGTACACCTCCAGTGGCTGTTGAACAGCCTGTGGCTGCCACACAGCCCAGGTGTGGCCTCCCATGTGGCAGTAGTGGCTGTGCATTCGCACGGTAGGCCGACTGGTTGTGCTGACCCATACTGCTGCCTGCTGTTGTTGCCTTGTGAATGCTTGTCTGTGCACACATATGTGCGTGTGGTGGCGTGTATGTGTGGCATGTGGCATGGCCTCCATGTGTGCATGCTGTGGTGCAGGGCCTCATGGCATGGGCATGATAAGGTCAGCACTATGCCGGCCTTGCCAGTGTGCTGGTGCCTTCAGTCTGATCCATGCCACATGCAGTTGCCCATGTGTGTGCATGGTCTACCACCATGGCTGCTGCATCCAGCTGTGCCAGTCACATGGCCCACTGTGCCCAGCTGTGCACCCCGTGATGGTGCCATTGCTGCCTGTGCACATCGTGTCACAGCCAGTTCTGTGTCCAGCACAGTGCCTGCATGTGTGTGCACGTGAACATATGCATGTGCACTGTGCTGTGGGTGTGTGGCTGTGTGTCTGTATTGTCCCTGTGCCAGCCATGTGTGCGACTGTGTCCCTGCATGCCTCCCTGTGTGACCATGCACCTCAGTGTGTGTGGGTGTCTGTTCCATGCATGCACTACTGTCGTGGCTATTGTTGCCCTGTGTGTCCTGGCCCATGCGGCAATCCTGGGGTCCCTCTTCTACGTGGGTGGCTGAACACTCCCATCTGGCACGTCCTTCCCATCCTCATCACTGCTGTTGCCTTCATTCACCTGGACAGCTATCCCACGGTCAATGGCCATGTTGTGCAGCATGCAGCAGGCCAGGAATAGTCCACAGGTTTTCGCAGGGCTATACTGTAGGGCACCACCAGACCTGTCTAGGCAATGGAAACACATCTTGAGTGTGCCAAAGACTTGTTCAGTGATGTTGTGTGTTGTGATGTGGGCCTTGTTGTACCTGTGCCCTGCAGGATTGGATGTGCGCCAGATGGGGGTGAGCAGCCAAGGTTGCAGGGGGGTATGAGCTGTCACCTGTGTGGGTAAGGCGTACAGGTTAGCATGTTGCCATGCTTGTCACCATCCTCTTTCCCATGCCCCCTTCAGCCACATTGTCGTCACCTGCTGCATGTGGCCTGGGGTTCTGTCCCCTGCACAGCTGCCCCCTCACCCCGTCTTGTGCCATACTCACCTACAAGATGACCCATGCTCAAACCTCTGGCACAGGATGGAGCTGTGCCAGATGAATGCATCATGTGCACTGCCAGGGTGAGTGGCATAGACATTGATGCTGTGCCCCATGGCATTGCACACCACCTGGCAGTTGACTGATGGGTACCCCTTTCTGTTCATATAGGTGGCACCCTTTGGGTCAGGTGGTGTGCATATGGCCATGTGGGTACAGTCTATTACCCTGATCATGCCTGGCATGTGTGCCATCTGTGGAAGTCCTGCATATTTGCTGTACGCTCTGCCTGTGTGCTTGGGAATTGAATGCACTCCAAAGCGCGTGGCAGCAGGGCACTGAGGAACTGTGTGAGGAGGTGGGACATGGCTGACTGGGTGATTCCAGTGGTTGCCCTGTTGGTTTTTGGAAGGTGCCACATTGCTGCTGTCACCTTGGTCTCCACTGTCATAGCATGGCTTCTCCTGGTGGGTGCCTGCAACTCTTCATAGCACAGCTCACGGAGCTGCCTCAGAATTGCCCTGTTCAGCTGGTACCGGCCCACGATCTCTGCATCGCCATAGGTTGAAGGTGAGGTGGGCACTGTACCATCTATGTGTGGCATTGCCGACGGGCCCTTCCTTGGCCATGTTGCTGTTCCTCCCTTCTCCTCACACCCCTCATTACTGCCTCTATCATAAATGGCCCAGCATCCATATCTCTCTGTTTCTGTGCCTTGCACATCTGCTGTGTGTGTGTTTGAGCCTCCTTTTATAGACTCAGTCCTGTGTGGCACATTCTGTGTGTTGCTCCCGACTTGCGCCATGCTGTTCCGCTGAATATCCATTGAGCAGCTTATTCATGGATACACCCCCTTGTACTTGCACTGCATACATTACAGTTGTGCTGCTGTGCATTGTGTTTTGCACTGCACATTTGTGTTTGTTTACTATGGCTCCGGGGCGCATATCTGTGGTTGTGCATGTGCAACTCTGTTGCACATTGCGCAACTCCTCTGAATAGTTCCCCCAGTGCAACATTAATGAGAAAGTAAGTCACAACTATACTACTCAGTGGGGGGAGGAGGGATTATCTTATTTCATATGAGGATGGAGAGGTTGATTTTGAAGGGGGAAAATTAGTACCAGGTCAACATGTCATGGTGAATACCATGCATGAAAGACAGTGCAGTCAAAACAGCTAAAAGCAATATAGCTACAGGGACAGAATAGCAACGTTACGTTAATGCTATTCTTGTAGCTATGTTGCTCTTAGGGAAAGAGGTGAAAGCCTCTGGTTGGCAGTGTGCTGCTGAACAGCTGCTGTGTCTCAGAGGCTAGAGCCACAGGCTGGGAGGGTAGTGGAGTGTCAGTGTGCCATGGTTCGATTCCTTGTCCAGGGATATATAATATATATTTTTTTTTATGTCTTGTGTCCTTTTCCTCCTTAGGAATCCATCCACCCCCAGGTTTCTCCCCATCTCCAAGTTTTATCCCCCCCCCCCGGAGTTAGTTATATAAATAGGGGAGGGGTTGGGGGTGGAGCCCCCCTTAAATATAACATTTTGTATTGTTTGTTATCATTTCAAAGGTAGCGCTCGCTGTTTCTGTATCAATCAGTATTTTTCTGAACATTACCTTTGATTATGATGTTTTGCATGCGTGGTTTTCGACCACACTGTTAATGTCGACGAGATTATGAACCCATGCCTGGAAATTCTAATATAAACATTTTTAATCATTTTAATAACTCTCTAGTTTTTGACTCAAATGTAATGTCTGGTTTTAAAAAATATGAAATCAGGAGAAATTAAATAGGTGGTAGTGGGGGGTGTAATTTGTGGTTTCTGACCAGCTAGAATTATAGTTATTGTATCAGGACCTTTTCTGTGTTTATGAAAAAGGATTCAAGTCCCACATTTCATTTAATCTGAAAGGTTTAAAGGTAGTCAACATAAAAATCTACTTGCTTTCTTTCTTAATAAAAAAATTCAGTCTATCCCCATCTCTGTTCTGATTGGGGAACCATTCTGTCCCCATGAATTTTAGATCTACAGGATTATAGTCATGACAGTCCCTGAAATGCACCTCCACTTGTACTAACAAACGCTTTGGTTATACCATATAGCGTTCTTGAATTCTAATTTTTAATGGGTGTATAGCCCTCCCTACATAGCCTTTCCACAGTTGCACCAAGGAATATACACTACAAATGCGGCTATGCTGGTTATGAACTGTTCTACTTCAATTTTTTTTGAAAGCCTTCTGTTTTTATGTTTCCTGTCTGGTAATGTTTATAGGTTGTACATTTCAGGCATTAACATTCCCTTTGGCTTGTATTCCACCAGTTGTTATTACTTGCTGCCTTATTCTCTTTGGTGTAATCACTATGGACCAAAATATCCTTCAGATTTTTACCTTTCTGAAATGTTATTCTTTGAAATTCACCAACTTCATCTCTCAGGGAAGTGTCACCTCTCTGTACGGGCCAAAATTCCCTTATCACTGCTCCAGTTTGCCTTGCCACTGGGCTATAGTCCAAAACCAGAGTAATTGGTTCTAGTTTCTGATCTTTTGTTTTTGGGACCAATAATTCCTCCCTTACTCTATGTCTCGCTTTCTCTTTTGATTCATTCAAGAGTCTAAAATCATTCCCTCTTTCCAAAAGCCTGCTTGTGAGCTATGTGCTTTCCTTCTCAAAATCCACTATATCATTATAGTTACAACTAACATGTAAATATTGTCCATATGGTATGGAATTTAGCAATGAGTTTGGGTGTGCACCATCTGCTCTTAACGTTGTATTTGTAACCATGGCTTTTCTGAACCCATAAGCTTTAACTTTTGAAGAAGAATCTCTTGATAGTGTTAATTCAGGAAATTCAATTTGTCAGAATCAATGGTGCCAGTAAATCTCAAATTCAAATCATCTTGATTCAGCCAAGCTAAACATTCAGTGGCTTCTTGTCTGGTACCTTTACACACACACACACACACACACACACACACACACACACACACACACTCTCTTGATGATGTGATGTGTGTGGATTAACCTTAGCATTCAAGACAATGTGTTCCTCCCCAAATCCCAAGAACAGGTTTGTGTAGGAGGGCACAATTGAGTCACCTGTTGCTGTACCCATCTTCTGCAGAAAATGGTGTAACCACTCAGTCCCCTGGGGTTGTTAGACTCCTATTAGTATTGTTGTTAGTAAGCTAGCAGGCAGCTGGTAGTGAACTCATTAGGGGCTCCTTACATAATGACATCATTGTTTATTCAGCTAGCCTGAGGGAAGAATGAGTAGGTCGTTCATAACTCTCACAGCACCACAAGCCACACTGTGTGGACAACTGCTCTGGGGAGCTTAGAATGCTCAGTGTTCAGAGTTGGTAGCTGTTAGTTGCTCAGTGAGGAGGTGAGAGTGGCTGGAGGATTGCCAGTGGGCTTTGAGGAGAGGGCCCAGGATTTCTCACACTGGTGGAGTGACATTTCCAGCTTCCAGTGAAGTGGAGGAGACCGGTGCTACAGCAGAATTTCCTAATTTCTACTCCCTGTGAAGTGGAAGGAACTGCTTGTTCTCAGCGGACTCGAAGGGGAAATCCCCTGAATGTTCTATGGTGTTTTCAGCTGCCTTGGATAGGAACTGAGAGAGAATGTTTGATCGACTACCCAGGAGAGTGCCTTTCTTTTTCTCTTGTTGTTCCTTGACCTGTGGGTGGGAAAACCTCTGTGAGTACTGTTCTAGGAGACCAGATCTCCACATTTTTTTAGGTGATTTAATAGTCTGGGGTGTATGTGCCCATAGATAAGGCTGGAATGCACCTGTCAGTGCCCCTAGTTTCACCCAAGTGAGTGAAGTACTGTTAAACTGTTCACTCAAGTGAGTGCAGTTTTGTTCTTTGGTCACCCCAGTGAGTGACAAAGTAAAGTGTGCGACCTCTAGCATTTCAGTGAGGAATGGGGGCTTCAGTGGTGTAACCCTGAAGAATGGCAGAGACTGTCGGTTGGGGCCAAGGGTGGGAGGAACGCCATCTAAGCGTTTACGAGACAGGGCTTCCTGGTTCGTAAAGGGCACCAGTTTTTTACCTGAGCAAGGGCCAAGCTGCAGGTTAAGGTGTGTGACTGAGTTTCACTTATGTGCTCCTATGTTCGAAGAAGAGTTCTGAGTGTGTGGCTTAGATTCATTAAATGACACTCAGAGGAAAATGTTCATGTACATGGACAGGTGTCCACAAATACATCTTTAGGGAATTTGGGAAGAAGATTGTTCCGTTGTGTGTTCATGAACTGTACTGCATGCAAGGAGAGTTCATGAAAGGTGCCTGTCCAGCCTAGACTGACCCTTGGTGGTCCACTTCTGCTTTAACTTTCCATCTGTTGAATAAAGCCATACTCACAATCCCAGTCACTGTTATGGGACATTCTGATTATTGCTTCTGGTTGTGTGGATTTACTGGGGCCCCCTCAGCAGGTTAGATCTAGCATATGCCTACCAGCCTCCACCCAGGACGTGAGTTGTGTTATTTACACAAGGTTCATGTAGTTTTGTTTCTGTACTCCTGCCCCTCCCTTCCTCTAGAAAATGAGCCAGGTATGCATCCTAACGCCAAGGGTGGTACCTACCTTTTGTAAAGTAAAATGGTACACCAGTATATGGGCACCAGTGTTTCCAAATTTTAATGTGGGGGGGTGGGTGCTCACTAGTTAAAAAAGTGGCCCCGGGGTTACAGTAGTCTCCATTGAATTCAAAGTAATTATTCATCAAGACAAACTGTAATGCCTTAAGTAAGGAATTCAGTAAGAAATTCTTCTATTTAAACATGTTTTTCCAGAAAGTATTCACAGTCCAGAAAACCTTCTTTGTGTGGAATAGAGACATATGAGGATTCTACATCCAGTTCTAACCAAAGAAAGTAATCTTCCCACTGCAAGTCCTTAAATTTGTTCAATATATCCATAGTGTCTCAGAGGTGAGAGCTAAACTATTTAAACATTCTTTTAAAAATAAATCTACAAATTTAGATATTTTTTTTTTGTCTATTAGGCATCCCAGCCCTGAAACTATAGGTCTCCCAGGTAAGTCAGACAATTTTCTTGGATTTGGTGAATGAATCATTCACATATCTGGACTGAGTAGTATGGTATGGGCTGCACACCCATTGGCTCACGCTGAACCAGTGGTGTGCAGCCTACTAAACTGACAGTCAGCGGGCGGCAGGGTGGCAGGTGGGTGAGGTGCCCGCCGCCGCGGCTGGCGGGGAGAGCGGGGCAGTGGGGCTAGTGGGCGGGTGGGGAGGGGTACACTAGACCACCAGGGTAATAGAACTGTTCTGTGTTTTACAGATGCCTTGATCGGGCAGAGTGCAGTCACTGGACCACCAGGGATATTGGCGGGGGTGATTTCAAAAGATGCCCGCGATCGGGCAGTGATCGGTCCACTGAACCACCAGGGATATTGGAGGGGGGGTGTATTATACTGATGCCCATGATCGGGCATATAGGGGTCCACTGGACCACCAGGGATATTGGAGGGAGGTGTCTTTACACGGATGCCCGTGATGGGGCATGGGGGGGCACCGCCAGGAGTGGCAGGAACTCGGGTGGCCACCCACAGGTGACAGCTGCCATGTTGCGCACTGCAATGCGGCAGCTCACCTGTGGGTGGCCATCATTTGTTCCTTTTTTGGGGGCCTTAACTTTGTGCAGACCCAGGTAGGGGTTGCGCATGCATGACTCTGAACATCCCAGGCTGAATATCGGACTGTGCAGGTTATGCATGGGCACGCCCCCCCTACCTGTGCCTGCATACATTACTGATGCACTCCGGTGCATTGAGATTTGTCTGGTGCACTTTTCCTTTGAATATTAGCTGGGCGAATCAGTGGGTTGTGCATGGTGCAACTGTGTTTGCACCATGCGCAACTCTTTTGAATATCTGGGCCTTAATGTATTTTTTGGAGCAGTCTGCAGAAATCTGTTCCCATTCATCCTAACCGGCCCGCTGGTAGTTTAGTTATTCTAAGTCCTCTAGATGTTTGTTGTCTAAATATTTTTTCAAGGTTGTTATATTTATATTTAGCTCAGTTGTTAATAGTTTTTCTGATTGTGAAAATACATTTTTTAAGTCTGTTCCTGTACCTACTGGTTCATTGCTCAGGTCTGCACCAAGCTTGGATTTTTCCTGTTTTTTCCTCATTGCTGGAATGCTTATGGATACAAAAGACAGAGGAGTATCATCTTCTGAGCTGGCTGACTCATCCAACATGTTCTGTTTAACAAAAACTCCTGTTCACAGTCTTGTTACTCCAGTCATCATTCTTTTCCCACTGTGGCACAAGTGCTTAGTTAAAGAGATATCAAAAACTTAATGTTCCCTTCCTCCAATTACCTAGATCCACCACAGACTTGGGTGGGAAAGCTCTCTCTATTGCGGCACCCACCATGTGGAATGGATTACCCTCTCCTCTCTGTCTCACCAAGTTTCACCTTATCTTCAAGCACAACCTTAAATCCTGGCTCTATGACAGACATAAATGTAACTGTAATGACTGCTAACATATACTCTTCAACTAGCATACCCCTGTAATCTCTCCCTTCTTCTTTACCTCTTCTTGGCCTTCCCTCCCCAGGTCAAATCTTTAGCATCTAGAACCTCTCTATGCCCTTCTCAGTATTCAGTTGTTCATGCTCTGTATGGTATTTTCCCAAGCAAGTCTGTACACTGCTTATCTATAAAATCTAGTATGCCTGTTTTGTACAACAATTGTAATCCTACCTGTGATGTATTGTGTTTGTGCCACATGTTGGCCCAGGTTGGGCCTGAAAATGGCTCCCTGGATCAGTGCACTTACCCAGTTACCAAAGAATAAATAAGTAAATAAATGAATTAATTAATGGATGTGGAAAACAAGCATGCAATGACTCTTGCAAGGGATGCCTACAGCTGCATACTAAACAGCTGTCTCAATGGAAACAGGAAAAAGTGTGCGCTAATAGTGATATGCATTGTTTGGGTGCCTAAACTGGGGACTGTCTACTCCACCATAATACTACAGACAAGAAAATGTTTGGCACTTATCACACCACAGACCAGTAATGTGACTTCACTCTGTATTTTTGGCTTTGTGACTTCTATTTAGCTCTTCATAGTATATTACTGGCAAAGAAATCTCAAGTACATCCAAGGCCAGAATGCCCAGTGTTTCACCATTAAGGCTTCATCAGGTCATAGGGCAGGGTTCTGGTCCACAGCATCTCATTCAAATACAGAATTTCTGGCTGGCCCAGTGGTGCTGAGGGTTGAGGCACTGGATGCCACACCTCGCATCACACCGGCGACCAGGTTCGGGAACGAGCCTGGACCGCCGGGGGTCGGCAGAGGAGGGAGAGGATTGAGAGTCTGGAGGACAGTTCTCCTCTCCCTGGGGTGGGCTCTAGGAATCTTTGGCACAGTAATGACACCCGGTGGAGACTGGGGGTACTACATGTGCCTGGAACATAGGGGAGGAGTGTGGTGGATGCTCACGGTTTCTCCATGCAGGCATAACTGCATGTCCAGCTCCAGAGGGAAACCTAAAGTAAGAAAAACCCTGGTCTGAGGATAGGCGAAGGCGTCTCCAGTCTCAGCCACACTCCCATTGTTGGGCTCGATTTCCAGAGGGTCCACCGACACCTGCCTGGCTCATTAGATCGTAGATAGAGTGCCAGGATGGGCGGTCCCACCTCGGGGGGCTCAGAGGTGGGGAATCCAGTGGGTGGGGTTGGCCTGGAATATCGAGCTTCAGATCGGGAGGTACAGCCAGGCTGGCAAGGTAGCTGGAGAGAGTTCCTCGGTCCTGGAGAGAAATAAAGTCTACAAAAAAAATATATATATAGATTCTCAACCAGTCACCGCTATGTGCTTATGAATAAGTAATTCATGCCTATTAATATTACGAGCCTTTGAGGAGTATACAGTGCATTTTTTTTTTTTTTTTACAAAACCTAGTACTTACACAATCAGTTCATTCATTTCAAACAGTTTTTATAGTTTGGACATTTACTAAGTTATGAGTTTCCAAGAACCATTGACTCATTACTAGATTAATTAAAGGTTAAGTTCTCCTGAAGGTTAAGTGCAGACTATTTATTTATTTATTGATATCTTTGATAACCAGGTTAAGTGCACTGATCCAGAAGACCGTTTTCAGTCACGACCCGGGCCACACACATGGTACAGCAATAGAAAAAAGACTGGATACATATTAACAATGGACAGTACAGAGCACATAGGGCTTATGACTGGTTGTCATGAACTTGTTACAAAGAAGCAGCTGAAATTTACATAAGTACAACATCATTTACAATATGAGGATACACACACCTTAACAGTGGTAGTCATAATTACAAAAAAGTATTCACAACATGAGCACATGATTGATGGGAGTAGTATTTACATCAGTATATAGAACAGAAGCCTCAGTGTGATTCAGATCCTAACATCAGCAGGTGGGTTCCCTCAGCTACCAGCACCTTAGTTGCTGTTTGAAGGACAAGTGGGAAGTGGATGAGTGGATGGTGAGGGGATTCTGTGAGTGAACTACCATTTCAGTACAAGTTTCTGTATGTAACAGTGATTAATTAAAGGAGAACTGTAGAAATCGGGCAGCTCCTGCCCCATAAGGCTTACCCTCTGGTTTAGCTTTAGCCCACAAAAGCAGCATTTTTCTTGCGCTGCAAGGGAGTTTTTTTTATTTTGTAAAAGTCCATGAACTGTAAGTATGGTGAACATTTGGGGCTTCATTAAGTGTAATAGTGTGGCACTGCTCCACTTGCTTGTATTGAAGCGAGCGGAGCAGCACTGCACTACTACACTTAATGGAGCTCCCAACGTCTGCCATACTTCTGGTTCATGGACTTTTACAAAATAAAATAAACTCCCTTATGGCAGAAAATGCTACTAATGTGGCTAAAGCTAAACAGAGGGTAAGCCTTTCAGGGGCAGGAGCTGCCCGACTTGTACAATTCTCCTTTAAGTTACACTTTCCAGTGATACTGCCTTGGTTATGTAGTGTACTCAAAGACTTAGATTTGGGTAAGATCTGTAGTTTTTTTTTTGGAAAAATATTTTTATTTCTTATTGGTTCTGGTGATTTTGCAAACCTAGTGTCCAAACTATGCTCTATGCCCCATGTTAAAAACCCTTCTCAGTACATCAGTAATTTAATCATGAGGTATGGCAACTGGCAAGAAAAAAGGAAAAAACATACTGTATTTTAGTTATAAATTGATCTGAATAACTAATTTATAATTTTACAGGTACAGTTAAGCAATAATACATAACAGGGTGTGGTATATCATGGGCTATTGTCATGCCTTGGGTGCATTTTGAGGCACAAGGCCACAGGCTGAGTGCATCATGTACCCAAGAAGTGACACTATCCCATGATATACCACACACTGGAGTGTATTATTGCTATTATGAACTAGACTGAAAGCTTTATAAATTAAAAATAAAATCAAACATTTAAAACCTTTTAAAAATGAGTGTTTGGGGTAAGAGTATATTTTAAGAGAATATTTCTTGGAGAGTTGTAGTCAGCATGTGGCGCTGTTGTAGTTGGAAGTTGGAGGAGACAGGAGATGTGATGGTCTTGTGATGGCCTGAACTCTCCCCCCCCCCACCCCATGTGAACTGTGCTGTTCCTGCCTTTCTTCCCAGTTCCCATTTGAATTAAGTAAATGTTATTTATTTATTTTTTGATAGCTCCATGCTGAGTCACAAATATGTAGTGCAGTGTCTGAGGTATTGATGAGAGCCACTAGTGGTACTGAATCAATGGCAATGAACAGCTGTTATGGTGTCACAATTGGAATGTGACAAAAGATACAATTGGCATTTGTCAGCAGTTAGTTTTATATCAGCACAGTAAGTGTTGTGAGTGAGAGTGGTTTTATTTTGTGTCCTGTTTGGCAGTGCTTTTGAACTGCATGGTTTGTTTGGGGCTTGTTTATGGAGCAGCTTTTTTTTTTTTTAGTTTTAGAACGATCGTATAGGATGGAGTTTTAAGTCATGGTTGCTGGCAGCAGTCTGTCAGGCTGCCAAAAAACATATTTGTTTTTAAAAATACAGTGTACATCGGTTTGATGTGAGCTGGAACAAAGGAGCATTTGTATGAGGGGCTGCTGGATGTATTTAGGGAGAGTGAGGAGGCTAGTGGCTTGAGGTTTTATGAAGCCATGATTATGTGGTAGGGTTTAATCATGGCTCCAAATACCAATCAGGTTCCTTTATTATTTCCATCCAGTTCATAATCTTGTTTATATAGAAGAAGAAGAATCAGCATTTATATAGCGCTTTTCATACACAGTATCCCAAAGCGCTTTACAAGCAATGCTAGACTAGTAGTGAAGTGACTGAATGTGTAGTGGCGGCTATATCACACATCATCCCCCACAGCGTGATAATTTCATGAACTGGTTTATGGGAAGGGGAATGTTGGCCAGGACACTGGGAATGTTCCCTGCTCTTTATGAAGAGTACCCTGGGTTCTTTTACATTCACCTGGACACCCACAAGGACAACACCAGGATGAGCAGAAGGGACCTCTATTTAACGTCTCATCCGAAGGATGGCACACCCCAGCAGTGCAGTACAGTACCCACCCCCCAATACTGCACTCGTATGCCAGCAATTTTTAGGTGCAAGTCCATCCCGGAGTGGGACAAGAACCTATGACCTTCTGGTCCAGAGGCAGATGTGCTACCAACTGAGCCACGCTGACATCTATATAGTATACTGTTCAAATGGTGGCTATTAGTTCTCATGTGTAATTGGAACCTTCTATGACCAATTTAACCAGCACACTTTTTAGACATATATGCAGTTCAATAGTTTATCTCTGGTCTTTTTCTGCATGGCTCCTTTAACTTTATGGGGATCTGGTTAACATATATCATAACCTTTTACCACTTTGTATTGACACATGATTTTTGTGAAAAAAAGAGAACAAAAACATTTTTTTTTTAATATTTGATCAAAACATTAATTCCTAGCAGGATTAGTGACTACATTGAGAGATCAAGCAATATTATTATGCCAAAAAATTATAAATGTGTTATTGAGAGCCATTTATAACAGTAAAAAACAGTATGTTTTTTTTCCCCTTTCTCATTGCTAGATGTCATACCTCTTGGTTAAATTAATGATGTACAGAGAGGATTTTTTAACATGGGGCATAGTTTGGACATTAGGTTTGTGAAATCAGTAGAACTGATTAGAAACAAAAAAATACTTTTTGAAAAAAAATCCTGCATATCTTACCCAGATCTATGACTTCATGTATGCTACATAATCAGGTCAGTATCTGGAAAAGAGTAACTTAATTAATCACTGCTACATGCAGGAACTTCATACTGGCCTGGTAGTTTACTTACTATGTCTTCACTTAACCGTTAATGAATATAGTAATGAGTCATAGTTTTCTGGAAACTTGTAACTTAGTAAATGTCCAAACTATGTATGAACTGATTGTGGGTGTGCTATGTTTTGTAAAAAATGCACTATGCACTCCTCAAAGGCTCTTAAAGAGGGAGTCCGGCCAAAATTTCTAGCATCTATAAATTCAGAATTTGATGGATCAGCATATACCCAATCAGCCTCATGCCAAAAATGAGATCTGTAAGTCACTTTGTTTAAAGGTTACAAGTCATTTTGTAACCCTAAATTCCCTGCATGTTCTAAAAGCCAGTTTCAATAAAGAGCTACTGATGATGTCACAACCAGAACTCACAGCCTAGTCCTTCTTGCAAACTACTCTATAAGACTTATTTCTCTCACATTACATAAAACTGCAGTAGTAGTAAACATCTGAGGAAAGCTGACACAGGGTAAGTGAGCTAGGGGCATTTATTTCCAACATGTGCAGATGCAAGGTACAATACTTAAGAATGTGATGGGAGGTGAATAAATGGCAAACAGGGCTTTAAAGTGACAAAAAAGTATCTAGTTTTTAGAATACTGCAGGGATGAGAATTTGAAATGCCACCAGACTGCAACTGTGGAATTCAGCAATGACACAATCTGAGAAAGTAGCTGGAACACACAATTTCGGAAAGTGACAGAGACAATAAAATTCATAATGTGGTGGTGCCATATAGTTTTAGAATGTGGCAGAGATACACAATTTTGAAATGCAGGATACACATAGTTGTGGAACATGGCAGGAATATGTAATTTCATAATGTGTCTTGGATGCATTAATTCGGCATGTGGTGATGATGCACAATTTCAAAATGTGGTTGGTATGCTTAATTTCAAATTGAGGTGGCAATGTTCAATTTCAGAGTGTGGCATGGACATGGAATCTCAGAATGTGGCAGTGACACAGTTTCAGAATGTGGTAATCACATGCAATTTCAGAATGAGGCAGGGATACATGATTTTAAAATGTAACTTGGACATGGCAGTTTTTGAATGTGGCAGTGATACGTATTTTCAGAATGTGGTTGGGAAGTATACTTTTGAAATATGGTGGGAATGCACATTTTCAGAATGTGACAATGACAGGCAATATTGGAATGTGGAAGTTTACACACAATTTTGGAATGTGGCAGGCAGGTGCAATTTTAGAATGTAGAGGAGACATGCAGTTTCGGAATGTGGTGGTGATGCACAATTTTAAAGCATGGCAGTGATGTAGAATTTTGGAATGTGGTGCTAACACACAATTTTGGAATCAATCAATCAATCAAAGTCTTTATTTAACCAGGTGATCACCTTTGAGCAAGCTCATTTTCGAGGTGGACCTGGGTTTGTTAACAAGGAACAAGGGACAATATACATGGGATGCAACATACAAGAAAATAGTAGTAATACAAATAAAGTGAGATACAATAATACAGTATATACAAAGTATCAGCAGGTAGCATTGACAGTGGTATATGTTTGGAACAGAAGAATACAGCTAGTTTTGGGTAGGACACAATTTTTCATAAAAGTAAAGAAATATACATATCAGGTGCACCGAACACAATAAAACCTAATATAAAAAGATATATAGTGATACGGTATGGAGAATTTAGAGCTGGAACCAGGGTCAAATGAATGTTGAAGGGACAGAAATAGGGGTAGAAAAAGGGGAGAGAGAAGAGTCAATTATAGATATGATCAGTCTTTTAACAGTAGCAATTAAAGTGTGCTTGGACTTATAGGAGTCACTATTTAGGGTAGACAGGCACAGGACTCCTTATTATGATGTAGATATAGAGATTTAAAAGATGCTAGGCTGATGGGGTGAGTTAATTTCAAAGTTTTTGCAGCTTGTTCCACAGTTGAGGGAGCACATGTGGCAGTGATGCACAATTTTCAAATGTGGCGGTGGTGCACAGTTTTGGAATGTGGCAGTGACACATAATTTCAGAATGTGGCAGTGATGCACAATTTCAGAATTTGGTGGTGACACAAATTTTTAATGTGGCAGTGATGCTTAATTTCAGAATGTGTTGATGCACAGTTTCAGAATGTGGCAGTGACATGCAATTTTGCAATAAGGCTGTGATGCACAATTTTGGAATGTGGCTGTGGCTGACAAATTCAGAATGTGGTGGTGATACTTAAGTTTGGAATGCAGTGGTGACACACAATTTCAGAATGTGGTGGTGATGCACAGTTTCAGAATATGGCTGTTACACACAATTTTAGAATGAGGCGATAACACAGTTTTGGAATGTGGGGGTGACATACAATTTCGGAATGCGGTGGTGCTGCACAATTTCAGAATGTGGCAGTGATGCACAATTTTAGAATGTGGCAGTGAAGCACAACTTTGGAATATGGCAGTAATGGACAATTTTGAAATGCAGTGGAGACTCAGTTTTGGAATGTGGTGATGATGCTGAGTTTTGGAGTGTGGTGATGATGCTCAGTTATGGAATATGACAGTGACACACAACTTCAGAATGTGGTGGTGACACACAGTTTTGGAATGTGGCAGTGACGCACAGTTTCAGAATGTGGCGGTGACACCGTTTTGGAATGTGGCTGTGATGCACAGTTTTGGAATGTGGCAATTTCTGAATGTGGCTGTGATACACAATTTCAGAATGTTGCAGTGATGCACAATTTAGGAATGTGGCAGTGTTGCACAGCTTCGGAATGTGGCAGTAATGCAAATTTTGGAATGTGTTGGTGATGCACAAATTTGGAATGTGGCAGTGACGCACAATTTCAAAATGTGCCAGTTATACACAACTTCAGAATATGAAATTTGACACTGACACACAACTTTGGAATATGCTGCTGATGAACGACTTTGGAAGGTGGCACCGATGCACAATTTCAGAGTGTGGCAGTGATGCTCAGTTTTGGAATGTGGCACTGGCGCTCAGTTTTGGAATGTGGCACTGATGGACAACTTCAGAATGTGGCACTGGTGCACAGCTTGGAATGTGTCACTGGTACACAATTTCGGAATATGGTGGTGACACTCAGTTTCAGAATTTGGTGGTGATGCACACATTTGGAATGTGGTGGTGATGCACAAATTTAGAATGTGGCAATGATGTTCAATTTCAGAATGTGGGGTGATGCTCAGTTTTGGAATGTGGCAGTGATGCACAGCTTCAGAATGTGGCACTGATGGACAACTTCAGAATGTGGCATGGGTGCACAACTTGGAATGTGTCACTGATGCACAATTTCAGAATGTGGTGGTGATGCTCAGTTTCAGAATATGGCAGTGACACACACATTTGGAATGTGGTGGTGATGCACCAATTTGGAATGTGGTGGTGATGCACAAATGTGGAATGTGGCAGTGATGCTCAATTTCAGAATGTGGGGGTGATGCTCAGTTTTGGAATGTGGTGGTGACTCACAATGTCAGAATGTGGTGGTCAGTTTTGGAGTGTGGCAGTGAATTTCAGTTTCAGAAAAATGGTGATGACTGACCGGTGGTGCTGAGGACTGAGCTGCTGGAAGCCTTACCTCAAGCTATGCCAGTGACCCATGTTCGGGAACAAGCACGGGCCACTGGGGGTCAGCAGGGAGGGAGAAGAATTGATCATCTGATGGACTGCTCTCCTTCTCTGGGGAGGGGAGTCACCAGTAGTTGGCGTCTGACTGGCCCCTAGCAGCGGTGGCTAGGGAGCAGTGCATTGATGCTGTAGAAAAAAGGGAGGAGATGGGGCAGAACCTGGAGCAGCATGTACAGAAGTGTGTGTGCTCTCTCCACAGGCATCATTGCACATCCCACCTCCGCAAGGGATAAAACCAGAAAAAGTCCTGGCCATGCAGTATGAAGCTGTTCCGGCGGCACCACCCCCGAGAAGCCATCTCTCTGGCTGGATCCATTTTGGGTGGGTTGATATGCTCCCCACCACCCTGCCATAAAGGGTAAGTCATGGGAGCTCAAGAGAGGGGGTATGATCCTTGGGGGATGGCGCTGGGGATGACAGCTGAAGGCAGTAGGTGGGCTGGGCCAGGAAACTGAAGAAATACCATGATAAAAAAAAGAAAAAGAAAAATGGTGATGATGCAGTTTCAGAATGTGGTGGTGACACATAATTTTGGAATTTGGCAATGACACCATTTTGGAATGTGATGCTGACAGTTTCTGAATGTGACATTGAAACACAACTTTGGAATGTGGTGTGGATGTGCAATTTTGGAACATGGTAGAGATGTGCAATTTTGGAATATGCCTGGGATGCACAATATCGGATTGTGGTGGGGATGTGATGCACACCTTTGAGATGTGGTAGGTGTGTACAATTCTGGAATGTGGCAAGGACAAGCAATTTCAGAATAAAATGGTGTTTCCTGTCACATTCCAACAGTGTACATCCTTACTATATTCCAGAATTGCTAGTCCCTGATAAATTCCTCAGTGTTTGTCCCGCATTCTGAGATTGAATGTCCCACCACACTGCGAAATGGTGCATCTCTGCCACATGCCAAGATTGCATGTTCTCCTCCCCAAAAAAATTCTAAAATTGTGCACCACTTTGACATTCTATACCTTGGTTCAGAGTGGCATTCCAAAACCACCTCCTGATACATTCCAAAGAACAGTACCATGTATCTGAACATTCTGGAAATGCTAGCACTGCAGACAGCCCTGTGTCATTTTTTTTTTTTTTTTTTTGTTCAATGATTACTACAGCTACAGTTTCTATAACATCAGATAAATAGGTCCTATAAAGTTGCTGACAGGGAGGACTATTCTGTGAGTTTTGGTTGTGACATCATCAGTGCCTCTTCATTGAAACTGGCTTTTTTGGACAGGGAGTGAAATCAGGGTTACAAAATATCTCAGAACTTTAAAACAAAGTAATACCAAAACCTAATTTTTGGTATGAGACTTACTGGGGGTAGGCTGATTCTAATTCTGCAATGTAATACTTTTGACCAGATTCCCTCTTAAATATTAATAGCCATTAATTAAATATTCATAAGCACATAGCAGTGACTGTTTGAGGTTCTGTATTTGAACAAAAGATTGTGGACCCAAATCCTGCCCCTTGATGAAGTCTTAGTGATGAAGCACTGGAGTGTTCTGGTCGTGGATGTACTTGAGATCTTTTTGCCAGTAATGTGCTATGAAGAGCTAAATAAAAGTTGCAAAGCCAAAATGGAGTGAAGTCATGTTACTCATCTGTGGATGTGATGAGTGGCAAACATTTTCTTGTCTGTAGCCATGCCAATTCACCATGCAGTGCACACACCATTCATCCACATCCCAATAGACTGATAGCATGCAGTTGGAGACCAATTTCCTTATATCACATGATGACCCACAGATAGCCCACAGGTGATGGATATCCTCTGTATTGTGGGACTTGTCACTGCACAGCTTGAAGAAGGGGAGAAGCATACTAACATCATCCAGGATTTGGTGGCGGTGTCAGATCAGGTCCAGGTACCAATGTGGCACTTTGTAGAAGGTGATCTGGACCTGACAGTACACCACCAATCAGTCTTGAAAGATGTCGTTAAGCTTCCCCCATTCTTCAAGCTGTGCAGTGTCAAGACTGTCATTCCACCTTAAGTAGTGGAAGACAGTTAATGTCAGGCATGGTCAACAAATGATATGTAATGCAATGATTTTTCAGTACAGGCCAACATGGCATATGGTATCTGCCAAGGTGAGATCAATTCTCCAGTTGGGAGTGTCCTTGAGGTACACCCATGCCCCTTCAGGGCCAAAGCAGGCCAGAGTGAGCTGGCAACAATGTGATTATTAGCTTGGCAGTTGTCCTTGTCATATTCTAATCTGTACAACACAGTAACACTATTAGCATTTTACAAGTGCAGTCACATACACTACATCTATGGTGATCACTGATCATGTACTGTAAACTGGCAATCATGTCTATAGTATCAATGTGCATGGATGCTCACATCCCCAGCTCTGGCTTGCATACCCGTATTATTGGGTGCCACGTGTGTCACCCACATCATACAGTGGAGACAGCTCCACAATGATGACATGGTATTGATCACAGAACACATACAATGGGGTGGCACTGCTCCATGCAATACACAGCAGGACCACTGCACATACTTTTATGTTATGATGATAGCTAGAACAATCAGTGGGTGAATGGGATGTGTATATCCATGCATCATATGACCTATAATGGCTCAGGATATAATGTTCTTGGGGTGCTGGTATGCCACCTATAGCTCCTGCCATTTTCTCATGCTGGAAGTTTTGTAGCAAGTGGCTGACTCTGAAGCATCCACATAGGATGTGGGATCATATGTGAAGGGTCAACAGACACCCAGGGTTAGAGTGTCGTTATCCACAGTGTGGACACCTGTAACTGATAAATGGTGACTGGTTCAGAAAGTTATGTTAATGGTTCTAATTCCTTGGCCATTGGGACACTCACTCCTGACAGGGTCAGGCCAGGTGATGAACCGCATCTTCCATACTGCTTGTCTGTACTGTCCTACATGTCATACAAAAAAGGGAATGGACATGTCTGGAGGGTGACAGACCTGGTACAGGCACATTGGTGCCCAGCATCAGCTACCCTTGTGCCAGTCAGTATCTTGAGTTATAAACAGTCAAGAATAGTTAAGGCCATCACTTTTTACTTGCCTTTCTTCATGCAATTTGTCAGCTGACTAATACAACCTATAGGCTAATGGGCCTGTGGACACACACACACACACATGCACAGCACTGTTTCTGTGCAGTACCATCTAATGACTCTTTAACAGCCCTGCAGATGACGATGTATATATATGTTTAGCTTTTAAAAATAGTGACACCAAGCAAATACAACTAGTTGTGACTGAGTGCATCATGACAGCAGTATTAGCTACTGTATGTTTAGTACTGATGGCATCTGATACTGTGCACCACTGTAGGCGCACACAGCCCATGTTCACTACCATTAAGTAACAAACTGCTTGAATTATAGTAACCCCTTCAGTAAAGCATGCTGTTCTATAACTGTAACATTTTGCTGTATGACCAGCGGTAATGGCACTGTAGCTGCACAATGTGTGGGTAGGACCAGTTATGGCACAGGTCCCATACACAAGTCTCCCACATGTAATGAGCTGGCTGTCAATGCCCTTATTGACTGATATTTTATTTTATTTTTTGTTAACTGGGTAAGGCCCATTAGGCACAGGTGCCTGTTTTCAGGGGCAACCTGGGAGCACTAGGGACATTAAGTGACTTGCTCAGAGTCACACAGTATGCAAGCAGAGGTTGTGGGAATCAAACCCAGGTCTGTCTGCTGGATGTACCAAGCTCATTCACAGCTTATTACTCTAACCTCTAGGCAATACTGCCTGCAAACAAGGTCTGGCATGTGGTGGATCCATCCAAGGTAGGTAATGATTCATAATGGCGATAGGGGGAATGTAATGTAACTGTGTGCTGACTATGTTTGTTGTTTATGACTTTTTAGAGCTACTGTTGCCTTGTGAGGAGGATTCTCCTGAATAGGTGTGTTGTTGATGACCAAGAACCACATATTGATCACACCTCAATGGAGGGGCCACCTGGTGATGTCACCAGCTGAATAGCAGAAGCCTAACAGCACTCCATCCCAGAGAGAGCACAAAATAACTTTTCCATAGCACAAATTCAAGAAATTAAGATTCTAATATCATCTGAAGAGATTGTAACACTATAAGGAAAACACCTAGTTTCAAGAGCAGCCGGCAGTGATGAATGATCACATATTGGATGAAAAGCACTCCAACTCTGCTCTTTTTCAGGCTTCCAGCATGGCCACAGCTCAGGGATCTCACCTGCCAAATTACAATGGACTCCAAAAAATGGCAAAAAATTTGATCTCATCCTTCGGGAGCTGCAAGCAATATGTTCAGAGTACCAAGATTTTAAGGAGACCAAACCAAAAGTGGCACAGCTGGAGGCACAGACAGATGAAACAGAATGCCACCTTGGTGAGACAAACACCCACCTCGAAAAAGTTGAGACAGTACTAGAACAAATCTTAAAAAAAAACAAGTATCCATCCAAAACTACCAGGAAGATGCGGAGACCCACTTCAGAAGAAAAAATCCTCTGCATCCATGGAGTCCCAGAGTCCATGGAAGGTAATAATATGACTACATTTCTGACCTTCCTAAAAAAACTCCTCCAACTCTACCCTGATTATGATATAGGGGTTGAGAGGACCCATAGGGCTTTAGGCCCTAAACCTACTTCAGCAGCTCAACATCCTCGGTCAATTATAGTTAGATCTAACAGATACACAGTAAAGGAAGACTTACCGAGAAGAGCCTGGCAACAAAAATCACTTAACTGGTAGGAATTCTGAATCTTCATTGGTAATAATGTCCTGACCCACACGATGCAACTATGGTGGGTTTATATTTCACTTTTTCTGGTCATCTGATGAGCACATTTACGATGTTGGATCCCGACCCCACCAAGTTTATTATCCACTGTGACAATGGCCAGCGTACCTACAACACCGCGTACCAGACTCAGCAGGACATGAAGACCAGAGGACTTCCATTTCCACAACTTCCTCTGCAGACTGGCCCAAACTCTCATTTCTCTCACACTGGCAGCAGAATCTCCCTTCTAAGATACAAGAAACAACAGGCTACAGCAGCAGTGGCAGATATCATTGAAAAGCTGCAAGCACTCACCAAGGTGGGGACTTGATTTTCCTGTTGGCTATTCAAGTTTCTTCCCGGCTCTGAGTACACCAGGTATTGGGGGGTGAGGGAGTAACATCAACTATAATTCAGTCAGACAAGGAGTGGGATGGGGAACGGACTACAGAGGAGGACCATGGCCACACATATCAGTTGGGGGAATAGATGGAATAGATGGAGGCACAGCATTCTTTGTTAAAATTGGACCTGCCAAACTTCCAGTTAACACTAGGAACAGAGCAGGTTGTGAGCAATTGAGGAGTAAGTGCCACACTCTCTTTCCACCTGGCTTAGAACTGCAGGCCTAGCTCAGGAAACACTTACAGGATTGCTATGCTGATGAGCAAACTATTAATTCACTGTGACTCTCCAAGCCTCCCCAACTGCAGAGCCATTAATATTACTTTCAATATCAAATTCATGGGGAGTCTGCCTTCAGATCGATATTCCCCCCATGGATCATCTCAGAGCTGTCTCTTCTCGACCCTGCTTCGAGTAGTAACTCTATTGCACCACTAATTTGCTGGCACCCTAAATTCATAATGGTAACAGCTCCCTACCACCACATTAGATCCTTTCAGGTGTGAAGTCTGGAGACAGGAAGTACTTTGACTTGTCGTTCTCACTAGGGTGCCTCTCTCTCCCTCACTCTGGAAAAGGTGTCCTGTTCCCAGCAACCCCAAGGATGAGCCCTTGCGAGCAGATGAGGCAATATCTCTAATAAATATACACAGCACAAAAGTTAATGTTGACTGAGCTGCTCAGATGTTCTATATAATTCACAGAACTCATATTACTGTAGCTAATTACTGATGGTTGCCTGGTAGAAGACTTTATATATTTGCATTTTGAACTCAACAAAGTGACTATGAATAACTCTCCTTTTCCCTTTCATTATTGACTGCTTCTTTTACTCAGAGCCCTAGCCTTAGTGCCGAATAAAGGGAAGTACTAGGACTATACTTAGAGATTAACTTCTGCTTCTAAGCTGTTTGGACAGACCATATAATTATACTTCATCTACACAAGCTGTATTATCAGGGTAAAATCCATTGGATTTTTTGTCATTTGGGCTGCTCACAAACAATAGCTCTTATCAATGCTAAGTATAATTGAAGCACTACACAGACTGAATGGCCTGGCAGTGCTGGATACCTAGATGTCTGTTGCCATGACCAGTTGCTATTATACTTCTTAGTCCTATGTTTGTTTATTTTACAGTTTCTATTTTCCCCTGCTCCTCAGTGGTTTATATTCTCCTGAGAACCCCCAATCCTTCTCTTTACATTTGTGGACCAGATACAGCTCCTGGGGAGCCTGCGATTGTGCCAATACTGACATGCTCCCCAATGCCATAGATGGGGCATCCTTAGGGAGAGTTCATTTACCCCCTCCTGCCTTGGAAGTCTTAATCCCCTTGTTCTCATTAGTCTTTAGGACAACTCAAAGGTCACCCTTGGGAGAGGGACATTTTCTCCACCCTGGCAAGTGGCTTCCTTTGCTTAACCAGGATACCCCTTTATATTTATGGTTTAGGTATCGGAGCTCATTAGACCAGGTTCACCTGCATTTGGTGTGTCTAAGAAGTTCATGTTTAAACTATTTTCCTTTTTACAGGTTTTTAATAGGCTCAAGGGGACCACTGCTATAATATTACCTGCAGCGGTAAGAATGTATACATTATTGTACTTCTAGCTGATGGATATGATTTTTTCAGGGCATGTGAGCATACAGGACAATTAATGTGAACATGGGGTGGGGTTGGTGACAGTGTAAGAGGTTATAGATACATAGATACATAGATGCTCTCAGCTGATAAGGGCCTATGGCCCACCCAGTCTGCCCATTTGAGCTTGTAAGTTCACTTTGTTTTCCTAGAAGTGTGTTGCCTCTTACCCCGACCTCCAGAATTCCCTTATGTCTATCCCATGCATTCTTAAATCCCGTGATTATTTCAGCCTCCACCACTTCCTCTTGCAGGGTGTTCCACTTGTCCACCACCTGTTCTGTAAAGAAATTCTTCCTCATGTTTCCTCTGAATCACTCTCCCTCCAACTTCATCCCATGCCCTCTAGTCCTGGAACATCTTTTTCACTGGAAAATAGTGTGTTCCTGTAACCTGTTCCTCCCTGTAAGATACGTGTATGTCTCTATCATATCCCCTCTCTCCCTTCTCTCCTCCAGGGAGTACATATTCAAGTCCTTCAAGCTGTTCTCATAGGACTTGTGATGCAATCCCTGTACCATCTTTACTGCCCTCCTCTGAACCTTCTCTACACTGTCTATGTCCTTATGTAGGTAAGGTCTCCAGAACTGTACACTGTACTCCAGGTGAGGCCTCACTAGTGTCTTGTTTACTGGAATTATGACCTCCCTTTTCCTGCTGGTGATGCCCTGCCTATGCATCCCAGCATTCTTATCTTACTTTTGATTATGCTGACTAAGCTCTATATTCCAATACAGAACATAAATGGGTTATTCAGTTTGGTTAAGAGGGCAAAGATCATGCAAGCTTTAAAGAAACCACACCCTCATCTACTCCTCCACCAGAAAACCCACCTAAATTCCCAGGAACATCAGAAGCTACTTAAATTTGGTTTCACAGATATTGTAGAATTGTTGTATCACAAAGGCAGATGGAGAGGTTCAGTTATTTTGGTCCACAGCATTCACCATTCAAATTAGCATCCTCATACATGGACAAAGAGGGTTGTTTGGTGTTAGTGTCAGGCACAATATTTGACAGTTTATATACTGCACCTGGCAATGATGCTTCCTTAATCCAACAAGTCATGGATCTTATCCTCCAGTACAAACAGAGAGTGTTGATGCTGGGAGGAGATTTAAACTTCCTAATGAACTCCTTACTTGATACTAGTAACCCACCCCCAGCAGCATCCATGAGTGGGCAGAAACATCTCTGGCACTTGATGCAGGATCTATGCTTCATCGACTCCTGGCAACATTTACATGCCAGGAATCACCAATATTCCTTCTATGACCCTTTTCGTCATAGTTGTTCATGACTAGACTACTACTTTATAACCTCAAAAGATGTGGATTGGGTGGAGGATGTCAGAATGGACCCCATTCTACTATCGGACAATGCCACCATTTCACTTTATTTGGAAGCCCCCCAAGAACCTAAAACAACACTGTGGCACTTTAATCTCTCCCTACTTAGAGACCCAGAGTTCAAAACATTAATGACTACTTGTATACCACAAATTATTAATGAGAACAAATCCCTAGAAATTTCCCATGAAACTTCATGGGATACCTTGAAAATGATGCTGAGGGGGATATCATGGCTTATGCAGTTCTCAAGAAAAAAATCCTAAAAGCCAAGATAGCAGAATTAGAAGACACTTTAAAGGTTCTACAGTCTGCCCATGTGTAGGGAGATCATTTCTTACTGACTCAAATCAAACTCTCACAACACAAAATTCAAGAGCTATAAACCTACAGAATAGAACAAGCCCTTATGTGGCTCTGCCAGTCTTTTTATGAAGGGGGGGTGAGAGCCTCTAAACTGTTAGTATACAGGCTACACCAAAAATGTAAAGAGGCCACAATTAATAAACATATAGATCCCACCACCAGTAATACCTTATTCCAAAGCAAAGAAATGCTCACTGTTTTTAGGACTTTTTACCTAAGATCATATACAGCTGATATCCACCCACTGAAGGCACACTGAAATGTTTTTTCGCAGACTCTCCTATTACCTCACCTTACTCCGAAGCAGCAGGAATGCCTACTATCCTCCATCACCTTAGAAGAACTCACAATCAGAGTAAAATCGTTAAAACAGAAAAACCCCAGGCTCTGATAGTTAAGGGGCAGAATTTTATGAAACATTATTGAAAGTCATCTCGGCCCCTCTCCTGTACACACTCTAAGTAGCTTTTAAAACTCCCACTTGTCCAGATTCCTGGCATTGGGCCATGATTTTTGCAATTCTAAAACCCCATAAGGAACCCAGAACTGCAGATCAAACAGCCCTATATCCATCTTAACTGTAGACTGTAAGTTATTCATGAGACTTCTATCTTAAAGACTAGACTTTGTTCTACCCTCTGTGGTCCATCCCAACCAGTTTGGATTTGTACAACAAAGAGAAACCGCTAATAATATTAAATGAATGCTTCTCCTTATAGATTATTTAAATGCGCATAAAATGCCTGCCCTAATCCTACATTTAGATGCACAAAAGGCATTCAGTAGAGTTCCATGGCCTTTCTTGCATGTCATGTTACAACATTTTGGCTTCCCTACCCCTTTTTTGAACCTTATTCAAGGGCTATATAATTCCTAATGAACTATGGTGAAGATGAATGGCTCCCACTCCACTTATTTTAACCTTTCTCAGGGCACCCACCAGGGCTGCATACTTTTCCCATACTTATTTGCCCTATACATAAAACCATTAGCACACTATATGCAGCAATCATCGGCCTTGCATGGAGTGGTAGCAGAGGACCAAGTCCACAAGGTAGCATAATATGTAGACGATCTACTCCTCTTTGTCACTGATCCTGAACAATCCCTTCCTGCTCTCAAGACTCATTTACAATTATTTGAGTCACTTGCTGGAAATAAAATGAACGCAGACAAAACAGCGGTGTTACAGCTGAATTACCAACCACCTCAGAGTATATGAGAATGGTTCCACTTTAAATGGGGACAGACACTCTATTACATATTTAGGAGTGCAGTTGGGCCCATCCACTCAGGGTCTCTATGGGCTTAATTACTCAAGGTTGAAAACTATTCAATAAGATCTACAAAGATGGTCTCCTCTCTTGTTCTCCTTTTTCCATTGAATAGAGTCTGCATGGAAGTTCACCCCCCCACTGGCCACCTTAAAAAAATTGAAAAAATGGATCTCTAGGTACATTTGGAAGGGTCAGAGACCAAAAATAGCATTTAAAAACTATTACTTTCCACAGAGCAAGGTGTCTTAGCGTTGCCTAACCTGCAACACTATTTACAAGTCACCCTACTGGGACATATACTTCAATGGAAATAGCCCCACCCAAGGCCTCAATGGGTAGCTCTTAAATTAGCAATGTTATTAGCCCTCGTAGATACCCTCCTATTTGGGTTTCTAGACAGAGTACAATTATCACTCACCCCAGTTGCTACAATGGCTACCTTACTGAATATCTGCTATAAATTGTTTCGACAACCTCGATACCAAAAAAGGGATTTCTGGGTCTACACCTGCTAATTTAGATCATAGGTTTAAATACTGGGTTGAGCAGGGCTTAGCTCACTCCTTCCAATTTTATATAGCCAGGCACATACATACATTTGCACAACTACAAACAACATACGGGTGGGATAGGAGAAACTATACCACTATCTGAAAATTAGAGATTACTTTAGTACCACACTTAGTCTGACTTTGTATGAAGAGGAGCTGCCTCCCTTAATCCCTTTTATTTATAGTACACTGCAGGAACAATGGCCACTACATTTTATCTTTTTATGCTATGGAAGTCTGTGTGAGCATTCCACACTGAATACAACAACCTTTACTGATAGTGTATGGTGGAATGCGGTTGTGTATAGAAATCCATACACCGCAAAAAGTCATTCTGCTTCAGTAGTGATGTTCTCACTAATGCAGAATGACTTTTTGTTCTGTGTTAGTGAGGACGTCACAATGCAATCACCCCCACCAGCGCCGTTCATAGGAGGGGGCGGTTGGCGACTCCTGCGCGAGAGATAATGTTCAAAAACGGAAGTGATTCTGTATTCTGGGGCACCACACACTATATAAAACAGTGTATGGCCTCCCAAACAACTGGGCAACTCTTCCCCCTCCTGTTTTCTATAATGGCAAAGGGACCTCTTGAGCTTCGCTCTCGAGATCATCAGCCGTCATAGAAAACACTCGGGTGAAGAACTGCCTTGTTGTGTATGGGAGGCCATACACTATCCTATATGTGCAGCGAAACTGTCCATAGCACCCCCCCAAGTGGAAGATTATATGGAACAGATAACACAAAATTACAAGTTACCCACAGTGGCAGGAGTTTGGTTGAAATATAGTTGCCTGTTTCTTCTGTATGCCACAAATTACAGCCAAATATTTGACTTCTAGGGACTCTTCCTGTTGGAGAAGCTGTGGCTGCAAGGTGCCAGCACACATGCATGTCCTATGGTCATGCCCAGTTTTGACCCTTTTTGAAGAGCCTTGCAGAAAGAAGTTAATATTATGAATGAACCATCTGGTGCTCTGAAACCTGAAGTGGCCCTCTTATTAGCTGTCCATTATAATGTTAAAAACAAAGTGTGCCTTTATTTACTGGGCATCTTCATGACAGCAGTCAAAAAAAGTAATCAACAAGCTCTGGCTGAAACTAACCCCTCCAACACTAAACCAATGGGAGGATACAATTTGGCATACACATAAAATGGAACAGCTTACCTCGCAGCTGTGCCAACAAGAAGCTCAGAATCAAAATAAGTAAACTATCTGGCTAACCCATGTTATGACTAAATGCCCTGATATCATCCCCTAAAGGGATGTATGGATTAGTATTGTGAAGAGGCAGCTAGATGGTGATGGGATTTGAGGGTAGGGCCTGGAGTGGAGGCAATGGGGAGCGTGTTATAACAGGATAATACAGTATATTAGCTTGAAATGAATGAGGGCTGCCACCTAGCTCTCCCCTTGTTAAGGAAGTCTTAAGTTTTTAAAGTAGTAAAAAGGTATAGTAACACTAGAGACCTTGGAAATGTCACAATAATCTTGATTTGAACATTTTTTTTGTACACTCTATTTTTTGCTCTCTACACTCACAACAACGGGGGAACCTTCCCCCAATCGGCCCTGCTACAAGGGGTCTACACATCCTGGCTACTTTACCAGCCTTTTCCATGACCTGGCTGAAGCAGGGGGGACTGTGGCTTGCCCTCCACAGGGAGGCCCTCCCGGGAGAGAATGGGAGAGGGACCACATCACCCTTGAGCCCCTGCCCCTTGAGTTGGGCTTTGTCTGGAAACCACCATGGATGGTACCCCTTTGGAAGCATCATGCATGTGGGCAGAGAGTTATTACCTTCTGTGCCCCTGAGGACAGGAACGTACAATGACGTCAGCCATGTCCCAACCCCCTGCTGAACGTTCTCGACGTGCTTCTCTCCTCAGTTGCCACTTGGGGTCACTAAGTGCTGGGAACCGGCATCCCCATTCCCAGGAGAGGGGAACAGTCCTCCAGATGCTTGATTCTACTCCTCCCCTGCTGACCCCAACAACCTGAGTCCATTCCAGAACCCAGGTCACCGGCATGGCGCAAGATGTGGCATCCAGTGCCTCAACCCTCAGCACCACCGGGCTGGTGATTTGAACATTGTTAATAAAGAATGTTGCATACATGTTTATTCCTCTGTGCTCTAACAATGACTATTAATATGTTTACTCTTTATGGCTCACTAGCCTGTTAAAAAGGTTTTTAATATTCTTTAAGTATTATAAAAAGCCTCTATGGTTCCCAGTAAATGGGCATTGCCTGCAATACTTTTCGAGGCAATTCACATTGAACTGGCACTTCCATCAACCCATCCTGAATGTCCAAAGGGAGAACTGTTTGCAGTATGCTGAATAGTAATAGTAGTACTGTAGTAGTAAAAATCTTCATTTTTTATGGACAGGTTTTGATGACATTGACATCAATAGGTCATGAAATAGCCCCATTTACAAGGTGAACCTGTTTTAGCATTGCAAAAATTACAAGTTTTAAATTACTTCAACAGACATATAGCATGTAATGTATAGATACAGTACTATCACTGTTTAAGTAAAACAGGATTAAAGATGAAATGGATGTGAAAATAAATAAAATAAACACTCAATAACACTTGCCAGGGCAATGTAGGAGTAGACATGGGCAGGGCATTTACAGTTTTGTTTTACAGGTATGGGTAGTTGTGTATGGGTGCCTTTGGTGGCAGCATTGTTTGGGGCAGTAAATTTGTTCCAGTTGTGTGGCAGGAGATGTGGGCCCAATGCAAACTGGTTTTGTACAGTTGCTACTAAAATTCATATGTGGGCACCTGCATTTACTGCCCTCTATCTTGCCCATGGCTTGCGTGTAGTATGCGTGTTCTGATTATAGTATCTATTAGGTCTTGCTGTGCACCATCTTTGGAGGGTAATCTAAAAGGCAATGAACCTCAGCACAAAATCACTTTGATAAGGATTACTTGGGAAGGGCAATGGCAATAAAGCCAGGTTTCAAATAAATGTACAATTACATATATTCCTAAAATAAAACACATCATATGAAGTATATGCAAATCACCCCTGAGAGAATTTACACTAGTTCTCCTTTAGGTAAGAGTGTATGGTGCCAAATGGCCTCTCACACACTCGGCAAAGACTGAAAACAGAAGACACAGACACTTGTTTCATCCTACACAGAACTCATCAGTGTGACTCATCTGTAAGAGCCCAAGGAATGGATGAACCGGTTGTATTTTGGTCTTGCTGGTTTGGATCATGGAGAGCCCAAAATAGGAAAATAATGTAAAAGATTAAAAACCACAGCACAAAAGCATTGAGGCAAGGGTTTCCCAGAATGGGCATTAGCAATAAAGCCAGGTTTCAAAGTAATATAAAATTACACATATCCCCAAATGCAAAGTTTTGTGGGAAGTATATGCAAACCATCATGAAATAATTTATACTGGTTCTGCTTTAAGCAAAAGTGTATGGTCCAATACTCTGCAAAGGCTGAAAACAGGTGGAGGGTGTTGCGTTTGTGTCATTGCATGATGGTGTATGTCTGGTGTTGTGTTGCTGGTTGTGCACTTTGTGCCAATATAGGTAAGAATATGCTGTGCTCTTTTGTGTTTATCCCTTCACAATGCTGTCAAGTAAGCTTCACAAACCTTTTGTGGATCATTCCCTAAATCTTTTTGATATTTTCACTGACTCTACTCTCTCTCTTCCTCTCTCTCTCTTTTTAGGCATTACATTAAAGAGGGACTCCCGACAAAAGTACTACATTGCAGAAGTAGAATAAGCATAACCCCAAGAAATATCATACCGAATATTAGGTTTCTATGTTACTTCATTTTAAAGTTATGAGCTATTTGTAACTCTGATTTCACTACCTGTTCAAAAAAGCCAGTTTCAGTGAACAGCCACACTCAAGATGTCATCTCCTGAACTCACACTCGAGTCCTTCCTGTCAGCAACCTTATAAAACCTGCTTCTCAAAAGTTTAAGAAACTGTAGCTATAGTAATCCTGTTAAAAAATGGCATAGGGTTGGCTGCAATGCTTGCATTTCCAGAATGTTCAGATGCATGGCACTGTACTTTAAAGCATGTCAGAAGGTGGTTTTGGAATGCAGCACTGAACCAAGGCATAGAATGTCCAGATGGTGCACAATTTTAAAATGCTGGGGGGAGGGGCACGCAGTTTCAGAATGAGACGAGGGATGTGCCATATCAAAAGCGTGATGGGACAATCAGTCTCAGAATGCAACAAGAACACACATTGAGGAATTTGGTGGGGACTGGCAATTTTGGAATGTAGTGGGGATCAACACACCACTTATTCTAAAATTGCTTGTCCCTGCCACATTCCAGAATTGTATGCACCACCATATTACAAAATTATGCATCACATCCCCACCATATTGCAACAATATATGTCCCAGCCATATTCTAAAATTATGCATCCCTGCTACATTCTGAAATTGCACATCCCATTCCCCATTTGGAGGCAGTACAGCACAGTGGTGTAAGTCTCTGAGCTGCAAATCTGGTGACATCCAACAGACCAGACCTGGGTTTGAATCCCACAGCTTCCACTTGCATACTGTGTGACCCTGAGCAAGTCACTTAACTTCCCTGTGCTCCCAGGTCGCACCTGTAAAAAAGCTTTCAGCTTAGTGTGCTACTCCTGGTTAAACAACTAAAAAAAAAATCCCAAATTGTGCATCCCTGTCACATTCTGAAATGGTGCATCCCTGCCAGATTCCATAATTGCACATCCCTGCCAATCAGAGTATCCAATGATCTCAGTTCTAAACTCCATTGCCATGCTGTTATTAAGAAGGCAGCTGGTGTACTACATTGCATAAATAAACATATTAGCAGTAAAAGTAGGGATGTTTTGCTCCCATTGTATTCATCACTGGTAAGGCCCTATTTGGAGTATTGTGCCCAATTTTGGGCTCCAGGGAATAAAGGCTCTATAAAATCACTGGAAACAATTCAACAGAGAGCTACTAAAAAAATTCATGAAGTCAGTAACTTGGATTGTAATGTTAGACTTCAAAAACTAGGGCTATATACATTGGAGTATCGTAGAATGAGGGGTGACTTATGTCTAGTATTTAAGGCTTTACATGATGATCACCTTTGGGAGTTATTAGGTCTTAAACTGAGGGATACAATTTACATAACCAGGGCACATCCATTACAATTAAAAGTTGAACAGTGCAAAACAAAAAAAGAAGTAGTTGGTTCACAATAAGAGTCTGTAAAATCTGGAATAGTCTACCTATGGAAATAGTAACTTGTGAAAATATGGATACATTTAAAAAATACTTGGACACCTATTTGCAACAAAAATGCATAGTGGGATATAATTAATACTTGCGAGCATTATGGACTATGGTCTACTAGCTCTGTATAACCTATGGTACCTATGATTGTGTTTCAATGCCACATTCCAAAATTGTCACTGCCATGTTCCCAAATTGTGTGTCATGCCACATTTCAAAATTATGTGTCACCACCACATTCCAAAATTGAGCATCACCACTACATTCCAAAACTGAGCACCACCGCCACATTCTGAAAATATGCTTAATCACCACATTCTGAAAGTATGCATCATCACCACATTCTGAAACAGTGCAACACTGCCACATTCCGAAATTGTGTCACTGCTACATTCTGAAATTGTGCATCACCGCCACTTTCTGCAATTGTGTGTCACCGCCACATTCCAGAATTTTGCGTCACTGCCACATTCCGTAATTATGCATTACAGCCACATTCTGAAACTGTGTCACTGCTGCATTCTGAAACTGTGTGTCACCACTGCATTCCAAAACCGTGCCTCACTGCCACATTCTGAACCTGTGTGTGCATCACTGCTGCGTTCTGAACCTGTGCGTCACCACCACATTCCGAAATTGAGCATCACTGCTACATTCTGAAATTGAGTGTCACTGCCACATTCCAAACATATGCGTCACTGCCACATTCCAAAACTATGCGTCACTGCCACATTCCGAAACTGCGTGTCACCGCCACATTCTGAAACTGTACGTTATCGCCACATTCCAAAACTGTGCATCATCACCACATTCTTTAATTGTGCGTCACTGCCACATTGCAAAATTGTGCATCACGGCCAAATTCTGTAATTGTGCATCTCCGCCACATTCTGAAATTGTGCATCACTGCCACATTCCAAAATTGTGTGTCACTGTCACATTCTGAACCTGTGTGTCACCACTGCATTCCAAAATTATGTGACACTACCATATTCTGAAATTGAGCATCACTGCTACATTCTGAAATTGGGCATCACTGCCACATTCCAAAAATATGTGTCACTGTTACATTCCAAAACTATGTGTCACAGCCACATTCTGAAACTGTGTGTCACCGCCACATTCTGAAATTGTACGTCACTGCTACATTCCGAAATTGTATGTCACTGCCACATTCCAAAACTCTACATCAGCGTCACATTCCAAAACTGTGTGCCACTGCTGCATTCCAAAATTATGTATCACTGCCTCATTCTGAACCTGTGTGTCACCACCACATTCCAAATTTATGTGTCTCCGTCGCATTCCGAAACCATGCATCACTGCTGCAATCCTAAATTGTACATTAAAGCCACATTCCAAACCTGTGTGTCACCACTGCATTCCAAAATTGTGTGTCACCACTGCATTCCGAAATTGTGCATCACCACTGCATTCCAAACCTGTACATCACTGCCGCATTCTGAACCTTTACATCACCACTATATTCTGAACCTGTGCATAACCACCGCATTCTGAAATTATGTGTCACTGCTGCATTCTGAAACTGCTCATCACCACCACATTCTGAAATTGTGTCACCACCACATTCTAAAATTGTGTCACTGCCACATTCTGAAATTGTGCATCATCACCACATTCCAAAATTATGCGTCACTGCCACACTCTGAAATTGTGTGGTACTGCCGCATTCTGAAATTGCGCATCACTGTCACATTCCCAAATTATGTGTTCCAGCTACTTTCTGAGACTGTGTCATTGCTGCATTCCACAATTGCAACCTGGTGACATTTCAAAATCTCATACCTCCAGTATTTTAAAAATTGGACACAACTTTGTCATTTCTAAAGCCATGTTTGCCACTGCATTCCATCCCCCTATCACATTCTGAAGTACCGTACCTTGCATCTACACATTATGGAAGTGCATGTGCTGACCCCCCATGTCAGTTTTCCTTTTTCAGATGTTTAGTATACCTGCAGTTTAAGTAACATAGGAGAAATGAGTCATATAAGGTACTGTAGCTTGCAGGGAGGGCTAGGTTGTGAGTTCAGGAGATGACATCACCAGCAGCTCTTCACTAAAACTGGCTTTTTTGAACAGGCAGTGCATTAAGGGTTACAAAATGGCTTGTAACTTTTAAATGAAGTAACTTATGGATCTTTTTTTGGCATGAGACTGATTGAGGACATGCTAATCTAAATTCTGAATTTATTGATGCCAAAAATGTTGGCCTCAGTTCCTCTTTAATCCATGTTCAGCACAAAAAATCAACATCTAGCAACTAAATGTGGGTAAAAAGGGAATTAGTTCTATTGACAAATAATCCATGCTTCAATAAAAAAAAAACTTTTCCTGTCAAGACTTTTGCTTCCCTTTAACCTCAGAATGCAGTAATGTCAGATACCCAGGTCTTCTTATTAATTCAAAGCTCCCCCTTTGTGCCTTACATTGATCACATCTTCAGAATGTCCTGTTGTCACGTTTGAACCATCTCTCAAATCAGACAAAGTTATGTCTTTTTCTTCAGCAAAAACTCTTTTTTTAAATATATCTTATTAAGCAAGGTAAAAAAGATTTTGCAGCATTTACAGGTATTGCATTATGTACAAGCAGCTCAATGCCATATTTTTGAGGTGCTGCAAGCATGCAAGAAAACAGAGAAGAAACCAGGTTAGTGTTTATTATACATGGAAGTTTAAAACCTGGTTGTATGGGCCAATCAGTTGGTGATAGTTACCCATTAAGGCTCAGTGTTGTTACACCTGGAATAGGGGCTCCCTCCCCCATTGTCCCCCCACCATCTCATTCATTTGCATGGATTCACTGTCAAATGGTTTAGCTTCAGTTGTGTCTCAGAGGGAGTAGAGCAGCCATGAGGCTGGTCAGTCTGGCCATGTTCTGGATTCAGTTGCTGCCATTAAGAGGGTTCCCATATTCTTTGAAAGAGCACTCTGTGATCATTAGCCAAGAGTTCTGCACTCTGTAGCTTGGGGCAGCTGCCCACATTTTATGCCCACTGTGCTACTGTAGGACAAGCTTCTGATATCCACTGCTGGACTATGGTTTTATGGGCATTAACAAGTGCAATGGACCACAGCATGGATTTGCTCCCTTTCAAATTATGTCTCGGGTCAGCCCACAGTAGCAATTCAAGGGGTGATTTAGACAATGTAAGCCACTGGACCTGCTCCAGTATGTCATGAATTGCAAACCAAAATTGGATTATTCTAGGGCAGGTTAGGGTCATGTACATTAAGGTACCATAATCTGTCTGACACTTTAGGGAGCTGAGGGACTTGTCAGGATGTCTGTTGTGTAGCCTGACTGGAGTGAGGTATTTTTGACAGAGAACATTTAATTGGATTTGCCTACGTTTGTAGCTTTTGGAGCAGTTTACCAGGTGGCTCACTGCCCTATTCCAAATCTCATCAGTAACTGGGACACCCAAGTCCTCCTCCTACTGGGGTTGCATGATACAAGTGGGGGGTGGGGGGGCTCCCACCTTAGCATATCTTAGTTTACAGACAGGGGGTCAAGGAAGGGTTGAGGCTTATAGAGTTCTTCCTCTAATGGGAATGCAGTGCTAATTAATGTCAGTATCCCTGCATTGCCTATTGGTAGACCTCCCATTATCATGTGTCTCACTCTTAAGTATACAAAAAGGTTACCCAACAGCAGGGCAGATTCTTTGCAAACAGAGTTAAAGTCTTGAAGGAAACCACCCTCAAATAGTTGGTCTAGATGGCTGAGGCCCACTTTCTCCCATCTGAAGAATGTCTGGTGTAGAGAGGCATTGTAATAGTGTTTTCCCTTTCGGAGTGACCCTTAGTTGCGTCTTCCCCGAAGTGCCTTGTACCCAGGTAGGCAGTCTATGTGCAGCAATTCAGACCCTTACTAAGGTTCTGGTGAAAGGGTTTGAGACCTGAGGTGTCATTTGTACCAGAGCTGTTGATACTGTAGGAAGCCCCTTCTTATGTCAAGCCCAAGGTCTTCCTCCTCAATGGCTAACCATGCTGATTTATTGGGGGGAGTCCCCCGTAGGGAGATAGCTGACTTGTGTGACTCAATAATAATTTCTAAAATTAGGCAGGGCATACCTCCCTTTGCAAGTGGGGAGCTGTAGAATTGCTCTTGTCACGTAGGCTGGCTTGTCACACCAAAGGGACCTGTGCACAACATTGTTCAGCTAGGAGAAGAACCTTTGTGGGGCTGGGATGGTGAGAGACTGAAACAAATATAGATACTTAGGCAAGGTACACATTTTAACAACGTTCACCCTCCTATAACAGACAGCGGTAAAGGCTCTTACCTAGAAATTTCCATCTTTATGCTAGCCAGTGGGGGTGGGGGGAGTTTATACAGTGAGACAGGTGGTAGGCATTTTCACCATTAGACACTTTATTACCATGGCCATCTGTAGCCCCATGGGGTTGTGCACCACACACTCCCTCTTTCTCTGCTGTTTACTTATTGGAAGGATTTCACTCTTAGTCCAGTCTATTTTATGGACCAAGGAGGGCTCTATATTCAGAGAGAAGTTAGTGCAAGGCCAGTAGTCCATATACCGGGTGCTGCAGATACAGCAAGAGATCATCGGCAAGCAGAGTTGCTTTGTGCTCTTTCCCTCCAAGGCAGCAGCCTGTGATCCCCTGGTGGTGCCTGATTGCTTTTGCCAGTGGTTCAAGTGACAACACATATAGAAACTGGGACAGTGGACTCCCCTGCCTGGTGCTTCTAGACAGAGTGACGGCATAGGTCAGTTGCTCATTGATCTGGATCTTAGCATATGGGTTCTTATACAGGGTTCCAGTCCAGCTGATAATTGGTCCTTTCACACTGAATTGCCTAAAGCTTTCCAGCATTTATCCCCATTCCCTCGGTCAAAGGCTTTTTGGCATCCAGAGCAAGGGCCACCACACCATGTTTATCTGTTTTTTTTTTTTCCCATTTATGAATGATGTTGAGAGTGCATCTAATCTTGTGCTTCTCCTGCCTCTCTTTAACAAATCCAGCTTGGTTGGATGAATGCAGAAGGGGAGGTATTTTTCTAGCCAGGCTGCTATGATATTGGCAGCTAATTTGTAGTCTGCTGTCAAGAGGGAGATTGGCTGGTATGAGGCACAATAGGTGGGGTCCTTTCCTGGCTTGGGTAACACTATAATGGTGCCTATCCAGATGGAGGGGGTAGTACACCTTTTGAAAAGCTTTCCCCTACCATATCAAACAGGTATCCACCAGACCCTCCATGAATCTTTTCATAAAGTTGATGGGCAAGCCATTCAGGCCTGGTCATTTTCCACCTTGTAGAGCTTTAATTATATCACACACCTCCTGCCTGGAGAGCAGTTGCTTCAGGTCTTCCATTTGCAAGGGCTGTGGGGAAGTGACTCGTGCCTTGTGATATTGCTGAAGCATGGGCATGGTTTCTGTCATATATAAGAATTTATGGAATCTGTTAAAGGCATCTCCAACTTCCTTATGACTGTACACCAGTCCTAAGTCTAGATGGCGAATCTGGGAAATGGCATGTTTACTCTTCCTGTGCTGGAGCTGCTAGGCTAGCAGTGTCCCACCTCTGTCACCATTAAAATATTGGCCAGCTTTGTTCACCAGGATGGCCCTTTCCATGGCCATAGGTCTCAATGTAAGCTATAATACCCAACAGGGTGGCCAGTATTGGGAAATGCTATACCACCCAGGAGTGTTCTGAAGCCCAACGCTGCAGGTGGAGGGCCTGGAAGCATGGCAGGATTAACCTGTATGCCAATTACGCCATGGCGTAGGGCCCCGAGGTTCAGGAGGGCCCCCACTGTTAACCTATTTACAGTTACTTTCTTTAATCCTGGGTGTACTTGGGTGACTGCCGATGAGCCGAACTGCCCAAAAAGCACCCACCTTCTTGGAGTCAGTCAGCCCCCACGCCCCACTGAGTCAGCCTGGTGAGTGATGACCCCTCCCCCCCCGCAGCCACTCTGAACAAGCAAGCCTCTCAGTCTCTCCGACAGGCAGCTCTGACTTCACCTCTGATCCACCCTGACCCCACAACACACAACCAATCATGTCCATCAGAGGTCCTCTGGAGGTGTGACAACTGGGGAGCAGAAATCAGTGCGTTCGTGTGCATGGCGTCAGCGTGTGTGGCCGGGCAGTGATGAGGAGTAGAGTAGGAAAATGAGAGAGAGCTGTGGTGGTCAGTTGTTGGTGCCGGTGGCTGGTCTCATCTATCAAAGAAGAAGAGTCTCTGCCTAAAGACACAGAAGTAGAGAGAAAGAGTCTGAGCAGGCTGCAGGGGGTCACCTAGAGTTGGATTCAGCTTCAGTGCAGCATTGCATGCTGCTGGTGTTTTCCATGTAGCCACTAGCCAGGATCAGTTAGTGATGCTTCTAGTTGGGCCTTTGGTCCTGCTGTGACTGTGAGGGAGTCCTCCCATGCCGGGCTGGCCGAGTCGTGTCACTGCCGCCTGTGTGATCTTGAGGAAACAATCAAGAGGATAGATTTGGACTTATTACATTCACATTCAAGTCAGTCAGGCCACACCAGGTATGTTGTGTTCACTAGTTGTCTGGGGTTCTGCAGTGTCCAAGCCAATTGTGATGCAGAAATAACTCGTTTTATTGCATTGGAAAAACAAACTAAGTTGTGGTTGCCTCTGGTCATGGTCTGTCTGTGAGTGTTCAGTAATCTGAGTAGTGTACTGATGAGTCTTTAATAAGATTTGAAGTTTGGCACTGAGTGGACCATGGGGTGCTGATAAGTCACCTGAGGGGAACTAACTTGTGGGACTTGCTCTTGCTGGCACAGTTTTGTCTTGGTTTGATTTGAGTCATATACATTACTGGGAAGTTGCAGGAGGTTGCTCTAGGAAGCTTAATCTCTGAAGTGACTGCAGTCAACACCTGCAGGTCCTGCAGGGTTCTTAAGGCTCAGTCTTCTTGGCACAACTCTCTTTAGCTGCTTTGGCATCAATGACTTGGAGTGGGGGCAAGGATGTGGCAACTCAGCATTGGCAGCAAAGCAACTTTTAAGCTGACAACAAAACTATAAATGACAAAGGAGATAGAGGAGAGGAGACAGTGGGAGAACAGACAGAATTGAGAACAAAGGTAGCTGCACAGAGGGTGATAGTGGCAGATGCATTGCGCAGGCAAGGAGCTTGAGCATGTCTCAGGTTTGGAGCGTGAAGGAATCTTGAGCAGGGGTATGATGCGAGGGGGCTGTGAGCTCCATTAACTGCTTCAATACACGCTTCAGTTTTTTGGTTTTAGCAGAGAGAAAATGTATTTAAGGAGGCATGAGCAGGGAGATTGTGGCAACTACAATCCCCATTTGTATTAAATTATTTATGTGGAATTTGAATTTGATATCTGGGAAGGCAGGGCACACTAATTGAAGTCTAATGTCCAGGTGTGTCTCGGAGGAGGATGAAAAGAGGAAGAAAAGAGGATCCATAATTAATAATTAATCCACAATTAATTAATAACAAAAATAGTTACAAAGGTACATACAGTAGTGACAAGGGAAAACAAAACAAGTTATAGGTAACTAAAAGTGAAAATTTACAAAATGTTAATACTGTACAAAAATATTTCTTTATGCAGTAATTGGTCATTCTGAATTGTGTTGTTTATAATCAAGGGCATGTGACTTGTCAAGTCATGTGGCATAGCACAGCATTATAAACCACATCCTGCTTGAATACCCTGGTCATTGCAGCCTTGCCAGCCCGGCACTGTAGAAGAGCGGGATGTTGGCATTTAGGGGCCCCAGGCCACAAAATATGACTTGGAGTAGGGCCCCCACTTCCATTAATCTGGCCATGCCTGGAAGGTCTGGTATTTCCCGATACTGCCCACCCTGGAGGGTATTGTTGCACTTAGAAAATGGGCTACATGTCACAGTTTCTTGTGCAATTGTCAAAATAAAAAAAATATATTTACAAAAATGACTAGAAATGAATTGAAATTGGATTTTGTTTGAAAAGTAGCCCCTCTACTGGTATACTTGCCAGTAGAGGGCAGTGCAGTGTTGCAGACTTCTTTTAGTATTTTCTGTATTGTTTCTTTTATTAGTCTCTCCCTTCTCTGTACTACTCCTGTCTCCTCCACGTTGATGCTGCATTGCTCAACTGCTATGTTTTTTTCCCCTCTCTTCTGCTTGATTTGGGAGTCCATGGTCAGGAAGTGAATTTGCCAATGGGGACCAGCTGCAGCAGGCGTCCTGGTGCAGACATGGAGTGGTATGAGGTGAGGGCTCAGAGGACACACGGATTTTCACCACAAAGAGGTGAAAGAATCAGATTTTGCTATTAAAAGAAAAATGAAGTAAAAAAGAAAGAAATGCATCCCGTCTCCTCCACACTGATGTTTCAGTACTCCGTTTTGGGTTTCTTCCCTCTCATGTGCTTGTTTTGAGAGTCCATGGTCAAGGGACCGAGTGCAGCAGGCATTACAGTGCAGACATGCAGCACTGTGAAGTGAGGAACTAGGGCTTAGAGTTGTCGAGCGGGGTTGGAGGCAACAGGCTGAGCTGGGCTGTCTGTGAGCAACACTGAGCATGCAATGTGCTAGTGCTACTTCCTTAAGCTAGAAAAGCTTTTTTTTTTTCCTTTTTCCTTTTTCACTGCCAGAGAATTGTGGCTAAATCGGCAGTATGTGGCAACTCAGTCTGCAGCATGTGCTTGTTTTTATTGTTTTTTTTGTGTGTGCTCTCCTGCTGGTGGCAGTTTGTGATTTGGGAGCTGCTACAGTGGGAGCCGCTGCCGGCATGCTGTATTTTCGGTCAGAGGTGGCAGTGTCTGTGTCTGGCTACAAAAGCAAGGATAACAGGGATTGAGTAACTTTAAGTGGAAACAACCGTTATGGGAAAACTAGATTACCTGGGGTAAAAATGTGCAGACTTTATTATTTTAAGTGTGAATGCTGACAAGGGGAGATCGGTCACTAGTTTACTGCTCGCTTAGCAAGTGAAAAAAAAAATGGTGGCTGATCAGTCAGAAAATTCGGGGTGCTCAATGATACCCTAGGTAATGGGGCACCCTGAATTGGCACTTATTTTTTAGCGGGCTCTACTGAAAAATAAATGCATGCCTGACCATGGCTTTCAGCCAGTCAGGATGCTTTATTTTTCAAGCCCATTTTCTAAGTGTTGAATTTCCACTTGAGTTTTTTTTTTATAATTATTTTTTTTGCCCTGTGTTAATGCTCCTTCTGACCTCCTCTCTCCAGTCTCTCGGACATACTCGCTACTGCCTCCAATCCGGTCACAATCTGCCCCTAGAGTGCTTGTTCCGCTAGTCCCTAGGTACCTGGTAGCCCCCCAGGCAGATGAGGAAGGAACCCCAATGCCTCCTCTGATTCAATCCTTCTATTGTCATGGACCCAGCACAGTGGAGTCTGCCACAGCCATCTGGAAATGTAACGCGAGGTGTCATCGCCTAGGATAGAGCGAGGGTTTTTTCCTCCTTTTTACTTTCTACCCCTGAAGTCAGCATGCAATGGGGGCCAATGAGCCAGCAACTCCTGTTCTGCTCCCTGCTGACTTTTTTATCCAATGCTTTAGCTGCTGCTCCCATCTACTGCACCTTTCACCCAAGCTCCCCTAGGTGGTCGTATTGAGGCGGGAGTGTGCAGTAATGCCCCCCAATGAAGGAGAGCTGCCATTGGGTGCTTGATCCTTCTCCTCCCTGGCCAACCCCCGGCAACTCATGCTTGCTCCTGAACACAGGTCACTGGTGTGGAGTGAGGTAAGGTATCCAGCGCCTCAGCCCTCAGCACCACCGGGACAGCTCCACTTGAGGTTTTGAAGTAGGTTAAAGAGATGTGGTGTGAGATCAGCCATGTGTAGCTTTCCACTTCTGTGATTTTCAGCTCTAGGTTTTCGGGTTCATGGGTTTCACCCTTCTGCTTATGTTTGATATATGCTGTGGACTGGCCCCTAACATATGTCTTTAAAGCTTCCCACCTAGTTGAGTGGGAGGTATCATTTTACCTATTGTGGGTTAGTAATTATTTTATGGATTCTTTCATAACCATGACATGTTGTTGGTCCTTAAGGAGAACTGTATCTAATATCCAAGTCCAAGGCAGGACACTTGTGCCTGACAGATCCACCCCAGCCAAAAGAAGGGAGTGGTCTGATTCAAGGGCTGCCTGATAGGCCACCATGCTCACCTGGAGAAGCAGGATTGTAGAGAACAGGAGTAGGACTGTTCTGACATAGGACCTGTGAGCATGGAACAAAAGGCTGTATTCCCTGTCAGTTGGGGTTTTGTGGTGCCATACTGTATGTACACCAAGGAAAAGATGCACATGAAGTTTTCTAGACCCTTTGCATTTTTAGACCAAAGGACTGGGGCCAGGTTGGATTTGTCAAGAATGTCATCCAGGACACAATTCATGTCCCATCCTATGGCACCACCCACAGCCCCAGAAACTGCACCATTTTCAGTGTTAGCATTTGGAAGAAAGTTCCATCTTCCACATTTGCACCACATACTGTACTTATAGAGAAGTAGTTTGCCTTGTTCATAGAGATCTGCATGAGTGCAAATCTACCTTGGCGATCTAGTGAGGACCTGAGCACAGTTCCTGGAAATCTCAGTCTGAGCCAAATGGCCACACCTCAAGCTTGGAAGTGAAGCAGGATATAAGCCATGTACCCCTCCATCCTTCAAGGTCCATGTTGGTTCTGCTGGAGTCATATGGGTCTCCTGAAGCAATAGGATATCAGTTCAGAGCTTCTTTTTGTGGCTTGTGACCCTGTTCCCCGTCACCACATGTTTTAGCCCATTGATATTCCAGGTGACTATGTTCAGTTTGTCAGTCATATTGGAATCTGTATGAATAACTCTGCACACACATCATTGCATTACTGCTTTGCTCTGCAAACTTGGATTCATGTGTTGTGGGTAGAATGTTTTGTAACCTTGCTTTTTTACCCCTGAAGATCCCCATCTGCCCCTCTCCCAAAGTATTATAGCCCCCCATATAACTCCAACACTTGCAAATTGAGCATGTGAATGTGTCCCCCCAACTGTAGTGTTCCACCCGTGCCACCCCTTCCCCAGATGGTGAAATTGGAGTCCTCCATACAAAAAATTAGTGCTCCAACAGCAGCATCAGTAGCACAAGTAAAGCCATGCCCCCACATCTACTCCAGGATCAAGCATAGCAGTGCTTGAGCTCAACATCATAGATGCAATCGAATATCTCACTCCCCAAGAGTAAGCTCCTTGTCGCTTGTTACAGATGCCCATAAACGGTGCTATGTCACCTACAAATATAGGAAACTGAATGCTAGTAACATTTCAGCAAAAATGAAAAAACACTTGTATAAATCTTCTGCACTGGGGTGACCAGAACCAAGGCACTGTACTTGAAAACTGTTTTACATCACAACTTGAAATGACAAATTTTACTGAAACTACATTTGGAAGTAGAATAACCAAGATTTTGAACCACAAATCAGTCCATCGAACATGCACTATATTTAAGCAACATACCATGACAGGGTGTGGGTTATGGCAGGATTTACCACACCTGGTGTGGTTTGGCCACGAGGCTGCAGGCTGAGTGAGTAAACTGCACCAGAAGTGGTAAATCCTGCATGACCCACACCCTGGAGTGGTATATTGCAATTATACAATGTCCCTCCATTTTTTTAGTGACAAAAAAAAAAGAGTTTTTTTGTATTTAAAATTATTATTTTTTAACTTTTATTACTCCACCAGAAAAAAATAGTCCTTTGTTGTTAGGGAGACTATTCTTAGCCTACACATTTTTCCTGTCTTGAGCATCTTTCTAACAAATATTAAAAGGAAAAAAAATGATGCTGCTTGGTTGCTAGCAAATACATTTTCTGTTGCCGGCCCCCTGGCACAGAGGCATGGCTGCCGTCTGTGCAGCTGACGACCCGGGTTCGGGAATGGATCCAGGTGTCAGCCGGTTGACCTGGGGAAGCAGGACTGAGTATCCGTAGGACTGCTCTCCTGCTCTGGAGAGAGGGGGGCTGAGTGCCTGGCGCAATGTGGACCCCCAGCGGAGGCTAGGGGTACCACAAGTGATCGGGCGCCTGCATGCAAGGGCGGCAGGGTGAACACTGGTCATCATTGCATGTCCCTGCCCCCAGAAAAAACACAGATAAAATCACTGGTCCCCCGCGTATGAGCCAGGGCTAAGTGCATGACCCTCCAACCACGATTGTTCCACTTCGGCCCTTCCCCGGGTGAGGGTTTGGGTTGCCGAGCCCAGGGCAAGCCTGTTCATGGGGCTAGGGGGTGCTCAGCAGCAAAAAGAATAAAATAAAAAAAATAAAAAATACATTTTCTGGTTGCACTTGCTTTCTGAAAAGTGGCATGCTGTCCTGGGAGAGGAGGAGAGTTGATGCTGGTCGCATGTGTAAGAAAAAAAGTTTACTGTTATGCTTTTTTTATGATTACTCTGAAACTGTTTACAGACCTTTCTTAGGCTCCTCATTTTTCCGGTCCTGCCCAACATCACCCCTCAAAATATACACTCACCCACCTATACCCGGTCCCTCACATCTGCTTGTTTCAATAGTATGTCCTCCCCCCCCATTGTGAAGACAGCAACTGAGAAGAACATGCCTGGCAGCCAAGAAGAACAGATGGAGAGTGAGAAAGCGACAGTATACTGCGAGGAAGAGTCCATGAGTAGCGGTACTGTGGTAGCTTGACTGAGAGCCTTTTAGTTTCAGAAATGGACTGGGACTGCATGGGAGTCCCATACTGGGAGTGGGAAGCTATTGGTACCAGAATGGAGGTGGGAGGGAGTGATTTGAGGGGTTGGCACTGATGGCAACAGAAGCTGGAGGTAGCCATAACTCAAGGGAGGCGGGAGGAAATAATGATCACAGCAGCCAGTTCTTAAAGTAATGGAGAGAGCGAGTGTCTCAGTGTCAGAAAAATCACTTTATTTTTTTGACAAAATATGTTTTTTTTGTTTATTTATTTATTTTGAATGGAGCTAGCAGGAGGAAATGATGGACACAACAGCCAGCTCGGCAGGCAATGGAAATGAGGGAGCAAGCGTCTGACAAGCTGACAGGTAATGAGCTCTGGTGAAATGGGGATGGAGTTGGTGAGGGGTTTTACTGTTGTCAGACTTCTTTTTTTTAAAACTTCTTTTGGCAGGGTGTACAATATGTTTTGGTATACAGTTTGTCCAGCAGTTCTTTAAAAATTCTCTGCTCGCTGTCTCTGCGTCGGAGTCCCGGGGATTGCCACCTTTGTCAGTGCAGACTTTGTGATGCTCGGAGTGATTTCTGGGGGAGTTCCTGATGTGGCTGCCTAGTTGACTGGCACCTTTTCCCGTTGGTATATTGTAGGATTTACCATGGGTAAAAGGTGCCAGTCAGACAATCAAAATGCTTGATTCTGGGACCACATTGTATAATTTGAGTTGAATAGGGCGTAATATCCCCTGAGCCCCTTCCACTTGGAACTATAGTTGACCCCTGTTGCTGCCAGGTGCCCTGCCCCTCCCTATCCCCCAGCATGTAGTCCTCACTGTGTGCAGATTTTTAGAGCATTGCAAGCACCCCACTGTCAGTCTCTGAAGTAGGCATGACTTGTGGGCAGTATATATGTACAGTCCCCCTGCTGAAAGTCATACTGCTGATGTAGATTGGTTCCATGTGTGTGCAGTGCGAATAGAACTCCTCCTATGTTAGCAATGGTGCACATCTCAGTCAGTCTTCCCTCTCCCATTGACTTCCTGGCTAAGGCTCACCATCACAGCCACAAAGTGCTCAAAATATACCCACCTAGTTCTTTTTTAATGTAGATTAGAGTAAGAACTATGAAGGGCTCCCATTCGAGCATTTTTCGCATCCTCTCACTGGGATATGAGATCCCATTGTCCATTACTAGCCAGCGGCTCAACTCTGCAGATTGGCCAGATGATACCCTCCCTCATTCCCATTGGACTGCATCCCCCCTCAGACTGGAGCCTCCGCCCTCACACCATTGCACAGTCATGCAGATATGCTCCATCTAGACTGTGCTACCAAATGGCCACACCAAATGTTTGGAGGATTCAACTACCTATTCACTATTCTTTGCAATTTACAATAAAAAGGAAGAAACTGGTCCTGCTGGATGAACGAACTTCACTCCATAGCTATCAAAGTACATAATTTAACCCCATTGCATTCAAATCTGGCAGACGCTTACTGATGGCACTAGGGCCTCCTAATATTTATCTGTACAAACAACATGGTACAAGCATTGAAATTGAAGTTCCATGGGGTCACCCTCTGCCAATACTCACCCTGCCCAAAACAATAATTCTGAGTGGTTGGAGAGGACACTGAAGGAGGCAAAGTCCCAAATCATGCAGCACTATAAATTGTTCAGATTGGATCGCACATAGGGCATGGTACAGAATCAGCCAATGAACCTCCAGTACAACCCCAACTTAGTGCCCTCAGTCTTGACCCCCTCCTCCGCTGGCACTCACACACTTTAACTCATTGTCTTTTGTGGCCAGAGAAGTGGAGTCCCAGCTGTCATTTGAACCAGGCTGCAATGTGTACTCGCAGTGCCTTGTTTCTGCTCATGACCTGGCTTCAACTGGGTAGCACCATGGTGGGAGTCTAACCCTATTAACTAGGTGCAGGCATAGTTCATGGACAAGAAAGGAGCCAGAGGCCCAGTCACATGCCATTTCAGACCTGGGAATTAACTGCTGTCTTTTGCTACATTAATTGTGATTTGTACAGACACATCTGAGGTCAATCAGTGGGCACAGAGACACAGGGCCCCAGGGCAAGTTTCCTTGGGACTCCCGTTGGATCCCAGTGAGTTGTTAGAGTACCATCAGGGACATAACAACTCAGAGAGGGATGGTGGAAAGCAGGGATCACCAGGGAGAGGCCTTTCAGTCAAGAAAATTTAAAAACAGTACCTGATCAAGTGATTGGTGCTGTATGCCATACCCCTGATCTCCCCTCAATTGCCGCATCTTCTTGGTTTAAAAACTCTTCAGTGTCACATGCAGACATATAGATTCTTTCATGTCTCACAGGTCTACTGATCCTTAGTTCTGAGGGGTAATGGTGGGCAAACTTCCATCCTTGGAAGATTGGAGCTTTGATTTTACTTCAGAAAATTGCTGGCGCTTCATCTGCAGCTCTCGACTGAAATCCTGGAACACCATGACAGTGCTTTCCTGCACCTTGATTGGATCATGAGATTTAGCAGACTGAAGCATCTTTTCTTTAACCTGGTAGTGCAAATACTTAATTAAAAAGGGCCGTTGGTGCTCTCAGAGCTTCAGCTTTAGGCCAGCTCAGTGTGCCTGCTCTATTTCAAAGTCTGCTGCTGCAGAATCCATGCCCAGTTGTTCAGTCAGCCATTTTGGATGATTCTCTCCACGGACTTGCCTTCAGTGCCTTCTGGTAATCCCACCAACCTGAGGCTTGCTTGCCTAGCTTGACTCTTGATTATTGGTTTTCTCCAGCAGATCTTTTACATGCTGTGTAAGCTGCAGTATCTCCCATTACAAGTCTATCACTTTGTCCTCCAGCTCCCTGATTCATGTTTCAGCATCTTCAATCCTTGTAGCATTGGTGGCCAGTGTTTCTGTTAACCCTGTCATGATGGTCTCTGAATGTGCAATATTTGAGTCATGACATTCGTTGACATTCATGAAGCTGGCTTACATCTCCGCTTGTAAACTTTTTTTTTATCATCATAGGAAGGGCTGCCTGTGGGTCTTCCCAAGATGGACTTCCCATGCCTCTGTTTCCTGCCACTGCCATGCTCTGTGCCCTTGTGCACACCTATCCCAGAACTGTAGAGTTAGATGAGGTCGTAGCTGCCTAGAAAGTTAGTGATTGCTTTTTTTGGGATTGCTGCATAGCCCTTGTAGAGTTCTGTCCAAAGCTGTAGTTTGCTAGGTTGAAAAAAAGCAGTTTACTGATGATTTTGTCAAAAATCAGTGGTGCCCATAAGGAGATCGGCTAGAACCTATCTGCCATCTTGCCAGGCCAAGCCACGTCCCATCTTCTGCCAAAACTCTTATGCAGTGGGGAAAGTATTGTTATCCCATATTGAACACTCTAACTTTATTCTCACTGGCCTTGCCAACCGTCTTATCTCCAGACTCCAGTGTGTGCCGTATGCTGCAGGAGCCGGACCTTCAAGTTAGTATTCTCTGAGATGCTACCACTAGCACACTGTAGGCCTGCTACCCCTCTGGTCCCCATATAACATCACTATAATATGTTGGGAAATGATTATAACAAGGTTTACTTACAATATATGACACTGCTTAAGAGTTTTCTCTATGCTTCATATAATTGCTCATTATTCCTACCTTCTGTAACAAATCCACCTTAAGAATCATGGTCTAGGGTGCTGTCTTGTGGCTTTTTCCAGTATAACCTCTACTGCATTAGTTTTGCTATGTATAACAGGATGCCTATTGTTTTACCAGAACTGCTTAGTTTGTAAAAATTGTATATCACTGATTACTGTGCACCAGCTGGAGATGCCTACCAAACTAACCAATGGGATACATGTACGAATGTACTGTTACCACAGCAACCAGCACTGTTATCTCTCTCTTATAATGTTGTGCAATTGCATTCTTTCTCTGAGTATCAATCTACAATCTGAACTGAAAGAGATCTTTTGAGGCTCCCAGCTTGGTAAGCTGTATAATTGTTTGTCTTTTGGGAAAACAGTAATACATTTCATTATTACTTGCTGTAACACATGTTCCTGGTTGTCTTTTGCCTGCTACAGCTGTTTTAATTCAACATTCCCCCGGTGCTGATTCCCCTGCTGCTATTGTCCCAGAAGACCTGTCTGACAGAGTGAGAGACTGCTCAGAAGATTGCTGGTAAAAGGGACTTGAACTGTAATTGTATTGTGTTCTTGCTACATTTTGCACTAGTCAGTGAGCAGGGGGCATGAGGGAGCCGGCTGCTGACGTTGGAAAATAGGTGGGGATTTGCTGCATTTAAATTCTCATGCTACTCGCTACCTGCTACAGCTGTTTTAATTCAACATTCCCCCGATGCTGACTCCCCTGCTGCTATTGTCCAAGATGAAGACCTGTATGCCAGAGTGAGAGACTGCTCAGAAGATTGCTGGTAAAAGGGACTTGAACTGTAATTGTAATGTGTTCTTGCTACATTTTGCACATCAGTAAGCAGAGGGCTCGAGGGAGCTGGCTGCTGACGTCGGAGTGCCACTCCACCAAGAAAAGGACTTAGAATCTGAACAGGAAAGGAAAATAATTCCAGAGGGAGAGGCAATACTTGAATGTATGTATAGGATGGCGTGTATCCCTTAATGTGATAGTTATCAAGGGTATAGGGATTGGAAATGTCTATGGTTTGTGAAGAGTCTTTTAAATAAAAGACTGTTTAATGAGAGTACAATTGTATTGGGGAAAACAACATAATTAGATTCATAGCCCCAAGGCAAGGACACTGGTTTTCCATTTTTACCGGTAACACCGGTTAAAAATCACAGAATCCTGCTTGGTTTGCGGATTTTGAATTCTTGTACTGGTGCCTCACGGAAATTGGATGTAACTGCAAAGAATCTCTAAGATTTCAGCATCTTTTTAATTTTGTTTTTTATTTTCTCTCTCTATGTCCCCATTTCACAGCATCAGTCTCCACTTTTCAGAAATCCCTAGACTGGGTATCCCCAGCTTCACCCCAGGTAATGCTCAGGAGCTCCTGTAGGCCTGTCCTTATCCTGCCTGGATTGTACACCCCAGGTGGAAAGGGAAGGGACACAAGGTCACCTCTCCACAGTCCCTTAGTGTGTGTCAGGCAGACCACTGTGTTCCTCATGGAGCCTGGTTATGAAGACTGGGGCAGCTGGGTACCTTCTACTAGTGGCCAATGTGGGGTGATTGTTCCTGGTTTTCTGGTCTCTGTCCCTGAGGGCACCATCACTTGAGGGGATCCAAGGAGGGAGGACACATAGTGACATGCCACTGCTCCAGATCCTGGCTAGCGTCCTCCCCTTCCCTCCCTTTAACTCTACAGCACCATTGCATCACCACCCAATGCTACCCAGGTGGCAGTAAAGCAGCAGGACCTGCAGCCCACCCTTCCCAGAGGACGAGAGCAGTCCCCCAGGTGCTTGATCCTACTCTCCTGGCTGGACCTCCAGTAACTCAAGTTTTCTTCCAACCTCAGGTCACTGGCATTGCAAGCAGTAGCAGTACTGCAGCAGCAGTGAAATAACCCAGATTTCAGTGTCTTAAAATGAATGCTGCATTCTTTCTGCTTTGCTGTGTAAAGAATCAATAAGGAAACCATCCGCACTGCTTTTTTGTAACCAGCCACTCAGTTTAACCACCCGTGCCTCCCACCATCCTCCCCATCAGCTGAGGAATGCTTTCCTTCCTGGAACCACAATTTTCATTTAGTATGTACCTAAATGTCTTTTGCTATTTATATTACACTGGATGATACAAAAAAAAATGCAAGTATCAGAACACATGGGCAGGGTCACTGGAAATTGCAGGAAAACTAACCTGAAATTGCAGAGATTTTTTTGCAAAGCTTCCTGGCAAATTGTGGGAGTTCTACTATATTGTAGACCTCGAGTGCTTCACAATAAATCCTTTACTGTTTTCTGTAGCATATATTAGTCAGCATAACTACTAAATGAATACACTGACACTTGAATATGTTTTAAATATGAAGAAAAACTTATGTTCCTAACATAAATGCTAAATGGAAAAGATGTGTTGCCTCACTTCCAAAATGTAAAAACATCTGCCTCATACGTGCTAGATTCTGTTTAGTGAGCCACAGAAAATCAATATTAAATAAATCCAGAATAAACAAATGTTATACATTTCTGGATGTAGAATAATTAAGCCTGATCAAAAGCTATTTACAGTGCTCTGTCAAGTATTCACCCACTTTGGCATAAGAAAAAATAAGCAGATGGCATGGCAAATAATTCAGTTTTAGTGAAATGTAAAGTGTTTAATGTTCATAATTTGCATTGTAGGTACTGTGCACTATTATTGAAATCATTTATTAAAACATTATATATGGGTGTCGTTATGGCAGCCAGTAAGGCCTAGTGGTTAGAGTAACAAACAGTGACTGAACTGGGTACATCCAGCAGACTAGGGTTTGATTCCAACAACCTCTACTTGCATGCTGTGTGACTGATCAAGTCACTTGATCTCCCCAGTGCTCCTGGGTCACCCCTGAAAACAGGCAGTTCTGCCTGGTGGGCTATACCCAGTTTACAAAAAATATATAAAAAATACCAATATATGATTACTACAATGTACAGTATTTAAAGTAACATGTAATTTATCTGAGTTTTACTTGGGCTGCAATTAGATTTTTGTAGAGGTAAAGATAAATGTTCAGATATATTTTGTGTTTTATAAGCTTGTTTTTAGACTTTAGTCAGGTTTTTATTGTATTCTTTGCTTGTGAGCATCTAGGTTGTAGATTTTATTTATTTAGTTTTTGTTGACCAGGTAAGTGCACTAGACAAATCCTGCCTATTTTCAGGCCTGACCCGGGGGAAGGGGATACAGATGAATGCCAACTGACCTTGAACCAGATTAAGCTGTTGGAGGTATTTTTAGTGAAATGAGGGAAATTTGGCCAGGACACTGGTGAAATTCCCCTACTTTGCTTCCTGTGAGCAGGGGGGATACTTTTGTCGATGACTCCAAGATGGACGCCTCCCCGGCTGCAGTGGAGCAGCAGATGGTCTTAGAGGAGAAGGTATCTATCTTAATTTCACCACAAGATGTGTCAAATTCAAGTATGGTGGATCCTGCGATAGGAGACATCCAAAATGCTACTGACCCAATGGTGGTGGAGATGGAGAACCTAGTGGTGCCTATATTGGGAAATGATGATGTGGACAGGCTTTTAAATATGGAGGATGAAGAGGTGGAAAAATCTCCTGAGTGGGATGTATCCGCAGTTTCTTGTCCTGAAGTGAAAGCCTTATCGGAGCAGCTGTTGGCTGCTGAGCGGTAATATTTCCTTACGAACTTCCGGCTTCAGAAACAGATTAGGGATTGTCAAACTGACCTACAGAACTCTGCTGACATCAAGGCCCAGATGGAAACCGCTGATGTAGCAGCATCAAAGGCGGCTGAAATCAGCTGGGCGGAACGAGTGGAACTGAGCGAGAAACAAGTTACAGGTAACTCTGTAATTGCTGCTGTAACCGAGTCTGGGGAAAGGTTGGGTCTGGAAGCAGCTTGTACTGCTGTAGGCGGCCTCAGAGGTCCTGACTCAGTGGGTGTTCTACAGATGAAGGACTGGTCAGTGCATAAAGTGCTGCAAGAAGCAGGATGGGTGTTTAACTCAGAATCGGGGCAGTGGGACTCGGGACCCTCTCCTATCTCGGTTGGTCCTGCTGTTTCTTCACATATTCAGGCTTTACCCCCTAGGTCTGAACTTAACCTTGATACTCCCTCACAACTGGAACTGACGCTAAACCCCGTTTTGAATTTGCCAAATAATACCTTACCATCAAACGACGCTGTGGCTACTGAAACAGTGGACACTGTCAACAGGCCTTTGAATATCATAAACCGCAGTGCTGCAAGGCCGTATATTTCCCTTTTCAAAACACCCATCTTACCTGCTAAATGCCACAATGTGGTGAGACTGTTATATACTGGGGGTTTAAAAGACATACTGGATAGAGTTTTTGTTGCATGACAACTTTTGAAAAACTCCATGAAGTTCTTTGCACATGAATTGCATGCCCTGATTCATGTTTCAGGTGAAACAACTTTTGATATTAGCTTTAAAACAGCTGGAGGACTACAATGTTTTTGGTCACAATACCATTCTCTTAAGAAAACACCTTTGTGGTCACCTTTTATGGCAACACCCTTCTCTAAACCAGAGCATAAGATTGTCATAGTGCTATTTCGCAATGAGGATGTGCGAGTCCATGATTTAATGCACTGGCTGAAACAAAAATGTACTGTTTTGGAAGATCCTGAAGCAATCTTTGACACTGAAAATATTTGGACTGGGGGGTGGAGGGTGAAAGTCTTGTTAAACAGGAATGATCAGGGAATGATGCATCGACCTAACTCCTTTTTTATAGGTCGTGACAGAGGGATCCTTTTTTATCCTGGACAACCCAAGACATGCTATAAATGTGGCTCGGAAGGGCATTTAAGCAGTGTATGTGACCAGATGAGGAGTACTGTTTGTGGGGAACTGGGGCATGTGGGGTCTCAGTGTTTAAATGAATGCATTTGCAATCTTTGCAGTGACAATGGCCATACCTTTCAAAATTGTAAGTGGGCAGCCCATAATGTTTCAGACCAAGCAGATGGGGAAGAACAAAGACTTCTAATTACCTTGGCTCAAAAGAGTAGGATAAGTAGTTTTAACCTTCACAGCTCTGAGAATCAACCAAAATTGGATCACCCCTTGGACACCCCTCCCCCCTGCAGGAGCCTCTGACTTCACCCCTGGTTCCTAAACCAATGATACCTCATAGTGAGATCGAAGAGCAAAGAGAGGAAAATATGGAGGTGGTTATTCCCAAAATAATAGACGCACCAGTGCCATTAGTTACCACTATGCCCCCCCAGTATTAGTAGATTCCGAGATGCAGCAAAGAGTGACAAGGCATAGACCACCAAGAACACCCTTAAAATCTCCAATGAAACCACAACCCATTCCCCTGGATAATAAATACGAAGCACTTCTCTCTGACCATTCTGAGGAGGAGTCTGATACCTCTTCCTTGGAGTCTTCTCTCCCTGAGACTTCCTCACATCACAGCACTTTGAACCATCCTTCAAAACAACAAAAAAGAAAAGTCACACAGAAAACTAAGGATAGGGGGTACTCCTTGAGGAAGGGAAGGTTCAAATAATTCCTATTTTGGCTATGATATAATGGATTTAACCTTGTATACTGTTAATACTAATAGTATTAAGAGAGCAGCCAAAAGGAATACAGTGTTCTCCTATTTAGCAGATTTACACACAGGTGTTATCTTTCTGCAGGATGTACGCTTACACACGACTCGTGAAATAAAAGCTGCACAGCACTCCTGGATGTATGGCCTTTCTTTTTGGTCCATTGGTCAAGATACGTCATCTGGGGTGGGAATTTTGTTCAAGGTACCTATAATACAACTGATTAAATTGATGGATCTTGTACCAGGATGAGTTTTACTCCTCGATGTTTGTATACTACATACAACTTATAGATTAATTCATCTGTATGCCCCACAAACAAAAGCTGACCAAATTGAAATTTTGAAAATTATACAGCCCTTTTTGCATACTTCAGCTAGTGTTATTTTTGCTGGAGATTTTAACTGAAGTATAACTTCTAAATTACAGCATAACCCCCCCCCCCCACAAGCAAATATATTGTGACACTATTTTTTTATGGGCTACTATAACCAAAGCAAGACTTACTGATGCATATTTTGACAAAACTAACTTACATACTCCTACTTTTCATAAGGGGTGCCTAGCTACTTGTTTAGATTATTTCTTTATCTCTAGACAAATTTCAGTGGAATTGGCCGCCACTCAGCTAGGAGAATTTATGGAACATGATATGGTTTATTTTTCCTTAGATCAACAGTTAAAGATAATTTACGGCCCAGGAGTATGGAAAATGAACGCCTCATTGTTACAAAAAGACTTTATGGTGCAGACTATTCAAGACTTTATTGCAGCTAGAAAAACAATTTTCTTTCTTTTTGACAACCCTTCTCAGTAGTGGGAAACTACAAAATTTGATTTACAGAAGCTGTATAAACAGTTGAGCAAGGCTCTTAGTCATAATTAATCAGTACTTATCCTACTTGCATAATAGATCAAAATTTCAAAATTTATTGGCTCTAGCATACGAAACTAAACAAGTCTTGTCTTCCCAAATCTCTTGAATCAAGACTGAATTACCGAACTATCATGAACACAAATCCAAGGCTTTACATTATCAACAAAAATATGGAATTCAGGGATCTTCTGCAACAGTTTGTCCTTACAAAAGCTGTTTTCAAAAATTATCTAAGACAGAGATGTCCAGCTTACACACTCTAGATAGGTCTTTGTACACATCCCATACAGATATAATGAATTTGGTCACTCATTATACAACAAAGATGCACGGGCCTTTGACTTATAACTCAGATTTTGCACATGCCTTTTTGACGGGTCTTGATATTCCGGTGGTAGATGCCTTGCTGCTTGAGGAAATATCTAGCCTGATAACAGTACAGGACTTTTTAGATGCACTCTCTTCTCTTTCTACAGGGAAAACGCCAGGGTCTGATGGGCTCTTAAATGAATTGTACAAATTTATAGGACCTGATATTTGAGAAGAGTTAACCTTGATATATAATACAATCTTAGGTTCAGCTTGTATTCCTCTAAGTATGAATATGGAAGTTTTAATATATATATATACAAAAAGGAGGACAAGGCTGACATACAAAATTGGAGACCAATTAGTCTTTTTAATACCTATTTCAAAATCTTGACAAAAATCTTAACGGAACGTCTGTCATTACTGGCAACAAAAGGCATCTCTCATTCTCAATACTGTTCATTACCAGGGAGGAGAAGTGAAGATTTATTGTTATTAATCAGAGAAGTAGTAGAATATGGGAAGAGAGAGGAGCTGGATGGGTATTTAGTCTCTTTGGATCAGAAAAAAGCTTTCAATCTTGTATCCCATGATTTTTTATGGCAAGTTTTGGCTCATTATAGGGTGACCTTTATGTAATACAATGGAGCAGGGCTATTTACAAGACAGCGATTGTCATTCCTTTAGTTCATGGAAAAAAGGCCAAATGATTCATATACAGCAAGGGGTGGGACAGGGCTACCCTCTCAGCCCTATACTCCACATGTTTTTTTTGGACTCGCTTCTTAGAAAAATTATGGCTCATACAGATATTTGGCCTTTAAATATTAATCATTTAATATTACATGATCACACCATAGTAACTTATGCTGATGATAAGAATTTATTGGTTGCAGATGATAAATTGGTTCAGACACCGGTGTCCGTATGTAGTAATTTTGGACAATGCTCTGGGGCATCTCTAAATATACAAAAATGTACTGGATATAGGTTGGGTTCTACTCTCAAATCTACAACCTGTCTATCTGGTATTACTATTAATACAGATTTTATAAATATTTTGGGTATACGCTTTGGACTGGGGAATCTGGACGAGTTGAATTGGGAACCAAAACTGGAGGTAGGTAAACAAAAAGTTGCCTACTGGAATAAATTGAAACCAAATAAGAGAAAGCGAGTTTATTTAATAAAAACTTACCTGATTCCAAATTTTTCTGTATGTCAGTTATATTTTCCCCCTTCCCAAGAAATATGAAACTACTTTATGAAGCATTTTTTTTCAGGCTCTATGGGCCAGTCGTCTCAACCCAATAAAAAGGAATGTCACTTACCAATAAATCAGGGAGACTTGAACATGGTCAATCCCATTCTGTTTTTCAATAGTATTTTCTTTCACTGTAATATTAAACCAGTAATACTATTTCAAACTGCTGGGTGGGAGCCTTTGCTATATAACAGATGCCAGATCTGATTTGATCAGTGGACTGTATGATGGCTGGGAGTACTTAAGAAATCTGAAGCCATACCAAATTATCTTAGGGAATTGTTCCTTAGACTAAAACAATGGCATTTGACTGTGGATCATATCAAGTCTTTTCACAGAAAACAACTCTATACCCATATTTTACATTCACTTTGTCATGTGGATCATGTTTTTGGAAAATGCCCAGTTAACAGATTATCTGCTTTGAAGAAATTATTGACAAATAATAGGATTCCAGAAGTTATGTGGGATTTGCATTGGTTGGCATGCCATGAGAGAATTAATGTTGGCGCTAACCATAAACATAAGCAACAGACGGAAAGATTATGTCATAGATTGCAGTGTATGAATCAAGAAGAAACTATTGTGCATTTGCTTTTTGATTGCACTTTTAGTCATGATTTTTGGAAATTTGTAGCTCAGGAATGGGGAGGCAATCTGTTTTCAACAATAATTTATGACAACCTTATGTATGGAGCCTTTTCGCCTGCTTGGCGAAAATTGCATATAAGTACCTTACGAGTACTGATGACATGTTTTAAATGGCAGATTTGGTTAGCTAGATGTAGCTTTACATTACAGCAAAAGGTGGGAACTCATGCTGGAATTTTAAAGAAAGAAGAACTTGATTTGAAACAGTTCTACCTTAAAGAAATGACCAAATTTTCTAGAGACAAACTGTTGGCATTATGGAAAGGCCTTCCCTGGATTACAACCTCAGATGTGCTAATACCTTGATGGTTGGCCTCCAGCATATGCTTACTGTTTAGTTATCTCACGCAATATCAGACTATGTTGGCTTACTTTTCTGTTCTTTTTGGGGTTTGTGGAAAGGGATTATTTCATTTATTGCTTTGTCAATTATTTCCCTACTCCTTTTATTAAAAAGGAGGGGGAGGTTCTGATTGTTTTCTGTTTTGGGGTGCTTTACATATTATTTCTGTTTAAAGTTTGCAGTTCAGTATTCTTTTATGTTTTTTCTCCCTATGTTTTAGCTGGGTTCAAGCTTTTCTTATTTATTGTTTTTGTTGAAATGATGTATTATCTGCTTCTGTTTTTTTTCCGTTTTTTTATGATTTGTATGAAGTAATACTGTTTTATTGTCTTTCATTTTATGTTTATCAATAAAAAGTTCCCCTACTCTTTTCAATAAGTGCCATGGGATCTTTAACATCCACCTAAACTACCACCAATCCAGGCAGATGGGACCTCGGTTTAATGTCTCATCCGAAAGACGGCACCTCAGAAGTGCAGCACCCCTCTCATGCTGCACTTCATTGTCAGTACCGGGATATTAATCCAAGTGCCAGATGTGGGATTGCTAAACTCAGTATCAGTGTTACCAACTAGCTTATTCAAGTTTATAATCAGCAGGGCCATTCAAAATCCTCAGTTGTTTGAATGAAAACTAGTCTGAATGAAGGTATGTTCACAAGGAAGAAACTGCCTTACTCTTACAAAAAGACTTCACTGTTAGCACCCCATTTAGGTGAATGGAATACTTTGCACCTTTTCTCCTACCTGCTGTTTCAGTCTCAGTGACAACATAAAGTTCTCTGATAGACTGCTTCAACAAAAAGCAAATGTTAAGTGTTTAAGTGTACTTATGCTTGGACAGTGGATTTTGAAAGCACATTCAATGACACACAGAAGGTAGGACCCCAGGGGCTGTATGATGCTGGTGGGCAGAGTGGTGCTCAATTCACAACTGAGCTCAGACATGAAAACTGAGAGACACCCTTTTCATGGAGAGCAAGTGAAAAAAAAGCATCAACATGTTTGGAAGATGCATGATTTTCCATTTAAAGGTCCTTCATTAATCACTTGCGGATTTTTTAGGTGAAGACACTTTAGGCGTTTTTACACACAGGTCTATGTAACGGAATAACTGTTACGGAAACAGTATTCCGTTACATCCCTTGTGTGTAAAAAGCATTTGTTTCGTTCTCTTGGTGAACGTTCGTCCAAACCACAATCTCTGCTTCTTGCGGTTTGCACAAATGTGTTTCGTTTGATCTGGCTGTGTAAAACAGCCATTCCGGTACCACTGCAGAAACTGCCATTAGAACAGCAAACTCTGGGGGAGCTGAAACAAATGGAGGTGGGATTAGCCGGAATACTCGCAGGGGTGTAAAAGGAAACCCGAAGGCAACAGAGTACATCGGCGCCACACAGGTAACGTTTATTTTGTTTTACAAACCTGTGTGTAAAAGCGCCTTCAATTTCAAAGAACCAAATTCAGGCAGTTTTTTTTTGCTCCTCCTACCCCCGGCCATCCACTTCTTCAGGCCTGCCAATGTCCCCTACCACCGTTGCTGAGTCCAGACCACCATCCACTGCCTCTTATTGCCTTGCTACCAGGTAACCCAAAGTAACCCTTCACTGGGTGGGCATCTACCCCTGTGGGAGGCTACCTGGGGAGGATAATTGCCCCAAAGAGCTTTCTGTGTATTCCAGGCATGGCAGAGGTCAGAAAAGACACATGTATCTGGAGCTTTGGTTTATGGAGGGACCAGCATCCATCCCACGATTGGCCAGCAAGTATTTTCCCATTTTCTTGGGAACATGACAGGCCACATGATGTCAAGGCACAAACCAATGTCCGTCACACTCCCTCCCACCGGGGGCCAACAAATTCTGAGCTGTGAACCCACTCTCCCTCCCAGGAGAAGGTGAGTGGTCATTGGACACTCAAGCCTTCACCCCGTGGCCGGCCCTCCAACACCCAAGTCTGTTCCCGAACCCTGGTCAGTGGTGTCACAGGCAGAAATCCAATTCAGGCAGTTAAATGATAGATAGGAAAAAACAAAGGTGGTCCACCTTAGTGGTGGTGGTTCAGATTAATTCACATTTGAGTTCTAACAAGCAAAGAGACCAAATAATTTGTAACTTGTGCATGTGGGGTGCAGTCATTGAAGAAAGGGGATCATCGTGCTGTCACGACTGCCATTACCCCCGAGGGATGTGGACTGCTTTGTTGCTACTGCCATCACACTGGAGGGGCAGGGGTTGTAGTGCTTCTGCCATCACCACTGGTGGATGGGGAATGTAGTACTGCTGCCATCACACCTAAGGGATGGGGGTTGCAGTGCTGCTGCTTGCATCACACCTGAGGGAGGGAGGCTATAATGCTGTTGCTGCTGCCATCACACCCAAAGGATAGGGGCCGGAGTGCTGCAGGTGCTGCCACCGCACCTGAAGGATGGGAGCTGTAGTGCTGCTTGTATCACACCTTAAGGATGGGGGATGTAGTACTGCTTGTATCACACCTTAGGGATAGGGGATGTAGTGCTGCTTGCATCACTCCTTAGGAATGGGGGATGTAGTGCTTCTTGCATCACTCCTTAGGGTTGGGGGATATAGTGCTGCTTGTATCACACCTTAGGGATGGGGGATGTAGTGCTGCTTGCATCACTCCTTAGGGATAAGGGAAGTAGTGCTGCTTGCATCACACCTTAGAGATGGGGGATGTAGTGCTGCTTGCATCACACCTTAGGGATGGGGGATGTAGTGCTGCCTGCATCACACCTTAGGGATGGGGGATGTAGTGCTGCTTGCATCACACCTTAGAGATGGGGGATGTAGTGCTGCTTGCATCAGTCCCTAGGGATGGGGGATGTAGTGCTGCTTGCATCACACCTTAGGGATAAGGGATGTAGTGCTGCTGCTGCCATCACATTTTTTACCTAAAATAACTTTAAACTGGTACAAGGATGGAAGGATGTGCAATAGTGGAGGTCAAAATTGCTAAAATACATGTTAGCAGAGTTAAAAATTGTTAAATAAAGTACACAGAAACAAACACCAGTAAAACCGGATTTTGGCTTAGCTGACACTGGTGACAATACCATTTTTTACAATGTGCAAAATAGAATTTGCCCTTTCTCAATCCCGGTAAACCAGTGTCCCTGCCCCAAAGTGTTTTATTTTGTTATTTATAAAGAAATTGAATGAGAGTACAATTGTATTGGGGAAAGTAAACTAATTAGATATATAGCCTCAATGAGTTTTTAATGTTTTTTGCTTTATTGATAAAGTAGTGAAAGTGTTTGATTAGGGGTACTTTTTTTATATTATAGTAAGAGGCATAGAGACAGTACAATAGCTTATCTATATCAGAAATTTGAAAAAGGACAAGAATGAAGGCTACAATAGCAATCCACTGTTTACTACTTCTGCTTTTGATTAAACAGATTGTGAATTATGGCACACTTTATACAGATGTGTTGCAAGTAAAATAAGTCACAAAAGGAAAAACAGAGGGGAAGTACACTGGGATTTTATTGGCCAAATGGTACCATATGGGACAATATAGAAACATAAATATCCACTTGCAGGTAAGGAGAAGAAATTCCTTCTCTTTTGAGTGAAATTTTTATAAAAGGCACATTTTTTGGAGACCAGTTTTGCAAAAACATGGGTCCCAATATGTAAACTATTTTGTACTGCTTTTGGCTGCAAGTGGAGCTATAGAATTAAATAGAATTAAATCCTGGGCCATGACAGTTGAGGGGGGGGGGGTTATTAGTAACACATGAGAATGCATGTAGCCTGATTAAGAAGGTAGATTTGGTAAGAATATGAGCCAAAAGTATTTGTCCACATATTATGGGCTTTTCTGAGTCTTGGCTTCAGAAGAATATTTTGGACAGAGAGGTTTTGGTTGAGGGATATGGATTAGCAAGGCAGGACAGAGGTGAACTTGGGGGGGGGAGTTGTATTATATATAAAAAAGTATTTGGGGCTATATAGGATAAAATATGTAGGAAACATAAAGGGTATGGATTGCCTATTAGCAGAACTAATAATAAGTAATCTTATGGTAGGTATAGTTTATGCACCCCTAAAATAAAGTTGACCCTTTTTGATGAGTTAGCAGCTATAATTTCAGACATAGTAAAGGAAGCAGATCTGATTTTAATAGGGGACTTTAACACTGATTGGAATAAGGGTAGGGGTAAGAGATTAAAAGAAAGTTTTGATATATTAGGATTAAAACAGGTAATACATGGAACTACTAGAAGCACAGGTAACTCGGAACAGGGGTCCTTGTTAGATTTAATGTTTATATCTAAACATCTAATAGTAACTGCAGTAGATATAATGCCATTAAACATGAGTGATCATTGCCCAACAAAGTGTAACATTGAGTGGGTAAATCTAATGTGAGAATGCCCAGAGGAAATATGGGTAACAAATTGGAAGACTTTTAGGGCAGAGGCTTTTAGGACTAGTTTGAATAATGAAAACTGGACCCGAATTACACTTATACCAGATATAAATCTTGCAGTTCAGGATTTCACTAATATGATGGCCAAGATTAAATATAAACACACTCCTAAGATTCGAAAAGTGATAGGAAAGAAACAAATGCAGTGGGTTAATGAAAGATTAAAAAAAATCTTAGAATAAAAAACAGATTATGGAAAAAATAAAAAAAATAAAAAATCACCAGAAGATTGGGTTATCTTAAAAAAATGGCAAAATAAATGCTCCAGTATGGTATGACAGGCTAAAACTCAGCATTACAAATATGGAATGGAACAAGCTACTGATCCTAGGAAGTTCTGGCAATATGTAAAAAGTTACAGTCCCCCGCAAACCTTAGAAGGCCTATACAAATAATAGATAACCACTTGTTGGTGGAAAATGAGAGTAAAGTGGCTGAAATGCTGAATGACTATTATATAGATCTTCCTGACCTGGACCTGGGGGCCTCCAACTTGGAAATGGTGGCCCCTGACTTAGAGTCTAAGGATGAGGTTTGGCAAGGTCAAGGAGAAAGTTTGGTGAAGCAGGGGATAGTAGAAGAGCGACAGGAGAAGTTTCAACAGGCCCACGGTAGGAATTTGTGGGGGGATACATGACCCAACAGGAGGTCTGGATACTATTAGCCCGGAGTTCCTAAAGATAGGAGCTGACATTTTGGCTCCTGTGGTTACTCATCTGTTTAATTGGAGCCTGGGTTTGGCTGTTTTCCCTGAACAGTGGAAATCAGCAAAAATAGTCCTGATAGATAAAGGAGGGGATATTGCTTCCTTGACAAATTATAGACCAATCGCCCTGCTTTCTGTGTTATCTAAGGTGCTTGATAGAGTTGTCTATAGACAGCTCTCCAAGCACCTTGATCAGTATAACTTGATTACAAATTGTCAGCATGGATTCAGGCCAGAGAGGTCCACGGACACAGCCCTCATTGACTTTAACAACCTCATAGCTGTATCTATGAATCAGAATTGTAATATGGGGGCTGTGTTCGTGGACCTCAGTAAAGCTTTTGATTTGGTGGACCATGGTAATGTTTTGGAAAAATTGCAGGATATTGGACTGCATGAAAGTTCTTTATTCTGGTTCAGGTCGTATCTAGCACAGAGAAGGCAGTGTGTAGCAGTCGGAAAAAGTTTGTTATCATTAAGGGAAGTGAGGAGGGGGTACCCTGGGATCGATCCTGGGCCCCCTCTTATTCAACATCTATGTAAATGGTCTCCCTGATGTTATTAGGAATGGGGATGTACGGATGTATGTGGATGACACCATTGTGGTGGCATCCGCACACAGCCTCTGCATCCTAGAGGCTAAATTACAGGAAGATATGACAGCAATGGAAAATTGGTTTAGAGGGGTAGGTTTATTGATGAACAGTAAGAAAACCCAATGTATGACATTTAAGAGACAAAATAGAAAGCAAACTGGTGAAGAATTAGAACTGTTTTTTACTAACAAACAACAGATACCAAGGGCTAATGTTTATAAATACTTAGGAGTGTTGATAGATAGGAGATTAACTTATGAGGAACATGTGAATCTAATGGTAAAAAAATGTAATCAGAAGTTAGGTACCTTAAGGCGGATATCTACCCATTTTGGGAAACAAATTAGGACCAAATTGATAAATAAACTAGCACTTCCTGTTCTGAATTACGGTGCTTTAGTGTATAGAAATGCCCCAAAATTTGTTATGAAAAAGGCAAATCAAGCATATTATAGACTTGCAAGATTTGCCAGTGGATGCAAATATGGAATGCATCACTGTCAAGTTTATGATAGTCTAAAATGGTTGGATCCAGATATAGAAAGAGATATACAGTGGGCCAAATGGCATTTTCAGTTAATGAATGGGACCAAACGCATCCCTTGAAGCCTCAAATTAATAATGGAAATAGAGAAATTAGCTATGGATTGAGAGAGGCTTCTCATAAAATTGATTGGCCCAGGGTAAACAATAGATTTGGTGATACTGCATTGGTTCCTGCCTTAGGATATATGTGGAATGCTATACTGATAGCAATAAGATCAGAGAGAACTGTAAGAGGATTTGAAGTAAAGATGGTGAAACTTAAAAATAAAGGTTGCACATGCTGTGCCCCAATGTAATTGTCTAAAGCCCAAGTGATAATAGAGATTACAGGTAAACTGTGTATGTGCCATTTTTTGTGCAATTGTAAACGTATCCCCATGTTTTAATTTGTACCTGAGTTTAATATTTTTATGTATTGAGAAAATAGTATAATTACATGTATGTTTGTTATTGTGTGTTGGTATAAATGGTTCTGTACAGGGCATTATTTGTAAACAGGGATATTTTTCCCTAAATGCTGTTCCTGGATAAAAATGAAAATGTCATCATCATCATCATCATTTGGCTAGAAACTTCAAGAGTTATACACTCTACATTTTTGGTGACTGTGTGCAGGGCCAAATTGGACAGAACCAAACAAGTAAAACAACAGGTGAACAGTGGAATGGGTTTGGGATAAGCAGGGACTCGAACCTCCGCCTACCCCCTTCTGCCACACAATCGGAACCATCCCCCAGGCCCTTCTGCAGTATGGATGAACAAGGACATTGCCTCCCCTATCCCTTAGCAGTACTGCCCTGACGTGAGCTTCAGAATCCCTGAGACAAACCTGCCTAATTAGCTGAGTTCAGCCATGGATCGATACACACTGTGCTCACAGTTAGTGCAAAAACAGGACAGAGAGAGCTCACAAATAAAATAAGGCCACTATCTGTACAGAGCTGAGACTTACTGTCTCAAATTTTCTAGACTTTTATGGAGGCTGGGGTGATTTCACGCTGGACGTGATATCACAGGACAATCCCCATACAGCAAGTGTGCACACTGTACAGTAGTAGTCAGAGACATTTCCAGCTATTTCCAGATATGTCACATTTCTGAAGAGTTTCTCTCTGCTGTCCCTACTGTGGAAATGCAGAAAGCAGGAGATATTTCTGGAAATATCACAGAAATTTCAGGAAATATCTGGCAGTGTCTGTGGCTGCTACGGTATGTGGAATCCAAGCCAACAGCTAAAAGACATGACCAGAAGGAGTTAATGGTTGTTTCACTATTTGCTGCCTTACAGGCAGTGGAAACAAGAGTAAAAGCAGTGGAATCTGAGGTTTCAGTTCTGGAAAAGGAGCTGGGCATTTGGTCTGCAGAAATACCTGAGTAACGGCAGCAGCTGGAACAGGAAATCTAAATGCTTCGAAATAAAACTCGGAGTGATCTGCATAATGCTGTGGAAAATATGAACATACGAAATTTGCCAGCAGATAAAGGCCTAGAGGTCTATCAAGTCTGCTCCAATGTACAGCTAGCACCCCTTATTCTGCAGCTGCCCCTTCCTTCCACCCTTCCCCTTCATTGACCCTACCCCTTGTTCTGTCCCATCCCCTTTTGAAGCAATCCACTGTTCTACTGGATACCACTTCTGCAGGTAACGCATTCCATCCAGCCACCACCCTCTCTGTAAAAAAGTGTCTCCTCATCTCCCTCCTGAACCTTCCTCCCTCCAGTCTCATATCATGGCCCCTGGTGTCCCTCCCCTTCCTTACTTTGAACAGCCCCTCTGTACCTGTCTTGTTTATTCCTTTCATGTACTTAAAGGTTTCAATCATGTCCCCCCTGTCCCTCCTCTCCTCCAGCGCATACATGTTCAACTCCCTCAGCCTTCTCTCATATGATAAGTCCCCCAGCCCCTTGATCATCTTTGTCACCCTGCGCTGCACCCCCTGCAGCAACTTAATGTCCCTCTTCGGTTATGGGTGCCAGTACTGCACACAGTACTCCAGGTGCGGTCTAATTAATGACTTATACAGTGGCAGAATCACCTCCTCCCTCCTCGAGGATATACCCCTTGCAATACAAACTAGCATTTTGTTGGCCTTTGCGGCTGCCTTCCTACATTGTGCCAAGTTGTTCATTGACCCTGTAATGAGCACCCCCAGATCCTTCTCCTCCTCTGTCTGGGCTAGTTGCACTCCCCCCAGCTGGTAACTCCTCCTTGGGTTCTTCATCCCGAAATGCAGCACCTTTTTGGCATTAAACCCCAGTTGCCAGGTGTCTGACCAAGTTTCAAGCTTTGCCAGATCATCCTGCAACCCCTGCCATCCCCCTAGGTCATCCACCACTGCTCCTACCTTGGTATCATCAGCAAACAGACTGATCTTGCTCTTGATGTCCAATGATATGTCTGCAATGAATATCCCAAACAACACTGGTCCCAACACTGAGCCCTGTGGAACACCGTTCGTCACTACCCTTGGGTGTGAGAGCTCCCCACACACCACCACCCTCTGTTGCCTTCCCTGAAGCCAGTTCCCTACCCATCTCACCAGCTTTGCACCTGCCCCTGTGCCTACTAACTTACTTCCCAGCCTCCATGTGGCACTGAGTCCCATCGCCTCACTGAAGTCCAGATACAGGACATCCACTGCATGGCCCCTGTCCAGTTGCCTAGTTACCCAGTCATAGAACTCCACCATGTTGGTTTGACAGGATCTGCCCCATATGAAGCCATGCTGTCTGCTGTCCTGTAGTCCTTTGACCTCTAGGAGGGCCACCAGCCTCTCCTTCAGGATAGTCTCCATTAGCTTAACCACGATGGATGTGAGGCTCACTGGTCTGTAATTTCCCGGTTCATCCTTGGGGCCACTTTTGTGGAGGGGCACCACATGCGCCATCCTCGAGTCCTGAGGTGCACACCTTGAATGTAATGAGGCATTAAATAGGTCTGCCAAAGGTCCTGCAAGGACCTCTGCCAGCTCCTTCACTACCCTGGGGTGGATGCCATCTGGGCCTGGCGCCTTATCCACCCTCAGTGCCTTCAAACCCTCCCGAACTCTGCCCTCCATGATTTCCCCTTCTGTCACCCCCTCCCCCCTGTTTCTGCCATTTCTCCCCCCTTGGATGTCACCCCCCTCTTCTCTTTAGTAAATACTGAGCAAGTACTATTTAGTGCTTCTGCCTTATCGCACCCCTGCTTCCACCCAACCCCTCCTTCCTAATCCTTACTATGTGGTCCTTACAGCTCCTTTCTCCCTGATGTACTTAAAAGTCCTTCTCCCCTTCTTAATGCCTTGTGCCAGCCTGAGTTCCATAGATGCTTTGGCTCCCCTTACTGCCCTTGTCATCTCCTTCGATTCTGTCAAGTACTCCTCCTTGTCCTCCCCTCCCTGTTTTCTTGTACTTCCTAAAGGCAGCTCTTTTCCTCCTTACCTTTTCCATGACCTCCTTGCTCAACCAGCTCGGTTTCTTAACCCTAGCCTTCTTGCTCTGGGCCTTGTAGCAGGTTTTGGTTGCCTCCACTATCCCCAGCTTTATGCGCTCCCACCTCTGGTTAGTGTCCATACTAGATTGAGTTCTGGCCAGGTAACCTTTTACCACTTCTACCATCCTCCCAAAGTCGGCTCTCCTGAAGTCCAGCACTCTTGTGCCAGATTCCACTCCTTCCTTGCCCATATCCAATATGAGCCATACTGAGTGGTGGTCACTCCCTGACAGTGGTTCCTCCACTGTAGGTTCTCTCACAAACTCCCCATTTGCCAGCACAAGGTCAAGGGTATTCCCTAACCTGGTTGATTCACTGACCATTTGCAGCAAGAAGCTGTCCTGGAAGGCATCCAGCAGTACCTGCTCCCTTCTGTTCCTGGTTGTTGGGGTACTCCAGTCCACTCCTGGCATGTTGAAGTCCCCCACAATCACCACGCTATCCTTATCACAGGTCCTCCTGATCTGTTCCGCTAGTTCCCTATCTAACTCCTCCATCTGAGATGGCAGCCTGTACACCACTCCCATTCTAAGAATCCTATTCTTGGAATCCTGGATTTGCATCCAAAGTGACTCCATACTACCCTCCTCCCCTTCCTCCCTTACACACTTCAGTCCTTCCTTCACATATAGTGCCACACCACCTCCTTTCCCAATCACCTTGTCCCAATGAAATAACCTGTACCCTGGTACAGACAGGTCCCAGTCATTGTATTCGGTGACCCATGTTTCTGTGATGGCTGCAATGTCCACCTCTCCCTCTGCCATGACCACCTGTAACTCTGCAGTTTTTCTCCCTTACTGAGAGAGAATTAAGTGGGTAGACAAGAGAAAGCATGGGGGGGGGGGCAAGCTGCAACTTAGTTCTTGGTGTTCACATCCAGGGAGTGTTTAGCATTATGTAGCACAAAGTTCAGCAAAGCTGGAATGGAGGGCACTCGAATGGAAGCAATAATTATTTATAGTAAAACGTCTTTTATTTAATATAAGTACAAACAAATGGAAGCACCTATGGAAGTCCAAAGCATGCCAGTGCACATAGGGATTACTGCAATACAGTTCAGCAAAAATACACCTAAAGGCATCAACGCTGCAATGCTTCAACTGCCCGAAATAAATGCAAGAAGTCGGAGCTCAGAAATGAGCTGGATTACTTTGTGTAGACTATCAGCAACATATTGCACAAAAACAGCAAAAAACGGTAAAATACCAAAATGGCAGGAGCATCTGGCACAGTCCCAAAATGACTGGTAGCTTCCTGGTTCCTGGTTACAACCCACTTATGTTTTGAACATGTGGTTCATCATGTTACCGTTGTAACCAGGAACCAGGAAGCTACCGGTCATTTTGGGACTGCGCCGGATGCTCCTGCCATCAATTCAGTATGCAGAACTGCAGCAGTGGCCTGTGCTCTGGAAATTGTTAAAACTGGAAAAGTTGATTCCATCATCTTTTCTGACTCCTCTTAGATCTGTAATTCCCTCACAGAATTCCTGCCCTTCTGAAAAATCCATTCCTTTGCCTCTCCTGATGGCACTCCAGTCATGTACAGGGACCTACTCATATACATTGATGGCCTTGTTCCAAAGTTCAAATACAAACTGTACATACATAAGGTAAAACCCACTCCAAAGTCGAACCTTTTCATAACTGCAATGATCAAGCAGACACCCTTGCCAAGGATGGTGCTCGAGGGGAGGCATATGGGCCATGTCTCACCCAATACCAGCAGCAGTAGTAGCAGCAGTGAATACAATGAACCAATTGGTCCCACTGGATCTCAGTACAGCTCAAAAGACAGATCCACAAATCAAACTGGTGTTTCACTACTTGTCAAAAGACAAAAAAAAAGAGCTGCCAACAAACAATCAGTTTAAAAGGCATGCAGACAATTTACACCTCTCAGAAGATGGGAAACTGGTATGTGACAAGTCTGCAGAAGAAGAACAAACATTGTGGGTGGTTCCTACATCACTGCAATCAGAGTTCATTCATCAAGTTCATGACACCCCTACAGGTGGACATCAGGGGGGTGGACAAAACCCTGCAGAGACTCAGGACTGCAGGATGGTGGCCTGGTATGACATGGATGTCCAGCACTACTGTTATGTCTTTGCACAGAACAATCCAATCCCAGGAAAGAAAAATGCAAAATTGCAACCCCAGAGACAGTCTGGCCCCTGGCATGCAATTCAGACTGACTTCATAGGCCCTCTACTTAAAACCAGCAGAAACAAGAAGTTTGCATTTGTAATAACAGAGCTAATCTCAAAATGGTTAGAGGCCTATCCAACTCAGGCACCCAAAGCAAAACTGACAGCAAGAATTCTGGTAGAACAAGTATTTACCAGATGGGGCCTACCTCTCAAGGTAGACTCTGACAAAGGATCCAGCTTCACAAGTGAGGTAATGAAACAATCTTTGATAATGCCTGACGTTGGCCAAAAATGTCACATCTCATACCATCCTCAGTCCTCAGGCCAGGTGGAAAGAGCCAATTGTAGGCTCAAACTGATGCTTTGCAAATTCATAGAAGACAACCCCAAGAACTGGGATACTTTGTTGCCCTTACTCCTAATGGCAATCAGAGTGTCTCCAGCTTCAGCAACCCACTATACTCCATTTGAAGTAATGACTGGGAGAGGCATGAGACCACCTGAGCATCTGTTGATTGACCTCACGGCCCCCACTGCAGATAGAGTGGCGGTAGACACCTATGTTGCACAACTGAGGAACAACATTAAACAGACTCACCTGTTTGCAGCTCGACACATGGGATATGCCCAACAGCAATCCAAAATTTACTTTGACAAAACTGTCAAAGAAGTCAATTGGCAAGTAGGAGGTCAGGTCATGGTACTGAAATTTGCTACCCTGGTCTACCCATTTGCAAAAAAATTGGAAGGCCCATATGATATCATCGACAAATTGACCCCAGCTGTGTATCAAGTCAGAATCACAGAAAACCAGTAGAAAAGTGGCTTCATGCCAATCAATTAAAACTGTACAAATGTAATTAAAGAACTACCTTCCTACCACAGAGCGGGGAAGGTCATTGATTACTAATGACTGATTTTCTCTTTGCAGATACCCAAGATGACTGCGGCAATTTTTCTGATACTCTTCCTGATTCAGGACACACTGGCAGGTATGTTCCTCAAAGATGTTTTCACTGACTCCCAAAAACAGATGAATCCTAACACCAACCCATATTTAAAAAGGCTACTCCATGCCCTACACCCTGCAAATGATAGATATTTTCCCCAGATTATGTGCCACCATCAAAACCCTCCAATGGTGTTAGTATCAATGTCCTATCCAGACTCATCACAGTGCAGGAAGGAAAAGATGCCTACCTGAATGCAATGGTGGCAGCACCTGACCAAGCTTCCCTACAACTTGAATGGCAGACTGATAGCAATGGTAAGCAAATTCCAGTAGCTCGCCTTTCCAAAGGCACCTTCCAAGACTGGCCAAACACCAGAATTTCCCCCAATGGTACCCTATCCATCTGCTAAGCCTTGGTCCAGCACACAGATCTGTACAACCTCACAGCCCTAATGAATCCAAATTTTTGCACCAAATTTCCAAATATGACAACCAGACAATATTGTGCAGACCATGCCATTGCTAGCACTGCTATGTTTCTTACTGTAATCACTCCTACCAAGGAGGAACCTATCTAATGTCCTGTTCAAGAACAAGGACCAGTTAGTGGTCTTGTAGCATCCTCACTCCCAGGTACCCTGGTAAATAATGTACAATTCGTGCATGTCCCAGTTGTGTTTCATCTCACTAACTGGAACGTGGTAAAGTTCAGCTATTGTGCTGACACAAACACTTCTAGATTCCACAGTGTTATGTTATTAGACTTACTAGCAGCCTATCAAACACACACACAAGCCCCGGTAGCTGGGCCACACACCACAAAATATTTAGGTGTATTCTGATTTCCTAAACAAAAACAATGGATAAAACAAAAGTGAGACCTCTCTGGTGCAGCCAGTGCCACAGGCACTGTTACAGGTCTATTTGGTACAGGCATGTCAATTTGGAATAATGCAGACCTTGCAAACATGAAGAGTCAAACCCTTACATTTCAGACAGGTGTAGGTCAGGATGTCCTTACCCCTATACTACATGATATAGACAGTATCACCCAAGAAGAACATTTTATTGTCTATAATATGTACAACATTGCCCATAGATTTAATGAATCTAAACATAAGATTAATGAAATAGTATTTAAAAACAACAAAGAAGTCACTGAGCACCACATAGCTAGGGAACGTTTACGTACAGCATATGGTTCTTATGTCATGACTACCATGGTAAATCTTTTCTGGGATTTGGAATCTGGTAGAATCCCAAGTTTGATTCACGATAAATGTATGGCCAAATGATATTGCCCACGTTGCCGTTCTTTATCATGTACTGTGAAAAGTATGCAAAGAACTGTTTCTTTTCCCTTAGCAACAGCTAGAAATCTAAGTTATGTGACCAGACACCCCAACCAGGAGTCATGTTACAACACATGTCAATGCTCTATTCAGGACACTATGTGTGTGACTTTTAACGTGTCGTTGCCACATTTCAATCCAAAAACTGCTATTTTCGATCAACTTGCCATTATCCATTCCATGAGACATCTCAAGGGCAGAATCTACAGAGAAAGGATTGATCTACCACCTCTATTGGTTTTCCACAATGAACTTGATGCGTGGGTTGTACCACACACTGACTGTTGTGCCCAAAAAGGTTATTATTATCTATGCTGTTGTGATGTATTTGATTGGCTTGCTGACCTACAAAGCCCTACACAGACAGGGACCGAGCTACCTGCAAGATCTCCTGCACGCTTACTGCCCTCTCTGACAGCACTGCTCAACTGATGAGGGATTGCTAGAGATTCCCAGGGTATGATTAAAAACATCTGGATCGAGGGCATTTTCATTTGTGGCCCTTACCCTGTGGAATTCTCTGCCTCGTCGGCTATGGGAATACCTGACAGTGGAGAGCTTCAAGACTGCCCTAAAGACCTATTTATTTCAGTTGGCATTTGGTGCTGCTTTGTAATGGACTGTTTTATGGAATTGTGGATTACTGAACTATTGAATGGTATTTTAATATTTTATGGTTTTAATTGCTGTGTGCTGTGCAGCGCTCTGATACGTTGTAAATAATGCTATATAAAGTTTATTATTCTCATTATTATTATAATTATTACTAATAATCAAACCTATGTGTGGCTATGCACCAGATTCTTCTGATTGGTCTTTTTCTACTGATACTGATATTTCTGATAACGATACTATGAACTTTGTCACTATCAAACCACAGCTTTCTACAGCTCAGCCTGCCATGCTGAATCCAGCTTCGATCTACAAGGACTAAAGGAGGATGTTCAACGCTTCACCAGCTGTCTGATGAATTCATCGTTTACCTGCCCTATCCAACTCACCAAATGGAGGATTCCATAGGTTCATGTATCTTACAATTTCGATGGACAGTACTGTGTTGTAACAAATCATAAAACCTTTGCATATACTGATCTTACATGCAATATAACTAACCCTAACTTTTGTTTTGTTCCACATGAAAGTACAGTCATTGGCCATATGGTTATAGCACCTGTTCTCATCTCAGAACCCGATTACATTGACAGTGACCCTGACAATCTGAATGCTCTATCCCAGTATTTACCCATTTTCAATATTCATACTGACCCTTTGACACTGAATTTATGATCATTGCTTGAAAGAAAAGACTCACATCTGATTCATATATATTAGCAAAGCAGGGGATTCCCTGAATGATTTATGCAATGATGAAGATTTAGAAACTGCTTTATCTAGTATCTGGTTAGAATTTACATTTCAAGGTTTTGTTATTCTGCAAGCATTTTTGATTATTTTTCTGATATTAACACTTTGCTGTTTGAGATGTACACTTCAACAACATTGGCTCAACTGAAATATCTTTTGGCCTCTCATGCAGCAGGTTTGTGAGAGGGCTAACACTACCCAACCTGTTTGTGTTGCCTTCTTATTCAGGCAACAAAGAGGTGATTATATAGGCCTGCTACCCCCTGGTCACCATATAACATCACTGTAATATGTTGGGAAATGATTATAACAAGGTTTACTTACAATATATGACACTATGAGTTTTCTCTATGCTTCATATAACTGCTCATTATTTCTAGCTTCTGTAAAAAATCCGCAGTAAGAATCATGGTCTAGGGCGCTATCTTGTGGCTTTTTCCAGTATAACCTCTTACTGCATTATTTTTGCTATGTATAACAACAGGATGCCTATTGTTTTACCAGAACTGCTTAGTTTGTAAGATCTGTATAACACTGATTACTGTGCACCAGCCAGAGATGCCCACCAAACTAACCAATGAGGTATTTATTAGCAATGTACAAATGTGCAGTTACCACAGCAAAAAGCACTGTTACCTCTCCCTTATAATGTTGTGTAAATGCATTCTTTCTCTGAGTACCAGTCTTCAGTCTGGACCAAAAGAGATCTCTTGTGGCTCCTGGCTTGGCAAGCTGTATAACTGTTTGTCTTTTGGGAAAACAGTAATAATTTTCATTACTTCCTGCTGTAATATCTGTTTCTGGTCATCTTTGGCCATTTGGCTGGAAACTGCAAGAGTTATACTCTTGGGGAAGGGTGCGCGATGGAGGCAGCATTTCAAAACTCTCCGACACAGTATAACAATAAAAAGGTGAAAACCTGAGAATTACTCAAAACAACTTTAAAAAAAAAACCTACTGAAGCTTTGTTGGAAGTTCTCTGGTACAGAACAGGACCATAAAAATAATCTGCGAAGGCGATGCACAGCTTAGATCCCTTCTTATCCCCCGCGAGCTCTGCTGTGGGTTCTGGGCCTACCCTAAGTGGAATGCCTGTGCCTGAGCTCCCGATCACACAGATTCTTGTGATGCTCTCCAAAATACAATCAAATGGTGAAGAGACAAATAAAAGATTTGTGGCAGTAGAGGTGAAACCCACTGACAACGATCGCCGTATTCAAGAAAATGCAGCGGCGATTAAAAACATCCAACAGTCACAAGATCGACAAGCCGACTGTAACGCTGCTTATGCAAGGGGCTTTTCTTTTTTAAAGTCCAGAATGGAGAGTATTGAAAATATACAAAGGCAAGCAAATGTACGCATAGTGAGTCTTCCTTCTTGGTATGCTGGTGCGACGGAGATCCTATCAGTTGTTACCAGAATGATCTTTGAAGATCTACAACTTCAGTGCTCCCAGATCGGCCAAAGCATTTTCCTGTAGCAGATCCTCATTTTTCCTGTATTTTCCCTGTAAAACCTTGATGAAATCGCTGTAGGTTTTCCTGTATGCCCAAGTCAATTTATTATTAACCTCCATGCAAGGAAGAGAGCGTCTAGCAGGATGTTCAATCCACCTACCCCCCCCCCCGCGACCTGCTCCTGATGGCCCAGGCTTATTTCAAAACCGGTCGCTGGCACAAGGGTTACAGGCTCAAACCCAATAAGGGCCAAGTACTCCCTTTGTGACCTTCAGCATGTTACTTAACCTCCCATTGTTCAAGTCCACCTACTTCTGCAAATGGATAGAAGCAGGATCTCACTGAAAACATGACATTGCATCTTAGCTGGGCTATATCCTAGGTACATTTTAAAATAAAAAAATGTATTTAAAAATTAACTACTGAAGTAGTAGGGGAGGACTGAGCATTATAATGGATGCTGTTTTTCTTCTATGGGTGAGACTATTTGGTTGGAATACTACAGCAGTTTACCAGACTGGGTCTTGGGTGGAAGGGGTCCTTTCTAAATGAGGATTACCCAGGCAAGCTTTTGTCTTGATCTCACTAGTCACATAACAGAGAGACATGACCTGGACAGCAGGAGCCCTGCTTTTAAACTGTCCTTGCTCTGAGGGTTCAGTACATATTTGAGTCAATAACATTTAGTTATCTTAGTCTCTGACCACCCCCCCTGCAAATTATGAGAAATCCTGGAAGGAAATGATATGTGGTGGAAATAAAAATTGATAGTCTATTGATGGCTGCTGCCGTTGGTCCCGCTGACTCTCCAGATAGTACTCACTGAATTTCCTCCTTTGCTTGTGCTGTTTCTTGCTGCAGTGCCGGCACTAGAAGTCCCACAAAAAACACGATTGTCTTGTCCGGCGTCGACGATGGTATAATGTCCACAATCGAGCTCTCTCATCTCTCTCTCTATGACTCACTGACTGCTGCTACTCGTACAGCTCGCCTCCAAATTAAACTTCCCTGATTTACCTACGCCGCCACAAATCTGGATCTTTATAGTAGAGGCTAGCCTATCGGGGGCACTGTATCAGCAGTCCTATTAGCTATGAGGGGCATGCGTGGCTCTACAATGACAGCGTATCAGGGGTGCCTCCCAGCACATGATCACACGGCTCCCAGGAGTCTCAGGGGCATGTGATCACAGTGTGTGAGGTTGGGAGGCACCAATCAGAGTTGAGTCTCGCTCTCTGTGAGAGTCTCCGACGGCAAGTTTAGTGTGCCTCTGTTCCCCCCGGAGCACCAACAACAATCCCCGTAGATTCAGAAAAATTTAGATTTCCTCCCCGTAGCCCGTTTTCTGATATAAATCCCCGCAAAATACGGGAATCCCCGTAGATATGGGAGCACTGCAACTTCTGCCCAGGGATTCGGGAATTAAAATCGTGCTGGCCTTTGCTATACCTCACCAATCTAAACAGTGGGGTAATGTGCAGCAAAGACCGCTCATGGTGATTGCCACATTGTCAGCGCAGGAGGCTCGCACTACTTCAGGTGGCTAGAGAGAGAGGAGAGATCGTGTGGGAGGGTAGCCACCTAGGCTTCTTCCCTGTCTTAGCCATTGACACACAGGCATAGAAAAAAGAACTTCAGGTAATCAAAAAATATATTTTGTGCCATGGTATAGAAGCCAGTCTAAACTATCCTGCAAGACTGCATATCAGGCATGAATCTAAAACATATATTTTCCTGGATTCTATGGCTGCAGCCCAGTTTGCTGAACAAATCTTGCAAAAACAAACCCACCAGATGAAGAAGGGTGAAGTCTTGCATCTATTCTCAGAGAACCTAATCTGCTTTCGTCTCTGAACTGGGACTGTATTTCTTTGTGGTCTCACTGTTTGGACTTTATGGGTTAAAGACATATTGCCTTATACTACTCTGGTTGTTTAATACCTATTTTATACTGTTCTTATGTTACAAAGTTTAAATTAGGCAATACCTGTCTCATAAAGGTTGACTGTTTCCACGAAGCTAATGGTTCTGGTTAGTTTACCAATACTGCTGCTCCTTTAACTCGATCTGTTGCAAGACACCTTTAGACTAGCACTGTAATTGAAATTACAGTATATGGTAAGTAAGGTCACCACTCAGTTTGTGGACTTCAACTATATCCTGTTTTATATATTTTTCTGCACCCTTAGGGCAGGTTGCCTTGTTCTGTCATATACTAAGGGTTTCTAAATCAACTTAACTGAGCCTAGGCTCTCATGTTAAATATTTGCTTTACAAGTGGATATGTCACTCAGCCCTCCACATTACCATATTTCTATGAAAGGACTACTATCCTAGCTACATCGACTCATGGGCTACGTTTGTGGTGAGAGTGCCATAGACCTACAGGGTAATTAGTTCATATTATTCTGATTGTTAATATTCAGCATTCCTCAATAGTGCTTGGAGTTTTAATATGGATAGAAAAAACAGTGTAAAATACTGTACCCGAACATGCACTGTAGAAGTCTGCATACCTCGCTTCTCATTTTTTTGTTTTAATGTGTACAGCTCGCTATGAGTCTGACATCATAAAAATTTTTATAAATAAAAAAGTTTAAAAAATAGAGTTATACACTGTACAACACACAGGGACAAGACAGCAAGACATTTGATAGTGCAGGGTGAAAGGATTTAGGTCTCTTGTACATGGGAAGACATTCTAGGGCAGGAGAAGTCTGTACCTGGCATACACGCTTCACCATAGTATAGAATGGTTGGGAGTTCTGGCACACAGGATAGACACAGTGGTGGAAAGTTTTTAAACAAGGTAAGGGTGAGAAGGGGCTAGGTGTAAGAGAACACCCGTGTGGGCTAGGTGTAGGAAAACACCTATGCTCCAGCAAATTATTTTGGGGGGTGTAAAATATCTGCTTTAAGACATGTGAAAAAGAGGGAGAGAAGCACAGACCTTCACTGCATGACAGTGCATGTGTGGAGGGCAGTAAACAATAGAGATGAGCAGGAGGGTGAACTTGATTTTTATGATGCGGTAGCTAAGTCTCACAGAGACCTGGTGGAATGAGGAAATAAGCCGAGATGTAAGGGTAAAGGAGTTACAGTCTCTTTAGGAGGGAATGTAAGGGTCAGAGGGGAGGGGGGAGGAGGAGTTGCTTTCTATGTCAAGGATTGGATTAAAGCAAGTAAATTTGAGGGAATGAGAAGGGATGGGATTCCTACTGTATGGAAATCCACTGGCTTGAATTAGGACCAGGTCATTCTGAGAGTATGTTACATATTGGCAAGTAATGCAGCAGAGCAGGACTTAGAGTTTGCGAATACTGAATGCTTTCTCAAGAGCCCAAGAGGAAAATGAAGCATCGGGCATTTGTGTGGCCTGTGTAGCTTACCTGGATTGCATTAACTCAAAGCCAATCTTCACAGACCTCTTTTCAGTGTGTGCTGGCCTCCTACTGTTTTTTTTTCTACTTTATTTTTATTCCTTAGGACAGGAAAAATTATCCACTTTTAAATTTCAATTACAATCAACAAAATGTCATTAAGAAAAATACATACTCCCTAACTTAAATTCTCTTGTAATTAAATAAGGCATAAACATTTTTTAATATTATTGGGGGAGCAAAAGATTATAGTACTTTACAACCTTTTGCCAAAAATAGAAAGAAAAAAAAGAAAACATCTTAAAGTCCATCAGTGCTCCAAGTTTAAACATCCATGCAAAATTTCATAATAACTATTAAATTAGGCATCTGTTCTTGTTAATCTATTTGGGTATCAAACCTTATTGTGAGACAGTCAAACAGAACCAAATAAAAAACCTAAACAGGAAAGTATTCGGTCACTTTAGCGGCATCCTCCTCTTTGAAATCTAAACTAATATCCTCTGGAATATTTACATTGCTCTCATAAAAAGATTTTGCAGAATCTGGATCCTTGAAGAAATAGTTCTTATCTTGAAAGTATACGTTCAAGCGAGCAGAAGCATGTAATACAAAATCACACATGCCCCCACAATGCAAAGCATCATGGGCTGCATATGCAAATCACCACAGAATGTTATGCTGGTCCAACTTTAAGCAGAATTGCATGGTGCCGAAAGGCCTTTCACACAGTTTGCAAAGGATGCTAACAGAAGACATAGACACGTGTTTTGTCCTACCAGGACTCATCAGTATGCTATAGTCTGTTTGAGCACCCATGGAGAATGGACCAGCTACCTTAAGAGCAGTGTGCCTTGGATATATTGTGGTGAACCCATTAAAATAAAAACTATTTAAAAGACAAAGAACCTCTGTGCGCAAACACTGAGGCAGGAGTTACCAAAGGGCATTTGGCTGGGAAGCCAGTTTCAAAGATAATACAAAATCACATGCCCCACAATGCAAAGCATCATGGGCTGCACTGCAAATCCCACAAGAATGTTATATGCAGTCCAGCCTCTACACAGTTTGCAGTTCTGTGGTGATTTGCATATGCATCCCATGATGCTTGCATTGTGGGGCATGTGATTTTGTATTATCTTGAAACTTGGCTTCCCAGCCAAATGCCCTTTGGTAACCTTTGCCTCAGTGTTTTTAAGATAGAGGTTCTTTTTGTCTTTAAATAGTTTTTATTTTAATGGGTTCACCACAATATATCCAAGGCACACTGCCTTATGGGTAGCTGGTCCATTCCACTGGGGTGTCAAACAGACGAGGTATACTGATGAGTCCTGGTAGGACGTAACACGTGTTCATGTCTTCTGTTAGCATCCTTTGCAACTGTGTGAGAGGCCTTCGCACCATGCAATTCTGCTTAAAGTTGGACCAGCATAACATTCTGTGGTGATTTGCATATGCAGCCCATGATGCTTTGCATTGTGGGGGCATGTGTGATTTTGTATTATCTTGAAGCTTGGCTTCCCAGCCAAATGCCCTTTGGGGTAACCCTTGCCTCAGTGTTTGCGCACAGAGGTTCTTTGTCTTTTAAGAAGCATGTAATACTGCAGTTAGTCCAGCTTCCTTAAATTCAGAGAGAATCAGCAAATAACGCGTTCTTGTTCTTTGCGTCTCAACACAGAACTCTGGATGCAAATGTATCCAATGACCGTCATAAAACAACTGCTTCATTTGTTGTGTTAGCTGTAGGATTTTATTCCTCTCTGTGAGGGTTTGAAAAGAGAGTATAATGTATCGCAGCCCAGGTTGCTGAGTAGGATCCTAGGATTAACAAGATACAGGGTGAAATACAGACTCAAGCACCAAAGCTGTTTCCAAGAAAAATACAGCAGTTAAAGCCCTCTGTACAATGTCCCTTAATTCAACATTAGATATGTCTCCAGGAAACCCAATCAGTCTTAAGTTTCTCCTCAAGATGTTTTTTGCAAGATGCTCAAGTTTAGCCATTCGTGCCAGTTGCTCATGTAGAGCTGCATTCATAGCTCCCTCTATTGTGAGGATGCGAGTTGAGATTCCCTTCATCTCCTCGTCATTTTTTTCCAGCAAGCCCTCCGCTTTCTCCATTCACACCTCCACGGTTGTATATCAAACAGAAATGTCCAAAAGCGAAGCTTCAGTGAGTGACATTGACTCTCTCACTTCAGCTTGAAATTCTCCCAAGAGAGCCTGAATCGAAGCAAGTGTAGGTTTCTGAGGCACCCTAGGTTTCACTTCCATTTCAGAATGGGTCACCTCAGGAGAAGCCTCTGTTCTGGCTGCCTGCACAGGCCCATGCACCGGAGCACCTCTCCTGCAACTTTCGGGGAAATAAACTTCTCCATAAGAGAGAACGGCTATTCCATTCAGGTAAATGTGTGAAAAAAAGAACATGATATGGCTATTTTTTTTTTTAAGTTTACTTGAATATTCCGAGACCACGGAGCTCCCGACAGACACATGTAGCTCTAATGATGGCTTGTTAGCACCCCTGCACCTACTGTTTTGACCTGCTCTTGATCTTGGCTGTGGAATCACTTCTGGCCTTGGAAGGGGACTCTCCCTTCATTCCTTGATGACCCTAAGTCCCTTCTCTCATCACAATACTATGTTACTATTTAAATAGCCTCTTCACCAAGAAAAGAACGTTGGATAATAACTGTATCTTACCCATTCTTTGTAGTCTATCCAGTATATCCTACAGGTCTAGATGAACTCTGCAGAGTTCACATTCACAGGATTTGTGAAATGTGGCATGTCATCTGTAAAAAGTCAAGAAATTCATGACATTGATGGAAAATGTTATACAACATTGGCATTGTAGCTTTTTTCCTGCAGTTTAATTTGTGGAAAAATTCTATGCAATGCTCAAGCTTAGTACTTTCCTGGCATTTTTTTCTAAGTAAAGGAATTGGATTGATTTGAAATATATACTGTAGTTTTCTTACTCAGAACAACTAAGCCAAAATTTAAAATGTCTATATTTTTTCATAGAATGGCTGATTTATGGAAGAAGATGAAGATACCACTATATTTTTTAATGTCGAAACACAAGCTATTTTGAAATTCACTGAGGATGAGCACAACACATACCTTGTACAGGTAGGTTAGTTAGGCTGTGGGTTCAGGTTCCAGTGCTTTAAGAAATGCTGCTTGGATTTGATTTTGGGAGGGCTATAGCCCAAGGTTCAATGTGGGGAAATAGCTCCTCCCACATCTCCAACAAAGGCCAGCCTCCCATCATGATTCTCCACTTAGTGCATTGTGAATTTATGGTGCTCTGGGCTCCTCCGTGGCTCATGCAGCAGAGCTCCCTTGCCTTTCTCTACTTAGCCTCCTGTTTGTTCTTCCTCTCTCCTGTACCACCCCCTTTTTTTTTGCTAACTCTTCCTTTGATCTTCGTTTTTGTTTTGCTGCTGCTTCCCCGTTTCATTGCTGCCCCTGCTGTCTCTCTCCTGTTTTGCTCTTTCCTTACCTCATCTCTATCTTCCGTTTTATTGCTGTGTTTTTTGGCCATTGAGTTTTCCCCTTTGCAGTCCTGCTCTGTCCATTCCTCGGTTTCCTAGAATGGGCTACCATACCACTCTGCTTCTGGCTGTCCCATGGGGTGCCCCCCTCTTCTACTGGACCTCCTCCTTCCCGGCCTGCCTTCTCCCGGTCGGCCTCCATATTCAGCCACCCTCTCCTCCTGCCCATATTCTGTAATTCCCCTTCCCAAACCATTTTGCTCTCCCTATCTGTTTGGTTCCTGATTTGTTACCCTGCCTAGTGACCACTTGGATGGTTCTCTGTTTCCAGACTTCCGCAGTAATTTTAGACCCCATTACCCCACAACTGTGTTTTGGCCCTGCTTATTCATCTTTCTTGCAGAAGCAGCAGTTCGTCCTGCTTGTCCCAACCCCATCATTGTTCCTGTTGCTCCTGGCCAGGGTTGCAACAGACTTTCTGGAACTTGAACAGGGACAGCTACTCCATATTACTCACGCTGCTGCCAGTTCTACTGATCTCTTGTCCTGTGCTTCTCATTTCCCTCTTTGGTCTCCTGCCTGCTTGTGGATGGATAAACCACTACTTCTGCCTAGTTCTGCTGCTCTTCTGGTCCATCCACAATACCTGCCTCATTGCAACCTCTTGAAACTCTACCTGCTGTCTCCCCTTAGGCTCCTCTGGTAGGTCTCCACACTCTAAACTCCCATGATGGTATCAATTCCCTTAGCCCCTACTCAGCACTCAATCAGCCTGGCTGCTCCTGCCATTGCTACTCCCAATGATGTCCATTACTCCATCGCACTCTCTCATTCTGATCCTACAGTATGCCTCTCACTGGACACTTGCAGAGATGTTACCTCAACATGAAAGTGATACTACTTCCCTAAGGTATGTGCATCTGTCTAGGTCGGAGATGCGGGTCAGCTGGATTTTGTTAAGTCTGATTGGGAACAACTATCAAAATCAAAAACATAAAATAACAACTTCCCTGTCCCACCCTCCCTCCCTCTGTCCCATAGCTCTTCTCATCTGCCCCCGCTGTCTCCGTCATGGGGCTCCTCCACCTTCCCTGCCACTCTGCCTTTCAAACCCCCCACCTGTCTCCCATTCCTCCCCTTGTCCCATGCTCTCTTAGTTTTCTTTTGGGCCTTTCTCTCCTCACACCAGCATTCTATCTCCATTTACACCCCTTCTCCTGTCCTGACCTATGCTACCCAGCCTACTCAGCCTTCAGTCATTCATTGTCTTCCATTGCTACCAGCATGCTCCTTCCTGGATCACTCTTATCTCCCCCTCACTGGCATTCCATGTCTTCCTCCTCATATTCTCACACTCTGACATGCTGCCTTCACCTTATACTGCCTATCTGCTTATCTCCTATTCTACGCAGCCAGCTGGCCTTTCCTTGCTCAGCCCATACCAGCAGTTTTTCTGGACTCCGTCCCTAACTCATACCTTCTGAGGTACTGAGCAAAGTTAGACTTGCCCCGTCTACTGGGAATGGGATTCTGTTACACTCACTACTACCTGCTATTGACAAATCGGGCATCCTCCATCCCTATCTCTGCCTGGTGGTATCAAGTGACAGTTAGCTCACCCCGACTACCAGGGATGGGAGCCATGTCTGCTGTCTACCATATCATACTTATGCATTCTCTACCTGATACCGGTTGCTACTTCTCTTTTGGAATGGGACTTCTTTATCCCATATGCCTTCAACATTCTACCTATGCCTGGTGGCATCGAATGGCAATCATCTCGCACCGTCCTCCAGGGATGGAATTCTGTGTCTGTATTCCACTGTTTTAACCTTGTACATTCTCTACTTGAATACCTGGTTGCCGCTTCCCTTCGAGAATGGCACCACTGTACCCATTCAAATTCTCTTTACCCCATGTGCCTTCAACATCCTACCTATGCCTGGTGACCTAGATTCGAGGTTGTTTCACCTTAACTACAAGGGATGGGAACCCTGAGTTTACATTTGACTGTTTCAACCTTATGCATTCTGTGCTCAATACACTGCTTGCCACTTCCTATCAGGAATGGGACCATATCAGGATTGGAAGCCTGCGTCTGCAATAGACTGGTTCAGCCTACTGCATTCTCTACCTGAATATCCGGTTGCCTCTTTCCTTTGGGAACAGGAACCCTTTACCCCATTTGCCTTTACCATCCTACTTCTGCCTAGCGGCATCAAGTAATGGTCTTCTCACCTTGACTACCAGGAATGGGAGCCTGTCTCTACATTCGACTTTCAACTTTCTGCATTCTCTACCTAATAATTGGTTGCTGCTTCCCTTCATGAATGGAACCACTATACCACATTCACCTTCCACATTCTACTTCACCAGTCTACATCCTGCACTTTCATGGACTCATAATCAAGGCCACTGATTTACGGTGATTAAAACAATGAAATTCCATTTTCAAGACTTCAGATTCCGGAATACAACGGTGATTGTTACTCTAATTTCCAGATTTTACTGGGATTCTGCTATCACTCTTTTAGTATGAGCATAAATAATCAGAATTAAAGACAGCTTAATATACAGGACATTAAATAAAGCAAATTGAAAGTAGTTCAGGAAGGAATTAAAAGAAAAACACAAGTTTTGTAGATTTAATGATCTGATATAAAATGCCAGATTCCATGAAATCTTTGTTTTTACCAGTCTTCAGGCAGCCCTAATTCCGGAATTTTACCGGATTTTCCGTTAAAAAACGAAAAACAGTGGCCTTGCTCATAATACTCACCTCTGCCTTGGCCTTCTTGTGCTTTGGATTTGGATTCCACCAGCTTGTTCAGTCTCTACCTCCATTCAGTTCAATTGCCTCATGGACTTCCATACTGCTAGTCACCCCTTCCTGTCTACCATGTGAGTTCTCATTCGGAGGTGGGTACCTCGTGCCTCATCGCTGCAGTGCCTTCTGTTCTGTGCACTTGCTGTTCACCATCTCTTGTGGACACAAGACCTTCATACCTCAACTTCATAGCACTTGGTACCTGGATTCGCTTGTGGTCTTCCTTGAATCCACCACTCATGGCCTGCAGCAGTTTTGCTACATGCTGCTTCAGTTTACAGTGGAGCTGACCCAAGTCCTGTTCCTTCCTACACCTGCGATATCAGTATGGCTTGGCTCCTGCTGTCTTCTTCTAGGACTCCTTCCTCCAGTCCACTGACATCCCCTCCAGACTTTCCTCTCCATCCTTGGACAGCTACTTCTCACCGCCCTAGCAGATCTGGGCTTCATCCTGTTTGCTACAGCTCTTTTTGAGCATATTTACCCTATCTCTGGCCAGTATTCCTACCCGACCGACTACTCTTCCCATTTATCTATCTCGTACTCCTACTCTAGCCATTCTAACAGCTCCCATCCACTACTCAATGGAACACTTGTTCATTTCACCTGAAGAACACTACTTCTAGCAAACATCCCTTGGACAACATGCCTAATAGACTCTTACATCACCATAGAGCTATCTACACATCCCAATCATCTCCCCAGGATCAGTTCTGGAATCCCATTCAGTTGGACTATAGAAAGATCTCATCCCACATCCAACTCTACTGGATACTCCCTAAGCATCCTGTCAATTCAAGTATTATGGCTTTCTTATCCACCATGTCTCATAGGATATCTTTTACATGGAAAAGTGACCCAATTCCTTCCATCATGCAATGACTCAGTAATCACCATAGCTGTTATGGAGTACAGGAACTGCAAGATACCTCATAGCAGTACAGACATCATCCATTTTACCTTTCTGTAGCTTCTCCTATGAGCACCTACACAGTTGATCATGTTACTTGACTCCTATATCCTCAATAGCCATTGGATGTCCTAAGACCTTCACAGATACCTTCCCAGAACTCCTATCATTGGATCTCTGGTTCCTAGCTACCTTAGTAAAGGCTTTATATCCAAACCACTGTCATCTAGCTCCTGGATGTCACCATACTTAATAAAATCATCTACATTCCTTCATCATATTACCATCAATCAGGTCAGCTGCCCATCCAGCAGTCCTTCTAGCTCATCCATTATAATTCCCCATCAATACTCCCTCCAGTGCAGATTTTCACTGAGGGCAGACTTCCATTGATTCTCAATTTGAACATCCACAACCGATCTGGCTGTCTCACTAATCCAGTCTTGCCTCTCAACAAATCAGTATTTGACTGAAGTGCTAGGCACCCCTGGCATTCTACACTGCTCCTGACTCCCCATTGCCATATTATCAGTCTATAGACTCTTTCATATACCCGTTTCCAGACTTCCCACAGTATTTAGACATTGTATTGCCTGTAAGGCAAAACAGTCATGGCCACCTCAACGCATGCCACAGCCATTGTACCACAGAAATACCCATATCTACTTTTCTACTGATGGACCAGCAAGAGCCTATACAAGTATCATTATGACATCCATACTCAAATCAACTCTCAAATTCCTTGTACTGAACTTCCAACTATTCTGTACACATTCAGTTATCATCTCTACAACATATACAAATCTTCCTTCATTGGTCTAAAATCATTCACATCACTACTCCTAACAGGTACATAAAGGCTCTGTCAGACTCCTTCTTCTGCTTCATGGATGCTTACATTGCAACTTATCGCTCACCACTTAACTCCTTACCTCCAGACTCCAACTTGAACATCAAACCTTTTACAAAGTTAGATTGTTTACCTTATGACTGCATGACCATCATATTCCTACTGTTCAAAGTCTGGTAGCATATTTATCACATCATGCTCTTCTTGTTCATTAACCTCTGTAATCCCTCTGGACATCATCCATTATCACCTTGGAAACCTGAACTACATTTGCCCATTCTCTACTGGACCTACTCCACTCTCAGGATTCGGATGCTCCTTCAGAATAGACCTGCCTCTTCAACCTCAGAATCATCCTTCCAGAATGCATCATCCATGGATTTGAAGATGGACCATCATCTCGCCAAGCAGCTCACCTTTCTCCCAGAACATTAGCTTATGGTTGCTAGAACCTAGGTTCATTGCCTCTTAATTTGCCCGGAGGATGGGCAGGTCAGTAGTCATTGGTCCTCAGAGGTTTCCTCCAGCTGGGGGGGTTTCCTCTCCTCTGTGCTACTGGTCATACTCTACATGAGTTGGAGAAGGTAATCATACTCTTTCTAACATTCATTGGTAATTCTGTAGGGCTTTCTATTCCCTACTCAGTACCCAGCTTACCTACCAAGGGCGGGAATAGAGAAAAGCCAAAGTAAATTACAGTTACATAAGCACTTCTAACCCCATACTCTATTCACCCAAACATTGAATGGGAGGGCTATACCCCAAGGTTCAATGTGGGAGAATAGCTCCTCCCACATCTCCTACAAAGGACAGCCTCCCATCACGATTCCCCGCATTGTGAAACACCCACCATCCACCCCTGCCTCCTCCTTCTCTGGCACTCTACTCATCCTTGGTGCTGGGCTTTCTATTCCCTACTCACTACCCAGCTTACCTACCAAGGGTGGGAACAGAGAAAAGCCAAAGTAAACTACAGTTATATAAGCACTTCTAACCCCATACTCTGTTCACCCAAACATTGAAGCACTGTGTAGGGGATGTTTGTGGTACAAATCTAGTGACTAAATTTAGAACATTTCATATGAGAGTAAAGCCCAGATGGTCCACAACCACTACAAGGTTGTGCAAAAATGGACTTGGTGATATAAGTACCACAAAAAATTCCTGTCAGGGACAGTCAGTTTTTATGTAGTTTGCAATGTGAAAAGCCTGCTTCATTAACCATGGCTTAACATGTGCACTACTTCCAGAAGCAAACTAAGGTACTGCAAGTATTGAAAAATGTGCTTTATTAATTCGATGCAAAATTCAGCCACCCAGCAGCACAGGGAACACCTCAACCGTTTTTGCACCACTTGTGCATCATCAGGGGGATGATTCACCATATGCCCACACCAGTTAAATAGTAACACCTTAAAGTGACAATGTGCAAAAAATCATAGTTCAAAAAAACACCATTAAAAATGCCATCATCATACTCCTAATTGCAGTTATGGCAGTTTTACATCTGTACAAATATCCTAATATGACTATATAATTTCTATTAATTTATCAAGAGATTAGCACAATATGGAGCTAAATCAAGGCTATTAGCCAACCAATTTCTGTATATAGGTATATAGGTCAATCTTATTTCAATACACTCAATTTTTATGTTGGATCGTGCTTGCACGCCAGCCAACTTTGATCTTGCGGTAGTAGCAGATTTGAAGGCACAGTCACTGTTGGGAGAATGCAGGCCATGCATCAGAAGGTGTGTCCCTCATTTCCCAATCAGCCAGCAGCAGGCACTGACCTCATGCTTCCCTAATGTGGCAACCAGAACAAAGAGAAGGTCCACTGCAATGAGAGCGAAGCTCTCATGCAGCGTGACCACAACACGCCTCCCGACATGAAGGCAACACGACTGTCACAATGCTGATGGGGGAGCCCATTGCCCATTGGCATACTGAACCCCCTCCCATTTAAAATGTATGCAGAGGGGGTGCCCAATCCCCCTTTGTGTTTATCTCCCATCCCCATTGATTGTGCAGATGGGGGAGCCCACTCCCTGTCGGCATAATGTCTCCCCCTCCACCTTTGTTGCATCGAAGGGCCCAATCCCCCGGTTCATGTCTCCCCAGTATGTGCTGGGATGGGGGTGCCCACCCCCATCAGCTACAGAACCACCCCAAAAATGACTTAGGTGGTACGCCTGGAGCCCACCCAGTGTGCTGAAATCCTCTGCAAAAAAATGCCCCATAATGGTTTTTTGTTTTTAAACCTGTAAAAGAAAATAGTCCCTCACAGTCTCCTGGCCCCTCCCATAACCCACGCCCACCCTCTGCACACCCTGCCTCCCCACACCCCCCTCACCCCATACTTACCTCCAAGTCTGGTGCGACGATCTACGGCGGACTGGGAACACATCTACACTCTTCAAAGCCGACAGCGAACTGAAGAAATGCCAGTAAGCTGTATAATGGCATAAATAGGGTTTTTTCAACGTTGTTGCATATCTCACCCATTTTTGGGAATTTTGGTACCAAATTTTCAACATGGGGTTATTGGGACCCCTCATCATAAGTTCATGCACTATCATGGTGTTATTCGGTCCCAAAAGGTGATTTTGCGGTCACTGCGTGGAATCACCTTTTGGGACTGATTAACGAAATGACTTTGCCACTGTTCATAAAGGGGGCTCTCAAAAAGCCTATGTTGCAAATTTGGTGAGAAAAAACCAAAAAAAAGGCTGTTTTATGAGCGTGCATTGTGCAGTTTCCATGCTCATGTGTAACTTCATGAATTTGTAATATTTTCACTCCAGATTTTCAAAATTGGCATTTTTCCACATCTTCTTATAAACAGTACAGCTATAATTCTGCATATCTTGACCAAAATGTGTTTTTGCATGTCTGGCGCAGAATAGCTAGGTCGCTGTGCAAAAATCAGTTTTGGGGACAGTTTGAGGAAATGACAGTGACACTGTTCATGAGCAGAGGTCCTAAAATGCCTATGTTGAAAATTTGGTGCCAAAAGTCCATAAAATGACTATGTTACAAGCATGTGTCGCACAGTTTCCATGCACCCTTGTAATTCATGAAATTTGCAATATTTTCATACCAGATTTTCAACACTGTAATTTTTTCACACCTCCTTATGAGCAGTACAGCTGTCATTTTTCACATCTTGCCCAAAATGTGTTTCTGCACATGTGGTGCACAATGGCATGGTCGCTGTGGGAAATCGACTTTTGGGACAGATTAACAAAATCACAGTGCCACTGTTCATAAGGGGAGGTCCCAAAATGCCTATGTTGAAAATGTGGCTAACAAACTCCCAAAAATAATTGGTTTACGGACGTGTGTTGCGCAGTTTCTATGCATGCTCATGACTTCACCAACTTGTCATATTTTCACTCCAGATTTTCAACATTGCCATTTTTTTGCACCTCCTCATGAACAATACCATTGTCATTTTCCACATCCTGCCCAAAATGTGTTTTCATCCCTGTGTCACCAAATGGCATAGCTGCTCTGCAAAACCACCTTTCAGCTAACAAACTGATAGTGCTGCTTTTCATGAGGTGGGCTCACAAACAGCCCACGTTGAAAATTTGATGTGAAAATACCAACACATGCCTATGGTGTTAGGGTTTTCAACTGTAGCACCCCACCCTGTACAGACTGCAGGCATCAGGGGTGTGACTTGGGATCACTGGCTGAAATTATCATGCCATTCCACCCCAACCCCCACCCTGCAGCCAGTGACAGGCATCGTGGTGTGTCTCACACTGTTTGACCAGAAAGTTCATCCTATTCTCCTATACTGCACCCACCTCAGCATATTTCCTTATGGAATGGGGCACGTATAATGCCCAAAGACCCCAAAGCACACCATGGCACTTGTCAGTGTCTACAGGGTAGGATGAGGTACAATAGCATGAGGGTTATAACTGATGACCCAAATGCACACCCCAATGCCTGTCGCTCTCTAGAGGGTGGGGGTGGGGTTTGCGTCACTTCAATACTTCACTGCCATTCCTATAATGCGTCTCTACCTCCAGCACTACCAATGCCAATGCCAGGGAGACAACATTCAGCATTGACAAATACTTGTTATATATATGTGCTGTTATACAGGTGCCAGAATTAGTGGAAATATGACGGTCCATAAATTGTTTGCACATGGACACTACCCCCAATTTGGGCTTCCAAACCATCCTTTATGGCTACTATTTATTCATTCACCATTACCTAATTGGATATTCAGTTCATATAATTAAATAATGATACTATTCAGTACATTTACTTAATGGACAATGTCCACTTTCCTTCAACCAGTTTAGTTTTAACATCCCCTTATTCCAATTATCCATAATTTTTCCGGATTAACATAATCAGCTCCACCTGGGGAGAAAAAGACAAAGAAAAAATATATACAGGGAGCAATTAATACACATTAACAAGTTCCAACAGCACTTTCATTTAGTGTTTCTTCCTTCTGCTGTTAATCAGTGACATAACATCTATTTTGTCATTAAGCCCTGGTTGCTTTAAACTACCCAGGGTATAAATTCAGTATGCCTCTCTGTCCAGGAGAACATCATTTATACTGCCTCCATGGGGTCCCAGTCTCACTGCCTCAATTCCACAGAATTTGAATATGTGTTCACTACTACCATCCCATAATTTATTACAGTGAACTGCCAATATATTTCTGTCATCCCTATTCATGATACTCTGTACATGTTCCCCAATTCTAACTTTGAACTGGTGGGTGGTCTTCCCAATATAAAATGCACCACATGTGCATGTGGCCAGATACACCAGATTTTCTGTGATACAATTAAAGAATGATTCCATTTTGTATACCTTGGGGGCATTAACTGTTGCAAAGGTGTTACTCTTTAGAATTGCAGTACAGTACTTGCAGTTTCCACATATGTTTGTACCAAGAGGTTTGCACGGTTTGTAGTTGCCTCCTTCAAAAGTGAATTCAAACTCAAAAGAGGCCAGTGTTTCCTAATGATCCCTTCATCAGCACCTGATTGCCTACAAAAGGTGGTAACAAAGTGTATTCTATTTACACTGTTTGCTCATGTTTTGGGAGCCATTATTTCCTCTCTACTCAGACCAGAAACTTCTCTCATGGCATCTTCCACCAGTCTGGAGGAATAGCCCCTTTCTAGAAATCTAGTGCACATTTCCTGATCACGTGTCCTAAAATCATCCTCAGTGCTGCAGTTCCTGTGCACCCTTCATAGCAGGGCTCTGGGAATGTTATTAATCATATGTCTTGGGTGGCAAATGAGGGTGGACATGGGAACATAAAGCAGGTACATATTGTTTGAATGAGACAATGGTTCTGTGACCGATCCAATACCTGCCACAATAGGGCTGCCAGGCGGGTCCTCCAAATTTTTGTGTATCTTTGGGAATACATAGGTGGTTGGACGGACTGGATGTGGTACAGTGAGGAAGGCATACTCCCTCTGGTCTATATTCCCCCCAAGGAGGGCCTCATCAAGCATGGAATCAATTTCAGATTTGAAAATACTGGTGGGGTCACCCCTACATTTCTTATAGGAGTTCTGATCCCCTAGTTGTCTCTGTATTTCAGCTATATATTTCTGTGTGTCCATTACCACTATGGCCCCACCCTTTTCCACAGGTTTAATAGCTATCAGTTGATTATCCTGCAGTTCCTTTAAAGCTATTCTCTCCCTGCTGAACACATTTACAAAGGTGGGCCTGTGATCACTTTTACACAATTTCAACATCATTCTCACATGCCCTCTCAAATGTTTTAACCACATCCACATATGGTGGATTAAATGTAGAAAGTAGTTTTAGTAATGTACTTGTCCCACTTGCAGATAAATCTATATCCATAGACATGTAATTCATATCAGTCTGCGTATCCCTGTTGTCAGCAGTGTTATTACCCATCCCTGTTTTATAGAAAAAAGCCCTTAAGTTCAACGTTTTCTATAGCCATTTGGTGTCTAAGTATAGTTCAAACAGATTAATGTGCACTGTTGGGGGCAAATGTCAGTCCTTTCTGCAGAACCAGAATGTCACTATTAGTGAGATTTACCTGTGAAATATTGATTACAATGCTCTCAGGGGTACCAATAATGCCGTGTTGAAAGTGAAGTACCTTCAGAAGCCACACAAGCAAAAAAGCACTGTGGACAAAGCAACACAGCAGTGTATACAAAACTGCTTCTCTTTCCCTCCCACCTACCCAAATGCTCGTAAGTGTTCCAGCAGATAGAAATGCACAATACCACAGTAGTATAGGATGAGAGAAAGTATTCGGTCACCTACTGTAGTGTTCATCTTGGCATGTCACAAGTAGCATTATTAAATAAAAAATAGTCAGACCTGCAAGGAGTAGTACTGCCACAGAGAACAGCAGTGCACAACAAGGAACAGTTCCGGAGCACACCACAGGGGTAGACATGCGGCAGGTGGAAATGGTCAGCCTGTTTCTGTTTGAGTGCTTCACGTTACACGGCACAGTACATTGTAATTATAGCGACGCAGAGCACATCGCGCAGTGAAAGAAATAGCCCCATACAGCGATGTACAATTTTAGAGAACCATGACTAGGCAAACGAAATTAATAGCACAACGCCATATGCAATGGACGCCTAACAGCTGAACACAAGGTGAGACAGTATGCTAATCAGCATGATACGTAACTCTCGAAACAGAGAGAGCAGCATATTGTAGACCTCCTAAGCACACTATCAGAATAATAGCCGTGCAGATTTACACAATCTAGGTAAAATTCCTTTAAATAACGGTTTGTGTCTCAATATATGAAATTTGTTTTATACAACATCTGTATGTAAATAATTATGTCTTCACGTTTGCAAAAGTGCATTAACATTTATAACAAAACAAAACTGTCTCCATACTATTTCTTAAATAATACTATGATAATATCTAACAGACTTAACTATCACAAAACCATGTTACAAGCACATTAAGCCACTCCAAAGGTGACATCTAATGGTGAATTAATGCATGGTTGGCCCATTGTAGGCACTCAGCCTTTGGCCTCATGACACAATGGTCCCAACCATGCAATAATTCCCCATTAGGCGTCACCTCGGTCGTGGCTTAATGCTTACATGGAAATCAGTAACACCCACTAGAATGACTAAGAAGCCAGTATAGCTAGAACAATAACAGCATTTGAACAAGTATTTAAAAAAAACAGCTTGTACTGAGAAAAATGACTTACAGATTCAGCATTGTTCTCCTTTACAACTTTTTTTAATACCTTTTGCATTTCAAATTGCAACAGAGTGGCAAACCATGGGGCTACTAGACCTGTAGTTGGAACAGTACAATTTGTAGAAAACAAACTTAGTTAAGAATAACACTTTTTGGGGTAGGGAACAAACCTGCCAGAATATGTCCCTGAAAGGAAAATGTTGTGGCACATGTGCTTCCTGATCTTAACATAGTAACATAGAAATTTATGATTGGAAGGGATGCTAGGTCCATCATATCCTCCTCCTTCCCCTGCATTCCTCTGTCTTCCCCTGCCACATGAGCAAGGATAAAATATTATAAGCACACTGTGCAACCCTATCACAATTTATAATGAATCCCAGTCCCTACCCACTCTACTACTCGTTGTAACTGGTGAGTCCTGTAGGAAGCAGACATTTGTCCAGGTGTACCTTAAAGGCCTGTACTATCTTCATATCCACTGTGTCCATTTGTTCACCACCCTCTGGTAGACAAAGTACCCCCTAATGTTACCCCTGAAGGTATCATCATCCCTCAGTTTCAGTGCATGCCCCCATATCCTGCTGCAGGGTATTAAATCAAACATCTCTGATGGTTGGATCATGTTGTAGCCCCTGAGTATGAAAAACACCGAGATCATGACCCCTCTCAGATCCCTTTTCTCCAGGGTAAACAGGTAAAGGGCATTCAATCTCTCTCTTTTTTCATTTTTGCTCCCCATACCGCTGATCATGGTGGTTTGCTCTGTGACACACTTTCTCAACTGTCTCAATGTCCTTTTTGTATTGAGGAGACCAAACCTGCATGCAGTACTCCAGGTGGGAACTGACCAGGGCCTTGCAAAGTGGCATTGTTACTTCCACTGTTCTGCTGGTCAACCCCCTTTTGATGCACCCCAGCATTATGTCAGACCTCTTGACAGTGGCTGCACACTGCTTGTCCTACTTCTGGCACTCGTCTGTTATGGTCCTCAAGACATTTTCCTCCTTGATTGCAATAATAGGAGCCCCACACAGCTTGTAGGTCCTACCACTGTTTTCTCTCCACAAGTGTAGACCCTTGCATCTGGCCACATTTAATTTGAAGTTCCAGGAGTCAGACCAATTGCCCAGCTTGTTCAGATCCTTCTGAAGTTTGTCCCCATTCTCAAAGAAGCCCACCAACCTGGCTAGCTTAGTGTCATCTGCACATGTAAGCAGTCAGCTGGAGACCCCAGCTTCCATATAACTGATAAAGATCTTGAAGAGCAGTCGGCCCAACACTGATCCTTGAGGGATGCTGCTGGGTACTCGTCCCTACTCAGAGAAGTGCCCATTCACCATCACACTCTGCTTCCTGCCCCAAGCCAATCCTCCTTGTGTATGTCTTGTGTATATTACACTGGTTTCATTTGCCTAGAAATGTATTATATGCCACAATATTATGGTTGATTTTATCACCAAAAATAGGTGTATTCAGAAAAAAAAGCAGGGTAGCTGGGATCTCAGAAATAGAGATATGTCTCCTGTACCTCAAGGAGGAAGTCTGGAAAGGCTGCCTATATCCTAGAAGCTTTTATCCTCAAGATGATTTATTTAATATACAAAATGGTTAGGATGGGGTGGGGGTCCAACTCCATACACCCCCATCTAGATCCACACCTGCCTTCAACTATCCATATTAAGGGTCCAGTGCTCAGAATGCCACAGTGGTGTAGCACACCCATGGAGGGCTGCATAGTAGGGTTGATGGTGTGTTGAAGTTCCATTCTGCACATGACATGATCTGCAAAAGGGTTGATACACAAGGAGGCGTAGAAAGGATGAGAAGGGACTTGGCAAGGTTGGAGGAATGGTCAGAAGTATGGCAGCTAGGATTCAATGCAAAGAAGTGCAAAATAATGCACCTGGGAAACAAGAACCCAGGGGAAGAATACACAATGGGGAGGGGAGGTAGTAACAACAACAAAATGAAAGAGACCTGGGGTAATCATATCAGATGACCTTAAGGTTAGCAAGCAATGAGAAGGCAGTAGGGAGGGCTGGGGGTATACTGGGATGCATAGGGAGGCAACAGCAGCAGAAAACAGGAAGTTGTTATCCCTCTGTACAGACAGTTGGTGAGACCCCATCTGGAGTACTGCGTCCAGTTCTGGAGACCTCATCTCCAAGGACATAGACAGGATAGAGGCAGTCCAGAGGAGGGCAACTAAAATGGTGCAGGGTCTGCAAGAGAAGCCGTATGAGGAGAGACTAAAGGAGCTTAATATGTATACCTTTGAGGAAAGAAGGAGGGGGGATATGATAGAAACTTTAAGTACCCTCAGTGAATCAGCAAAGTCCAAGAGGGTAGCATCTTTCAGAAAAAGAGACTGCAAGAACAAGGGGACACAATTTAAAGACAGAGGGGGCGTTTCAGGGCAATGTGAGGAAGCATTATTTCACAGAGAGGGTAGTGGATGCATGGAACAGCCTTCCTGAGGAGGTTGTGGGGTCTAAAACTGTGGGAGAATTCAAGAATGCATGGGACAGACATAAGGCAATTCTTGTGGGGGGTAGGAAGAAATAGGCTGTTGGTTAACTAGGGTCTGCAGCCTATCCTGTAGGTAGCGAAATGGGCAGACTAGATGGGCCAAGTGGTCCTTATCTGCCGTCAAAGTCTATGTTTCTATGTTTCTATGCCGAGGTCTCTGCATTTACAGCACTGGATACGTGTCCTCTTCACACCTCATTCCTAGCCAGTCACACTGCTTTGCAGGCAGCCAGGTTGGGGTGGGAAGGGGTGTGCTAATATGCCATTCCCAACATGGGCTCTGGGGGGAGAGCCAGCAGAGGGGAGCAGACTATTCAGCCCAATGGCCAACATAGTGCCTATGCACCCCCTCTGCCTAGCTGCACAATGCTCCTGGGGTCCCAAGCAGTCTCCTGTAACTACTATAGCCTCGTATAAAAGCAAACTGACTGGGGCTATTTAATCAGACCTGACCAAGGCCTTCGACATCGGTGACTAGGGCTTTCTGCCGAGTAGGTTGCTTAACTTAGGAGCTTCATGTACTGCACTGAATTGATTTAAAGACTACCTGACTAATGATTGTAGATGGATTAAACTGGGAACTACTTTATAGCATCAAATCCCTTCCCTGTGTCATTAGGAGTTCCAAGCTATTTTGGGCCTGATGCTTTCCCCCCATTTTTATTAGTCTACTTATGATAGTACAAGGTGCAAAACTTTACTGTATGCCAATGATTTAAACATTAACATAGATTTTAGTAACTTAACTAATATTAACTTTGATCTGAACTTGGATTTTGGTCTGAATCCAGACTGGCTTCTTCATAGTAAGTTACTGTAGTTATGACTGCAAACAAAATCAGAATAATGCTTTTTGCCTATAAGCCCAAACTAAATTTGTCCAGTGAATCTCTTCTAGTCGTGTATGTAAATGATTCACTTTTAGAGGAGGTAAAATTCTTTAAACATCTTGTGGTGTCTCTTGATCCCTCATTGGATGTTTCTTTACAAATTACAGAAATTTGTCATTTAGTCAATTGTATGTTGGGTACTGCTCACAGAGTATGGCAACAGCTGACCCTTCAAGCAGGGTTGGCAATGGAAAGAGGTCTGCTTTCACCTAAACTCGCATGCTGTAATGTTCTTTACTGTATTAAAATGCCTCTTTTACTGATTTACATAGATGGGATGTTGCATACAATAACATTTGTAGATTTGTCTCCAGGCCAACAGTAAATTGCATCATTGCAACCTGTTCCAGGATTTATCCTGGCTTTCTTCCAGCTCCAGGTGTTCCTGCCTGTGATCTTGGTCGCTTTATAAATAATGTTTTGCAAAATCAATCTCCAGACTATCTGATTCACAGTTTTTAACCTGGTCCTATAACACGGCCTCTTGTTCAAATTAAAGGGACATATTTATTGTTGCAATGTTAAGGGATTTGCAAGCTCAACCCTGGCTAACCCACAGAGATTTTTTATCACATTTCTTACACATTTTCTTGCATTTGTCATGGGTAATACTGGTGTGTGGTTAAAATCTGAAACAGTTATAGTACCAGTGCTCCCCCCCCAAAAAAAGCTTCTCAAAAGCCTGCAATTCATTGATGTGTTTTTTTCATTCTGTGTTTATTCCCCCTTGCTCATTACTGACTGATCTCACTCTGGAAACCCCAAGGTGCCTGGCTCTGTCTGACTTGCCTGCTATACCTGCCTTACCTTCTTGCTGTCTTGGTTATTCCCCAGGGTGGGGACAGGCTGGAGAGATGTATCCCCTTGAACTGCTTTGTCTTCATCAGGAGAAGTGCTATGCAGGCCACATCTGATCTCTATCGGTCCACTGGGGTTCCATCATCCTCAGTCAGTAGGGCTGCTTTTTTCATCTGTTTCTTCTAAGCCTCACAGGCACACTAGGGAGGCCAAGGTGCATGTGCATGCAGGACGTGCTGCAGCGACAGCCCCTGTCCTGTATCTGACCCTTCCACAATGCCTTTGGCTGCACTGCCACCTCTGATCACCCAGGTGGCAGTGTTGCAGTGAGAACTGCAACTCCCAGAGGAGGAGCGTATGCTCTGGGATGCTCAGTTCTCTGCCCCCCCAGCCAGCCCACACTGGACTAGGCTCGTTCAAGATCCCAGGTCACCATCATCACAAGTGGCAGCTCTACTGCTGTGCCAATGGTGCTTCCAAAAAAGGTCGACAAAAATGGTGCAAGGATTACACCAGATGTCATGCGAAGATAGATTGAGTGAACTAAACATGTATTCCCTGGAACAGAGAAGGGAGAGGGGTGATATGGTTGAAACATTCAAATACTTAAAAGGCATTAACAAGGTGCAGGTGCAGGACTTTTTCACTTCAAGGAGAGCAGTAGAACTAGGGGACATGATTTAAGGCTAAAAGGAGGGTTTTTCACTACCATTGTGAGGAAATGTTTCTTAACAGAGAGGGTGGTAGACACATGGAATAGTCTGCCACTAGAGGTTATGGGGAAAAAATGGTGGTGGGATTCAAGAATGCATGAGATAGACACAAGGGAACCCTCAGACTAAAGGAAAGCTAGGGGAGTAGAATTAAATAAAAACACAGGGCAGACTAGATGGACCTGGTGGTCTCCTTCTGTCGTCAACTTCTATGTTTCTAATGGACTCGCCAGTTCATTTACTGTAAGCTAATTACATCTTTTTATTTTCTATTTTCATTCCATCATTTTAGCATTTTAAAGGGGTTCTTGGTGTAATTATTTGGCTGAATCATGATTAGCCTGACTGATGACAAGGTGACCCCATCATAGGTTAGATACCTACACTTTAAGTTTTACCATTACAATATGAGATGAGCTTCCACTGCTTTCCCTCCTTTTCTTCTGTGGAAACCTCACTCTCTGGCCACATATTTTATATAGTGTCGTCATTGGTTAGGCTAATTATGATTCAGCTGAATGATGAGAACAAGAACCTCTTTCAAGTGTTAAAATGATAGAATGAAAATAGAAAGTAAGAAAATGGAACTAAATGAAATGTTGGCTTTTAAGCAGCTTGTTTTGAGCAGGGGCAGTGGTACTATAACTGTTTAATTCGAGCCACACACCAGTAGCACCTCTGCAAGATGTAAGAAAAATGTACAAGAAATGTGACAAAATCTCTGTGAGTTAGCCAGTGTTGAGCATGCTAAACTATTAACACCATTTCAAAGTACAGGAGAGGTGTGGCCTTCATCTAATTAGTAAGCTCCCCACTAAGCATCTGTGAGCCTCCTATGGGCAAGAACACACTACGTACTATTGACAGATTACAATAGGTGGTCCGCTATCCCCTGCCACATCAGCATGTCATTAATAATGTCATTAATAATGTGCTTCCAGAGGGAGATTTATCTGAAAAAAGGACTGACATGCTGGTATAACTCAAAACCTTCCTCCTACTGTACCTGCCCAGATACAGGCTAACGAAACTGGGGGTTAAATTTGCCCCCATGACTGTTGTGCTAACCTAAAGGAAAAATTCACTTAATCATTGCTTTTTATGACACGTCCTAGTGAATGAGTTGTTACAGGATATTTATTGCTAATATTCCTGTGGTACTGAGTCTCAATGTTAAACCTGCCTGTGTCATTGCCCAAATCTCCCAACCCCTCCCCTCCCATCTATGACTTGTTTGAGGTGTTTGTGGGATCCCCACATCTTATCTTCTGTGTGGCTTTGCACCTGCACACTGATATTATGTGGTTGGAATATCCATATTGGTTCCAGACATTGTTTAATATAGGGGACCCCATGCGAATGAGATGATGTTATATACTAATCTGCTCATCAGATGTTATTAACCTGCAGTTTTCTTCTATTTTATAAATCCCTGTCTGTAAGACATTGAAAACTGCCTTTTGTGCCATTATCCTAAGGCACAAAAATGGTATCTTACATGATTTGAGCACAGAATATTTTCTAGTGTTAAGGACTGTCTGCAAGTTTTAAACTTTGAAATGCTTTTGCCTTACATATTGCATAGCATTGTTTTGCACAGTTCTGCCTTGCACAACACCTTTTGCACTGTATAGTAAATGTTTTCTTCCCTCTGTTGAGTCTGTATTTTTAAGATTAATCCTGTATAAAGGCTGTGGGGAGGGGGTGCTGCCAGTCTCTTGACAAACTGAGGTTCACTCATGAAACACTGAGACAGCACCCCAGCTCCTAGCATTCCTGTATGTTGTGCTGCACCTGTTATTTTAAATGGAATAAACTCTCCTAAGCAACCCGAGTCTTCAGGAGTGAGTCCTCATATGCCTGAAGTGTGGTGAGTGTGCAGTGCTTTTACTTTGTCCTCTGCCACTGCAGGCACTGCCGGCCACTCAGAATGGCCTTCTGTTTGTATCTCTGAAAATAATTGTAGAACAAAATAAAAAGTCAGTGCTAGCCCTGGATTTTTATTGTATTTTATTTGTTTTACCAGGAGAAAGCTCCTTTGAGCAATGCTCATTTACAAGGAGGTCCTGGATAGGATAAACAAACAGTACAGAAATACATGGAATACATATTTAGAAAAGAGATGGCATACTGTGTTTAGCTACACACCAGTTTTATAGAAACGATCAAGGCAATTCCAAGCCACCAGTGATGAACTAGCCAGTTAAACAGCATGGATGCCTTTCTGTGAAGGTCACAATGGCTGCCAAAAAATGCAGGTAATCCCAGAGCTGTGTGTTAACCAACTTATAAAGTGCTTTGGCTAATACAGATAAATTGGATATAAAGTGCCATTTACTGAACAGAACCTTTAATCTACACTTTCTGTGGATCTGTATGTTACTCAGCTCACAGGATAAGACCCGTATACAGTCTGTAAGCCATAAACATGATGGGGTGTTGGTCATGCTGGGATTAATGTGTACCTAGGCACTAGGGACAGGCTGAGTGCCTTACTGCCTCTAGCAGTACATTGCTCCAAGCATAACCAACACCATGGAGTGTCTTATTGCACAACTAAAACGGTTTTTGTGTGTAGATTTATTTAAAATTTAAAACATATGTAAACATATTATAATATTGCAACATAGCCCCTCCATTTGTGGGTTGTCACTAGAAGTGCTAGTGTGCCCAGTAGTACTTGTGTAATGTGTATGCTCTTTAGTTTTGTGTTGTTGGTTCAAACTGAAGTACTTTAGCTTTCTATCTGTTTTTAACTAGTTTTTAATTTCTTTTTACATGTTGCATAACCATCCTGCTGTGAGTTATCAGATGTCCCTGCCTTTATGAAGCGAGCGAGTGGGGTGATTGAATGCTGCTAGGTTGGGAGGGCAGGAGTGCGAGGCTGTATACAGAGTATGTAAAGCAAGAGCAAAGGAATTGCATTCTGTGCTGTCTATCACAGTTGGGGTGAGTGAACATTGTAGGCCTGGAGTGTGGGACAGCCAGACTGTATACAGAGTGTAGAAAGTGATATGGAGTGTGTTATAAATAAAGAACTGTAGCCATTGTTTAGAGTACTGTTTATGCTGGAGCAAGAAAGGAGTTTAAAGCAAGTGGGTAGCACAGAACAAATGGCTGCCGTATAAGATTGTCACATGTTGATCAGTGGCACATGAATATCTTTTGTAAACATGACACTGGGCACAGACACTTTTTTACCTGTCAAATATTTAAAAAAATATATGGCTGAAAAGCTGTGTCAACCAATCACATTGCAAGATTGTCTTGAAACATTTTGTGCATCTTGTTAGGCACTTGGTAAATCCTTGGGGAGAAAGTGGTGTTCAGAAAAGGTAAGTCCCAATATATCTAGCTACAATATATCACAGGAAATTCTCATTCATTTCAGGGGGCACTCCTGTGCTATATTTGTATGGTTGGATATATCTAGAAATTTACTGGGGCATATCTCTGGATACCACTGTAAATATCCTAAAAATAAGGATGCTTCCAAAATATGGGGAGAAAATTAAATGGAAATTATCTGCAATTATTTAGTTCTGTAGGATGGTGTAAATGTACAGTATCAAAGGTTTTTTGAGGGGTGGCAAAAGCCCTCTAGCTCATGGCTGACTATGTGCTCTTTCTTGCCATGGACATTCATACTAACACTTGCATTGGTACTCAAATGGTAAAAGCTATCTTTTCAATATATATATTTAAATGTATCTGTTAAAAATTAGGTCAATTTAGCATGGGGCTTTTATGTGAAGATCAAAATGGTTGCAAAAATAATACAACAGGGCACTGCTACACATAAAAAAGTAATAACCACGTTAACTGCCAGAGTAACAGCACTGTTGCTATAGGAATAATATTATTTATTTAGTTAGTTTCTGTTTACCAGGTAAGCACACTAGTCAATTGAATGGCTATTTTCAGGTGTGACCTGGGAGGTTGCAACCAAAAATACAGACAGGGGAAATACGTTATAGTGTAACGTGCAGTGGAAAGAAGTGAACATTGAGTAGAGCAAATTGCATCTATTAAGAAAGTACATAGGAAATAAATAAATTTGCAGCTTATTCAGTATGATGTGGAGAGAAAAGCAAGAGTTGAAACATAGCAATGTGTCTGTAATGAAAACATTAACATGCAGTGCATTCAGTGTTGAGTGATACAAAAAACATTGGGGAGAAGGAAGGGAGTAGAATTCATAAACATGGCGATTATATCAGTAGGGTGCTAATGAACAAAGCTGATGAGTCAGCAAATTTCCACTAGAAAAAAGAGTGCCAAGTAGGGAAATTGCTCAAGTAGCATGACAGGAGCAGTGCGCTAGCCAAAGAGATATTCTTGATACTTTAGATGGAAGGCATGGACAAATGGGCAGCGTTGGATATCTGAAGGAATGGAGTTCCATAGTTTGAGAGCAGAGCAGGCAAAGGACACTTCACCAGCACAAGATTTATTTATTTATTTTTGTTCAAGAGTACAATAAAAGAAGATCTTCACAAGGCAGTATAGCAAGGTGGTTTAGGGCACTGAGCTGCAAATCTGGAGACCTGGATTTGAATCTCTTCAGACCCCACTTACATACTGTGTGAGCCAAAGCAAATCACTTAACTTCATTGTGCTCCCTGGTTGCATCTGAAAACAAGCTTCTCCTTAGTGTGCCTTTCCTGGTTAAACAATTTCCCCTTCCCCTTCCCCCTTTCCCACATGTTCAATTGTAGAACACAGTATAAGATAAAGCAGCATGGAATGTCCATTTTATTCAAACATTGCTACAGGGGCAATACTTCAGTAATTAATAAACAGTCATGTGAAGTACAAAATGAAGTCCATGAATGATTTATGTAGGCATCTTCTTTCAGCAGTTCAATGAGAATTCCACATCAACATATTAGTTTAAACAAAATAGTGAGACTGTTTCTAGATATTTGTGTTTAGTTAGCAGGATGTACATCTACTTAGATACGGAGCAACGTAAAAAGAACAAGAATGTATTACCTGGAAATCAAAGAGAAGAGTGCACTAAGAGGAAATATGGAACCACGGAGAGAAAGAGAATTTATTTATTGCATTTTGGTAACCAGGTGAACCCACTGAGACCATAGGTCCCTTTTTCAGGGGTGACCCAGAGTTAATTACATATATCATTTATACAGTTTTTCACATACATTACTCATAGCTCAGCAGTTCACAAATACATTTGACTCAGCAATTACACCAGTAGTAGCAAAAGACATTGGGTTTACATAGAGAGTACTGCAAAATTAGTCACAAAGGGAGGAAACAGTTGGACAGCGACATTAGAGTGACAACATCATAGAAACCTTCTGCAAGTGCTTGTGCTAGCAGAATAAGAGCAAGATAGGGAGAACCAATGGGGGGAGACATGGCCTTACAGGACAAATCCAGGCTAGTTGTCTAACTGATATAGAACCCATTTACACCACTTAATTTCAAACAAGGGTATTCAGTTTATAATCTGGGCTGTCATCCTTTCCGGAGTATAAAGTTCCAGCATGATATCCCACCAGTTGGACTGCGTAGGAAGTTTCTCAGTTAGCCGTAGCTTTGTGATGGATTTCTTGGCCAATAAGATCATTAAAAGGACTAATTTTAGAGATGTTTTACTCAGTATGCAGTTATCTAGTGGGATAGCTACTAGTATTAAAGAAGGGGTAATCGCACCTGGGGAGCTGACCAGTGTGAGATTTACCTCTAGGGTCAGTAAGCAGGGCATTTTTCATTAGACCTCAAGGGGTAGCCATTTCTCACCATCTACAGAGAGGAAGTAAGGGATCAAAGCTGATCATTTAGTATTATGTTAAAGATAACACCTCCTTAGCTATGGTCATGCAGGAGAGATGGGGGAGCCAACTCAACTTATCACAGAGGGAGTAGTGGTGAGTGAATGAGTTTAGGAGACATTGATGCAAAATGGCAAATATTACTGTAGGTGACATCCCATTGAGATGGGGGGCTTTAGTGGCTGCGGAGTACAATGGCAAGGCGGGCCTGTGGTGTCAGGTCTTGTGCCACTTCATATGAGACACCAAGCATGAAACTCATGGATCTGCATACACCCATGATGTGGGATGTGGGACACATAACCAAGTGTGGGGTAAAGGGTGATTCTGAGGTGTGTAAAAGAGGAGGTTGTGGGGGCCAAGGTAACATCTTGATATGCTACAGATGAAAACATTGTTAAATTACAAGAATAGATAGGTTACAAGGTTTTAATTCACTGATGAAGTTCTGGCAAAGTTGCCAAATTAGCCTCCGTGGATCACTTCATAAAGTTTTTCTACTTAACTGGAAATTTGCCATTTGTAACTTTGCCTTGCAGCTTTGCCTATAACTTCTCCTTGGGGTACACAAAGGCAAAGTTGGGTCAAAATGACTTCCACCAACTACTCCTATGTTTTATTTGGCATAACTCAGTCAAATGTTGTCCATTTTATCTAAAACTTGACATGTTTGCAGTCCAAGAGGAGGTGCATATTTGATGCATTTTTGATGATTATTGGACTTAAATTGTGGATTTGGCACATGGTCAAGTTGGGAGGTGATTTTGTTGTGTTGCATAAAGCTGGCTGGCAAACAGCTGAGCAGCTTTCCAAGTAGATATACATATGTAAGCAGGGGTCAGGTCGATGTTAATTTTTTGTTTTATTAGCACTGTGCGGTGCCTCCATTATGTAACCCACTACCTGGCTTGGGGGGAGAAAACTTTTGTTCAGCATTTTGGCTAGGTCTGACTTCTAGTCAGGGGCACCCAAGTAACTCTGGACACAGGAAGCAATAACTGTAATGTCCAAACCAGGAGTGGGATTCTAGAGTGTGGCTTTTATTCACAACAACAGCAGAATAATAAAGCATAGATGGACCCCCACTGGGCTACACTCCCTGGGAATGCAGACAAACAGAGACCAGAACACATCTTCTTACACACTGTAACCCTCAAGTTCTGAAACACACTGACTCTCAGCCTGAACTAGTACTCTTCTCTGGATTTCCCTGGCGTGGCACATCCCGCCAGCACTTGGACTACTTTACATAAGGCATGGACATTTATTAGTGGCTCCTTCTACCACCCATGAGCACATACTGGCTCCATAAAGGGAAATCTTCATCACTAATCCCACATCTGGGTACTTTCCATGAACACTGGCCAAGTGCCCGGAAGAAAGCTATAGGTGCCCAAAGTGAACCCGTGGAGGTACATCTGGTTACTCCAGATGGGGGTTCTCCCACCTCTTGCTCCCAAATCCATATCTGGCCATTCATTTGGAATCAATACCTTTCTTGAAACACACAGTTGTAGAATGCTGTCTCAAAATGTATGTCACATTTAACACTCTACTCTTCAAAATCTGATATCCTGGCTTATAATGGTCTCTGAGTGTCTATGTGCATCCCTGTAGACCCCCACTGTTTAGATGCATTTTAAGACACACACAACTGTAGTACTGTACTTGGCTGTCCTTCCTTGACCCCACAGTAACAGATACTATACACACTGTCTGGTGAGAACATGGGCTCTATTCAGAGCTGACTCACCCACTGGTTTGCAGGCGCGCCAAGGTTTCTGGCAAAGCAAACTACTTCTTGTGCTTCAGCACTTGACCAACAAAATGAAAGGCAGCTTTCCCTCTTCAGCAGGGCCAGGAGATTACCCCTGAAGTTGCTGGTTCTCTATCCCCCCATTCCTCCTGGGATGGGGCACTGGAACAAACTGGGGAATGGTCTCTACCACTAGACCAATTTTTTCTGTGTCTCTATCTAGGACGAGAACACACACCCTTTATCTCTGGGTAGCTCTACAGCAGAGCTTAACCCTCAGGGGGCTGCCAACTGCAGCATACCTCCTGCTTCCACTGAGTCTCCCTGCAGACTGTCACTGACTCTCCTGAAAACTGATTCAAAACCTCCCAACATTCTAACTAACTCCCTGCTGCAACATTCCAATGTGGCTTATGCTGCTGCGAGAAATCTATATGATATCATCCCTCCAGCTCAGCTGAGACTGAAGACAGAGTGAGACAGTGTGAAATCCATTTAACTGGTGTTTCACAAGCTGTCTTTCCCTGCCTGCCACTAGATCTAAGTGGGATTCTTGTAATCCCAGGTGACAGGGGTAGGGGGTTACAGATATACAGGAATAAATTAAATAAAAATCTTTCTCAGGTGTCTAGTGATCCCTTCTACTCCCCATCCCTACCCCCACTGTTCACCGGTGTGATGTTCTCCCCACTGCTATTTGCTGGCCTGAAGTTAAATAATGATCATTCTCTGATGTCTAGTGGTCCCGCCCACCAAGTGCCATCCCAATGTTAAAGAAAAATCTTTCCCTGAAATCTAGTGGTCCCCCCTCCCACCCATCACTGGCCCAATGTTAAATAAAAATCTTTCCCTGCTGTCTAGTGGTCCGCCTCCCCCCACCATTCACTGGCCCAATGTTAAATAATGATCATTCCCTGGTGTTTAGTGCCCCCCCACTGATTGCCAGCCTGATGTTAAATAAACAGCTTTTCCTGGTGTCTTGCAGTCCCTCCCCCCACCAGCACCATCCTGATGTTATCTGTAGTATTTGCTGGTGTCCAGTGGTCCCTCCCCCCACCCGATCACCTGCCCAACACATAGATACTGTTTCCTTGGTGTCCAGTGTATACACGCCCCCATCCCAATCCCCTGTATAGTACAGATACACCATTCTCTGGTGCCTAGTGGCTGCTCCTTTCCCAATCCACTGTAGACTTACATAACACCATTCCCTGCTGTCTAGCATACCCCTGACCCTGAGCCGGTGACCAGCCCAGCCCTCTGCTCTCTGCCATGGATGTCCGCCAACTGAGTTGTCAGTGAGTGCATGCTCATTGACAGCTCTGTCGGTGGCCATCCATGGTGGAGAGTGGAGGGCTGTGCTGGTCACTGGTTTGGGGTCAGGGTAGGGGGAGCAGGGTGGTGGGGCACTATTTGCTGGGGTGGGGGGTCCACTAGGCACCAGGGAATGGTGTTACATAAGTTTACAGTGCGAGAATTTAAGAATGCATGTGACAGGCATAAGGCAATTCTAGTGGGAGGTAGGAGGAAGTAGGCTGTTGGTAAAACCCAGATCTCCAGCTTCTCCAGTAGGTAGGTAAATGGGCAGACTGGGTGGGCCAAACAGTCCTTATCTGTAGTCAAAGTCTATGTTTCTATGTTTCCACAGTGGGTCAGGGAAGGGGCACTGTGCTAGACACCAGGGAATGGTGTATCTGTAGTATACCGAGGATTGGGATGGGAAGGGGTACACTAGACACCAGGTAAATGGTGCCTGTGTGTTGGGTGAGTGATCAGGTGGGGGGAAGGACCACTGGATACCGGGGAATACTAGAGATAACACAGGGCATGGTGTAGGTGGGGAGAGGGACTGCTAAACACTAGGGAAAGATGTTTATTTAACATCAGGTCAGTGATCAGCAGAGAGGGGGACCACTAGACACCAGGGAAGGATTTTTATTTAACATTGAGTCAGCGACCACTGGGAAGGGGAACCACTGAACACCAGGGAATGATCATTATTTAACATCAGGCCAGTGAATGGTGGGGGGGGGCACTAGACACCAGGGAATGATCATTATTTATCACTGGGCCAGCAATTGGTGAGGGGGGACCACTAGATACCAGGGAATGATCATTATTTAACATTGGGCCGGTGAACAGCAGAGGGATCACTAGACACCAGGGAATGATCCTTATTTAACATCAGTCCAGCAATCAGCATGGGTGAGGGACCACTAGACACCAGGGAAAGTTTTAGTTTGAACATTGGGCTGGTGATTACGAACATACGAACATACAAAATTTGCCAGCAGATAAAGGCCTAGAGGTCTATCAAGTCTGCTTGAATGTGCAGCTAGCACCCCTTATTCTGCAGCTGCCCCCCTTCCACCCTTCCCCTTCATTAACCCTCCCCCCTGTCCTGTCCCATCCCCTTTTGAAGCAGTCCACTCTTCTACTGCATACCACTTCTGCAGGTAACGCATTCCACCCAGCCACCACCCTCTCTGTAAAAAAGTGTCTCCTCATCTCCCTCCTGAACCTTCCTCCCTCCAGTCTCATATCATGGCCCCTGGTGGCCCTCCCCTCCCTTACTTTGAACAGCCCCTCGGTACCCTTCTTGTTTATTCCTTTCATGTATTTAAAGGTTTCAATCATGTCACCCCTGTCCCTCCTCTCCTCCAGTGAGTACATGTTCAACTCCTTCAACCTCCTCTCGTATGATAAGTCCCCCAGCCCCTTGATCATCTTTGTCGCCCTGCGCTGTACCCCCTCCAGTAACTTAATGTCCCTCTTCAGATATGGGCGCCAGTACTGCACGCAGTACTCCAGGAGTGGTCTAACTAATGACCTATACAGTGGCAGAATCACCTCCTCCCTCCTCGAGGATATACCCCTTGCAATACAACCCAGCATTTTGTTGGCCTTTGCAGCTGCCTTGCTACATTGTGCTGAGTTGTTCATTGACCCTGTAATGGTCAATGATTGGTGGAGGGGGGCCAATAGACACCAGGGAAAATGTTCCTTCACAGGATTCATGTATTTTTTCTCTATAAAAAACTGCTATAAGTTTATACATATAATGGCTGCCTATATTTTTTGTTTATAAATATGCCAACACGATCTATCATGTACTGGTGCAATAATACTGTTGCTAAAACTCTGCTGATTTAGCATTATTAATCAATGCATTTCATGGGATCAGTAGATTTGCACTAAAAATGGCATTTAAAACTCATCATTGTGTACTGTATGCTCTGACTGGCTGGTTATCTCCTAAGCTGATTGGCTTGTATCACTTGTGCTGTACTGTGGATAACATATTGAGGTTAAAAACTGATTCTACTCTATATGTTCTTCTTGATATTAAAACAGAATGTAGGCAGTTAAGATCTATGGGAAAGCACTTGTTATCAATCCCAGCTACCTCAACGGTTATAGGTGAACATGCTTTTTCAGTTCATGCTGCTAAATGTTCTAACAATTTATCAGATTTGCTCCATAATCTTGAAAGTCATACAGTTTTCAAACAGCAATTAAAGCTTTATTTGTTATAATGGCTAGATTGTAAATGTTTTATCTAGCTTTGTATTGAATATGTTTTGTGTTGAAGTTAATCCTGCATATTGCATGTATTCATTTTAAGTATTCATGATTAACATCTTGGCTATTTGTAAGAATGGCCCCGGGTTGTTCATGAAAAAGGCCCTTGGCTCATTGTACTTACTCAGCAAACAAAAGTAAAATAAAATAAAATAAATTAATACTGCAGCTGGCAGGGTCTGTATTTTTGACATCTGACGAAAATATAAAAAATGGATTGACTTTGTAAAATGAGGCTGGACTAATGTTACTTAAACTAAGCACTCAGTGATTTGCAGTGCACAGTTTTAAAGTGAAGATTTTGAACTGTGCAACTGAATTAAAACTGTTCTTAGGGCCGGCGAAGTTACCAGCTTTACAGGTTGCAAACTTGACATCTGTGCCAAACTCTGCCAATGGAGTTGCCAACTTCATGTTTCACAGAGTGATCAGTTTTTCATGAAATTGGACTTTGCATGGTGGATTAACTTCACAAAATAGGGTGCATTTGTGAATTAATCTGAGGAGCGAAGTTTCCCCAATTCGCACATCACTATACAAGAAACAAATCATTATAGAAAAAAGCCATCAGCTCAGATACAAGTCCCTAGTGTGTTTGAGACATAATCACAGTAAATATTAATTTCAATGAAAAGTCGTCTGTAGAAAATTAAATCTAACCTTATCCTGTTAGACCCAACATATAGTATCTGAAGTTTACAGCCTGTTATACCAAACACATATCTCATTCCATCTTGCACTCTGAAGTGGTATTTTAGTGCATAGATGGCTTACTATGCAGTATCAATTTTAGTACCTGCTTTCATAGTCATGATGTTTCAGCTATTACAATAGACTAGACATTACACTGTTTGGAGTTTTAGTTTAGAGCATATCTTAACCTTAGTAGCCTATTCAGTAGGTCTTTATAAACACATTAGTGTGTTCAACAGACCTCATAGTGCTGCTGTTTATGACAGCAGTGCTTTGCATAGCAAGAGACAGGGATGACAGATATGTAATAAGGTCGTGAGAGACGTTATGAAATAAACCTTCACTGGTGAAGATGTGGCTAAATGGTGAATATTGCATATTCATAAAGGCTGGATAAGTACTGACAATTCATCAACTTTGTCAACGAACTTTACAAAGAGGGCCAGAGTGTTTTCACTGGCAAAGTTGTGCATTAATTTGTGTGTAGGGCCCACTATCAGACTTGCAGTGGACCCTACAGGTGAATACCTGATTAAAACAAGTATAAAATTAAAAAAGCAGCTTACCATTTACCCCCTCATAGCACCCAGTCTCCTCCTCCTCTTCTGCTGTCTCTGTATAATTAATATTTAATTACCTGCCTCTTCCAACCTACTTAGCACCCCAACTGCCCATCCCAACAGTCCAAGTAGATTATTTATTACCCCCTTCCTCCAACCCATTTAGTACCCAAACTTGCACTCTCCTGCCCCATGGTCCCAGTAATGAAAAGAAAACCCTTCCCCCAACCCAAATGGCACTGTAACTCCCCCCTCCTCCCTCCCTTGACTGCACTGACTTAACCCCACAAAAACATTTAGTAAATCAGTGAGATGGTTACTAGCACAGTGCTCCTCACATCACTTCGGCAGGCTGCTATCTGAATGAATGAAAGTGAGAGCATGTTCATCTAAGCACACTGGCACTCTCATTCATTTATTAAGATTAGGTGGTGTGATGAGGACTGCACTGAAAGCTGCTGTCTCAGTGATGGACTGATCTTTTTTACAGGTAAGTTAGGGTGCCTAAGGGAGAGGAAAGGGAAACGGGGGGCATTGGGGTGCTAAATGTGTTTGTAAGGGGGGGTAAAAAAAGTATACAAGGACTCTGGGGAGAAGGGGGGAGTCTGAGTGCTAAGTAAGTTGGGAGTAATCAAATTAACATTGTACGATGCTTTGGAAGGATAGAGAGGTACAAGGGTAGGGGGTAAGACTCTTCTTGTTTGGCTGTTGCAATATGCTTCACATGGAGGACATCACATGTAAAGTACCTGCCTTCTGGAAGTTGACTTTTTGCCATTGTTTACTTTGCAAAGTTTTTTTACTTCACCACAAAACTATGGTAAACATAATGCACTGGCATCACTTATCCATAGAAATCAGCTAGGTATAGTCAGATGCTTTATGAAAGATAAACTGAAATGAGCACAGTGGGATCAAAAATAGAAAACAAATAACAAGCTCATGTAACCAAACCTGAAAAATAAACAGAATTGATGTAAATATGACAGGTGCCTTTTTCAGTAGATACCGGCTCTTAACAATTCATGCAGTGGCAAATAATCCCTAATTTAATAAGTGTAATTTAATTAAGAGCAGAATTAGAATTATTGCTTTCAGTTGTAATTACCTGTTACTTACCATTTGATTTTTATGGTCACCCAACCTGTGTTAGAAGCGTAGCACTGTTGTTATTTCTTTCACTGCAGGGTTTACTGAATAATGTCCTTCAGACAGAACTCTTTAAAGCAAGGTCATTAAGGAAAAAAAAAAAAGGTTAACCTGTAGCACTGGTTGAAAACTGTCCCAATAAAATCAAGATAAATAACACTGTGCTGGTAATGACCTTGGTCTAATTTATGTGAACAGTGAACGTAATGAATAGGGACCAGTGTCTGCCAGGAGCAGGAAGAAACACAGAACACAGGAGAACACAAAACAATTAGATTGCAAATTATAGATTCATTTACCTTCCTATGTGTTAGTTTTCCTAGAAAAGGTACTCTAAGCACATGATTGATGGAAATCTTTATTTTTAAAGAAGGAGGAAGAGAGGCAAAGCACATATAAAACATGGGAGATCCTTGGGGAGAGGACTGATGAATGACTATTGTACCTTGATTGATTATTGCATCTTGATTGTCCTACTGAATGCAATAAGTATGCAGTTGCTTACTGTTTATTCCAATGGATAAGAGGGAAGCACAGTAATTAATTTGCCTGTAGTAGACCTAATACACACCACATGCAATTATTTTATTTCTGTAGGTATTTTTAACGGGAAGTTTTCACCAGGGGAAAATTCTATAGCTGTACTATATATTATTACTCCAATCCTGATACATTTAGGGGTGAGCAGAAACTGAAGAGGACTTTGGCTGCACTGCTGAAAATATGCATTTTTGGGATGGCAAAAGGACCCGATAAGTTTTCATTGACTCAGCATCCTTTTGGTGCTTTGGTGTCATGGAACTGTGTTTTTACAGAAATCACAAGGTATAGCCAGACTGAGCCCTGCAAGTCAGATGAGTTCCAGCAGGCAATGGGCACCAAAAAATCACAACCAGCAGAAGAGAGGCAGTGGAGGAGGGGCATACCTCTCAACTGCTATAAATTCCGCATAGTGCTATGTTTTTCATACTCAAATTTACCCTTGCTCCTCACAGGTTTACTGATGTTCCTCATAATGTTAGAGCTATTTCTGGACACACAAACTATTGAATCATTGAACTAAGTTGATAGAAACATTCCTTATCACTAACTATATGGGCCCACTATCTGTAGACATAATAGTGTTTAAAATAAGAAAGTGCTGCACATTCTGGCCCTTTGCTATGATTTTTGAAGGTCAGTGCTATGATTTTTAATGCTGAGAGGTTGAGAGGTATAAGGAGGGGACTTCCCAAAATTGGAAGGATAATAAAGGAAAGGGTAGAATAGTTCTGTTCCAAGTTATATAGTGGCAGACAGTGGGGAGCAGTGAGGGACAAGAAGCATGGTAGGGGAATGGGACATGGAGGAAGGTAAGAGGGTAAAAGGCAAGCAAACTGCTTGGGAGGCTGCAGTGGGGACTGGGAAAAGAACACAGGTTAGTCAAGAGATGGGTAGGGTAAAAGTAAAAATGCAGGAGGAGAGGGAACTGCAGTAGGGAGGAGGGGGTGAGGTAAAAGAGAAGGTAGCAGACAGGGGGAGGAGAAAGGAGCCCAGGCTAGGAAGAGCGGTTGTCCTGGGGGAAGCAGAGGGGAGGGAAAGCAGCTTGCCCAGAAAGGGATGGAAAAGGTAGGCGTTAAGGTGGAAAGACAAACTCTATGGTGGAGGAAATAAGGGATGGAGGAAGAGAGGAGGCAATACTGGTTTGAACAAGCCAGAGGGAGAGACTTAGACTAAGAGGGACCAGTCAGGACTGCAGAATCAGGCAAAGGGTGGCAGGATGTAAAGTATGAGGGGAGGAAATGGAGTTCTACTGCTAAGGGAGAGGAAGCCCCATGTTGTGGTCCTCCTAGGTATGAATGATCTGGCAGGGTGCAACATGGAGGTGGTCCAAGCAAGGTTCTGGGTGCTTGGGGAACAACTTAGGGAGCGAAAAAGAACAATGACATTCTCTGAGTTACTGGTGGTGCCAAGAGCCAGTATGGCTAGGAGTCTCAGACTTCAACAAATGACTTAAGGGGTGGTGTAAGGAGGAAGGCTTTGTTCACACTGGGAACTAGGGAGGAATCTATGAGGAGCAAATCCTGTACACAACGGACAGGCTACAGCTAAGTAGGGTGAGAACTAGGCCATTAAGGGACAAGCTGGGACATACTCAGGGATACATTTAAACTGGGCTGGGGGGCTTGATTAGGGCACCGAGACCCTAAGGTTCCCAAGGTGGGGGCTGGCACCCTCTCCCAGATTGCAGGTGCGGCAGGAGGAAGATCTTTGGGGCACATGAGTAAGGAAAAAGAGGGCTGAGACAGAAAGAGATGGATGGCAGGAGGAAGGTGGGAGTGATTGGGGGGAAATAGGTTAACTGGTGGAAAGACTCAAGCAGACCTGACATGGAGAAAATCTGTTCAGTTGCTGAACAAGAAGGAAAACAGCAGTGGTGTGAAGGGAGGGAAAAGAGGACAACAGGCATCCTTGAGGGCAGTTTTAATCAATGCCAGGAGCCTGGAGAATAAGATAGAGAACCTCCAGGCCATGCTGATGGAGAGCCACATAGATCTGGTGGCAGTAAAGGTGACAGGGGCATTCCTGCACTATGACTGGAACCTCACCATCCTGGGGATCAGCCTCCACAGACAGCAAGCATAGAGGTGAATGTGGTTTGAGCATAGAAATTATCTTGGCTCATATTCAGACTGAGTTAGGGAGCAGGATTAAACTGAGGGTGACCTATAGACAACCATTTCAGAGCAAAGGTATAGACTGAGACCTAGAAAGGGAGATTAAGAATGCATCACTGCAGGAGAGATGGCAATAGTTGGTGACTTCAACCTACCTGATGCAGATTTCAGCTTCCCTAAAGCCAGCAGTGGTAGAAGCCAATCACTCCTGGATGCAGTCCAGGATGGTTTCTTAACCCAGGCTGTGAGAATGTCATCAAGGGTTTGAGAGACCCTGGATCTGGTGCTGACAAACTGCAATTACATTTGGGATATCAGTATACAAACCTACAAAATTTGCCAGCAGATAAAGGTCTAGAGGTCTATCAAGTCTGCTCGAATGTGCAGCTAGCACCCCTTATTCTGCAGCTGCCCTTCCCTTCCACCCTTCTCCTCCATTGACCCACCCCCTTGTCCTGTCCCATCCCCTTTTGAAGCAGTCCACTGTTCTACTGGATACCACTTCTGCAAGTAACGCTTTCCACCCAGCCACCACCCTCTCTGTAAAACTGTGTCTCCTCATCTCCCTCCTGAACCTTCCTCCCTCCAGTATCATATCATGGCCCCAGGTGTCCCTTCCTTCCCTTACTTTGAACAGCCCCTCTGTACCTGTCTTGTTTATTCCTTTTATGTACTTAAAGGTTTCAATCATGTCCCCCCATCCCTCCTCTCCTCCAGCGCATACATGTTCAACTCCCTCAGCCTCCTCTCATAGGATAAGTCCCCCAGCCCCTTGATCATCTTTGCTGCCCTGCGCTGCACCCCCTCCAGTAACTTAATGTCTCTATTCAGATATGGGCACCAGTACTGCTTGCAGTACTCCAGGTGCAGTCTAACTAATGACCTATACAGTGGCAGAATCACCTCCTTCCTCCTCGAGGATATACCCCTTGCAATGCAACCCAGCATTTTGTTGGCCTTTGCAGCTGCCTTTCTACATTGTGCCAAGTTGTTCATTGACCCTGTAATGAGCACCCCCAAATCCTTCTCCTCCTCCTCTGTATGGGCTAGCTGCACTCCCCAGCAGGTAACTCCTCCTTGGGTTCTTCATCCCAAAATGCAGCATCTTGCACTTTTTGGCATTAAACCCCAGTTTCCAGGTGTCTGACCAGATTTCAAGCTTTGCCAGATCATCCTGCAACCCCTGCCATCCCCCTACGTTGTCAACCACTGCTCCTGCCTTGGTATCATCAGCAAACAGACTGACCTTGCTCTTGATGTCCAATGATATGTCTGCAATGAATATCCCAAACAACACTGGTCCCAACACCGAGCCCTGTGGAACACCGCTCGTCACTATCCTTGGGTGTGAGAGCTCCCCACCCACCACCACACTCTGTTGCCTTCCCTGAAACCAGTTCCCTACCCATCTGACCAGCTTTGCACCAGCCCCTGTGCCTTCTAACATACTTCATATATATATATATCCGAGCCTATGAGTAATAGCAATTACCTTTCAGTGTGGTTCCAGCTTAGTATGGGGAAGGACATCCTTTACACCAAAACACATGCTCATGATTACAAGAAGGCAGAGTTTGGCTCAGTGGGAGTGCAGCTAGGTAAACACCTAGCTGAACTGAAGGGAGCAAGGGGAGTAGAGGAGATATGGTCCATCATGAGGAAGGAGCTCCAGGTGCAGTAGTCACAAACACCTGCCTGATACAGAAAGGTAAGAAAAACAAGCATGTTTAGCCCCTCTGGTACACTGATGTAGTGAAAATGGTAAGAGCAAATAGTTTCTTTCAAAAAGTACATGGGTCTCAGAAGGAGGAGGACAGGGTGGATTACCTAGACAAACTCAAATCAGGTAGCAGGTAAGTGTGGAGGCACCAAAAGTGTTAGCTGAATTGAGAATAGTGGATGTATTCAAAGAAGGAGATAAGACTTTCTTTTGGTATATCTGAGAAAAAAGAAAACAATGGAAGGGGTCATCAAACTGCGACAAGTGGGTGAAGGATGTTAGAGGAAAAGTAGAAACATTAAAAGAAAACTTCTGGGCAGTATTTATTTAGGAGAAGAAAGGACCAATACCACAGGGAAGGATAGACAGGTGGAGGAAGGGGGCAACAAAGATGTGTGAGGAGCCGATTACTGCTGACAGGGTCCTAAAGGGACTATAAGCCCTTAACATGACTAAATGTCCCTGGCCAGATAGAATGCAGACTAGGGTGTTGAGAGACCTGACATCAGTACTGGCAGCCCCATGGCCAACCTCTATAACAGCTCCCTCAACTCAAGCATGGTGCCCTGTGAGTGGAGAACTGTAGATATGGTCCTCTTGTATAAGAGTCAGGCCAGAAACAATATGGGGAAACTACAGATCTGCCAGCTTGACATTGATCATTGGCAAGCTGAAGAAAACCATTCTTAAGGAATGGCTGGTAGAGTTTCTGGAGGCTAATGTGCTATAAGATTACAGACAGCATGGGTTTGTGGTGGAAAGGCCATGTCAAACAAACTTGATTGATTTTTTTGACTGAGTCACAAGATCATTGGACAATGGTCAGGCAGTGGATATAATACTTAACCTGGACTTCAGTAAGGCCTTTTACTCAGCCCCCATGAAGATCTATCAAGAAGCTGGGTGACTTAAGGGTAGGGGACAAAATGACTAGCTGGGTGGGTATTGGTTAAAGGGGCAACCTTGAGAGTTGTGGTCATGTGAGAACACTCAAGGATGTGGGAGGGTCACCAGTTGGTTTTCACAGGGACTGATGTTCAGACTGGTGCTGTTCAGCATGTTCATAAGTGACATTAGGAATGGCATAAAGGGCAAACTTTGCCTTTTTGTGGACAGTACAAAGCTTTGCAGGAGGGTGGACACAGAAGAAGAGATCAGGGTTGTAAGGTAAGACCTGGAAAGACTGGAGAGGTGGTCTAGGATCTGGCAGCTGGGGTTCAACACCAGGAAGTGCAAAGTTATGTATGTGGGGAGAAGTTTCCAGGGATAGAATACAGGTGGGGGTGACTGTCACAATGAATGAGGAAGAGAAAGAGCTGGGGTTTGCAGTTACAAGTACCCTGAAGCCCTCTACACAATGCAGTAAAGCAATGGGAAAGTCAAACGTGATGCTGGGTTGCATAACCGGGGGGTTTACAAGCAGAAGGAAGGAGGTTATACTACTTCTGTACAGACCCCTGGTTAAGCCACACCTGGAATACTGTGTACAGTTCTGGAACCCCTACTACAGGAAGGACTTAAATCAGCTGGAGGCAGTGCAAACAAAGGCCACCAAAATGATACAGAGGCAGCGGGAGCATTTGTATGAACAAAGGCTGGAGAACATGAATACAGTATGTACTCAGTGGAGGAGAGATAGGACATGATAGAGACCTTTCAGTACCAGAAGGGCTTCAATAGGGTATACCCCAGTGACTTACTCCAGAAAATGACAACAATAAATACTAGAGAAAACACTTGGAAATTGGTAGGGGACTAACTTGGAATGGACACCAGGAGATACTACTTCAAGGAGAGAGTAGGAGAGGGATGGAACAAACTTCTAGAGGAAGTAGTGAGGGCAAAATCTATAGATAATGTCAAGAGGAGGTGAGATAAGGTAATCGTGAGCGTAATAGCATTTGGAGAGGGAGGCAGTGCGGCATGTGCTCCAATCCGGGTAGATTCGATAGACCACAAAGTATTCTTTTGCTGGTAAGTTTCTATGTTTCTACAGTATGCTCCATATTTCTATGTTTCAAGTCAGAGATGCTGAAGTTTGTGATTAGCTTGCATAGCATATACTTTTGTGGATTTTCCATCTCAAACTTTTCAGAGGAGGAGGATCGATGCGGAAGATTTTTACAGGGGAGTAAGATTGCTATGAAGATCAAGTTATAAAAAGCATGAAGTACAACAGGGTGGGGCAGCTGCATAAGAATCTGTGAACTGGAGTTTTTTCTGATGAAGAACACATTCTGTTATGTTGCACAGAGATGGATTACAATGTATCCTTTGCGAGTTTTGGACTGCGACTCACAGTGCACTTGTGAAGCAAGCCTGCTGTCAGTCACTGAGTGGTTCTTTGCTGTACAGTTGCGTTGTTTTTCAATATATAATTAAAACACATAAAAAACATACCCCCACCCCATGTTCTGCTTCACTCACAGCCTCTCACAACCCTAATTGCACAGTAATACACTCTTACTGAAACAGGTCCATCTCAAATCAAAGCCTATTGGCTAATCCTCTGGGCCTAGCAGGGAAACACCACTTGGCATAGGTACAAAAGAGCTATCCATAAATTGAAAACCAAGCAATTGTCACCCCCTCTGTCCTATGGGAACATTACAACAGTTGCCACAGCAGATCAGAGGGGTGGAGCACGGAACAAGATGGCACAAACATTCAAACATTAGAGAGTTCCATCAACCCTCCCCCGTATCATACAGGAGCATGCTTGCTTGACCCTGTCTGAATTTCGGTAACTTTTGAAATTACATTTATGTGGTGGATGCCCAGTTAAAAATGCCTTCTTTCCTGGCTGATGCTAGCAACTGTTATGAAGCTAAGAGAAACAATGGAGTGGAAAACACTTTGGGCCCATAGGGATAACATGTCCCCAAGGAAAGAAGCCAAAACATTGTGAGATCAGTAAAACAACTGGAAACATTAACTCCGAACAGGACTAAAATGGAGATGTCAAAATCGACAAAGAATGAAGATTTGAAAGTTCAAGGTATATCAGTACCAGCAGTATCATCACCTGAATCAGTTGAGTTATTACAAAAAAACTACCAAAAGTGAAGAAATGTTAATAAGGGTAAAAACATGCAATCACAGCAGACAACGGCTCCGAATGTTTTAAGGAAATGTAATAAATCAAATCCCAAACAAAACCAGTATGAAAATATACCTGGTATCTCCAAAGTGACCCAGACAGGAACTGAAGAGGTGGACCAAAGCAGCAGCAGCAAAGGGCTTTCAACCTTGGGGGAAACATTAAAGAAGCCAAGAGAGCCACTGGAAGAAGCAGAGCTGAAATGTCTTGCAGCGTTGGTCTCCGAAAAAGTGTCTTTATATCCACAGGCTGAGTCTGCCGACACAACTAGGAGAAAATGTCTCTAAGGACAATTTGTCTGTAATAGTATTGGCTGTGGATGAGCGGACTGAAAATAAAATGTCAAGGACTGCTGGAATCGGTAAATGTGTTGGTGCCAGTGCCGAGTCTGTACCTAAAGTAAGTGACGTTGCTTCAAGCGAGCAACCAGCAGCCGAAGGGGTGATTCTTCCAAAGGCAGTCCATTCCAAAAAAGCTGTTACCCCTGCATTGGAACAATAGAATAAAGTATGTGTACTTAAAGCAAATGAGCTAATAGAAAATATTAATAAAAGTAAAGAGGACTTGATTAATTACAAAAAAAGTCAGGACAAGTGGGAAGTACAGATGACTATACAGCACCAGGTAGGAGAGAAGATGGAGGGAGCCTTGGAAAAAATACAAGAATCAGTAAACATGGAACTAAGCAGCAAGGGAGAAGCCAATTTATTTTCTCATTCTCAGGAGGTCCCTCCAGTTTGTATTACGTTGCATCAGCATAGTACAAGTGTGAGTACAGTCTCCAATTCTAACAGCTTTTTTGAGGAAGAAAATGACTCTGTATCTGAGGGGGAAGAAGCTGAGAAAAACCAGATACCCTCACCCCCATGGTCTAAGATAATAATAAATAAGCTGACATTGCTGGAAAGTACTATGAATTGGGCAAATGAGAAAATGTGCAACAAAATTGAAACTTTATATACCACTATTAACTTAATACTGAGAGAAAATCAGCAACTAAAAATGGATTTAAAAGAGGTAGAAAAAAGGACATCAGAGTTGGAAGATGAAATACATCCCTTAAAATGGCAAATAAAAGAATAGAGTAAAATCAAAATAAAATGGCTATGAAGTTAACTGATTTTGAATCAAGGGTGAGATGGAAAAATTTTAGAATCCTGGGGGTTCCAGAAATTTGGGATAAACAAGACAACCTTACCAACATAGCAAAAAAGATTATAGCTGCTTACATGGATACAGACCTGACCTCCATTAAATATGAATTTGATAGAATGCACAGAACATTTAAACCTAACAAAGAATTTCAGGGTCCACTGTGCCCTATAATAGCCACATTTTTCAGATCTGAAGAGAAGGATAACCTCATGAATGTAGTCTATAGAAAGAAAAGAATATCAGTGGAGGGGGTGAGTTTTGCTATTTATAATGACCTCTTCAAGACATTTTGCAAGAACGAAGGAAATTAGAAGATATTAGAAAAAAGCTTTGGGCCTTGGGTGTGAAATCTTCCTTTATCATCCTGCTAAATTAAAAGTGGTAATATAAGGCATAAGACACATATATGATATACCAGAGATCGCAAGGAGGGACTTAAAAGAAACACTGGAAAATGTTGAGTAACGAAATGACAATATTACTGAAAGGGAAATAAGTAGGGGAGTACCGTTAATATAAAAAGAATGATAAGAAATGAGTAGACAGGTTATAGGGCATCGGGGAGGGGGGTGGAGTATAAATTGATAGATCAACACCAGTCCAGTGACTGGTATGTGTTTCTGTGTGGTAGTATATTATGAGTTATATGATTTTTTTTGGAGGGGGATGTTACAGTTATAGACATGTTTATTTATGCACCAAGTGATGTCCTAACTATTGTCGTTAAGCTTCCATGGGGTTCGGGTAGATATGCTCTCCAAAAAATGAGTTTTAGAAGGAATGTTATAGTTATTAAGAAAAGATGTCAGTAATCAAGTTAAGTTGTGCTACCTTTAACGTAAACTGAATGCATATCCCTATTAAAAGGGCTAGAGCGCTAAACCGTATAAATAAATTGAGAGTTACATGTGCAGCCTTGCAGGAAATGCATCTAGACAGCAAAGAAGTGCTTACAATTAAAAGGAAATGGATGTCTGAAATCTTTTTTTCCACAGGTTCAAGGAAAAAAGCAGGGGTTGCTCTAATCTTTAGGAATACTAAGGGCTTTACTTTTTTAGATACTTTTTCAGATATGCAGGGCCAAACAATTATGGCCAAAGATAAGATTGCCAGTCAGATTGTTACTTTTGTATCTGCATATGCTCCCTTTGTGGGATACAAAGATTTCCTAGTGGAACTTACCAAGGGATTTATGCAGATACAGGCAGAAAATATTATATTGATGGGGGACTTCAACACTTATTTAAACCTGGATATGGACAGAAGTTCTAAAGCACCCTGCTTTAATAAATACCATACTAAATTACTAAATAACTTTTTTGTTCAACATGACCTGAATGACTCTTGGAGGACTCTCTATCCACTCAGTCGTGAATTTTCACATTATGATAAAAAACCAAAAGGATTCTCTAGAATCGACTATATTTTGGTGTCAGAAAAACTCTTATCAGGGATATAATCAGATGGTAAATAAACCATTGATCTATCAGATCATACCCTGATAGAAATATACTTTAATATAATTGATTTAAATAGGAAGAGATCTTTTGCATGGCAGTTCAATAATGATATTCTAGGAGAACATGAGTTCCAAGAGAAAATTAAAAATGGTATTGAAGAATATTGGAAATTTAATTACAAACCAGGTAGTACAATCACTGCATTATGGGACCCACTAAAAGCTGTCATTTTGGGGTTAATAGCATCTTATCAGGCTGTTATTAATAAGGGACTAAAACAAAAACACTTAGAATTACATCAAAAAATTAAAAGTTTAGACAGTAAGATCATATTAAACCATGATAAGTATTATAAAGATTGGGTGAAGGCTCGGTTAGAAAAAACAGAATTAAATAACAAAGAAGTTTTAACAAATATCAAAAAGTTAAAAAAGACGTAGATATATCCAGGGAGAAAAAACTTGGAAGTTATTAGCTGCCCAACTTAAAAAACAGAGGGAGTCTAACATGATAGCAGTACTACTGGTCAACGAGGGTAAGCAAATATTTAAAGATGATGAGATGGGGTCCCTGATTATAACTGAATACAAGCAAATTTAGCAAAAAGTTTTTGATACAGGTCCAGAAAAAATAAAGAAGTACCTGGAATCTAGCAAGCTGGCTGCTTTAAGGTGTGAGGAATCACCATTTACCTTGCAAGAGGTTATAGACATTATTAAATCATTACCAAAAAATAAAAGTTCTGGCCTAGATTGGCTTACTATTGAAGTCTATCAACAGTTTAATGACCAGTTGGCTCTGAAAATACTACCAATATTAAATTAATTAAGGGAAGGACCTTTATCTATCCCTGTGTCAATGCAAAAATCCAAAACAATATTATTGTTAAAGGAAGGAAAGGATGAAAAAAAAGTAACTAACTATCATCCAATAGCACTTCTAAACATGGACTATAAACTCATAACAAAAATAATTGTAAATAGATTAAAGCAAAATTTACAGGCAGTAGTTAACCAGGAACAATTTGGATTTGTAAAGGGCCATACTATTTACCAGGCTACTAAAATGGTTCAGATGATGATGCAGGAAATAAAAAAATCAAAATTTACCATGCCATTTAGTAGCAGTTGATGCAACTAAAGTGTTTGACACCTTAAACAGAAAATGTATGTTTGCATATTTAGAGGCATATGATATTCCAAAATATTTAATACATTTAATCAAAAAAAATATGATACAACTGTATAATTTGCAGTAAATAATTGTAAATCATATTAAAGCTAATAGAGAAATACAGGGTTTTCAACATCTAGGTGAAGCTAGAAAGATAAATGTTTTTGCAGACAATATTTTATTGTATTTTAAAGACATAAATACTACTATGCCCAAGTTTTTGCAGGGAGTTAAAAGTTACGCACAGGTGTCTGGATACTGTTTGAACAGCTCTAAATCTGTTGTTATGCCAGTGAACCATCTTCATTACCCACTTGCCACAGAAATTAAAAATAATTTTCAAATTAGTAATAGTTTTAGGTATTTGGGTATAACAATTTGCAATGTTCAAAGGGGATTGGTCAATGCCAACTATAACATGGCAAAAGAGAAGGTCAGAAGCTTGCTGGATAATTGAATGAAACTCTCTTGTTCCCTGTCAGGCTGGATAGAGACAATAAAAATGATGGCTATGCTGCATTTACTATGCATGATACAAGCCATTATAGGATGTCTGGAAATAGCTTGGTATGTCTCTATTCATAGGATTTTTTAAAAAAAATTGTGGAGGGGAGGGAAACCAAGGATTTCATGGAATTAGAAAGCTGGAGGGAACAGTTGCCCAGAACCACTGAACTACGAAGTTGCACACCAAATTAAACTACGGTGGGAATCAGCATATATAAATTCTAAATCTGAATTTATTGACAAATCTTTTTAGAAAAAGGGGGATGTAACAGCCCCAGGGACAATTTTCTGGGATTTCTTGATGAAAATGAAAATTCCAGTACTTTTCCAAGCCACTGGGAATAAGTTAAAAAAAGAAATAATGTTATTAAAAACTAACAAGATATTACCTTGGCTATTTTTTAAAAATTGACCAGACCACCGATAGCTTTAAGACATCATTGGACATGAAAATACTAACTAAACTTAAAGTATAGAAATACAAAGATGGTACCAATTAATTAATGATCTGGGAGATTTTTATTTCTATTGAAGAGATAAGAAATAAGAGGGCAGGTAAAGAGAGTTTTCACTTTCTTCAATATTTATATGTAAAAAAGAATTTTGAAAGATTTCAGGAAAAGTTTAGAAGATGTAAAAACAAAAATGTAAATGATATCATTCAACAACAAACGAAAGTGTTAGAATTGTGAAATAGGAAATTATTACAAAATCTATATGTTTTTATTACCACAACTGATAAAGATCCTTGGAGAAAAAACTAATAGCAAATGGGAGCAAGAAATGGGTATAGTATATTCCCAGCAGCAATGGAAATCTTTGAGAGCTAAAATTTATAAAGATTATTTGTACGCAAAAAAAACAGTACCATATAAAAAAGTGGATAGGGTGTACTATACTCCAGAAGTGTTAAGCCATATGATAAAAACAGGGTCAAATGAATGTTGGCATCTATGTAAACGGAAAGCTAACCTTAGTCATTGTCTATGAGAATGTCCAATTGTAAAAAAGATGTGGGTAAATACTGCCCAATGGCTGATGGAAATTACTGGCTATGAAATTCCAGTGGACTTTGAGGTGTTGGTCCTAAATGGCTCTGAAAAATTAAAATTGGATAAGAAAGAGAAAAATACTCTGTATAGGTACAATGTGTACTAAAAGACATATTCTGAGCAACTGGAACGCTCAGGTGATAGAGGAAATGGTGAAGGTTAAATAGTGGTACCAAGTACAAAAATCAGTACTTTATGGAAACTTATAGAGTGATATTTTTGAAATTTACAATGAGAGCACTAACCTAAAGGAGGGCTTTTTACCTTTGTGGGAGATTGCTTATAATTTTTTCTTGGTGCAATATGGAGGGGGGAAAAAGTAACAGTCATTATAGATTTAACTATGTAAATATATACTATGTAAATAGAAAATACTTATGCACTGTGTAAGCTGTTTAAAATGTTCCAGTAATTATTTTGAATAGTATATGGCTTATTGTTGGAAAATAAATACAAATTATAAAAATAAAAAACAAACAAACAAAAAAAAACGTTGCTACAGCAGGCATGCCATTAATTACCAGTCTGCTTTTAGATGGACAAAGTCAGGAAACATACTGTAGAAACATAGAAAGTGTCAGGAGATGGGGATCTTTCGGTCCATCTAGTCTGAAACATAGAAACATAGAAGTTGACGGCAGAAGGAAACTGCTAGGTCCACCTAGTCTGCCCATTTGTTTAGACCTATTTTGACACTCTAGTTGCCCTTTGTAGTCAGGGCTCCCTTGTGTCTATCCCATGCATTCCTGAATCCCCCCACTGTGTTGACCCCCACAACCTCTTGGGGCAGGCTGTTCCAAGCATCCACCACTCTTTCTGTGAAGAAGAACTTTCTATTGTTGACAGAGAACCTCCCTTCTTGCAGCCTGAGGTCATGTCTCCTGGTTCTGGAGCTCTTCTTGAAGCGAAAAAGTTCCTGTGCCTGTGCCTTGTCAATGCCTTTTATGTACTTAAATGTTTCAGTCTGTCCCCTCTCTCTCTTCTCTGTTCCAGCGAGTACATATTCAGTTCCCTACGTCTTTCCTCGTAGGACATGTACTGCAGACCCTGAATCATTTTTGTCACCTTTCTCTGTACTGTTTCCACCCGATCAATGTCCTTTCTGAGGTGCGACCTCCAGAAATGGACTCCGTATTCCAGGTGAGGCCTGACCAGTGATCTATACAGTGGTAGTACCATCTCTCTCTCTCTTTCTGCTCATGATTCCCCTCCCAATGCAGCCCAGCATTCTGTTGGACTTCATTGTTGCTTTCTCACACTGCTTACTAACCTTCAAGTAATCTGAGATTATGATTCTCAGATCTCATTCCTGGTTTGAGGCTGCCAGTCCTTTGCCTCCTAGGTAATACTCCTTTCTTGGATTTTTCTTTCCTATGTGCATGACCTTGAACTTTTTGGCATTAAATCTCAGCTGCCACACTCCAGACCATTAATCTAGTTTCTTGAGGTCAGCTTCCATCTTGCTCAATCTTTCTGGGGTGTCCACCCTACTACATATCTTGGTGTCATCTGTGAACAGACACACCTTCCCTTCCAGTCCATCAGTGATGTCTGCTATAAAAACATTGAAGAGCACAGGCCCCAGCACTGAGTTTTGGGGCACCCCACTGGTCACCCTGTCTTCCACTGATTGCACTCCATTAACCTGTACCCTCTGGGTTCTGCCTTGTAACCAGTTTTGTACCCATCTGACTACTTCTGGACCAACCCCTGTGTGGTCAAGCTTCTGTACCAGCCTTCTGTGTGGAACTGAGTCGAAGGCCTTACTAAAGTCTAGGTAGACCACATCCACTGCCCCACTGTTGTCCACTATTTTTGTAGTGTATTCCGAAAACTTGAGCAGATTTGTCTGGCATGACCTACCTGCTGTGAAACCATGCTATTTAGGGTCTTGTCAGCCACTAGTTGTGAGGAATGCTATGATCCTCTGAGTCTGCCTGGTTTTCCACTACCCCCCCAGCTACTTATTTCTTCCCTGTAACTACTATTCCCTTGTAGCTATCCTACACCAATTTGAAGGTGCTGACTGTCTTGGATTCCACTACTGACTGAAGCAGATTCTTCCATGCAGCCACCATCCTTTCAGTGAAAAAGAACTTCCTACTGTTCCCCCTGAATTTACCACTCCTCAGTCTCATTTCATGTCCTCATGCCCTGGTCTGTTTATTGATCTGGAAGAGTTCCTGCGCTTCTGTTTTGTTGATGTCCTTGAGGTATTTGAAGGTCTCTATCATGTCTCCTCTCTCTCTCTGGCTTTGCTGCTCCAGAGAGTACAAACTGAGTTTCTTTAGCCTTTCCTTAAATGGTTTCTGATGTAGCCTGTGCACCATTTTGGTAGCCCTCCTCTGAACATTCTCCACTCTGTTTATGTCCTTATTCAGGTGCGGTCTCTAGAACTGCATGCAATACTCCAGATTAGGTCACACCAGGGACCGATATAGGAGCATTATCACCTCTTGTTTTCTACTGGTCATACCCCTCCCAATGCATCTCAGCATGCTGCTAGCCTTTGATACCACCTTCTCACACTGTTTGGCAACCTTTAAGTCCCTTGATATGACAACACCTATGTCCCTTTCCTGCTGTGTGTTCTCCAGCTCTACCCCATCCAAGTATTTCTTTCTTGGATTAGTTTGCCCTAAGTGTATGATCTTACACTTTTTGCGTTGAACCTCAATTACCGTGTTCTGGACCAGTCTTCAAGTTTCTGTAGGTCAGATGCCATCCTGTTTATTCCTTTGGGAGTGTTGACCCTGTTGCAGATCTTGGTGTCATCTGCAAACAGGCATAAATTTTGCTCTAGGCCTGCTGAGATGTCGCTGATGAACAGGTTGAAGAGGACTGGTTCCAGGATGGACCCCCAAACACCCCACTGGCAACCTCTCTAACTCCAGTCAGACTCCCATTGACCATGACCCTCTGTGTTCTCCTGGTTAGCCAATTTATTTACTCAGTCTACCATTTTTAGTCCCACTCCTGCAGATTTAGCTTATTTAGGAGTCTTCTGTGAGGTACTGAGTCAAAGGCTTTACTGAAGTCAAGGTAGGCCATGTCCACCACCACTCCTTGATCTAGCACCTTTGTCACCCAGTTGAAGAAGCCAATCAAGTTTGTCTGGCAGGATCTGCCTGACATTTATTTATTTATTTAGTTAAACATCAGTTTAGAAACCTTTGAACCAGAGGCTCATTTACAAAGGTACCTCGTCACGTGATATGAAACCATGCTGCCTGGGGTCCTGTAATGTATTAGATTCTAGGTAAGCTATTAATCTCTCCTTTAGTAGACCCTCCATCAGTTTACCCTCAACTGAAGTCAGGCTCACTGGCCTGTAATTTCCTGCTTGTTCCTTGCTACCAGATTTAGGGAGTGGGATGACTGTAGCCCTCCTCCAGTCTTCTGGGACTACCCCTCCCTGGAGTGAGTCATTAAAGAGTTTCTCCAGTGGCTCAGCCAGAATGTCTTTTAGTTCCTTTAATACTCTAGGATAAATACCGTTGGGTCCTATTGCTTTGTCTGTTCTCAGTTTTCCTGGTTCCTCTGGGACTCTGGTAGCTTTGAAGGGGCTAGAGTCCATCTCAGTTGTTGGGTGATTTGTGCTACTTTTGCGTGGGCCTTCACCCTCTTTTTCCTTTGTGAAGACTGAGCAGAAATAGTTGTTTAAGATTTCAGCTTTTTTATGGTCATCTTCTGGATGTCTTCCTCCTTCCCTTGTCAGTTTAACAACACCTCCTCTCTTTCTTCTTAGTTCACTGATGTATTTAAAGAATGTTTTATCCTTTTCTGTGATCTGATTCGCAATTCTCTCTCTTTTGTTAGTGCCTTTGCCTTTCTGATCACTTTTCCTGATTCTTTTAGTTTGTTCGTGTAGATGTTCTTGTCCTCCTCTCTTCTTGTTGCCTTGAAGCATTTGAATGCCTTCCTCTTTTCCCTGATTGATTCTGCCATCTCCTTGGAGAACAAGAGAGGCTTTCTCTTCTTTTTGGACTTGCTTATCAAGGAAATGTCAAGAAAAACTACAAAACGTTTTCTGAATTTGTCTTATGCAATGTGACACTTCACATAGTTCATCACCTGGAGAGGTGCCTATTTCCTCTGCATATTTGGTTACCGATCCTTCTCTGTCCCCCAGTATAAAACCTCTGCTGGGCAATCTGCAATTTCCACCCCCTCTCCACCCTCATGAAGATGTCCCTCCTGCTCTTCATTCCTCATCTTCCTTTCCTTCAAAGCCCTTCTACATGGCCTGTACATGGAGACACACACACACACATGCTCCTGCAAATAGCTCCCTCCTTTATCTGAGCCCCAGCTTCTTCAAGATTCTTATCTCCCCTCTCATGTGATATAGATATCACAATGCTCTTTCTGTCCCTCTTTGGTAGACACAGTATGTAATATATATAAGTATATACTATATATTGAACTATATGTAATGTATACTGTATATACAGTAGCATATACTGTACTGTATAGTGGTATAGCTGCCTTATTATCACTTGCCCCCTATTGTTTATGACCCTCTTCCTCCATTTTTACCTGAGTCTATTTCCATATGTTCCCTTCCTGGTCAGCCACCCTAGTTTATTGTATTGTCTGTTGTGCATGCTCCATTCTTATTTGATGTTGACTATTTGCATGCCTCTCTTTATGACTGTATAGCGATAGCTATGCAGAGCATTGCTAATTAGAGGAGAGGGAGCAGGGCAGACAGGAACAGGAACTGATATATATTACATTCTTCCACAGTAGAGTTTCATCACCTCATTGATATGCATGAGATCCCTGCTCGTCTGTGTCTTTCTATCTGAGCCCCTACCTCTCCCCTTCCTCCATCCAGATTTACTTTATTCATGATTCTATGGTTACAGCACCTTTTTATCTGTTTTCTGTGCCACTTGTTCAGCTGGAAGAATGTTGCATACTGCACACAATACTTATCATAGTAAGAGCAAGTGACAGAAGAACCATACGAACATACGAATTTGCCAGCAGATAAAGGCCTAGAGGTCTATCAAGTCTGCTCAAATGTGCAGCTAGAACCCCGATATAGCATAAACAGTTTTAATTTTTGCATCTACAGTACAGTATGTACTGTACTGTTTAAGAGAACAGACAAAAGGTGAAGAGAATGAGATAGCCAGTCTGTCAGTAAACTAATGACTCTAATTTACATTGATACAGTATGCAGATAGTGACAATGCAAACTGAATTCTGAGCTTTGGTTTGAATTTTCCTTTGCTGCTGTGATCACTAAGGAACTGTGCCACTGCAAGACCCTAATACAACTAATTATACTGTTTTGCATCAGAATACAGTAGATGGAAAAACAGTACATAATATGTTACAGGTGGGTGATAACTTTAATTGGACTTTTATCTCTTGAACGCTAGTCTCCAAAACAATTTTGTTAATCCAATAAAAGGAGTCACTTGCAACATATTTTTTTCTTCTACAACATAGACTGGACTAACATGGCTGCCACATTTCTCCATCAAAATAGACAAAACTAGATCTGCATTGTTATGTGTAAAGTCTTGTGCAGAAATCAGCCGTGGCTAGGGAGGGGCGAAGAAAGGTTAAAAACATGAGTACGATAGTTCTGCTGGGAAGGTATACTTCAGCATGTACTTCTTAATAGAAGCAGAGCACACCCCACTTTAACCTGTTGCAAAACACCATAAATTCCTGGTATTTCTAGCCTGGCTCTCACACTTAGCTACTGTAGCTTGCTCAGGATAACTATGAGTAAGTGGCTCTGGTGGGATTTGAACACGAACTTGCTAGTTTCAAAGCCTGTGACCTTACCACTAGATCCCAATACCATTTATCACATTTATAAGGCTGCTTAGTGAAGTTTAAAGCAGACAGTAATAGAAATGGGAGGGAACCTGGAGTAACTCAGTTCTGGAATGAAATTAAAAGTCTAAGTCAGTTCCAGGAGTAAAATGAGGAAGGACTGTTTCTATGTAAAATACAAACTCCTAAAGGCATAAAATTAACCAAATAAAGTGTAACAATATAACATGTAATGAAGAAAATTATCCCCAGACCTTACGCTGTCAGATATGTTTACTACTAGATCACAGATGATAGGTTCCCTTAGTGAAACCTTTCCATTTGCGACACTGAATGCAAACTTGTTGTTAGTATTCTGCTGGGCATGGCCAAAACTAGAAAAGGTAAACTTTGCAGTTTTTCCCCCTCAAAGGGGAAAAGAACAGGATGCCAACCACAGCAGAGATGTAATGCGCTACCATAGATTACATAGGAATATATTTGCAGTACCATAGATTACATAGGAATATATACCTTTGCATAACAGTTGCTTGACCCCTTCCCATTTCAAAGAGTTGCCGGAGGGCAGCAGAATCTATGCCCCATAAGCTTCTCCCCTGTTACTGAGTAAGTGTGGGATAAGGGTCAGGCAGTAACATTATACTGTACCTGCACTAGCAGCTGTATTAGCTCAGACCAGAGTTTGTTTATAGGGCTGCAGTGAGTGGAGCCCTGCAGTACTTTTATGATCATCAGAAATGGACTTCACATTCCTTCCAAAAGAACACCATGTTAGACTTGCGTCACAGTTGCCTCCACGTCTGTGAAGCTGTCCACCCATATTGTCCCTACTGACTGCATCACTGCACTATTTCACAGTGCAGTCCCCAACCCTTCCCCAGAGTAGCTGTCCCTTTCAGTCCCCAACCCTTCACCATAGTAGCTGTCCCTTTGTTTTTTTTAAATAGAGAGAGAGAGAGAATGAGCGATGGCAGAGAGCTGCATTAGTGCTGATGAGGAGAGAACCAGTGAATGTATGGTGAGATGTGGCAGACAACGTTGTTTGAATAACGAGCAAAAAGTTGAAACCTGACTGGGTACCAGAATGCACCTGTACAGTCAACCAAACATTTAGTTCTACAGTGCAATCTGTTGTTTTTCGTACATAGTATGTGCATGTACTGGGAAACAACAGATCTTCCCTTACAATGGTTTAATGCCATGTAAAGAAAAGCACTAGTAAGGTTTATATAAATGTTTCCTTTAGTCACATAATGGGTTTCTGGTGTATGTGCTGTGAATTTTACAATTACTGATTTTTGCCACAGAAGATAACAGTATTCACGATGTAATCTCATAGTGCATCTGCACATAATGATAACCCGGTGTAAAAATGAGTATCCTTTCATCCTCCTCATCGGAGATCTGCGAAATCTGTCCACTGGTCCCCAGGTCCAGAAGTGGTGCTCGCCTCAGTGAAAGTGGATACAATAATATTGCCCGAAACTGTGGACACCCACTCCAGCCCTGTCGCAATGGTCAACAGGAATCGCCACCCCAGGTGGTCACCCTCAGCAGCAGCAAGAGGGGGAGCCCAGGTGAGCAGGCACTGTTGCTGGAAGTCTTGGAGGGTTCCTCTTTCACTAAAATGTTTACTCCTGAACAGCCCCTAGCATTTTCCAGGGAGTTCTTCAATATCTGCGGTGAATCGCTGTTTCCATATCCCCAGTTTCATTTTCAGCACTTATCAAAATCAGGCAACTTTAGCCAATGAATGAACAATTCATGCTCACTGGCTGTTGCAGCAGGTGAAACACCACCAAGTTCAGCAAACTTGAGGATGAGCTGAAAAAGCTGGAGACTAATAGATCATTTCAGTTACAGTGTTGCAACTTCAGTGATACAAAGAGGCTTCTGCTTGGCATCTTTTCTGGTGTGGTATGGCCACCCTTGTGTGCCCCATGGTCCTGCCCCTATGTGACCCGGTTGCATCCCCGTGTGGACCCTGGCGTGTCTGCTGCCACGCCATTCTCTGTGTGGTGGAATGTACAGCCAGTGGGAGGGAGTGAGGGCAGACCTGTCTCACCTAAGCCCTGCTGGTGGAGAATACTGTATCTAGGTGTCATTCAAGGGACACACCTCCACACCCATGCCACCTGCGCTGCGATTAACTGTTTCTGGTTAATTCACTGCAATACCGGCAGGTGCTTGATGGAACTGAAACTGATTAAAATGCTGTGATTTTTATAACTGCATAGCACATTTGTCCCATTTAAAGTTTTGAGTTTTCACTGCTGAAGAATTAATTAGACAAGAAAGACCCACTGAGGTAGCTAACATGCTGATCAGTTAGCTAGTGGTATCTCTTGCAGTGTGTTCCACTCCGTCATGTGTTCACTTTTTACTGTGTGCATTTTGTAGCATGGGCTTCAAGTTGCTCTGCTTGGGTTTTGTGTTGTTTTTTATTTTTACCTCTAATGAGGTGCCAGAAGACTGACAGAACTAGAAATCGGAGTCTGAGCTCCAGAGAGGGGGAGGGCAGTGTGTGAGAGGAGCACGCACTGTAACCACAAACATAGCAATGACACTGGGGGTGCCCTATCCCCCAGTGTTGCAATCGAGTTCTCCCCCCATGCCGGGCCTTGTTTTACTTTTTATTTTCTCCCCCCTCCTGAACCATCCTCTCAGCCCCCCCCGAAACATAACTGTGACACTGGGGTTGCTCAGTCCCCAAGTGTCACGATCGGGATCCTCAGTCTTATTTTTTTTTTTATTTCACCTGTAAAAGAAAGCCATCCATCTATGTCTTTTGTGGCCATTTCTTACCCCCACCTGACCCTCCAATCAACATCCATTACCCCCCTAGCCCTTACTTAACCACTGTGGGTCCAATGCCGTAATCATCTCAGGACCGCAGACACATCTTCACTCTTCAAAGTCAGACCGCGAACTGAAGAAATGTATGGGCTTCAATGTATTTCAATGGAGTTTTGAACTTAGTGCCATAACTTGTGTTCTTTCTGCCAACTCCCTGCAGCAACAAGGCTTAAAAATAGAAGCCAAAGTATGCAGACTGTGAAGTATTGGATCCAATTACTCTCAACTGCTAAAAACAGAGTTTGTTTAAATAGGATTTGCACTAATACAAGACATAAAGAATCAAAAGCATTGAGAAATAATTGTTCATCTTTAATCATTAGCCTGGTAGTAAAGATTGAGGCTCATAGTTATCCCATTCCCAAAGGAGATCAGAGATTTCAAGAATTCAGTGGATTTAAATGTTTGCTCTGAATGAGCATGTTAAGTGTTTTTGCCTTCTGTTATTAAAATTATAGTTTCAAGAGCAGATATGTATTTTGGTATATATTTTTGCAAATGGAATGTGTTCACCTAGAGGAGTTTACTAGAGCATTTTCCAGGGAATTAAAATGGTACCATTGCCAGTGTATGTCATAAGGTCTGTAAAAAGGCTTTGATAAGTATTATACAACTTTACTGTGGCTTTTATTTGCTGATGACATCATGGAGCATTCAACAACAAAAAATATATTACAAATACAGCAATTAAATTGTTAAACAACAAGGACCTTATTTTCAGTTGCAAAGGGTGGCAGTGTGTAAAATGGGATCAAACTGTTGCTCCATTGTGCTGCCACCCTATTGCACCATACACATGCTATCCACTTAACTGCATAGGGAAGATGTCCTCCTTGCAGTTCATTTACAGTGGATATCAGTTTGCAGCGTGTTGTGTTTTTGTTTTGTTTTTTTGTTTTTTGCATGCTAAAATGCTAATTTTTGTGACTTACAGAGTCTTATCATGGCTTTGCAAAAGCAGCATGTTTTTTTTTTTAGTCTTTGGTAACCAGGTAAGGCCCACTAGGCAGAAGTGTCTATTTTCAGGGGCGATCTGGGAGCACTGGGAGGTTATGTGACTTGCTCAGAGTCACACAGTATGCAAGTGGAGGTTGTGAGAATCAAACACAGGTCTGGTCTGCTGCATGTACCAAGTTCATTCACACCTCATAACTCTAACCTCTAGTCTGATTCCAGAGGCAGTATCTAGCAATTGTTGTCCACCGCTCCCACTTCCCCTTATCTCAGGGCACCTTACAGGGCCAGTACTCTTCAAACTGCAACAGCACCATGGCTTTTTCCTGGTAGTCCAGTGGTCCCCATCCAGTCCCTGTTTTCCAACCTTTCCTTGGCATTCAATGGACCCCAAGCCCTAGGCCTAGCACTTCTAAAAAGCAGCCGTACTAGCCATGTCCATCCTCTAGTCTCTTCCTCTGCCAGTACTTTGGGTCCTGTTTCAGTACTGTGACTCATACTCATTACCAACTACAGTACCTATCAAAGTTCTATGCACATTGGTTCATAGGAGGCAGTGGCAGGCAATGCAAAGGCTATGATGTGGTCAGAATGGCCCTGCAAGCCATTTGCATGGTGACCCAACCCCCTTCCCTGTATAGCTACAAACTGTTTTGTAACCATGTATGCATGTACTGTTACCCCTCACTGTAGCTAGCATAAAATGGTCACAAAGACAAGTATTTTGAAAGACCACTAAAAAGATGAAATCAAAGTTCTGGAAAATAGGAATTTGGGTAAGACAGAACTATTCTGGAAAATATAAGTACCATGGGCTATTAAAAGCATGCCATAAACAGATGGTTACTAGCCCAGTGCAGCAAGCTGTCTTTCGTTTACACCTCCTTCGTTCTCAGGATGTTAATTAGAGCTACAGTAATTCAGAGTGTGCCATGCTCAAACCTGGGCTTGTTAATTATTAGTTATGATTTTAGTTTGTTTAAAATTTTGACAGGAGTGCTAACAAAGTGGATACTCAGTAAACTCAGAGTTTAATACTCCTCATCAAGTCTCTCACTCACTGTGTCTTCTTGCTGTCTAAATATAGATTCTCGCCCCTCAGTCCTTATCTCTCCTCTTTCCTCTTCCATTTTCTCTTCCTCTTACTAGCACCATTTTATGGACTCTCACATCTCTATTCCCCACTGCAGATCTTCCACTGGGAAACAACTTTCTCTCATGATTGCCTTCCCTCTAGAAAACCCAGTCTCCCCAGGGTCACCTATCCTTTTCCTACCTCCCCCTCAAACATCTACAGTACAGTACTCAAACTTCATTTTGCTCTCTCCTTTCTATCTCAGTCTCCAACTAGACCATTCTGGCACTCTTCCCTTAGCTGACAAATATGTACACTTTCCTTACTAAGAGTTTCGTGTCACTCTAATATAGCTTAAGTCAATGCTTTATTGTTTACTTTTATATCTTAATGATAGACTTGTGTTTCCTTTTATCCCTGTGATTTATTCTTTTATCTTGTATGTTATTTATACTTCAGACGTAACAGTTTGCATCGTTTATATTTTCCAGAATGTATTCGTTTGCACTATTGCTGTCTCTTTTAATTTTGCTATCTCTATTTTTTCTTGTACCCTCCCACTATTTATACCTCAACTTAACAGTCCAGATTGTTCATGTATTCAAAATGTTATTTAATTGCACTCTTTTTGCCTTTATCATTTTTGCTGTATGTATTTTTGTTCTGTACCAGTCCACAGGGTTGCATCTGGAAACAAGCCTATGTTCAGTGTGAGTTTCTTGCTTACCAATTTTCAATAAATGAATAAATCAAAGTCAACTTTTGTAGCTATAGTTGGTTTAGCTATTTTACCTTCAATGAAGCATACTTTCATATGAGGACATTGTTAAGATTTTCATTAAATAAAAGTAATGTTTTTCCTGGAGATGAAATAGCGCACAACTATTCAGTTAGTCTTTTGTAATTCCAGTTCCTGAAAGATAATATTCCAGTGTTAGCAGATATTCTTAGACTCTTTAACTGCAACCACCTCTTCAGCCTGCTCTGTTGAATGTCTGCTCTGTCCACATGGGGGTGGGCATGGCCCAGGGTGACTCCCGTGTCTAGGATTGTCTTGGTGTTGTGGCTCACCAAGTGCCTCCCTGCAAACACTTTATGCATAACTACCTTCCATTTCACATACCACACAACATTGACAGTTTCTAAAGTGTCTCTTTACTTAGAAGGTAGGGTTCAATAGGAACTGAAGTCATATACTTCCCAATTAATTTCAGACATGTTTGAGGGTTGCCACCCAACATTATAGTTCATAACTGCATTGGTTATATTGCATTCGAGTGCTTTTCTCACAGTTCATATATGACTATTCCTTATATGAGACTCTACCATTCCTTACTGTACTTTGGTGCCCCTGTGCACCACTTCTACCAACATGGGTGCTGCTTTTACCCCATTTGGATATTCGTTTGGATACTGTAACTCACCCAATTTGGCACCCCTTTGGGTAGTCAACATCCCATTTCTATGGTATAGGCTATATGCTCCATACCTTAGACTAGCAGTTTCCTCAAGCTGCTGCTTTTTTTACAGCCCCCACTAATGGTGGCTCCATTAGCTCCTCACTGAATCACAGCTCCTGTATATTCTTCTGTATCAGCATATTCAAGCAGCTCTCCAGGCCTAAAAGACATTGATGCACCTTTGAAGGTATGCCCACCTGGGTGTTCACTTTTGCCATACTGAGCTGCTCCCCAATCATCCACACCCTCATCACTACCATTCACACAGCATTTGGACAGAGGCCTCCACACTCATGATGAGACCATATGAAATCCTACTAGACAGATCCAAGAGGGTGGCCCCAACATGTGGGGAACCCATGACTTGGTCCTCTGGCTCCCAGCAAAGGTACACCTGTGCCTAATAGCCACTGTCTTTAACCCATCCTCCAAAGGGCTTCCAACAAATCCTGCCCAGCAACTACATGGCAACCAAATCTCTCTCAAAACCACCAGAAGAACACCAGCCAGCCTAACTTAAGATTCTTCCACCCCCAAATGTTGCAGGCAGAGAAAGCCTGCTGAAGAGATCAGTGTCACCCAAACCCTGGAACACTTGTACTGAGCAAAGGCAACTGGAACCCCCTACAGTTCCCAGTGGTGCACCAGGAATACCAGCAACAGCTCATATCACTCTGCTCCTTGTACTCTGCCTCTGAGCCAAGGCTGTTTATCTCCTTTCAAGTCCCTTTGATCCAAACCTGAATGGTGGCACTGGTATGGATACTACCTACTCCTGTCTCACAGTTTTGATCCTTGGGACAAGGGGAGTCTCCCTCCTCCTTGTGGGATGTCCCTTCTTCCCTGCAAAACTTCCTATTTATCCCTCAGTCCCTAGCCTCCACACCTCCTGCTAAATACAAAATGATTGATGCATTGGCACCCAGGGCTTTGATGGGCACTCTAGTAACAACACCCTCACTTTGCAGAAAGGGTTGTTACATAACCATGACAATACAGATGGTCGTTCTTTGCTGCCATTCTAGTTCACAGGCAACCCACTAGAACTTATTACTTCCTTGTTTTGTTGGTCTTCTCTCTGTGCTCACAAAATGATGCAGCTTTCTTTTCATGAAGCAAAACAGCACAGCTCTTTATAGTAAAACAACAGAAGGAGCTTATACTGTACCATTATGTGACTGAATACTCTGCAAGCTATTCAAAATACAACCTCAAAATAAAGTTTCACTTTTACAAAAAACAACTTGACATAAATAATTTCTGCTGAGCATGATCTGTCCTGCTACATGATTCTTTCAGAACAGAATTATAGCTCAAGGGAGTGCTCTGGATCAATCAGAGCATTCTTTCCTCTGTGCATGATGCAGTCTTAATCTATGAAGAGTGTCCCACACTCAGCTGTCCTCCAAATGGGCATGTTAGGTTATGGTTTTTATAAACATATAGTATTACTCAAGCTCAATCAATAATATAATACCATCACTGAGACCCCTCTTACATTTGTAAGAGTGGTCTCTTTTACATTCTTAGGGAATCATGACCGCTCACTTTGAGTTCACAGTTCTCATACCCTAAGCATGTGTGTGAGACCACTCTTACAACCATAAGAGTGGTCTCCATGGTAGTATTAACATAAATTATAGGTCCTCTTTGAAGGCTGATCATAGAAACATAGAAACATAGACTTTGACGGCAGATAAGGACCGCATGGCCCACCTAGTCTGCCCATTTCCCTACCTAGAGGATAAGCTGCAGATCCTATTTAACCAGCAGCCTATTTCTTCCTACCCCCCACAAAAATTGCCTTATGTCTGTCCCATGCATTCTTGAATTCTCCCACAGTTTTAGACCCCACAACCTCCTCAGGAAGGCTGTTCCATCAGTCCACCACCCTCTCTGTGAAAAAATACTTCCTCACATTGCCCCTGAGCCGTCCCCCCTCTATCTTCAGATTGTGTCCCCTTGTTCTTGCACATCTCTTTTTCTGAAAGATGCTACCCTCTTGGACTTTGTTGATTCCACTGAGGTACTTAAACATTTCTATCATGTCCCTCCCTCCTTTCCTCAGGGGTATACATATTAAGTTCCTTTAGTCTCTCCTCGTATGGCTTCTCTTGCAGACCCTGTACCATTTTAGTTGCCCTCCTCTGAACTGCCTCCATCCTGTCTATGTCCTTGCGGAGATGGGGTCTCCAGAACTGGACGTAGTCCTCCAGATGGGGTCTCAACAACAGTCTGTACAGGGTGATAACAACTTCCTGTTTTCTGCTGGTGATACCTCTCCCTATACATCCCAGTATTGCCCCAGCCCTCCCTACCGCCTTCTCACATAGTTTGCCAACCTTAAGGTCATCTGATATGATTACCCCCAGGTCCCTTTCCATTTTTGTTGCTGTTACTACCTCCCCCCATTGTGTAATCTTCCCCTGGGTTTTTGTTTCCCAGGTGCATTACTTTGCACTTCTTTGCATTGAATCCAAGCTGCCATACTTCTGACCATTCCTCCAACCTTGCCAAGTCCCTTCTCATCCTTTCCACGCCTCCCTTGTGTTCAACCCTGCTGCAGATCTTTGTGTCATCTGCAAAGAGCATACTTTCCTCCAGTCCTTCTGCAATGTCACTTATAAAGACATTAAAAGGACTGGACCCAGTACTGAACCCTGCAGTACCCCACTAGTAACCCCTCTTTCTTCAGAGTGGACTCCATTTACAATTACCTTCTGTGTCCTGTTGTTCAGCCAATGTTTTACCCAGGCTACCACCCTGGGACCCACTCCCAGGCTGGCTAATTTGACTACTAATCTTTTGTGTGGAACTGTGTCAAATGCCATGCTAAAGTCTAGGTAGGCCATGTCCACAGCCCCTCCCTGGTCTACTATTTTGGTCACCCAGTCAAAGAAATCAATTAGATTTGTCTGACATGACCTTCCCACTGTGAACCCATGCTGCTTTGGGTCTTGTGCCCCACTGGCCTCTAGGTACTCAACAATTCTTTCCTTCAGAAGTGATTCCATCACTTTCTCTGCCACAGAGGTCAAACTGACAGGTCTGTAGTTTCCTGCCTCTGTCTTGGTCCCACTTTTGTGAAGGGGAATCACGTCCACCTTCTTCCAGTCCTCAGGTACCACACCATCCTCCCAAGATTTGTTAAAAAGGGTAGTCAGTGGTGTCACTAGTTCTCTGCTTAATTCTTTTAGAATTCTGGGGTGCATTCCATCTGGCCGCATTGCTTTGTCCACCTTCAGTTTTAGGAGTTCTTTCAGAACCCTTTCTTCTAGGAAAGGACTGGGATCGACCCCCCTCTCCAGAGTGCTTCTGTTAATTGGATTAGGCACCTCCCCCACTTCCTGTTTTGTGAATACTGAACAGAGTATTCATTCAATATCTCTGCTTTTCACTGTCCTCTCTGCCCCACCCACCATCCATTCTATTCAGCCTCACTGTCCCTCCCTTTGTCTTTCTACGCTCCCTGATATACCTATAAAAGGTTTTATCCCCCTTCTTAACTGAGTTAGCTATCTTTTCCTCAGTTTGTGCCTTTGCTATTCTGACTACCCTCCCTACTTCCTTCTGCCTTAACTGGTACAGTTCTCCATCTTGCTCCTTCTGTGTTTTCTTACGCTTCTGAAATGCTATCTTTTTCTCTCTAACCTTCACCGCCATCTCTTTTGAGAACCATGGTGGCTTTTTCTTTCATTTTGATTTGTTTATTTGCATCACACAAAGGCTTATTGCCTCTGTGATGGCAGTTTTGATATTTCCTCATTGTTGCGCCACCCCTCCTTCTAGTCTGTTTGCTAGTGCTTTTCTAAGGCACTCTCCCATCTTGCCAAAGTCAGCCCTCCTGAAGTCTAGAACCCTCACTTTTGTATGGCTTGACTCTGTAGCTGAGTTTATTGTGAACCACACTGTTTGGGGGCCACTTCTTCCCAAATGGTTACCCACTTCTAGATCTGAGATCCTCTCACTGTCCCCATTTGAGAGTACGAGGTCTAAGATTGCTCCCTCACGAGTAGGTTCCAAAACTAGCTGTCTGAGGCATGCCACCTGAAGGGCATCAAGAATGGCCCTGCTTTTGGATGTGGCTGCCGCAAAGGTGCTCCAGTTAACATCTGGCATATTAAGGTCCCCCATGAACAGTATCTCCCCTTTCTCTGCCATCCTAAGTATGCCTTCTATCATATACTTGTCCATTCCTTCCCCCTGACATGGGGGTCTGTATACAACTCCTGTGCGGATTGTGGTGCCATTTCCAGTCTCTAAGGTGACCCACAGTGCCTCCTCTCCTCCCTGTTTACTCTTTTGTTCAGTTGCTTTTATCTCTTCCCTTACATAGAGAGCTATTCCCCCCTTTCTGACCTCCCTGTCTCTCCTGTAGATTGTGTACCCTGGTATGTTAACATCCCAGTCATGGTTCTCTGTGTACCAAGTTTCTGTGACTGCTACGATATCCAGGCATCCCTCTTCCATCAAGGCCACCAGTTCAGGGAGCTTGCTGCCCAGACTACGGGCATTGGTATTCATTACTCTCCATTTCTGGATGGCCTTACTCCTTTTTGCCCCATCCCTGTCCTTATTGCATTTGTCACTTTCTCCATTTACACCTGCACTTCTCCCTATCAACATCTCTATGTTGGTGTCTACCTCACTTAGTACCCTGATATTTTGGGGGGCTAGGATTTCCCTGCTCCTTTCCAGTGCCTCCCCCCTTGGCTAGTTTAAATGCTTGTCAATGAAGTATTTAAACCTATCACCTAGGATCCTGGTTCCCCTCCTGTACAGATGCAGACCATCATGCCAGTATAGGCCTGCATCCCTCCAGGTGGACCCCCAGTCCCCAATGAAGCCACATCCCTGAGCTCTGCACCAGTTTTTCAACCACTGACTGAATCCCATGGTGTGGAGCACCCTAGCCTCACCCATACCATAGACAGGCAGCACCTCTGAGAAGGTTCCCGTGTGTGCTATTTGTCTAAGGCCCCCTCCCCATCTCCACAAATGCTTCTTGCACTGCTCTGATCCCTTTCTTAGCCAGGTCATTTGTCCCTAGGTGGACAATGACATCCAGCTCCTTCCCCTGTGCAGCTGCTTCTGCGATCCTGAGGATTCGCTCCCTGTCCCTCCAAGCTATGGCACCAGGCAGGCGCCTTATCTCCTCTCCCCTTCCTCCACCAGGTCTATCTTCCTAACAATGGAGTCCCCCACCAGGAGTTGTTTCCTTCTCCTGTGGGGTCCCATGCCACCCTCCTGTGGGTCTCCTTTGTGGAGGTTCCCAGCACCCTCCTTGGTCTCCACTGTGGGTGCCTCCATACAGGAACCACACTTTTCCAGAGTGGCATAGAAATTGTGGAGAGGTACAACTGGAGGGATGCACCTCTGTTCCACCACCCTTAGCCTCCCTGAGCCCACTGTGGTCCAACCACTCCTTTTTCTTGGCAACTTCTGAGGCAATGGCAGTGACCCTGGTGGTCCCTGGGTGGGAGAGGAGGTCCCACAAATCCTGGCCAACTCAGTCTGGAGATGAGCAACCTCCTCCCTCAGCCCAGAGAGGTGCCTGCAGATGGGACAACACTGTATCCTCCAGAACATCTCCCGGAAGACTGCTGCTCCACAGCCACTGCATTGCACCACTCCCAACATGTCTTTTTTCTGGCCCCCTAACTGTTATTTGGAATACTTACCCTTTCCTCTGTTTGTTTAAAAGTTCCTATATTTCTCAGTAGTCTCCTTACTTGCTCAGAGTCAGACCTCTAGCAACTGGGGGGGGGGGGAACGAAGAGCTACTCTTGCTCTTCTAGGATGGTGAATCTTTTGTGGCTCTGTGATCACTCACTTCCTGCTCCCAAACAGGAAGTTCCTGTTGTAAGTTAAATCCAGTGCCTATAAAAGTAGAACTGGTTTAAGGTGTAGGGGGTGGAGGGAAGGGAAGGAGGGCAATATAGCCCCAGTAGAGAAGTTTTAGTTATACCAGTAGCTCCTTCCTCCTGGTTTTCTGTCTGTTCTCTGGCAGAAGCTATCTGGGGCAGTGTTTATATCTGGTCTTAACCTGGTTCCTTCTAGCTAAGCCACTCCCCCTACTTTGCAAATCTTTCTACACTTAGTTAATTTCACAGATAACAATTCCCTTCTGACGCCTGTGACAAGCACCTAGATAAGTACACAGATAATAGATAACAATTTACTTCAACCACCTCTGATAAACACACTAACTCCTTTTTTTTAACCCTAAATTGAAGGTCCCAGTACAAGAGATCTAGTTCTTAGTCCCAGTAGAGAAGTTTTAGTTATACCAGTAGCTCCTTCCTCCTGGTGTTCTGTCTGTTCTCCCACCAAATAAAGGAAAAGCTCTCCATAGGTCTGGAGGTCTGGCATTGACTACAGAGTGGCCCTTCCACACATGTGGAACATCCATGGAATGCACGGAAGTTTTGCATAATGCATCTGTGTTGCCTGATCTTATTCCTCCTGTGAAATTACATGGGCAGTCATTTTGATGGTGGGCAAAGGACTAGGTTGTGATCTGTACCACACTCGACACATCTTTTTGGGGTGCAGCGCTTGTGTAGGGAACATATAATATGCTAGGTAAACATCTGTAGCAGCGTCTCTTTGCCCACTCAGCACCACTTCCCTGAAATTTTTGGGGGCCCAACTGCTCCCCTCCAAAGTGTTGCATGCAGCCTTCTTATAAGGTATACAGAGTCTGGAGACACAGAGTATCAGTTTTCATTTTTACCTGCCCGTAGCAAACTACTTGAGTGTGCTGTGGCTGATCAACTCACTAAACACCTCTGTGCCCATGATATCTTAACACCTGAGAAATGTGGTTTCTGTAAGGACAATAGCACCTCCACTGCTGTCACCACTCTGGTCACTGGCATTAAATCTGACATGGATCAGGTTCAGGTCACTGGGGGCATGTTTGTTGATCTGTCCAAGGCCTTTGATTTAGATGACCATGGTCTCATGTGTTCTAAACTGCAGGGCATGGGCCTGTCCCTCGTGCTGTCACCTGGTTCAGGTATTACCTGTCAAACCAATGACATGAGGTCAAGTTCAATGGCTTCATTTCTGAGTCAGCCCCTGTTAAACTTGAGGTCCCACAGGGGTTATCTATCTGGCCTATTGTCATCTTATTATTTATAACAGACCTCCTTACCATTATTTTCAATTGTACTGCCACATTGTATGCTGATAACCTGATGCTCCTTCACAGTTCTAAGAGCAGAAATCTCATCAACTCCCATCTTAAAGAGGGCTTTCACAAACTGCAAGCCTGATTAATCCAAAGCAAGCTAGTTATGAATGCTAAAAAGACTCAAACAATGCTTCTTGGGTCCCTTGCCAAACTAAGAAACTTCCCCGCCCTCCTCTCAATCAAGTGCACTGATGGAGTCCCCCTAAATGTGGGACTATCTTTAAATATCTTGTGGTCACACTTGATTTGCACCTCATCATCTCCCTCCCACATCCATAATGTTTGTAGGACTATAAATGCCAAGCTTATTCACTCACATCGGGTTACAAACTATCTTATACCCAGTGCCTGCCTAGCCCTTACTAGGGGCGTCCTATTCCCATCCCTCATCTATGGGGCTGTATCCCTCTCTTGTACATCTAAGTCACTGTTTGCCTAGTGGGAGACCACCTACAATAACATTTTCAGATTTTCCCTTTAATTTATCAGAGTAATACATCATTGAGACCTCCACAGCCACCTAGGCTGGCTATCCCCCATAAATAGTCATCACTCTGTTCTGACCAGCACACCCACCTCCACTGTGACCCTGCTCAAGTCCTTGCATTTGTCCTATCACCTAACATCCAATGAAAAATACCTTCTTATTGTCCCCAAAACATCCACCTGCATGGGGGACCAGGCCTTCAGTGTTACTGCACCTAAACCCTGAAACTCTCTGCCACTTAGTTTGTTGCTCCTCTTCCCACCCTCAGTTTAAAACTTCTCTGTGGGTTCACCTAAAAGAGAACTTGAGTTGTACCTGCATGTGATCTTCCAGGGGTCCCTTCCCTCAGGCTGTTCATCCTTGCCATCAGCAGGTCTAAACCAAACTAGTTCATGTGCATTTCCCGTCACTAGGTAAAATTTGCTAGAAGGCTGTGCATTTTGTTTGCTTTATGAATTCTTGTTGCTTATGCATTCGAGTTGGCCTGTAGCTCACTAGCTTTCTGGCCTGCTCATGTATTTTTCATGAACTATTGTACCTTATATTTGAGTTCTTGTCTTCACTATATGCTTATTGTATTTGCTAATTTTCTGCATTTGCCCTTAATGTATTGTAATTATTGTATGCGTGCTCCTTACTATATTGTAAGTTATTGTATTTTATTGACTGTTTTGTAGCCACCTGGGCAGTACCTGAAAACAGGCTTTACAGTGTCTAGTGTACTCACCTGGTCAACAAAAGCTAATAAATAAGTCAGGTAATATTCTCTTCTCTGAATGGGAGAGGGACATAGCAGTCCTTGGAGGACTGCTGCATCGCACAATCCCCTGCATCACACAAAAAAAGTGTTTAATCTGCTGCTGACCAGGCATTTGATTTGGCTGCCTGGCATCTGGCCAAGCTCAGCCTCTTGACCTTGTGCAACACCACACTTGAAGCTTTGTCAGCTGGGGGCTGTGAATCCTGCCAAATGTGGGTGTCTAAGAGTGTGGAAATCCACAGCCAGGATATGCATGATGCAGGCATATCATAGGATTTTTATAGATCTGGCTCTAAAATTTCAAACTACAGAACAAAGAAGTTGAAGATAATCATGCAGAGCAACACAGTCTGTTTCAATTTTCTGTTCTTATTTACTTCAGAGTACAGTGGAGTCCTACCTCTCAATTTGGAGTATTAAGGCTGTATACTTTAACTTCTTTACTGGAGATGTGCATTACATTTTAATCCAACATTCAAAAACTGTTTTTTTTATTTCACTTATTAAGAGAGGTGGCAGTTGGTTAAAGTTTGGACCAAATGTTTTTATTGTTTCCCCACCAGAGTAATAGTATTTGAAATTTGCTGGATAATTAATTTAAAATAAAAAATAGGAAAATGGATGCTGCTTTCTCCAGAGATGGGCCACTTTTTGTGACTCTGGCTGGCAGGGCACTGTTAAGATAATGTTATAGAGCCACTTTACGTTGAAGCTTAGTTAAAGAGACACCTTGTGGTAAACAGCTATAACAGCAACTGAATACAAAAGAAGCACACATTATTGTAGAACTGAATGAATAAAGTTTAGTGGAAACTTCAAGCCTGACTGATTGTAACATGATGTGAGCTGTCAGAGAACATTTAAAGTGGAATCCATAGCCATCCACAGACCATAGCAACTCTATGGCCACCACTTTCACTTAAACTGGAAGCAAACTTGTATGACAAGTAAGAGGGATGCAAGCAACCATCTGACATTTATTTAGTTCCGTGTGCTACTGTCGAAAAGATAAACAGAATGAAAACCGTGATGCTTCACTAAGTTGCTGGGACAAAATGTAGTAGAGATCTAGAGGAAGAATTGGTATTTATATAGCATTTTTCATATACATTGTTACCCATAGTGCTTTACAAACAGTGAGAGAGTGGTAGTGAAGTGACAAAGTTAGTGGCAGTCATTATGCACATCAGAACCCACATACAGCCTTGGCTCATAACTTTGGTAATTTTCAATATTTGTACCCCAAATTCCTCAGCTGTAGTCCTATTGGATCTGGCCAGAGTTTGTTTTAAGGAGGGGGGTCATTCATACCTTACTTAATTTCTGTTTTCACAACTCTACATCATGTTATGTTGCATGTTACTGTTGCACAAGAATTGTTGCACTGTTTTTCTTTTCTAAAAGGACACTGCCAACCCCCTTAGAACTCAAATTGTCTCTAGTTTAAAAAAACATTGTATGACTGATCACATTCTGTGGAGACTGCTGCTGTAGTTGGTAGTTTGATTCTGATTCAATTTTTTAAGTGAAAAAGAAACGATGCATTATTCTGGTGTCACCACACAAAAATGTATTTGTTTACAGTCTTTGATCAACTCTCAGTGTATCTTTCCTGGACTTGAGAACACTCCAACACAAACAAACAAAAACAAACAAACAAAAAAAAAAACACTAGCTCAAATGACAGACTGGAGCACTGATGGACATTGCAGTGCACAACAAAAACATCTGACTTCCCACACACAAGTATAAATCAAGACTTACAGACAGCAGTAAAATGCTAGAAGTGCTTCTTTATTTTGACAAATTACAGGGAAAAGCAGGCTGCAGCACAAATATCCAACATTTCAGAGCTCATTGTTGCTTTTTCAAGAGCTGCAGTGCCATCTAGAGGACTTATATTTATAGTGCAATTTAAGTGCAACATGCAGTTGAAGACAATCACAGTTAATGTTTGCTAGAGACAAGGTCAATAATCCACACATACAGCCCCCTACCAAAACAATTTAAAAATGATCACCAAATGGTTCACAATTAGCAAGCTCAATTGCTTAAGAATTATTTCTGGCTAGTTAATGCTATGCTTAATCATCAAACAGTTATTAACGTCCAGGTTATTATATGCCTATTGAAACATTAAGTACTATATATTCTTGTTATATTTTTTTAAAACATGACAATGGATGCAACCTGTTGAAAACATCATCAGTTAAGCCATCTCAACCATTTGCAATGCTAAACTCTAGGTCTTAACTTTTACACCATAGCACTAGTACTGAACCTGAAATACACAGTAGACAACTCACTTTTCAAGTTAAAAAGGAATAAGAGACAGGAGCTAGGTCCTGACATGCCAATGTGCAACAGATGGTCAATTAGGAGCAATAAAAAGCTACAAATGGATTCCTTAGCCAGACCTTAAAAATACAAAAAGAGAAAAATGACATAAAAATGATTTAAGAAATGATTCCAGAATGCATTTTCTGTTCAGGATATTGCTATATAGGGTACCTAGTTGCTGCAGCCAGAAAATTCCTTTCATAATGAGATTATAGGATAGACACTCCGGAAGGGGTGGACAAAAATGACGAGGGACCTAGGTAAATGTGAGGAATGGTCAAGAGTGTGGCAGCTAAGATTCAATGCAAAAAAGTGCAAAATCATGCATTTGGGGCACAGGAACTCAGGGGAGGCTTACATGCTGGGGGGAGAGATACTGATGGCAACCAAACAGGAGAGGAATCGGGGGGCAATCATATTGAATGATCTAAAGGTGGCCAAACAACGTGCCAAAGCTGTGGGGAAAGCCAGTGGGGTACTGGGGTGCATAGGGAGAGGTATCACCAGCAGAAGAAAGGAGGTGATGATGCCTCTATATAAATCATTAGTGAGACCTTATCTGGAGTATTGTGCCCAGTTCTGGGGACCACATCTACGTAAAGACATAGACAGGGTGCAGGCAGTTCAGAGAAGGGAAACAAAATTGGTGCAGGCCCTGCACCAAAAGTCATATGAGGAGAGATTGGAGGACCTCAATTTGTACACTCTGGAGGAGAGGAGAGGGGGAGAGAGAGGGGGGATGTGATAGAGACCTTCAAATGTCTCAAGGACATAAGTAAGGTAAAGGAGGGTAGCATATTTTAGTAAAAGAAATATTCTAGAACAAGTGATCATGACATGAGTCTAGAAGGGGGTTGACTAGAGGTTAATGTGAGGAAGTGTTTCTTCACAGAAAGGGTGGTGGATGCATTGAACAACCTCCCAGCAGAGGTGGTGGGGGAAAATTTGGTAGTGGAATTCAAAAATGCATGAGGTTTGCATAATGGTACTCTAGCAATAGGTAGGAGAACAAAGCCAGAGATCAAGTAGGATCTTTGGTTTTTGCAGCAGGTAGGGAAAATGAACAGACTAGGTGGACCTAGTGGTCCTTATCTGGTGACGAACTGTATGTATCTATGTATCAATGTCACCTCCTTCGATCCTAATCTAACCCTTTCAATACCCATAAAACTGAAAATATGTCCCTGCCCACAGTTTTTAACATGACAGACAAGAGCATTCTCACATTCCTGTCTTGAAATGGAACTCAGCTGCTCCCCAATTTTTTTTATTAAACTCTCTTTGGGTTTGCCAACGTAGACAGAGTGGCACTTTCTCACTGCTAAATATACAATATTGTAAGTGTTGCATTTGAAAAAATCATGCTGCACCTTAAATGATTTGCCTGCATTTGGATTACTGGAAGTGTCAGTTTTGGGTATCGCTTGTCAAAATTTACAAAGCCCACAAGAATAATTCCCTCTCAGAGGACTAGGTCACCAACTGTGTCTGATACTGGCTGTGTGTGATAACGAAAGGCAATGCACAATCTTGTCCCTAATATTGGGACCTCTGTGATCACCATGCATGTTTTTTCTTTACTTGCCTTTCCAAAGATTCATCTGATGTTGAAATATGACAGTTATATTGCAGAATGCTGTGAAATTGGCCTGCCTGGGCTAAATAGTCACAGAATTAATTCTGCTGGCATTAGAATCATAAGAAGCATAGAAACTTAAACAATGTTGGCAGAAAAAAAACAACAGTCCATCCAGAATTCTTAGTGCCACTTCTGCCAGGTATTGCATTCTCGCTGTTCTTTTGATCAGTTTGTCTAAACTTCTCGATGGCAACATCATTGTACCCCTTTGTCTGAACCTTTGTTCCAGTACGTTAGCTCTATTTAATCACTTTCCCTACTACAGTTATGTCTTAAGCACAGAAATTGGCAAGTGGGGATATTGTCTATGGTGTTGCAAGGGTGGCAGCTGGTGAATTGTAAGAGGGAATTTCTTTCCAAAGGCTCCCTATAGAGAGCTGTATTCAGTGGAGTACAAATGGTGCATCACAACAAATTTCAAATTTGTATTACTTTGCTCCAAGTAGACTTCAATATCCATAAGCTCTTCCTGGTCCCCTCTCCTCACCATAATGATGTCAGCAACATGAAGTCTGTACAAATCTATCCTATCAAGCAAACTCTGGCCAGAGCTGAAAGGGCTGCATGGAAGGAATTTGGGGTAAAAATAATGAAAATTACCAAAGTTGTGAGCCTATGTTAGGAAAATGTAACACAGGCTCATACGTTTGTTGTTTTGTAGTATTTGTACGTCAAATTTTCAACATAGCCTTGTTAAGACCCTGCCTCATGAAGATGGGCAGAGCAAATGTTCAACTCCTGCCTGAAAGGTGATTTCATGCAGGGACTGCAAAATCAAGTTTTGGGACACACAAACACATTTACTACTACCCACCGTACTGGTGACAAGGGTTCAAGAGCAGATGCAGGTTGCAGGTGATCAGCTGGGGCAGTGGAGTATGGACAGAGGATTGAAAGTCCCAAGGACTGCTATTCTTTTCCAGGAAGGGGTGATGTGGTGCTCCATTTTCAGCTGCCACCAATTGGAGGCCTTGTTGCAGTGCAAGCAGGTGTGGTGTGAAGGCCGGGGCATCACTTTGATTCACTGCATGTGTATCCCATATGACATGCACTATTGTCCACATAGCAGCAGGGGGCTTGGGGAGAAAAGTAGAAAACTTGGGGCAGGGCTGTATGAAGCCCAACTTTCCTGCCTCCACCTGCACCGCTGCCTGGGACCTTACCAGCTTCTGGATATGTGTCTCTGGGATGACCCTCCCCCCTGCTTCCACAGCTGTCGGAATCCATGGGGGAATCTTCTGCAGGTGAGGCCCAGGGGAGGTGAAAACTGGTGGAGAGAGCAGCGGGGAATGAGAGCTTTTATTTGCACCACTGTAGAGAAACACCTTTATTAAAAAAAGAGAATGAAATACTACATATCATGTGGCTCTTCTTGTGAGAAGAATTCTTCAGTAAACAGGTAAACATCCCCAGAGTGATTTGCTTGATGAGTGTGTGATTAATTCTCATTTTCTCTCTGCCTTTCTCTCTCTCTCTCTCTCCCCCCCATGCTCCCCTTTCCAGTGTGCAGTATAAACATCTTAAAAATAGTTTTGTGATCACAGTCCATAACTGCAAAATGAACAGCTGTTCATCTCATAGAACTGTTTTTTTAATGTAAAAGGTGTTAGCAGGAAAGCCCACAGGACATCATCATAGCTCATTTTGATTAGCTGTGTCCTAGGGGAAACACAACTACTGTAACAGTTGCAGATTATACATTTCATTCACAAATTAATTTCACATGAAATTACTGTTACAAAAAAAAATACACACAAATTTTAATTCTTCATTCACCTGGGATTAAACTGAAGTATGAGATTAAACCAAACTACAGGGGGTGCTAAGGAAACTGAAGTATAACTGAAGTCTACAGTGAAAGCTAAATGTGTTTTTTGTTTAGTTGAAATAGTTTCTATTTTGATGGGCATATGAGTGCTTTATATCATTTTGTGAATGTTCACAAGTCACATGTGAAGAACTTTATTATAAGTGCATTTAAAAACAAATAGGAGCCAGTTATTTTGTCTTCTACTTTAAGGAAATGAAGATTCCAAGTTACAAACATTAGAATTTTGGCAATAGGAGAATGGCCCATCCCATTTTGATTGATGTTCATTACTTTCAGTTGAACCATTCACCAAAATGGACCTGTAGGCTGGCCTAATGGTGTGAAGGGCTACGGCGGTTGTTCCTTACCTCCTGCCATGCTGGCAACCCAGGTTTATGAACAGACGCAGGTCTCTGGGGGACAGCCGGGGTAGGCATGGAGTAAGCATCTGCAGGACATCTCTTCTTCCTTGGGGAAGGGGGGGTTTCCACGACCTGTCATTGTCTGCCACCTGGAGGTGTCCAGGTGGTGATGCAGTTGGATATGTAGAAGACATGACCATGCATGGACGTTTTAGGATGTCTTCATGGATGCAGAGCATCATTATGTCATTGCTTGTGTGCAGTCTCAGGGAGACACTAAAGAGGAAAAACACTCTGGCTGCAGAATTACATCTGGTCTGTTGCAGGCACCGCACTGGTGACTGGCACCCACCATAGTGCTGCAAGCAGAAGATGACAGTGAGATGGCAAGTACCAGGGAAGCTGGGTGTCATAGCTTGAGGGACGGGATAGAAGGGAGGGAGCCAGAGGCAACCAGGGGACAAAATTAAAAAATAAAAGTTGTATGTATGGCAAAATCTGTTCCTCAGGCAATTCAATTATAATAGAATCCTTTTATCACCAAATAATTAGCACCACACTTCTTGTCAGGTGTCTCTTGATCCAAGAACTGAGTATAGGATCGTGGGGGTACTATCAGTCACTGAGCAGGAAAGGACCATGGAGTTACCACATCTGATAACCTCAGAGTAGCAGGGCAGTCTGGCAAAGCAGTAGGTAGGACAACTGCGATACTGGGATGCAGACAGAGAGGTATCTTGGAGTTACCACATCTGATGACCTCAGAGTGGCAGGGCAGTCTGGCAAAGCAGTAGGCAGGACAACTGCGATACTGGGATGCATACAGAGATGTAGCTTGAGCAGGAGGAGGGAGGTGGTGTTGCTACTGTATCACTCACTTGTAAGACCTCATCTGGAGTATTGTTTTCCATTTCTGGAAGCCACATCTCAGAAAGAACAGACAGGGTAGAGGCAGTCCACAGGAGGACAGATAAAATGGTGCAGGGTTTGCAATGAAATCCCTAGGAGAAGAGACTGGGGGATCTCGACAGGAACAACCTGGAAGAGATGAGGAGACATGATCGAGACCTTCAAGTACCTAATGGGGGTGAACAGGGTACAGCAAGGGAGTCTCTTTTGAATGGGGAAGAGCACTAGCATCAGAGGGCATGTGATGGAGCTGGAAGGGAGGATGTTAAGAGGGATGTGAGGAAGTACTATTTAACTGAAGATGTGGTAGATGCCTGAATAGACTGCTTGAAAAAGTGGTGGAGGTGAGAACAGTAGGGAGATCTGAGCATGCATGGGATGGACATAAGGAAATACTAGTAAACAGGCAGGGAGGAGGGAGGGTCATCAGAGACCGGTTACGGCTCTGGAGCCAGTCGAGGTAGGGACCATCTGGGCAGACTGAGTGGACCAAGGGGTCCTTTTCTGTTGAAAAATTCTGTATTTCTGTGTGAGGCATAACTTTTTTGTGACCCAAAATTCAGTTTCTCCTTTCAGTTTTGACCATTTCTGTGAAACAGACGTCCAGACAGGTAGATATCTGCAATGCACTAGTCACCTAAGCAAGACAGTTTCACAAGCCAAAGTCACCATGGGCCCTGACTGAATGCTGAGGAGGACCAGGTTGGTGGTAATACAGCGAAGCTGCAGTTATCCTACCAGATAGATGAACAGCTCTGCTTGTGACAGTCAGCAGGCTGTCATTCCTGTCACTGTCACTCCAGTTAACCCCCTCATCTCATTCAGCCACAAAGCCACCTGGAGCTCACCTTCTACATTGGCTATTTTGTCTAGTTATGTTATCTAATTCCTGAAATCAGAGTACAGACTTAACCCTTGCAGGGCTGTGTACTGATGTATCAGTCCAAAATTCCTATATGTTCTAATTCTGTTGGCAGCCTAAGGGTTAATACCGCTAGGTCTGGACTGTGGGCATCTTTAGTACTGAACTCTGATTGCTGGGGATACTTGTCCTTCTTCCTGTGTTGCTGAGTCCTTTATACTTTTCTTGCCATGCAGCATCCCACACACAGACTGGGCCAGTAACTGGGGGACGTAGAGCTCAATTGGCAATCGGACAACCTGACAACCCCCTATACCAGCAAAAATAGCCCTGTACTGATTTGCATACATCAGCACAGAGGCTCAAAATGAAAATTCAAATAGTTCTCTCTCACACTTGCTATCCTTGCCCCCATTTCACTTTTATTCCGGTGTTGGACAGTGAAGTTAAATCCAATTGAACCTCATGCCAAAGCTGTCATGTAACCACATCTTAAAAAAAACAGGCCTTACTTAACTCTGTGGCTACTGATTCCCCTACATCAAGCAGCAAATGAAAAAAAATGTATCCTTCCTTACTGGTACTTTTCCCCTCAATAACCTGAAGAAATTTTATTTAAATAATTAATTAACTAACAGAAAACTATTTGAATCAAATAAAATTTAAAATTTTCCTGTCAAACTCAACATCAAAATGGCAACTCACCAAAAAGATTATTGCTCAAGGAACTGGCAGCCTGCCAGTTGGTGACATCTCCACTATACGAGGCATGTTTGTAGAAATTACAAGGATAACGATTACTATCACACATCTGGAGGGACAACATTAAAAACACTGGGCTGGCATAGTGTCTCCAGTGGGTGTAACTACTAGATTTGTCTCTCCATAGTCCTACAAGCTGGTACAGGTGTTAAACCAACCTCAAGCAATCTATGGTCCTGTTTTGCTCAGAACATGAACTGAGAAAATACACTCCATATATCCAATGGATAGAAAAGATGCACTAAATTATTACTGTAGTTTAAGGGACACTGAACCTTTTTTGCATTGTGTTTCTAGTTGAAAATCCACATTTTATGAATGCTTGCCATCCCTAAAAATCATTGATGGTGCTAGTTGTTTTACCTGCTTCCCTTAGTAGAACTGAAATGCATGATACTCATGCATGTGATCTGTCTAATGCATTGGTAAAAATAAATTCTGCCCAAAATAATGCAATACACAGAGAAATCCCAGAGCCAAAGTGTAGAACCAGTAATTTGTTTTCTTCTCACTGATGCCACTGTATAGTTTCCTATCAGAGTCAGTAGGAAAGCCAGTAAAGCAAGGAATGAGGAACTAAGTTACACAAAATAATAAAAACAACTTTGTTTTCATTTCCATAGAATATGTTGATTAGCCCCCACCACCCTGCTTGCTTGGCTGCAGTTTACCATATCATTTAAGTTACACTACGATCCTTTCTGGAGTTTTCATTAAACAGTTGTTTATTACAAACATGCACACATCATAACATAAAATTTGAATGTTCTTGCAGCTTGCGCTTCAGCTCAATATTCACCCTCCCCCACAGTTTTCAAAGATGTCGCCTATAGCGTTGTGCTCATGGCTCCAGTCAGAATCACAGATCATCCAATCCCACATAACTGAAAGGCAATGTGGCAGCATGTTAAAACAAGTTATGTAACTAACTTCAACCCCCCATTGAAATACATTGACCTGCATACCTGTGTCTTCAGTTCTCGGTCCGGCTTTGAAGAGTGAAAACCTTTCTGTAGTCCAGAGAAGATTATGGTGTTGGACCCCCAATAGGTAAATAAGGGCTTGGAGGGTGCGGGGGTGGTGGCCGCTGAGTGGGAGTGTCATGTGAGGGATAAGGAATGGCCGCAAAAGACATTGGTGGACTGTTTATTTTACAGGTGGAAGGAAAAAAAAAGGACCAAAGATCCCCGATCGTGACTCTGGGGGATTGGGCACCCCCAGGTCACAATTATGTTTCTGGAGGGTGTATGTGTGTGTGGGGTGGTGGGTTCTGACTGAGATGGAGGGTTGGGTGGGGGTAGAAAAATAATTGGGGAAGAACACAAGTGTGACACTGGGGGATGGGGCACCCCCAGTGTCATGTTTATGTTTCTGGGGGTGGGTGTGGGGTGGCAAAAAAAGACCAAGGATCCCTAATTGTGACACTGGGGGATTGGGCACCCCCAGTGTTACAGTTATGTTTCTGGAGGGTATGTGTTTGTTGTGGTGGTGGGTTCTGACTAAGAGGGAGGGTTGGGTGGGGGAGCAAAATAATGGGGAAGAACACAAGTGTGACACTGGGGATGGGGCACCCCAGTGTCATGTCTATGTTTCTGGGGTGGGGGTAGGGTGGTAAAAAGGACCAAGGATCCCCAATTGTGACACTGGGGGATTGGGCACCCCCAGTGTCACAGTTATGTTTCTGGGGGCTGATCGCGACACTGGGGGATTGGACACTCTTAGTGTCACAGTTATGTATCTGGGGGTGTGTGGTGTGGTGGGTGCTGACTGAGAGGGAGGGTCAGGTGGGGGAGAAAAATAATTAGAGGAGAACACAAGTGCAATACTGGGGGACTGGGCACAAGCAGTGTCATTTTTATGTTTCTGGGGTGTGGGGTGGTGGGTGCTGAGAGGGAGGAGGTCGGGGGGAAATTTCTATAATATAAAAAATATATAAATAAGTAAGTGCTGGCAGTCACAGTGGAACATGGTCCAATCCACTGTGACCAAGATGGCCACCGCATGCTACTGAGCACATGTGACTGCTAGAGCATGCACAGTAGAGAGCAGCAGTCATGTTGGACACGACAGAGTCTGCAGTGTTCCGCTGTGACTGCTGGCACTGTGAAATAGTGCAATGCAATGGTCAGTAGGGACAACATGGATGGACTGCTTCACAGACCCAGAGGTGACTGTGATGCAATCCAGCATGTTGTTCATTCAGAAGGAATGCAAAGTCCTTTTTCTCATCGATTGTAAAAAAGTCTGCAGGGCTCTGCCCACTGCAGCCCTAAAGAGGAATTGTTAATTGGGTCCCTCACAACTGCATCTTCCTATATTCTGAGGTGGATATTTGCGTAGCTGGGGGCAAAAGATGCCCCCATGGCAGTACCTTTAGTCTGAAAGTAGTGAGACTCCACAAACATGAATGTGTTACATTCTAGCAGTTTCTCAGTAAGCAGACAAATTCTATTTGTTAAATAGAACAGTTCTCATAGCGAAATGATGTTTCACATAAGGCATCAATATCTCCATGAGGAGGGATATTATTGTACAGTGATGCCACATCCAAGGTTACCAGGTACTAATCCTTTTCAACATGTATATTATCCAGACTCCTCAGAATACAGTATAGTTTTGTCCTTGATGTGGTATCCAAGCTGACAAGCACTGGCCTGTATAGGTGCATCAACATATTGAACCAATGGCTCTGTGAGAACCAGTACTGGTCACTACTGAATGACCAGGTGGATTCAAGGGATCCTTAGGGCAATGTGTATATAGGCATTCATACTCAATATTGCACGTTGAGAAAATCACTAATACTCTTGGAAATTAAAGTGGTAGCAAAAGCAATGTCAATTCACATATCATTCTCTTTAAAAAAAAAAATAATTTCTGGAATCGGCCTGTGGAGTAGAGGGCTGAGGAACTGTATGGCGGCATATTATTTCCCGTGCCAGTGACCTGGGTTTGGGAATGGACTCAGGTCTCCAGGTGTTGACTGAGGCAGGAAAGGACTAAGTGTCTAAAGGACTGCAGTCCTCTTTGGCTGCCAACTCTGCCATGTGGCTGCCACCAGGTGGAGGTCTGGTGGTAGGATGGACCAAGTGTGACATACAAGGGTGGGATCTTTGGGACCTCTGTGGAGCATGTGTGCCTCCCACATGCATGCTACAATGTGTGCTCCCCAGCATCAGGGAGGGGAAGAAAATGGAAAATGGGAGGATAGGCTATATGAACCCTGCTCATCTCCCTGTAGCCTGCTTTACCAGAACCTCTGGATATGTGCTTCTGGGGCAGGGGGAGGACAGTCTTCCCTCTCCTAGCTCCACCACAGGGGGAAATCCCTGGGGGAACATCACCGGGAACCTGGAGGTGGTAAATAGCCAGCTGCAGGACATAGGACAAGGCTGAAGAGCTGCCCATCCGACTATAGGTAGAAAAAGCTTTATGGGGAAAAAAAATTTTGGATCTGATCCAACACCCCAAAACAGTCTAACCACTCATGGTGCAGTGGGAGGAGAGGAGACTATTGCATCATGAGTGGCTGCACTGTTTACGGGTGTTACTCATGCTCAGGAAGTATGCAGTAAGAGTATATCAAGGATTTTAAACAAAGCTGTGCTGTGCATGTAACCCCCCATTACCCGGGGTTACTAGAATCCCAGTAAGCCCTAATGGTAGGCAGGGAAGGCAGCTCGTGAAATTCCAGTTAAATGGATTTCACACTGTCTCACTCTGTTCTCAGTCTCAGCTGAGAATGAGGGGTGACATCACCATAGAACTATCACAGCTGAATGAGCCACATTGGAATCTGCAGAAGGGAGTTAGATTAGAATGTTGGGAGTTTTGGAACAGTGAGCAGCAGTTGTGTGTGAGCAGTGAAGAAGAGAGGAGCACAGCAGCCTGTACACAGGCTCTTGGAGCCTAAGCTCTGATATAGAGCTACTTTTAGGGAAAGATGTGTGTTTCCGCCTAAAGAGGAACATAGTAAGCTGTTCTTGAAGTGGTGGAGACCGCTGATACTGGTCTCTGTGCCCCATCCCTGAGGATATGGGGGTAGAAGGTTTGCCTGTTATTCCAGGGACAACCCCCTGGTTCCAGCTAGAGAAGAAGCTGCCTTATTTTTTTTTCCAAGTGTGTTGTGGCACAAGAAGCTGTCAAGATTCGCCTGTGGGGCACCTGCAACCAAACAGTGAGTTCTGCTCTTGTCAAAGGGCCTATGTTTCACCTGAACTGTGTTAAAGTGGGGATTGGACTGCTGAATTAGTGGGAGGCCTAGAGGAATAGGCTTAGCCAAAGTAAAAGTATGTTCAAGTCCATCACCAGGGGAAAGCCAAGACATGTAGAGGAGATGTGCTATACGTTTACCCTTTAATCTACATTGCCAAGCTTTCAAAAAGAGTTGTTTAACGTCCAGAGAAATGGCCGGGTATGGATTGTGGAAGCTGGAGGTGGGAGACCCCCACCTTTAGTAACCAGGTTCACCTCTACGGATTTGCTCTGTGGATTTCTACTTTGCCTCAGGCACTTGGCCAGTGCTGAGGGAAGTACCCAGGCGATGGGATTGAAAGGAAATTTCCTTAAGGAGTCAAAGGCTGTAAGGTGGTTTGGGGAGCCACCAACAGAAAATGTGGTCCACTGCCATATGGACCCGGGAGCAGTGGCGGCAGGGGGCAGACAGAAAACCTGGAAACAGTGCACAAGTCGACAAAATTCCAAAGCAGTGTGCAAGTCTGGGTTGTGTGCCTGGTGGGTCAGAGCCTGAGGGCTGAAGTGTCAAGAAGTGTTCTGTATCTCTTATCTGCATTACCAGGAATGTAGCCCTGTGGGGGTCCATCTATGCTTTGTTTGTTCAGTTTGGACGTGAATAAAAGCCACACTTTAGAATCCCATTCCTGGTATTGGACATTACAGTTATTGCTTCCTGTGTTTGGATTTACTTGGGTGCCCCTGTGCAGAGTAGCCAAACCTAGGCCCCTTGTGCTGAGTAACCTAGTCCTCCCTGAACCCAGTCCCCAACAGGCACTGCTGTCATCTTCAACAGCATACCACCTGTCGTTTGCAAAAAAGGCAGGGATGTAGGGGTTACATGCATAATTGACAATAACCAGCTGATATCTTTTGTTCTGTCAATATAGTAGCTGAGTGGTCTCTTGACATCCAAACAGTGCAATCTTTGTTCACCTGGACTCAAATACCATTAGCTTGTATTTTATTTTACTGATTTATTTAGTTTTGGTTGACTGGGAAAGGAGTGCTAGACAGTTTTGCATATTTTCAGCCTCAACCTGGTGGAGGGGGGAAATACAGATGGAAACCATCTTAAATTGAACCAGAGTAAGCTGTTGGTGATATTTTTAGGGAATATGGGAAATTTGGCCAGAACTCTGAGGGAGATGCTGTCCATCCAGGCAAGATGGTGGACGCAAGTGTTGTAGAGGTGGATGGAGCAGGTGCAGGGGAGCAGACCTCCTTCCCTGCTCCTTGTATGCTTGAGGTCAACAAAGAAAGTGAAAAATGTGAAACAAATGCTGCTGCTGGGGTTCCTGAAAGCATGGATATGGATATGGGTGTGGATGTGAAGACTACTGAAAGTTCTGTCCCCACTGACATGGAGATTGATTTGGCTTCTGAGGAAGCAAAACTGAAGAAGGCTTTCTATGCAAAAAAAAAAATCACCTCAAGGCATTGATGGCAGAGGAGCAAACAGAGTTCCTTCATGAATGAAAAGGTTGAAAGCTGCCCAGTTGAAAAGAGCTCCTGGTGTTTTCCCTGCACAAGCTGCTCAGTCAGTTGTCCCAATTTAAATACCTGTCTCTCCCCAAGATGAAGCTCTCCCTATGCACCCTGTGTCTGATATCCTAGAGTGTCAGCCTGCTGTTGTTTGTACAGTTGTAAATGAGGAAGCATCAGAATCAGCGCCCGCTACTTGTGTAGGCTTCTACTCTGTTCCAGAGGCCCTGTCTCCGATCCATAACCCGGTCTGTGATCCGGATCTGGCACCTCTTCCTCCTCAGCTGCAAAACAAAAAAAAATGCAACTCCACCTTGTGTGGTGTTCAGGGAAATAAAAACAAAACAAAAAAATAAGGAACAGTATTCAGGGGATGAAAACTGGACCCCGGAAAAAACATTAATTGCTGTAGGCTGTAGCCAGTCATGAGATGGCTGGGTTGCTCACTTTGAGGACAAGAGTGAGTTGCAAGGGCAACAGCTGAAGCAGGAGTGGTGGGTGTATCACAGCCATCTTGTCAGTGTTTTTCTACAAAAGATGCAAATCTCCCCTCAAAACACACGGTGGCTGCTGTTCAAGGTGACTACAATCTGAGTACTCTGCAAGGCATTGAGTTGCCTTCCACTTCCAGTACAAAATACATTTTTGACTGTGCTCCTTTGTGTTTAGGGGAATCATCAAGTGCTGGCTTGCATTCTGGACATTCAGAGGAGGTTTTGCCTAGTACTGAGATTACTGATTCCCCAAGGGAAATGTTAATTTGAGGTCTGCAACAAAAAACCCTGTCTCTGTTGATAATTCTACATTTGTGGATGATTAGAATGTTTAGGGAAGGGATGGTGCCACACCTTAATTGGAGTATTGATTCCCCACAGTCTCCTGCTCCCTCTCGGGTGGAGCCCCCTACTTTACATTCACCCTCGTTACAATCCAAGCCTGCTATTGGTGAAAATAACATTTTGCGCCCCCCCCCCCATCTCCAATCAAGAGAGGATTTTTAAATGATTAGATTTATTTTCTTCTCGGGTAGAACCTGCCCAGAGAAGGATTGTGGTCAGGCTCCGGTACAGAGTTGGGTCACAAACCACTCTAGACTGTGTTCACATTGCCAGAGTATTACTAAAGGGCTCTATGCATTTCTTTGCTTCAGAAAGGTATGCCTTGATTCACGTGGTTGGTGAGCCTACTTATGATGTTAGCTTTAAAAAAGCTAAATAATTAGACAGATTTTGGGCTAAGTTTGCCCAGGTAAAAGATACCCCCCTCTCTGTGCCCCACTTGTTGCAATATCCCTTACTAAACCTGCTATTAAGACTGTGACAGAGTTGCTTCAAAATTTAAGAGTCAATGTAAATTATATATTGTATTGGGTCCATCAGAAATGTGATGTACCAGATAGGCCAGAATCTATGTTTGATACAGAATTTTTATCTAGATTGGTGGATGGTGGTTTAAAATAAAATTATTGCAAACTGACTGAGCCATATTCCACCTCCCCAGCAGTTTCACTATTGGCAGGGATCGGGGCCTACTATTTTATCAGGGCCAGTCTAAGACTTGTCACAAATACAGGTCTAAAATACATCTTAGCAATGCCTGTGACAGTTCTAGATGCAGTTTATGCCTGGAATCTGGACATGTGAGTACTCACCGTCCTTATCCTATTAAATGTAATTTATGCGAGGACACTGGGCGTATAGGCAGTGTATGTATGCAGCTCACAATAGTCCTGTTGGATTGCACTAAATTAATAACTTAGTTACTAAAGCATAACAAAGGATCTTTGAAAAGGATTCACTACAACTTGAGGCAGCACCTGCTCCTCCTTCATAGGTTACTAGAGATGCATCAAAGTTTTACTTCCTAAGCAAATTAAACGCAAAGTCACCTGTTTTGCATCCATTTGGGGCTACGCAAAGTTGTCATTGAAAAGGGATACTTCGAACAGCCACAGATCACATGACTCACAGTCTGCAGGTCACATGTTGCAGGCAGGAAGATAATCAGGCAAGACAGTGAACCAGTTTCACTTTCCCTTGCCAAGTGCTGGGGGTGGGTGGGGGGAGAGAGAGAGAGAGAGAGAGAGAGAGAGAGAGACAGATAGATATTGTTGCTCAATTTGCTTATTTTTTTGCAGTTTAGTGCCATATTACTTGTTTTAAGTTGTGCTCCTTTTGATTTGCTATTCCCGATTCCTTATTTTACCTGTTTTAATTTTTTGTTAGTAGTTCTTAATAGTTTAATTCGTGTTATATAATGGAGAGAGGTGGTTTTGGTTCAGGGGCACATAGAGATAGAGATTGTCGTGTTGGGCCGAGAATGAGCGGTGGCACCGTGTGCATCAACCACGGGAATTGGTTCCCTGTTAGAGCTGCCTTCCCTGGAAGTGGAGATAGTGGTGCCATGATGCAAGCACCCCCGCCTGTGGCACCTAGCACTGCCGCCACACCACTGGCCATGGTCATGGCAGATTAGCAGCAGCAGCAGCAGCACCAGCAGCAGGAAGAGTTACAGCAGCCACCGCAGCAGCAAGAAGAACAGCAGCAGGTTGTTCCCCACCAAGAGTCCAGCAGCCTGTAACATCTGGGGTCCCCCCACTGCCTGTGCCCGGTCCACCACACAGCTCTGTAGTGTGCCATTTTTTTTTCATCACTGCCTGGTGACCCCAGTGATGTGAAATGTAACATCTGTGGTGTGCTGGTGTGGCGTGGGCCCAGGGGTAGTCATCTTGGGACAGGTGGGCAGCATACTCACCTTGTAAACCACCACCATGCAGAGTGGTAGGCCAAGGCAGTGGAAGTTTCCAGCAATGTACCTGCTGTGCAACAGGTGGCAGCATGGCCTCCACCTGCACAGGGTGAGAAATGGAGAAGGGAGCAGGACCAAGTGGCTGCTCCCTTACCTGCACGGGAGTGCAACCCCTTAAGTTCTGCTACACAGGTGGATCTTGGACTGCTGTGGAGTGAGGTAGACCACCTTAGTAATGTGGTGGAGAACATGGAGCAGCGGATGAAGAGAACTGAGGGCAATCAGCTGCAAATGATGGCAATGCTGCAACTTGGACCTGTAGTCTTTTTGTTTTCAGTATAACTTTCATTGTGTGTTCTGTCTTTCTTTTTACCAACCTTTCTCCCCCCAAATTGTAAAAACACACCCCAAAAATGATGAAAGAAAAGAGCATAAAAAATGCTGTCCTTCCCTTCCTTCTTTTCCTTCCAAATAATCTTTTACATACAGTAAAAGTATTTTTTTTAGCAGTAATGTTTTCTTCCTGTTGTACAGCCCCCTGCAAACATATATGATAATGACTTGCTCCAGTGTTGAGGGGTATTAATAATATCATGTGGTTCCGTCTAGTAAAGTAGGAACAGTCAGTATGGCTCTCAGCCACTATCCACAGCTTAATAATCCACAGAGACTGCAGTAGGATAAATTCCCCAAAAGTTTATTTTACCGGCATACAGATACAGGTGCCCCTCCCCACGTTGGTAAGTCGAACGATATTGCACGGTACCCACGCTTTGTCAAGCCTGAGGTGGTAATTAGCATTACACCATATTTAAGAAGTTTAACTAAAGTGACAGTGGCAAAAAGCACAGATACAAAGTGCAAAATGTTTGTGCAAACATGATCTGTTTTTTAGACACTTGTTACTAAATCTTATATTAAACTCTATCACATGTCACGCAGTTTATAGACCTGCCTTTGTAGGTACAATACATACACATAGATCTATTACTATTATTTAACAGTATACCCCTTTATTATCTTTATTTATTATTATCCTTTGCACAAACTTTTTGCACTCAATATCTACGCTTTTTACCACTGTCACTTTAATTGTCACAAATTGGGTGTAATGCTAATTACCACCTTAGCCTTGACAAAGCACAGGTACCATGCAAAAACATTGGGCTTGCTATGTGGCAATTGGCACCTGTATCTACATGCTGGCAAAATAATCTTTTGGGGAATTTATCCTACTGCAATATCTGTGGATCATTAAGCTGTGGACAGAGACTGAGTGCCATACTGACTGGTCTTCCTCTTCCAGTAAAAAAGTTATAGCACCCCGAATGTGTGCCCACAGAAAAACAGAGGCATTTCCTGAACCTGCTGACATGCTCACATGTCGGCACCCCCATGTTAATACTGTGACATTAGAAAATGAATGCTGAGTGCACACTTCATAAGCTGCTAGTACTATTTATAATTGCAATTTAGAACAAGTATTTATCAATGTGGTCTTGCTGGCATTGGTAGTGCTGGAGTTAGAGACACATAATAGGAACGACAGTGAAGTATTGAAGTAACGCCAACCCCACCCCCAAAGCTGATTTCCCACAGCGACCACGCCATTGTGTGCCACAGGTGCGGAAACACATTTTGGGCAGGATGTGAAATATTACAGCTGTACTGTTCATAGGGAGGTGTGAAAAAATGCCAGTGTTGAAAATCTGGCATGAAAATATAGCAAATTTGCGAAGTTACAAGGGTGTGTGGAAACTGCGCAAAGCACGCTAGTAACACAGTCATTTTATGGAGTTTCAGCACCAAATTTTCCACATATGCATTTTAGGACCTCTGCTCATGAACACTGTCACCATCATTTCTTCAAACTGTCCCAAAAACTGATTTCGTACAGCGACCACGCTATTCTGCGCCGGACGTGTGAAAACACATTTTGGGCAGGATATGTAAAATGACAGCTACACTATTCATGAGGAGGTATGGAAAAATGGCAATTTTGAAAATCTGGAGTGAAAATATTACAAATTCACGAAGTTATGAGCGTGCGTGGAAACAGCGCAACACACACTCGTAAAACAGCCATTTTTGGGATCTTTTTCTCCAAATTTGCAACATAGGCTTTTTGAGAGCCTCTCTCATGAACAGTGGCACCGTCCTTTTATTACTCAGTCCCAAAAGGTGATTCCGTGCAGTGACTGAGAAATAACCATTTGGGACTGAATAACGCCATGACAGTGACTGAATTCATGAGGAGGGGTCCCAATAACCCCATGTTGAAAATTTGGTGCAAAAATTCCAAAAAATGCCTGAGATATGCACCAAAGTTGAAAAAACCCTATTTATGCCATTATACAGCTTACCTGCATTTCTTCAGTTCATGGTCGACTTTGAAGAGTGCAGACGTGTTCTCGGTCCACCGAAGATTGTTGCGCCAGACTCCGGAGGTAAGTATGGGGTGAGGGGTGTGTGGGGAGGCAGGGTGCGCCGAGGGTGGGCGTGGGTTGTGGGAGGGGACAGGGAGACAGCAAGGGACCGTTTCCTTTTTTCACAGGGTTTAAAGGCCAAAAAAAAACATTGCGGGATGGTTTTTATTTTTCAGGGGATTTGGCACACTGGGGTGGGCTCCCAGCATGCCACCTAAGTGTTTTGGGGGGGATGCTGTAGCTAACGGGGGATTGGGCACCTGTTGTACCTAAAGAAAATGAGGGGGGCAAGAGCCGGGGGATTGGGCACCTCAGCACATAACAAATGGGGGGGTGCATTATGCCGACGGGGAGTGGGTTCCCCCGTCGGCACATACATTGGGGCAGGGCATGCCAACAGGGGGATTTGGCATTCCTGAAGTCAGCATTATGGCAGGCAGTGTGCCGCCATGTTAAACGTTTTTTTCTCACCAGGGAAAGCACGTCGGGAGGTCCGCTGCATATGACGACCTTTGCTCGCATTGCAGCTGACCTTTCCTTAGATGTGCTCGCCACATTATGTATGCATGTTGTGGTGCTGACATGCAGGCTTAGTGGGGACTAAGGGATGCACCTACTACGCATGCCCTGCATTCACCCAACAGTGACCGCTACTTCCAAATTGCTCGTCACAAGGTTGGCTGATATGCGCCGAGCCAACATAAAAAATGAAAGCAACTGCTGTTGTAAGAGTGGCTGTTCCTCCACTCCGCAGTTGCTTTGATTTCTGTAAATTGCAACAATAAGTAGTATGAAAAGCTGTAGAAAAATCATGCCCATACATGTCAATAGACTGCACACTCTGATTTTTATTTACTGACATCACAAAAGGTTGCTGGGGGTGCCTGCCTGATGGTGTGTTAACTAGTTTAGGACACTGCTGTGTTTTTCTGTGGGTACACAGTCCTGGTGCCATAACTTTTTTACTGGACCAGACCACATGGTATTATTAATACCCCTCAACACTGGAGCACGTCAGCTGTCACATATGTTTGTGGAGTGCTGGGTAACCACCCGACAATGCACATCTGCTCTTTAACAATTTTGACCTATACAGTTTCATTCTATTTTCAATTGTCCCTTATTTACTGACTTGTATGCCTGATACCATTCCTTCCACAATTAATGTTCTTCTGCATAATAAAAAGGTCATTAAAGGAAGTTCAAATGTGATGACTTGCCATTTGGCAAAAAGTATCACCTTGTCATTCATTAATGCCCCGCTCGACCAACAGTTGGCATGCTTATTGTAAAAAGCTTTGATTTTTTGCTTTTTACAGTTAGCTAGCCTGTTTTATAAGTGCGATAACCCACTACAGCCCATGGGTGTATCAGGGCATTAATGCACTTCCCAGCTGGTGAAAGTCACTATGGCAAGTCTTTGTGCCTCACAACACACCCAGGACATGCATTAATGCCCTGATACTCCCATGTTCTGTCATGGGTTCTTTGTAGCGTGCTTACTCCATATTTTCAGTTATGAAATAACAGTAATGCTCCTTTTAATCTTGTTCTGAGTTGTTGTTTTCATCAGTATACCCAGCTGTTTTTGAACACCTACTGCTCCCTAATGTAATGGTGGTGTACCACGTTCTGTGGGGTTTTATGCTCCTCCGTTTGAGTCACAACAGAAATTATTTGAAACGATAGATGTACAAACACAGGTGGGAATACTGATGAAAACCAGCCCCAAGCCAGATTAAAAGTAGCACTTTGTTATTCATGTCATATCTGAAAAAACATAGTACAACAGTTGTAAATTGTGGAAATAGGGGTATCACATAGACGAGTCAGTAGCTAAGTACCAATCGAAAATCAAAAAGAAAAGTACAGGTAAAACCTGTCAACCGATTATTGCACTGCTGCTGTAGTTGTCATGCAATATAACTATTTGGGTACTCTTGACTGTGTTCAGTTTTCTTAGCACACCCACGACCACAATAAAAATACCCTGTCATCACCCAACAGAATTACTGTGCAAACCCTCCTGAAAAAAATTACTATGTTATGTGAATGTGACATGCTTATACTGCTATCTTGCTACATAATTCAGCATGCAGTATTAGTGTTTGTCCCGACTCCAGATGAAGATTAATCACATGAGAAATGTTCATAAAAGTCACAAGTATTTCAGGAGGACACACTAATTAAAGCATGTACCTACAGCCACAACTCTCTGTAAGTGTCCCCACTAAAATGGCTGCTGTTAAAATGTCATGAAAAGTCCCGACTCCAGATGAAGAATAATCATATCAGAAAATGTTCATAAAAGTCACAAGTATTTCAGGGCACACTGATTAAAGCATGCACCTACAGCCACAACTCTCCATAAGTGCCCCCCACTAATATGGCTGCTGTTAAAATGTCATGAAAAGTTCAGACTCCAGATGAAGAATAATCACATGAGAAAATGTTCGTAAAAGTCACAAGTATTTCAGGGAGCACTGATTAAAGCATGCATCTACAGTCACAACTCTCCAGAAGTGTCTCCACTAAAGGCCGGCCCAGTGGCACAGAGGGTTGAGGCGCTGGATGCCACACTTTGAACCATGCCGGCGACCCGGGTTCAGGAGTGAGTCAGGGTCATCGGAGGTCAGTGGGGGAGAGGGAGAGGATGTGTGCAGGCTGCTGGGGGCAGCTCTCCACCTCAGGAGGGAGTTCTTCTGCTCCTCGGAGCTTGCTGCCCCCTGGTAGAGGCCAGAGTGGTGATGTCGCTCCGAGGAATTTCCGGCGCTAGGCTGAGGGAGGGTGGAAGAGACCTGGCACAGGAGCTGAGGTGCGCATGCGCGCCTCCACACACATGCGCTTCCACTTCTGGGGGTCTCAGGATTAGAGAGCTGACACGAGGAGGAAATGGAGGAAAAATGGGGGCCACCCAGGATGAAACCTCTGGACCTGGCTCAGGGGTTCTGCTAGGGCGTGCAATGGCACCACAAGACCCCGAAAGACTCTGGGCTCAGGTAGGGTGACAGACAATAGGGGTGACCTGCCATAGGAGGATACAAAGAATTGTAAAAAAAAAAAAAATTGTCCCCACTAAAATGGCTGCTGTTAAAATGTCATGAAAAGTCCCGACTCCAGATGAAGAATAATCACATGAGAACATGTTCATAAAAGTCACAAGAATTTCAGGACGCATTGATTAAAGCATGCACCTACAGCCACAACTATCCCTAAGTGTCCCAAGTGAGAAAATGACATGCTGCACCTGCTGCTGCTGCTGCTGAGCTGATGTACAGTGTGTTGCCAAATGCTGATAGCCACAGATGACCATGGGGTGAACTATAATTTGATGTTCTGGACCATTATTCTGTTGCGCTGACTGAAAAAAAGCTTCCCTATGTGTGTGTATTCATACTACCATTGGTAAGCTATTGTACGTGTCACTCTCATGTTTTTTCAGAGCCCCAGACATTTACTTTCTATATACAGTATGTAATCATTTCTTCTTTTTCTGTCACAGGTCATGGAGCCCTACTTCTGTTGCACACATTTTGGCTTGCTGATGACTTTGGCTGTCATGAAAACTGTCAAGCCATGAAAGGTTAAGTATTTTTTGGGGGTTTGGAGCATCATTTGAAAACAAGTTTCATTAATGTTTTTGTCTTCTTTGCAGGTTACTGTGTATCCTCCAGATTCCTATCAGTTGCATGTCTTCAGATTTGAATAAAGCACTCAGCACCTAAATGTTACCTGCAAACAGATGAAGATGAAATTATTCAGAGTACATTGCACTACCACATTCTGTTCCAAGCATGGCTGCTCCTGTCTGTTATATCTAGCTTAAAATACCAAGCTATTATTAAGCCAGTACAAGACCAACTAACACGTTTAGTGCATGTGACATGCACTGGCCCACTGTCTTAAGTTACATTTCATGACGTGTTATCATGACCAGTATAAAACACTGTACAACCATGGCGTACTGAAGTACGCCAGTGAGAGATGTGCATGAAAAATACATTATCTGGCCTGTATGCCACCTTTGTGAAATACTTTACACCGGCTGAAAAACATGAAAGACAAAAAGGACAGATGAAATAAGATTGATTCTTACCTGAAAATGATATCGTTTAGGTGGTCAGAGTATACAGTAGTCCTGTCCTGTTAGGCTGTTTGTAAATAGAACATGGAACGCTAGCCCCCACATATCATCCCCTCCTACACAGGTCTTACCTGTGACCATGGTACTCCATGCTCATTTTTACGATAGTATCTACCATGTCTAATGCTACCCTATTGTATTGTATCAAAGTTGTAACTTATACTGTCATTTGTAATTACTGTCATTCCAATGTATGTAACACTGGCAACCACTGTATTTTGTCCAATATGTGAAAGTATGTTTTTGTGTAACTAATCCTGGGTCGCCCCTGATAAAGGGACCTCTGGTCTCAGTGGGCTCACCCGGTTACCAAAATTTAAATAAATAAAAAAATAAATAAATGTGAAAACAAAATGAAAATCAGTTGCCAGTACTTGGTGACAATGGCCATCTATGAAAAGATTAAGGAAGCATTAACACTACAGTTCAAGGAAAAACCATAGTATGTGAAATTACTACATACACACTGTAAATTACTAATAAGAAGCATGGTGTCTGTGGCTGGCTGATGGTTCCTACATTGGGCATGGGCAAAGGTACAATTTCTCTGCCTCTCACTCTCATGAAGACGGGTGTTTGTGGCTGGCTGATGGTTCCTACATTGGGCATGGGCACAGGTACAATTTCTCTGCCTCTCACTCTCATGAAGATGGGTGTTTGTGGCTGGCTGATGGTTCCTACATTGGGCATGGGCACAGGTACAATTTCTCTGCCTCTCACTCTCATGAAGATGGGTGTTTGTGGCTGGCTGATGGTTCCTACATTGGGCATGGGCACAGGTACAATTTCTCTGCCTCTCACTCTCATGAAGACGGGTGTCTGTGGCTGGCTGATGGTTCCTACATTGGGCATGGGCACAGGTACAACTTTTCTACCTCTCATGCTCATGAAGACAGTTGGCTAGATATGATGTGTTATAGTCTTTCAGTGTCGGGAGGAGGATATCTGTCATTTAATCTGCAGGATTTACATGGCTACAACAAGCTGACATTTGTGTTTATGAGGCTGACTGTGTTTACTAATGACAGCACACATTCTGTTAAGTGTACTCACAAAATCTACAAAGAGGAAGGTAAAATAGAATGATGGGTCATTATTTGTACATATCTGTCATATGGAATGAGATTCAAGGACACTGTTTTTCTTTTATATAACGCAAAAAAATGTTTTAACATTACAGAACTATGACAGCCTTTAAACCCGTTATGCACTACCACCAACATCCTCCTCATCCTGATAAAGGAGGAAGCTGCCCTCACAGTCATCAAGGTTGGAGTTGTGCCCACTAGGAAATTATTTTTCCATGACTGCATCATCAGCCTCAATGGTACATTGTTTAATGCTGCCACCAGGATGGTCTGCTTCACCCACATCATCAGCACAATCATCATCATGATGGTACAAACACAGATGTAGTTGTTTGACATGGTATGTGACCTTCATTCATTTTTATAAATGTCAACATGCTGACATTTGTAGGTGATCAGTTAATATGATGGTCATGCACTATTGTCCCCGCAGAAGTGAATACTCTCTCCACACTTACACTGGAGGGTGAGCTGGTCAGGTACTTTAATGCTACTGAAGTCATCACTGGCCATTCATTCATCTTGCCACTCCAGTACACAAGAGGATCATCATATACTGACAGATACCTGTTTTCTGACAAATAGGCATCAGCCATGCTCTGTGATGCATGCAGTCCTGATGAGTCATCCACCTTTTCACAGGATTCATCAAGGTCACAGATTCCTACTTGAGACAAGGCACCCCAAAGTGGGTTAATAGCAACCTGTTTTGCTGACACCCCCTTGCCCCTCAGCCACCTTGCTGGATGTTATTACTCCACAGTGACCTTCGGCCTTGTTATGCTGCAATTTGAAGAACTTTGCACATGATGTCTGTGCCCCATGAACCAATCGGACCAGCTGTCCAGTCAGATTTTGAACCTGATCAGGCCCTCCCTCCAGTAAGGATGCAATGCCACGTTTGTAGTGTGGGTACAGCATTGTTGCAATTCTAAATTCTGCACTTTGCTGAACAGTGGTGATGTGTTGATTGCGGTCGAATACTGTAAGCATGTGTTTAAGTAAGGAACTGCTTGACCTATCTCCCGACACATCAAGGCTAGGCTGCAGAGTCAACAAAGTCATCCAAAGTACCCGCAGCAGTGGAATGGCTTGACTACTGGATGCAGTGTCACCCTTCTCTGCTTGTGTAGCATGTTCAAAAGGCCTCAAAATTGATATCACTGAGTCCATGAGTCGCCGTTGTTCAGTTTCCATAGACACTGAGGCCCCTGAACTGTCATGGCTAGTGTGCATTACTAGGTATTCAGAGATGGCGTTGTACTGCTCATACATCCGCCGTGCCATGTAAAGTGTTGAGTTCCAGTGCATGACAACTTCAAGCTCAAGGTGGTGCTGCAGGAGACTGTTTTGAATCTGCAGCTGCCTAAGTTGGTCACGGGCCTTTCCAGAGCATGCAAAGTGTGCACAGATGCAGCGTGCAACAGTCAGCATTTGCTTGATGTCAAGGTGCTGCAGAAACTCCTGTACCACAAGATTTAAACAGTGTGCCATGCAGGGAACCCTCACAAAGCCACCATTGATGATACATTTAACAATGTTTGATCCATTGTCACTAGCTTTTAGGGACGGGGGTGCAGCCACTGATCAATTTCTATCAGTAGCAAGTCTAGCATGCTTTCACCTGTGTGCGACCCTGCTACACTACACATTGCAGGCGTCCCATGCTGTCTAATACCATGAAGGTTGCTACCACAGCAGTCTGACTTATTACACTGCTTTCCAAAAACACCATCACGGACAACCCCCAGTACCTGCGACCAATGTGCGGTAATACACAGATAGGTACTACCAGCCGTTTTGCCACTTGTCCACATATCCAAACTTAAGTGCATATAAGGTGATGCGGAATGTTGAAGGGCATGTCTTATAGACTCTGTCACAGTCCGATATAACTCCGGGACAGCACAGGTGGAAAAGTATGTCCTGGATGGGACTTTCCATTTGGGACAGGCATGTGCCGCAAAATGCTGGAATCCAGAATTCTCCACAAAGGAGAAGCGCAAAAGGTCAGTTGCCAGTATTTCTGCTATAGCAGCATTCAGTTCACGTGACGCCGCATGATTTGGTGGGTATGTCATGTTCCTGACAAAAAGACTGTGCAACTTGAGCTGCATTGTTACCTGTTTTGCACGTGGCGTGCCAAATAGCTCTGCCCTGCGAACTACCATGGGTGGGGTGCTTTTTCAGTTTAATGGGGAGTGCACAGGTGACAAGTCAACAAATGATGTCATTTTACCCATTTTAAGCACAGGAGCTGATGTACTAGAAATACTGCTTGGACCACCACTACTAGTCTGACCACTACTTGACAATTCAAAATCCTCCTCCTCATCATGCCAGTAGTAATCCTCTGGTGTTATTTCACCAATACTGCACACATGGCTACATTGGCTACATTCAGTCAAGGAAGAGGATACCATGCTCAGTAAGGTGGATGAGGGTGAATGCCCCACTATGGCATTAGCTCCCCTCTGGTGCCGAGTCCACAGTGTCATGTGCTTGCTCTTCAGATGTGTATGCTGGCCCCCGGTGCCAAGATGGCTACTCTTTTTACCACGCCTCACACGTGCTTGGCAAAGCTGGCAGATAGCCACTGTTTTATCACCTGCATCTTGTACGAAAAAATCCCAAACTAGGGATTTTGATGCCCTACTTTCCACATGTCCCCAATGCTGCATTTTGGACTCCAGTTTTTGTGGCACTGAAATGGGTGGTGTACTGCATGATTTCTGTTGTTGGGCACACTTGGACTCTGCCTGAACATCACAATCTATGACTATTACTGGGTCATCATCATCAACAGACACAGCTACATCATAACTTTGAGGAGGGGGTGATTTAATAACAGACTATTTACATGCAGCCTCCTTCAGTTTCTTTTTCTCCGGTTCCCAGCTGGGGTCACTAGCATCATCATAATCATAATCCACATCCACAAATTCAGTTTGGATGCTGTCCTGTGGTGAACATTTTCCAACCACAGATGCAGTATGATCATCCACAAATGTTTTGACAACATTTGAATATTTGGATGACCCAGGCATAACCTCAACATCACTGGAAACATGAGATTGTGTCATCGTCATAATCAGAATCATGTTCATCTAATGTGGGGACGGGGAGTGTGACATCAACTACACTCTGAATTAAATCTTCAGACTACACAACATTTTGGCACCCAGAAAAGTTTGCATGGGTTGAACTTGGAGCAATACTCATGCTGGGCCCGTCACTAACTTCACTACCACCACCACCACCACCAGCAGGGACAACAACATCTCCAACCATCACTGAAGTGACTGATTGTGCTGTGAAAAACATAGTCAGAGAAATCCCTTTACTTGCATGAACTATTCTCTTCTGCTGTGTACTACCATGCCCACGGCCACAGCCACTCTTGGCACCGGCAGCAGTGCCATGGCCAGAAATATCTTTGCATGCACATCTCTTTGAGGACATTTTTGGGGATTACACAGACAATTAACAACACATTTAGATTTAGGCACTTTTGGGAGGATGGGAAGCAAAAAAACAAGAAGTTTGACTGACAGATAGAGATTGGGCCCTAAACAGATGCAGTGGCACTGACAGATGGAGGTTGCGCACTAAAGAGATGCAGCCTCACAGGCGCAACAATGCCTTAACCAGTGGTCAGCAATCCAAAATTTGAAAAACAATACCTTCTTTTGCTGGGGGTGGGGGTACAGCAGTGCCTAGATAGAAGCAGTAAAAAATAACACAGACGGGTGAAGAAATTAAGAGTACTGAGATTATGGTGCCACAATAAAATGCCTTTGACTTGACAGCACGTACACACACTAAAGATAATGGGCAGAAAATTTAACAGTTCAGTACACTACAGCCCAGTCTTTTAAATAGACTGAAAAAAACGCAAAGCACCACAACAAACAGCAACAAATGATCAAAACACCTCACCAACATTTTTTATCTTTATTTCTGTCTCAGTCAGTTTCTCTCTCAGTGGAAATCTGCAATAGTCACTCCTGTTCACAGGAATGGTGACAGAACTGCTCACAGTAACTATCTCCCCATCTCTCTCCTTCCCCCTATTTCTAAAGGCCTTGAAAGAACAGTGAATGATCAAATCTCTGAATATCTTGCCAAGTATAATCTGCAGTGTAGCCAACAACATGGCTTCAGGAAGGAGCACGGTACTTCCACAGCCCTTCTGGAGTTCACTAGCTTTATACATAAAGCTCTGGACCGGGGTCACTTGGTTGGGTCTGTGTACATAGCCCTAACAAAAGCATTTGACACGGTCCACCATGGCCTTCTCTCTGCCTCCCTCTCGGGGCTGGGCCTACCTTTTGATGCTACCGCCTGGTTTGATAGTTACCTCTCTGGGAGGTCCCAGAGGGTTAAAATCCTAGATACTCTCTCTTCCAGTAAGCCAGTTCACTGAGGGGTTCCACAGGGGTCAATTCTTGGCCCGCTCCCGGTTAGTCTTTTTCTAAATACCCTTCCCCAAGCCTGCTCTGGCAACCTACTCCTCTATGCAGATTATGCAGTTATTTTCTCTAGTCATCCTGATTCCCTTATTTATTTATTTAAGATTCAGAATAATACCGTTGAGCCAGAGGCTCATTTACAAAGGTTCCAAGTCAAATGACACAATACAGAGCCATTGAGTTACATCAGTGAAAACATTGTACAGAGAGAGATGAACAAGGGTGACACTAGACAACAATAAACATACAAAAGTGAAACAGCTGGTGGCTACATAATAAAAAATACAGGTTACTACGGTAAGTGCAATGAACAGGTTTCTAAGTTCAATTGGGCATAAACAGGCAGATCAATTAGACAGTGCATGGCAAAGCAACCACTTGTCTGCGGTACTGAGGAATTGCCACATAGGGGAATTAGAAGGTCTAGACAGATCCAGGACAGGGACGATATAAGTTGGGGGTGCAGCCAGGAAGGCATTGTCAGGTGGGGGGTGGGTGAGGTGGGTGGGAGAAGGGGTAGGAGAGCTGTTCAGGGCAGTATGGGGTGCTGGGGAAGACCCTCAGATGGTATTGATAAGGGCTAACAGTTGCAGGTGGTCTCACGTGCCAGCAGATTTCGGAGTCCGTATCTGAAATGGCTGATTTTGCTGGACCCAGAGCTCAGTAGGTAGGTCATTAAGCCATTTAGGACCCCTGTAGGAGAGGGATCACTGTGCGAGTGTGGTATGCTTAAAAGGCACTAGAAACACTCCTTTGGTAGCACTTCTGGTGTTCACAGTTGGTTTGGTGTAGTTGCATCGTCTGGAGGTGGACTCAGGCATAAGGCCAAGCAATACTTTTTTCTCAAGTAGATAAGCCCGGGATTTGATTCTGTGATGGAGGGGAAGCCAACTGGTGTCCGAATACAAGGTGCATGTATGCATCTGATAGTCAGCACCCAGGACCAGGCAGCAGGCCTTGTTGAGGAGGGTTATGATCCTCTTCAGGGTGGTGTCAGAGCCAGCACCATAGATCACCAGACCATAGTCAATGGTAGATAACACAGAGCTGCATGTAACCAGTTTAAGAGCCTCCAGGGCATAGAGTGTCTATGTCAGTAGAGAACTCCCAGTTTGGTGTTAGCTATTTTGACGAAGTGTTCAATGTGTGTTGTGAATGACAGAGAGTGTCATCAAGACAGTGGTGCAAGTGGTAGACGAAGTACAGGAACTCAGGCACTGTCAAATATGAAATGCAGAATGAAGATCTTCAATCTGAAGGATAGCTGTGTGAAGACATGTCTATCTGTTTAGACACTAGTAGATTCACTTAGAGATATTGAAGCATTTCTAGCAAAATTGCACTGTTGTACAAGTCAAATGTTGTTATAGAAACCCTGATTTTAGGTCACAGGGCCAGAAACTGTCATTAAGTTGTTGGTTTAAGAATGTAAGTTCCAGTGTCAGTGGGAAGAAGTACAGGAACTTCGTTCCTGCTGCAAAAAAGGTACAGAAACAGAGTTCCTGTGCATTCCTGTTCACTTTCATCATTGCATCAAGGTATACTCCAAGATATTTGAAGGTGCTGACCTGCTCTAGCAGCTCACCTTTTTGACTTGTTATGTGTAGGGGCCCATGCTTTTTCCTGTTCTGTGGCACCATAAAGAGCATACCTTTATGCTTGAACAATGCCGGCAAAATAGCTTTACACAAATCAGTCCTGGTTCTCCTTCATAAACTTATCATCAATTACAAAAAGACCAAAGTAATGCTGTTTGCAAACCACCAGAATAAACATAAAGGAGTGTCACTAAACATCCAAAATAGTCAACTCTTGTCACTTGAGCAGGTTAGGAGTTTTAAATACCTCAGGATCACCTTAGATTCCTCCCTGTCCTACCAAAAATATATTAATCTGGTTTGCAAAGCAGTAAACACCAGAACTGGTCTCCTCTACAGGCATAGGAGCTGCATAGGAGCCGTCCACCTGGTTGTCACTGTTTCCATTCTATCCCTAGTGAATTATGGTATAGTAATCTATGGATCTGCATCTGACACTGCTCTTAAAAGAATGATGCTGTCCCTCAATAAAGCATGTCACCTCATAACAGGAGCACCAAAGCTAACCCATACCTGCAATCTTTACAGTCACGTGAACTAGCTAAACTTTAAGGGTAGGCATGACTATCACACCTGCCTGTTGGCTAAGAAGATTACCACTCACTCTCCCCTCCCTCAGTCCAGCAGCTTATCTCTCCTGCCCCTACCTCTTGTTCTACTAGGAGCTCTGATAAGGTCCTTTACCTAGTCCCTTTCTGTAAGACACCCCAGGGCAGCGAGCGTTCTTCCACAGGGCCCCTGCCCTGCTCAATGGCCTGCCTCCTCTGGTTTCCACCACAGTTAAATTGGGCTCCTTTAAAACTAAACTTCACCAGTATCTACTCTCTGTGAATAGTTCTGACTGCTCCTAGCTGTAACTGGTCAATCTGGGACTGCTTATGGCCTGTCCCTTAATTTCCCCCTGCTCCTCCCCCACCTTATCTTGGTCTAATTTCTCCCTCTCCACTCTGTTCCCCTCCTGCCCTTTACTCATCCTTTACCTGCACTCTTTCCGACTCCTCCTTCTCTACACCTTATACTCCTCTACTCAACTTTTCTCCCTACCCCCCAAGCTGTCCTCAACTCTCCTTAACTGACTTCCTTCTGGTCTCCCTTTCTTTTCTTTAATTTCCTATCTGTTTACATAGTTAGCTAGCACTGCCTGCACCATGTTTGTTTCATTATCATGTACTCTGCCCTCAGTTATGAAGCACTTATGCATAATGCACTGCATTACTTGTATACTCTTATCCTATGTGTTATGTACTGTATTAATGTCTTGTAATGTTTCATATCCTGTCTGTTTTAAATCTACTCACCATGTTGTTTCTTTGCCATGCACTCTGCCCTCATTTATAATGCACTTATGCATAATGTACTGTATTATCTGTATACTTGTGTCCTATGTATAATGTACTGTATTAATTTTCTGTAATTTTTTTGTAACCTGTCTGTTTGTAAATCTGACATGGAGCCTTTGCAAAAGAGTCTTTGACTCAAAGGGTTGTAATTCCAAGACTTCAATAAATAAATAAAAAAAAAAACTTACTAGAAGTATTAATGTGTGTACATGAACGCACAAATACTAAAACAGTACCCAACAACAGTTGGAAAGACTGCCTTTCTCACTGTGAATCTCCCATCACCACAGATATGCCCCTCCCCCAAAGCACACTTCTATAGTGTCTGTCAGTACAGAGACTGAATGTACTAAATTAACATTCAGTATGCACACAAATATCAATAAACGCTCGATGATATAAACACACAAGGGTTTCCCACAATCGATATACTAAATTTTGACACAACATATTGTGGCAAAAAGGCATTTTTAAAGGTTTTTAGAAGGTTTGAATCTCAGAGCTCTGAGAGCAAACTGTCTCCAGCTTTCCACTACACACACTACGATGAACTAAGGCTGTGCAAGACAATCTAGAGCCCCTGAGACCTGCCATCCCATGAATCACTGCAAAATTCACCTTAAAAAGCAATAAAAAGGTGAAGTTAATGCAAAGTCCACGAAATCAATGGAACTTCGTGTCAAATTTAAAATGTGAAGTTATTTGCTTCGCATTGCGGAGTATTACATGAATTTTGCGTTATACATGAAATACTCCACATAGCGAAGTTTAGGGACTTCACCCGCCACTACAGGTTGCCCCAGAAGCTGTTCTTGTAGAGGCAATTGATGAGGTTTATGTGGCAGATTTCCCATTGCAGCACCCACTGTTGCTGCCTCTCCCCTGATTGTCTCTTCCCAAGATGATGAAGAGATAATAGCCCTTTCTCAAGAACCTGTGTTGCCTGTCCCCTCTCACTCCGAAGGGATGGAAGTTGGGTCTTTGGGTGTTGATTCCCAAGCTATGGATACTTCAGTTGTGGAGTCAGAGCTGGTTGCGATAGAAGAGACACAGCTAGATATGTCCCCACCTCCTCCACCTGAGGTCACAGGAACTACAATGGTGACAAGGAAGAAACGTGGGAGATATAAACAGTCAAAGGCAAGGACACCTAAAGCCTCTAAAGTTACCCCTCTCCAGTAAGGAATAGATACTGTATGCAGCCTTACATAGTTCTGAGCATTGGGGTGATGCTGAGCATATACCATTGTAATGTAGAAATTTCGAAACTGAAATCAGTTACAGCGACAACTTTGAGGTTGTCGCTGTAATGGACTCGATGGCAAAATTTTGCTGATTTTGAATCTGTCTCACCCCCTTTGAACAAACTCTGACTTGGAGTTTGTAATATTAAAGTAGGGGGTGTGGGGGGCTCAGCCCCCTGCAAAAAAAAAAACACTGTGTCAGACAGGCAAAATTTTGCCTGTCAACATTGTTTGTGCTGCTGTGCCGCATTTTGACAACTTGGTTGTTGATACAGCTTGGTGGAACCATGCTGAGGATGAGGGGGATTTTGAGACCTCATCTCTCCCCCTCTTCTATGCGAGATGTTTTCTCAGAACAGGAAGGTTCTCGGTCAGAGGCATCAGTGTCTAAGAGGGGGTGAACTAGATCTCAGGAAAAATGAAAGCTAGAAGTGGGTCTTTTTCTTTATTTTTCTTCCCATAATTGGCACAACTTTCTCCCTGAAATGCATTACTCAGAATGTAAGCTGTATTAAATCTTGTAAAACAAGATAAGCAGCCCTTTTGTCATTACAGCTTTCTAACAGTGATATTCATTTCCTCCAGAATATGAGGTAGAAATTTATAGGAGAGGTATCACAAGCAAACCAAAAATGATGCATTGGGTGTTCTTTCTGGTCTTCAAGTTCAAGTTCAAGTTTATTGCAGGAAAACTCCATTGAGCAAGCTCATTCACAAGGAGGTCCTGTGACATAAACACTTAAAGTACAAACATAGATAGGTAATAACAGTATATACATGAAATGCATGTTACATGATACAGGCTGGATATACATACAAGGGTACCACATAGGGTGACTGCAGGTGGTAAACATTAATATGACACAGGGAAGCGACTTACAGGTTGCATACTGATAAATGAAACATGATGACTGGTGTGTGCAATACATATATTTTGGCAGCTAGAACAAACAACAGAATACAACTGATATGGGGGAGGAGTGATTTGATAGAGTAGCAGTGGAGCGTAAGCATAGATAAAGCCAGGAGTAGAAGGGGAAGGGAAAGCAGTTAATATGACAAAGCAATTATACCTTACCAGTGGATAAATATGGCACACATGGGGAAGGAAGAGACTTAATGACAGTTACAGGTGTCTTTATTTTGGCTGAACTTAGCGATTTGTAGAAGTTTATTGAAACTGTGCTAGTTAGTTTCAGTACAGTTTGTAATTGGTTCCAAATGGAGGAAGGGAATATGCAATACACGTTTACCAAAGGAGGTCCGCGTCCTTGGTATGTCAAGCATAATAAAGTCAGATTTTCTTAACAGTATGCACTATGTGAGATACTAATAAGGGAAGAGAGATAGCTTGGCAATTTCTGCAGGAGCAGTTTAAGAGTCCATAGCCCAGCATGGAGCAGGTGTCTAGTAGTAAGGGATGTCCAATCAACAGCTGCATATAAGTCACAGTGTTGCAAACGGTAAAGGGGAGTTGGTAATGAACCGTAACGCACGGTGATAAAGGATATCCAGTTTACTTAGATTTGCAAGAGTGGTGAAGGAATAGATTACATCGCCATAGTCGAGTAGGGGGGAGAAAAGTGGCCTGTACAAGCTTGTTTTGAGTTTCAAGGAGGAAAAGGGGCCTATTTCTGTAGAAGAAACCTAACCTTGCTTTTAACCTTCTAGAGACATCTTCGATGTGGTCATTGAAAGATAATTTATTGTCGATGCAGATACCCAGATATTTAAATTTGGTTACAACTTCCAGAGGCTTGTCTAGCGTGGTGACAATGAAGTCTTGGGCAAGGGTATTGGGGGGCAGTGACAGCACTGCGGGAGAATATCATCGCTTTAGTCTTCTTAGCATTGAGCAGAAGCTTTTCCTTTATTAGATTATGCTCAAGTTGTGCGAAGTCCACTTGAAGCACTTCCTTGACTTCAGATAACGATGAGCCAGAAGTATACAACACAGTATCATCCGCAAAAAAGTGCAGATTGGACATAGATATGTTAGCATCTAAGTCATTAATGTACAAAGAAAACATGATAGGGCCTAAGATGGATCCTTGGAGGACTCCTCTTGCAACTGGCAAGGCAGCAGAAAAAAAGCCTTCCGCCTGTACTTTTTGGGATCTTCCAGTTAGGTAGCTAGAGAACCACTGGGTGGTATGGTATGTGACACCCAACTTTGCAAGGCAATTGACTAATAGTTTGTGATCAACAGTATCAAAAGCTTTGCTGAGGTCCAAAAGACTGCACCAGTTACCTTCTTAGCATCTATGGCAGAGATCCAATCATTGGTTACTTTTGCTAGTGCAGTGATTGTGCTATGATTAGCCTGGAAGCCGGATTGAGCTGGGTTAATGAGAGAGAAGGTTTCCAAGTGAGATTTTAACTGAATATGGATCAGTTTTTCGAGAACTTTAGAAAGGATAGGCAATATGGAGATAGGCCTATAGTTGTTTACATCGCATGGGTCACCAGATTTAAATAGAGGGAGGATATGTGCTGATTTCCAGCAGGACGGCACAGTAGCAGATGTAATGGAAAGATTGAAGATGTGGAGAATTGGGGCAGTGAGATGGGCGTAGCCTGACCTTAGGAAAAAGGGTTCCAAGCCATCGTCCCCTGTGCTTTTTTTGGTGTCTAAGTTAAGAAGAGAATCTTCTACTTCTTTATAAGTTATCTCGCGCAATTGAAAGGGGCTGGGTGCAGGACTAGATGTAGGGGGAGGGGTATGCTGGCTCACCGCAGCACCAGCATAAGATGACGAGTCAAAAGCTAATCCAGCTGTGGCAAAGTGGGAGTTAAGTTCCTCCAGGATTAGGGACTTGTTTTCCACAATCTTGCCACTTGCAACTATCTTTGTTGGGACAGAGGGGCCATGGGCCATCCTTCTATAGCTTTGATAGTCTTCCATATTTTATGAGGGTTACCTTTAGCTTGTTCGAGAGTAGAAATATAATAGTTAGCTTTAGCAGAGCAGTTTTTTCACACAGTTATTCCTGGCTGTTCTAAAGGCCTGCCAATCCAAGATTCTTTGGAATGTCTAGCTTTAGCCCAGAGCTTATCTCGAGCTATAAGGGCTGCCTTGAGATCCGAGGTAACCGGGTTGGAATTGTTCCATACCCTTACTTTGATGAAAGGGGCATGCTTATTTATTATTGTAGTGAGTTTGTCATTAAGGATGTAAGCTGCCTTGTTGACATCTTTGGCTAGGTAGAGATCTTGCCATCTGATCATGCTCAGGTCAGATAGGAAGTTTACTGCACTGAATTTGCAAAAGGATCTTTTTGATATAAAGACGGGGCTGCGGCTGGGCCTTAATTTGAGATCTTATGCAAGCAACAATTCCAGGATCGCTCATGTCATTGTGAAACACTGCCGAATGAGATATTTTGTGTGGATGGATGGTTAGTACCACATCTAGAATGGAACTGTTGGCAGTATTTAGAGTGTTGTTCCTAGTGGGTTCACTGACTAATTGCCCAAGACCTAGCTTCGTCACAAAGGGATTTGAGGCCGTGTGATTTAGGTGACAGCCAGTCCATATTTAGATCTCCTAGAAATATTGTTTCAGTTTTTGCATCTACGAACATGGATTTCAAAAGATTAAGGACTTCATCACCACCAGACGGGGGTCTATAGCCACCTAGGATAGTGATACATTCCGAGGAGGGGAGATGAAGGCTCAGCGAAACTAACTCAAATTCCTTGGCTAGAGATTTGCAACTAATATTGGTGACCAAGTACTTAGATTTGGCGTAGATAATCACACCCCCGCCTCTAGACTCTCTATCTGCTCTAAATAAATTGTAGCCCTGCAGTGATATTTGTTGATCAGTGATCGTCTTTTTTAACCACGACTCAGTAATTATGATAAGGTCAGGGTTAACGTGTGCAGCCCAGGCTTGCAGCTGTACAAGTTTTTTAGGCAGGCTTAAAATGTTGACCATCATCATTTTGAGACCTGTGGCCTCAGCAAAATCGATAGGCGAGGTAAGTTGTGGGGGCCAGGGTTGAGCTCCACATTTCCTGAGCAGAGAAGAAGCAGAAGTATAACTTTCTTTAAGGAGCTTATAAGAATGGAGACTGCTTTTTTATTTCTTCACGGTAACCCATAACATGCTGCGCAAGAGGTGGCACCACTGTAATGACAGTTTATCGTGATCAATGTAAGTGCTTGAATAGACATAGGTGAGGACAGTAGCAAGGGGGTGTAGGTTAACTGGGGGGAATAGGCTAAAAGGGGAGAGGAGAATGACATAGTGTCTGCACGGTAGACTGTTATAACATTAGGTATTGATAAGGTACATTGGAGAACTGAATTGCATTGAGGTACTTCAAATTGCACTGTATTGCTGAGAACTCTGCACCTTAGGAGCAATAAAAACACAATAAAGAGAGCCATGGTCCCAGATTGAGTGGTCTCGTGATTTGTATTAGTGCAATATTTTCTAGGCAAATAATTTGCCCACCTAGGTACTCACTTAAAACCTAGATGAGAAAATATAGCAGAAAGGGGAACAAGGATTGCAGGAGCAGCTTAGTTAGTGGTTGGGCTCAAGACATATTCACACAGGGCAGTCTTATTGGCCACACTCAGATACCAATCATAGGTTGGCAGCAGTCGAAACTAGGCCAATGAAGCAGTAATATGATATAGGAGGAGGATCATGAGTGTATTTAAAGGAGGCCTGGGGGTGGTGGGGTGGGAGAAAATTTCAGGTCAGAGCGAGAGCTGAGAAGTCAGAATTAAGAAGGAACACCTAACAGGCTATAGAAGGTGCCCCAATCAGAGCAAAGCAGGCAAGCGGGTGTACCAATCACAATCCCCTAGGCAGTGCCACACCAATCAAGGGTGCCCAGGCGTGCTGGCTCTCTGCAGAGGATTCTATTGGTATCTATCGGTATGACAGCGTAGCGTAGGTAATAATAGGGTGCTCAGTGTCTATCTGACTTGAGTCTGAAGGGTGGATGGCAGACACTGAGGGCTTCCTGTTTTCAGCTGCAGAGCTGTCGACAGGCAGTTTTAAGGAAGTTGTCAGCCTGTTGAGTGAAGCTTAGGGGAACCTCAACTACAACCACCCCAAGTAGCAGCACCGGGAAAGAAGTAGAATGATAATGCAGGCCATATTGCCCACGAATGAGTACAGCGATTTATGTAGAAGACCAAGAATCCCTCTAGTGGCAGGTCTGTATAACCTGCTAATGGAAAACTAAAAAAAAAAAAAAAAAACTCCTATTACAGCTTTAGTGTGGCAAAGCAGGGGAAAAGTCCTGGCCAATCAGAGCGGGTTTGCTGGAAGCGTTGTTGCCGTACCTTCCAAGGAGCTGCAGGCGGGTGTCCTAGTCTCGGTCGGTGGCTGTCTGGGTGCCGGCCGACAGTGGGGGAGCTGAAGCAGCCCCGTTCAAGGGCAGGCAGCTGGAGAGAAGAAAAAATGGCAGGGTTTAAATAGCATGGAGGTAGAATAACTTTAGTGTGAGCAGTTTAACAGGACAAAGGAAAGTTAGACTTTTCGGAGCCAAGGCAGAGTGCTGGTACTAATACCTGTGACAAAGCAGCTTTTTTATTTCATGATAATGACTATAATGTCCTTCACCTTTTGGAGGTCATACCTGAAAGGGTATTATTATTACTAAAGTAATATACATTATTTCAGAATAGTTCCTTTTGCTTGACATGTGTATATGCCCCAGAGACCAAAGCAGCAAGGGGTGAAGTGTTTCAGACTATTTAGCCATATCTCCACACCTTTAAGTTTGTTTTATTAGGAGAAAATTTCAACTGTGATTTGAGCAGCACTGATAAAGGGCTTAATGCAAAAAAAAATTTTGTGACTCCATTTCTTTGGGAAATATTGTTAGAACAGCCAGTTTAAAAGATGTTTACTATGCTTTATACACAGAGGAAGGACCGACTTTTCTCCAGGGTAACAAAGCCTCTAGGATATATTACCTCTTTGTTACTTGAATAATTAAGATTTTTGGTGCTGCAACTGTGCCTTCTGAAGTTTTGGATCATTAGTCTTACATGTACATATACATTTTCAGAGGTTCCCCATTAGGGTCCAAGTTGGTGGAAACTGAAAGTGTGCTAATAGATGCTACTCTCCAGAAGAAAGGGAATGATTTATTTACTGCTAGGGGCTCTGTTATGCCAGCGTATGATTGTATATTGTCATGGTGGGAGGATACGAAGGATAATTTTAAAAGGGCGCTGTCAGCTTTTCCTCAAAGTTTTGAAGCAAAACTGTACAATCTGCCTCTTGGCACACTCCTGTCCCACAATGAGTCTAAAGCACTACTGTGTGTCTAAAAATGGATATTTTTTACCTGGCTTTCCATTTTATAAAAAAGTAGTAGCCAGAGCGGTCTGCATTGAAATCACCTGCTGACTGGAAGTACAGTGATGCCGAGAATGCGCGTCTGCCTGAGAGAGCGGTTGCAAAGTGCCACTTTTGCCATACGTATGGTAAAAAACATGTATTTCTGTAGATCCTCTTATTCGTAATCCGTATTGCTTTTATCACTGAAAAACGAGCACTGAGATTGCTACTACATACATTTTGAAATCAACCCGAAATCCCGCACATGCGCATAATAGTGGTTGAGCTAAGATCCCATGCATGCGCAAGAGTGGTGTCAGTCTTGCGCATGTGTGGGATTTCAGGTTGATTTTAAAATGTATGGAGTAGTACTCTCAGTGCTAGTTTTTCAGTGATAAAAGCAATATGGATTATGAATAAGAGGATCTATAGAAATACATGTTTTTTACCACGCATATGGCAAAAGTGGCATTTTGTGACTGCGCTGTCGGGCAGACGCGCATTCTCGGCATCACTGTATTTCCAGTCAGCAGGTGATTTCAAACGGACCGCTCTGGCTACTACTTTTTTATAAAATGGCAAGTCAGCTAAAAAATATCTATTTTTAGACGCACAGTAGTACCCTAGACCCATTGTGGAACAGGAGTGTGCCAAGAGGCAGATTGTATAGATTTGCTTCAAAACTTTGTGGGGAAGCTGACAGTGTCCCTCGCTTTTTTAACAGTTTCTATTTCTTTTTTAAATCCCAATATGTAGACTATTTGGAGTTACACATCCAGCTCCACCGGCTAATCTCAGTTTCCCTACTGACAGATTTTCCTATTCAGATCAAATTAACAGTATACATGTATACTGTATATGAGGAAATTACGGTATGATAGAGCTGCTTCCCTGAAAAAGAAAATGCAGTTCAGTACACAAGGTACGAAACACTATTAAGACTAATTTAAAGAATGTTAAAATAGGATAGATAAAAGGTGAATGGCTACATTATTTGATGTGAGCAGGAAGTTTCAGTTATTCAGGGACTACTTCAAGTAGTGGACAAGGACTTGAAGGTGTCCTTTGGTACTAGGGTACATACCCAAAATATGGATTTTTTTTTTAAAGTTAGCTTTTTTCCCTTAATTGCTGGACTCGCGTCAGCATACTATGGGCTAGATATTCAAAAGTGTGCCTAGAACATGCACAATTGGATGCGCAGTGCAATCCAGTTACACCACAACAAAACTGTGCAATATTCAGCAGATGGGCCACAGAAATGTGCCGGCACAAACCACGCTGAATATAGCACAAATGCACCACGGTGCAAACAGACTTGCACTGGAGCAATCTGAAATGTGCAGGAGCAACAGTACATGCTGAATATAGCAAGTGGAGCAAGTCGCACTATGCACCAGGGAACACAGGCAGGGTTGCGCAAAGGCACAGGACCATGGTAGTGGAGGCAGGGCAGAACCACAATGGGAAAAAGTGCAGAAGGCACAAAAGAAGCACAGAGCCCAATGGCCATGGACAAGATGCAGAGCCCCACACAGACCTGGAAAACCAATGTGACAAGGCATGGAATGGCCATGGCACAGACGGCTTCAGGGAATGAGCACCCCAGGACCACAGTCCCAACATCTAACATGGAATAGCCAAGCACTGTAGCCACCGTGTGAAGGCACCATGCAGGCTCAGTGAGCCACAGCCACACTGGCAGACAGGCACATGGCAGTATGCAGCACATGACGAATAGCCACACACAGACACAGGTCTCTGTACCACATAGTCTAGCAGCACGGGGAAGGGCAACACAGTGGGGGGGGGGACACCTTGCTGGACATGTGGACATGGTCATACAGCACTGTGGCATGCACAGAGGTGGCCCACCCCCTGAGAACCATGTAACAGTGACACACAGGGATGTGACAGGCAAGGCAGTGGGCACCTACCAGTGGCATACTGCAGGGACACCACTGGCCATGACATGTACCATCCAGACCTCAACAATGTACAACACCTACACACAGCTGCAACAGCCATGTGAGGGAGACACAGAAACACACAAGCAAATGGTAGAAAACATTTTAATCAAAATGTAAAGATATATTACAACAGCAACACAGGAACAAACAGACAATGGGACAGATACAGGAATTAGGAACAAACTAAAATGTAAATCGGGGCACAGTCCAACGGTGAACATAACAGTATGGGGATGGGAGTGTTCATGGAGAAGAAGGGGAGATGAAGCAACAGTCCATGTAGGGTGGGGTGTATGGGAGGAAAATCATGGGGCTATATATAGAACAAGTTCAATGTTCAAAGCCACAGCCGGTGGATGTCTGCCCTCATGCACCAGACCTCAGCCACCCATGCCCTTGTTGCCGCCAGATGCCTCCTGGACAGGTGGATGTGGACTGCCATACATGTAATCATGTGCATAGTCAAGCACTGCAGCTGTAGCACACCACCTCCCAGGATGCCCACACTGTGTCGACCTCTCCCTGGCCCTGGATGACCTATGCAAGGGAAATACAAAACAGCCACTGAGTGACAGGTCCCACACAGCAAATACCTCCAACCCCCCGCTCAGGTCTGTGTGTGTGAAGGGGTCTGAGGCTGGGAAGATTCATGGATGAGGCTGCCAACAGCAGGTGCACAGCAGACACTGACAGCAGCCCAGGACACCATGCCACACAAGGACTGTGCAGATCACTAGGGAGTACCTAGCACTGTCACATGTGCACAAACACCCCAAAGTGAGGAACCGATGCCCCAGGTGCAACACTGGAGCCGGCTGATCAGCAGCTGCATGCGTGCACTGTGGGTCACACACAGCCATCACCAGTGACCACAACATGGTACCACCACACAGATGCCACGTGCACAATGGGACTACCACATGCTGCTGACTAACACTGGCAACAGTGACTGTGAACCAACACAAGCCCAAGCACAGCATGCAGACATTGCCCTGCTATGTGTACTGGCCCCCCTCAACACGTATCCCCAGCTACTGATGTGAACTGCATATTGCACACACTCACCTGCCGCCTGTCCCACTGGCCCAGTCGTTGCACCATTGGCTGTCTGCCTGCCCTGTCTATCATCCTCGGCTCTGGCCTGCCTGCACATCTCCGGCCCTAAGAAGGAAACACATAGAAAAAGGACTATGAGAAGCATGCTACCAACATACACACAGCCCCGCACAAGCAGGCCCGACACGGCACACTGCTATGCAGAGTGACATCCTGGGAACTGAGCCCACAGCCCACAAGATGGGTCCACCATTGAGGGCCACTGGCACGGTGCAACATAGGGTCACAAAGAGTGCAATGTGGCCTCACTACAGTACCCCTACACCCAAACAGAGCTGGCCAGACCTGTGCGCAGGAGCATACACAACTGCTGCACACCCCAATGCCCCAGGCCTGGTCATAGGTTGCATGCACCATGCACGTTCACACGTACCTGGTTGTGGGACAACACCATGGCGGGCATGGTCCTGCAGTCTCTGCAGCCACTCCAGATTGTGGTGACGCAGGTCACCATAGCAGTGATGGCACTGTTCCCTCATCCTGGGCAAACCAGTGCATCTCTCCAGGCCCTCTGCCGCACAGGTCCACACCCGGGACCGTGCCTCCTGCAGGTCCCCTGCCCTAAATAATTGGTCCACCAGTGGGGCAACCACTGCCACAAGGTTTGCCATCTCGACCTCACTCCAGTTCCTGGCCCGACAACTGACTTTCCTAGCATGTGCCATTGAGTCCGCACAGTAAACAGGTCTGACTGTGCAATATGGCACCTAATCGAGACCCCGTAGCACTGGCGCACCTGTTGCACGATAGTAATGCACAGCATACCATCATGCAGCATATAAATGCACGATAGACAAGCTCCATTGGGTCCGACTGTGCAAGCTCGCACATGCGCAATGGCGGAAATGTGGGCGAGAGACTGGGGTCACGTCCGCGACCCATATATGTGCAAGGGTGCGTATCTGCCATCTTGTGAAGGTCATGCATTGCCAAACATACTGCACACCAAAGGTGCAATGACCGCACATGTGCAACAACTGCCAATAGTGTGGCAGGGCCAGATGTGCGATAGGGATGTCACATGCAACACTGCCTGATGCGCGGCACGCACCAGTGGATGCATGCACAGTAGGACATGCATGTGCAGCTCAGTTAGATGCATGATACATAGACACATACAGAGCTCAGCAATCCAAGCGCATGGTAATTGCAGTACTGTGCAGCACACATACACAGAAAATGTGCCTATGAATTGCTCCAGTGCATCAATGTTGCATATGACACAGTCTGTTGTGCATGGAGCAATTCTGCAATTTTCAGCCGGAATATGAAAATAGCCTCATGAGCCAATGCCAGGTGCAAGTCAGCACATTAGCATCCCATTACTGGTTGCTCCCCAGCTCATTTGCATGGGTTGAGACATAAAAGCAACCCCCACAAAGCACTGGCCACTGACAGGTATAGCAGCCTTTAAGGTAGGTTTGTTTACGTTTTGCTCTCTGACAGTTGTATTGCAATGCCACAATTCATTGTTACACAGCAACAGGGAATGCAACCATGCAGCTCATCTGTGCACCATTACTGTTCACAGGAAGCAGAAGCAGAAGGTCAGATTCGGTGGGTGCTGAGGAGCAGGGGCCTGCCAGGAAATGCAGGCCAAACTTCACCAAAGATGAGAAGCAGGCCATTGTGGAGGCCTATCTTGAGAGGGAAGAACTCCTGAGTGGGGCAACAGGGACTGCACAGGAATGAGCCATAGGCTGGGACAAGGTGGCAACCTATGTCAACGCCCATGGACACCACAACTGCACTCCACAGGAGTGCAAGAAGAAGATGGGCACTGACAAAAGACGTATTAATGAGAAAATAGCTTCCATCAGGGCATCACGCAACAGGGAGGCAGTATAGCACAGTGGTTTAAGGCTCTGAGCTGCAAATCTGGTGACATCCAGCAGACCAGACCTGGGTTTGAATCCCACAGCTTCCACTTACATACTGTGTGACCCTGAGCAAGTCGCTTAACTTCCCTGTGCTCCCAGGTCATTCCTGTAAAAAAGCTTTCAGCTTAGGGTGCTACTCCTGGTTAAACAACTAAAAAAAAAATGGGTGGCAGACCATCTACAGCACCAGTCCTCTCAGCAGAGGAGGAGCTGCTGGCAGCCACCATCAGTTAGGTAGCCACTGAGGGTGTCCTGGGGGGTGGATTCCAGACAGGAGGCAGCCTGTCACAGCACTGTGAGTATGCCAGCGAGGGGGGGGGGAGTGTGCAGGCCAGTGGTGTGCCATGTACACAGCAGGGATGGCAGTATTGTGTACCTTTTGCATTGTGTTGTGCTGCACCACCTGCACAGCCACACTGTGGACCAACATGGTCCTCTGTGTGCTGTGTGTCAGCTGCATGGGGTATGTCATGGTTGGGTAGTGCAGAGTTCAGGGGGTGCACTTCACCTGGTACGCCTGTCAGATGGGTGTGCGCTGCAGAATGTGCTGGCATGTAGACATCCACAGCAGACACCATGTCACGCATGTCACACTGCACAGGGCATGCACATGTGTGCTGTATGGGGGGTGCGTCTCATGCGTGTGTATGTGCCTCACACTGCTGTGTGTGTGCACAGATGTGAACACATGTCCTGTGCATTGCATGTGTCATGACAGGCATGGGCTGTGGTGCCGCCACACCACATGCAGGGCAGGCCTGGCACACCTGCAGAGATTGCACACTACAGCTCACTACCTGTAATGCATCAATGACACACTAAACACTTACCATTCTGTCTTTTATCTCCATCACGCCTCGGGGGTGCTGTGCAGGATGAGACTGGCAACATGGCACAGGATGATGCTGTGCCATCCACATCGACTGGCATTGTGGCCACCACCAGGGGGTGCCGTAATAGTCTGGGTTTGGTGGATCTCCTTGGACTGGGTGATGAGGATCAACTGTCCGCCCTCCATCTCCAGGAAAGTCTCCCTATGCTTGTGCCGGCAACACAGGATGATGATGAGTATGACAATGAGGATGACATCACTCTGAACTTGGGTTGCACCAGTATTATCACCCATTCCTGAGTTCAGGTATTGACACAGGCAGCATCAGGTGACTCTGGCAGCCCAGGGAGCATACAGACCCCCCCCCCGTTGCCCACTTGGTGACATGTGGCACTGCTGCCTGCGTTGGCTGGGGATGGAGCACAGATGTGGGTACTGGTACCACTGGACAGGTCCAGTAGGCTGCCATCATGCTGCAATGGCCTTTGGGGAACACTGTGCAGCAATCCCCAGGGGCTGCTGTTGGCACCAACAATCAGTCCCCGCCCCATCAGCGGTCTCCTGTGTGGTGTTCCCAGTCAAGGGATGTTGTATGACAGGCTAACACCCCCTCAACCTGTCAGCATTAGAACCATGATATGCCCGGTGCAGACAGGCTGGATGAGCACACCAGGCTGCTGCTGGATTCCATGGGCAACCAGGCTATGCTCGGGGTAGAGATACATGCACTGAGGGTTGAGGTGCATCAGCTGACTGAGCAAAGGGCCATTGGATATGCTCAGCTGATTATAGAGATCCAGGAACTGTGGGAGGCCATGACCGCATCGCTGGACCGAATTGCAGAGACCATCACTGTGGGCTGTGCAGCACTGGTGTCCACTGGTCACAACAGGGTACGCAGGACTCCCCGTGGTGCAACGTCTACACCAAGGGCTCAGTGTCTGGTGACCCCATTGAGGCTGATGCTGCGCACTCCCATGCCCATCCCTGACACACCCGGCAATAGTCTATTTTCCAGTCTGTAAACTTCTGTGAGAACTCGGTCATGTTCTCAGGCCTCTGCTCTGTTAATGTGATGACACCACCTGTGGCTGTTGAGCAGTTTGTGGCTGCCACACAGTCAGGGCATGGCTGGCACATAGACGTGACAGTTGTGGTTCTGCACAGTAGTCCTGATGGGTGTGCTGCCCAGTCCACTCTCCTGTTGCTGTTGTCAGCTGCACATATGTCTGGCCACAGCCAGGTTCGCGTGCTATGGCATATGTGCGGCCTGGGTCACGTTCAGCATGTACGCGGCAGTGTTGCTGGACCATGTGGCATGGGTGCAATGAGTGCAGCACTGTGTTGGCATTGCCTGTGTGCAGGTGCTTACTCCCTGATCCATGCCACAGCCTGCAGTACTACTGTGTGTGTGTCCCTGTCCATGGCTGCACTGTTGTGTGTGTCCCGCCTGGTGCTGTGTGCTCTGCTGTGCGCCCTGTGGCAGTCCTGCTGTGTGTGCCTGCCTGTGATTGTCAACCCAGGCATACAGCACATGGCACCTGGGTGGTTGGGTCTGTGTCTGTTGTTCCAATGGGGTCTATTTGGTGCTGTGCATGCCCCATTTCCCTGTATGGTACTCACCTGTGGTTCCCATAGTGCTCCTCAAGGATGGAGTCCTGGTGCCTCTTGGCACATGCAGCCAGCCTAGAGTCTCTCCTCTCCATGGCTGGCTGCACACCCCCATCCAGCTGATCCTCCTCCTCATCATCATCTGTACTGTTGCCCTCATCGACCTGGACAGGTATTCCTTGGTCAATGGCCATGTTGTGCAGCATACAAAAGGCCAGGAATATGCCAAAGGCTTTTGCAGGGCTGTACTGTAGGGCACCACTGGATCTGTCTAGGCAACAGAAATGCATTTTGAGCATGCCAAAGACATGCTCTATGATGTTGCGTGTGGCAACGTGTGCCTCATTTTACTGCTCCTCAGCACCATTGCTGGTTTGCCGTATGGGGGTGATCAGCCAGGGTAAGAGGGCATATGCACTGTCACCTGTGGGAACAACACATGTGTTAGGTGACTGCCTGTCTTTGCCTGTTTCCACTCCCCCATTCCAGTCCACACTGCCACTGCCTGTGTGCCCTGGCCAATGCCCCCCATGCATGGCTGCTGTGCCACAATTCCCAGCTCGGCATGTGTGTCCTGCATGCCTGGGCCCCTATGTCCATGCTCCCCTGCACTGTTGTCATCCTTCATTTCCAGACATGTCTTCTCACCTAGCACTGTCCTCATTCCCCACCTCCCCATCCTGATGCTGTGTGATGTACTGCATGGCTGCTGGTTTCACCTCTTCCCAGTCTTACTCACCAACTAGGTGCCCCGTGGGGATCACCCCATTCTCAAATCTCTGGCACAGAATGGATTGGTGCCATATAAATGCATCATGTGTACTCCCAGGGTGCTTGGCGCACACATTGATGATGCATCCAGTGGCATTGCACACCACCTGGCAGTTCATGGAGTGGTATCCCTTCCTGTTCATGTATACTGCACCTTCTGGGCCAGGTGGTGCATGTATGGCCACATGGGTGCACTCAATGGCCCCATCATGCTTGGTATGTGTGCCACCCTGTGGAATTCCTGCATGTTTTCTGTATGCTCAGCCTGTGTGCTTAGGAATTTTATGTACTCCAAAGCATGTGGCAGCAGAGCATTGAGGACTTAGGTGAGGAGGCAGGACATGGCTGACTGTGATATGCCAGCAGTGGCACCCACTGGTTTCTGGAAGGTGCTTGTGGCGAGCAGGCACATTATTGCTGTCACCTTGGTCTCCACCATCATGGCATGACTCCTTCTGGTGGGTGCCTGCAGCTCTTCATGGCACAGCTCACACAGCTGCTTCAGAAGTGCCCTGTTGAGATGGTACTGTAGTTCTCAAATGTGAGCCGGCATGGTACCGTCTCTGTTGGGCATACCACTGATGGGCCCTTCCTTGGCCTCATTTTCATTCCTCCCTCCTCCTCACCCTCCTCATTACCTGCTGCATCATGAATGGTGCTGCGTCTATAGTACTAGCTCTCCTATTTTGAGCCTGTGCTGTGTGTGCAGTTGAGCCTTTTTCTTTTATGCTCAACTTTGTGTGGCACAATCTGTGAGTTGCTCCAGAGTTTTGCCGTGTGTTTCAGCTGAATATGCCATTGCACCACATATTCATATTCACACACCCCTATGCTTGTGCAGCATACGTTACTTTTGCACAGCGGCGCATCCGGAATTGATACTTCTGTTTGAATATGGCTCCGGGGTGCATTTCTGTAGTTGTGCCAATGCATTTTGGTTGTGGCATGTGCAACTCCTTTGCATATCTTGGCCTATTTGTCTTCCCATTTCCTCTGAAGATGTACTGTGATTACTACAACTACTGCCATTCAGTTCTTAAAGAGCAACACTGCACCAGGGTTGGAAGTTTTGCTCCCAGGACTATATAAAACATTTATAGAACAACTCAGCCCAGTTTTGGCAGAAGTGTGTAATCAAATTTAGCACAGTTCCGGGCAGTATGTTAGAGGCACTTTTAATATTTTATTTAACAATGGGGATAGGAGGAATATGAAAAATTGGAGACCATTGAGTGCACTGAATGTGGACGTTGAATTTCTTGCTGAAATGTTGACATTCAGGCTGTTTGGTGTAGCAGAACATCTACTTACCCAATTTCAGTCCTGCATTCTTCCCAACAGGTTTATATCTGATAACCCTATTATGTTAAAGGAAATGTGTGAGTAAGGTAGGTTAAGCCAACTACAAAGCTGTATATTATCTGTTGACCAGGCTAGGGTGTTCGATAGCCTGTCACATGATTATGTTTTTGCTGTCTTGGGAAAATATGGTATCCAATTGGTTATTCAACAGTGGATTTCCTTCCTGTACAAAGAAGCACTGTCACCCAAATGGTTAACATTTGGAAAAGTACTCCTGTATCATCTCTGAGGGGAGTTCATCAAGGGTGGCCTCTCTATCCTTTATTATATGTGCTGTGTCTAGATCCCTGCAACAATGTGTTAGTACACATCATCCAATATGGGGTTTAGCACCACAGGGGATGCCCATGTAAATCAAGGTCATAGCTTATGCTGATGACATTTCTTTACTTTTGAAAGATACAGCATCTGGTCCAGCTGTATATGAGACACTACAAGCCTTTTCAGATGCCTCTGGATACTGTATTAGTTACCAGAAAAGTAGTGGTATTTCTATAGGACCAACACCTAAACACGACCCCACTAGCACTTGCTAACATCCCGCTTGTGGATTTTCCTATTAAAATATTAAGTTTACTGTTTGGAAAGGGAGATCTTCGTCAGCTGAACTAGGATGCAGTTTTGAGATGAGCCAACTGGAAAGTGTCTCCTTGGAAATCCTGGACTTTGTCTAAAAAGAAAAGGATTCTACTACTAAGGACTTTGCTGATTCCTGTATATTTGTATGTTTGTGTAATTTTTACCCTGCCTGAGAAAGCAGTGGCACAGACATTTATCTTATTTTTACAGATGTACTGGGGAAGTCATCTCAATCATGTTAAGAAAGTTGTGACTCATAAGGAGGCCAGTAAAGGTGGGTTAAAGATGGTTCACCTAAATTTTCTTTTATATTATTTTAATAGCTCAGAACTTTGCACATGTCTTACAACAGAAACCTAAGGTCTGGGTTCCTTTGGTTATGGATTGGTATGACAGGGTATCTCCTTCATGGCTGAAAGGTGTGATCCCAAAAGAATATAACAGTTAGTACAGTACATGGAATGTGGTTTTGTTGTCATGACATGGTAAATTTCCCATAAATACAAGAATATAGATGAGACAAATTGCCCTAGACCAGACTGTGAGGGAGTACCAGAAACCCACAAACATTTATATTCTGTATGCCCATATGTTAAAGGTGTTTGGGATACCTTAGTTATCAGCTGGCAGGGACCACTGTTTAATTCTGTGAGTTATGAGGAATTGGTTTTAGGAACTCTTTCTTCAGGATGGGCCAAGTATCATAAAAGTATAATTTGGCAACTTTTTGTATTAATACAATTTTATTTGTGGCAAGCCTGGGGTGTCTTTACTATGCAACAGAAAATGCTAGATTATGGGAAAATAGTCATAATATTAAGACAGGTCTAATATAAGTTTATAAAACAGATAATTCAGGGACTGCATCTCATAAAGTGAGAAGTTTATGGAAGGTAGTACAATTGTTGAAGTTTTGACTTTATGGTAAGGATTAAGAGCATTGGAATTATAATGTTCTTATTTTTTTCTGTCTTCATATCATTTATTTTCTTTTACATATGTTGGTGTTTTTTCTTTATATTATATGTACTATAGGTTTGACTTTGTTTCTCTGTTTTAATTACACAATGTTTTCTTCAGATTCTTACATCAGTTTTATTTTAATAAAAAATTCCCCTACTCCTTTTGAGAAGTGCCATGGGATCTATAACATCCACCTGAACAACCACGAGAACAGGCAGACAAAATCTCTGTTTAATGTCTCATCCCAAAGAGGGCACCTCAGGAGTGAAGCACCCCCCTTATACCGCACTACAGTGTCAGTATTGGGTTTTACCCCAAGTTCCTGGTGTATTTCAGGTCTAATAAGAAGAGGAAACCAATAAAACAACAAGCAACATCATTGAATATTGGAGAAGGTAAACAATCGTAAAAGGTAGGCTTTTAGCTAAAAATAATATGATGCCAAAAGGATTGACAGTGTCCCTTTAATTGTATATGTATCATACTGTCATTATTGTTGCCATCTACTGTATATCACTATTTATTTTTTTCTGGATTCTGACAATTGTAACTATTCTCCACCAGGTCACACCTTGAAACAAGCCTTAGCTCAGCGTTGCTTTCCCAGTCAACAAATTTTGAATAAATAAAGACTAGCTAGCGGTCTAAGTGCAGATAGACTGGTCCCATACAACCTGGCTAACAGCAGTCTAGCAAAACAAGCATGAAATACAATGAACAATACATGAACAGTATGCAAGATAAATGTTACATACAGATCAAAACACATTTGCAGATCTTAATCTCATAGAAATGAATATAGTGGAAATTGAGCATACCAAACAACTTGCTTAATAAAACCATCAAGCAACTCAAAATAGGAATTCTCAAGATTTGGTGGGCCCTGTTACAATAAATCAGGCAGTTTAAAAGAAAGACCAACTAATTCTAGCATTCCGAAACACCAGCTTAGTGAGTGAAGGACGGAGGCTACAATTTCATATATATAGATAGATAGCTATAGATATATATCACATTTTATCCGTCTCTGCCAGTTGGGCTCAGTGGCGGTGGTACTGACCATCCATGCTCCATTTCCCCTCCAGCTTGTTGGGGATCATGCTGCATGGCAGTGGGGCTTGATTTTCTTCTTTTTATATTTATTTTCCTGTTGTTGTCTTTGGTCCCCGAGACCCAGCCCTTGAGGATGCTGGCATGAAGGACAAGAGTCCAGGCTGTAGACGTGCCTGCACACATCTCAGCCAAGCACCCAATGGCATCCTCCCCTTCCCATACTGTGAGTCCCATGCCACCACCAGTGCATCTGCAGGTGGCAGTATAGGGACAGTGTGATGGCCCCCCCCCTTGGAGGTGGAGAGTGTACTATGGGATGCTGCAATCTCCTCCCACCAGCCAGCTTCCAATGACTCAGGCTTGTTCCTGAACCTGGGTCACTGGCATGGTGGGCAGTAGTGCTACAGTTGTGCCAACGGGTTGGCCCGAGGCTACAGTTTCAAATGTCCAGGAAGAAATCTCCAACAAAATCTCATCTCTGAAGATCAGAATACACTGAAAATACTGCAACACTTAACACTTGGAAGACTTGGAAACTCCCAGTCAACACTTTTTATTATGCAATGTATTTGGTACAGAAGGAACAAAGCAAAGGAATTTGGTATTTGTATTTTTATTAGGCTTTTTCATGCTCTTCTGCTTTAAGTGGTATAGCATTCTTCCCAGGTATGGTACTGTATTTGCCAACAAAATCTCGAAAATGTCTGAAGACATGCTACTCAAACTGCTTTTTAATGGATTTTGTGGTTAGCTAAGCTAGTCAATTACTTGAATTATGGAGTAGCTAATTCAACCAATAATTGTTCGGCATGTTCCTAATGTGCAGAGAGAGAAAGGGATACAGAGGGCAAAGGACAACTGAAAAGGAACATACAGTGAAGCAGAGGAAAAGAGAATGAAGATGTCTTTAGTCTGAAAGGACACAAGAGAACTTAACTATTGAGTCAGTATGGAAGGCAAGGGAGATACATACGTTTGGGCTGAAAATTGTTATAGGCTTAATTTTAGGGAGGCATATCTTTCAAATGTTTTTGCATCTGGTACACATTACTCAAGTCCTCCCAGCTTCAGGTTCCACATTACTCAGAAGTGTTGCAGACCAAAGTATTTTTCCATCTTCAGCCTATTGTTCATTTTATCCCCCTCTCCCCCATCACAGAAACTCAGCTAATAACTGGTGCTGTATGCACATAGCATCCTGCACATGGGCTGTTGCTAGTGCTGACCAACCTGTTAAATCATTGGATATTTTATTTCCCTCAAGCACAAGATTAGATGGCCATGAAACTCCTTGTTTCACACACTGAGACAGGACTCTCTAGTGATGCATGAGTTGTTAGATCAGATTGTCAGATGATGTCAGCCTACCTGGGGACAGCAAATAGTGACTGTATCACCTGACCAGTTTCACATATTACAAGAACACTTTAAGTAACTTTTTGTTAACTTCTATCAGGTAAATTGTTACTGAGCTACAGAATTAACTACTATTAGGTAGATTGTTACTGAACTACAGATGCCTTTAACTCACACCAAAATTACATAGAAAAATCAATTGTCAAATCAATGGTCTGTAGCCATATTGGTCCTTCTACAAAAAGATGAACAAAGTGGGTGATTTGATACTTTTTATTGTACCAGCAAGAGAGTTACAAAACACAAACCTTTGGGTAAAGGCTTTGTGTAGCCTGAAAGCTTGGGTTTGGTAACTCTCTTGTTGGTCCAATAAAGGTATCAAATCACCCACTTTTTTCATAGAAAAACCAGAAAGGCCCACTTTTTTTCTACTGTCAGCCTCCACACATATTCCCCTCCTCTAACACTAAACCCAAGATGCACATGTTGTTCACGATCATGTCAGAGAACAGATTTTTAAATTTGTGTTTTGCTTCTGTATTGTGCAGAACTGCTTCTCACCTGGATCTCTACTTCTGAGTCATTGGCCCTCCTAGAAAGTCAACCCCATCCAAGTACACATTACATTAAAAACGTGGCTTGCTGACCACAGAAGAGTCCCCCCCTTTGTGGCTGGCCAGGGTGTAATAGGGGGATAACAAATAGCAAATGTGGTACTCTGTAAGATGGGACTGGTTGGCCATTTTAATGCCCAAGTGCTGTGGGCAGTCATGTACCCATGCTATCACACTCCAGTCAATGAAGGGAGTTTTTCCCCTTTTTCTTGGTCCTGTCCACCACCCTTAGTGAACATACACATGGTTGTGATGCTCTGGGGATGCAAGATGCACATAATCGCCCTCACCACCAGTGACACCTCTACCAGACCTCTACTATAGATAACTGCAACATTGGCATCACGGTGCCACTCACCCATGGAGAAGAGCATCATCACAGACACTCCTAACCCTTCCTGTCAACCTCTTTTCCTACCTCCTTGGGCTCAGGACATGAACCTAGATCAGCAGCATGCCAAATAGCCCCATGCAGTCTAATGCATGGAGCTGGCTTTAGGCAGGATGCTTTCGTATACAGAATACCTCTGGGACTAGAACACAGATAGAAGTGAATAAATGTTCTGGTTGTTCTGCACTATGGGCCCCATGGAGTATATTGCTTTAATTAGTACTACCCAAAATCTGTTTATATACTGGGTTTATATACTGGGATATGGATGGAAGAAGGCATAGCTGCCCATATTAACCATCCACCCACTTTAGTGGGTCCAAATACACCCTCTGTTCAAAAGATATTCGTCCATTTTTTTCTTAAACAAACTCATATTATTACACTCTGTTATACTTGGTGGTAATTTATTCCAAAATCTGCATGTCCTTTGAGTGAAAAAATTAAATCTCCCATTTTTTATTGAAGTATCAATTTTTAGTTGCTGTTTGTGTGTTCTTAATCCACTTGGTTTCTACTGTGGCATAATTTCTAACTCCTGCAGTAATTCACTGTCTTTTGTAATCTTGTACAATAACAATAAATCACCTCTTAATTTCCTGGTTTCCAGACTGAATAATTTTGATTTCTGTAACCTAGTTTTATAATCTAACCTCTTCCAACCTATTACCATTTTTGTAATTCTACACTGGAGTCCCTCCAATTTATTTATCTCCCCCTATAGTGGGAACTCCACAACTGGGACCCATAATCCAAAAGTTGAATTATATATACTGTATATATACAGTACATATATATATCAGGGATCGACAAATTTTAAAATCTCATGCTAGTCCAGGACAAGTGGCCTTGACAAAAATGGTAGTCCTCGAGTTCCGAGTGGTAGTCCAGTACATTTCAATTGAAATATTCAACCGACTTAACAGAAATAAGTTAAATGGTGTGGCTGTGTGGCAGGACTAATATATTGTACTATTATTTCATAGGATGGATGGAGAGATGTAGAAGAACTTCATAAATCAGGAAATACAATATTTTCATATATTTGTTTGTTAATACAGGCCAGGGTAGTACAGGCGGACACTAATGCACCCAGGCAGAAGTCTGTATTAGAAGAGATTGGAGAAATGTTACAGAATTAGTTAGGACAAGCCAAAACCAGCTAGGCCGCTGGTTGAGAAGAACATGAAATGGTGATTAAGGGCTAGCCAGGAAGAAGATGATGGGGCACTGGAGCAGGAGTACTAACATCAAGAAGATCATCAGCAGCAGAAGCAGCTAAACCAGAAGATAATGTATCAGCAGCAACAGCATGCCCACGAACATGTCGAGTGCCTGGACCAGAGAGCAGCCAGTGGTTAACTGCTGGATCCGGATCAAAGTCATGCAGTTCAGGACCTTCTACTGCTATCTGCAGGAGAGACTGTAGTGAATCACCAGCCAGCCTTGTCCTGATTTTTGTTTTGATTAGGTTCTGAACAGAAAAAACTCTCTCACATTTTGCAGTCGATACACTCATTGCCATGAGTATTTCAACTAGGTCAAGAATGTGTATAATCTGGGGTGGTTTTTCTTTTAGTAATCTGGTATATACCTGCAAATAGGGTTTTTCAATGGCAGATTTCAATATTGTTTTAAATACAGCATACTCTGACTTTATATGTTCCTGCTGCTTCTCCGTGAAAAAGTGAAAATATTCTGCCAGGTTTGCAAGTTCAGAGGTCCCAAACACCGCTAGTTGGTCTCTTGGCAGATCAAACTGCTTAAAATCTAAGCAGTTGAACCATTTGAGAGGCACCTCTGACAAATTTTTAAATCTGTTGTCAATATACATTATTGCTGCATCTATTAAAGTCTGCAGTTGTCCATCTGTCACAAAATTGATTTCTGGGCAGTTGCCTCTGAATGGGAAATGAACAGTCTTCTCCTCCCTTCCCCTCTTTATCACAACATATTCCATACATTTCTGTTCTGGTTTGTAATGGCTGAGGAAAGCTGCCATGTACTGCCCTGGCATGGTTTTCAGTTCCATAAACTGGAGTAGGCAAGTCTCAACAAGCTGTGGAACTTCCAGTATTACTATGTCATCTCGTTGAAACTGCAGTGACAGTTTTTTTAGTATTGGCAGGAAATCTTGCAGTATATGGATAGCTTTTACAAACTGCACCTCTGTGTGTTTCTTTTAAGAGGCCCTTTGTTTTTGAACTTTCATCACCACCAGCAGTCAAAGATGCATGTAGGTGTTGTACAACAGTGGGTAGGTTAACCTGAACTGCATGTACCGAACGTGACCTACTGGCAAGCCATCTCACTTGCTTAATTGCAGTAAAGTGCGCCAGATCAGTATCCATCACGTTAGCAATTTCTTGGAGCTGTCTCATTTTTTTGGGACTATAGTGATAAAATTTAAATATTCCCTTGAGAGTACTTTCCAGATTTGATACAAATGGATTTTTTTTAACACATCGAGAACTGCCAGCTCTAGCTTATGGGCAATGCAGTGCATCGCAATTATTTCAGGACGGCAGAATCTCACAACTTTGCTATGGTTCCTCCTCTCGCCCATCATGACACTGGCCTCATCAAAATTTGCTGAAATAAGAAGCGGTCCTGGATTGTTAACATTTTGTAGATTACTGAGAGGAAGATTTACTGACTCAATGCAGTTGATATTGCATGGAATACACCTTCTGCATGTGCATGTTCCAGTGGCACAGCTTGCATAAGCAATGTATGCACCTGTTTTGAATTAGGTTCAACAAACCTTAAGAAAACATTTTCCACTCAGTTATAATGTAATCAGTACTGCCGTCAGCAAGAACTGTCACATACTTAACATTAGCAAGAGTCTGCATCTGGGTTCTGGATATCACTGCTGAAATAGCACTGCAAAAGTCCCTGGCTCGCTTATCGTTAGTATAATTAGAACCTAGCTTAATGCCATTTTTTCCTGTAATTCACAGAGCCACTCCATGTGTGAGAAAGGCGAAGATTTTGGCTATGGAATATGCTGTGTTAAACAGGCGTCTCATCTTTGCTTTTGTGGCCTCTTCCAACTGTGCAAAGGCTTGGTAAAGTGGTGACTCACTAATCTCACAACATACTGCTCGTTGGCCACTTTCCAGAATATGTTGATTCTGGCATAGCACATGTGGATTGGATTTTCATGCGCGTAGTGACTCAATGCGAAAGTTATTAGAGCCTGTGGCAAAGACATTTGTTTTTTTTAAATGCTGGAGTTGCACATACCGATACTTTTCACATAGTGTGCAGTACATAAGCCCCTTTTTATCATCGTATCTCAACCAGTTATAAGTGGACAGCCAATGACACTGAAATAGTCTGGCCCTTTTCTCTTGGTCATATTTCTTGTCTTTACTACTCCCAACTACCACCTCATTATCAAGCAGTAAACTACGTTTCTTAGCAAGTGACACAGGGGCTTTTTGAGATAAGGCTACTAGGGCTTCTCTGTTTACATCAAGTACCTGGTCAGCAGTTATATCCAGAACCACAGATGCAGATTCAGTTTCATAACTTTTATCTGTGGAAGTAGTACCAGACTGTGTTTGTCTCGTAAAAGATGGTGCTGCTGCTGACCAGAGAGACAAGAGACTTTGTTGTTTGGCTTTGTTCGTCTGCATATTGTCCATATAAATTTGGTGGTCACTTTTTTTTTAAAGACTAATGGAACCAATAATAATAAACTTATTTTAAACACTGGTGTCTGTGTGTCCTTTTTTCACTGGTGGTTAGTGTGGGCTCATGGGCTGGGTTTTTCTTTCTATACACTGCAAGTTGTCTTGTCCTGTAACAAGTCAGGCAGCTGGCTGCAGAACACTCTCACACAGTCACTCCTCTCCTCTCTCCAGCACAGCTCAAGCCCACCCCGCAGTTAGGCTCCTTCTTTTACTATTACTTACACTTGTATTATATATATTTTTTTACTATATTTCTCTTTTTGTTTCTTGGGTACTTCAAGCCAAAAGCCAACCAACTGGCTGCAGGACACTGGGTCCTTCACTCCTTTTCACAAAATCTCTCCCAACAGCCCAACCAAGCCCATTGCATAGCCCCACACCACACACAGTTTGAGTTATAGGCTTATTTCTTACTATACTATCTTTTTTTTTTTACTAACTTTCTCAAGTCAGTCCTTTCCTTCGCCCTTCCTCTCTCTCCAAGCTCCTTCTTCACTCCTTTACACACAATCTCTATATCTGCACTCTCCTCTCCCAACAGCCCACCAGCCTCTTCCCTTATTTTCTTTCTTTTTTTTTTAGCTTTCTTTTTATTATTTTATTTTTTCTTTGTTTATGCAGCTAGTAGTCAAATAAACTGCTGTTTTTACTGGTGGGCACTGGGCAACACAAAGCTCCCCACCCCACAGCAGTAGTCCCCTGCCCTTGCTTTCTTCCTTTTTATTTTCTGTAGTCAGTGACACTTTACGCTGCTGCTAGTTCTCAGTTGTCACAGACGGCAGACAGTCCCCCCTCCCAAGTTTCTGTTTTGTTTCCTTTTCTCCTTGTTTCAATTATTTTTTTAGTTGTTTAACCAGGTATAGCACACTAAGCTAAGTGACCTGGGAGCACAAGGAGGTTAAGTGACTTGCTCAGGCAGTATGCAAGTGGAAGCTGTGAGATTCAAACCCAGGTCTGGTCTGCTGGATGTCACCAGATTTGCAGCTCAGAGCCTTAGACCACTGCACTATACTGCCTACTTAATTTATTTTATATGCGCCTTGGTTTGCTTTCACCCTGTTATGCCCAACCTAACCCTTTTCAATATTTTTTTTACCCTGCCTGCACACTCCTTATTTACTCAGATTACTCTCTTCTGCATTAATTTTGGCAAAACTGGCATGGCTTGCTTGTCTGCTGCACTAATGCACTTGTGTGCAGTTAACAGTGCTCAGCCACGTTGCCCCCACTCCTTAGTCCTCCTAGCTCCTGCCTTCCCTCCTCCCCGCTCTTCACTCTCACCAACCTTCCCTCCTTAATTCAGTTTTAAATTTGTTTTCCCGAGTAGTCAAGTCCACTCCACACACACAAAGAAAGGTCGCACTTGCAGTCCCCACTCCCCGATATCCACAACAACGGACTGTTTAATTTGTGTATCCTCTAGTCTCCACCAACAGACAGTGAATGAGGGGCTCTAACGCAAAGCACGTTTTTACACTCGTCTCCACTACGTGCCAAATCACCACCGCGGCCAATGGGCATTCTTTGTATCACTTACAGTTCAAGATTGTCTTCCTCATTTGGCCCCATGCCTGCCAGTCCGACAGCTTGCTCCTCCTCCGTTTCCTCCGATGAGACGCTGCTCGCGCTCGCTCCTGATGCCACTTCCGTAGGCTTCCATAGGCTGAGGCAAGCTCATACACTCACCGCTCGTTCCCGACCAGTAGGTGCACAGCTGAAGCAGTGAGCACCCTACTGGTGGAAGGTAGAACTGCAGCAAAGATTTTTAAATCAGTGCTAGCCCGTGGACAGGTGGCACAACAGAAAGTGCTTGTCCCTGCACTGTATCTGGTAGCCCGGGACGTCGGGCAATAGGATTTGTCAAACCTATATATATATATATATATATATATATATATATATGCTGATATGTTCAGAGAAGTAGAGGTGAGGGAACCACTGGGATCCAGTGACCACAATGCAGTGTATCTCAACATACCCACAGGAACATATCACTCCAGTTCAGAAACAATGGTCCTAGACTTCTGAAGGGTGGACTTCAGTAACACAGGGAATATGTCCATATTTAAAAAGCATAAGAAAAGGTTGCAAAGTAGAAAAGCTGAATGAGACTCTGGAAACAATGTAGTTTGCATGCTGTTTCCATTTATTGATTTATTTATTTGCGTTTTTGGTAACCAGGTAAGTGCACTGATCCAGAGGACCATTTTCAGTCATGACCTGGGCCACAAGGTGGTGTTACATACTGTAACTCAGTGAGGGGGGTTGTGTTGCACTGGGATCTTGTAGGCGGGGATATGAGCACACTTTGCACCACGACACAGGATATTCAGGGTAACACAGCACTATGACTGTATGTTTATTAGTAAAAATACTGAGAGAGGTACATTCAAAAATAATGCAGGATGCAAACAAAAACAAAAGAAAATAATACCTGGGTCTTTGTTGAGTGCTACCTACACAGTGAATTATTTTCAGTTCCCTGTCTATAGCCCAGATAGCTGAGCTATTTCCTGGGGCAAACAAACAAAATCAGAAAATAGTCTCTTGGTCCGTGTTTCAAACGAAGGTCATTTACCAGTGTCAGGTTTTCAGCCAGTCCAAAGTCAAGATCCAATTCGTAGTTGCACGCCAAACAAAAGGTCAAAGCCGGGAAGTCAGTTGATTCAAATTTCTCTTTCTTTCTTTCCTTCTTTCTACAAATGCTCACCAGCCACCCTCCACGTCTGTTTCCTAATCAGGTACTGAGACAAGAGCAATCGTTTGAGCCTTCTCTTTTATACAGGTAGTCACTCTCCTGCACCTGTTCTTAATCAAGCATTCAGCTAGGTGGAGCTGTGGTGCAATGCCTTCTGGGGCTTGTAGTGTGTGTACCATGCTTTGTAGTCCTGGCAGAGAGAAAATGGAACAGACATGCTGGGAGATGACGCCCTTCCAAAACTCTGCCCAGTGCTGTGTTACATACCTCCTCCCTCAGCTTAGCCCCCTCGGGCTGAGTGGCAGCAGAAAAGAAGGAGTGGATCCGGGAAAGAGCATCTGCATTCCCATGCTTGGCACCGGCACGGTGAACAATCTGAAAATAAAAGGGCTGTAAACTCAGAAACCATCGGGTAACACGAGCATTCTTTTCCTTAGCCTGTCTCATCCACGTCAGGAGAGCGTGATCAGTAACAAGAAGAAACTTATGGCCCAGCAGGTAATACTTCAGAGACTCAAGTGCCCATTTGATCGCCAGGCGTTCCTTCTCTACCGTGGCAAAGTGACCTTCACGCGGCAACAGCCTGCGGCTCAAGTATATTATCGAGTGTTCTTCACCATTAATGTCCTGTGACAGGACTGCACCCAGACCCGTGTCAGATGCATCAGTTTGTACTATCATGGGTTTGGAGAAGTCAGGGGAATTCAGGACAGGAGAGGCACACAGTGTCAGTTTCAAGCAACAGAAAGCTTTGTCCGCTTCAGGAGTCCATTTCACCATGTTAGGTTGGCTGTTACATGTGAGGTCACTGAGGCGGGCTGCTATAGTAGCAAAGTTTTGAATAAACCTTCTGTAATAGCTTGTGAGTACCAAAAATGCCCTTACTTGTTTTTTAGTGACCGGTTGTGGCCAATCTTGAATGGCTGCAACTTTTTTTTCTTGTGGCTTTATAAGGCCTCTTCCTATTGTATAACCCAAGTACTGTGCTTCACTCACCCCTAAGGTACATTTTTTTGGGTTGGCTGTGAGCCCTGCATCTCAGAGTGACTGCGTCACAGCTTGCAGTTTCTTCAAGTGGCTGTCCCAGGTGTGACTGTGAATAATGACATTGTCTAAATAAGCAGTAGCATACTCCTGGTGGGGTCACAGCACACGGTCCATCAGGCATTGAAATGTGGCTGGGGCTCCATGTAAACCAAAAGGAAGCATTGTATATTGATACAAGCCATCAGGGGTGGCAAACACAGTCTTCTCTCTGGCAGCTTTTGTCAAGGGGACTTGCCAGTAGCCTTTCGTCAGGTCAAGAGTGCTGATGAAGCGGGCTGTTCCCAGTCTTTCGATGAGTTCATCTACTCGCAGCATTAGGTATGCATCAAAAGCTGAAATCTCATTCAGTTTTCTGAAATTATTGCAGAACCTGATTGACCCATCGGGTTTTGGGACAAGCACTATGGGGCTAGACCAGGCACTGTGAGATTCTTCTATTACTCCCAGATGTAACATCTTTTTAACCTCTTCCTTTATCGCAATTCGGCGTGCTTCTGGTACACGATATGGCTTGAGGTGTACCCATTTCCCTGGAGGGGTCACAATGTCATGAGTGATGAGTCGAGTGTTGCTGGGCAGATCAGAGAACACATCTTTATTTCTGTCAAGGAATTCGAAGATGTCTTGTTTCTGACTTGGTGCCAGGTCTCCAACCGTCACTGCGTCTCTGGGGTTTTCCTCATCTGGACAGAGGTTTGTTTCACTCCAGAAGACATCACGGTCCACCCATTTTTTCAACAAATTGATGTGATATATTTGTTCAGGCTTTCGTCTACCCGGTTCTTTTACCTTGTAATTGACTTGTTTTATTTTTTCAAGTACCTTGTAGGGTCCTCTCCAAGTGGCCAGGAACTTGCACTCGGAGGTGGGGACAAGCACCAACACTGTCACCAGGCTGAAACTCTCTGGGTGCTACGGGATGGTTGTAGGCTCTACTTTGAGCTTCTTGGGCCTTTTGCATATGTTCCTTCATGTTGGGCATTATGGCATTAATGCGCTCTCTCATCCCTTCCACATGTTCAGTGATGGTTTGGTGGGGGCAGGGTTGGTGCTCCCATGTCTCTTTTGTTATGTCAAGGAGACCTCGTGGGCGGTGGGCATACAGCAGTTCAAATGGGGAAAATCCTGTGGACGCTTGGGGCACTTCATGGATGGCAAACATTAGATATGGCAGCAACTGGTCCCAGTTCCGTCCATCTGTCTCCATGGTTTTTTTAATCATACTCTTTAATGTTTTATTGAATCTTTCAATGAGCCCATCTGTCTGCAGATGATACACAGACATGCACAGCTGTTTGATTTGGAGGAGCTGGCACAAATCCTTCATTATTCTGGACATGAAGGGTGTTCCTTGGTCAGTGAGGATTTCCTTGGGTATCCCGACTCAGGAAAACATCTGCACTAGTTCTCGGGTGATGCTCTTGGTTGTCATGTTCCGCAGGGGAATGGCTTCAGGGTATCTGGTAGCATAGTCTACTACCACCAGGATGTACTGAAACCCTTTCACAGACTTCACCAAGGGTCCTACCAGGTCCATGGCAATACACTCAAAGGGTGTTTCAATGATTGGCTGAGGAACTAATGGATTTCGGAAAGAGGGTTGTGGAGCTCTCTGCTGGCACTCTGGACATGAGCGACAATATTGTTCCACCTCAGCATGGACCCCCGGCCAAAAGAAACGATTCAGCAGTCTCTCTTTTGTTTTATCCTTTCCCAGGTGTCCTCCCAAGAGGTGGCTATGAGCCAAATGCATTACAGTGTGCTGAAAGGGCTGGGGAACGAGCAGCTGCTCTGTCAGTGTGTCGGCTGTTTTGTGTACTTGATACAGCAAGTTGTTGTTCATAGCAAAGTGCGGGTAGGGGAGGGGCTGGTCAGGGTTGAAGGGCCTCCCATCCACCACTTTCACATTTTCTCTGGCATGCTGGAGTGTGGGATCTTCCAGTTGTGCTGTCCCAAATCTTCCTCTGTACTCTGCCCATGCTGGTGTGAAGAAATTGCCCCCTTCTAAGTCCTCTGGAGTGTCTTCTATGACATCTGCTCCTCCGTCTTTCTCTTCATTGTCTTCTCCCACGAAGACTTGTACCATTGGTGTTGACGTATTTTTTTTTCTTCAGGTTTGTCGGACACTGTATACACTTTGTCATCCTCATTGTCTTTGTCTTCCTCTTTGTCTTCCTCATTGTCTTTCTCTTCCTGTTTGTCTTCATCTTTGTCTTTGTCTTTGCCTGTGTCTTCATGGTCTTTATCCTCCCTCCTCTTTGTCTTTGTCTTTTTCTCATTTCCAAAGTCTGTGGAAGAATGGACAGTCTCATCCTAACAACACAGGGAAAGGCAACTGCTTCATCAATCCCACTGTTCCAGTAAACACTCCTTCCTTTGTTTTTATTTCAAGGTGTGCCGTGGGATATGTCTTGGTGTCCCCATGGATGCATGTGATGGAAATGGGGTTGTTGTCACTTACTTGGCTGATGGGTGCTAAAGAGGGGCTGACTAGTGTCACCATACTGCTAGAGTCCAACAATGCGTCCACTTCCTGGTTCTGGATTTGGACTGGACTGATGCGAGGAGGCTGACTATGATTCCCCAGGAGGACAGTGATGACATTACACTGTTTGGACAGGGTTGCTTCTGCTTGTATTGGCTCATCTTTCTTAGCACAGTTCCAAGAAATGTGTTCTGGTTCTCCACATGTGAAACAGGTTCTGGTATCTCGGTCCATCACTCCCTTTCTTGCTTCAAACAAGTTCTGGCACCCTCTGCTGGTACTGTAGTCATCTGGTCCCCTGGCTCCTTCTCTCCCTTCCGGCTGTGTTGTGCGGTGGATGGCTCTCTTGTCTTGCTCCCGGTGGGTTCTCTTGTCAGAACTGATCCTTTCAGGTCTGGTAGTTTTTAAGAGCTCAGCTGTAGCGTGATACCTTTCCACAAGGTCTACCAGGCCCTCTGCTGTGCTAGGGATGCCTTGACTGATGGTTTTTATTAAATCATAGGGCAGCCCTCTGGTGAAGTGATCCAGCACCACTCTTTCCACCACTGCAGTAGACATCAGGATTTCAGGTTGTAGCCATTTTCGTGCTAAGTGGATCAGATCAAACATCTGTGAGCGAGGAGCTTTCTCCGGTTGAAATGTCTATGAGTGGAATCGCTGAGCTATCACTGCTGCTGTTACTCCTAGGCGCTCAAGGATTTCCTTTTTCAGCTTGTCATAATCATCAGCGTCCTCTGGTTCAAGGTCATAATACACCTTCTGTGCATCATCACTGAGGAAGGGGGCCAGAATGCCAGCCCACTTGCTTTGAGGCCATTCTTCTCTGTTTGCAGTCCTTTCAAAAGTTTTCAGATAGGCTTCCACATCATCACTGGCTGTCATCTTCTGCAGGAAATGTCCAGCTATAATGGAAGACACACCTGATGGTCGGGCTTCCTTCCCTTTTGCCACCTCTGCAGCAAGCCACTGTAGCTCGAAGTTCAACATTTGTGTCCCCTCCGTTGCTCTTCCAGCAGCAGTCTGTTGGTCTCCGCCTGTTGTTGGTTTGCAGCTTGCTGGGCCAGGTTCGCTTGTACAAGCTGCTGCAGTAGGCTCTCCATGGCTGTTTCAGTGTGTTAGTGTTGTTGTTATCCACACAACCCTGCATGTATTCTCCACCACTGTAACACAGTGAGGGGGGTTGTGTTGCACTGGGATCTTGTAGGCGGGGATATGAGCACACTTTGCATCACGACACAGGATATTCAGAGTAACACAGCACTATGACTGTATATTTATTAGTAAAAATACTGAGAGAGGTACATTCAAAAATAATGCAGGATGCGAACAAAACAAAAGAAAATAATACCTGGCTCTTTGTTGAGTGCTACCTACACAGTGAATTTTCAGTTTCCTGTCTATAACCCAGATAGCTAAGCTATTTCCTGGGGCAAACAAACAAAATCAGAAAAGAGTCTCTTAGTCCGTGTTTCAAACGAAGGACATTTATCAGTGTTGGGTTTTCAGCCAGTCCAAAGTCAAGATCCAATTCATAGTCGTATGCCAAACAAAAGGTCAAAGCCGGGAAGTCAGTTGATTCAAATTTCTCTTTCTTTCTTTCCTTCTTTCTACAAATGCTCACCAGCCACCCTCCACGTCTGTTTCCTAATCAGGTACTGAGACAAGAGCAATTGTTTGAGCCTTCTCTTTTATGCAGGCAGTCACTCTCCTGCACCTGTTCTTAATCAAGCACTCAGCTAGGTGGAGCTGTGGTGCAATGCCTTCTGGGGCTTGTAGTGTGTGCACCATGCTTTGTAGTCCTGGCAGAGAGAAAATGGAACAGACATGCTGGGAGATAACGCCCTTCCACAACTCTGCCCAGTGCTGTGTTACAATACATACAAGTAGTAGATATGATATACACTTTGAAATTGTACAGTACAAGTAACAATATGCAACAAACAGACAATGTATACTTAAGGTATACAAACATGGTGAGTGAAGTACCATAGGGATACCGGCAGCAGTACATGAAAGGATAGTTATGAATATTACACAGGTTGACAAGGAGCAGTTTGAAAATAACCAACCCTATCTATATCTAGTCAAGGTAACACGCATGACCTGAGAAAGAGGGTAGGCTGACCTGAGGAGCTTGAGATAAAATAGAGCATGGCTACCAGCCAGTGCACTGAGTTAGACAGTGAGGGAGCATAGGCTGAGAAAACTGGACAGCAGGATATTTAGTGATGTGCCCTATGAAGTCCTGGTGCATCCTTGATCCATGACCTGAAACCTGGTACAGTAGAGTGGGAGGAGGTCTCCCAGGAATGATTTATGAGGCATTGTGAGAGACGTGTGTGGGTTTGTGCTTTAGGGATGTAGTGGGGGGAGAGGAGGGTGTACAGAAAGGCACCAGACAGTGGTAGGTTTATGGTGGCTTTCGGTCTCCTGTGCTGCCCTGTGTGCATGTACAGGTGGAGCCTTTCAGAAGCCGGGCCTTTAGGTTAGACTTAAAAGATACATGGGATGTGGTTATACGAACAGATGTGGGAAGACAATTCCAGAGAAAGGGGTCAGAGACAGAGAAGGCATTGCTGCCCATTGCTGTAGAGATGCGGGGGACTTCTAGGGATTGAAAGGAGGATGCCCTAAGAGGTCTCATGGATGTTCTGTTCATGAGTAGGGGGGAATAAGGGGACAGCTGGTGACTTCCGAGGGCATTATCAACTAGGCAGCCTACGGTATAGTCAAAGCATGCCTGGAGAGGGAGCCATCCAAGGGACTGGTAGAGTGTTCAGTGATGAGTTAAGGAAGGGGCTTTGAGAACAAAGTGACATATGGCATTGTAAGTTGTGTTGAGGTGGGAGAGTTGCTTTGTAGACGTGTGAGTAGAAGTGGGAGCAGTAGTCAAGGAGAGGGAGGAGATTTCCCTGTGCAATAGCGAGATGAACTTCAGGTGATAGCAGGTGACTTGCACGGTACGCTGCTCCTAGCTTCTGGTTTATCCTATTTATCATCAGGGTTGTGTGATCATTAAAGGTGAGGTCTAGGGTAATGCCAAGATATTTGAAAGAGTTGACCTGTTCAAGTGGAGATCCTGCAGGTGTATATACGGTGAGGGAGGAGTTTAACTTGGCTGACTTGTTTAGAAAAGGCCTTGATCCGAAGAGCATGGCCTTCATCTTTTTCCCATTTAAAAGGAGTTTTCTGGATGAGAGCCAATGAACAGCCGCTGCATAACTGTCAGTGAGAGTGGAGGAGATTGCTTCTAGGGACTTATTGCTGTGGTATAGGACTAGGCTGTCCACATAGAGGAGTGTGTTGCAGTTTAGGCTGTCTTCTGGTAGGGCATTGATAAACAAGGAAAAAAGAAGGGGGCCAAGGATAGATCCCTGAGGAACTCCCGTGCTGGTGGGAAGGGAAGCCAAGGCAACTTTGCCTATAAGCACGGACTGGGACATGTTTGAGAGGTAGCTGTGAAACCAAGCTGCAGGTCCAGGGGCACAACCAAGATGTTGAAGTGTGGAGAGAAGAAGTTGATGATCCACAAGGTCAAACGCCTTTGATAAATCAACAAAGACTGCACCCGTGGCCTTACCTATGTCCATATTTCTGAGGACATGGCTTAAGAAGACTGCCAGGGCAGAGGAGGTGCTGTGGTGTTTATGGAAGCCATGTTGAAAGGGACATAGGAGGTTGTATTTATTGAGATGTTCAGTTAGTTTTGAATGGACTACTTTCTCAAGTAGTTTGCTGACATGTAGTAGCAGGGAGATGGGCCTATAATTTTCTGGGCAACTGGGGTCTCCCGCCTTGAAAATGGGAACCACGCTTGCATGTTTCCAGGTGTCGTGCACTGTTGATGCAGAAAGGACAAGGTTAAAAATGTGTGTTAGTGGTTTGGCAAGGGTTGGGGAGATGATCCTTAGGAAAACAGGGTACAGCCTGTCACTTCCAGGGCTGCTGCTAGAAGGGAGGGTTGTCAGGAGTTTTTTAATGGTCTTAGGAGCAATGGCCCTGAAATAGAAAGGAGGAGTGGAGGCTTCAGTGTTTGTGGGAATGGAGGGGCTACCGTTACTGTTTTGGTTGGAGGGAGGGTGAGGAGGGAGCTTGCTAAGGTGCGGGGTCAGGTCGGTAAACATAGTGTTGAGGAGGTCAGCAATGTGAGTAGGGTCATTGATGGTGCCTGCTGGGGATGTGAGTTGTGTTATCTGCTTACTGGTCTTTGGGTTTAGGATGGACCCAGTAGAGGCCCAGAAGCTACAGGATTCCCCAGAGTATCTTTTTGTAGCTCCGTGAAATATTTCTTTTTTAGTGACTTTGCCAGCTGCTTGCAGGCATTTCGCAGTTGCCTGTAGGCATTCCATAATTGTGGGGATGGAGACTCTTTGAAAGCTCTCCATTTAGAGTCTCTGACCTTCATTTGCAGTAACAGTTATTTTGTTATCCAGTGCGTGCAGCCTCCCCTAACCCTTCATGTAGGCATCCAGCCATACACATATGTTGTATATTTATTTGATGAGACTGTTGGAGTTTCCCCTCTAAAGAAACTACAGTGATTCAAATGGATCAGGAAGCACACTAATTTTCTCTTCTGCCTCAAACAATGCAACTTGGGTTTTATTTGCATTTAAAATTAGTTTATTTTGAATAAGACATATTTGCAAGCTGCTAAACCCTTGATGCAGCCCCTCCTCTTCAATGGTTTAATCAAAGCAACACCATATCATCAGCACATACGTGCAAATCCATACATGATTTATGCAGGGGTCAGGGATTAAAGACTAGATTCAGAGTGATGTATGAATCACTGAACCAGAAGGAGGTGGGAAACGGAATTAGGGGAGGAGATCAGAAAGGTGTTAGCTAAAGGGGAGTGGATAATGGTGGGTGACCTAAATGTGCTGGATTTCAACTGATAAATCGTGGTGGCCAGCAATGCAAGAAGTCAGGTTCTGGTGGGTGTGATACAAGACTGCTTTCTCTTGCAGTGGGTCTGGGAACCAGCTAGGGAGGGGGCCATCTTTGATCCAGTTCTGTCAAAAGCTGATTTTGTCAGAGAAGTAGAGGTAAGGGAACCACTGGGGTCCAGTGAACACAATGCAGTGTAACTCAACATACCCACGGGAACATATCACTTCAGTTCAGAAACAGTGGTCCTAGACTCCCGAAGGGTGGACTTGAGTAACACAGGGAAAATGCTGAAAGATAAACTGGTAGAGGACAGGAATAGAGGGAGCAAAAGAGGCTGAAGCAAAATAGGATATCATGATGAGGGGTGTAATGGAGGTGACTCATCACACATGAGGCATGTCGGGAAGAACAAAAAGCCAATCTGGTTTTCCAGAGAGCGAGAGAGGTAGTAAGAACAAAAAGGATGGCATTCTGAAAATGCAAGGGGTAACAGAGTGAGGAATTAACTGAAGAAGCTGAAAGAGGCCAGAATAATGGTAAGAAAAAGGATAGCTGAGACAGAGCTGAGAATGGAAGAGGGTGCCAAGAGAGGAGAGAAAAACATTTAAATACAGTTCATCGGGGAAAAAGAAAAATTAAGGAGGGCATTATCAGACTAAAAAAGGAAGAGGCATGGGTTGAGGAGAACTGGAAAAAGGCAAATTTAGTAAAAGATTACGTTTGTTCAGTATTCAGGAGAGAAAAAGGGGAGAAAGAGTGAGGAGAGGTAACATCAAAGGGAGCTGAACTTACATTTGGAGAAACTCTAGACACTAGGGTTGATTGGAGTCTGCCAACTTTGTTTTGTTTCCCCTCTGTCAAATTACTGGAAATTTGATTCCAAGCCTAATACTGTTCCAATGCCAGTTATGGAATCAGATTCGGTATCGGTCTGAGAACTGGAATTTTTAATTCCACATCCAAGTACTAATTACAAAATACCCCCACCTTTTTTTTCCAATTGTTTAACCAGGTGAGACACACTCAGCTGAAAGCTTATTTACAGGTGCAACCTGGGAGCACAGAGGAGTTAAGTGACTTTCTCAGGTTCACACAATATGCAAGTGGGGGCTGTGGGATTCAAACCAAGGTCTCCAGATTTGCAGCTCAGAGCCTTATACCACTGCGCTATACTGCCTCCCTGTTTCCCACCTGGCAAACAGTACCTTTAATTCCTCATGCCAGTTTATTCCATAGCCTGCAGTTTCAACATGAAAGATCCTCTTCACTTGCTCACACTGTTGTTGCACCCAGAATCAACATAACAACCCTCCCATAACTTAATTTTGTAGTTGGGGATGGGGTCTGTCTCTCATGGTCATTGTTGTCATTGCTGCTGGTGAGGTCAGAGAGTGCTGGTCTGGGACAAATTCTCTTTTGTTCTGCCCAGTATAGGATGCTGCTGCAGTCATTTGTATTCTGTATATTCCCAGTAGTCCACACACCTGAGTAAGCAACTCTATCATTCACTCCCATCCCCCAAGCAATTCGATGCTACATGCCACTCATGTACTAGTTCCCATGCCTAAGTGTTCAATCCCACTACCAAAGGCAAGCATCCAAGTAAACCCAACTCTGTCTCTGAATGAACACATACTGATCAAAGACTCTAAATCACAGAATCATAGAAATCTAGTGGCAGAAAAGGACCCAGTTGGCCCATCGAGTCTGCCCCTAACCCCCTACTTGTCCCCTTTGTCCGGAGAATCCCACTCCTTCCCCTGGCGAGTCCCTTATGTCTGTCCCATGCCCTCTTGAATCCCTCCACCATTTCAGCTCCCACCACCTCTTCCAGCAGTCTGTTCCAGAACTCCACCACCCTCTCAGTGAAGTAATGCCCCTTCACATTGTCCTTGTACCTTCCTCTTACCAATCTTAGACTATCACCCTTAATTTTACCACCTACTTTCCTTGTAAATAAGCTCCCCTCCTTCATCCTGTTTATCCCCTTCATGTACTTAAATGTTTCTATCATGTCCCCCCACTCCCTTCTAGTCTCCACTGGGTACAGATCCAATTTCCTCAATCTCACCTCATAGGGTTTCCTATGCATACCATGCACCATATTCGTTGCCCTCCTCTGAACCCTTTCAATCCCGTCTATATCCTTGCATAGGTGGGGTCTCCAGAACTGGACCCCATACTCCAGGTGAGGCCTCACCATGGTTTTATAAAGTGGCATCAGCACCTCGCTTGTTCTGCTTGTTATACCCCTTCCTATGCACACTAGCATTCTATTTGCTTTGCCCACCACCTTACTGCATCATTTCCCCATCTTAAGGTTGTCTGAGATAATAATCCCCAAGTCCCTTTCTTGCTCAGTTGCCTTAATCTCCTCTCCCTCACCCCCCCCCCTCCGGTGTGCAAATGGCCTGTGGGTTATTATGCCCAGTGTGCATTACTGTGCACTTTGTGGCACTGAATTTCAGCTGCCATGTTTCTGACCACCCCTCCAGGATCTTTAGGTCCTTCCTCATTGCCCCCCCCGGCTGTCCACCCTATTGCAGATCTTTTATTGATTTATTTGTTTTCAGATTACCTTTGAGTCAGAGACTCAGTTACAGAGGTTCTTCATTTCATCTGCAATCAGGCACACTCCCCCCAGTCCCTCCGCAATATCACTTATATAAATATTAAAAAGGACAGGTCCCAGTACTGACCTTGAGGCACCCCACTTGTCACCCTTACCCTGGAATGCACCCCATTTACCACCACCCTCTGGCTTCTGCCCCTCAACCAGTTCTCCACCCACCTTGTTATTTTCTATCCCACTCCTAAACTTTCCGGCTTATTTACTAACCTTCTGTGAGGGATGGTGTCAAAAGCCTTTCTGAAATCCAGGTAGGCCACGTCCACCACCCCTCCCTGATCGACCACCCTTGTCACCCAATCCAAAAACAGGATTAGGTTTATCTGGCATGATCTCCCCTGTGTGAAGCCATGCTGTCTGTCATCCTGTAGTCCGCTGTCTACAATGTAACTGACTACCCTTTCCTTTAATAGCACCTCCATCATCTTACCCAATATCCTGCTGTGATGCTGAATTTTCTTTCCCTGTGTGAAGGGAGTCAAAGAGATAAGTGAGGCCAACTGGCACCAAATGCTTGGCCACCTCCCTACTGTGGATGCTTTATTCGCTTACAGCATCTGACTAAGTTGGTGGCCTAAGGTTTGGTGCCGGTCAGTCCCCTCTCACCTTCTTGATTCCCATCATGTAGGGAAGGAAAACCCACAATGAGATATTTAGACTTTAAGATTCAATAAGTTCATTATTGGGGTTACTTGGATGCTTGACTTGGGCTGTGGGCATAGATTGGGCACTTTTTGTAGGTTTGGGCACTAGGGCTGTGTGTTGTGTTGGGCTTCTTGAGGGGATGTGAATAAATGCTGGAGTGTTGCTTGCTCTGGATGACAGTACAGGCTACTGGTAATATACAGATTTCAAGCAACTGCAGCAGCATCCTCTACTGAATAGAACAGAAGAGGACCTTTCCCAGATGAGCATCCCCTGACCTCACTTGCAACAGTGACAGTGACCACCAGTGACTGACTTCTGACCCCAGCTACAAAAGAAAGCTACATGGCAGTCTTACTTTTGATTCTAAGGTGCAACAAAGGTGTGAGCTTCGGGAAAGGGGGCTTCCACATAGCAGCTGTTAGTATAAAACGTACAGTTTGCCAAGTAGGAGTATCTGTAATTGGTAGCTGGATGCAGAATCATAATCTAATTTTGAGTTCATATCTGACCTTTTTGGAGTTAGGATGTTTGGCCCGCAATTCTGAAAATCTGAATTCCCCAAAAAAGATCAGAATCCTAAGTATCTGATTCCATAAGTTTCGTCACTATGTGACTTACATTTCATTACTGGTTTACCATGGAAAACTCACCAATGTACCCTCTACTCCTCTCTTAGCTGGCCCACCCTTGAGGGGTGGTACCAACAAAAAATGCTCTCCTTCCTCCATAAAATGCACTTGAATTTGTTGCTGCCCAGCATGATTTCCCTCTTCTCCTTCACTACCACCGTGCGGGCGACCAGAGGGGTCTCAAGTATGGTCTTTGACACCCCTTTCTACTGCACTACTGGAAGCAAATTCAGCACTCAATCACCTATGAGGGCACTAAGCTGTACAACCAGCTGCCCCCCAATATCCAAGCCTGTAGGTCCATCCACACCTTCAACACCTACCTCAAAGATCACATACTCAATTCTTCCGTCTGCAGCTACTCCTGCCAACCCTCCAGCTAAATCCGACCACTCTCCACCTTGCTTATCTCTAGTCCCCCCTCTTGCTTTACTCTAGTCCCTGTTATACCTCCCCTCTCCTCCCCCACACCCATCTATCCTACCCTTTGCCCCCTCAACTTAGTTTTCACTCCTACCACCCACTCCTAGCCTAGGTTTCTTCATATATCAATCATAGACCCAATTACAACCAATCACAAAAGACTTGCACTTTCTCCACCTCTAGCACTTAGGTTACTGACCCCTCTGTACCCTTTCCCTTCTCTTTCCTGCTCTCCATATGTTACACACGCAAATGTTCAGGTCGTTCTATGTGTTTCTTTCATTTTACTTTATTGTAATTGATTGCCTCCTGTTTTTCAGTTTATGAAAATTGCTGCAACTGTTAGACAACTTTTAGTCTTTGACATTGTTCTATATATCTAAACCACTTGCTTGGATTGTTTCCCATGTCTAGATCTTGTTTCTGTTAGACTGTTTTGTATTGTCATATCTTCTTGGTATCTCTTGCACTGGACATTTGTGAAAATGGGCATTTTTGCTCACATACCTTCCAGTATACAAATAAAGATTGATTGATTGATTGATTGATAAGTCACATTCCAGGCAAACCTACTAGGCACAGTTGGGACAGGTGCTAGTTCTTGAGTGAGGGAAGGGAGAGAGAGTAGGGGGACAGTGGTGCATGCAGAAAGGGCAGTTATACATGAAATACCAAAAGGAGTGGAACAGCGGATCCACAGCCACAAAGTTATTGCACTCCTGGTTTGAAGGTCTTGGTCCTTAAAGTATGTGTCCACTCAAGCTGCAACTATGAAGATATGCCAAAATCCATTCACATACGAAGTCCAATCAGTTCAGTGCAAAATGTTTTTAATAAGCTGTAAAAGTGTAGACTTGAAGATTATAGTCCCAAATGCTCAAGACCAAGACTAACATAACTCTACAACCAGGTGGCCTGGTACTTTTCTATGTGGATCTTCATCAAGGGATGCATGCTGGGTGTGAATAACTTTTGGAATACCTTTATGACTGCAGCTTAAGTGGACTTATTCTTCAAGGACTGAGACATCAAACTGGGAGTGCAATTGTTTTGTGACTGTGCTTATTTGTATTGGATTTTGCAAGCCATTCAATTGCACCCAAGTGCATATTCATCCTTGTCCTGTGGAACAGGAATCCAGCCTGGTCAAGGCAGATTCAATGACTGCATGACAGCTTTGAAAAACACTTACATTGAAATACTTTTTTTAGCTTTGAGGGACTGGAATAAATCAAAATCTTGGCATCCTTTGTTCAAGTGCTTGTGCCTCTTCAGTCAGTGCTGTGCTATTTTAGAAGAGAACGTAGCTGAGGTTAGGCACCAGTATTTTTAGTGATGAGCTTTGTTCTATTTACAGAATTTATGTATAACTTTATTTATTTTATTTATCTAAATGTTTCACCAGGAAAGCACGCTGAGCAGAATTGCTCATTTCCAGGTGCGTCCTGGGGGAAGTGGAGAATGCAAGTACTAAAGTGCAAGATACAAATTTTGACATACAGGTATAAACGGACAACATACAAGATACATAATGATATATCGCATACCCCCCCACAACAACACTGGCACAGCGAATGACACTACAGTGACTACAGCGCCACGTCGCTGTAGTGTCCACACTGGAACCCGGCACTGTCTGTCGGGGGTCTTGCACCCCCCCAATTCAGCTCCGACTTGGAGTTGATAATCCTTAGTGGGGGGGTACAGGGGGCACAGCCCCCCACATGGGGGGTTTGGGAGGCGAAGCCCCCCAAAGAAAACACTTTTTCTTTGGAACCGGCAGCCGACCACGAAAAGCGATTGACCTGCTGGTTTCACTGTCTGGTGGTTTCACAAATTTTTTGTCGACAACCAGTCATGGATCCATAATATATTAAGAGTGGCACAACAAGTTAAAATACAGTGGTCAAAATCAAATGAACAAAAGAATAGAAGAACATAAGCAATTACAATCAGGGAAGTGGTCAATGAGTACAATTTGATTTATTTATTTATTCATTCTCAGATTACAATACCTATGAGCACATAACAGCTCTTTTACAAGGGTTCCACTTCAGTGGGAAAGGTGACAGACATAGAACGGATGGTATTACATAAAATAATCAAGTACAATCTGGATCCCATGACACAATGTATACAGGAGAGTACTTGAGTAGACATAGTGAGCATTTTAGAGAATAACAAGTGCTAAGTTGGGCAGAACAACTGCAACAAAGCAAGGATGGGAATCAGCAATAGGGCAAGGCGTTAAGTGACACAAAAATTGTGTTAGGGGTCAGAAGGTTTCGCATGAGCAGGAGTGGGATGTGTACACATGCAGGAGGGAGGGGAGAGAGAGCTTTGGGTGATGGCACATTATGGATATTGGAGGAGATGGCATTCCATTGTTTAGGACAGAGGAAGGAAAAGGCAGATTCACCAGTGGAGGTAGAGCGGTGGAGGCTGGCGAACGTATGAGAGTCAATGTTCCAAAGGGAATATGAGCTCAGTAGTAAGGCAGAGATGACAGAGGAAAGGTAGGAGGGGAGATTACTAGACTGGAATTTAGCCATGAAAGTAACAGAATGTGACAGACATCTGGACACTAGAGACAGGAGAGATGTTGCTTTGTACAGATCACAGTGGAGAGTGCGGGGGGGGGGGCAGAATAATATGAAGTGGTAGAAGGAATTGAAAAAGGTGTCCAGTCTGGCCAGAGTAGTTTTGGGGGTGGCACTGCAGACTATGTCTGCATAGTCAAAGGTGGGAAGGATCATTTTCTGCATAATAGCATGTCTGGCTGATGGAGGAATGCAATCTTTATTTCACTATAGGGCACCAAACTTAGGGTGAAGGTTTTTATGGATTGTATCCATGTGTGTTGAAAAGTCCAGATGGTGGTCTAGCCAGACCCCACTGTATCTAAAGGAAGTGACATTCTTAATCTGAGTGCCATCCAGAGTGTGGAAAGCTAGAAGGGATTTAAGGGTAGATAGCCTCTGTCTGGTGCTGAAGGACATGGAGACTGTGTTTTTTGCATTCAGGAACAGTTAATGTGACTGGAACTATTTCTGAACATTGGTAAAATCCTGTTGCAGTCTGGTCTGGGCATCAGTGTGAGAGGAGCTAGATGTGTAAAGGATGGTGTCATCTGCATACATATGGATTTGGGGAGTGCAGCAGGCAGAAGGGAGGTCATTAAGAAAAATGGAAAAGAATATAGGGCATAGTACAGAGCCCTGTGGGACACCAGTGGTGATCAGGAGTGGAGAGGAGAGGGAGGAGGAAATCTTGGCAGACTGGGTTCTGCCTATCAGGTAGGAGCAAAACCAAGCTGTGGCAGAGAAGTTTAGCCAGCTTCAGAGAGTGTTTGGAGGAGAAGCTTATGGGATACTGTGTCTAAGGCTTTTGCCAGATCGGCAAATATAGCTGAGGTTATGTGACCCAGGTCCATCTTGAACAGTATGAAGTCTATGAGGCGTATAAAGGAGGTGGTGGTGGAGTGGGACTTATGGAAGCCAGACTAGAAAGGGGTGAAAAATTAGGTGGAATCAAGGTAGGAGGTTAAGTTGGGCATGGACAGTGTGTTCCTGAAGTTTTGCTAGGACTGGGAGTAGGGAAATAAGTTGATAATTCCCAGGGGAGGTGGGGTCACTGCCTTTGGGAAAAGGAATGACTGTAAAGTGTTTTCAAGTGGAGGGAACTGAAGACAGGGTAAAAGATAGGTTGAGAAGATAGGCCAGTGGAGCTACTATAGCAGGTGTGGAGAGGCGGAGCAATTTTGAGTCAATGCCATCTGGGCTCTTACCTTTGGAGGGGTTTAAGGTGGGGAGGGCCTTTAAGGCATCATTAGGTGATATGGGAGAGAAACAAAATTGAGGGGTGGTGAGGGGTTTGGGAACAGCTAGGGGTCAGAGGAGACTGTAGGTGGGCAAGTGGGAAGGGAGGAGAGTAACGAGGAGGCACAAGATGTGAAGAAAGTGTTGAATGTAGCTGTGACAGTTGGGGGATCAGAGATGGTTGCATTATCATGGGGTCAAGAGTTGGGAGGGGAGAACTTTAGGGAGGAGAGAAGAGAGATTTGACTACATTCCAAAATTTAGAAGGATGGTTTAGGTTGGTATGGAAGGTGGTGGAGAAATATTCTGCCATGGCATATCTAGTGGCCCTTGTACAGGCATTTCATAGTTGCCTATAATGGAAGAGGAGAGTGGGGGTTCTGGATTGTAAGTAGGCATTCCAGGCCTGGTCTCTGACGCGCATGCATGCCAACAGTTTGGCAGTAATCCAGGGAAGGTGGGAGACTTTGACCTTAGTAAGCTTAGTGGGAGCATGTCGTTCCCATACTTCCATGAATTTAGACTGGAAGTTGCTGAGGGCAGAATCGATAGAGGTTTCTGAGGAGATGGAGGATCAGTCCATATGGTGTGGTTCACTTAGTAGAGGGGCTAAATTTAGGGAGTGGAAGGAGCTTAGATAGATCAATTTAGGGGGGACTTTAGGATGATGGACTTTGCGGATGCAGTAAATCATGTGGTGGTTACTAAGGGAGCCTAGGAGAATGTCAGAATCGATTACACGATGGGGTTGGGAGGTGAGTGCCAATTGATAAGAGTGTGATTTAGGGATTTGTGGTTGAGCCTGGTAGGAGAAGTGATTAGTTGGACCAGGTTTAGGGATTTTACTTTGGAGGGTATAGCGGAGTTAGTGGATGAGAACCAGTCCACATTTAGGTCACTTAAGAGGTAAAGCTCACCAGCGATGGTATGAGTGGTAATAGTTGTAAAAAGATCTGTTATGGTTGCTGATGGGAGACCAGGGCGATAATAGATGCCAGCAATAAATATGGGTAGCGTAAGGAGAAGGGCTAGCTTACTTAAGAGGAGTTTGTATTGGAATGGCGATGAGATTGACAGGACAGGAGAGTATTGAAGGTTAGATGATATAAACATTGCAACACCTCTGCCCTTGCTACTGTAGGTCTGTCCTGTCTTATGAGAGAGTAGCCTGGAGTTGCGAGAGTGGCATCTGGTATTTTCTGGGACAGCCAAGTTTCAGAAAACACCACTATATCCAACTGCAGGTCTAGCATGATTGACTGGAAGAGAGCTAGTTTGGAGAGAAGGCTTTGGATATTAAGGTGGGCAATTTTTAAGCCCTTGTGAAAGTAGGGGTGAGAGGATGGGTTGGACCAGGGTTTGATTCTATGTCACCTGTAGAGATAAGGAGGAGGGTGATAAGCAGTTTAGAAAAAGTGTAGACTAGTTTAGCAACTTTAAAGTGAGAAGCATGGGTGGATGGGGGAGGAGGTTGCGGGGAACTGAAGAAGAGATTGGAGCACTTAAGCATCACTAAAATAGATATGGGAAGTAGTATGGAAACTTAGGGGGACCACAGGTAGTTGGTAGGAACAGGGAGAGTGAGGTGTTGAGTGAATATGAGAGTAGGATGGGTAGGTGTGGGGGGGTTGGGATATGGAGGGCTAGGAGAGAGGGGACAGAGAGACCAACAAAGGGAGGTGTGTAAGGTATAGGCAGACAAGGATAATGTGTTGCATTGTGGAAGGAGACAGAAGCATGTGGGTGGTGCAGAAAGGGAAAATAAATTCAGAGATAGAGTACAAGCTGGACAGCTAGCTAGGGATTCAATAAACACAAGTAGCTTAGAGGTGTAGTACCACAGGTGGCCACTAGATAGCAGCTAGATACCAGGAATGAGGTTGGGGAAACCTCCGAACACGCTTTGTGGCCAAGAGGGTTAGAGCTGTGGCTTTTGACGGAATTGGGTCTGGGAGTCACAGGTTCAAGACTGCCTTCAGGAGAGAAAGAAGCCATTGGTCGGAATCCGGGAGGAGAATCGTGGGGAGGGGGCAGATCTTCAAACTTGTTTGGATGGGTATACTAGAGCAGGAGTAGTACAGTGAAAATGTTACAACCTCAGTGGGTTGATATAGCGACTCCCTAGTGGTCAAGCAAAATAACCAGCTAGTGGGAGAATGGGGAGCTAGAGTAAGAAGGGGGAGATCACATGACCAGTCATGTGATGTGGGTCTGCTATATAGGAAGTCACAGCACAGGATGGGAGGTGGGTGGGGGCAGCTGCCACGCTAGTGATGGGTAACGCCAATCAGCTAGCAGCACAGTGTCCTAAAGTAGTTTTCCAATATCTACTATTGAAATAGGCTGCTCTGCTGCTAGACTGGTAATGCTCCATTTGGGGAGGGGGGGACAGCCTGAAGTCCTTGCTCTCATGACCTACAGGGCCTGTGGAGCAAGAGAGGAGAGGTGAGTCCACCAGCAAGGCTTGGGGGGGGTGAAGGAGGGGCAAAGATGATGTCAGAAACGCATGGTTACAGTCTGTAACTACCATCAATCTCAGCCCTTTTACCCCATAAGCACAACACAATGTACAAACAGTAAATAAAGTTAAACACATAAGAATCCATACAGGCAGCACAGTTCAGTGACTTGAAGTAAACAACAGTAACTGCACAATTCCAGCCAATCCAGTGACTGAGCCTTAATGAACCACTCTAAAACACACAGCTCAGTTAATTCAGATCTGGCAGATTAAGCACCGAACAAAACAATCACTACTCCTACGCCAACCAGCTAGCAGCACAGTGTCCTAAAGTAGTTTTCCAATAACTGCTATTGAAGCAGGCTGCTCTGCTGCTTGACTGCAGGTGCTCCATTTGGGAAGGTAGGGAGAGCCTGAAGTATTCGCCCTCATGACCTGCTGGACCTGTGGAGCAAGAGAGGAGAGGAGAGCCAACCAGCAAGGCTTGGAGGGTGGGAGAGGGGCAAAGATGGCATTGGAAATGTGTGGTCACAGCCTTTAACTACCATCAAACTCAGCCCTTTACTCCATAAGCACAGCACAATGCACAAACAGTAAATGCAGTTAAATACATAAGAATTCGTAAAGGCAGGACAGTTCAGTGACTTAAAGTAAACAACAGTAACTGCACAATCCCAACCAATCCAGTGATTTGGCCTTAAGGAACCACTCTAAAACACACAGCTCAGTTAATTCGGATTCGGCAGATTAAGCACTTAACAAAACAATCACTACTCCAACACTGACCAGCTAGCAGCACAGTATCCTAAAGTAGTTTACTAATACCTGCTATTGAAACAGTCTGCTCTGCTGCTCAATCGGTACTGCTCCATTTGAAGAGGTAGGAGGAGCCTGAAGTCTTAGCTCTCGCAGCCTGCTGGACCTGCTGTTGAAGCAAGCTGCTCTGCTGCTCAACCGGTGGTGCTCCATTTGGGGAGACTGGGAAAGCCTGCAGTCCTCACTCTCATGACCTGCTGGACCTGCTATTGAAGCATGCTGCCCTGCTGCTCGACCAGCAGTGCTCCGTTTAGGGGGTGGGGGGGGAGTGCCTGAAGTCCTCACTGTCACAACCTGCTGGACCTAAGTCACATTGGGACTTACAGTGTTAAAAACTGAGCTTTAGCAGCATAGTCTTGCAACAGGAACACTAGTAAATCACTGTCCTTTGTTCTTCAGCTATCCAGGGTGTAATCTATAGTTGATACAAGCACATTTTATTGTCTGAAAGCTACTTCCCTGCAATGGTAGCAAGAGAACTCTAAAGCAATACTACAAGTTGTAGGAACAGAAAGACTTATGCCATCAAAGTTTATACAGAAAGTCTCATCAAATTTTTCAGTTATGCAGAAGCATCCATTGGATAATTTTATGATATTGTGAGGGTTATAATTAACAATTAGAGAATATTCCATCATTACATTTCTTAGCATGTCAAGTATCTGGTTATGAAAATATTAAGAAATGCTGCTGGCATAACACAGACCCTGTAATATCAATAAAATTGTTTCTAACGTACAGAAGTATCCCTTACAATGGGTGCTCTGAAAGGTTGAGACTGCAGTTAGTTCCTACATAATTGATTAAATATTTTGGTATGTATCTGCTGGGGATGGTTGTCTCAGAGCAGTCCTATGGTTTTTCTGTGACCCATCAGCTGGCCTTAGGCAACTTCAGTCCCAGCAGCTGTGCCCTCTACTCATGGGGGTGGGGGTGGGTCTCAGATCAGTCCTATGCTTTTCCTGTATCTTTAGCACTGGTTTTAAGTAACTACAGTCACAGCAACTGCACCCCTACATATGGGGTGGTCTCAGATCATATATTTGCTTTTTTCTGTGTCTGAAGAACTGGCCTTATTCAACTTTATTCCCAGCAGCCTTGTCCCCAAATGGGGGTCTCAGATCAGTCATATGCTTTTCCTGTGTCCCCCAAGCCATCGCCCAGGGAAGGGGTGTAAGCACGCCACCAGTCTCGCACCTGTCTAATCCCCCCTCCCACGACACATACAGCACATGCCCCACAGGGCTATCATCCCCCCATGCCCATTACCCACATGAATGTGAAATGCCCCACAGGTCTCGCACCCCCCCATGCCTGTCCCTCTCAAGTTGAAACCTTAGTGTACCACAGTTCACAGGTCATGGAATGTGGTTGTACCCTGCTGTGGTAAAACAAGGTTCCAGCTGATCGGAAATTATTGAGGTAGCTGGTGTTTTTCACAGTGCTGCCATGCGCACAGCAATCAGTTCAAGTTCTGAATTGAAACCGCTGCTGTGAAGAGTGCTGGGAAAACACCATTGCTGTTTAAAACAAAATAAAAAGTAAAACAAAAAAACTGTGCAGTATAAAAAATACACGTAGGGCAATCACATGCCCAACCAGCCTGTGCTGACACCTCAGACGGGGTTCTGATTATATCTGATGTAATCAGAATGCCTCTGTGGCAGCACAGGCTGGTTGTCCATTGTTGCCAAACTAGTACCATGATTGCCCAACCAGTATTCTCTATTTTGAGGTGTTTTGCAAAATATTACAGTAGTTGCCTTCTATAGTATTTGTGTTTCTACTGATTTAGCAGTCTGTGGAATTTCACTGACAAAAGTTCTCTTCATTGCTCAGAATACAGGAGACACATAGACTTTTAAATATTCTGAACCATGCTCACTCTGAATCATGTCTGTTGAGAGTATATTAAATAACGCTGTTGTTGTTTACTGGTATTTAGGGTTTTATTAGGATAAGTGCTTAAATGAGTCAGCTACAAAGCATTACTACCCATATTTTATAAGAAATTGTTATGCAGCCCAACTCATTAAAACATGGAAGGCATCTAGGATGCACGTAAACCGAAACATTAGACAGCTGTTAAATTTAATAATTGGCTAACACTGAATTAAATCATCAGAATTCATTTCATTGGCTAGTATTTTTATGGAATGAATACTTCTGACATCTCAAAGATTTTATCTAGCTAAAATGGGACAAGCTGAATTGCCAGAATTTTCTGTTAATCCCCCTGGTTTTAATACCATTGTCAGATCATGAACTGAAAATTAGTCACTCTAGGTAGGTGCAGATAATCTGGGCAAACCAATTTAAATTCCAATTATATTGTTGCAGCTGTTGGTGATAAAATTGTTAAAAAGTGCAGAATGAGTGAATGCAAATGGCTTCTTGTAGAGTCATTTGCATTTTTCAATGACAGGATTCCATATATGCTGAGGTTTGCTGACTGAGATTTGCACCTTCTTCTCTACTTAAGATATTTTTGCCCCATGTTTTTATTTTCTCTTTCCACAGTGCTGTTCCCTAATTGGCCTACTGGGGAAGCCTTTGCCTTCCATCTCTGGAAGCCAAACACCACACATCCACAATAAGCTCACTCCCACCGCCCAATCCACCCCAGTGTGGGAGTTAAGGGTTCACACATTAAGCATCGGTTCCCAGGGGGCAGTGCAACATGCTGCCTACTCACAACTGGCCTCACAATTTATGGCACTAGTTTGAAACATGCTTTAATTTCAAGAGTTTGTCTGATTCATTTAGCATTCTCATTCTTTGCCTTTCATTATGGTGCTTTTCCCACTAACTAATGTGTCCGTGCATATGTCTTTTCTGCCGTTAAACCTAATATTTGTGATTCTTAAATTTACAATGTACAGTCATTTAGTCTACAGTAAATCCATACTTAATGCCATAAATCCACAAGGATCAGTATGAAAGCCATATGGTTCAACAGACTGTAGGTGCATACCTACTGTAACTACATTCTTAAATACCTACAAACAGCACCCATATCTAGGCAGACCAGGCCTGGACCTGGACCTGCGAGAGAGGACAGAACAGGCAGCTAGCCTACTGTACATCTGAAAGATAAGTCATTTCATTTACTGTGTCTCTTACAGTGGCAGTGTGAGTGACTAGGCAGAAGTGCCTTGGGGTCAGTGTTTTGGGGCTGCTCTTTAAAATGTTTTACCTTTTAGTAGTCAGGAAGGGGAAACTATCTGGCAGAATACTGTGATCTTGTGTGGGTCTAGTGGTTAGCTATCAGTGAAATAAGTGTCTGATTGGGAGAAGAGCACCAGCAGATGTAGAGGAGACAGGAGCTTAAGCTCCCATGCCTACAAGCACCCCTATGTATCATGTTCTGGACAGTCAATGCTACATAGCAGGAGTGCAGCATCTTTAGGGAGTCTACAGGTCTGAGGGCCACTCTGCCTGTGAGTAATGCAAAGGAGAGGCAGCAGGAAGGTGAGATGTTCGTACCAGTAAGGGTTATGCACAGAGCTAATGTAAGACAACCAGAGTGTGTGTGCCCACCAACCAAAGTAGAAAAAGTTGCTAAATTTAGAAAGTGTGGTAAAATCCAAACTAGGGTAGTGCCGCAAAGGAGTTAGAAGGAGGTACCTGTGATAGCTAGTTAAAGGTGTATGCAAAAGTGTAATTATCTGTACTGAGTCAGTAAATTATACACAGCTACACAAACATGCAGGTGGGGCATTAAAGGGGTATGTGGGAGGCATGCAGAGGGGTGGGACAGTGGTTTCTCAGAGGTTGCATTGGGAATTCGGACACTGCCTGAACTGTAGGAGGATCCAGGCCATGAGAGCAGAACAGGAGGTAGCAAGGGCTGAAATATGCCACTTGGGACCTGCAGCCACTGAGTCACCTAGGATGCTACTGCATCAGGTACCACAAAGGCCCATTCAGGGTAGGGCTAGTGAATGGATAGTATTTGGGGGAGGAGAGAGAGGAGGGGTTCAGGCTATGGAACCAAGGCTGTGCATGATCAACGGGTACTTGCCGTTGCTGACAGTGGTGTACCGGGAAGCCCACAAAGTACAGAAATGGACCAGCAGACCCACATGGCTTGCATTATCAAATAGGGATCAGGAAGGATGTGGATAGACTAGAGATGGTAGAGAGGACTGCAACAAAAATGGTACAAGGGCTCCATGAATTGCTGTACGAAAGCAGATTACAGCAACTCATCATGTAGTCACTGGAGCAGTGCAGAGAAAGGGGTGACATGACAGAGACATTCAAGTTCCTGATGGGAATAAACAGAGTCCCTACCCAGGAACTCTTTCTGATCAATAGCGCCACAAGGACAAGGGGGCATGTAATGAAATTAAGTGGAGGGAGGTTCCAGGGTAACATGCGAAAGTTCTTCTTTACAGAAAGGGTGGTGGCTTCATGGCATAGCCTACCTGCAGAAGTCATTGATTCCAAAACAGTAGGGCAATTCAAATCTGCTTGGGCTAGGCATAAGGGGATTGTCTCTAAGAAATTCTAAGGGTTGGGGTAGCACTCAGGGCAGACTAGATTGATCTTTGGTCCCCATCTGCCATCACTTTCTATTTTTCTAAAAAGGATGGAGGGCCCCAAAGAGGATAGGGAAAGTTTTTAGTTCTAGGGGATTAAATAGTGAGGTGTACGGGAAGGGAAGTGGGACTAATGTTGGATGGGAGAGAGGTGGTGAGTTGTTATCTGGGTACTACAGCAGACAGACTTAGGGTGGTGAAACTCATGGTAGAGGAAGGAGGGAGGGAAGACAGATCTGATCATGCATGCAGCTGCAAACAGCCTAAGCAGGAAGAGCATGGAGGAGGTAAAAGCAAACTTCAATTCTGTAGGGCAAGATGGAAAGGGCAGGGGTGTTAACCTCAGAGGTACTATCACAGATGTACCTAAATAAGATGGAACAGTTTCATTTGGTCTACTTCAATAAATGACTAAAAGGGTGGTGTAGGTTTGCTCAGGGACAGAGACTCAATTTTAAGGGAGAGATCTGCATATTACCAGGGAAGGCAAGTGGGTGCTGGGGAGAAGGTTCACTCAAAACAACAGGGAAAGTTTTAACTGGGCAAAAGGGGGCAGCTCAGTTAGCTGCAGGGGCACTAGCACGACTCAATGAGGCCTACTGCCTTCCTCACACCAAATACAAATATTTAAATGGTAAAACACAGGAATGAAGGGGCTAAGGGGGAGCACACTGTTGGGTGGTAGTGTGTAAAAATGCCAGAAGGCTGGGGAACAAGCTTTCAGAGTTACAGATGCTAGTGATGGAAGCGCAGCAGGATATAATGCCTGTCACAGAAACATGAGGCTACAGTACACCCCGTCCATAACATGAATGGGACACTACAGCAAATACTACTACTAAAATTCCATTGTGAGCTTTTTTTTTTTTTTAAGTATTCACAGATCCAGGGTATTTCTTTACCCCACACACCTGCTTGACTGCACCTAGTCCTTTGTCAAGTTTTTCTTAGGACTTCCAATTAAATATATCCTTTTCTAACTTTTTAAACCAAATATTACCTGTTTCTACTTAGAAACCTTTTTGGTGAAGCTAGAAAACTGATTATGCATGCCTTTCCTTCTAAGTGCCCTGGAAATCTAATCAATAATATAGCAATATCCTTTAGAACACATTCTGCAAAGGTCTTGGAAAAAGTCTCCAACTGTGCCCCCATAATTTTCCACAGCTGAAGACTCCTTGCTGTGTAGGATGTCGGCAAATATTGAACCAGCAGAAGTAGACTCAACATTCACATTATCATCAAACCATATAATTGCAGAGTCAGATCTAATCAACAGTGGAATCAGATAGCCACTTAAGGAAAGTTAATTGTCTGTCACCTCTAGTTTTAATCAATAATAATGGATACTTAAGTCAGAGGCACAGTTTGAACAAACAACTTAGATACCCAGACTTACACAGGTTGAAGAGTCTTTATATTTTGTTAATAAATAATTTAATTATATTTTTAAAGCATTATTTGATAGGAGATTAGCTCATTTCAGATGTGAATTTGTCATTTTACAAATTGAAAGTAAAAAGAAATACAGTTGTAAATATAGCAATATGCCTCCACAGTTGTCAGAGATACATTACGATTATGTCTTGGTTGGACATAACAAGGCCAAAGCTGCTCTCACCTCTTGTTGCCTCCCTTTCATGTTTCAGTAACTGCCACTATGCCCAATGTTTCATCAACCATAATTGCCTGCAGCTTATTCATTTTACTTCCCAGGCTCCTGACATTTGTATATAGCACTTTCCACATATCTTTTCTTAGCACTCTGGACCCCCCCCTTCTGTTACCTAATAAAGGTGCTTTGATACCCCTGACTGCACAGCAGTCTGCATCATTCCCCCTATCTGTCCTGCATGTGTTGCAGGAGAACAATCCCTTTGGGGGGGTGCGTGCATGTGTGTGTGTGTGTGTGTGTGTGTGTGTGTGTGTATGTGTGTGTGTGTGTCTGTGTGTCTATATGTGTGTGTGTCAACCTACTGTCACTAATCTCACCCCGCCATATTGAAATACCTGCTAATTGCCACATATTCAGTATCTTGTGCCCTAGTGCACAGTTGCCCTATCTGCTTAGATGCAGGCCACACCCTGTGAACTGCCTGCACTCCTCCCAGAAGGAGTTCTTGCCAAGCCAGCCCATCTGCACAGTGGTAGCACTACTGCCTGTGATGCTGGTGACCTGGGTTTAGGAATGAGCTCAGGTGGTCAGGAGCCTGCTGGGGGTAGGAGGAGACTCTTCTCCGGGTGGGAGGGTGCCATCTTAATTTGCAGTGCTGTCACCCGGGTGACCAAGGGTGGCAGTGCTGATGGAAGAGCAATGGGAGTGAGGAGACATTGCTGAGGCCGGTGTCCAAATGCATGCATTGTGTGGGCAGGGTTGCCTTGCCATCCTTGCATGTAACATTTCTGGGGGTAGGGAAAAAAATGAAAAATGGCCCCTTGCTCCTCAATGATGATGGCCCACAGCAGCTCCCCAAGGCTCCATTTCTCTCCAGGATCGTGGTGCCTGACCGATGAAAGGTGTACGTTTAGGGGACTCCTCCTGCACCATGACCCCACCTGGGGGCAAAGCCAGAGATCCCTGTAGGTAGATGACTGCTACCGGAGAGGCTCAGAGGGGGCTGCTCACTGGCATGAGGGGCTAAGGAGGGGCCAGAGAGATGGGGGCATAAACAAAAATTGCAAAAAAAAAAAAAAGGAGTTCTTGTCCACAGCAAAGAATAAAGCATTCCCCCATACACCAGCCTTTTAGACTTGTTAAACTTTTTAATGTTCTGATGTCTACACTGTCCCTCTATGGCACCAGTAGAACTTTAAAGAAATAGGTTAAAATGTTCTCTGAGGTTCTACTGGTGCCACAGAGGAACAGAGTAGACTGCTGCCCTCAACTTACTACCTAATAGTCAAACAGAATAGTAAAACCTAAACTAGTGTGTCAGTTGACATTTGCTAAAGATAGGTATATAATACAGAAATAATAAAACATCAGATGTTTCAGGGTCTGTTTTAACAGTTGCATTTGCTAAACTCTTAATATTGCTTCGGGAAACACTGCATTTATCCTGAAGATTAAACTCTATACCAAGGCCCTTTCTAATGGTTACCCAAGTAAAAAGGTAAGGAATAAGGAATGAGGTAGTAAGTACATGTAGCCCCTCTCCGGCACCGTCCTGGAGAGGGCCACTACTCCTGCCTTGTCGGCCATTACAAGGTTAAGGGGCCTGGGTTCCCATAGCTGCCATAACAGGGGTCCTTTCCCAAAAGCTAAAATCAAATGGCAGTGCCTCCACCCAGAGTACATATCAGTGGGTCTGATTACCTGCAGTACAACCGCCTGGGATGTTGACCCACCTCCCCAACAGTTACCCCAGACATGGACTTACCAGGATTCGAACCTCCCCACATTCAGTTAAACCATTTACACTTCCCATTTCAGCCAATAACATGCTCACTCAAATTAGTCTCTGGACTCAGTTCTGCTGCAAAGCAATAACATCACAATTTATTTACAAGGGAAGGATTAGGATGGGGTAGGTGGAATAGAGGTTAAGCACACTTTAGTGATTGCATTTTTAGAGATTTGCATTTCCCAAAATCACATTTCCCTTTGATTCAAACCCCATATTTCAACCATTGCAGCCACCAGATATAACTAACTGCTACAGGTATACCCATTGCCCAGACACACAGGTCCCAGTAATGATCCCTGAAATCCTGTTACTGGGTACCCAGATTTTAGTTGCAGGCCTGAGATGCAGCTGGTTGCTGGCATTGGTGTGCTTGAAGATTTTAGCTTTAACTTTTTACATGCTTTCCCTTGGTTAGAGCTAAACCTTTAGCTTTTCTCTGTAAACCTTGGCTCTACCTCCTGCACTGGTGGGCGTGCGAACTATCTACAGTCCCCAGATGCAGGGCAATTCCTACTGTTTACTCATGGTTCTGCAGAATCAGTCACCATGTTTACATGCAGGTAGATATCTGATTTGAACTGGATTATTGAATTATCTGATAACTGAATCAAATTATTCAAAGCCATGTAAACAGGAAAATTCTTATTATAATCAGATTGTGTAAACTTTTAGAAACCCGATTAAAATACCTGGATTTTTCCTATTTGAATCTGGTAACCAGCTCATGTAAACAGATCTGGTAATGTTTTCAGATTATTATTATGTTTGAATATGCCTGGTTGCATGAAATGTCTCTGTCCTCAGTGTAGAAATCATCACTCTGACTGATGGGGCATAATAAGTAACAAAATTACAAAACCTTTCAAACAGTATTATTTTTATCAGTAATATTATCTTCTAAGGTTTTTTTTTTAATTAGTACTTTATTGTTTTTTTTCCCTTTTCCTACCCTATTCCCGGGACCGCAGTGCATGGGTGTTGTGCATACATGGAGGTGCACACATACCCCATGATGTCAGCTCAGCCCCTTCCACCCCTCCCCATGGCTAGCATCAGAGCTCCCTCTGGTTGGTGCCACCATACATTCTCCACCGGGTGACGTCTAATTGCCGGGGAGGCCCAAGTCCCTCAAAGGAGGAGAGAGCTGCCTTGTGGCAGCTCGATCTTACTCCTTGCCCTCCCTGCGGTCAACCCCTGACAGCTGTGTTTCACTACTGAACCTGAGTCACCGGCATCTTCTAAGGTTTTTACAGGCAAAGCCTGCAAAAACAAGAAAGATTTAGGGTTGGTTGGGGGGGTGGTGGCGATAAAATGTTTGTTGGGTGATTACATGTACAAGACAGAAGTGTACATAGATGAAACTGTTCTACATATTGGTTAAATTGCCTGAAAGAAGACCACATTTCAAAAAATGATTTTTAAAATAAAAACTAAATCCTGGTCTCTGATTAGTCCTGAGCCAGTCACATGACAGCAAAGGTTTTTGGACTATTGACTAGTTTCAGACTAAAACTGGTCAATAGTTCACTAGACTGGGCACTATACTAAATCTGACATTATATAATGGCCAAGTCAATACAGAGTAAATGCTGTTTCTGATTGGCTGGCTGGCACCTTTCCAGTGTTGTAAATCCTTCAGTGTATCAATGCAAAAAAGGTGCCAGCTGCCAGTCTGCAGCACAAAGAACAACACCTAAAATCACTTTGACCATCACCAGCCCAAGACTGGCAAAGGCAGCAATGGAAGGCAAGCCAACTTGCCACATTGCGTCTCCGCTAAACAGCGGCAATCAATCAGATGAAACCAAAACTCATACCAGGACCAAAAACTGCGTTCTCCCCCCCCACCGAGTTTTTTTTCTAGCTAGTTTCCCCATAACCACTTCCTCACAGCTCACCTTTTTTCACTTTTCTGTTTCATAATCGCCTCTGCTTCTTTCTGTTGTCCCCCCAAATCTTCACAGCTGGAAAACTCACTGAATGCTGTTACACACTAAATAAATATCTCTTAATGTCCCCATTTAAGAAAAAATCAGTTTAGTCAGAATTATAAAAAAAATAGCACTTAGACAGCGATGGCATCCAGAAACAGGATGTTACAGTAGGTACAGCAGCAGTCTATTCCATTGAAGCCCAGGTGCTGAACTTCACTCCTCACTACTCACTACACATTGCAGCCCAAAGTCTTATATCATCATAGAGAAAACTAAAAATCCTCAATGCTGTTAACACTTTTGCCCACTACAGCCCTTTACTGAAGTAAAACAAGCAAACGTTCAGATTCCATGCCAGCTATCATTTACAAGATAGGGCTGAGTTGATGTTGCCTCTCAATCTACTGTATTCTGGCTATTTTTTTTTTTCCAATGCAACAATAAATAAAATAAAATGGTATAAAATGACAAAAAATGCACTTTTCTCTTTATTTTTTTTCCAAAAACTCTAGGGGGACATTGTATAATCGCAATATACCACTCCAGGGTGTGAGTATATGGCAGGATTTATCACTTCTGATGTGGCTTACTCACTTGTTCTGTGGCCTTGTGACCAAACCACACAAGTCATGGTAAATCCTGCCATATACCCACACCCTGTCATGGCATATGGTTCTATCTTGTTATGCTTTGCTCCCTACCACTATTGCATGGTCCTTGTGGCAGAAAGACATGGAGATTGAATGGTTCAAACAGAAGGCACAGCACCAGTACTTATTGGTTCAGGCTCTGTGCCTGACAGCTTCACAGACTGGGCTATCAGTGCAGCTCCAGAAGTAGAAATTGAACATGCTGGCAGAATAAAAATTGTTTGTTTTCATGCTCCCCTTCCCCATTTGAATACTTTGTAGGGGCCAGGGCAGCAAACAAGTTACATTATCAGCGTGGCTCTGGTCGCAGATAAATATAAAAAAATGCTATTTGTTTTTCCATGCTTCCTAGCCCACTTTGTCCACTCTGCTGGGGCCGGGAGACCAATTACATTAGGATATCAGTGCAACTTCAGCAACAGAGAATTTAAAAAGACAAAGAGGCATACTTTATTGTCGCACTGCTCAGCTCCATTTGGCCACTTCATAGGGGCTGAGAAAGCAAATGATTTACTTTCATTGCATGTCTGGCAGAATGCAGGCATACGGCTGAGATGATTTTAAAAGAAACCAGCAGCAGCTTATGCTCCCTGGTCCCACATAGCCAGCTTGGGGGGAGCCAGGTGAGCAAAGCAATCAGCACTGTGTGATTAAAACTCATTCAGGACTACCCAGGAGGACTGCACTAAAGGGCACAGATACAGAAGGTAAGGCTGCACCAGAATTTTTTTCTTTAGTTTACACCGAGCCAAATGTAAGAGGTAGCTGCAAGATATTGACCACAACAGGGAGGCTATTGTCTGTCCAGGTGATACCAGTTAGTGGTGCACTGCACCATTCCATGGGAAACACAGGTTAGTATACCAAGCTGGACTCTCCTTTCCTGGGTGGGCCAGTGGGGCGTGGAGCACAATGCAGGGGCATCCTGTCCTGATCCCAGGGAGAGGAAGATACATGCTTCAAATCATAGGTTTGCAGCCTGCATGGACTCCCCTGTCCTGCTCCTGTCCTAGGCCAGCACAGTATGGCACAATGCAGAGGCATCGTATACTGATCCCAGGGAGAGGATGATACATGCTCCAATTCACAGGTTTGTAGTCTGAGCAGACTCCCCTAGCGGTGTGGGCACAAAACAGAGGCATTATATCCTGATCCAGAGGGGAAGTGTGATATGTCCTCCCCTGCACCACCCCATGGGAATATAAGCTTGTAACCCAAATGCCTTGCTCTGGGTCAAACTGTTATAGGTTACAATGCAGAGACATCAAGTTCTGATCCTGAGGGAGGATTATGTGTGTTCCACTGCACAACCCCATGGGAAACATGGGTTTTATCCCGAACCTGACTTCCCTGTCCTTGGCCAGTGGAATGTGGGGTGCAGTGTGGAGCATCATGCCCTGATCCACAGGGCAGGTGATGTGTGTTGCACTGACCCATCCCACGGGAGACACAGGTTCATATCCTGAGTCCAACTCCCCAGTTGGCACAGGCCTGGGCCAGTGAGTGTGGGACACAATACACAAGCATCATGTCCTGATCCAGGTGGTGGGGGTGATGTGTACTCTGATGCTTGAGTGGAGTGCATCCTATGGTGGGAAGTGGTTCTTGATGTCATGGGTGACCACAGATGTTAGCTACTATCCACTAGTTAGAGTGCTTGGCCAAGGGGCATAGTCTATGGCCAGTGAGTTGGGAGAGTAAAGAGTCTGAAAGCCATCACTTATGTGAGTATAACAGTACCAGTATCCACCCACCACTGATGCCACAGAACCACCACTTTTATTATTATGGTTCCACCTCTGTGGCTAATAGAATGAGGGTTGTATGTCAGGGCTACATTGCTGGGGGTGTGTGAAAATTATTAAAATTTGTGTAGCACCAGGTTGTGCATTTGAGAATGAAGGGGTTGTCTCTTAGAGTGCCAAGGACATGATTTTTTTCCATATACAGTTTCTGGGTTTTTACAGGTTTTCTCCCAGCCCGTATACCCATGCTTCCTCGACATAGTGCGTATGTACGCCATTTGGGATGCCCCTCCCTTCCAGTCTCACCGTTAACCACCTGTGCTGGCACCAAATCTCCATTCAGTGATGGTGGAACTATGGGCAGATGACCCCACCCCTTACCCAGGAGAGGAGAGGAGAGAGAGCCAACACTGATCCTGCTCCCACCCACCCCCAGTGCCAGCACCCGGTGACCTGAGATTCCTGCATTGCCAGCATAGCATGAAGGTGTGGCGTCCAGCACCTCAACCCTCATCACCACCAGGCCAGCTTTAGGGACATGATTTTAAAAGGCACTGTTAGATTGACCCATGGTACGGTGAACCACTGACTGTTTCAAACCCAGGTGTGACAGGGACCCTGCACCTGATGTTACAAAAAGTGGGGTCCAAGTGCCAAAGTCTTCGGGTTTACTGCAAACTGACAGCTGCACTGCAAAACCAGTGCATGAGAGACTGGCTAGCAGCAGCAGGGGCCAGACTCCTTGGTGGCTGGTGGGTCATCTGAGACATGCCTTGGCTCATTGGCGGGGGGATGACAGGAGGCCTGATTAGGGAAGGGGTCTGGCATCTGCCCCCAACTGGGGGAAAATAACTTAATCATCACCTGCAGTGCAGGTCTGTGGGGGTGCAGATGCAGCAGCACCACTATTGGGGACAAGGGGTCCTAGGCTCATACCTGACATGGCCACAAGCCCCTCCAGCAGTGGTCTGGCAGGTGTTGGTAGCTCTTAGGGCACCTTCCTTGGAGAGGCACACGATCACTGCCTACCTAGAGATGTCTTCTGGAGACCCAGGCTCATGTGCCTATCAGTGTGGCTTGCAAAATCCCACTTTAGAGGATATTGTAGCACTTCCCCAGTGAAGGCCCCCTTCTGCCATGGTGCACTGGTGTGGCCATTGCAAGAATGGTGCAAGCCCATTTGGTGCAAGCAATCTCCCCAGTGGTGCAGGGTGCCTTCTAAAATCCAGACTGGCACAAGGTGTGGCTCAAGGAGCCTTTTGCTCGATTTCTCCTTGACACAAGCCCCTTATGCCAGTCCTGATCATTTCAAAATCAGGACCCAAGTTTCCAGCTGCTTGGGTGGCTTAACTGGTAGAGTAGTGGAATGTAATGCAGAGGGACCTAGGTTCAAATTTCAGTTATTGCCTTTAATTTGTTCTCACTTCTGTTTGTTTGTAAGTCACATACAGTATATTCACATTGCATCATTCTGAAATAAATGCCTCAGTAATCCAGTACATAAGGAAGCAAGCCCTTGTGACCTCTGCCAGTCTCTGACCCTCAAGGCTCCATGCCTCTGGAGTCCTCATTCGATATCTGAATGCGTGTGGCCATCCACCATGAAATGGGTTCACTGTGGGGCAGATAGCTGGATGTTAGGTATACATATAAGGTAGCCCCCACACTCAAGTATCTACCACACACAACTACCTCACATCCCAATATTTGACCAGAGCCATGACAGACCCCATATACTGCCCACAACCACTATCACTCTTCAGTATTTGCTCTACAAATGTTCTTAACCTACTTTCCAACTTACAGCTATTACATCCCAGAATCTATATGCAATCAACTCACATCCCAGTAGCTGACTCTGTGCTACTCTTTAGTGAAGTGAGGTTTTGTTCTGGAATAGATGATGGGTAGGAGGTAATTATGGAGCAAATATGTAGGTGTGGTAGTAACTGTGGGCAGATACAGACATATGGGATGGTTTACACAGATAATAGAATGTGGTGCAGTTGTATGGTAGATACAAGGATGAAGGGTGGTTTCCAGTGAAGTACCATAGTGTTAGGGTCATTATAGGGCAGAAACAATGATGAATGTAGGCTATTGGTAAATACATTAATGGGTTAATTATAGTACAATTACTGAGGTGTGACAGTATATAGTATAATTTTGAACCTGATACTGGAATGTGGGTATCTGAGGGGCAGATACTGTAATTTGGGGTATTTACTAGTATGTTATGTACTAGTTTAGAGCAGATTATGGGGTATGGAGCTGTTGTGAGACAGATATAGGGGTGAGCCATAGTTGCTGGGCAGATACCACAGTGTGGGGGTAGTTATGGGGCAGAAAGAGCAGTGAGGGATAGTTGTAGGGCATATACTTGGGTGTGGGGTAGTTGTAGAGCAGAATGCTTGGTAAGCATGTTGGGTATTTGAGCCAGCAATTACACTGGAAATGAGAAACTGAACACCACAAAACAAGGTTTATTGAACTAACACATATACTGCATCAGCATCAGCAGCCCAGCTTTCAAAGTACAAGAAATTATCAGTTACTTTCACCTGGGAGGATGAACTAGACAGGCATGGAGGCTTCAGCACTTCATTTTGGGAATTGTAGTTCCTCCCAGGGGAAGGTAAATGATCATTACTTGTACCTTGAAAGCTGATCCCAAGGTGGGACCCTCTTGAAAATGAGATGGTACAGATGTGCCAATGCGATGGAAAAGCTACAGATAACTTCAAGTGCAAGAGTGTTGTCAGACTGGGGAGGTAGGTGGGACAGATATTTATTTATGTGTTTAGTTACTTTATGTATATGCTCCCCCTCCTGCCTCTCCCCTCTGCCATCAGCACACAGACACATCATGAATTTCCAAGACAACCCCACAGCTGTCGTCCCCTCCTTACCTGGACCCCAGTGACTGAGGTCATCCCCGATGGAGCCGTGGCTGTACCCCCATGCATGGATGAGGTGGGCAGGTTTGGCCCTCAAAATTCTGAAGTTTTGACAGGACGCTGGGCAATGGGACAGGCAGGGGAGTTCTGGATCGGTGCCGTGCACTCTGTCTTCCTGTTGTGCTGGGGCTATTTTTCTTATTTTCTCTGGAGGCATAATGTGCAATTTGATGTCAGGGTGCATACGCCAATGTCCATCACGCCTCCCCTTCCAAGTCTGGACTGGTGATCAAGGTGCCGCCGGCTTCTGCCAAAGGCCAGACAAGTGCCAAGTTGTACCCCACTCCCCCCTGCCCCCAGAGATGGCAAGCAGTCCCACGGATGCTCCAGCCTTCTACGCCGGCCGGCCCTCCAACTCCCTAGGCTCATTCCTGAACCTGGATCACTGACATCACTAGCAGTAGCACCAACACTGCACTGGCAGGCCAACCCAAGGTGGGGAAGATATTAAGGTGTGGGGTAGTTGCAGGGCAGAAATATATGGTAGCTGCAGAAGTGGTATTAAAGTGAGGGTAGCAGTGGGGCAGATATTATTGTGTGGGGTAGTAGCAGGGAAGAATATTGGCTAGTTGTGAGTGTTATTAGAGTGGGGATGATGGGGCAGATTTTTGGGTTGGGGTAGTTGCAGGAAAGAGTAATGGGTTACTGTGAGTGTGTTATTAGAGGCTGGGTAGTTGTAGAATCAATATTGGGTAGTGGTGTATTTGCAAGGCAGAATACTGGGTAACATCATGAGTGTTACTAGGGTGGGGGAGTTGTGGGGTAAATATTGGGGTATGTGGTAGTTACAGGGCAGAATATTGGGTAGCTGCAATGGTGTGAGCAGAGTGGCTGTAGCTGTGGGGCAGACAATGTAGTGGGTGTAGTTACAGGGCAGTATATTGGGACGTTTTGAGAGTGCTACTACTGTTGGGTACTTGTGGGGCAGATACTGTATTGTAGGATAGTTGCAGGGCAGAATATTGGGTTACTGAGAATGTGTAATAATTAGAGTTGTGGTAGTTCTGGAACAGATGTTGGGTAGTGGGTATTTGTAGGGCAGAGTACTGGGTAATTGCAAAAATGTTAATACTATAGGGGTTGTTTTGGGTTAAATATTGGGATGTAGGAAAGTTGCAGGACACAAAATAGGGTAGTTCAAAAAATGTGACTAGGGTAGTTGTGCTCAGACATTGTAGTGAAGGGTAACTGCAGGGCAGAATATTGGGTAGCTGTGAGAGTTACTACAGTGGGGTAGTTGTGGGGCAGATATTGTGGTGTAGGGTAGTTGCAGGGTAAATACTGGGTCACTGAGAATGTTTTACTAGAGTTGTGGCAGTTTTAGGATAGGTATTTGGGAATGGGGTAGTTACAGGACAAAATATTAGTTGGCTTCTACAGTGTTACTAGGGTGTTGGTAACTGTGTGGCAGATAATGTGGTGTGTGGTAACTGCGGGGCAGAATGTTGAGTAGCTGTGACAATCATATACTGGGGTAGTTGTGGTGTAGATATTGTGGCATGTGACAGATAAAAGGCAGAATATTGTGCAGATGCATTAGTGAGGGTAGTTGTGTGTCGTATAACAGAGTGTGGGTAGTTGCAGGACAGAATGTTGGGAAGCTGTGAGAATGTCACTAGAGTTAGGTATTTGTGGGCAGATATTTGGGTGGGGTAGTTATAGGGCAGGATATTAGGTAGTTATGACAGGGATGCTAGAGTAGGGAGTTGTGAGACAGATATTGTGGTGGAGCAGTTCCACACAAGAATATTGGGTCCTAGCTGTAGGGCATTACAAGAGTAGGAATACCTGTGGGGCAGAGGTTGGGGTGTGAGATAGTTGAAGACAAGTACTGTACTCTTGATTTTTTGTGGGCAAAATGCCTTTTGTCTGAATCCTAAGTATACAGTATAATGTAGACAAAATAGTCATGTTACAATTGGAGCCCATGTAAATCAAACCAGATAACTCTCAGACATGTAAACAGATGCACTGAATCAGATTATTAAGAGACACTGCATGTAAACCGCACTGCAGAAAACTCAATCAGGTTTTCAAGTTACCTGATTTCTTCAGATATCTGATTACTTCCTGACATGTAAACGTGCTGAGTGCTGGGATGGCACAGTTTGCTGAAGTCCTGGGGATTGGTGGAAACACAGGCAGAACTGGGCTCAATGCTTGAAAATGGAAGGGGCGCAGAGACTGCAGCTTGCTCTTTCTTTAGCTTGCTTGGAGATCTTGCAGCTTGTCCCCTTTGGCCCATTACAGGCATGTTGCAGGGCAAGTGTGCAAGGCTTACCCACTACAAGGGTCCCAGACCAGGGAGTGACCCCACAGCCCGACTCCCTCTGATCAGAGTGCCCTAGCACTTGGGTACAAGACCTGTGATCCCCTGCAGCATCAGACCCCACTTAACGGGGGTTAGTGAGTTCCCCACTTGGCCCTGGGTGTCAGCATCAACATTAAGCACATTCTCTGCTTCTTCTCTTCATCTTTCCTGCCATGGTGCGTAGCCAAAGCAATCTGCTTCTTTTCCTGAACATCAGGCTCTGGGGAGCTGTTCAGAATCTGAGAATCCAGGATTTACTACAACAGTCTCTTTCCCTTACTGTATCTTAGGTGCAGACAACGGGTACCCGAACCCAAAAAGCACCTGTCCATCCTTCTACTTTTAGTCTCTTAACTTCAACACAACAACATTCCCACTCTGGCTCACTCATAATTCCTGCACTCTGTTTCAACAACTTTCAATGTCTCTTTTCTCACCGTGCAGGTGCATAGAAATCCTTTGAGTCAAAGAGGCTCACTCTTCCTTTTCTTCTCTCAGCACATTTATTATCATTCATCAATATCTTGTCTTTTCCCAGGCTTAGATGCAACATTTGTCCTTTTACCAGTCTCAGGACACAGCCTTTGTCTTTTTACAGGATCAAGACACAACCTTTATCCTTTTTCAGGCTCAGGACACAACTTCTTCTTCTTCCATCTCACCGCTATGGTGCATAACCTGCAGCTTTTCCTTTTCTCTTCAAAGCTGCTTCCATCTCATAGTTGTGGTGCTTCTTTAAAACAACACAGATTACCATTACATGCTGCTTTTCTCTCTCTCTCTGCAAAGCTGCTTCTTTAACAAATGTTTCTCTTTCCTGCGTTCTCCCTTTTGCTTCTCTTAGTGGGGGGATGGCACTACCTGCCCTGGGGGACAGATTGCTGGCAGCCCCCAGGCAGGTCCATCCCCAGCCTTGCAGCCCCATTCTCCTCACAGGGGCAAGAGCCCCCCTCCCTCTGGAGGGGCTCCCACTCTACTGCTCCAAACCCTAACAGTCCTTGGCTTTTGGGAGCTTTTTGGCAACTCACCATTGGCTGAAACCACTGTCCCTAAGAAAAATTACAATAATATGTATGATGCTCCCTCAATGTCTCATTGGCTGTTCAAAACGGCATTTAGATTTTCCCTGGTATTTTCATTCAAGAATTCTTTCACAAGCCCCAGAATCTTCCTGGCTAGTCCTGGCTTTGTGGTTGGTTGATGGTGTCATGTGGCTGCATGAACATGGTGGCTGATGTAAACAGTTTCTCACAGTTTCACAGTGTTCCAAGTTTAGTGTCCCTGCACAGTCAACTCTCTTACTTTTATTCAACTATTTCCCTAACATTTAGTAGCCACCCCTGTGCCCTCTTAAGTGACTGCACCATCTTACACATTTATTTAGTCCTCTTTCTGTCGCTGCTCCCATTCTGAACAGCCCCTAGGCAGCCCCACATGGAGCATCACTGTAGCCCATACCAGTTCTCACTTTATTCCATTGCTGCAGTCCTCATATATATTTTATTTATTTGTTCCCCCAACAGATACACAGTATCCCCTTGGCCCACACACTGTTGTGCACTCTTTAACTTTTATTATCATTTTTTCTGCCTGTTGCTAGTGTTAATGCTGTGCTACAGTGCTAGACAGGCTCCTATTCATGAATATTAATGAGGTGGCTCCCGATCCCTTTAGCGTGATTGGCGCTCACAAAAATTTCCTTTTTTTATTCTCCTTCTGCTGTCTCCCAGGTCCAGCTAATGGTTCCGATCCCTTTTCCACTTTATCTTGGAACTACGACCAGTGGGGAGAGAGCTAGACTGGCCACTTAAATGGCCGCTGAAATGGCCAAAATGAATTTGCGCTACTGTGTATGCATGGAGCTCGCCTGGCACTGAAGTGCCAAACCGGGTGGTGGATCTGCACTCTCCAGCTCACCCAGCCCCGCTCTACATAAAAACAACTGTGAGAGCCGGCGGGAGACTCCAGGGAACCACTGAAGGGCACCAGAAACAGGGGACAACAAAAAGAAAATAGGGGTGGAACAAAACCCCAGGGTAAAACAGAGTCTTTTCAGGGCTCACAGGTAAGCATCTAATGGGGGTTACATACAGTAAATTAAAATTAGGGAATTAGGTAGTAAGTTGAGGGCAGCAGTCTATTCTGTTCCTCTATGGCACCAGTAGAACCTCAGAGAACGTGGTAACTTCTTTCTTTGAGATTCTACTGGTGCTATAGAGGGATAGTGTAGACAGCAGAAAATTAAAATGTTCAACAAGTAAAAAGGCTGGTGCATGGGGGAAGACTGTATTCTTTGCTTTGGACAAGAACTCCTTCTGTGAGGAGTGCAGGTTGTTCACAGGGTGTGACCTGCATCTAAGCAGATAGGGCACCTGTGCACTAGGACATAAGATATTGAATATGGTGGGGGTGAGAGCAGTGATAGTAGGCATACACACACACACACACACACACACACACACACACACACACACACGCTCTCCCCCTCAAGGAATGGTTTGCCCACAACACACACAGGACTGGTAGGGGGAATGGTGCAGACTACCAAGCAGTCAGGTATAAAAGCACCTTTATTAGCTAACAGAAGGGGATCCAGAAGGCTAAGGAAGGATACGTGGAAAGTGCTATATACAAATGCCAAGGGCTTGTGAATCAAAACAAATGAGCTTTAGGCAATTACAGCTGATGCAAAACTGGCCATAGTGGCAGTTATTGAAACATGAAAGGGAGGCAAGAAGAGGTGAGAGCATCTTTGACCTTGTTATGTCCAACCAACACATAATCGCTGATATCAAGGCAAAATATGCTTTACGACAGCATGACCATAATTCTGTAAAATGTCACATTGTGATGGTGGCCCAGTAGCCTAACTCCAGTACCATGGTCCCGGACATTAGAAAAATGGATTTCACTAGAACAAAACAGTTCAACACTGATAGACTGAAAAGCATAGATGATATGAAAGATACAGACAAAACATGGGCACTCATAAAAGAGGTGGGACTACTATAAGGGAATCCCTGGAGTACAAGTAACTAAGTAAGTAAGTAAGGCAATAAGGGAAAAGAAGAACATAGACAGATTGGAGGCTGTCCAGAGGAGGGCGACCAAAATGGTGTAGGGTCTGCACCAAAAGACATATGAAGAGAGACTAAAGAAGCTTAATATATATACCCTTGAGGAAAGGAGGGAGAGGGGGGACATGATAGAAACTTTCAAGTACCTCAAGGGAATCAACAAAGTCCAAGAGGGTAGCATCTTTCAGAAAAAGAGATATGCAAGAACAAGGAGGCACAATTTGAAGATAGAGGAGGGATGACTCAGGGACAATGTGAGGAAATATTTTTTCATGGAGAAGGTTGTGGATGCATGGAACAGCCTTCATGAGGAGGTCATGGAGTCAAAAACAGTGGGGGAATTCAAGAATGCATGGGACAGACATAAGGCAATTCTAGTGGGGGGTAGGAGGAAGTAGGCTGTTGTTTTGCTAGGATCTGCAGCTCATCCATTAGGTAGGGAAATGGGCAGACTAGGTGAGCCAAGCGGTCCTTATCTGCCATCAAATTCTATGTTTCTTAAAACCTATGAGGGTTAACAGCCAGAGGCCAGTAGAGAACTGTATAAAGAACAACTGGTGGCTGGCCCAGTGGCATGGAGGGCTGAGGTGCTGTGTGCCCTACCTGCAACCAAGCTAGTGACCCATGTTCAAGTACGGACTTGGGTTGCTGGGCAACAGCTGATTTGGGAGAGGACTGAGCATCCATAGGACTACCCTTTTCTCCTGGGGAGGGGTGGCCAGTGGACTTGGCCTATGACTGCCACTGGGTAAAGGCCAGGTGGTAGTGCAGGCCACAAACAGCTAGAAGGGCATGTGCACCTCCATGAAAACTTCCTTGTGTTTTGCTGCAGCCAGAGAATGGAGAAGAACAAGGAAATTGGGGTAGGTGGGCTTCATGAATCCCTGCCTGCTCCCCTGTTGCCTGTGCCGCTGATTGGCTACTGGAGGATTTCTGGATTGGTTACTGGAGGAGGATGATCTTCCCTCTACTGGCCCACCACAAGGAGAAATCCATGGGGGACTTGGATCCAGTTAGACTGGAGAGGTGGGAGTTGGTGTCAGAGAGTAGGTACAGGGCTAAGAGCATGCCCACCTCCACTAAGAAGAATAAAGCAATATGGAAAAAGAACAACTGGAAATAAGCAAACTTCTCATTAGGAGGCACAAGCAGCTGCTGAACAAAGGATAGCAACAGAGATTAATGAAAGTAAGGCCTTTTTCAGGTATCTCAGAAAAAGGAGGCAGACAAGGATGGCAGAAAGAGGATGATGAAGAATGATGTGAGGGTGGCATATGACATAGAGAAGGAAATATCCCAAATTTGCACTTTACTTCACTATTCACATTTGAGGCTTTAGGCCTAGTATCTAACAGTAATATTAAACATGAGAGACTGAAGGGACAGAAACTGGAGATAGACAGAATTTCCAATTATAGCGTACACAAAGGACTATTGAATCTGAATGTTAACAAATCCCCAGTGCCAGAAGGGATGCACCCCAGTCTGCTGGAAGAGATGGGTCACCCAGTGACAGTTCCACAGTGGCAACAGCTGAGGTACTGGAGGGCTGGAAGGTGACAAATGTATTGCACTTGCACAAAGCTGGTGACAAAGAGGAGCCAGGAGAAGGAAGTCAAATGGGTAGGTATTGTCACAAATGCACTCCGCAAGTCAGGCCCTCTGCTCCTACAGTGCCAACCTCAGAGTGCAATAGTGTGAACAGGTAACAGACAGGGTAACCCTCCTGCCTGCTTTTGGGTCCGAATCACCTTTAGTCTCAAGTTCTGGGGGGATTCAAACTGTGAACCTTATCCTACCATACCCAAATGTACAGGCTCAGAAAATATTCTCTTCGGGGGATGCAATATATCTTTCACCTAAGAACTCCTAACCAGGTATCCAAAATGAACCCTTAAAACTCTATAAGAGACCTTAGGTATAGTCACATCTTTTACCAAGCTTAGTAACACCATCAAGCCCTTGAACAGTTGTCAGACCTAAAAATACAGGCACTCCACATGCAAAAATGGTGGAGGAGACCCAGGAAGAATCTGAAAGAATATTTTTACTAAAAATGGATAAAAACAGTAAGATAAAATACAGAACAAATATCAAAGAGCTCACGATCACATAAAAGAACAAGGGAAAATTACAATGCAAATATCCTACTTCAATACATTTAGATTTTTGCTATCTAAGGTATTACCTCTGGAAGTGCTTTTTAAAGTTAGATCAGAGAGCTGTGTCTCTCTAGAGTCCCAAAATGATATGACCTACATTTCAGACATACGTATCAGTTTTGTGTCTCCACAACCCTTCTGTAAGTCATCTAGCTCCTCCTCCTTTTAGAATATAAAATTACAAAAAATGATCTCCTATGAGGAGGTATTTTAAATAAGGTGCCATCAGAAGAAAAAATACATTTTGTATATATAACTCCTTAATTACACATGTTTCCTTTGAACTTAACAATCCCGCACTGGCACCAATGTGTTAAAAAGCTAACAGGAATCAGCCTAATGACGTCCTGTTTCTGAAGTCATAAAGTCACATTTGGTTTGCACTTCAAAAAGCCTAGGCATGTCATAAATGGTAATAAAATGCCATTCTGAAGGAAGTCAGCTAATTAAATGGTTCTTGGTCAGTTTTCATATCTGTAGCTTCACTGAAACCTGGGAGGGGGGCACCTATGGAAGCATAGGCTGTCTTATGTGAGACAATCACATACTATATTTTTGCATTACAAATATCATACAATAATCATAACCAGCTGGCCAAGCGTCACAGGTATGAGCCCATTTTTTTAGAGTGGTGAAGCTTCTGTAACCCCTTTACCATATGTGATTATGTGTTACTAAAGAGGAATTATAAACCTGTGAATCTGTCTTCCATTATAGGTAACATTTTAGAGACAATAATTAAGGCACAAATTGTTGAATTCCTAAAGGATGGAGGTGATGAGAAAAACTCAGTATGGGTCCATGAGGGTCAGATTGTGTCAGATTAACCTAATAGATTTTTTACATTCAATGAAATGATCTGTCAACAGGGTTCAGACAGCTGATATTCAATATCTGGGACTGTCAGTACAGCCTAGAGGTTAGAATAATGAGCTGTGAATGAGCTTGGTACAGCCAGCAGACAGACCTAGATTTGATTCCCACAATCTCCAGTTACATCCTGTATGACTCTAAGCAAGTCAGTTAACCTCCCCAGTGCTCCCGGGTTGCCCCTGAAAACAGGTGCCTGTGCCTGGTGAGCCTTACCCAGTTACCAAAGAATAAAAATAAAAAATCTGGATTTCTGTAAAGCCTTTTACTCAGTGCAAAACAGGAGGACAGTAAAAAAGCTGGGAGACTTGGGTTTAGGACTAGGAACATTTAGATAGTTTTGGAACTAATTGCCAAGTAGGACCCAGAGTATGGTCCTCAAGGGTAACTTTTTCAGGGTAAGGTAGGTGGCCACTGGAATCTTCAGAGGACTGATTGTCTTAGGGCCAATACTTTTCAATCTGTACACTAACCATAGGCACTATGCACTAATCGAAAACCAGTCTACATGCCTAAGTCTGGTGTATAGGCACTCTGCAGCCTGTGCGGCCCCCCGTCCCGCATGGGACGCACATATGGGATACATCCCATATACTCCTGAGCCCCTGACTGGCTGTAGACTATTTTAAACCCCATTTGCGGCAGGCAGGCTGTCTATCTAAGTCCCACAAAACTGGTGCAGCTAGATTAAATCTTTATTTATTCATTTAAACAGTCTCCCTCTTTAAACATTTTGGCCCATAATACTCACACAGCAGTTACATTATTTATTTACATTTCTTTCTCTCTCTTCGCCAGCTGCCATAACACTGTTTCTCGAGGGCAGAAACAGACTCATTAATAATCATGCGGGATTGGGACTCTGGCTCATTAATATTCATGAGCCCCGATCCTAACACTTTCTAGATTTCTCTAAATATGTTTAACAACGGGCTCTCATTGCCCTTGCTTTGGTCATCAGCCCCCAAAGACCAGAGAAGGGGCGCCAGGACCACCAAAAGAGTTTTTGATCAACCGCAATTACGGAGGTTGCAACATCAAAGGCATCACTTGCTTCTGGGCATCGCTTGCGTCTGCACGATCCCCACTGCACCTTGGTGCATTTGCGAACGTGAGCTATCATGGTTTAAATTTTGGAGCCCCAAAGAGCTGAATTTATACCAGTGCTGCTATTTGTGACAGCAGGGCACACAAGGATTTCAGGGACAGAAAAAAGTGGCAGACATTTAAGGAGGCGCTTTGAGGAGGACAGCAGAATGGGAGCTAACGGGCACAAGGTAAGCCCCCGGGGGAGGGGTGTTAAACGAGTCTGTGATTCCATGCATCCCTAGTCTGCATGTGAAGGTATATCTTCTGGAGACCGAATAAATCAAGATGCTAAGCTGTTCAACACACCTGCCTCAGCTGTGGATTTCATTAGACAAAATTGGAGCAGCCCACCTAGGAGATCTAATGCTAGAATTTGCCCGAGAGAAGGCGACGAGCCACCTGCAATGAATCCTCAAAAACAGAACCCATCTGTCCACCAGACACCAAATGAGAATCACTGGCTGATGCAGCCTAAAAGTGGAAGAAAACAGAGAAAAATAAACCTCTTTGACTATCACTCCGCCAGCTTTGCGGAATCTGGAGAGCTTACGTAAGCAATAATACCCGATAGGGTGGGCGGTATTGGGCTATACCGGACTGCCTAGGGGCATAATGAGGCCCGACGCCGCAGGCGGAGGGCCTTATAACCCTTGGAAGGTCCAGTATAGCCCAATACCACCCACCCTGGAGGGTATTATTGCATTCGAAAATGGGCAAGTGTGTAATAATATAAAATATTTAAAATAAAAAAAGAAAACCACTTGACAAGTAATAAAAAAAAGATTTAAAAAAGTTTTCCTGTAAAGTAGTCCCTCTACTGGTACAATTACCAGTAGCAGTTGCTGCTATTTTTAAGACATTTTTCTCTTGCCGTTGTCTCTGCTGTAACAAAAAAATCAGAAATGACTTGGGGGGCTGCAGTTAAGGCAAGCTGTGTGAACTGAGGAGCATCCATTCCTCGTCTCATGTACTGGCCTCCTACATCATAAGGTGGATTCCTGGATTTTTCAGTGAGAGTGAGTGGTCTGTGCAGGACGTATTTATTTAGACCTGAATTTAATGTTTTAAATGCTGTTTTTATTGTTGAAGCCACTCTTGCAAGGGGGAAATGGGTGGACAGTTTCAATCGGGTTTTAAATATAGCGCGTCTCCAGTGGCAGTTACAAAGTTGCAGCCACTTGAGATGGGGAGCGATCTTTATGTGCACTTCAAGGAAGCAATTTTAAAAAAGACAGTATTTCTGTTATTTTTGGTTGCTCGTTGCAGGTACCAGGAATGTGACTTGACTGTGTATGTTTCGGGGTTGCCTGATGCAACAGCATTATAAGTCAGCCTGATCGCTGAGGTAGACTGGGGGCTTGTTAAGGAGAAGCACTGTGTTGAGATTGAAAGATGTGCGATCTGCTCTCCGAGAGTCAAGTATCATGGCAGCACCAAGTATGGGACATTAAAAAAGAAAGCCTGGCAAGAAATAAGCCCATCGGAGGGTGATGTGTATTTTGTTTGGTGGCTGGCAGCCAACTGTTAAGCGTTGGGTAGCCAGTGTCTCTCCCTAAGCGCTAGAAAAAAATGGTGGGGATTTCAAATTCAGTATGGTGCTTTCCGCCAATGAGTAAGCAAGATGAGCACAATGATTTCTGAGTGTGTGAAGTGGCACTTTGGGCTGGTTCTTTTTATTTCCTGGGCATCTATTGAACGTTAATGTACCCCCTTGGCAGGGGTACCAGCCAATCAGAGCCCAGGAAACAAAAACAACATTTTCTAAAGTGAGCCGAAATGCCAGCCCTGACCTCGCGCCACAGATGGAGACCAAAGAAGAAGAAGAATCCGAGGAGGTGGAAATTTCTAATAGCGTGCCAGTAAAAAACAGATTTGCAGTCCTACCTGATCCGAGAGTTAGCTCCGAGGTTGAGACTGTGAATGAAACTCCCTAAGTGCTTGAGGAAGAGACAGCAAACATAGGGACACCTGCTTTAAACATAATAGAGCTGCAATATCCAGCTGTGACAGCGTTGGAAATTGACAAATCATCGTTCTCTTTACCAAGCTTCACCACAACTCAAGTTGGAGGCTCCTGTGAAGCCCACCTTTCAATAGTCTATACCGCTAAACACTGAAGTGGGAATGAGCAGGCTGTCAAAAGCAGAGGAAACATGAAAACCAAAGATTGGACTAGTTATCTTATGCCTCATAAAACTGTGTTGGGTAAGTTACTCTTTCTATTAAGTTTGGAAACTTGTTCCAGGAAGCTCTGTGCAATCACTAGCAAGGATGGAGAGGTACTAGAAACAGTAATATACCTTACAATTATAGTTTACTTATTTCTTTTTATACAAAAACAATACAAAAATAATAAATAACTATAGCAGATTACATTTTTTGAAAGTAATAGGTTAGTTACTAGTCGCTTTCAGATAAATGTAATCAATTACAGTTACGCATTTCTTTTGTATAAAAAGACATAAGTAATTGTAACTGTAAGGTGTATTACTTTTTCCAGTACTTGTCTGTCCTTGCTAGTGACTGCACAGAGCTTTCTGGAACAAGTTTCCAAAAGTAATAGAAAGTAATAGAAAAAGTAACTTACCCAACTCTGTCATAAAATGAAGTGAAGGTAATGTTTTCTTTTCAGGGATTGGGGCAATTACTGTGTTAAATCAAGGCAACCATTGCAAACAGATTAATCTTCTGCACGTCATGGTTTCCAGTTTCCAGCAGCTATTTGCTCACTTGAGTCGCTGCTTTTGCCTATTACGATGTCGGGCCCCCCATTTCACTATTCACTGTTCCTCTCTGTGTTTCATCAGCAGTTTATGGTTAACCTTATTTTGCTTAGAACTGACCCAAGGGTGGATACTAGCGCGCTCCTTGTGATTGCTACTTTCACAAGGCTCTACCGATTCTTCTATGAATGCCTTGAGCACCATGCAGTAAGAGGATGGGGGGGAGACTTTTATTTTGACAAATTAGAGGGAGGGTAGTTTACTTCCCACTGCTTTCCATCTTGAGATGGCTTGCTCAGGTCATACCCTGAGCTTATCCTGACAACAGGCTGTTAGGAGAGGTCTTATTTCTCCCTCTCCCTCCCCAATTGCACACTGTTAATGTCTTAGGTGTATAATTGCTTGAACTGTTTAGCTAACTCAAAGCTTTAGAATCAGAATCAGAACATGTTTCAAATGGAAAGGGGGTCTGGGACAGATAAAACTGTTTATAAGAGGAGGTCTTCCATCATCAGAATTAAGACTGTGTACATAATTACTTGATTGTTTGAAGTTGTTAATGAGTTCATTAATGCTAAAGGAGACACTCACTTTCTATGTTATTTACAACACTCAGTTCTTAGGTTCAAATTGATGGTTACGCTGCTCACAGACTTCAAATAATACATCATCAGAGGTAGAATGTTACCATAATAAATTGTGCCAAATTGTGATAAGTACTGTTAAAGGGTGGCATACATACTGTTCATGTGTCTCTCAACCCTTTCAGTCTGACAAATCTAGCTAAAGGGCAAAGTACAGGGAAGAGTGAAAGGGGGGGGAGAGGTGGGTGATGTTATGATACCTCATGTTTTACAAGCGCTAATTAATTTCACACTGTTTTCTGTACTACTATGAGGTACTCTTACATTGTCATAAGGTTATAAATCCATAATAGTTAACTGGTTTAGAGGCTTAAGGTTAGAGTAGCTCATCCTAAAATGTTACTCTGGAAAAAAAATCTCCCTTTCCCATTCTCTCTCTCTACTAGTGTTTTCTTACAACACACTCTAATAATATAAGGGCTGCATGTCATTTTCTAAGGATGGGGGGCGGGGGGGTTAGAAAGCTAACCATAGAAATTAAGTCTGTAGAACCAGAATACAGAACTTGCATTTTGTAAGTACTATACATAGAAAACAAATCTAAAGTCGTACAAAATTTACAGTAGCCCTCGTGGTTCCTCGTATAGGGTTTAGGATGAAAGCTTTCATCCTGCCCTTACTCTGTGAGGATTACAATCAGGAGAACTCGGAACTTATTGAATATGAACATAAAATTAGAGTTACATGTATCTCTAATGAACATAGCTCTGACTCTGCATATGTTATGTTACAGTTTGTTTTTTGTGAATACAAAGGAAAACATTTTGTGCAAATGGTCAAAAATGTCCATGAAGCTAAGACAGCTTTTACTGTTATGGGGATGGTGTGTGTGTGTGTGTGTGTGTGTGTGTGTGTGTGTGTCTGTAGCCAGAACCAAGACCTGCTGTGTTTCATCCATTACAATTCATATACTCTTAGGTACCAACCAACCTAAAATAACAAAATGACAGATCTGAAATGTCATTGTTGAAACGTAAGGGGACTGAACTCACAAATAAAGTGTAAGCAGGTATTGGCTAATCTCAAAAAACTACGTACCCAAGTTGCACTACTACAAGAGACAAAATTGTCTCATGAGGAGTCCATTAAGTTAGCTCAAGAATGGGTGGGACTAGAATTGCACAGCGCCTCACAAAATAAACAAGGGGGGTGTCAATTTTCGTCCATAAATCGCTACCATGGACTCTAACAAAATTAAAATATGATGAGGAAGGTCGATGGGTGCTTGCACTCTTCCAGACCCTTCAGGGCCCACTTATGATTGGGAATCTTTATGCCCTGAATACTGACTCACCTCAATTCTTTCACAATCTGGCTGCTCAGACTGCCTAATTTAATGACAAAAATGACCCAATGCTGCTGGGGGGGGACTTCAATCTTGTACTTGAGAACAACATAGACCGGAGCAGAGGTACTACAGAACCCCATACAATGGCCGACCAGGGCAGTCAAACTTTGGATGGCAGACATGGCACTTACGGACGCCTGGAGAGCAATGAACCTGAGAGTGAGGGACTACACATACAGTACCACTCGATCAGGCACGGAACATATAGTAGGATTGATATGTGGTTTACTTCATCCAAAATCATTGCCACGATAACGGCAGTGTCTATTAAAGATCTCAACATTTTGGACCATGTTCCACTCCAGTTGGATATCTTATATGGTTCAGTAAGCCACAAATCAATTAATTGGGAGGTTGGACCCCCTGCTAATGTTAGACCCTGAGTTCATTACATGGCTCAATGGTACAACAAAGGATTTTTTCAACCTAAATGATAATGGAGAGGTCTCTGTGGCCACCTTGTGGAAGGCATTTAAAGCCACCATGAGTTGAAACAAAATTTCCTATGCTTCATTCAGGCGTAAGAAAAGAGAACAAGAACTAAAAAGCATGATAGATAAGTTGGTGTCTTTAGAGCTACAATTTAAGTCAGACCCCATAACATCACCCAGTTCTCCCTTATATAAGGAAATACTAAAGATAAGGAATGGAATTAACACCATAACTGCTAGGAAAGCAGAATTGGCAATTATATGTCTAAAACACAAATATTGGGAGGGAGGAGAGAAATGTGGGAAACTTCTGGCCTACGGACTTAAAAAACAACAGGCAGAGAGACACATCAATATGCTCAGAGATGTCAGTGGCAAAACACACACTGCAGAAAACAAAATTAATGACATAATGAAAGACTTCTATCATCAGCTATATACCTCTACCACAAATAATAACCCTGAGGCCCTTACAGCATTCCTAGAAAAGCTAAGTCTCCCAAAAATAACCCCGGCCCAAGCCACGGTATTGGAACAGAATTTCACAAATGATGAAATAAAAAAGGCCATCCTTTCACTAAAAAGAAAACTCCGGGGATGAGCTTACAACAGAGTTTTATCAAGTGCTGGCTCTGGTATTATCACCAGTCATGCAAAGACTTTTTCAGAAGTATAAGAAATGGGCATTTTCCCTCCCACAATGTGTGAGACAACCATAACAAATCTACCTAAACATGGGAAAGACAAAGAAATGCCTGCCAGTTATAGGTCTATCTCACTTATAACTGTGGACAGCAAAATTTATGCTAAAATACTGGCCGCCAGACTAGAATAACTTATTCAGACCCTAATATGCTCATCCCAGGTGGGCTTCATCAGGGGAAGATATAGCTCTGACTTTATGAGAACCCTGCTGGATGTGATGCAAATCTCAGCATCCTCTCTCACCCCAACCGCTGCATTGGCCATTGACTTTGAAAAAGCCTTTGATTCTGTGGAATGGCATTACTTATATGGAGTATTGCAGCACTTGGGCTTCAAGACAAATTTTATTAATATGATCAAAGCTATCTACACTTACCCAAAGGCTCGAATCCTGACAAACAACACTATATCATCACCTTTCACCCTAGAAAGAGGGACGTGCCAGGGTTGCCCACTATCACCTCACCTTTCCATCCTAGCCATAGAACCACTTGCAGAATCCATCAGGGAATACCAGGGCATTTCAGGGATAAAAATTAGGGATATAGCGATCAAGTCTTTAATGTACGCAGATGATTTACTAGTAACCTTACAAGAAGTACACAACTCTGTACAACCACTGCTCCATTTACTTGACACTTTCACTAAACTATCAGGACTGAAGATAAACCAGAGTAAAACCGAAGTCTTGCTACTCCACAAACTATGCCTAGAACCCCCGTTTACACAGCTAAACCTGAAATGGGCAAAGGAACACATAAGTTATCTGGGAATTAAAATCACAGCAAAATTATCAAATATAAATAACAATTTGGAGCCCCTCATTACAAAGATAAATACTGATCTGGAACAATGTAATTCCCTCAAACTCTCTCTAGTGGGGAAAATAGAAGCATTAAAAATGATTATCACACCAATAATCCCATACCTTATCTCACATGTACTCCTGATAATCCCTGATTCATGGTTCAATCGAATAGATAAGCTCTTTGGCAGCTATATCTGGAAGGGGAAGCAACCCAGATTCAGCAGGAATAAACTAAGAGCACATTGGACCAAAGGGGGATGGGGTTTACCCTGGACGAAAGGATACTACCTAGCGTATAGAGCTGCACAAACCTTGAGATGGTTAGAAATATCTGAAAGATCACCCCTACTGTGGGCCACAATAGAGTCATCCTTGATAACGGGCTTTTTGCCTACCACATATATCTATGGGAACTCCAACATAACCTCCTCTCCATTATTTACAATATCATCATCCATATCCTCCTGGAAAAAACTAGGGAGACTAATAAAAACCGACTTAGCACACCCAAACTATAACCCACTATGGGGGTTAATAATATTAAAATAGACAGGAAAACAATACACTGAAGAACATGGGAAAATAAAGGTATCAATACTATACAGGATTTACTAATACCAGGATTACCAAACTTGGAGTCATTTCAGGAACTACAAAAAAGATACAACTTACCAAAAGAAGATTTTTGGCATTTTCTGCAAATCAGAGATGCTACTGCACCCCTGATTAGGAAGGTTAAACAACTACAAATGTCATCTAACCCACACCCACTTCACAGCTTATTAACTAAAGCCAAAGGCAGAACTAGCACTATATATTCAATAATACAGGATAATATTCCAGACCAAACCAAAAAGGCAACAGGAAAATGGGAACAAGCATTAGGTAGGGAGATACCAGAGGAGAAATGGGACTCTTGCTGAGCAGCTGCACATAAACCTATAATGGACACCCGAAGCAGACTCATCCAAAATAAAGTTTTACACTGGTGATATAGAACACCATCAGTGTTATTTTCGGCAAACCTTACAAACTCGGATGAATGCTGCAGATGTGGTAATACACACGGTGATCTCGTCCACATATTATGGATATGCCCTAAGATTATAGATATGTGGAAGATAGCCCACAACTAGTACAGCACGTACTAAATACAAATCTGCTGCTAGCAGCAGACTTATATTTACTGGGTTCGAAGGCATCTATAGCTGATACTCCTATCTCAAAAGGTCAGTGGGATTTCCTGATCCTTGTTAGTGTACAACTCAAACATCTTATTGTCTGTAAATGGAAATCCATGTCAGTCCCCACTTTTAAGGAACTACTGGACAACATTACAATGCTAGCAAAATATGAGTGACTGTCCCACATCTCCTCCAACAGACTAAAAAATACAACAAGACGGGCAGCTTTCCTCCAATATATATAGTCTACCTCTCCCCCAAACCCTACTCCAGATGACTGCTTGATCAAACACCCCAGAAAAGGCATAGGCTAAATACTAGGGAGGTGGAAGACTAGGTTTGCTAGCCAAGGCACCTAGCTTCAACTGAGCTCTTTCCTTCTAGGTTGCTTGAACGGACAGAACAAAGAATCTTACCAGAGCAAGGGAAAGGATTAAGACTTCTTTTGGCTAGGCAGATTTACTGTGTGTTGTTATTTTTATTTTGTACTCATAGGGATTGCTACTGTTTGTTGCTAACATTGTATTGCTTTATTTTTCTCTGATTCAAAGTGTTGTTGCTGGGTATATCTTCTGCTGCATTATTACAAGGTGTGCCTACAGGTGTGTGCTAACAGATTACTGCTGTAATCTTCTGATTCAAAGTGTCTTTTGCAAGGTATATCTTCCATTACTGCTTTATTTTTCTCTGTAGCAAAGTGTTTCTTACAGGGTATATCTCCTGTGAAATTATTACAGGTGGTGTTTACACTTTTGTGACTTTTTATCATTAGGCTAAGCAAAATTACTGTTTGCCACTATTTTATTTTATTTATTTTTTGCTGAAAAGGTTTTTTGTCTCAGAGGTGTTGCAGTCTCCTTCTCACATTGAATGAGCTAATTGCTTTCCTCCCACAGCTCTTCCAGGGGATTAGGTGTGTAACTTGGGGGTGGAGCAAGCAAACTGTCAGTAACTTCCAACAGAAAGAAGAGTTAAAAGGTCAGGTTAGTTGATATCTTGGAGATGGAAGACTAGGTTTGCTGGCCAAGGCACCTAGCTTCACCTGAGCTCTTTCCTTCTAGGTTGCTTGAAAGGACAGACTGTGAAATTATTACAGGTGGTGCTTTACATGTTTTGCAGTTTTATCTATCATTAGGATAAGCTTTCAGGGTTACTGCATTTGTTGCTGATTGATTGTTTCTGCTCTTACCTCCTTGTTTCTTTCGTCCGTGGTTCTTCTTTTTTGGCAGGGGAATTAGCGAGACGTGGTTTACCAGTAACCACACTTGGGAGACTTCAGTACCTGGCTATGTACTGTTCAGAAAAGACCGAGGTGCAAAAAGGGGGGGGGTGAAGTGGCCCTGTATGTCAATGAAAATATCAGAGCTATAGAGATTCAGAATACACATAAGGAGCCAGAAGAACTGTGGGTCACCCTGGAAACAGGAAATGGGACAGCCAGAAAAACTGGGGTTGTCTACAGGCCCCCAGACCAGGGGGAGGACATAGACACATTACTGTTAGAAGATATACAAAACATAACAGCTAAAGGGGAGGTTCTGATAATGGGAGACTTCAAAATGTCAGATACAGGTTGGTCAATACCAGCAAGAACATCTGCCAGAACTAGACACATGGTGGATTCCCTGCAGGGGGAGGGCCTCGAACAACTAGTACAACAACCCACAAGAGACAGGGCTATTCTAGATCTAAAACTGACTAACAGGGAAAGGATCACAGATCTCCAGGTAGAAGGTCACCTGGAGCCAGTGACCATCACATGGTATGATTCAGTTTGGCCCCTACAACTAAATCATCCCATTCCAAGACACAAATATGGGACTTCAGAGGAGCTGACTTTGATAAGATGGCCAACAGAGTTAAGCTAGCCCTGGCATAAAGAAATACAGGTGAGGGGGTACAGGCAAAGTGGGCAAGCATTAAGGATGCAATATTTGAAGCAACGTCCCATTGTGTTACAGAGAAAAGGAAGTGCAAAAGAAGAAGGAGACCACTTTGGTTCTTAAAAATAGTAGTAGAAAAGGTCAGAGCCAAAAGGCTGGCCTTCAGGAAATGTAAGGGAACACAGCGGGATGAAGATAGGGAGGCATACCAAACTTCTCTAAGGGAAGCAGGGAAGGCAATAAGGCAGGCAAAGGCCCAAACTAAGGAAACACTAGCACAAACAGTAAAAGAAGGTGACAAGACTTTCTATAGATACATTAGTGAAAGGAGAAAGTCCAGAGGGGGTAATGCTGAGATCAAAGGAGAGAAGGGGGCATGTGAGGAGGAGGACCATGTAAAAGCATCTATCCTAAATAGATACTTCTGCTCAGTATTTGCTGAAGAGAAAGTAGGGCAGAGCCCACAGCTCAGCAACATATACACAGGGGGGAGGGAGGTGGGCACTAGTCCCTTCACAAAAGAAAGGGTCCTACAAGAGCTTGATAAGCTCAGGGTGGACAAGGCAGTGGGACCTGATGGCATACATCCCAGGGTACTAAAGGAGCTAAGGGTGGAACTAGCAGAGCCATTATCAGAACTGCTTAGTGAGTATCTGAGCACAGGAGCGGTCCCAGAAGACTGGAGAAGGGCTCATGTGTTCCCGCTCCACAAGAGTGATAGCAGGGAGGAGGCAGGGAACTACAGACCAGTCAGTCTTACCTCAGCAGTGGGCAAGATTATGGAGGCCCTCCTTAAGGAAAGGATAGTGCAACACCTGGAATCCATAGGGAGCACAGGATCCAAGACAGCATGGGTTTACAAAAAGAATGTCCTGTCAAACTAATCTCATAGATTTCTTTGACTGGGTAACCAGAGTGGTGGACCAAGGGGGGAGCAGTTGATGTCATCTACCTTGACTTCAGCAAAGTGTTTGATACTGTTCCACATAGAAGATTGATTAATAAGCTGGGTAGGCTCAGAATGGGTCAGAAGTTGGTCAACTGGGTGGCAAACTGGTTGATGAGCAGAAAACAGAGAGTGGTGGTAAACAGTATACAGTCAGAAGAGATGCAAGTCACAAGTGGGGTACCTCAGGGATCAGTCCTGGGGCCAGTCCTCTTCATCAGTGACATTGCAGATGGACTGGAGGGTAAGGTTTGTCTGTTTGCAGATGACACCAAGATCTGCAACAGAGTAGATGATCCAGATGGGGTGGGCAGAATGAGAAGAGATATGGATAAACTAGCAAAATGGTCGGAAGAGTGGCAACTGGGGTTTAATGCAAAGAAGTGCAAGATCATACACATAGGGAAGAGAAACCCTGAAGTCACCTATAGGCTGGGACGGGAGTTGCTGGCAGTCACAAAGGAAGAAAGAGACTTGGGCATCATCATCACCGATGACCTGAAATCATCCAAGCAGACCATTAAAGCAGTAGGTAAGGCTAGGGGGATGTTAGGGTGTATTAGTAGGGGTATCACAGGTCGGAAGAGGTAGGTAATAATCTGTCTTTACAAGACACTGGTGAGGCTCCATCTGGAGTACTGCATGCAGTACTGGAGGTCACACCTTCACAAGAACATTAACCAAATTGAGGCAGTCCAGAGAAGGGCAACCAAAATGGTGCAGGGACTGCATCAGAAAACATATAAGGACAGATTAATGGAGCTCAATATGTATACCATAGAGCAAAGGAGGGAGAGAGGTGATATGATCGAAACATTCAAACACCTTAAGGGCATTAACAAGGTGAAAGAGTCTAACATGTTTCAATATAAGAAAAATAGCAGGACAAGGGGACACAGCATGAGATTAGAGGGAGACCGATTAAGGGGTAATATGAGGAAGTTCTTTTTCACAGAAAGGGTGGTGGATGCATGGAACGGCTTACCTCAGGAAGTGGTGGATATGAATACGGTGCAGGGCTTCAAGCAGGCATGGGATAGGCATAAGGGAGCAATACAGATGAGTATGAATAGATAGGCCATTGACAGAGCAAAGGCCGATGGCACATTTATAAGGTAGAAAAAGAAATGGGCAGACTGGATGAGCCTTGTGGTCCTTATCTGCCATCAGCTTCAATGTTTCTGTGTAGGCGCACGAGACTCTCTCCACTGCTGGCAGAACTTAGAGTATATGGTTTCTCGAAGCTCACCCCCCCTCCCCGACATACCTCAACCAGAGAACAAAAGCTCAACAGGTTTCACAACAGACTTTGAAAGAAATAATTAATGAGGTGGCTGGCCTCACACTTAACCACTTGCACCTCCTGTACATAGTTTATATTGTTAATAGTAGAAGGTAGAAGTTTTTTTTTTTTCCTTTTGACAGATGACTATTCTAAAACAGATACCCTGACTGCCTATAAGGTGCAAATGTACATGCCACATACTCACAATCCAGAGTTGTGTATAAGGTACATGATATCTATAAATGGGGTGTTTAGACCTGACCCTAATGACATAGTATTAGATAAATATTTCATACCTTAAACCTTAAAGAAAACAGCTCCAAACAAAGACAAGGGCAACAGGTTAAGTTGTCAAAGTGCCTTTTATTGCACAGCTCTATAAGGAGATTAATAATTACACAAAACAAAATATATGTATGGGAATAAATGTTTTCTAAGCTAGAATACACCATATTAAGTATAAAAATAATATAACCATCTGCAGTGTTAAGAGTAAGATTATCTATTGAAATAATGAAAATATCACTGTAATAAACACAACAGCATGTTGGCTGTCTCCATCCAACTTTAGAACGTGTTATCATATAATTTATGCCTTGTAATTTATGCAACTCAACATGTACAGTACGACAGCTTGCTGTAATCCAAGGCGATATATGATGTAAGTGTGCTTGTTCGTACTGTCTTTTAATCGGATAATAAAAAAAATGTTTAACTGCAAAAAAAGATGCTACGGGTAATCCTAACAGGGAACCCACATCCACACCACAGAATTACTACAGTGGATGCTTCAGACTCCCTTTCTGCACATTTAGCTCCACTCTCTTTTTTATAGCTGGGGCTTTCCAGCTCCTATTACAGGTACATCTCTAATAAAATAGAGAATAATGGCTGGGTAGGTGGTTGTAATGAGAATTTTACACACACCCGAGGTGTGTGTAAAATTTGAGTTTTACACACCTACCCAGCCTTTATTTTATATGATTGCTGGGGAGCATTATTTTTCCACAGCAGTTATATAAAATAAAGGTACATCTGTTGTCAAGTGAGGTCCAATCAGATGAAGCGCGATCCTAGGAGGCTGGAAAGTTTCCTTTATTTAAATTTTTTTAAATTAAGCACACAAATTTAGCTGGTGGCTAACTGTGTGTTTCCACTCTTCCTCTAGTTGCTGTTGCCTGTTTTCTCCTCCACTCCCTCTTGTTTGAGCAGCTCCCCTGTGGTTGTCTGGCAGCTATCAGCTCCCCTGCGGCTGTTTGTCTTACCCATGGCTTATGTTTCCGTGTCCTCCCTTCTCTTCTACCTCCTTTGGGGTTCTGTTCTTTTTTAATTATTATTATTTTCTTTTATTTAACTCACCGCTGAGTTCCAGTTGTGGTGAAATGTCCTTCCTTAAATTATGCTGGCTGACAGCTGAGGAAGTGGAGACCAGAGGTTGGCGCATGCTTGGAGCGTGGAGAACCCGGTGCGTGTTTGCTGTTATAGCCAGACGACTATAATGGCAAATTATAGCTGGGTTTCTCTTAGCGGAAAAAAATGCTCCCCAGTTATTAGCTAGCTATTAACATTCTATATACAGTATCCTTATCCTTTTAGTAACACATACTTACACATGGTAAATGGGTTACAGAAGCTTTATCACTCTAAAATATGGGCTCATACCTACCCCTTTGACTTCCATCACCTGACTGCATAAAACAGTAGTAGAGTATTAATCCTTCAGTCATGTAAACACCCAGGCACCTACTACTGTACCTTTTGTTTTGTTTCTCCATCCATAATGGTGGCATTAAATGGTTCCTACCTGATTAGGGCTCAGTCCACAAAGATTGGGCCTGATACTGTACCAATATGTGTTTATCTGGCATGTAGGCTATGTGCCTCTGTATTCAGTCACGCATGGCCGATTCCACAGCCCATGACCTCCCCACTATGTATGCAAAAGGAAGTGTGAAAGGATAAGGGGCATTCCAGGGTGCAGTTAGTCTTGAAACATAGCAGCAAAATGGGGCAGGACCTGAGTGGATTCCCTGCTTTGCATGGAGCACGGGACGGTAGGATATGGCAGTCCACCACAGATTGACTATACCCATAAAAAGCACCCCTTTTTAAATAAAAAAATGTGCACATCCATGTCATCATCCCGTCATGCCATATGGAAGGGCTTGGGGCAACAGCTGGGGGTCCACGGGTCCACAGAGCTCCAAGAAACTATGCAAGGGGGCATATATCTATTACTGCAGGGTCCCCCTCAATAACATTACTGCTCTCTGCACTCTATCCCTGGCATAGAAAATGTGGACAGAATCACGTGTAGCACAAACATAGCCCCAAGCCCATCCCATCCTGAATGCCCACTTAAATGCGCAGGTGGAGTAGGATTGGGTGTGGTAGGCTGGTGCAGCCCATGCTGTGGGTGCCACGAGGTGCTCTGCATGTGTAAAGAGGGCATTCCCCACTTATTTCCAACAGATCCTATATGCTTAGTTTTTGCTTGGATTTATGGTATTGTAATGAAAGGGACTTTGAGCTAATTAAATGTTAGTAAGTTTCTATTTATTGTCATATTTTGTATGTTAAATCTGTGTTTTTTATAATAAAGTGAAAAGTAATTATATAATAGGATTATCTTGATGTGGGAAGGGATGTTAGTGTACTCCGATTGGGAGCTACAAAGGAATAAATGTAAACTGGGTTCCCTCTTTCATTTTCTGTTTATCTTAGGAGTACCCCCCCATCCGTGATAGTTTTGATATGTTTAATTCTGGCTTGGAACTAAGCTACTGGATAAATGGGACTTTTAGCAAATTGAATGTTAGTGAGTCATTATTTATTGTCAAATTTTGTATGTCAAATTGTGTTTTTGTACGTTCACTTGCGCAAGGAACGTCTTGGGAGAATGGGACAGTTTGGATGTGTGCCTCTCCTGAGCAATCCCCTGCTTCCTTGAGCAGGCGTGGCGGTCCTGCACCAATCCGCACCGGTGCTCTGTATGACAGCGGTGGTCTTCTGTTCAAAGAAAACCACCGCTGTGCTTACACCGCATCACGCCCCAAATCTTTGCTGCCGTGCTGGGAGCCCACCAGCATGGCAAACGTCCATGTCAGTTCGGCCGACGGGTGCCCAATCCCCCGCTCGGCCCACGCCCCCCAGCCATCTCTGCCACGCTGGGAGCCCACCCCAGCTTGGCAAACGTCCTATGTCGTCTGCTGACGGGGTGCCTAATCCCCGTCGGCTCCACAGCCCCCAGCCATCCTTCTGCCACGCTGGGAGCCCACCCAGCGAGGCAAATGTCCCGCTCGTCACAAAGCACAAAAAAAAACCTGTAAAGTAAAATGGTCCCATGCAGTCTCCTGCCCCTCCCACAACCCGCACCCACTCACTGCGCATCCTGCCTCCCCACACCCCCCTCACCCCAAACTTACCTCCGGAGCTTGGCGCGACGATCATCGCTGGACCGGGAACACGTCTGCACTCTTCAAAGCCGACCGTGAACTGAGGAAATGCCGGTAAGCTGTATAATGGGCTAGATGGGTGTTTTTCAACTTTGTTGCATATCTCAGGCATTTTTTGGAATTTTTGCACCAAATTTTCAACATGGGGTTTTTGGGACCCCTCCTCATGAATTCTTTCACTGTCATGGCGTTATTCGGGCCCAAAGGGTGATTTAGCAGTCATGAAATCACCTTTTGACCATTGATCAAGCGACAGTGCCAGCGTTCATAAGGTGGGCTCTCAAAAGCCTATTTTGAAAAATTTGGTGGAAAATTCCTAAAATGACGGTTTCACGAGCATGCATTGCGCAGTTCCTATGCAGTCTCATAACTTCGCGAATTTTCAATGTTTTCACTCCAGATTTTCAACATTGCCATTTTACCACACCTTCTTATGAGTAGTATAGCTGTCATTTTTCACATCTCACCCAAAATGTGTTTCCACCCATGTAGCGCACGATGGCGCAGTCGGTGTGAAAATCAATGTATGGGACACATTAAGAAAATCACAGTGACACTACTCATGAGCAGAGGTCTTAAAATGGCTATGTTGAAAATTTGGTGAAAAAATTCCTAAAAATGACTGTTTTACAAGCATGCGTTGCGCAGTCTTACTTACGCATCATAAGTTTTAATTTTCAATATTTTCACCAGATTTTCAACATTGCCATTTTACCACACCTCCTCATGAGCAGTACAGCTGTCATTTTTCACATCCTGCCCAAAACATGTTTCTGCCCATGTAGCGCACAATGGCACAGTTGGTGTGCGAACTCAATGTATGGGACACATTAAGAAAATCACAGTGACACTGTTCATGAGCAGAGGTCTTAAAATGGCTATGTTGAAAATTTGGTGAAAAAATTCCTAAAAATGACTGTTTTACGAGCGTGCATTGCAGTTCCTATGCACGCTCGTAAGTTTCAAATTTTCTATATTTTCACTCAGATTTTCCAGCATTGCCATTTTACCATACCTCCTTATGAGCAGTGCAGCTGTCATTTTTCACATCTTGCCCAAAAACGTGTTTCCGCCTATGTAGCACAATGGCATAGTCAGTGTCTGGGAACTCAATGCTTAATGGGACACATTAAGAAAATCACAGTGTCACTGTTCATGAGCAGAGATATTAAAATGGCTATGTTGAAAATTTGGTGAAAAAATTGCTAAAAATGACTGTTTTACGAGCATGCGTTGCGCAGTTCCTACGCACGTTCATGCGTTTGTGAATTTTCAATATTTTCACTCCACATTTTCAACATTGCCATTTTACCACACCTCCTCATGAGCAGTATAGCTGTCATTTTTCACATCCTGCCCAAAGCGTGTTTCCACCATATGGCGCACAATGGCGCAGTGGAATTGTCGCGAACTCAATGTATGGGACACATTAAGAAAATCACCGGTGACACTGTTCATGAGCAGAGGTCTTAAAATGGCTATGTTGAAAATTTGGTAAAAAACCTAACAATGACTGTTTTATTTAGGCCGCAGCGCTGCGCAGTTCCTACGCATGCTTGTAAGTTCGCGAATTTTCAATATTTGCACTCCAATGAGTTCCAAATACCTAAACAGCACATAGAAGCAAGCAACATTCGGCACTGACAAATGCTTGTACTTCTTTGTCACTGATTTTTTTAAGCCATGTCCAAGTGCCAAATACCACTGCAAATACCTGCAAGCGAACGTTCGGCATTGACAAATGGTTGTTATAACAAAGTGAGACGTAACCGTATAACAGGACCATCTTGAAAACAGACCCTTTGGACCTAATGATGTTGAATGTCAACTTCCCATATAAAAATAAAGATTTTACTACTACTACTACAGTATATGGCTTTTGCTGTCTCTTCACACATATCGAAGTGCCTCGCTCCTTTGTGGCTTGGACCTTAACCACTAGTTACCTTCTAAATGATTAAAATGCATCAGATTGTAAACATGTATACAGAATATGTAGTCATTGATTTTGTAAAATGGGTCCTGGAATGAGTAGTAATTTGAGTGGTGTGACTGACTAATTAGAACCCAAAAGGCATATTAAAATCCCTAATGAGCCACTCATTTTTCATATTTGTGCTGCCACTAACCAACTGCAACTGCAATCCTGCTCTGCTGCACCCAAAATGAAACCAGCTCAAACAGAAACAGTTGAATTAGCAGATCAGACTATGTTTAGGTAGTTATTTGTGTGCTTTAATTACTTAGCTAGAAATAGCATTAATTTTATAAATGGAATAAGACACTCAAGTATGTGCAGTTTTATTGCTCAATACTCTCTTCTTGGGTGCTAATGGCACTTGGCCTGTGGCCTTGTGCCAAGGTACCCAAGGTGTGTGCTTACTAGAGTATAATCATACACCCTGTTGTGTCTTATCCCTTACATATGTATCTATTCAGCTGGTTATCAAGGACATTGACTATATTTGTAACTACACTGTGTCTGTCCCCCAAGGATGTGCATAAAATAAGTGTGATTCCTAAATGTGTGCAAAATTTCAAAATAAATAAAACAAATAACTACATTCATTACAGTTTTCCTCAGGGAACCAGTGATTTGAAGTTTTGACATGTCACTGTATGAATTTAGAACTCTGAACATGGGGTATTGAGCTATCAGAGCAGTGCTTTGAGTTCTGAATTCATACTGTTATACAGTCACAAATCCAAATTCTTGGCTCCATGAAGAAAAATGTATAGAATGTTGTCCATAAACAAATTATAATACAAACCACTATTTATCATATTAACTTTCATTTACTGCAGCAGTATTTGTTAGCAGACACCATTTTCATCATATAGGGCCAGATATTCAAGTAAATGTGCAAGTAAATGTGGAATCCCAGTGCGTTTGTGTTGCACTGGTGCCCAACCCGGTTGCTGGTGTATTCAGTCGGATAGCTGGCGGCACTATCCATCTGAATATTGGGCCATGCTGGAGCAATGCTAAGTGCAGCTGCACTGTCCTGACGTGATCTGGACTGTATATAGCACACAGGGAATAATGTTATCTGAAATGGGATAGCACCAAGATCTCTGTCGCCTATATTCAGCCACAACATACAAATAAGCCCAACTGGCATGCAGAGTGTTAAGGAGAGATTTGCATGTCCATTATGGGCTCATTTTCATTGAGAGCAGCAGCCCCTTAGCACCCCTTTCACAGCACAAAAAGGGAGACCCTGTGTTATCTAGCATGTCCACCCACTCCTATCTCCCATGCTAATATATAGAAGCAATCCTTGGTTCTAGTAGTACCCTCACCCCCCGAATCACCCATTCACACACATTTATATTGCCTGATGTCTAGTGGTTCCCAACCCCCCACCCCGATCACCTATTTACACACACACACACACATACACATATATATTCCCTGGTATCTAGTCATTTTCCCCATCCACCAGTTGCCTGCTTCATAAGTTATAAGTATGCCCTAGAGGTCTACTGTGACACCCCCATCACCCGTTTCATAAATTATAAGTATGCCTTGGTGTTCTAGTGTGACACTCCTTCCCATCACCAGATTAATAAATTACAAGTATGTCCTGGTGGTCTAGTGTGACCAACCCCCCAGTTCACTCATTTCTAAACAGTAAATATGCTCTGGTGTCCAGTAGTTCCCCCCCGATCGCACATTTCCACACATACAAGGAAGCTGTCATGGTCCAGTGCTCTCCCAGCCAACCCACCCATTCAAATCCCACCTTCTTGCACCCCTCCCACTTAGATGGCTGGCAATACTCCAAGCTCAATACAGTGACCGACACAGCCCTCCTCTCACCTCCCCAGCTTGCTACTGTATGAACTATCTGTGAGCATGCATACAGTATAAGTGTAGTATAAGTGTTTACTGACAGTTCATATGGCAGCTGGCCTGCAGAGGTGAGAGGAGGGCTGTGCCACTCAATGTATCAAGCTTTGAGGATCGCAGGCCACCAAGTTAAATGGTGGTGGAGAGAGGTGAGATGTGAGTGGGCTAGTCAGGTGGGAGGACACTGGACCACCACTGTATCCTTGTAAGTGTGTAAATGGGTGATCAGGAAAGTGTGGAAACCACTGGACACCAGGGCATATTTGATATTTATAAATGTGTGATGGGGGGTGGGGGTCACACTAGACCACCACAGCATACTTATTTATGAAACTTACAATCAGGGGGTTGTCACACTAGACCACCAGGGCATACTCATAAGTTATGAAATGGGTGATTGGGGTTGGGGAAACCACTAGACATCAGTGAATTATATGTTTTTTTATTAAACTTTTTTTTATAGGGTAACAGTAATATATTACAATTTATCATTTTGTTGATTATACATTGATACAATATAATTTTTTGTCTTCTTGTTATACAGATATTATAACACTTGTACCATTTTGAACATATAATTGATCATTCAGGGAATATTGTCATCATTTCTCCAATGTCCCATATACAATAATTACCTTCCCATTCCCATTCCCACATTGATGTTACTGTTTGTGCTAATAAGTAGGAATGAGGGTTGGGGCACCCAAAGCCTCCCTCCTTCACCAGCAAAATCATTGTACGCCATGCAGTTCTTGGATTTCACCCTCTCCATAGAAATTTGGAAAATATTCTTTTCAGGTCCGAGAACCATTTTTGATTAGGGGCTCCGATCATTGATTGAAGTATAAAATATTAAGTAAAGAAGGACCATCATTTTTATAGTTTGTACCCTCCCCCACCAGTGAATTATATGTGTGTAAATGGATGATCTAGGGGTGGTAGAAACCACTATTTATTTATTTAATTTATTTAATTGTCATCTTGGAAGAACACCATCAAGCATGAAGCTCGTTTACAAAGGTTCCATGTCATTGAGGATACAGACAGGTGATACATTGGATACAAAACATACATAGTACAGACATTGATAAGAATGAACAATTGTTAAAATAGCTGGCAAATACAAATGTAACATTGTGCAATATAAACGATTAAGTGCAAAAAAATACATTCAGTAAAGTACAAAATGTATTTACTATCAGGTATTGATATTCTTGTGGGACAGACGAGAAGGCAAGAGTGGTGAGGGGAGGAGGAGGGGAGAAAAATAGTGCAGACAGGGTTGACTTTGTCAAGGGGTTGAGAAGGGAGTGTGCAAGAGGTGTGGCTGGAGAAAGTAAAGCAGACAGTGCTGTCATTGTCAGGGATTAAGAAATAAGAGAGAGGAGACAGTGACACCAGTGACTACCCTTTTTAACAAATCATGGGCAGATGGTGTGGTACCTAAGGACTGGAGGAGGGTGGATGTGATTCCCCTTCACAAAACTGGGAGCAAAGCAGAGATAGGAATCTACAGACCTGTAACTTTGACCTCAGTGGTAGGGAAAATAATGGAATCACTTCTGAAAGAAAAAATTGTTGAGTACCTAGAGGCCAGCAGGGCACATGACCCAAGGCAGCATGGATTCACAACAGGAAGGTAATGTCAGACAAATCTAATAGATTTCTCTGACTGGGTGACCAAAGTAGTAGACTAGGGAGGGGCTGTGGACATGGCCTACCTAGACTTTAGCAAGGCATTTGACACGGTCCCACACAAAAGATTAATAAACAAATTAGCCAGCCTGGGGGTGGGTCCCAGGGTGGTAGCCTGGGTAATAAATTGGCTGGACAACTGACACAGAGGGTAATAGTAAATGAAGTCACTCTGAAGGGGGTTACTAGCGAGTGCACCGCCAGGGTTCAATCTAGGTCGGTCCTTTTAATGTCTTTATAAGTGACATTATGGAGGAACTGAAGGAAAAGTATGCCTCTTTGCAGACGACACAAAGATCTGCAACAGGGTTGATACACAAGGGGGGTGGAAAGGATGAGAAGGCACTTGGCAAGGTCAGAGGAATGGTCAGAAGTATGGCAGCTTAGATTCAACGCAAAGAAGTGTAAAGTAATGCACCTGGGAAACAAAAATCCTGGGGAAGAGTACACAATGGGAAGGGAGGTACTAACAACAACAAAAATGGAAAGGGACCTGGGGTAGTCATATCAGATGACCTAAAGGTAGGCAAGCAATGTGAGAAGGCAGTAAGGAGGGCTGAAGGGATACTGGGATGTATAGGGAAAGGCATCACCAGTAGAAAACAAGAAGTTGTTATCCCTCTGTACAGGCAGTTGGTGAGACTCCATCTATGATCTGGAGTACTGCATGAAGTTCTGGAGACCCCATCTCCGCAAGGACATAGACATGATGGAGGCAGTCCAGAGGAGGGCAACTAAAATGGTGCAGGGTCTGCATCAGAAGCCATATGAAAAGAGACTAAAGGAGCTTAATATGTATACCCTCAAGGACAGGAGGGAGAGGGGGGGACATGATAGAAACTTTCAAGTACCTCAAGGGAATCAACAAAGATCAGGAGGGTAGCATCTTTCAGAAAATGAGATGTGCAAGAACAAGGGGGCACATTTTGAAGATAGAGAGAGGGGGGATGGCCCAAGGGCAATGTGAGGAAGTATTTTTTCATGGAGAGGGTGGTGGACGCATGGAACGGCCTTCCTGAGGAGGTTATGGGGTCAAAAACAGTGGGAGAATTCAAGAATGTATGGGACAGACATCAGGCAATTCTGGTGGGAGGTAGGAAGTAGTAGGCTGTTGGTTAACTAGGATCTGCATCTTATCCAATAGGTAAGGCAATGGGCAGACTGGGTGGGCCAAGCAGTCCTTATCTGCCATCAAAGTCTATGTTTCTTTGACAGTACTAGTGAAGATGAATGGGCAGTAACAATGGTGGGAGTGGGTATTAGGGTGGAAGAAAGCAAGTGTTGGGGGTAAGGGGCTAAAAAGAGGGTGTGTGGAGAGGAAGAAACAAAGAAGGGGCTTGAGATGAGTAGTGAGGGCAGATCACTTCGGTGCAGACTTCAGGTAAGGTATATGTATATGTAAACAGGCCATTGGGGAGTGATGGGAGCCACTAGATAACAGGGAAGGTATATGTGTATGTAAATAGGTGATCTGGGGGGTGAGGGGAACCACTAGACACAAGGGAATGTATATGTGTGTATAAACAGTTGCTTTGGGGGAGGGGTACCACTGGGCCACCTGGGATTTCTGTTACACATTAGAAAGATTGATTAGGGGCAAGTGGCTATAAAGCTGCCCTGCCTTTGTGGGGACCAGGGAACAGGATTAGCACCCAGTGAAGAGGTGGTTTGAAGCAATGGTAAGCAACATTGCTTTGATGCCATTTACTGCCACCACAAACCTTTGAATATACCACTGAACCAGTATGCATGAGAGGACCCCTTATTTACGTATATGCAGTTGTATGTTAGTGGTTTGGCACTTCCAGGTTTGTGGGGTGCTCCTGGGGCATCTGAGCATGGACTGGCCAGGAATGAAAGTGCAAACCTGGGTTAGTGCACCCACTAACCCTGTTAGCAGGTGCGCTAACCTTTGAATATCGGGCCCATAGTGTTTTAGTAATATTATATTTCTGGATAAACATTAATTTATTAATTTTTCTTTTCATTATATTTCACTCCTGAATTAAGATATGAAGTTTTCAAGTAACTACTCTCCAACCACACCCACTATGGATAAATTAAATATTTTGATGTTGTGCTGTGCTATTTATCATCAGAAATGTGTACTAGCCCTCTACCAATACATTCACAGTATGACTCCAATATGTAAAGTCAGAAAGTAACCTCGAGGCAGCCATGCTAAATGACTTGAACCATTAACTATACAATAAGTAATAAAAACAGTTTAATAAACATCTGAGAGAAATAATAAACCACTGATGCATCTAATTTCAGTCTGTCAAAATACAGAATTGCTAAAAAAACATATAATGAAATTTTTTTCGGACTATGTAATACTGCTGCTTGAAGAGCAAATAAACAGGGATAATGCAGGGATAATGTTATATCATGAACGTCATTTCTGTGAATAGGATAATTACAATTTTTCTCCATGGATATCCTATATCTGAAACCTAGAGGGGGCATCTCATGGAAAACCTGGGGGACTGTAATGTTTGGAGGAGGGGTATGTGATAACCTTTTTAGTTTTCATATACAGTATAGTATATTCAGTCTCTGTGTTTTCCCCCCCTTACTTTTGATAGTGCCAAGGGCAAGCTAAAACACAAGGTGAGATTTCTCACATGCAGGACTTGACAGTGGCAGCCTTTGCATTTTTGTTTTGTTTTTTTACCAGGAGAGACACACTAAGCTGAAAGCTTGTTTACAGGTGTAACCTGGGAGCACAAGGAAGTTAAGTGACTTGCTCAGGGTCACACAGTATGCAAGTTGGGGCTGTGGGATTCAAACCCAGGTCTCCAGGTTTGCAGCTCAGAGCCTTAAACCACTGCGCAAAACTGCCTCCTATACTACTTCCATACTCCTACTGCATTGACAGGATGAGACAATTTAATGGTGTTGGGATAATTCTGGTCTTAAGATGTGTAGAAAAATGCATCACAGTTCATATCTGTAATGCAGAATCCTGATCTGACCTGTGGCACCACAATGCCAATTTACAGTCACTGAGTGTGTCTAGAGCAAATGCTGTTTGAGTCACTAAGATTGAATGCTTCTAATTAATTTATTATGAAATGCATTTCCACTGCATTTAATCGAAAGCTTTAGAGCTGAATGTCTATAATAGCGACCCAGTTTCATGACTTGACACATCTGTAACTCCTTTACATTAATCATAATCTGTGTGATGCTTAACCCTTGCAGGGCCGTGGATTGATATATCAGTCCTAAATTCCTATACGTTCTAATTCTCTCTGCATCCTAAGGGTAAACTGAATTTTAGGTTCAATCCATCATGACATTTTCATGGAAAAAGTGCCCTAGATTATCTAATAAAACTATTATAATCAGCATGGAAATAATTTAAGCCACAAAGAAACCATTTGTTTACTGTCTACATTTGAGGCTCTGGGTGGGGCATATGAACAGTGACTCACAGAGAGCAAGTGCAGTGGAAAAAATAAAACAAATTAAATTAAATAGTGTCTACATTTCAAGCCTACAATAAAGCAGATTTGACAGTCTTGGGTGGGTTCTCTTAATATATCTGAAACCATCTCAGATTAATAAGGACATGTGTTCAGTACACTGCACTGACTGGATTGTGCACAGAGATTCAGCAGGGTCGACCTATGGAAGTTTGCTTCCATCCTGTAACAGATTCCCACCACCTCTACATCTGAATTTTGCTTTGTTTTTTGTTTCTTTCTTCACTTTATTTGTTTATCCCTGGTCATCTGGCCCCCATCCACTGGTCCCTCCAGCCCCATCAACCCGGCGTCTGCTGGTACTCACCTCTCTTTTTCCTTCCTTGCTCCTTCAAGGTGCCCATTAGCCTGGTGTAGAGTCTGAGGTGGACCGGTGTCATCCTGCCAGCCGACTGTTGTTTTTCCTCTCCTCCTCCCCACCCCCAGTGTGGTGTGGAAGTGTGCAATTTTGCCAATGGCCAAGCTGCATGCGCTTCCACATACTATGCACTGGGTGTCTGCTCCGTGTCCACCCCCTCCATCTGTGGGTCCACTGTGCGAACCCCCAGCTACTGCTAGGGGCCAGGCAAGCAGCAGACACCATCCCCACCCCTCCTTGGGAGCTGAGAGCTGTCCATTGTTCGCTCGATCCTCTCCCTCCCCAGCCAACCCCCGGCGACCCTCTTGCACTGCGAACACAGGTCGCTGGTGTGGCAGGAGGAAAGGCACCAATGCCTCAGCCTTCCAAGCCACTGGGCTGGCTTTTGCTTTGCTTTTGTGTGACAGCACTGTAGGTCAAAAAAAAAATAGGCAGGAGGCACCTGAGAGATGCATCTAGCCCTTTGTGTTTTGATGTTCCATACACAGGTCTTTCACATTTGTTAAACTAAATACAATGTAATTCTTCATACACACACACATACAGACACACAAACACACACAGACGCATGCAAGCATGCACACACACACACACACACACACACACACACACACACACATATACACAATTTGTCTAGGTCGGGTTAAGTTACTTCAAATGTATGTCACTAACAGAGTTGATGATATAAACAGTATGTGTTAGTTAAAAGAGCTTAGTCAGAATCTGTCACATCTTGGAAAGAAATTCTTACTTCTGACCGAGACTTCCAAGGCTGCACATGGAAAACCTCAGTTGCAACTGAAAAACTAGCCAAAAATCACTCAAGAGACCTTCTTCTGTTTGCATCATTTGAAGATCTATGTTTCTGCTGTCAACCTTAAAATGTGACGTTTTCTGAGTCTTATTTCAAAGACCCCAGGCCTTGGAGATTAGGCTACAAACAGTTTTACTGAGTGTTAATCTAGGCCATTTGGATATTTGAAAAGGTTCAGGTGGGCCCTTCCCAAACATAAAACATCCTTCCACATAAGAACTTTTTTGTAATAAAGGGTATTTTCTGATCTTTGGAAGCTGAAAAAAAATGCAAGTATAAAACCAGTGTACCAAGCTTTGAAATTTGGCTGATATACTGTGTTAGAACATGACCCTTAGTGCCAACATTGTAGGTGACCCCCAGGCTGGTACCAGCTTTCCAGGTGGGCACCCAATTGTCAGTAGCTATCTAGTCCATGCTATATTCATTCATTACTCTCTTCCATTACAGAGACCATTAAAGCTAATGTGTGCCTTTCCGAGTATGAATACTTTAAAGGTTGTTATTATAAGGATCCACTAACTGGATTGCCAGGCTAGATTTAGTAAATACCTTCAATAAAACATAGAAAATACAGTACACTATCTTTGAAACTGTTACACAGCAACATCCATCTTCTGGACAGCAAGGGTGTGGGTGTTGTAATATCATGATCTCACCAGACTTAACAGTGTCTAATGAATCAGGTAAGAAAGAATTAATTGCTTAGAAGGACAATGATCCTGTTAAATCAATACAGAAAGCACTGGATTATCTTATTAAACTTTGCTAAAAAAGACTAGAATTCAATTATTTCTTCACAGTTTATTGGATTTCTATCAGCAAACACAATCTGTTCTCACCTGTGTGATTGCACATAGACTGGTGAGGCACTGACATCATTAGAGCACCCACTGCTCTATATAAATGAGTGTTTTAATGTCTTACTGAATAATTTTCATACACTTACCATTCTTTTGGTCACTGACACCATCATTAAAGGCCTGGATTATGGCCAGCTCGCTATGGCCATATTTCCTGACCTAGCCAAGGCCTTTGATAATATGACTTATGCCATCCTCCTTGATAAGGTGGGGGGGGGGGGAGATCGGACTGTCTCATCTTGCACTCCTATGGTTGTGCTCCCATCTCTCTGGCCAGCACCAGTTGGTTAAAGTCAGCAAAGGTTTTCTCCCTCCTATCAGATCTGATATCTACGGGATTCCATTCAAAGTCCTATCCTATTCTTCAGTTTTATGAACAATCTTCACTGTGTCTGTGACTCATTTTGGATTATATCACACTCTTTGCCATCGGTGCCCAGATTCCTGAATTGGAATTGTTGTTAAAGTGAGCTGAAAGCAGTGTTTACATGGCCAATTGGCTTACCGTGTGCTGCTGCCCCTGTGCAGCTTCAACCTTCTGATGCACTCATAATATGGGTTTACATTGCCCCTCTCAGCACCGATGCACCACGTGTTTGCAAAGGGCCATGACTCGGGGGGAGCTTGTCTGCTGATTGACATCTGTCAGGAGGAGGATCTTGCGAGGCACACATGAATAGTGGGATTGTCCCCTGTTATGTTAGAGAGAGCAGTGCAGCCTGTCCACACAGCTGTTTACACCACTTGCTCTGGTCAGTATCCCCAGATTTCTTGCAGCTGTAAAAGCAGCGTACTGACTGACTTACCATGATCCAGTAAGTGTTTACATTGCTGCCTTTGTGCCAGAGCAGCCCACGCGCTCACGTTGCTCTAGTGCTAAGACAACCATATAAATGGCCCTTTAAACATCATCCAGCACTGGTTCTGCTCAAACCTGTTCCCTTAAAGAGCAAGTCGCACCAAAAATAGCGGGCAAAACATTTTCATTTTTAAAAGTAGTCAGTTGTTACTTATTATTTCTGAAGTATTTTTCATTTGCCATTTATTCATCAAAATATTTCCTACCTCATACTATTAGGTGTGATACATCTCATCAGCAATGTGACTTCACATATTGCGACATCACAAATGACTGATCTTGCAGCAGACTATTTGATCTTCATGGTCGATTGTTGTATCATAGACGGTGCAGTCATAGGACTGATGTCGTATGAGGCACAATAGAACTATATATCTCAAACTTCAGGGAGAAAACTCTTCCACGCATCACAATAAGTATTGTCAGGTAGAAAATCTTCTAATTAGCAAAAGGGAAGAGCAAAAAAAAAAAATACTTCAGAAATAAGAAGCAATATTTCACTATTTTAGAATGTAAATAATTTCAGTTAGTACACTAGCTCTTTAACACCAAAAAGGAAGTCTAAATGACCTTCAGCACAAAACAGAGTCTTTAGTATGCCTACCACTCCAATCATAAGGCTCATTCACACTATGCCTTGCTGCATCCCCTACTTTTTAATCATTCTTAAAAATTCTTTGGAACCTCTAAGAGAGCCGCGTTCACACCGCATCAGTGTTGCTGCTGCTCTTTTCCTTTCAGGTGATTCCAGTGTTCCAGGGTTGTTCCTACTTTGGGTGGGGAATTGTGGTGTTGCAGGTGGTTTTGATGTTCACATGGGACAGGAAACCACCACCATTCCGCAAACCCAAGGAAAGAGTTATCGTGGTGGCAATGCCAATCTTGTCACTCTGAGCCACTGACAATGGCTCACAGTCCCTTGTGTGAATGACCTTTTAAGCAGACGTGCATCCTATAGAATTTTCTCATGGTCCGGGTACTGTAGAAGCTTGAATACCACCAGACTTGGATGAGCTGCATCATCTGAAGGAGTAGGGCCAATAGGTACCTTGTAAGCCTGCTCTATTTCTACCACCAAGTCTGAGGACCAATGCAGCCAAATCAGTAAGTGATTTTTCAAGAATGCCACCATGTCAGGACCCTCAGACTTTTTGGGCAAATCATACACCTGCACATTGCTTCTGTGGTACCGAGACTCCAAATCATTGACATTCTCCCACAGCAGTCTAATCTCCTTCTCTGTCAGCCCCAACCTACAATCAACCAGCTTGGGCCTAGTCCTCCATATGACTAATCCTCTGCTCCGCATGTTCCATACTGTGCCTCAGTGCCTCCACCAAGACCTGCACTGCTGTTAGCTGCACCATGATATGATTCAGGTTGATGCGTATGCCTTCCATTAAGGTTTTTATCTCAGCCAGTTCACGAGCAGTAAGACTCGAGTCCAATTTGCGTTCCACCTGAGTGTCAGAGCTAGGCTCCCCTTTCATGTTGGGTGCTGGAAGGGATGCTGAAAGCTTCTATGTTTTCTTGGCCAAAGTGCCCAATTTTTCCTAATCCCCTTTAGTGGCCATTGGGACTTTGAGTATGAAGCTATAAACAGCAAAAAGGCAATGGGAGGGGTGAAAAATAGCTAATTTTACAATGGGTCTTAAAATACTTCATCCTGATTGGCTGGCTGGCATGATTTACAATGTGTAAATCATACTATCACCCCACAGGAAGAAGTGCCAGCCAGCCACATCTAGAATGCAGTGTGTGAAATCAGTTCGACTTTGTAAATGAAAAAAATGAAACTGCCGTGTTGGATGCTCCATAAACACGATGGAGAACCGCAGCCATGACAAAGAAGAAGTAACTCCAACAGCCATGAATTACTTCAAGCTTTCCCACGCCCTCCAAATCTGGGCTTACCCAAGGTAATTCTTCCCCTCTGTCTCCCGAAAACTTCGGTCTCCAGTCCCAGAACTGCCGAAGAAAGTGGACCAGAATGGCAGTCACAGAACAGCTCCACAGTTGAAATGTGCAGCCTTGGTTGCTTGGCAACCACTGACTCTCCTCAACCAAAAGAAGCAAAGGAGCCCATCTTTACTTCTCTCTCTATAGCGCTCCTCAATACTTTAAAAAAAAATAAACAAATGTTGCTCACACCGCACCGAAGGGACAGTAAAGGTAGTGTCTCCCTAGGAGCACACAATTGAGGACAGCATCTCCCTAACAACACAGAACTACTTTATGCCACACAGCAACAAATAAAAAAAAGAACATTTAAAATACAAGAAGTGTTTCTTTAATTCTCACAAAACAAAAAAAAAAACAGGCACATTGTATAATTGCGATATGTCTTTCGAGGGTGTGGTGATTGCAGGATTTACCCAATTCTAGTGTGGTTTACTCACTCAACAGCACCTCGTGAGCAAACCACACCAGACATGGGTAAATCCTGATATCACCCACACCCTCTTGTGGTATATTGCTTAAATAGAACCGCTATGGGACGGAGCTGCAAAACTGTGCTGCATTTACAGTAGCTTGGTGGCATCACATGATCCCAATACAGTAGTCTTAGTAGTAGTAGAGATTCGTTGGCAGGGGGCATGGCTGTTCTTTTGCACCAATTATCCTAAAAGGGTGGTTGACAGGAGAAAGCCTTTGATAAAGCAAGGGATATTGCCCAGGAACAAGGCTTGAAGTGCTATCTGCTCCCGCCAGCCACGCTCAGAATTGTAGACAGCAATAAAGTTGAATTCTTCTCTTCCCCTACCGATGCAGTCCAGTACTTAATGGAGAAATCCCACCTGCTGCAGGAGGAGTCTGCCTGACATTTGAGAAACCCGCAAGCTACCCTGGTGCCACAACATGCGAGAGGGAGCCTGACACGATTATTGCAGCAAGAAGATACAGCTTCTGGAAATCCAACTGCAACAGAGCTTGTTAGAGAAGAGGATTCTATGGACTGAGGTCTTACAGTGGCTGAAGGCTGTTTCTCTCCTCAATCTATGGAATGGCTTACAGGGGGTGTCTGTCTGAGGTAATTTGTTTTATTCACCCTTACTGTAGACTGTTTCTGGAATTTTCTGTAGCTTAACAGAGCATTTTTGCCAGCCGCTAATTAAGGACTCCCATTTTCTCCTGGACTTAGCTGGACGGTTCTATTAAGGGTTTATTTATTTGTTTATTTTGTTTATTTCAGATTTCTGAAAGAATACCTTTGAGTCAGACTCCTTTACAAAGGTTCCACATCACATAGATTAGGTATAGACAAGAATTACAATGATTGTTACAGAGTAAAAATTCAGTTTGTTGCAAGGAACAGTCAGGCTAACATTCAGGTACTAGAGCAGTTTAAGACAGTTAAAAAACAGGATGCATAACAACCCCAGGAAGACTAGAATTAAGAGCTATGCGTAGGAGGTGGGCCGGAGGCCGTTGTCAGTGGTAAAGGGAAGGGAGGGGCCGGGTTCAGGTACAATCGCAGTCACTTGTGGACAGGAGGTGGGCCCTAAGGTAAGTTTTAAATTGACCAATTCTTTGTTCATAAACCAAGGAAGAGGGTAGGTTGTTCATCCACAAGGGGGCCCTATAGCTAAAGGATCTTTGGAATTGAGCGGTACGACAGGAAGGAATAGAGAAGAGATGGGTGTCTGAGCTATGGGTGTGTTTAACTTTGGAGTCTGGGGTGATTAAAGGGGTGAATACCGAGGGGGAGAGGCCTAAGGGGATTTTTTTGTCAGAATGCAGGTGTGGAATCTGATTCTGTTGTCAAGGTTAAGCCAATTGGTGTCGTTATATAGTGAACAGGTATGGGTGAGTCTATCACACCCCAGGACAAGATGACAGGCCTTGTTTAGGACAAGTCAAAGTCTACCAAGGGCTGAGGTGCTTGCCCCTCCAAAAATCAATAAGCCATAGTTGAGCAGAGAGAGTACCGAGGAGGAGACAGCAAGCCTAAGGGCAACAGGGATAAGGCAATGTTTGAATGATGCAAAAGCCCTAGCCTAATATTTAGGGCCTTAGATAGTAGGTGAATATGCTCATGATAGGTAAGGCCAGTGTCCAAGGTGATGCCCAGATATTTAAAGGAATCCACTAGTTCCAAGGGAGTCTGGGTTGCCGTTAGTATTTGAGGGAAAAGCCCTGTCCTGGCATTCTGCAGGTGTGCGAATAGCATAACTTTGTTTTTTTTATAGTTAATAATAAGGCATTGTGAGGAGAACCAGCTTTCGACAGAGTTGAAGGAGGTCTGAAGGGACTGGTGAAGTTGAAGGGGGTCTGTGCTGGAGGAGAAGATGACAACATCATCTGCATATAGTAATAGGATGGAGTGGCAGGATATGGGGAAGGAGTTTAGGAAGAGGGTGAATAAAAGATGACCCAAAATGGACCCTTGTGGGACACCTGAGAGGACAGGAGATTTGATGGATAGGGCATTGCCAATTTTGACCCGAAGGGTCCGGTTCACGAGGTAGTCAGAGAACCATCCCACAGCTTTCTGAGAGAGACCCAGGTTGATCAAGGAGGTTAGGAGAAGAGAATGGTGAACGGTATCAAAGGTCTTTGTGAGGTCTATGAAGATTGCACCCGTGATGTGGCCTTTATCAAGCGCAGTATGGATGTGTGATGTAAGTTCAAGCAGGGCAGTAGTCGTGCTGTGCCCTTTGCGGAAACCATGTTGTTGTTTGCAGAGAAGGTTATATTTATTGAGGTGCTCAGTGAGCTGATCAGAAACAATCCTCTCTAAGGCCTTGGAGAGTGGAGGAAGTATGGAGATACGGTGGTAATTGTTAGCAGAGGAGCGGTCCCCACCTTTAAATATGGGTGTGATAGATGCAGATTTCCACTTGGCAGGGAATTTACCTAGACAGAGGGAGAGGTTTAAAATGTGGGTGAGAGGAACAAGGACTTCCTTAAGGGTGAGCCGAAGAATTCTGAAATCAAGGAAGTCGGAGCTGGAGGAGGTGTGGCTAAGGGCAGTATTAAGGTATGGTTCTGCTGACTTAGGAGAGATATGGCACAGATAAAAGGGGGGAGCACCGAAGGGGGGAGAAGGTGCACTAGGAGCTGGAGGATCGTAGAAATTTGGGGGAAGAACATGGCTAAGGTTGGAGAAGGCATCGCTGAAAACTACGGCAATATGAGTGGGGTCTGTGGTCAAGGACCCGTTAGCCATGACTTGAGTGGGAACTGGATTAGAGTCCTTACTGCATATTTCCTTAATGTTGTTCCAGAACCTTGCGGTCGGAGCCCCAAGACGAGGTTAAGGCGGATTTATAGTATTCTGCTTTGGCTTTGCGAATGGCCTAAGTGCACTTGTTCTGAGCCATTCTATACATATGCATATCATGGGGGAGACCGGACTCACTGGACAGCTGCCACAATGAGTCTCTAGTTTGCATTAAGGTCTTGAGCCATTCAGTGAACCAAGGTACATGATTGCCTTTAACCATTCTTTTAGTGAAAGGTGCAAAGAGGTTGCATATATTATTGAAGGACAGGGTGAATAGGTCCAAGGCACTATCGGGGTTTACGGAGTTTGTAATGAAAGACCAATCCGAGGCTCTGAGGTGAGCTTTTAATTGTGCCAGTTTACCAGGGCCAAGTTTACGTTGTTCAATTAATTTGGGAGGAGAGCTAGGAGTTTTACAGGACCAGGAGCAGAGAACTGGTGAGTGGTCACTAAGGGCATTTGGTAGGACGGAGACATTGATGATCTTGTGTGGGGGACCGGTAGAAGATGAGGTCTAGCCGGGAGGAAGATCCAGCACACGGGTCAAAACGGGTAGGGTAAGTGACCAATTGAGTTAGGTCTTGGGCTGTGGCGATATCGATGAGAGGGATGGCATCCTTACTTAGCCAATTGATATTAAAATCTCTGAGTACAATCAATTCCGAATGTGATGGTAGTGTGTCCAGATATGACAATTTAGCATGGAAGGCTGTTTTTCGATCCCTAGGGGGAATGTATACCGTTTGTGATATATAAAGGGTTTTGGGCTCGTCCCAATGACAGTTTGACAGTGAGGGTCTGTGGACCTGCTCCCAGTTGAGGTGAGGGGAGTAGGTGACCTTGCAATATGTGCTTAGTGTAAAGGGCACAACCACCCCCATGCTTACCCTGTCGATCAGCACGGTAGAGGGTAAGCCAGGCAGGGATACCAAAGAATCGGTGGTCCAAGGGGTGAGCCAGATTTCACACACAGCTATGACATCCGGCTGATGCTATAGTACCCAGCCCTGGAAGGAATCCCACTTTTTTAGAATGCTACAAATATTGAGGGAGACAATGCACAACGCACCAGGGCTACGATGTGGAGGCATCATGACTATTGGTGGTCCAGGATTAGGATGGACATTCCCTGACATGAGGAGGAGGAGGAGAAGGAACCTTATGGTGGGGTTCCAGGAGTACTTCCTTCTTATAGTAGTGAGAGAGTTGGGTAAGTCGCATAGTGGGGGAGAATGTAGGAATGGGGAGAGCCTGAGCATTGAGGTAGGCCTGGAGGAGGTGATGAAACTCTGGAGTGGATGACAGTGTCATATGCTGCAGTAGCTGGGTCTGGACAGCATCAAGGGGGGGTAGCCAGAGTTGTACGCCTAGGCAGGCATTCATAGAGAGTGACAGGAGTGTATGCTGTATGCTCAGCCCCCTTCCCGGGGGCATGGGGGGAGAGAGAAGCTACCCATATGTTCACAAGCTGCCACAAGTCTAGGCTGAGGTCAATTGCCGGGGGGGGGGTGAGTTGAGGTACAACAGGGAAGGGGACTGAGCAGAGGGAAACAAATGGCAAAGCAGCAGAAATATAGGAAGCATCCTAACATTAAGTATGTAAAGCTCAAGGGGAGAACAGTGACACAAGATAGCTAGCAGTAGAGCAGCCTCTAGTGGCCGAACTGTATAAGCTGCTAATGGAGATCTAGGCTGATTGGTTAATGCCACCTATAAAAGGGAGTGCTCACCAAGGGTGGTGGCGGGAGTGGTGGGGAGCCGACGCTCTGCATCGGCGGGGCCAAGCAGCAAAGTCCTTCACCGCTGCTCGGCAGCTCAGCGCACTCTGACGTACCTTAAGACGATTCGGGGGTGGGGTGGGGGCCATACAGCCACTAGCCCTCTCAACCTCTGGTGTAGATCTGTGGAGAAAGTAAGGAAAGGTAATGGATTTAAATAGTCAGGGTGGGAGAAACAGAGGGAGGGGTTTAAGAAGCAAGTGAGCACCTGAATTCGGAGTAAATTACTGAGCGGAGTAAACGCTCATTTCGGTTGCTCAACCTTTTTTTTTTTTTTTTTTTTAGTTAAATTCAATTGAGGGCTGTTAAACATTCAATCTGTTACACTAAATGAGCAGCACTATTACAGCGATCTGGGGGAGGCCAGCTTGGAATACATTCCCCATTAACAAATTAAATTACACTGCAGGTATGCACCAAGGGAAATTCAACTACTTAAAGCTCATAATTAAAGATAAGTACATTCTTAAGGCACCAGTCTATTGGCACCAGTAACACTGAAAGCTTCCTATGGTATCCCGCAAGAGGAGACCATAGCAGGAGACTATCTCCACACATACGCTGATAGTAAAATGGCGCCAAGATTCAAATGAGAGCAGCAAAGTCCTTCACCGCTGCTCGGCAGCTCAGCGCACTCCGACGGACCTTAAGATGATTCGGGGGGTGGGGGAGGGCACCATACAGCCACTAGTCCTCTTGACCACCGTGTAGATCTTGAGATGATTCTGGGGGTTGGGGGAGGGCGGCGTACAGCCTCTAGCCCTCTCAACCTCCAGTGTAGATCTTTAGATGATTCGGTGGGTGGGGGAGGGCGCTGTACAGCCACTAGCCCTCTCGACCTCTGGTGTAGATCTTAAGATGATTCAGGGGTTGGGGAGGGTGCCGTACAGCCACTAGCCCTCTTGACCTCCAGTGTAGATCTGTTGCTCCCCTTCCTTTCTTTTTTTGATATTTGATGCTCAATATTTTTCTTTTATTATGTTGACTATTTTCCCCTTTATAGGAGCCCTAGATGATGTTGTTTATATTGTAAGGGAGTGGGGTGCCCATACGGCACTAATGCTACATTTACCTGTTTGTTTTGAATGGATTTTGGCATACTTATGGGTCTGGGACTCTACAAGGACTGGGACATTGGTGTTTGATGGGGACTAATGAAGTATTCCTTTGGGATTCGTTAGTAGTACAGCCGATTTATGTATCAGGTGGCTGTCTGTTTAGTTCTTTATTGTTATTGGGGTTTTTGATGAGGGGGGTTTTGGTTGCATTGGGGCTGTTTTTTGGTCAATTTAAAGGGGACATATTTGTTATATTATATATGGGGGGAACATATGTTTGAGTTTCTGAGTTCATGTTTTTTTAGTGGGATGGAGACTGTGACCCAGCAAATACCTAAATAGGTTTAGTCGGCCTGTTTTCTATTTGTAAGTGTATTGCTGTCTTTGTACATAATTCTTGGGGCTGTGGGGTGTTTTTTTTTAGTTCTTCTGTATTTTTTGACTGCTGGATAATTTGTTATTTTACTAGGTCATGTTGCTACTGGGATTGGGGGGTTGGAGGAGTGGTACCTGTAAGGACAGAACTTCGGACTATGGCATTCTATAGAGCTTTATCCTGGAATGTGCATGGGTTGAATGGACCAATGAAATGCAAGTGGGTTCTTACACATATTAAAAAACTTGGAGGCCAGCTTGTATTTTTGCAGGAGATGCCTTTATTAGCTAGGGATATAGATCATCTCTGTTCTAGGTGGGAGGGACAATTGTATGCAGCATCCTTTACTTTTTTTTTTTTTTTTGGTCCTTTTTCTCCCCTGGCCCCCAGTCTGCCTACCTTGATGTCTTGGCATCCCTCCAGTCATCCGGCCACCGTCCTGAAGATCCCCCAGCTCCCATTTAAGTCTAGCAGCTTCTAGCCCCGTGGCTTGCCCCCCATAGCAGGGTGGTGGAGAGCCCCCCATGCCCGTCCACCATACCAGGATCCAGTATGCCCGCGCACCTTCAGAGCCGAGCGGTCCCCCACAGAGACGGCCATCATGCCGCCATGACTGGAGCCATTTTCACACTTTTTCCCTGGCTTGGCATGGGCTGGGGCATGCAGTGATGCCAATGGAGGGAATGTGCATGCATTCGCATGTGCTCCCTCCAGGCACTGTGCCCCAAGCCCATCCCCTTGCCAGCGCATCGCCTCCCAGCCTCTGCCAGAGGTCACTGGTGTGCTGACAACTGGTAACCCCCCTCCCCCAGAGAGGGAGACCAGACCACGGATGCTCAATCCCTCTCTGCCCCACCAACCCCTGGTGACCCGAGTCCATTCCCGAACCTGGGTTGCCAGCATGGAGTGAGGTGTGGCGTCCAGTGCCTCAGCCCTCAGTGCCACCGGGCCATGCAGCATCCTTTACTTTAAAAAAGTGAGAGGTGTTGATTTTTGTTGCCAGATAACTGAACTAGGTTACTAAAAAGGTGCTTAGGGATCCCCAAGGCCACTGGCTTATGGTGTCAGGCACTCTCGATGGCTGCTTACACACATTGGTTTCAGTTTATGGTCCGAATGTGGAGGGCGCAGACTTTTTCAACAAGCTGTCACAAGTACTTCAGGATCATGTGGAGGTGGTACTCATTGTGGGAGGGGATATGAATGGGGTATTGGACCCAGTTTGTGATCGTAGAGGCTCACCTGGGAAGCTCACTATTCTGGGGTCTACTGCCTCACTTCAGTTATATAAGGATTTAGGTTTGGGAGATGTGTGGCAAATTTGCAATCTTAATGTTAGGGACTACACATTCTAGTCCTCTTTGAATCCATCATATAGTCGTATACACTTGTTCTTGGTCTCACAGGCATGGCTGAAACATGTCCGTGTTCTCATAGAATGTATCCTAATCTCGGACTATTCCCCTGTAGTTTGAACATTCCAGAATGATTCGGGGAATGATCAGGCTTCTTGTTGGAGATGCAATACTAGTTTTTTATCAGACAACCGGTTTCGAGAGTGGCTACGAACTGAGGTCCAACAGTACTTGGCTTGGAACTATATGGATGCCACAGCTCTGCAGTGGGTCTAGGAAGGCCTTAAGGTTTATATTCAGGGCATGATGATCTTCTACTCCTTCACATATAAAAAAAGAGTGTCAGGAGAAGGTGATGACCTTGGAAGCGCAGTTACAGTACATACCCTAGAGGCACAACATAAAGCAGGTTCCCTAGGTCCTATGTTGTTGAACAATATTTGAAATCTGTTTCTACTTAACTCTCTGAATACTCAACAGGCAGAATTAGGCTTGTACAGAACTCAGCAAGCTTATTGGGAGGGAGTTGAAAAGGCTGGAAAGTTATTAGCCTACTGGCTTAAAAAGTTAGATAACTCTAGAATTATCCCCGTCTCTCTTTCTCCTTGCTATAGAACCCTTGGCTCAAAAAATTCGGGACTCCCCAGGGTTTCAAGTGGGTTCTCAAGATCATAAAACCATGTTGTTTGTGAACAATATTTTGTTGACATTGAGGAGTGCGTAGACATCTCTGCCCAATTTGGTACAATTGTTGGATTATTTTTCTTCTCTTTCAGGGTTGAGAAATAATTGGAACAAAACAAAGATTTTTCCCTTATGTGCAGGCCCGAAGCTGACACCATTAGCTGTGCCCAGGTTGTCTTGGGCTACTAAACCTATAAAATATTTAGGAATCTTTATCTCACCTCAGTTAACTGTTGGCCCCTTTGAACTTTCTACCCCTGTTAACCAAGCTTAAGGGGGATGTTATATGGTGGAAACATCTACATTTGTCTTTATGGGAGAAGGTCCAGGCAATCCGTATGCTTTTCCTGCCTAAAAGTTTGTATGTTATCAGGCATATCCCCCTCAGAGTTCCTGAGACATGGTGGCAGCAATTTCAGTCTGTGTTGTCAGCTTTCTATTGGGAAGGCCAGAACCCCGGATTTCAATGGGTTGCCTAATGGCACCTTATTCGAAAGGGGGATTTGCCTCCCCTTGGCTGCAGGAGTACTACATTGCCGCAGGGCTCCATCAAATATGGTATTGATTTTATTCTGAGCAGTTTGAGAATACAGTTCGCTGGTTGGCTTTGGAATGGGACTGTAATACTAGGCACCCCCTGAGGGAGTTTTGTGGGAGCCATATAATCTTTGTTATTCTTTACCCACTCAGGAATATGCATCCCACATTTGGAGATTGGCCAAGAAGTGCCTTGGCTCAGACTAGATGGTACCTGTAGTTCTATGGCCTATTTGATATAATACTCAAATGGTTGGGGGGGGGTACTTTGATTTATTGTCCAGAATAGTGTAGGGGGGTATTAAATTGGTAAAAAACTTGTTTTCGTTGGATTTGAGTTACATTAAATCATTTCAGACTCTTCAAGAACAACTCTCCTTCCCCTCGTCTCATCATTGGAGATTTCTTCAGCTGAGACATTTAATATCTTCTGTTACAGGGGGGACTTAAATGGTTCATCCTTCAAGTTTATAGGAGAAGGTATTTGGTAAGGATAGAAGGTTAGGGGGTTCCCTTACTCCTCCTAAGATTGGGGTTATTTATCGAGTTCTTCAGGAGGTAAATGCTCTGGACATGAGCAAACTGCATCGTAGATGGGAGCAATTGTTGGGGTATTCATTAAAGGATGAGGAATGGAAAAGGATTTGGGTTAATGCATATGGGATAAGCAAAGACATGATGAGTCATTTGATGCAACTTAAACCATTATTGTTGTGGTACCGTACTCCTGCTTCCCTACATACAATGAAGCTAGCCCAGCATCCTTGATGCTAGAGGTGTGATAGGGACAAGGGCACACTTTTACACTTGTTGTGGGATTACCCCAAGATAGTACCATGGTGGGAACAGGTACAACATACTATGGAATGGGTTATGGGGTCCTGGCTTCTGCTGGATCCCTCTCTTATGGTACTGGGGAACACACACAGGCTTCACACCTCTAATGCTTGTCTCTGAGCATGGTTGATGATGGCTATTACTGAGGCAAAGCACCTTTTGTTAGTCGTTGGTGTTCTGTAGAGGCTTCCATGCATACTGAATGGATAGATAGTATGCTTTGGGTAGCAGGGTGTGAGAGGTTACCTTACATTGCAGCCAGTCAGAGTGACAAATTTGCTCATGTCTGGCAGTCTTTTATGGATTATTTGGGATTACTTGGGCAGTTATTGCTCAACCCCTGCAGAAGTTTATGTTTATGTTAAGTTCTTGGGTTTCAGTGATAAGCCCTAGTTCATGATACGGTTATCGGCCCGATGGTTCTGTGTCAGGGTCAAGTAGTACCTCTATTTCCTCCCCAGCCTTCCATTCTTAATCCTTTCATGGTTAAGGGCTTCATTTAACATTCTTCCTTTCCCAGCAGCAGCGGCACCTTTTTAATCTTTTTTGGGCTGATCATAATTTGGCTAATGAATCTGTTTATGGATAAGGGGTAGAACTTGCAGTCTTTGTTGTATTACTTTTGTTATTAGTTAAAGTTTTTTATTGTTCGATACCAGTTCTGAGCTTGTTATTCTTGTTGTATGTTAGGTACTCTTAGTTTGTATTTCCAAGGAGCATTCAGTAATTTTACAAAACAGGAAAGAGAAGCTATAAATGCTTTAACACAAGATCAAGAAATAGTGATAAAACCTGCAGATAAGGGGGAATCTATAGTTATACAGGATAGAGAAAAGTATACACAAGAAATACACAGGTAATTGTCTGATGAGGTTTTCTATAAACACTTGACCTTTGACCCCACTTCCAAGATCCAGAAAAATATTGAGACCTACCTCCTTGATGCTTTTTATAATGATCTTATTACACAGGATGAATTGTTTTTTCTCTCTGTTGCTCCCCCCCCCCCCAAAATCGGCAATATATACATTGCCCAAGATTCATAAACACCCTACAGAGCCCCCAGGATGTCCCATTATTTCAGGGATTGGCTGGCTTACTGAGCCAATCTCTAAATATGTTGATAGTTACATTTGTCCTCTGGTCCCTAAATTAAGAAGTCACCTTAGAGATACAGGACATTTGATAACTATTTTGAATGAGATGTAGTTAGAGGATGACTGGCTACTTGTAAGTTTGGATGTTGATTCCTTATATACAAACATTCCTCATGAAGAAGGCCTTGCAGCCATTTAACATTATTTTGTCACTGAGACAGATATTCCACAAACAAAGATTAATTTCTTGTTGGATTTGACTGAGGTTGTTTTAAAAAAACAATGTATTCATGTTTGAGGGTAAGAATTATCAGCACTTGAAAGGAACAGTGATGGGGACAACATTAGCCCCAAGCCTAGCCAACCTGTATCTAGGTGAAAGGGAGGAGAGATACATTTTCAATTCTAAAAACAATCCATACAGGGACAAGATAGACATTTTTAAATGTTTTATCGATGACATATTTTTGGTATGAAAAAGTAATGAGACTGAGCTGTTTGAATTTGTGAAATTTTTGGAACACAAAAACTCTAATTTGAGATGTAAAGTACATGTTGATAGATACAGCATACATTTTTTAGATCTGGTGATTCAGAAAATGGAGGATGGTACCATTTTAACTGATCTGTACAAAAAAATCAATAGATAGAAATAGCCTGTTACATGCTCGGAGCTGCCACCCAGGCCGCACTATGCATAATTTGCCTAAGGGACAGTTCATTAGGGTTCAAAGAAATTGTGGCAATGACTTCTTGTACTCTGAAAGGGCTGAGGAATTTGGAGAAAGACTGAGAGAAAGGGGTTATAGTAATGAAATTATAGCCAGAGCCAAATAACAAACTGATGTGGTACTTTGAGAAACTCTTTTAAGACCAAACGTTAAGAAAAAAGGAGATCAAGTGATGGCTTTTGTTACTACTTTTGGGGGAGGGTCCAAACAGGTGGTGAATATTATTAAAAATAATTTACCAATACTTAGGGGGACACCACAGTTACAAACATTGTTTGAGAAACCACTCAGAATCTCCTACAGGAGAGGAACCAAACTGAGGGACCGACTAGTTCACAATTATCTGTCTCCCAAGGAGAGATACAGTTATCCAGGATAAAGACAGATGGGGCTATAAACCATGTGGAAGGTGCAGTACTTGCAATGCAATGATTAGAACAAAATAATTTGTAAATAATAAAATGGGTTACAGGAAAAATACGAGGAGAAATAGATTGCAATACTAAAGCAGTCATTTATTTGTTGTCCTGTTCATGTGGCAAACTCTGTATAGGGAGAACCAAGAGGCAACTGTGCCATTAGAATTAATGAGCACATAGGAGCCATCAGAAATAATAACATTAATTATGCAATGACTGTGTATATTAACTCTCAAAGTCACAAGTCAGCACACAAGGTAAAAGCAATGGAATCAAATTGTCCATTGAGCAGAGCAGAGCACAAGACCAGCCAAAACAAAAAGACCTAAAACCAGGTCTCAGTAAAAAACTGCTTTTATTGTACAAAAAAGCTAAAACATGCAATACGTGACAGTAGTACCCCCTCCACCAACGTTTCATGTACCTCTTACGCTTTTTCAAGGCCCCGCTTGCAGCTGCTGGCTTAATCGTAGATTGGGGCTGCATTCTGAAACTGTCTGCTATTTGTACTGAAGTTTAGACTTGGAAAAAGAAGGCTGACAGTTAGTATTAGTAAGCACTGCAGTCAGTTTACTCTCACCCAACAGCCACACACCTGGATATAGAGAGCAGATCAATTTAAAAATCGGTGACCGGTGCAATCGGAAAATGCGGGGGTCCACTAGACAAAAGGTATTCCTTTGGGATTCATTAGTAGTACAGCCGATTTATGTTATCAGGTGGCTGTCTGTTAAGTTCTTTATTGTTTTTGGGGTTTTTGATGGGGGAGTTTGGTTGCATTGGGGCTGTTGTTTGGTCAATTTAAAGGGGACATATTTGTTATATTATACATGGGGGTGGAAAATAGGTTTGAGTTTCTGAGTTCATACTGTACGTTTTTTTTAGTGGGATGGAGACTGTGACCCAGCAAATACCTGAATAGGTTTAGTCGGCCTGTTTTCTATTTGTAAGTGTATTGCTGTCTTTGTACATAGTTCTTGGGGCTGTGGGGTGGTTTTTTTAGTTCTTCTGTATTTTTCAACTGCTGGGTAATTTGTTATTGTACTAGGTCATGTTGCTACTGGGATTGGGGGGTTGGAGAAGTGGTACCTTTAAGGACAGAACTTCGGACTATGGCATCCTATAGAGCTTTATCCTGGAATGTGCGTGGGTTGATTGGACCAGTGAAATGCAAGCGGGTTCTTACACATATTAAAAAACTTAGAGGCCAGCTTGTATTTTTGCAGGAGATGCCTTTATTAGCTAGGGATATAGATCATCTCTGTTCTAGGTGAGAGGGACAATTGTATGCAGCATCCTTTACTTTTTTTTTTTGTTGGTCCTTTTTCTCCCCTGGCCCCCAGTCTGCCTACCTTGATGTCTTGGCATCCCTCCAGTCATCCGGCCACCATCCTGAAGATCCCCCAGCTCCCATTCAGGTCCAGCAGCTTCTACCCCTGTGGCTTGCCTCCTGCAGCAGGGTGGTGGAGAGCCCCCCCATGCCCATCCACCAAACCAGGATCCAGTATGTGCCGTGTACCTTCAGAACCAAGTGGTCCCCCATGGAGACGTCCATCATGCCACCATGGCTGGAGCCATTTTCACACTTTTTCCTGGCTTGGCATGGGCTGGGGCATACAGTGATGCCAATGGAGGGAGCGCGCACATGTCTGCATGTGCTCCCTCCCGGCACCATGCCCCAAGCCCACCCCTTCTATGCAGTGCCAGTGCATCATCCCCAGTCTCTGCCAGAGGTCACTGGTGCACTGACAACTGGTGACCCGCCTCCCCCAGAGAGGGAGAGCAGTCCACAGATGCTCAGTCCCTCTCTGCCCCTGCCAACCCCTGGTGACCAGAGTCTGTTCCCGAACCCGGGTCGCCAGCATGGAGTGAGGTGTGGCATCCAGTGCCTCAGCCCTCAGTGCCACCATGCTATTCAGCATCCTTGAACGCAATTGAAAAATGCGGGGGTCCACTAGACAAAAGGGAATAGGAGATGGGGATGGGATGATGGTTTAGCATCTGTGAGCAGATAAAAAAAAAAGCTGGAGTTACTGTATAAAATGCAGCAGGCTGAGATTTACGGAAGAGCATCTGGAAGCGTATCTGTGCAGCCAAAGGTCCCTGTTTTATTCCCCCTGTTCTCACTCATCCAGTGTAAGTTGACTGGAGCTTTTTTTTTTTACACACATTTGCCAGGTTGACATTTGCAGTTGGCCCTAATTGCACTTGCGCCACACACAGACACCCATGATGGTGACATACCTCTGCCACCTGACTAGCTGTATGTTGGTCAGATGGCACTGAGGTATATAAGGCTGCATGTGGTGGAAATTGCTCAGTGCATGGCTGAGAGAGATACACTCGACACAGAGCTAGTGAGCTGTCTTTATCATGTGTGTATATCAGTCACAGTTTAAATACCTCGCCAAAAGCATCCAGCGAATGATTGACTTTTACTTAACAAGAAATTTAAAATAGTGAAACAAACAACTAAAGAGAAAAACGGGGAAATAAAGGAATTAAAAAAAAGCTCAACCTGCCTACTAGCGGGCTTTGAGTGCTCGTCACTCACAGTGGAAGGCCTGACTCCATATCGCCTCATGTTTATCAAATCTTTTCTGTGATTATTTGCAAACATGAAGCCTACTGCAGTGCAAACAAACAAACTAAGTGCAAGAATTGTATTAAGAAACAAAAGCAGGCTAGTGGTATAACACTAGAAAAGAACAAAAGGGGACTAGAGAGAGAAAGAAAAAAGCAGATCACCATCAGCCTGGCAGGTTGGAACTTGAAAGTTTTGAGTACACCCTGAGTTTACCGTTCCTGTTTTTTCTTTTCAAGTTAGCTGAGCTTCATCTGAGTTTAAAAAAAGAAAACATCAGTTAGTTAGTTTTACCCCCCCTGCTGCGTATCTCAACTTAAGTGAAGTGAACCTCTGAGCCATAGGCATAGATTGCCGGGGGGCAGAGGGGCAAGCTGCACCCCCTGAGAAATTAGACCAGGACTTTTTTAGAAGCCCAGCCACTGTTCTCCGGTTATCATTTTTTTTTTTGTAATATTGAATGGGCTCAGGGCTATGCCCGGACTGCCTGCACCTCTCTGGGGGAGGGAGGGGGTGTGACTGTGCAGCGCCATGTCTCTTAAACAAAAACTATCCCCTTTTCTGATTGGCTGCAAGCCTGCAACCATAGTAGCCTGTATGTTACAGCCAATCAGAGAGTGCTGCAAGCTGGCGCCATCATGTGAGCAATACTCCGTTAGTGGCACCATTTAGTTGTCTGTGTGCCTTCCATGAAGTAGCAGCAGCAGCAGCAGCAGCATCCATATAACGTAGGGCTGAGGAGAGATAGCTATTCGAGGATGTCGAGCAGCAGTCGTTGGTTGTCTGTCAGGTGTCACCAGTGTCTCAGTCAGTCTAGTGTTCCCACCATCCTCCTGTCCTGAACAGCCCAGTTTAAATATACCTCACCCGAGTCCTCTGACTACCTACTCTCTGTTTCTCAGTGCAGCCAGCTGTGCTCTGGGCTCTCCCACTGCCACCTGAGCCTCCCATCCCAGAGAGCCTAGGAGGCCTGCGGCCACAAGGCCTCTACCACTGGACAGACCAGGCGGAGGAGCGAGTAGCACAATTACAGTGAGTCTGAGGCACGGCCAGGCTTGCCTGCACACCCAGCTCCTGTGTCAAGCAGGCCAGAAAAACATTTACCGTATTGTTGGCGAGTCCCACACCACGCCTGTTGCCCACCAGTTCCACGGTCCACCGAGAGGGATTATTCAGGTCAGTGAACAGCCAGGCCCAGAACAGTGAAGAAGCCGGTGGTCATACAAGCTATAGCAGACCCATAATGTGACACATTTATCTGGTGTCAGAAAAAATGAGTTACTGTCTCGTCAGGGGATTAATCGGGAGAGGAATGGGACTGTTGGGAGAGACCGGCTACCTGACCTGCCTCTGGCCTTGCTGTGCCCAGCTGCATGCTGCCCTGTCTGCCCTTACTGATTTGGTGAGTAACTGTGCTGCAAGCTGGTTGTTGAAATTAATACCATTCACATCCCAGAAATGTGTCTTTTGGTGGGGGTTGTCTTGGCCATGGCCATGTGTCGGGGGTGGGTGGAAGGTTTGCTGCCAGCTTGTGTTTCTTTGGGTGGAGGATTTGCTGGCTGTTGAGGCTGTCCATGTTGGTGGGGGGTGGGTGGGTGGGGAGGCCTATTTGTGTGGTATGGTGTGGACACTGGTCATGTTGGTGGGGTGGGGACACTCAGTTCCTGTGCTACTGGTGTGGTGGGGTTTGTTGGAGAAACTCACTGGATGGTCTGTGTTTGGTGGGGCTAAGGGGATGGTCTGTTTTATGGGGTTGGGGTCGGAGGAGACAGTCTGTGTGTTTTGGGGCTGACTCACTGAGAGGATGGTCAGTGTTTGGTGCTGGGGGAGGGCCTGCGTTTGGTGGGACTGGGGGGGACGATCAGTGTTTGGGGCTGGGGTGGTTAGTGTTTGGGACTGGGAGGGTGGTCAGTGTTTGGTGGAGCTGGGGGGACAGTCTGTTTTCTATTCTGGGGTCTGGTGGGGTGGAGACACAGGCCACGGTGATGTGGAGACACTGGCTGTGATGGTGGGGTGGTGACACTAGCCATTGTTTGGTGGACTTGGCTGGCCATTTGTCTGGGGGGACTGTCCATGATGGTGGAAAAGGGGGACTGTCCATGTTTGCCTGCTGGGTGTCTTGTAGGGAGGGGGGGACTATTTGCTGGTCGGGTGTCTGGGGGATCTTTCCATGTTGGCTTATGGGGGTGAATGTCAGTGATTACTGATCAGGTGTCTAGGATGGACTATCACTGTTGTTGGGGAGGGGAGCTTCCGTGTTTGCTAGCCAGATGTTTGGGGGATTGTTCATGTTGGTGGGATGGGGAATACTGTGCTTGCTAGCTGTGTGCGGGGTGGGGACTGTCCTTGGTGGGATATGGGGGACCGTCCATGTTTGCTAGCTGCCTGAGTGTCTGGTGGGACTGTCCTTGTCGGTTGGGAGGGGGATTCTATGCTCGCTGACTCCGGTGTCTAGTGGGGAGGGGGACTGTCTGGGTGTCTGGGGGACTGTCCTTGTAGGTGGGGTGAAGGGGGGGACTGTCTATGTTTGCTGACTGGGTTTCTGGTGGACTGTCCATGTTGGTTAGGATGGGGGACATTCTGTGCTTGCTGACTGGATGTTAGCATATAAACATAAGTAAATGTTAAAACGTAATTTCCACCTCATCCTTTACCTGTCAAGGGATGTATCTCACTGACCTGTGCCTGCAGCTAGCATACAAACATTAGTAAATGTTGAAACATTATTTCCCCCTCATCCTTTACCTGGCTATAAAAGTAATCTTTCACTTTTTTTGATTTCTCCGATCGTCCACTGTGGAGGGGTGAAACAGACAGATTCCTTGGCCTTGCTGTCTCTGTCTTCATTACCTGGCAAACACAACCAAAGGGGTAGCTTCTTGTGTTCTCCCCTGTACAGTGTTACAAGTCTAGCAAAAAAAATCTTGCACTAAAACATGCACCCTAAAGAAATGATTATACTACTACCTGGCTATTGTTATAGTGAGTACTGACTGGCCATGATTTTTTTGGGGGGGTTGCAACACTGGTCGTATGTGGGTGGGGTTCATGGACACTGCTGGTTGTGTGTGTGTGGTTGTGACACGTTGATCGTGGGTGTGTGTGGGGGTTGGGGACACTGGTCATTGTGTGGGTGGGGTTGGGGATACAGGCATTGTGTGGGTGTGGTGGGGGCACTGTTGTGTGGGTGGGTGGAGGCACTGGCATTGTGTCGGTGGGGCGGGGTTGTAATTGTGTACCAGGCAAACTGTGCTGACCGGTAGCTCAACATCTCTCTTTCCATACAAAGAAAGAAACATAAACAAAATGCAGTATAAAATGTAGTTTTATTTATTTTTGTGTGCCTGTGATGGGGAGGCACAGACCTGGATGCCTGGAGCGGATACCTGATAAATGGAGCAGGAAATGGTGTTGGTTGGGTGGGGTGGGGAGAGTGGCTGTGCTGGTGCATTGGGGAGAGTGGCTGTGCTGGTGGGTGGACACAGAGTGTGGAGAGTGGCTGTGCAAGTCCATCAGGGTGCAGAGAGTATCTGAGCTGGCCAGTCTGGGTGGAGATAGTGGCCTTGCAGGTCTGGGGTGGGGAGAAAGGGCTGTAGCTTTTTGCATGGACATTTAATTCACTGTTGCTTGCTGTGCCTTCTGCTGCCCTGCCAGCTTTGTGATGCTGTGCTGACCAGGGCGGACTGGTACACATGCTGAAAAAAATGGTTCTGGCCACTGGTGATGTAGGAGGGAGGAGTGGATGGGCATACTGGCACAGAAATATTTTTTCAACATGTATGCCAGTCTGCTGGGTCCATGCCATGCTTACCTCCCTCGTTCAAGGGGCTTCTGAGCACTGAAGATAAGTTTCTGTGTCAAAATTAGGAACTGTTGGAAAGTATGAAATCCTACAGTATAAAAATAGTGCATGTTTATGTAGTTTCACCTTACTGTGTGGTTTGACAAGATGTTCTGTGGTCTCTCCTCCTCATTTAGCACCCTGACCTGCGACCTAGCCATCCCCCCCTCCCGGGCAGAGGGAAGGTCCATTGTTTTGTAGTCTTTTGGTGGTTTGTTGGGCATTGTAAAGTGCATTGCTTCATTTACTGTGTTGTACTGCCTGGACCTGCTTTACCCTGTCTCTATCCTGAATGTAAACATGGTATAAAAAAAGTTCATTTTTTGGTGGTGTGTGTGTCTGTCTGTGTCTGTGTGTAGAAGAATAGAGACACACGCTCAGACAAAAAAACTGTATTAAACCACATCAAACTGAAGCAACCATGTTTCATTTGTGCCCTTCAAAACTGTCAGATGAGACGATATTGAAGTAGTCTGTGGGGGGGGAAGCATCCACGGCAACCTGGGCTACCACAACTGGCCCACCACACACTGTCATAGGTGATGCTAATAAAAACCACCAACCAAGTACTTACCTTTCAGGGTGGGTCCTGTGAGGCTGTACACAGGTATCTGGAGTCGCTGCTCCAGCAAACTTCCTGTATGCCTGTTCTCTTGAGTTATGTGATGCGACCACTTTGTGCCAGGGCAGTCCATGTTTGCTTGGATGGGGTTGTGTAACCCTGGGCATGGACAGAGATGCATATTCTTAGAGCCCATGGGGAGGAGAGTGGTGGGGTTGTGGTGTACCACACCATGCCCATGATCATCTTGAACAATTAGGGATTTACATTGTTCTGTTGCACTGTCCCAGGTACATCAGCATGCTTGTTAAGAGCACCGCCTGAGGGATATCAGCAAGTCCCATGCTTATGTATGCAATGCTTGCTTGCTTGAGGAGAGCATTATCCTCTTCGCTTACCTTACCTAACCAGATTCAGGCATGTAACATTGAATAATATGGAATGGGATGGGATGGGATGGGAGACTAATGAATTAACTTGGTTATAACAAAGAAAAGTGTTAACACTGGGTGCAAGTAAGCAATAATATCTGACAGGGTGTGTGTCATGCTGGGATAATGTCACGCCTCAGGTGGTTGGGCATGAGTACATCCAATACATAAGGCATGACGTTATCCTACAATGACACACACCCTGAAGGGCATTATTGCAATTACACAATGGCGTGTTGTTATACAGAATTAAAAAAAATTATTTTAAAGATGTTTTATTTGGTGTGGAAAAATATTTTTAAGAGAAGATACAAAAAACCACATTAATGCTAACAATCATCAAGAGGTTCACGGAGAGGCTGAGACTAGACCTATGATGAATCGGATGTACTGTGATAACATCATGGGTCTAGCCCAAGACTGACTGACTAATCAGAGGCCAGCATTCATTCTTGTCATTGTATAATCACATTTTTTATGTAATCTTTGTAAATAAGGGCTCATGATGTGAGGATGCACATGCTGGGATGTTTCCCATACCATCCATGTTTATAGGTATACTGAGGTGGCACAGCCATTTGCTGCACTTCCTTGAAACATGCTTTTTGCACTCATCAAGGGTGGGAGGGCTAGCTCAAGCAGACATTTCAAGAAGTTCAGGATCCACTATAAGGGCTGGACTTGGAAGGGTTATGCAAGCAGCAAAGTGGGGGTGAGAGACTAGTGAGCTATCCACCTGGAGGTTCAGGTGGGGGCAAAATTAGGTCAAGACTGATTTGAATTGAAGCTGAGGGCAGGTCCTGTCCTCTTGAGAAGGAAGTTAAGTTCCTTACATATTTTCAACTTTACAAGTAAGTCCTCACTCCCAAGGCAGAAGAACGAAGAACTGAATACAAAACAGATCTCGGGTCAATTTTTCGACTCTGGTCTCAGGAGGAGTTGGGCCGAGAGCAGGATGCAGTAAAACTGGTGGGGTGTGGAAGTGCTCTGACTTGGCCTGGGCTGGTCCCTCCCAGGAGTTATTCAGCTGTAGTCTTAAATGTTATTTGGGCATTATTTGTTGCTGGTTGATTTGTTTGCATTACGCAAGCCACCCGCCCTCTTCACTGTCGTGATACGTGAAAATCAGGACTTTTTTGTTACTTTGCCCCCGTAAAAATAACAAACTACGCCCCTGCTCTGAGCTTTGAAGTAGGGTGAAAACTGCTGCAAGATTCTACTTTGCCTTTACTGGAGTGCTGTAGTTTGTCTTGCCTGGAAGACATTAATTAAAAAAAAAACTTGCCAGTTTGCCTGTGTGTGACTGACTGTGTGTTTGTTTACCAGCTGCTGTTGTAAAAATATTATATCATTACGGCATGCTCCCTGCTAAATAAAAAGAATCTACATAAAGGAAAAAGCTACATTGGTAGAAGGGGAAGGGTGACTGTGACACAGAGCCTGTCCTGATAGGACAGAGAAACTTGAGAACAAGTGAGAGGTGTAAAAAAAAGAAAATTCCTACATTCAAAAAAAAAAAAAAAAGCTACAGTGGTGGAAGGGGGAGTGTAGCTGTGAGGCTGAGCTCGTACTGAGTTGTCAGAGGAACTTGGAAACAACTGAGAAGATTAAAAAAAAGAAAACACATACAGGAAAAAGCATTTTTCTGTGTAATAAAAAAAAGGCTGAAAATGTGCACCAGACAGGGTAAGGAGGAGGCCAAATTGGGGAAAGGTATGGGAAAATGTACAGCACAAACAACACTGCACAGTCTGACTGGTAAAAGACCAGTTCCTGGGACTTCATCCAGTAGCAGTAGTGGTTCTTCCACAATGATGTCCAAACAGACAGGAAAGGCCATAACTACCTTAGTTAAAACTAAAGGAGTAGTCGGCACCACAAGGAGTGGCAAGCCAAGATATGGTACCTATGTGTACTGTAGTACCAGTACAGATTTAAATGAAACAGAGGTGGAGAAATCTAGCTCTGATGAGGTTAATGATTATGAAATGGAGGATGTAGACAAGGAGGGAGAAAAGCAGAAACAAAAGGAAAGCCAGAATGAGGTAGAGGTGGCAGTTGCAGAGACACAGGATGAATGTGATGATTTGGACTTGGATGAGATGGGCACTTCAGTCATGAACAGTGTGGTGCAGGTGCAGGAGAAACAGGATGAGGGGGCAGTGCATTCAGATTTAGGTTCTGTTACTGGCCTGGAGGAGCTGTTGGATGATGATAATGGTGAAACAGAAAAAGACCATGATGAGCAGCTTCCCAGTGTTGAGAAAGAACAACACAGCGCAAGTGACAAAGGAGGACAGCATAGTATGCCTGGTAATAAAACAAAAAAAGGTAACATCTTATGTGTGGTCTTACTTTTCTCTGGCTGCTAATAATGAGTTATGAGCTGTTTGCTCAGTATATAAAAAGACCATCAGCAGAGGGAGCAAAACAGGTGCTTTGGGTACCTCAGCATTAAAAAGACATTTAGAGAGATGTCACCCATTACGTCTCAGGCGTGATTTATTTGGTCAGAGAGAAAGAAGACAACATGCAGGCAGAGTTAAGTCAGACTACACCTGCACATGTTATATCTAGTGATAACAGCAGCCCTGCTGCTTCAGTTGTACTGTCAACTCTTTCTCAGTCTTCTTCTAGAATAAGTACTACAGACAGTCCCCTTTTGCCCATATCATCATCCAGCACTCCTAATGTTGCCCATCTGAAAACTTCAACTGCTAGAAGACAGCTCACGATTTCAGAAACAATTGAATGTAAAGCTAAGTACCAGCGTACTCATCCTGAGGCAATTGCTATAACAAAACTAATTTCAGAGATGATAGCACTGGACTTACAGCCTTACAAAATTGTGGAGCATGTAGGATTCAAAAGGCTTTTGAATCACCTGTCACCAAGATACACCATTCCATCCAGGAAATATTTCTCGACTGTTGCAATACCACAGATGCATGATTTAGTAAATGCTAAACTGAAACATGCTTTAAAAGATGCAGTTGCTGGGGTTGTCCATCTGACTACAGACATATGGACAAGCTGCCAGCCAGAACCATTTATGTCACTGACTGCATATTGGGTATCATTTACTCCCTGTAGTGACACTGACAATTCCCCTCTGAAACTGGCTTCCCTTTGCATCCAGTATATCCCTCAGGATCACACAGCTTCAAACATTCTGGATGAGCTCAATAGAGAGATACAGTACTGGATGACATCACAAGGGCTTTCTGTAGGTTTTATTGTGTCTGACAATGGTTCAAACATAAAGAAAGCATTGTCTGATGTGGGCTTTGTCCACATTCGATGTTTTGCACACTGCCTAAATTTGATTGTGCATGCATTTATGGAAGAGGACAGAGATATAAAGGCTCTCACATATGTGGCAAAACAAATATGTACACATTTTAGCCATTCCTGCAAAGCACGCCAACGTCTTCTGGCCATACAAGAAGAGCATGGACTGCCTCCTAATACACTCATCCAGGATGTTGCATTGAGGTGGAACTCTACCTTTTACATGTTCCAATGACTGCTGGAGCAAAAAAAGCCCGTAAGACAGTATACACTAGAGAACAGCATAGGGGATACTGATGTGTACATTAATCCTCAGCAGTGGGCTGTTTTAGAACTTCTCATCAACATCCTGCAACCCTTTGAGGAAATTACTAGGTAAGTGATTTCCAACAGTGCCACACTCAGCCAAATAATCCCATTGATCAAGATTCTTAGATTTCAGCTGAATGCAATCAGGGATGAGTTGGAAGGTGCAACAAGCCAGTTTCAGATGGGAGAGTCTAGTGCAACTGAAAGGGACTTGCCACCCAGAATTAAAAAAGACATAGTACATAGAATGATTAAAAAAGTCAGAGATGATGAGAAACTTGGTGAAATGCTTGTGGCAGAACATTACATTATTGCAACAGTACTAGACCCACTGTACAAGATGAAACACCTCTCACAGTATGACCCAAATGTGTTCTGAAACTGCAGAGAGAAAATCATTCAAGAAGTAGATTTGCTTTTGAAAAAAAACATGACAACAGAAGCAGCCCCCTCATCCATTCCTCCTGCACCTTCACAGCTCCCTCTTCTCAGTCAGGCTACAAAACAGTCAGCTGCTGCCATTCGTTCTACACCCAGCAGTCATCTTTTGGGTCACTTGGATGCTGTCGTCCTGGAAAAATCAGCCCTTCCTTCTCCATATGTCACTGCTTCTGCCCGGGCCATGGTTGACTGTTATTTAGCAGAAAAAGGTACTGAATAGAATGAAGATTCCATTAAGTACTGGCAAAGCAAAGAGTCTGTATGGTCTGCACTTGTGCAGGTAGCCTTGAAGTATATGGTCTGTCCCCCAACCAGTGCATTTTCAGAGCGACTCTTTAGCTGTGCAGGAAATGTGGTAACAGATACATGATCTAGGCTACTACCAGAAAATGTTGAGAAGTTAACATTCTTAAAAGTAAACCTTCCATTGACTGGTTACAGCTATGATCCAGAAGCAGCAAATACATTTCACAGTGACCTCAAAGATGACTACTTGGAAGAGTAGAAAGATCACCGTTTCTTCAGAAAAATAAATTAATACTCAAGAAAGCCCATATGTGACCTGCACAATTTTTATACCTGATGGCACAATGTTTTCAGCATGTCCTAACAGACTTTGCTAATTTTTGGATTGCCTGAACCTGATGGCACACATTTCGCATTTTGTCCTAATAGACTTCTTTAATTTTTGGATCGCCTGAAGTTGGGACTTATGGCACAATGTTTTCAGCATGTCTTCCTCATGTGCTTTGCTAATTATTGGATTGCCTGAACCTGAAGGCACACTTTTCGCAGCATGTCCTCATGGACTTGTATAATTTTTGGACCGCCTGAACCAGATGGCACACGTTTGGCAGCATGTCCTCATGGACTTGTGTAATTTCTGGACTGCCTGTAGTTGAGACTGATGGCAGAATGTTTTCAGTATGTCCTAATTTCTGGATTGCCTGAACATGATGGCACACGTTGTTCAGTATGTACTAATGGACTTGTCTAATTTTTGTATTTTTGGATTACCTGAATGTAGGTCTCTGCCCACTCAGTACAAGCTTGACCTCACAGCCACACTCCCCTTTCCAACACAGTAGCTAGGTCTCTAGAGTCCTAAGGACATGCAGTTATTTTTTTGGTAGGGTTCCCCTAAATGTGCCATCAATTTGGGTGGGTGGGTGGAGGGGACCCCATGACATAGAAAATAACTGCATGACTCTCAGTGGAGCAGAGAAGGAACTGGAACGACAGTACCAAACTGATATCTGTTAGGAGGAAGTAGGCTGCTGGTTAGTTAAAACCTGCAGCTTATTCAATAGGTAGGGAAATGGGCATATTGGGTGGGTCAAGTGGTCCTTATCTGCCATCAAATTCTATGTTTCTATGATATGTCCATTGTATAGTGTGTGCTGTTAAATGGGAATGGGATTCCTCCTCCTCTGAGGCCAGACAGGTCAGTTTCAGTTTACAGTTGCAGCACTAGTACTACTGACTCTGAGACAGAGAACAGAGGTCAACTGCATGACGGCCATATTCAACTGACCAACACGTCAGTGCTATAAACTCACAGTTTTCATATCCTGAAATGCTGACTACAATTCTATGTGTGTGTCACAAATGTCAGTGTTGTTTTATGCAATTATATAGCAGATTTGCAGTTTTCATCACATTTTGCAGAAGGTTCTGATTCAAATCAGAACTAATCAGAACTTATCAGGACTTTGGCCTGGATCCTGATCCTGATAATAGGGGTCAGGACCTTTCCGGGTCCGCCCAACCCTAATAGCAAATCACGTGATTGATTAATTAAGTGCAGCACATTGATTGGCTAAACACACTACTTTGAATTTTACTGAGTGTATAAATGAATGATTGTTGTATCAATTGGTATCTCTGATGAAACACCGAAGGGTTTGAAATGTAAGACTTTCCTTTGGCAGTTAAACTGCGTGGGGCTAAGGCTGCAATAAAAATGTTTATGCAGTGAAAACCAGCAGTGTCTGTGTTCATTACGAAAGGGGTGAGTGCGCTGACATTCTGCAGGCTAAAGTCCCTCAGTGTCTTTTGCAGCCCATTACCTGCAAAGAGAAAAAAACTTCTATCACTGCTCACTCCCGCACCCTGTACCCAGCCACTCACTGTGCACCTACCTCCACACACACCCCTGACATCTCCCCGGACTGCCACTCACCTCAGGAGGTCCCAGGTTCAAGAACTGCTGTGCTGAAGACACATCTTGCTGCTGGAACTGGCGACTGCAATCTGCTAAGGTAAATGCAATCCTATGTATTTCAATGGGGGGGTTCAACTTTTGGCCAGAACTCAGCAATTTTTTGAGATTTTGGCCCCAAAGTTTCAACATGAAGTCCTGAGGATCCCAACTCAAGAACTATATGACTGTCACTAGGCAACTCTCCCTGGAAAGGTGATTTCATGGTCAGTTGGTGAAATCACCTTTCCAATGGGATTTGCATAATGACACTCCTATTGTTCATCAAGTGGGTCTAAGGATACTGTTATACTATCTCAATGGAGGGATGGGAGTGCAGGGTCCGAAGGACCCTGTGCCCACACCATAACATAAGGATACTGTTATACTATGTCAATGGAGGGAAGGACCCTGCACTCCCATTGTAATATAAGGATACTGTTATACTATCTTGATAGAGGGATGAGAGTGCAGGGTCCAAAGGACCCTGCACTTCCGCCATAAAATAAGGATACTATTATACTATCTTGAAAAATAAGGAAATAAATTGCAAAAAACTTTGTTAATGCATCAGTTAGGGTCAAAGTGACAAAAGTAGGGAAATGTGGTTTTAGGGTTTCCAACCCTAACACCCCATTCCCCACCCTGTATAGACCCACAGGTGGGGGGGGGTCTGCCTTGGGGACTGTTAACACTAATACTCACCCCATTCCAGTACAAAATTAGGTGACATGGGTACAGCATAGGTGAATGAGGTGAGCGTTAGGGTTCACGGTCTCCAAGACAGACCCACCCTCCATGCCTGTGGGTTTCTGCAGGGTATGGAATGGGGTGTTAGGGTTAGAAACCCTAATGCCACTTCGACCCTAACTAAGACATTAACAAAGTTTTTTGGAATACATATACAGTATATACTGTATATATATACACATTGTAAAAAATCTTCGCTAATGCATCTTTTAGGGTTAAAGTGACAAAATTGGGGAAATGAGATGTTAGAGTCAAGCCCCTGACCCCCCACCCCACCCCCATCCTCCACAGACCGACAGACGCTGGGGTGTGCCATGGGGTCATCAGGCCCAACTCTCACCCCATTCCATGTGTAAACAGTTTGACATGCTACAGTAAAGGAGAATGGGGTGAGAGTTAGGCCTGGAGAAGGGTAACTGGAGACTGGAGAAAGGCTCATGTGATCCCGCTACACAAGAGTGGTAGCAGGGAGGAGGCAGGGAACTACAGACCAGTCAGTCTTACCTCAGTAGTGGGCAAGGTCATGGAAGCACTCCTTAAGGAAAGGATAGTGCAACACCTGGAATTCATAGGGGCACAGGATCCAAGACAGCATGGGTTTACAACAGGAATGTCCTGACAAACTAATCTCATAGATTTCTTTGACTGGGTAACCAGAGTGGTGGACCAAGGGGGAGCATTTGATGTCACCTACTTTGACTTCAGCAAAGCTTTCGATACTGTTCCACATAGAAGGTTGATTAATAAGCTGGGTATGCTCAGGGTGGGTCAGAAGTTTGTCAACTGGGTGGCAAACTGGTTGCAGGCAGAAAAGAAAGAGTGGTGGTAAACGGTATACAGTCAGAAGAGATGCAAGTCACAAGTGGGGTACCTAAGGGATCAGTCCTGGGGCCAGTCCTTTTCAATATCTTTATCAGTGACATTGAAGGTGGACTGGAGAGTAAGGTTCATCTGTTTGCAGATGACACCAAGATCCGCAACAGAGTAGATGATCCAGATGGGGTGGGCAGAATGAGAAGAGATCTGGATAAACTGGCAAAAGGGTCAGAAGAGTGGCAAATGGGGTTTAACGCAAGGAAGTGCAAGATCATACACATAGGGAAGAGAAACCCTGAAGCCACCTATAGGCTGGGAGAGGAGTTGCTGGCAGTTACAAGGGAAGAAAGAGACTTGGGCATCATCATCACAGATTACCTGAAATCATCCAAGCAGACCACTAAAACAGTAGGTAAGGCTAGGGGCATGTTGGGGTGCATTAGTAGGGTATCACAAATTGTAAGAGGGAGGTAACAATCCCTCTTTACAAGACACTGGTTAGGCTCCATCTAGAGTACTGCGTGCAGTACTGGAGGCCACACCTTCACAAGGACATTAACCAAATTGAGGCAGTCCAGAGAAGGGCAACCAAAATGGTGCAGGGACTGCATCAGAAAACATATAAGGGCAGATTAAACAGAGCTCAATATGCATACCCTAGAGCAAAGGAGGGAGATAGGTGATATGATCGAAACAGTCAAACACCTTAAGGGCATTAACAAGGTGAAAGAGTCTAACATGTTTCAATATAAGAAAAATAACAGGACAAGAGGACACAGCATGAGATTGGAGGGAGGCCGATTAAGGGGTAATGTGAGGAAGTTCTTTTTTACAGAAAGGGTGGCGAATGCATGGAATGGCCTACCTCAGGAAGTGGTGGATATGAATACAGTGCAGTGCTTTAAACAGGCATGGGATAGGCATAAAGGAGCAATACAGATGAATATGAATAGATAGGTCATTGACAGAGCAAAGGCCGATGGCACATAAAGTAGAAAATGAAATGAGCAGACTGGATGGGCCTTGTGGTCCTTATCTGTCGCCAACTTCTATGTTTCTATGTTTCTGATGACCCCATGGCACACCCCGGCGTCTATTGGTCTGTGGAGGATGGGGGGTGGAGTGGTGGGGGAGAAGGGGCTCAACCCTAACATCTCATTTCCCTGCTTTTCTTGCTTTAACCCTAACTGATGCACTAACAAAGATTTTTGCAATTAATTTCCTTACTTTTGGAAAAAGTGTAATATAACTAGTAAATGGTATGTGTTGGTGGGAGCCAAACTACCTATTTATGTATAATGATATGCGTCTGTGGGAGCGTGGGCCCTCTGGGCCCTGCACTCCCACTTGCGCATAACTACATAGCCATACAACAGCCCTATAGCGCAAGGGACACTCATAACACTAATTTGCCAATATATCAGCAACAGTAGCAACTAAGAAAAAAATTCAAGTGTCATTGTAATCATGACAGTGAGACCTCCACGCAACAGTTTGTATCTCGCATTGTTTACAAGATATGGGCATCGAAGAGTGCTAAAAAGGCACCCTTAGAACCATTGTAACATGTTTTTGCCAATATCAGTAACTGTAGCAAGTAGGAAACAAATTCCGCTGCTGGTGCAATCTATGATTTCCAAACTTGTTTCTGCAGCATGATCTAAGCTGTGGGTAGTGAAAAAATCCATATCTTGCTTCGTTTTTGAGATGCGGGCGCCAAAAAGTGCCATTGGTGCTGCAGTATTATCCTATGGAAATTTCTTAACTTTGGAATGTCATAACTATGCAACCAATGATATTTTTTACACCAAAACCAGGATACGTTACATCTGTGGGACACCCCCATTGCACACTGCAAATTTCAAGCCAAAAGACCTTACCGTTTCTTAGCAATGAGCTGGCAATGTTTTACAACTCCTCGTGAGCCAAATCCCCATTCATGAGGTGACAAAATCCCCGTTCGTGAGGAAATCCATGTTGGTGAGATAGGGCCATCTGGTCTTCATCTCGTGAATGGGGATTTTGCTAGGTCATGAATGGGGATCAGCTCACGAATGGGGGATTTTGACAGCTCACAAACGGGGATTTTCTGTTCCCGAGATAGGGTCATCTTGTCCTCATCTCATAAACTGGGATTTTGACAGCTCACTAACAAGGATTTTATTTTTTTGTGATCCCCGTTAGTGAGGTGTCAAAATCTCCATTCACGAGCTGAATCCCCATTCATGAGATATGGCCATCTGGTCCTTATCTCTCGAATGGGAATTTTGACAGCTCATGAATGGGGATCGGCTCACGAATGGGGATTTGGACACCTCACGAACATGGATCAGAAGTGAGTCACGAAAGGAGGGGATTTTCAAATTAAAAAATGGGAATGTTTTTAATAAACTGATAGAAAGCAAACACTTGGTTTTGTAGAGGGTATTGCCCTGAACAAAACCCATATACAGTGGATTCCGCTTAAATGCACACCTGTTTTGCAGACGAAAAATGTTCATTTAAGCGTAATGTGCACTTAGCTGAAATTCCATAGAAAACACTGTATTTTTAAAGATTGCAGTTGCACTAGTGTAAAACCACTTTTATATTACATAAATCAGTTGATTTGCACATTTGAATTAGCACTTATGAGCACTTTCTCGGCAACAGTACTCAACAAAAGTATTAAATGAAGCACACCCCCAGAGGAAATAGAAATAAAACAAAGCAATGTTTGATTTGAATGTTAAAGTTCCTTTAGGTGTGACTCTGAAATAGAACCCAGTCTCATCACAATTAAAGACACAGTCCCAGATTTTCTGGGCTAAGCTAAGTGTTACTTTCTTTTTCTCCATAATGCTTGTTTGCTTCTTTGAGCCAGTGTGTGACTAGTGTGGGGCAAGGTGTTAAATACTTCTGACACATTATTAACACCACCTGTGCAGTTAACCAAAATTACCTACATAGGGAGAGGTCAGCTAGTGAACCAAGAAACTGTGTATTAAAGTGGAATGTGCACTTAACCAATGTGCATTTAACCAAAATTAACATGGGGAAAAGGAAAAAAAAATGGGAAATGAGAAGAGTGTGTATTAAACTGAAACGTGCACTTATCCGATGTGCACTTAAGTGGAATCCACTGTATTTGTTTTCACAAAATGCATCCATGGGGCAAGTAAGAACATTTTGTTTGGGGCTAAAAATGAAAACAAGATGGAGATTCATGAACGGGAATTTTTTTCTCATGAACGTGGATTTAATGAACCCCCATTTGTGAGCTGTCAAAATCCCCATTCATGAGCTGAAATCCTTGGGCCAGATATTCAGAAATGCATCAAAGGCAGGCACAACCCCGGTGCAGCGCAACTCAACTGCACTATGGTGCAGTGACTGTGATATTCAACAGTTGTGCACTGCGACATGCGCCAGCGCAACACGGCTGAATATCGCAGGGATGCGCCATGGTGCATGGATGCACTAGGGGCAGAGAAAGATGTGGCAAGGCACAGCAGGACCAGCCATAGGCACAGCAGGAATCTAGGCACCAGAGAAGGGGGGGGGAAGCGCAGGGAGGTGGTGGATCCAGGCCGGGAACACTGGCAGGGATGTACAGCTGGCCCACAGGAGACCACTGCCCATAGAGCGCAGGCATGCAGACAGCCATCTGTCCCAGCACCGGAGCGGTGGACGCATGGTACAAGTGGCACTGACGTCCAAGGGTGAGTCCCCACTGGCCACCCCCCACTGGACAGCATGCCCCCACCTGCCCGGACCACAGCAAGCCACACCCTGGCACATGGCGCCCAACACACATGCCACACAGCCTGTACAGCCAGCCCATGGCCACCCCAAGGCACACCCACCAACCGAGGGGCAGGTCATCACCATGCATGGTCCACACAATGACACTGGCACACCACACAGCCACCCACCATGCCACTGCAGCATGGTCGCACTTGCTAGCTGCAAAGCAGACATGGACACAGATGGGTAAGCAAGGAACAAATGTATTGAATGGAAAACAACAGTATAAAACAAGGGATAGGGTAGGTGAGGGAGGGAAGGGGACAGGGGACAGGGTCTCTACAGTTAGACGGGGGACGGTAGGGAAAGGGAGGTAAGGGGCAAGAAGGGGGCTGTTGTCCACTACTGCCAGCCACGTCCTGCCGCCACCTGGTGCCTCCCCCTGTGCCGGTCCCTCAGCAGGATCCTCCTGGTCTGGTCAGCTATCTCCATGGTGTGGGAGGCAATTAGGATGATTTGTCATAGGAGGCAACAGTAGAGAGGCAGGCAAGATCCCCTTTGGACACCTATAGCAAAGGAAGGGACAGGTGATCAGTGCATGTCCATAGCACCTGAGCCCCTCACTGTGTGCAGCGGTCAGTGGGAACACACGACCCTGGAGTGGCACCCTGGCCACCCGCAGTGGGTGGGCTTATGCCTGCTACCAACCCGGTGTGCCACGACAGTGCAGAGCGCTGGACACTGCTGCCCAAGGGCCACCCTACCGCACAGTGGCAGGCAGGTGGCACGGTGCTGCAGTGGAACCACAGCAGCACTGGTGGCAGCTGGATGCCTGCCCTACTGATCAATAGCTGCCACACATGTGCAATGGCCGCCCCACGGTGCCACGTACACTGCACTGTGTGCTGCAAACAGCTGACATGGCACAAGGCACAGGAGGCCATGGCTGTACCCCCACCCACGCCAACCACCCTGCACCATGATGAGGGAATGCACAGTGCCTACCTGCCTGCCACGGCACTGCGCACACCGGTCCTGCAGCCACTCCTTCTCCACCACTTGGTCCTGCTCCCCTTGCCGAAGGGCCCACAGTGGCCTGCTGCAGCCCACCAGGTACCCCTGCTGTCCTGGCATGCCTCCGATCTTCAGGCCCTAGGACAGGCACACATCAGAACATAGCCACAGCATGAGCCCACTGCCCCCACCCTGAAGCACAGTGTGCGCCCCAGCCGGGCAAGGTCGCAGGGCAGTGGGGCAGCACATCCAGTGACAGGCAATGCCATGCCACAGGGCACATGATGACAGGGCCTCCCTGGCATGGCATGCAGCCCTGCCACCACAATGGTACGGTGGTCATGCACAGATGCAGTATGAGCCCACTGACCTGGCCGTGGCATGGCCCCCCTGTGGACACGTGCCTGCAGCGCCCTCAGCCACTCCAGGTCCCTCCTCACCAGGTCACCGTACCTGTGGCAGCACTGCTCCCTGGTTGCTGCACCCCTGTGGCCTGGATAAGCCCATCCACAATGGCCTGCCACACCTCAGTCCTGGGCCGCTGCAGGGGCTGCTGCCCGAACAGGCCGGCGGCATGGGGCTCCATCTGAGCCACCAGGTTAACTAGCTCCACCTGGCTCCAATTTCTCACCCATTGCACTGCATGGTGCGTCATGCTGCCAATGTGATAGCCAATTCAAAATGGTGCCCAGTAGTGCATGTGCACAAAGTGCATGGGATGCATGCCGCGTGGACAGTTGCATGGTCTCTGGCAATTGTGCATCCCCAGAGATGCGCAGTGTGGGCGTGGCCACCACACCGGCATGTGTGGCAGGAGTCCCAAGGGGGCATAGGGCAGGGCAGGGGTCAGGGGTCAGCATGCGCCATGTGCACGTGTGCGCTATAGGGCCCATGACGCATAATGCTCAATAGGGCCCATACAGCACCATACCCCATAGCCCCAATAGTGCCTGAGCACCATAGACCTAATAGTGCCCAAACGCCATAGGCCCAATAGCGCTCAAGTGCCATAGGCCCAATAGCGCCCAAGCACCATAAGCCCAATAGCACTCCAGGCACCATAGGTCCATGGTGCATAAGAAATCCATGGCCCCAATAAAGTGCTACTGGTGCCACGGTGTGCAGTAGGTGGTAACTTATACGCACCCAATGCGTGTTGCTGAGGGTGCACTGCGCATGTCATGGCATTGCACCACGACATGCGCCAGAGCAAGTCCATTGCACAATGCGCAAGAGCACGATATTCAGCCATCACATGCATATAAGCTCATCAGCCTATCTGCGGCACAATGGGGATATTTGCATGTCATTACTGTTACGCAACAGCCCATTTGCATGCGATGCGCTATAAAGACACTGCACAACAGAACAGACCATGGACTGGTATTGCAACCATCAGAGGTAAGTTGCACCTGCCAAGGGGATGGCCAGACAGCAGGATGGATGGCTGGGGTGGGCCGCTGCAGCCAGTAACCACATGTCCTTGTCCACAGATAGCAACATGTCTGAGCATGAGGAGGGTGAGGAGCGTGGTCCTGCCCGCAAGCGCAGGCCCAACTTTACAAAGGCGGAGGCCAATGCCCTGTTCGAGGTGTACCTTGACAAGAAACCATTGCTAAGTGGTGCCACTGGCACACCTCAGGCCAGGGCAGCGGCCTGGATGGAGGTGGCAGCAGCCGTGAAACAGCAGAGTAGCCACCAGCGGTCTGCACAGGAGTGCAAAAAGAAGATGAGCACCAACCAATGTCAGATTAAGGAGAATGTGGCGGCCATACAGGCTGCCAGTTCAGCCACGGTTGGGGGCCAACCTGCCATGTCCCAGCTCACTGTGCAGAAGGAGCTGGTGGTGGCCACCATGTGGTGCAGTGCAGTCGAGGGTATGCTGGGTGGTGGCTCCAGACTGGAGGGAGCCCATCACTGCATGGTAGGTATGGCATGGTGGGGTGGGGGGGCGGATGGTACAGCGGCACTAACACATCTGTGTTCCCTTACAGCACCAGCTTACCAGCATGCAGTGGCAGGGGTGCCCGCAGCTGCCATGGGGGCAGACCAAGCCCCGAAGGACCAGCCATCCACTTCCACAGGCATCCGGGGGCCTGATCGGCTGCAGCACACCATCGCCATCCAGCCGGATATCTTGGGCGTGGTGGTGGATGAGGCCCTGGCTGTGTTCCAGTGGGACACCAGCCATGGCGTACTCTGTGCAGAGACACAGATCAGGGTGGGGTCCGACACCGATGACGAAGTGACCATAATCCTGGATAGTGGGGGTCTTGTCATGGGGGAGTCACCCATACTATCCACCATCACTGGCAGCGTGGCCAGTGGCCTGTTGGCGGTGGAACAGCAGCCTGCTACTACCCCTGGTTCCACTGTGTGCATAGGCACAGCAGCGCTGGGTGGCAGTGGTGCAACCACCCAGGTGCTGGTCAGTGCACAGGGGCTGGAGGGGCAGCAGCAGCAGACGGCTGGGGATGTTGGGCGGCTGGGTGCAGCATCTGCCGCCGGTACGCCTGACATTGACCAGCCCCATGGGGACCCCACTGTGCAGTGTCCACTTGAGTGGGGTGCCATGCAGCATGGACATATGCCACCGGTGGGTCAGCGCCATGCCCATGCACTCCTGGGCACCAACCCCTTGACCGAGCACACCTGATTACTGTGGGCCTCCATGGAGCAACAGGTGCTGCTCATAGCTGGTGTGCATGCACTCCACGCAGAGGTGCACCAGGCAGTTGAGCAGTGCGAGAAGGGTACCGTGCAGGTCCTGGAGGCCATACAGCGCCTGCGTGAGGACATGACCACATTCCTGGCCCGCATAGCCAATGCAATCATGGTCGGCCTTACACCACTGGTTGCCACAGAGTGTAGTCACCTGCCACAGACACCGTGGAGTGTAATGTCCTCCCTACAACCCCGGCATTGGGCAGCCCTCTCAGTGTTGACACAGGAACTCCCGCTGCAGGCATCCAGGCATGATAGGCGGGCCTGTTGCGTGCCTGCAGACCCCTCGTTGGGACGGTCGCATTCCCGCAGTTTGACCCCTGGGGGGTGGTTGCAGACCTCCCCTGTGGCTGTTGCGCAGCCTGTGACTGCTGAGCAGCCATGGTGCAGCCGCCCTGTGTCCATGGTGGCCATGTTTCCGTGCAGCGTACCTGATGTGCTCTCCACCCTGTCCACTGCTACTGCCCTGTGTGCACCTGGGCAGTGTGTGTGTGTGTGTGTGTGCATGACACAGTCGTGGCATCTGTGTGATGTGCCACATGCTGCCCATGTGCACACCTGCCCAGCCGCTGGCCTGTGTGGCATGTGTGTGATGATGGCAGCTCAGTACTGGTTGCGCCTGTGCACCGGCACCCTGCATCTGATCCACACCACGTGGTATGCCTGGGCGTGTGCCTGCAGGTGCCAGTGTGTGCGTGTCTGTGTGTTGCTGTGCAGTGCTGTGTGGTGTGTGTGGCTGTGTGGCATGGCCCCCCCACCCCACACTTGTGCATGCGTGCTCATGGCCATGCCCGCACATGCCTGTGTGCTGTGCCACTGTGTCTGTTCTGTGCATGGGGGTTGTCTACCTACCTGCATGTGCCATAGTGCTCCTGTGTGATTGTGTCACAATTTGCTGGCATGCCATCCTCTGGAGCCGGGGATCCCTTTGCCCAGGGGGGGCTGCCCACCACCCCACAGCCCATCTCCCGCGTTGTCCCCACTGCTGTCCCTCTCTTTGGCCTCGATGGCTATCCCACGGTCAATGGCCATATTATGCAGCATGCAGCAGGTCAGGAATAGGCCACAGACCTTTGAGGGGCTGTACTATAGGGCACCACCAGACCTGTCTAGACAACGGAAGTGTACCTTCAGGATCCAGAACACACGCTCAATGATGTTCACGTGATGGCATGTGCCTCATTGTACTGCTCCTCTGCTGGGGATGACGGGCACTGGTAGGGGGTTACAAGGCAGGGCCCGAGTGGGTAGCCACTGTCACCTGGGTGGACAGAGATGTGGTTAGCCTGGTGTCCTCTGTCACTGTGCCCCTTGCCCTTCCCTGGCACTCCCGCCAGTGCATCTGCCCTGCCCACCCCCTCCCATGCCCTGCTGTACTAAGCTGCTCATGGTCTTGCCATACTCACCCACTAAGTGACCTGTGGGGATGTCCCCACTCTCGTACCTGTGGCACAGTGCTGAGCTGTGCCAGAGGAAGAAGTCATGTGCGCCTCCAGGGTTTGTGGCACAGACATTGGTTATGTGCCCCCTGGCATTGCACACCACCTGGCAGTTGATACTGGGATAGCCCTTTCTGTTCACATATGCTACCCCCTCCAGGCCAGGTGGCATGCAGATGCCCACATGGGTGCAGTCGATGGCCCCTAGCACACCAGGCATCCCTGCTATCCTGTGGAACTCCTGCATGGTTGATGTACACTCTGCCTGTGTGCTGGGGAAATGGATGTATTCTGTAGCATGTGGCAGCTGGGCATTGAGGAACTGTGTGAGAAGTCATGACGTGGCTGACTGGGTTATGCCTGTGGTGTCCTCTGCTGGTTTCTGGAAGGTGCCCGTGGCGAGCAGGCACATGACGGCTGTTACCTTTGTCTCCACCATCAGGGCGTGGCTCCGTCTAGTGGGTGCCTGCATCTCCTCACTGCACAGCTCACAGAGCTGCCTCAGAATCGCCTGGTTCAGGCAATACCGGACCATGATCTCTGTATCAGCATGGGTCTCAAATCTGATGCGGGGCCAGTACCACCTGTTCCGGGCATACTGCTGATGAACCCTTCCATGGCCACCTCGCTCTGCCTCCTGCCTCCTCACACCATTCATTATGGCCTCCATCTGGAATACTGCACTGGCCATGGCCCCTGTTGTCCTGTCACCCCCTGGGTGTCTGGCTCCACTGGACCACCCGGCACTGTGGGGCAGTGCCTGTCGCTCAGCCGGGCTCCCTCCTGCGCCACTTGCCCCTGGTTGTCCATCACCTGTGGGCTCTGTCCCCCACCCCTGTGGGTGCCTGTGTCACTCCCTTTGGGTCTGGTGGCTCCTTCTCACTCTTGCTCACTCCCCCTGTCTGCCTCCCTGTTTGTCACACACTCTCTCTCTCACTCTCTCTCTCTCTCTCTCTCTCACTCTCCCTCTCTCTGCCTCTCTCTCTCTCTCTCTCTCTCCCCTTCTGTCTCTCTCTCTGTCGGCCTGTCTGTCTCCTTCTGTCTTGCTCCCCTCTGGTGCAAGTGCCATCCCCTTGCTTGCTCTCTGTTTTTATAGGCTCAGGTCTGCTCCGTACATCTGGCAGTTGTTCCTCACTTGCGCCATAGGTCGGGGGTTGAATATCACACTGTGCCACATGTTCATGGGTATGCCTCCTGCCCTTGCGCATGCATTCATAACTGTTGTGCATTGGTACACTGCTACTTACGCTGTGCAGTTACTCCCGCTGAATATCGCTGTATGGCGCATCTCCACAGTTGTGCATGCACAACCCAGTTGCACCATGCGCAACTGCTTTGAATATCCGGGCCCTTGTTCACAGCTGTGCATCTATCCAAAAGACTGAACAGAGTATGCTCAGAAACCGAATTTTCAAAATCGAACAACTTTGGACCAGAATAATATTGTTTCACCAAACTAATGCTGGCTTGTTCCTTAGGGTAAGCTCTTTCTACCCTGAAAATCTCAGGCTAAAATCCAAAATGTTTTTTCCTCTATGCACTGTGCAAAATCTGCACGTCCGATCAAAACACAACGTGGCAAGTCAAGAGATCTATCTACCCCACAGGACAGCGCATACCAAATTTCATGCAAATCCATTGAACAGTTGCAGTTATTAAGGTGCAAAATTTGGAGTTTAACATTAAACTGCCTACTCAACCCTAACTACAGAGGCGCTATCGTGCCTCTATAATATATATAAATATATATTATACTGGCACTGTAGTCCCAGTATAGTTAGGGTTGCACAGCCACTTCTATGTTAAACCCCACATTTTGCACTTTAATGACTTTGCTACCATTTGATGGATGTGCCTGAAATTTTGCATGCATGGTCTGGTACCATAGATCTCTGGATCTGGCAAGTTGTATTACGTTTGGATAAGCGGTTATGGAACTGCAGAGCGCCCAAAACCACAAAAAAATGGGTTTTTGCGCATTTCTTTATTTGTGGCTACAGCCCGTATGATTTGTCCATTTGGTCTGAAATCTTCAGGGAAGATGCAGTCTGGGTCACTGACGGGCCTTTCAAAGGTTTGGTGAAAAAATATGAAACCATTCAAAAGTTATTCAAAAAACAAGTTTCCCATTATAGTCAATGGGAAAAAAAATATATGTGTCTCTCAAAAGCTGCCACCACTACATTTTACTGTTGCAAATGGCCCTTTTAGTGTCATCCAGTGGCCATCTTGTTTTCAGTCAGCGAGAGAGAAAAATGCCTGGCATTTAAATTTGGAACCCCCTAGGTTAACACTGACTGTTGTGTTTACCTAGTCAGGTCTTGAGGATCACATCACTATCTTTTTTTGGGGGGGAGCCCCCCAGAAATGGCTTTTTAAAGATTGGACCCCCTATAGTGTTGCAAATTGCTAGAGAAAAGGCCGCGACAATTTTGCAAATGGCGAAAGTGTTGTGCCTATTTTTGTGAAACTGTCGCAGTTTGCAACTGAACTTTGCCCCAAAAAAGGAATTCTTTACCATCCCACTGCAGCGAAATGGTTGGGGCTTTTGGCCTGAAAATTGCAGGGTGGCAAGCCTTGTTCCCACAGATGTGGCTTTTGGTGGCTTGGTCCCAAAACATTCAACAAGCCCATAGTCACAACTCTCCAAAGTTGAGAAATTTCACATAGGCTAACATTGCAGCGCCAGTGGCAACTTTCAACCCCAGTATCTTGAAAACTACTCGAGATACGGAATTTTGCTACTCACAGCTAAGCCTGTGAGGAAGGTTCAAAGTCATTGAGTACACCTGCAGTGGGATTTTTTCCCTACTTGCTACGGTATGGAGATATTGTCAAAAACGTGTTACAAGGGTTCCTATGGAGTATTAAGGCACTGCTGTTTGGCTCCGCACTTGTGTGTAAGTGGGAACGCAGGGGGCCTGTGCTCCCACATGCATATATCATTATGCAAAAAATGGGCAATGTGAAGGGAGCACAGGACTCAGAGGGCCCGCACTCCCACTAACACATACCAGTTACATTACACTTTCTCAAAAAGAAGGGAAATTCATTGCAAAAACTCCATTAATGCATCAGTTAAGGTTGATAGCACAGTGACAAAAGTATGGAAATGTGATGTTAGGGTTACACCTTTACCATCCCACCCCACCCTCCACCCTCCACTCACCAACTGAAGTTGGGGTGTGCCATGGGGTCATCAGGCTTAATCCCATTCTCCTATCCTTTTTTTTTTTTCCATTCAACTTTATTGAAGTTTACAATACAGAGAATGAACCACAAGAAGCAGTACCAATTAAGCGCAACCATTAGACAGAGTTTACAATGGCTCATTCTCTCCCATGCCCCCTCCTCCCTTCCCCCACCTCACCCACCCCAACAAACCCAGCACAGCAATATACCAACAAGGGTGTGAGTAACCTATCAAAAGGTGTGGTCTTCAGCTCTAGCAATGCATATAACGTTTGGAAGGGACCCCAAATCTTATTGAATTTATCCGTTTTGTTTGCAAGACTTGCAATAGTCCTCTCCGTTCTGAGGTTGGCCAGAAGTTCCTGTAGCCATTCCACATAATTTAGATTCTCTGAATCTTTCCAGTGCCTAAGGACTATTTTCTTAACAGACAAGGAGATCAACGCCATGTAATACTTTCTACATGCCACAGTAATGGGTGAAAGATCCCCCAATACACATATTTCAGGCGTAAACAAGTCAGAAATCCCTAGTAGCGGATCTGCTCTTTGCCTAATAGTGGTACAAAGTGATACCACTCTAGGGCATTTCCAGAAAATGAAGAAGTTCACCAGTCTGCGACCTGCAGTTTGTACAGAGCGGAGAGGACAAAAGACCCAATCTGGCAAGTTTCTGTGGGGAATAATAGATATTATGTAGAATTTTAAATTGCATCAGCCTGAGTCTATCTTGTAACAAATATTTATGACAGTCACGCCAGATACAGGACCAGTCAAATTCCTTGCCAGGTAAGTGGGACTGCCAATAGTGAACGGGTGCGTAATGATTGGGATATGCCCAGACAAAAAAAATCTGTATAATTTAGAAACAGCATGAGGCAAGCCCGCCAATTGGATCAAAGAGTATAGGAAGCGGGCATGAGTTCCGGGAGGTGGAGTAACCCCAAAAACTTGCAACAGGAGATGCCGTAGCTGATAAACCTTGAATATACTCTTACCGGGTATCTTGAATTTATGCATAATGTCCTCTGAGGAAGACCACTGCCTATCAGCTAAGATAAGGTCCTCCAACTGACAATTTCTAACTGAGGCAGCCAGGAAGGTGGCAACTATTATTTATTAAGTATATTGGGATTACCATTGGCAGGCTGGGAAATATCCCTGCGTTATCCTTATTTGAGAAAGGCACATAATTGTATATGGGCCTTAATCGAGATTGCAATGGGAGAGTTCCTAATTGCTTCGGGAAGAGAGCGTAGTTTAACATACAACATCGCTCTGGGAAGGTAACCAAATTTTTTAATAAGGGTTGATTCCACCCTTAACCATAGCGGGGTGTACCCGGAACAGGGTACAAGTTGATCTGTTGACAGCCATCTAAGATACTTGGCAGCCTGGCTGGCGCAATAGTACAATCTAAAATGTGGAAGCCTTAAACCTCCTCTTTCCTTTGGGGCAGCTAGTTTATAGTATGCCATCCTCGCTTTCTTGTATCCCCATACAAAGTTGGAAAGCATACTATGTACTCTTTTAAACCAGTACATTGGGAGTACAATATTTAACATATTAATGGGATAAAAAAGATCGGGAAAAACGTTCATTTTGATCAAATTTATCCTGCCCCAAAGAGAAAGAGGGAGAAGGGACCACCTTTGAAGGTCTTGATCGATCTTCTGTACCAAGAAATCTAAGTTTAACTGCTTAAGTCGGGACATGCTTCGTGACAGCGTAATGCCTAGATATTTAATAGAGTTGGCCTTCCATGCCAATCCAAGTGTAGTGATTTCATGTTTATAGACTCTATGATTAAGAGGGGAAAACCAGGGATTTATTTATATTAAGCTTATAATTAGAGACCTGACTGAATTCCTCTATTACCTTGAGAATCAGGGGGATGGATGGAGATGGGTTAGACAGTTGGAGGAGGAGGTCATCTGCATATGCTGCAACTTTAGCCTCATGACCATCTAAGAGAATACCTGAGATGTTTTTAGCTTTTGTCAGCCTCCGAATAAGAGGCTCTACATAAATATTAAAGAGCAGCGGGGATAATGGGCAGCCGTGCCTAGTCCCCACTGATAATTTAATCGGAGCAGAGATCACCCCATTGCAAGCTATCCTGGCAGAGGGTAATAAGTACAATGAGTGAACCCAGCTCCCAAATTCTCCGGGAAAACTGAAGGCCTCCATTGCTGCAAATAAATACCTCCAATAGACTCTGTCAAAAGCCTTCTCTGCATCCAGGGAGACCAAGGCCATTGGGAAGGAGGCATCCCTGGAGGCAGAGAAGACATGAGCAAGAGTTCTGAGATGGTCAGTTGATGATCTGCCTTTCATAAATCCAACCTGTTCCTCACCTATTATAGAGGGAAGTACTAAATTCAGCCAATCAGCAAGCAATTTAGCTAGGATTTTAATATCTTGATTGAGAAGGGAAATCGGCCTATAACTAGAGACCTGGTCGCGTGGCTTGTCAGGCTTGGGCAATAAGATAATCAACGCTTCAAAAAGAGAGGCATCAGTTGCTTGACCCGAGAGGAGAAAATGGAAAAGAGGGAGCAAAATGGGTACTAGCTGTTTAGGAAACACTTTGTAAAGATTAGAGGTGAACCCGTCTGGACCAGGGGTTTTATCTGACGTGAGGGATTGAATCACCCTTTCTATTTCCACTTCAGAAATAGGAGAAGTTAGTGCAGTTTGCTGAGACTCAGTAAGAGTAGGTAATTGTAGGTTTCTCAGGTACACCTGTAAATCCACCTCCGAGGGGGGGGGCAGCCATGGGACCATATAATTCCTGAAAGTAGCTAGGGAATTCCTTTATTATCTCTGGGGGTGAGGTTTTAAGTGAGTCATCATCTAAGGAGTGGACTGCAGCAATGAACCTGCTAGATTCCTGTTGTTTCAGCTGCATGGCTAGCATCCTCCCCACCTTCTCACCTTGGTCAGTGTAGACTGCATTTGTTTTCAAAATTGCAAATTCAGCATGCTCTCTTAGTAAGCCCAGGTAGGCATCTTTGGGTTTAACTAACTCTTGTCTAGTGGCCTCAGGGGAAGCCGGGGAGAGACTAGTCTCCATATTCCTAATCTGAAGCAATAGTTGAGCAACCTTACTTTCCTTCTCTTTTTTCCTTTTTGACGTTATCCCAATCACAATCCCTCTCACTTATGCTTTAAGAGCTCCCCACTGTATGTCAGGTCATCCCGTAGAATTGTTATTTATGGCCATAAACTGCTGAATTTGGGATGCTATATAGGCAACCTTATCCAGTTCCTTCAGGATTTGGTTATTAAGCTTCCACCTGCTGCCCTTCTGGGGCAAGGACGTTAACGAGAACTGACAGGTGACAGCCGAGTGATCTGAGAGTGGGGCCGAAACAATATTAGAATCTTCAACCCCAGGTAAAAGATTTTGAGTTATCAAAATATAATCAATCCGGGAGGAGATACCATGGACTGGCGAGACAAAGGTGTAATCCCTTTGATTTGGATGAAGCACTCGCCACACATCGCACAATCCAGCAGAGTCAAATAAAGCCCTAAAAGCCCGCTGAGCGGGAGAGAGGCCGGATCGAGATCAACCCGATCTATCTATCCCCTGGTCAAACACCAAATTGAGATCACTCCCTATTATTATGGGAAGGTCAGGAAATGAGTGCACCACTTCCAGTATTTTGACAAAGAACCCAGGGGTATCTATGTTAGGACCATAGATACTACCCAAGAGAACATCTAATGTATACAGTTTCCCCTTTACAAACAGGAACCTCCCCTCAGGGTCAGCAACAATTTGGAGAGGCTGGAAGGGGATAGATCTATGTACCATGATCATGACCCCTCTGCTCTGGGTAGTACCCTGTGCCATAAATACCTGCCCCACCTGCTGACACCTCATCTTAATTGCTTCAGCATTTAGGAGATACGTCTCTTGTAAAAACATAATTTCTATTTTGAGGTGATTCAGATATTTCAGAATTGAGTGTTGTTTAATTTTATGTCTGGCCCCTTTAATATTCCAGGTAATACACTTGATAGTTCTAGCCAGCTACTTCAGAATATCTGCAATCAATCATAGTAAAAAACCCACACCTGTTAACACATTCACTAACACCACTTGTTGAGTATATGATGTGTTTTCCCATCCCCTTCCCACCCAGCCAACCCCCAATATCTCCATATCAGCCCCCAAATAACAACCCCAAAACCATAAAACAAAACCCAACCTCCCACTCCCACCCACACATTGCTAGGTACATGATAAACAGTTCACTATACTTCCCCTTCAGCCCCCTACTCCCAACAACCAGCTTGACTAAGCAGTACAATAACAATTTCAACAATTTGTAATGTGACTATTATCTTTTAAAGCCAACAATATTTACATCCAGTATTGCGGAGTCCCAAACTAACTGCCCTTGTTGAGGAATAGCGTTAGTAAACCCAGCACATAAAAGTAAAGCATTCAGGCATAATCTAATGACCCTTTCCTAGGGTAGGATCGCCACCCTGGCAAGTGAAAATAAAACCTGGGCACTGCTAGACAAAAGAGGGGACAAAAGCAAGACGATTCAGACTAACGTATAACGTAGCCTTTTCCTTTGCCAGGTAAACAAAATATATACAAATTGCCCCCTAAGTGGGTTATTTCTCCTCAAGTAAGATCAGACCGATCATTATTACCCTGTGTAAACCCATTATCCAGTTACTAGAAAGAAAGGGCAGCACATGCAGTCTTTGGCGCCATCTAGCGATAAACAGCCTGCACCTCTACATAAAGTGGAATCCCAAGGTGAAAATACTAAAATTATAATAAAAACACAGGCACTATTCCATATTTCATACTCTATGATGTAAAATTAACACAGTCACAGCATCATATAGAGTTCTTTGAACAAACAATACGTAGGTCACAAACGGAGACTCAGGGGGTCCAAAATAAACTGTCAGAGTTAAAGGGAAGCCCTTCAGCGAATGGTACGAGTTGCCCCTGAGATCGAGGCCCCCGGTATCAATTGGGCATCTTTATGGGACTGTTAGAGGTGGTTACAGCAATCTCCAGAAAGCCAAAACCTCAGGAAGTATCGCTTCGTAACTGGTGAGTACAGTCTTTCAGAAAGAAACTATTCAAACCCTTAACAGAGACCAGGGTACTTCCATCGCCTCCCTTCCCTGTGCCTTTATTTAAGAGGATAAGGGGGGAGCCCATAACAGACATTGCCTTCCATTCCATTCCACTAAACAAATTAAACAGACGAGCGCTTCTGATTCCAGCTTCAAGGGGTGCTAAAAAGATCTGGAAAGGCAGCCCACAGATCAGCAGCCGCAGCCTCAGCATCTTCATATGCACGCCAGGAGCCTGCCACGAGCACTTGCAACTTGGCAGGGTAAGCCATCTTAAATTTAATAGCTGCTGCTAATAACTTCACAACTGTAGGGTGGTAGGAAATGCATTTCTGGTGCACAGACAGGGGTAGGTCTTGTGTGATTCTGATCTTAGCACCTTCCCATGTGAGTTCTTTAGCTTCTTGAGCTTTAACCAAGAAATGCTGTTTCTCTTGATAATTCAGGAAACGAAGGATAAAAGATCTAGGGGCAGCTCCTTGAGGCGGTGTTGGACGGAGTGCACTATGTGCTCTTTCGATGGTGTAATCGTTGCCAAATGGGGAAGGGCCTGCTATTTTAGCAACAAGCTTTCTAGCGAACTTGACTGGATCTGAGCCTTCTTCTCGCTCTGGGAGGCCGATTAGTACCGCATTATTGCGGTGACTTCGGCCTTCCAAATCCTCGACTTTAGTCTCCAGCTTGGCTACTCGTTGCCGGATGGCCACCAGCTCAGAGCTTGCTTGATCTTGCCTGCGCTCTAGTGAGCCTATACAGACCTCGTTATCAGAGGTCTTCTGTGCCAAAGATTCCACGGTGTTGGAAATAGCTTTAATTTCTCCCAAAATCGACTGTAGCTCTAGCTTGAAGGGCTGAAATTCGTCTAGAAATCTGGCCAAGGTGAGAGGCTCCAAGTCCACATTGGTAGCGCCAGAAGGTTGCGAAGAAACTGCAGAAGAGGCCTTGGTCTTTTTGGGGCCATCTCAGGAGACGCAGGAGGAGTGTGTTTGGGCAAACTCTTCTTCATCTCTATCTCCATTTGGCCACAGCAGTGCATGCACCGGATTGCAGCAAACTATCCCAAGAAAAGCCAAGTATAAGCCACTGCAGAAACGTAGATAAATAAAATAAAACGGAGCGGAGGGTAGGAGCTCAGGCAGGAGTGTGCTACTCGGTGCACTGCATCACATGATTCCCCCCATTCTCCTATCCTATAGATTGTCAGCTTGTTTATACATGGAAAGGGGTGAGAATTGGTCCTGATGACTCCCATGGCACACCCCAATGTCTGTTGGTGAGTGGAGGGTGGGGGTGGGATGGTAAGGGTGTAACCCTAACATCACATTTCCATATTTTTGTCACTGTGCTGTCAACCCTAACTGATGCATTAACGGAGTTTTTTGAAATGACTATATATATGTATATATATATATATATACACACACACACACACACATACCTGTATATACATATATATATATATAATATATATATATATATATATATACACACACAGATGTGTCAACCATGATGAAGCGCAGTAACTTGATGTCACAAAATCCTGTATGACAAAGGCTTAATTGCCATTGACTTACAATGGCCTCCGTAGTAAATTGCAGTATTCTGTGATATTCAGCAACATTTCTGCGCTTCATCCTGGCTTAACACATCTGTATGTGTCATCTGTATATATATATATATATATATATATATATATTTATATTTATACAATGGGGGGAGTGATAAATGAGTGTGATAAATCATGTTATTTTCACAGGCATTTGAAAACTGTAAGAAAT